>OZ022500.1:18706459-19956459 GCA_963989385.1 Ctena decussata | reverse complement strand
ATTTGCTAAAACAGATGTCTGTCACTAGCAAATTAAAACAATTTTTGGCTAGTGACAGACGTCCGTTACTTGCAAATTCACCGAAAACTAGCTATTGACAGACGACTGGCAGTAGCAAACATAACGAATATTTGCTGGTGACCATAGGAGAGTCGGGTAACTTCGGACAGGCGGGTAAATTCGGACATACAATTGCAAACAGTGAAAATCCAGATGAGACGGCTCATAATGAGCCGTCTCATCAGGATTTTCTCTGTTTGACCAGTTAATTTTTGTTTTAGTCCCAAACAACTGACATATAAAGGAAACAATGTAGTGTCCGAATTTACCCGCTGTCCGAAGTTACCCGATTCTCCCCTAGCTTCTTCATTTCAGCGTTTCTATGATTCGTATAATGCGGCTGTAATGTAATGGGCTTTCGTTCTAGAGATTTGTTTTGCTTTGTATTTCTGTATACAGGAATTGCAAGACATCGACAATGAACTCCCTCCAGGGTGTTCTGCCGGACCTATTTCCGACACTGATAGTAAGTATATAAAATTTGCCTTCAACTTAATGTCGGCTTCCATTTTACAGTAAACGTCAGAAATATAGGAAGTATCGATGCCTTATTTATACACTGTAAAAAATGTGTTTAGAATCAATGCAAAAAATGCAGTCCGATTTTTTATGTGTTTAAATCGTAACATGTTCAATTTGCAACATGTTTAGGTTAATGTTTAGCAATTAAACATGTACAAAACTGGTTATATTTACCTTTTATTTTGAAAATTTCCTCTGTCAACATTTTCGTCTCTTTTTGCGTTCTTCAACGGGGAAAAGAGAGAATGGATTCATCCGAAACGCATAACAGAATAAAACGTGTTTAGCAGACCTTGTCCGGGAAAACAATAGAAAAGGCGTACATGTTTAGCTATATTACATATTCCTAAACATGTTTACACCTAAACATGTAACCACTTGTGTTTTATAGCTAAGCGCGATTTTTAGTGTACGCAGCGCTGGAGTAATGTCGCATCGACGTCGACGTCATGATACGTCATTATTTACACGCAGCGCTGAAGTATCGTCACATCGACGTCGACGTCATTATTGAAGTAACGTCGTGTCGACTGTCAGAATTATCAAAAAGACTGTTTTGCCTGGGAAAAAATGTCATTCGCCTTTTCACACGAAAAACAACTAACCAGGCACACAAAATACAAAGCATTGAATCAACATTGATTTAACGTCATGAAGCGGAATCAACGTTCAATCAATGTTGATTCAACATTATGTGCCCGGTAGGACATAAGCAAAAGCCAACATTCTGTGGTGGATGATACGCTCATCTGCACATGAATAATTAAACTTTCAATAAAATTCTGTTATGAATGTTTTGTTCTGTCACTGGAATCTGCATTTATAAATATATTTTTCGATTTTTCTTCTTGACCTACTATAATTCTACATCGCTTAAACATAACATGATTTCAATCTTTAAATATTTTCAGTGTTCAAATGGCAGGCAACGTTGACAGGTCCAGTAAGTATTTAGCCTCGTTTACGCGGACAAAGTTTTTGTGACAAAGAAGGTTTGGCATAGAAAAAAATGCTCGTATGGATGAAAAATATGCCACATTTTCATTGCCAAATTTATATGATAAAGTTTCTATGACAAACAAAATTTGTCCGTGTAAACAGAAAATTTGCCATAGAATATGTAACAAAGAAACTAGGTATGGAGACGAACACAGAAAACTCTGCTCATAATCAATCAGTTTGATTTTGAACAAAGTATATTTAACAATGAAAATGTGGCATAGTTGGTCGTTCACACGAGCAAAGTTTGTTTGTCCAGGTAACTTTGACGAGAATTCTTTGTTCTTGTAAACACGGCAGCAAATTGCCAAAGTTTATTTGACAGATATTCTATGCCTCATTTTTCTTTAACAAATAAGTTGCTCCGTGTAAACGCAAAATGTTTGTCAACATTTCTTTGTTACAGTTTCTGTGACAAAGAAACTTTGGTCGTGTGAACGAGGCTTTAAATAAAAGCGTTTAGGCCTTGGTCAATCTTGAGTTAACGTACCTATACTATAACCTACTTGAACGTACCTTCGTGTACCTTAATGTTTTTTTTATAACGTACAAAATTACTTCTGCAGCTTGCCCTACTTTAACATCTGAATAAATACGTTGAAGTCCGTTCAAGTAATTTCTATGAACGTTAAGCTACGTTATCTAACACATGTCTGACCAAGGCTAAAAAAGTAAAGGTCTTAAATGAATATTTAATTATATGTTTTAACCAAGCTGAATTTTGCATAAACTTTATGTTATTTTAAGTACAATAACTAGGTGCTAGTTTTTGTTTTTACTCACCCAATTTTCAGCTTTTTTTATTTATTTATTTCATTTTTTACCGATTTAGGAAATAGTCAAGATCTGCAATACAGCTGAATAGTAACTACTGACATCGGACAGAACTTTGAAGGTTTTTTTATTTCTTTGAGCACTACAGACTACAATCCGTTCAGAGTCCTGAGTGAATCTCTAAAGGGATGCGCATTCGAACTCCACTTTTGAATTTAGAAAAAGTTACATATTGCATTGTTCTGTTTTCAGGAAGACAGTCCATATCAAGAAGGAGTGTTTTTCTTGAGCCTTAGTTTTCCTCCTGACTACCCATTTAAACCTCCAAAGGTAAACAATGTATGCGCCTACAAACCGAAATTGGACCCATTTATGCCCAGTGGAATATTCTATCCTTATCAAATGGATGTGTCCATTTGTAGATTAGTGGGGTATCTCGTTTATTTAGTAAATTTGAGCCACGACACGGGAAAACCAACAAATGGTTGTGCGCCCAGCACAGACTCGCATCTTCCCAGTCTGATCAGACTCTTCGCAAAGCGTCTTCTGGGTAGCTAAGGGTCTCAGCTACCTCTATGCAGACAGCGAAGACTCTGATCAGACTGGGCGGATGCCCAGGCTGATCTGAGTCTGTGCTGGGCGCACAACCACTTTGTTGGTTTTCTCGTGCCGCGGCTCAGTTTTCTTCTTCTTCTTGTCTGGTTTAGTTTATGTGTATTTTCTTAGTTCATTTTAAGGAAAATGTCATTTTGTCTTATGAAAAAATTGTTTGCAACACGTCGTCAGTAAATAGGAGCCCCGGTTGCTCAGTAGGTTAAGCGCTGGCTTGCTAAGCTAGGGGTCCAGTTTCGAATCGCTACAGGCGGTACAAGGCAGTACAAGTGTATATACCTAATTACCTGCACTCTGTGACATTCTTCCCCACCAAATTGGACTTCGTCCCGAAGTTCCAGGCTAAAGAGCTGCATAAAGAAAAAGGCTCGAGGAATTACTGCACAGGGGTCAGGCTGGATTTTACGTTGGGTGCCATTTGTCACGGACTCTTAAAAAATCTCATGCCCCGGCCGAGGATCGAATCCGGGACCCTTCGATCCAAAGGCGGGCACTCTACCACGTCGCTATAAAAGCTGGCTTGTAGCGCAAGGCAGTACAAGTATATATATATAGCTAATTACCTACACCCTGTGACATTTATGCTTGGCTACTGTTGAAAAAACAGTACAACCATAAGTCACCCATCATCATTTTGCATAATGAGACGCCTTCTCGTAATTGGCTCAAAGGATTGTGAACTGTAATTAATACAATAATCATGATTGGCAAACGCGCAGTTCAATTCTCAGTAGGAAATAAAAAAATCAAGGCCCTGCAAGTCGATTGCCAAAAGCTTACCAGCATTCAGCATTAAGTTCATCTATGATTTTAGAGGTCTCGGACAGATCGCGGGTGCAGGACTGAGGCCAACGCTATGAGCCTCCTTAGGGAACATCGGTATGAAAGTGGCCAACCCGAAATTTCGGTCTTTTGTGATAACTCCATCAGTTCTTGAATGCCAAAGCAATATGTTTCCCAGCGGACACATGACGTCAAAATGACGTCACACCAACGTCGATGCGACGTCATCACGTCGCATCGACGTCGGTGCGACGTCATTTCAACGTCATGTGCCTGCTGGGTTTAAGCTGATAAGTCGAATAGCATGTTTGTATATATTGTTGGCTGACGGTTCTCGGAATCTTGAAGTTATCATTTACAGGTGGGAATGGAATTGCGAATTTACCAAGCATGATAATGGGCTCAGTTGATTTTGAAAATTAAAATAAACATCCTAACGTCACTGGATACACTTTCAGGGGAAGCTACTCTGCCATTTTCATTTTTCCGCCTTTCTCAAAAGGGTTCCTGCCGGAGCGAATTCTTTCCATTAAGAGTAGACCCCTTATTTTGATGGCTGTGTCGTTCAAGGAAGGAAACAGGAAGTAACGATAGTTGTTTCCCTTTATAAAAGTAGCCGAAAAGCATGGAGTTGTACCCGTAAACCTTAATATAACAATGCAGTGAGAAATAAGTGTCTGTCTGTGCGTTCTTTATTCTTCTATATATTCCTTTCCAGGTTACTTTCGTGACTAGGATTTTTCATCCTAACATCAATAGTGATGGAACTATACTCCTTGATGTTCTAGGCTCACAGTGGTCCGCAGATATTACTGTTGGGAAAGGTACTGTTGTGAAAGGTAGCCGGGCCGGGTAGCGCAATCGGTAGGGCGTCTGACTTATAAGCCAGAGGTCCTGGGTTCGATACCCGGTCCGGCCACTTACTTTCATTTCTCTTTCCGCTGAATCAAGAAGGGCAGTTACAGGTGAAAGTAAGTGCATTTAGTACTGGTTAAACCCTTAGGAGGTCTAAGCCTGCCCAGGAATAGTGTGGTTAGGTTAACTGACCGTCCCGACATGACCATAGCTGTTTACCGTAGACGTAAAGCAACAAATCAATCCAACGAATCAATCTTATTTGAAAGTTTACTGTGTGCATATGGTATAAGATCCTTTTTCACGTGACGTCAATCAAATATATTGTTATTCCGATTAAGAGTACCTCTCCGAATAGGGGCAACCTCCCCATCCCCACCGCCCCCACAAACACACCTTAGCTTTATTTGTTGCGACAAAAGCGTTTCCTTCTCTGTTTTATGTTCCAGATCTGCAGAGAAAAACTAGAGCAAGTGAGCAGGGGCTCACGTATACCCCCGGCCAGCGCCACTGCCTACAGGAAATAAACTTTACATGCCCATGTAGTCACATATCACTGGGTTCCACCAAGACAATACAAACTTAAAGTTCAGTTTTAATACAAATGGTATATAAATTTCAAAGTCTGTGACCTTGACCTACAGTCAGCGGCAGCAATCAGAGGATGTCATCAAAACTGTTTCAACCTTGCAGTAAACCTAGTCACACATCAAAAGATTCCATTCAAGTATATTGAAAGTATAAGCAAAGAGATACAACTTAATACAAACTTTAATACTAATGTTATATAAGTCTCCAAGTCTGTGACTTTGCCCTTAGGTTTGCAGCAGCATCCAGATGATGCAAACTAATATGTATCCTTCCTGTAGTAACACTATGCACATCTGAACAAATTCCAATAGAAGCTTTCAAAAAATAGAGCAAAAGCAAAATCTTAACACAAAACTTTAACACAACTGTTTTACAAAGTCCTAAGTCTGAGACCTTGAGCTTAGGCCTGCAGCAGCATCCAGGTGATGCAAACTCATCAGTATCCATTCTGTAGTAACACTAAGCAAATATCAACAAGTTCCAGAAAAGGCTTTCAGGAAAACAGAGCAAAATCAAAAACTTAACGCAAAACTTTAACGCAACTGTTATACAAATTTCTAAGTCTGTGACCTTGACCTTTGGCCAGCAGCAGCATCAAGGTAATGCACACTGATCAGTATCCATCAGTATTAGTGGCAACACTAAGCACTTATGAACAAGCTCAGGATAACAGAAGCAAAGGAAAAAACTTAACATAAAACTTTAACGCAAATGTTAACTTACGTACGGACGAACTAACGAACGAACGAACGAACGAACGGACGAACAGACGGATGAACGGACGGAAAGACAAAACTATATACCCCTCGACATACTTCGTACGCCGGGGGTATAATGACTTTCGTAGACAAATTGAGTTAATGTGGTACGTGGTAGCCCGTTAATGCTGTACAGCATACTATCTTTTGATCCTTAAAACTGCAAAATTTAAATATGCAAAATTTCCAATACCATTTCCAAGGCTACTATGTATACATTCGTCCTTGCCATTTCCAAAGCTAGAGAACAAACGCCGAAAGCTCATGAGCCGCCTTATCTGTTTGCAAATTCAACTATTTTCTTTGTTGTGCCAACAAAGAAAATAGTTGAATTTGCAAACAGATAAGTCTTGCCAGCAAACCAGAATGAGACCGAAACTTACCGTAATAAGGGCGCATCCCTAACCGAAACATGCGCGTCCTGCGGCGCAGATATTTGGGAAAATTCTGTTACTGAGACATATTAGTGAGACTCTCCCATTCTTGACCATTACCAATGACAAATCTGTTTGTCCTATCAGAACTGTTGGCTAAACGACAAAGTACCTGCAATTTACTTTTGACTATATTTCAATATTTTCATTATAGGGGGTGATTAATTTTTCGTAAGTAAATTGTATATAAATTGTATCATGGGTGTACTGATTTTCCCCATTTGTTTTAATTGTAATGCAGAAAATTGAACCAGGAGTTACCTAACTTAGTTCTTTCTATTTTCTTTTTTATTTCAGTTCTGCAGTCTATTTTTACCTTGTTAACAGAGCCCAATCTAAATGAGGCTTTAGTACCGGAAGCAGCAGAAATGTGGTCATCGGACAGAGAGAAATACAATGAAACGGCAAAAGAATGGACTATGAAATATGCTACTTAATTTAATTTTTCATATTTCTTCATTTAAACATTCGTTGTGGCTCCTCATTTGAACCGTCTTAGCAAGACGGTGCTAATGAGGGCCACAACTTCTGCGTTCATTGAGAAGTAAGAACCCAGCGTGCACATGCCGTCAAAGTTACGTCATGCTAAAGTCAGTGCGACGTCCTTACGTCACATTGACGTCAGTACGACGTCTTTTCGACGTCGTATGCCAGCTCGGAACGATTACATGCAGCTAAGAACGATCCTCAAAGCCCCACCTTATTCATTGAGTTGCGAAGCACGCACTTCATGTTCAAAAACATTTTAGGCTTGATATAAGTCATATTTTGTCAAGCTCCTCAAAAAATAAAATTTCTGAGCTGATATATAGCAGCACTCGTTCGTTTCATTCCACCTATACCCTTATCAACTATCTATAGAACTGTCAAGGGCGTAGCTGCCTATACGCAAATACGCAGGTGCGTATTGAAATTTTGTCGTATTGACAAAATTTCAACACACACCTGCGTATTTTCATGCTGAAATGTTAATTGGGCATAATTTTAATACTAACTGCCAACAGACACGAAAATTGAAATATCCTAGGGGCTTAACCCCCTATTTTTACCCTCAATGAGTAAGTTATTTCCCTCAATGAGTATAAAACGTGATTGTGCGTACTGTGTAATTGCCTCTAGCTACTTCCCTGATTGTGGAGGAAATTCAGAATCATTGCAAGTATCAGATGCATTGACTCACCGGCGTGTGTGTGTGTGTGGGGGGGGGGGGGTCTGAGTGTGTGTTTGTGACTGCATGTCCCAGTGCGTAAAGCTATATATAAGAAGACATATTTGATAGATTCTATAGAATAACTCGTCATTGTTTTATCGGAAATAAAAGATATGTCGGAAACCGCTCTTAGCGCCTCACTCAGTTTGACGCTAAAAGAAAACGGCGTCGTTATTTGAACTGGCGGTAATGTATACTTTGAAAAACTCTACCATGAGACATGATTACACGGTAAAATTTTAATGCATCACATTTCAATATGAAACATGCCTCGTACATACATATTTGAGCCGCGACACGAGAAAACCAACAAAGTGGTACAGCACCCAGCGTAGACTCAGGTCAGCTTGGGCATCCGCCCAGTCTGATCACAGTCTTCGCTAAGTGCTTTAGAGGGTAGCTAAGAGTCTAAGCTACCTTCATGCGGAAAGCGACGACTCTGATCAAACTGGGCGGATGCCCAGGCAGATCTGAGTCTGCGCTGGGCGCAATACCACTTTGTTGGTTTTCTCGGGTCGCGGCTCAAATATGTGAGTACTACTTTGTTGGTTTTCTCGTGTAGCGGCTCATTTCTATATCGTCAATTTAGACGCACTTGACAAAAGGGTATTCTTATTTCTCTTTTAGCTGTAGGAAATGAGCGAACTACGAGAAAATCATCTCATAGCATAGATGAACAGCGATTTTGCTAGGCTTCTGAATAAATCCATCTTAATCCACTCAAACTAATGCAGATAAGGAGGACTCTGACTATATTGCGCAGATCCACAGGTTTGTCTGAGACTTCTCTGTTTGCACATGTCACATGACACCTTTTCGGGGGTGGTCGTGAGCGGCGATGGTGCTGGGTAACTTTCAATGCCGGGCGTCCTACTAATTTGGATAATACTACGTCAATGGCATACTGTGCTTTCTTTAGGTCCGGTTCTTTTCTTTATCCATTATCATATACAGTGGACTCGACAGTATCGGATCATCGACAGTATCGGATCACTCATAAGTTATCACCCATTTTTCTCACAAATGAAGCAAATATTTTTTACCATTATATTACAGTCATCAAATTAGACCAATGACAAAGTGCAGGGTGAAAATTCGATCGAAATGTGCGGTTTTGAAACAAATTAGAGTTGTTGAAAAGCTTGGCCCCTCTTCAGCGGCGCTTGTTTGTCTGTTGCTCGTTACCTCAAGAATAGATTTCGGTTATTTAAGCTATTTTATCATTGGGCGATTGAAACCAGTTGTGCTTGCTAATGTGTCCTGGCATCCCTAAAATTGCAGGCAGCCATTATTTTTGTGACATCCCAGTACTTGTTGAAACTGAAGACTTGAAAAGTGGGGCACCGATGTGCGACAGTAACGGATCATTATATAATACAGGCATCTGCTGGAAAACTTTATGTTGGCTGCATGTTCTGATGCTGAAAACAAGTCATAAATCAACTACCTGAGTGGCTGGTGTGGCTACTTTCAAAGAAGATAAGTATAAAAATAAGACATCATCTTTTTCGTAAAGTATCCCCCATCCCACGCCCTACACACTATAGCGTATGTAAATGAAGGTTATGCGTAGCGTAACTAAGCTTCTGCCTTCTGAAGAACAATTAGCAAAAAGGAAGCATTTCTCTGATTCGATTGCCTCTCAAAAGGACACGAGAACTATTTGGAAACATTTCCGATCGTTTAAGAATAAAACTAATTTCACTCCAAACACATTACCCGAGGAACTTATAATCAATGATAAACCTTACACTGATTCCAAAGATATTGCATCTAAAGTAAACGATTTTTGGTTCTATATGCGAGCAGTTCAAAGCAGATAGCGACACTGTGAATAGGGTTCCAACCCATATTTATTTTAATGTTCCGTTCATAAAAACTCAACAGGTATCTGAATTTTTACATGCACTTGATCCAAGTAAAGCCACGGGCATTGATGGTCTTGGGCCTAGGATTCTGAAAATGGCTGCCGATATATTAGCACCTTCTATCACGGCTCTTATAAATAAAAGTATAGATACTGCAACATTCCCGTTTCATCTAAAACTAGCCAAGATTTTCCCAATATACAAAAGCGGTACCAAATCAGACCCGACAAATTACAGACCAATCTCTATTTTACCTAATATTTCTTAAATATTTGAGAAACATATAAATAAACATTTGATTGGATTCTTAAATAAATATGATTTAATACATGAAAATCAATCGGGCTTCAGACCCAAACACAGCTGCCAGACTGCACTTATAAAATTAATAGACCAATGGATCGATGGCCTGTATAAATAAAGGTGATATTTCTTGAGTTTCGCAAAGCTTTCGACCTAGTCGACCACTCTATCTTATTAAGCAAACTTTCAACTTATAAATTTACAGATGCTGCTCATAAATTACTTGCCTCATATATACAGAACCGTCAGCAAGTTATAGATAGCGGCAAAGTTATATCACAACCAGCAATAATTAAATCAGGAGTTTCTCAAGGATTCATCTTGGGACCTACATTATTTTTAATGTTCATTAATGACATGCATTTATATATGCAACATTGTAATACGGATTACTATGCGAACGATACAACGGTTCATATAAATGGAAATAATGAAATAACAGTTGAGGCTAAATTACAACTCGATGCGACGAGATTCATCCAAAATGTTCTGTCACTGGCGTATATCTCGAAAACGAAAAGTGCTATTCTCTTAAAATAAAAACCATTCAAAAACCCTGTTTTTATCACATAGCAGTAAAAAGTGATTGTTGTATCAAAGACATAACATTCACAATCTGCTTTAAAAGAAGGATACCCTCACCCTATTGGCAAATTAGTAGATGCAACTCCGGCAATTTCCAGTTACGAGATTCCTATTATCGCTGCCTGGTGCCTATTATACCTCAGGTACTAACAAACACAGCGAACAAATCTCCAAGTCATTCTGTCGATTTTAAAGAGTTTACAGCATTTCGTAATCTCAACATTATGCAAACAACGCCATAGGAAAATCGACTAGGTCATGTTCTAAGTACAAACGCTTCATAAACGTATAATATTTCAAATTCTGAAGCATATCTTTACTGCATTAGATCATGACATTGTGATCTGAATCAAAATTGCAGAAAAGATCCCTAAAATGAAGGCACAGTGTGTCCTTGAAAATCACGTGACTGTGTATTTCATCATATTTCATATATCAATATTTTGCATAGCATATAATTGACAGAAGTCGCTGATTTTTATGTAGTGTCCCACAGAATGCAACAGACAGCAACCCTGAAAATTTCAGAATCCTGCGATATGTAATTGATGCGATATGCAGAATGAGTCAAGCCAGCAGAAAAACAAAAATCATGAAAATAGGCCAGTGTCAAATATAAGGTCTGTATTTGAGCTTATATAACTAAACCAGATGGCATGTTTTCGCCATTTACCTGACATCAGTATAAAGATAAAAGATTGTTCTTTTGATTGTTGCAAACCGTGCTAAGCTATCACGTCTGTGAGCAACGTTACGAGTCCATAAACAGGACTTTTTGGACGATCCTCGTAATAATGCAGAACTTTGGAGTAAACACAATAAAATGTATTTAAACTATGACAAAACTACTTGTATGTTAATAGGAACGCGACACAGAACGCAAAACTCTCAACAGCTCAATATTTATATTGATAATAATGAAACTAAAAACGTCAACAAACAGAAATTGCTTGGCATATAGACGAAAATTTACTCTGGACAGACCGTATAGATTATCTTTGTTCTACTATCTCGTCCAAAATCTCACTTCTAATACAACTTTCTTCTTATATTCCCATTGGAGTTCAAAAAATGTACTATCAGGGATACATTCTCCCGTTATTTGACTACGGCTCCGTCACGTGGGGCACCACATTAAAAAATAATATTGAAAGGCTATTGAAACTTCAAAAGAGAGCAGCACGGATCATTCTAAATGCTGGTTACGATACAGCATCTTCCCATATGTTTGCAAAACTAAGTTGGTCAACCATAACTCAACGACATAATTATAACAAAGCCGTTTTGATATACAACACAGGGACCAACCGTAACGCCGGAAAAGCGGTCGAAACGCAGGATTTGCGGTGTTTTCACGCCGGATTGTGGTATTTTTCGTAGGATTCGCCGCCATTTTTGTTGACAGTTTCCGAGGTGGGTTGAAAAACTATTTATTTATAACGTAAGGAGATTTTGTGTGAGCATTAGAACTAGGCTATCCGGATCTACAAAGATGCCTTTAATCGCCAGATCTTCTGTTGGTACATAGATATGGTTGAAATATGCAATCAGTCAAGGAGAAAATTGTTTTGCATGTTCGGCCAAACGCCCAGACAGCATTTGAAGCAAGAGAGTTCGTACTTTGTTTCAGTTTTCTTAATTTTTGACCAACTGGTGGATGAATTTGCATTTTTAATATAACTACATAGTAAACAGCCGATTACTCATGATTTCTTGTCCGAGGATGCACAGATCGAAACACAATATGCGAAATTCAAAGTAACGCCGGATAAAGTGGCAACTTCTGGTTTCTCATTTGGCCAGTATTTTCACAGATAAACACATTTAAAAGTAAAACGCAGGTAAAATTCTTATGTTAATACAATTTAGCCTTAAGAAAGGCCGCTCCTGACCACCCACAAGTAGAACTTGACTAGTCCCACATGTGACCCGAGCTGGCGGTAAGATTACCATTTTATCACTCGGTCAATGAGGCCGCCATATATTGTAAGCTCCAGTGAGGTCAGCTTAGTGGTTATCTGTTTGATAAAAAGCTGTTCACTTACTTGCCACATTTGCAATGAGGCGTTTGGTGTCATTTTAGTGTTATTATTCCTTTACTGAATGCTACAATATAAGTTTGAAAGGTAATTATGTCGGTGACAAATAAAAGTCATTTCACTTTACTTATATAGTTATCAACTGGAAAAATGGGCTAGCATAAGCTTCGGTATATTGTTGTGGGATTCGCAGAGGGTACTATTTCCCTAGTTTCCTGACAGACTAAGACTACAATATTATCTACATGTAAGTTTGCACCAAAATAAATATCTTAATTTCTGATGTCCGTTGTTGTCCAAAAATGACCATGTCTCATATACATGTACCAAGTTGTACTCCCTAAAATATCCTTGTTCCAAGACTCCTTCCAAAATTATTTGGAGACCTCACTCTTAGCTGATGGTTCTCACGATCGCGGTAGCATTGTGCGTCTGGATACTTCAAGTGACCGATATATCTGATTTGACAATCGAGTTGCACACTTGTGAACATTCTGATTGAAACTATGTCCTTCATGTGCATCCGTATTTCTGTGTCACTTTTGAGCTTTTACACAGAAATGTGTTATATATTATAACCTCAAAAGCCAATGTTCCTTTTGCAGCCCTATTAAAATCGTGTCTTCATAACAGCATTTCTGTCAACATGTTCTCTGAAGTTATATTTTGGGTCGTTGGTGGCTGTATGTCGCGATGGTGCTAGGTAGCTTCTAGTGCAGGGGCGTGCTACTGAATTGGAATATAGTAGGACAAGGGGTTGTTGTGCTTGCAGCAGATGTGGGAAGGGTGGGCCAGGTTTTTAATGTGTGCGTCTTCTTCTTTACGTCAATCCTATCTTTCATTTTCTAATGCATAATCTCTTGGGAGACCGACTGTTCTTGACTGAAATATTGTGGTGTCCGTCGTTATCACCCAATAGTAGTTGTCAGATACTACTAGCGCGAGCTTTTTTGGTACTGGTTAACCGCTTAAAAGGTTTAAGCCTGCCCAGGAACGGTGTTGACGAATGACCTACTGGCTCAACATGACCTAAGCTGTCGACTGAGTAGTAACACCTGAAAACCGTACAAACAAAAGTTTTGGGTCGCAGATAGTTAGTAGCAGAACAGGAACCGAACAAGGCACCAAGAAGAAAAGGAAAGAAGGCTCTGTAGCTATATTTTATGGCTATCTTCATAGTATATGTGCTGAATCAATGTTTAAACATTGTAATGACCAAATATGGCGAAGAAAGAGCTGACTGCCTTGCATTCAAGGCTTATGTTATGTTGAGTGACTCGTACTTAATTTTAATGTTATGTTTCCTGTCGGTGCAATTTGGATTTATTTACTGATTGACTGACTGATTGATGGATTAATACCTGCCAGCCAAAAGACACTGCTGAAGCTAACTCTGCAAATAAAGGTTTCACAACATTAGTATATACCGTATAATGGAAAAATTTCGCGTCGCCAAATTTTCGCGGATTTGCCCCAAAAACATAAGGATTAATTTTCGCGGTTTTTATTTTTCGCGGATGTGAATATCCACGAAAATAAAAATTGTTTTTGTCCTGTAAAATATTGGCTTGACTGAAAAGTCAAGACGTAAAAGGAGAGAGAAACGTAAAGAAACTGTAATCACTTTACACTGAACATATTTGTTTGTATAAAATCGGCTCCTTTTGGGTGGATACCAATCCTTATTTCACATAAAAAAAACGTAAGATAAACATTTGTACAAATCAATGTTTAGTTCACAGAAACAGTCAACTGAAATATGCGAGCAATTGATAGAATGGCTATTGTTCAGGATAAAAGTAAACGGAACTCACAGTCGGTTAAAAGTAATTCAATTGTACTTGCACAATCAGGGACAAGTGACCGTTAATCAAGTGAAAAAAGTGACAGCATGTTCAAATTTTAATTACCTGCTGATTACCAGCTACCGTAATTGCGCCGAAAATAATAGCTCTATATCTACCTACTTTTAAGGTTTTGTGAGGCGCTTTGAATACGGCAAACCATATGTTTGGACTATTCAAATTTCTTATTACTATTTTGTAGAAACATGGAAATATTTTGCGGAGTCCGACTGCGAAATTCCGCGAAAATTAGGCGACGCGAAAATTTTCCATTATACGGTAGTCTTATGCAGCAATGTAAAATCTCTGGCATGTCTACTTTAACTAGAGACTGTGTTTGTGAAAGACAATGCCTTCAACCTTAAGCGTGAACTAAAGGAGCAAAGCTTTACAATGTCTAAATCTGAAAAGGGACACAGTGCTATTAATTTCATGAAAATTTCTCAGAAATTAATCAGATTATCTACATACTGATTCCAAGCTGTATGCCACATGTCACAATACCATCTCAAATGGTTCTCTAGATGTTTTGTTAAAATTTTGTTTAATCTAAATATGTAAGTCCAAAAGTAAAAAAAAAACACAAGAATATTTTCCTCACCTTTACCAAAATATATGACACATTTCGGACTAATAATATACAATAAACAAAAAAAAAAAAAAAAAAAAAAAAAAAAAAAAAAAACAGCTTCCTAGAAGTTGAGAAATTATCAAATTCAAGCAAGGGGCATCTCTCCATCATTTTCAAACGAAATTTGCCCAAATGTTAATAAATTCTTCTACATCTGATATTAAAGCGAAATGTTAACATCCTTTCGCAAAGGATTATTCAGATATTGTGCTAATACGATTTCGATTTTATTTTGATAAAGGGAGGTAACTCTAAAAGTACAAGTTCGACGGCTGAAAAAATGGGCTTTCACTTTTTTCATGACCTAAACATATATACATTGTAAATTTCAACTTCTACAGCCAGTGGTTCTTGAGCCCGTATCTGCATAGGCGACCATCAGGATTAATTAACACATTTATTTATCTTTGCCAAAACTTTTTGTACATCAAGGACTAATTGTTTCCCAAAACTGGGCAAACTGGTGCAGAAGTCGGAAAAATTGCAAATTTGAATACTGAAGGGCCTAACTCAGTCATTTTCAACCAAATTTGCCCAAAGATTAATCAGATCTTGTACATCTCACCCCAAAACTGTATACTAAATATCATTATCATAGCTTTAATACTTCTTTAGATATTATGGTAACGCGACTTTATCTTAATTTTAAGAAAGCGGAGGTAAATATAATAAAAGTACAAATTTGACAGAGGAAAACAACATGGGTCCCCTCAGTTTTCATGACATATTGGTATATGGGATTGAGAAACCCTAGGCATAATGGTTCTTGAGCCTAGTAGATACATGAGCTACATCAGTAATGATTGTCAGGGAAATAACTTTCAATTTCCTAGGCGCAATGGTTCTCCAGCCCAGTAGCTGCATCAGGCGTTAAGGACGAGAGGAAGAACTGACGAACAGATAAGGCGACACCAACTTGCCCTTTCAACTTCTTTGAAGTTCTGGGCATAAAACGGAAATAAGAAATGCCAGGGGATTTAACCTGGGGTGAACCGGGTTCAGAGCAGAAAGGAGTACCACAGAACAGCTCTTCAACCTTAGAATCTTGTGTGAAAAGTATCTTAAAAATCAATAAAATCTGTACCATGTCTTCATTAATTTCAAAAAAGCCTCTGGAAGAGTATGGCATGCAGCCTCATGGGCCACAATGCGGAAGTACAATATCAGTGCAAATCTAGTTTGCACCGTTGAGCAGCTCTGCGTAAAGGTTACAAGTGCATTCCTGATGAATGGCAGTGCGAAAGAATGATTCAGAACAACAGTTAGAGTAAGGCAAGGATGTCCTTTGTCACCCACCCTGTTCAACATTTTTTCTCGAACTCATCGTGTCTGATGCTCTGGAAGAACATGACGAAAGGTTAGCAAAGGCGAGTAGTAAAGGACGCCACTCTGGACACGCCCGTCCGGAGACTAAGTCCGCAGCCTGGGGCAGTCTCGGGCCGGACGTGTCCAGAGGTGACATCGCTTTAGTAAGCTTGAAAAGGCTAGTTTGAAATAACTTAGTCTTTTTCAAGGGTAAAAGTCTATGTTAAATGGCATAGGAGATGTCTTAAGAGGCTATACAGTAATATGCGTCTGCTATGAGTCTCTTGGCCCTGTATCTCAAGACCTCACTATACCAGAGGCATAACTCTATAGCGTCAGTTGATGGTGTGAGTTGCTGTGGCATACTCTTGTTTATTCTGTTCAATTTCTGAGGCTTTACAGTAATATGCGTCTGCTATCAGTCTCTTGGTCCTGTATCTCAGGGCCTCACTATACCAGAGGCATAACTCTATAGCGTCAGTACTTGTTCCTTGGGGATTATAAAATCTTGTATCTCGAGATTTTAATGTTCTGGACTGAAATTATTTCTTACTAGCCTTCTAAAGTTTACCTGAAAAAATAACAACGACTGTATTTTTTCAATAACAGAACTTTAATTACCCCGCTAACGAACTAACTGACGATTGACAAAGGATTAGGGTCGTCCCTCTGCCATCGTTTACAAACATATTTACAACATCGTATACATTGGATATTTCTTCGATAAACAATTGGTATATCTTAAGCATTTACAACTTTGAATCCTATGTTCAAAGAACTGGTCTGGTGGCGTTATTGTCTTTTTCACTGATAAGTATAGTCTTCCATAATTCAAACTGAACCACATTTCAATGTCTCTGTCATTTTGGTATGGATCTTCTCCTGTTCCCATCAGGTTCTCGTGAATGGCCGTCTTCAGATCTAGTCCTCTGCTTAGCTGATGTAATATGTAGATACAATACATTCCACACACTTTACTCCATGGACTCTGAAGCATCTCTGTACTTTCTATCCACGTCTTGGTATTTCTTTGTATGAATGGTAGAATGTAGTCTTCTAATGGTGGTTGTCCATATGAATCGAAGTAAATCGCCTTGTCATCTTTGAAGTATAAGGCCACCCAATGTTCTCCTGGTTTGTCCGAGTCATCTGTATTAATGATGTATGCTTTCACATCCAATGGCTTCTTCTGTGGCAGGAGATCCTTCGAGACAACTTTGGCGTTCAAATGCATAAGTTGAGACGCCTTGGTCAGAAGGGCCGTCAATTCTAGCGTATTCATCTCTGTTGTAGGAGTCTAAGATTCTCAGTTCCCAGTATTTTTTCCAGTCTTCATTCAGTGGAGAGCAGTATTGGTTTTTCTTCAGAAACATCCAGTTTTTATAGGCTTCCACGGCTTCTTCCGGCGTGAGATGACTCATGCCTCTTGCATCTCCAGTGTCTTTTAAGCCAAATTTTAGGCACAGTTCATGGTTCCAGTCTTTGATGACATCGTAGATGTTGAGACATTCTAATGCCGGTTCGTGATAGTGTAAGTCTCTTATCCAATCATCTCCGGCTCCTAGACAGAGCATGAGATTTTTCTGGCTGGGTTGATCTATTCTGCAACCTTCACACTCGTGTTGAGCATATTCTCTGACAGCTATTCTCAGGTTCTTTAGCATTGCAAATATCAAAGCAGTCTTGTCTTTGCCAATAAATGTTTTTGGTGGTGACACATCAAATTGTTCTAGCAGTTTTCCATTTTTATCACACACAGATCTGATCTTTGGGTGTAACAGCTGTTCAAGTTCGTCCTCCAAGGAACCAATTTCGTCAGAGTAGGATCCATGTAGTTGTTCGTAGCATTCCACTCTAAACTTTAGTTCTTGTTCTACAAAGTATCCTTTGTTCATGGTCTCAGTAGTCTGTGATGACTTCTCTCAAACCGTTGATTTCTATTAGGTTGTCAAACTCTGCATATACTATGACGTTGATGGTCTTGCCGAGTGCTCTAGCAAACTGAAGTTCCACTCGCAGGTTGCCGGTTTTTATAGGATGTAGATGGCTCTGATCGGCTCCTTGGTCTGGCGTGAAATCGTATCCCCAGAAGCAGTATCCACCTTTGTAGTCGTCGTAGTCGATGTTACAATTCTGAATCTGATTTTGACTGCCCAAAGCTTGATACAGAGACATGTAAGATCTGAGATATTGATCCAAGTTAAATTTCGGTTCAAATGGTTTTCCATAAATGCTGTGACCGTCACAACTCACTTCAAGTTTGCTGAGACCGAAATGTTTGAAGTTGAAAGGATTTGTGGCGAACGATCCATTGAATGTTGCATTATCTACCATGCCAATGAATAATCGTTTTGGAAGTTGTCCCTGAAACAAGTGGTCCTCGACTTTTGATCTAAGACCGGTGCCTATGGTAAATGTCTTAACTTCTACACGCCGTATGGGAAATTTTGCATTGTGATGTGCAATAGTTTGATTGAGATCATTGGCTATGGCTGGCAAAAGTTGAACATTGCGAACCGATAAGACTGCTGCATCGATCTTAACCATAACAGGGTACTCATCCTTAGACATGATACAAAATTGAGGAGAAGCACGATTGAGACGAAGTCTTAATTCTATTCCATTAGGTAAATATTTTTCCTGCATGGCCAAATCTAGATGTAAACGCCCTTGAAGTTCCTTAGGGTTACTTAGTTCAAAAGGGGTTATACGGGCTGTTACATTGCCATGACCAAAATCTTCAAAGTGACCAGGTTCATCTTCGTACCAAAATTCTGCAGCTTTAAGTTGATTGTCTTTCACATCAGATCCAAAAGAAAATAAGTTTTCAATGTAAGCCCTGTAGGGATACGTATCCATATTACTGGTCACCAGTTTATTGTTAAGATATAGATCAATTCCACTAAACATACTGTGAAAGAAGTTGTTGATGGGAGCAACTTTTTTATCGTTCTCAAGATTGTCACCGTTTGCTCTCAAAATCCTGAATTTCAAGTACAAATAAGTTTGTGATAAATCAGTGTAATATTCCGTATGGCCTGGTACCACAAATTCGATGGGTGCATGATAACTGTCTAGAGAAGCTATGGGATGATAATCTATCCACTGAGAATCTTGCATGGTGGTCAGAGTTGGAGGAACAGTTTGCATGTCTATTTCAGACTTGCTACATTCACAAGATCCACTTTGCATCATTTTCTTAGTCAAAAATATCGCGGTCAAATTTTAGATTTGAATATTTTTTCCTAATGGCTCTGTTTACAGAATTCTTTCTGCCTCTACCCTTTTGCAGTTTGTTGTGAACAGTTCGACGATTTGTCTTAGACTGAGTTTTTCTACGTTTCTGACTTGATTTTATACCTCCCGAAGCCAAATGATCCAAAGCAGATTTTCCCAAAGATTTTAAAGCTGATTTACATCTACTTTTTAAAACTTGTTTGATATTTTGACCATCCAAGATGTCGCGAAGTGCATGAATTCCTTGATCTTTGGCTACATGTTTGATACTTTGTAAACCTGCTTTTGCAACAGGTTTTAAGATTGGCATGACCGTTCTCAAGGCAGTTTTAAACATGGACCCTAAACCATAACCGTACTGTCTCGATACACCTCTGTAAACTGGAAAGTTATTTCCACCCGACCCTTGTTGACACACTACACCACGAGTTTGGAAATACATTTTTTTGGCTAATTATCTTTGAGTCTGAAATGTAACTTGATCAAAGACTTTCCCGTGATAAATGGAATATCTATTCCCGTATCGCCTTTTATACTCACGTGAACTTGATCTATGAATGATTTTGCCACCGGAACGTAATGCAAGTTGACAAACTCTTGATGAGAATGATGAGAGCGTTTTGAAATCTCAAATGGAACAACTCGCAAAATAGGAGCAGTTATGTCACCTACGTAAGTGTAACTGGCAATATCCGAGTAAACGTACAGTTGATTATTAGCCGTGTTTAAATCTACTTCGTATCTAAAAGCATGTCTTTCGTTTCCGATGGGTCTTTCTGACATTTTTGGATTTACCCCTAATTTCTCCCCAAGTAGTTTTGGGAATATCAGTCTGACGACTTTTGGATTGTTGTAAAATATTTTGACACGTTTACTGTTATTGCCATAACTCATTTCTATCGAAGCATTAACACTTCTCAAAGCACTTCCGAAACGTGTATCGATGATGCCTTGTATTTCTTCCACCAAATGTTGTGGACTGCTGTAATTTCCTTTGGGAATTTTCAACTCGTATTCTGCGCAGGTGTTGTCTTCCGTACAATCCTCGCTCATATTTTCTACTCCGAATTCTTGAGCTAAGACTTTATCGTAAAATCTCAAGTAGAAAAAATTGGTTTCATCCGAAATATTCATGATTTGTGTTGGTGTAATCATTTCTACCAAAGCAACTTCCCACTTTTCTTTTTCGATGTTGATGGGATGATCTAATCTGACAGTAAAAGAACTTTGTGTATTGTCAGGAAAAGTCGTCATTGAACTGTCACTTAACAATGTCAAATAAAACCCTGTCATGGTGCTTGTTTGGAAGTTTCTTCAAAACCACTACGTTTTCTGAATTTTAACCCTGGGGAAGGAAGAATATAACCGACAGAGCTGCTCAATAAAATCAACCACAATTCTTTATCTGGACTTTGAAGACTGATTTGAACTAGAGAAGTGATGATGATGGCATAAACGATAATGATTTGAGATAAAAATGTCAATCTATTTTTGGGTAACTTGGCTAAACTTTCAGAAGATTGCAAAGAATCCGTTTCCCTTCTTATGACTGAAGATTTAAAATTCATGTTCGTGTTTTTATACAAGATCGGATTCCAAAATCCAACTGTCAAATTTGGATGGATAACCTTTCCAGTGAACTTTAATTTCTTTGACCCACTTTTTCCCAACTTTTCGTTTACGACGATCTAAGACAGATTCTATTTCGTAAATTTGATCTTTGTCCACACGTTGTAATTCTTGCGAATAAAAAGTACCTTTTATGAGTTCCCCGTCTAGATCTTCTATTTTATAGGTAACGGGACTCTGACTTTGTATGACACCCCTAACCTTAAACAATTCTTGCGTCCAGTTTGGTAAATAACCTTTTTCAAAAGTGCGTTTTGTTTTGTTGATGCGCACAAAATCACCCACTCTTAATTCAGGACTTGCAACTTTTTGCTTTTTGCCGTACAAAATTTGGGATACTTGAACTTCATTTTTGACATCGACAGATGCAGGCGTACGTTTAATGCTGCGATGATAAGCATGATTGTACCCGTGAACTAATTTTGGAAGTACATCGACATATTTCAGTGTACGATTATGAGTAAAATATTTCCACATGCGACTTTTCAGAGTTCTTTGAAACCTTTCTACAATACTTGCTTTTGTTTCTGGATTTTCTGTCGTGAAAAAATGAATATTTTTAGATTTCAAGAACTTTTGAAACTCTTTATTTTTGAATTCCGTACCTTTATCAGTTTGCAAACTTTTTGGAATACGTCCATGTTTCAACACAGATGTAAAAGCTTCCACCAAAGTTTTTCCAGATTTGTCTTTGATCGGTACAACCCAGGCGTATTTTGAAAATACGTCTATCAAACAGAGCAAGTAACGATATTTGTCGTTATATTTTGCCATACTAGATACGTCTGCCAAATCTCCCTGCCATTGATAATCTATTCCTGCCACCACAGTTTTGCGACGCACAAATTTTCTACGTATGGGTTTGTGCAAAGTGTAAGTTTGTTGTTTTCTCAACCAAGTTTTCACATCGTCAAGTTTGATTTTCTTTGAAATTTTCTTTGCTGCTTTATACAAAGCTTGCAACCCCGTATATCCCACTGGACTTTTAGGATCGTAATAAAGTTTTGATAATAATTTATTCATTGTTCATCATAAGATAACCATTTTCTAGGTGATTCAAACAGTTCTTCTTTTATAGGTTTGATAGAACTGGGTGTAAACAGTTCGTCTCTGATATGTTTTCTAGTGGCAGACAAACTTTGAGATAAGTCTTTCTTGATGTGTTTTCTAACAGATTGTGTAACGGGACTTGTTCTTTTTTTAAGAGTAGGCATGCGTCGGTGTTTGGTTTTAGGAGTGACATACTCTTCTTCATCTTCGTGCTGAAGAGGAGTACGATGCATCCATTCCCATCGTTTCTTATTTCCGACAAAATCTTGAGGCACGTTCATGTCTCTAAGAGCCTCAGCAAAAGGTTGCCAACCCCTGGGCTCAGTGTCTTTTCTCTGTCTTAAAACATCATTGACTAAATCTATGATATTAGACCCTGCAACTGGTTTGCCATACATTTTAACCGTCCCATCTTCGTCCCAAGATAAGTTAGGATTATTTTCTAGCCAAGATATCAATAATTTAGCTTTCTTTCGCATCGTGGTAGGAACACTATCAAAAATACGTTGATTAATTTTCGATTCAGGCTCTACTGGGAGAGAAAGTTTTGTTTCTGTCAATGCTTTGCGATGTGCCGTTTTAAATTTATGTAAAGTTTGACCAAACAATTGAGATTTTTCTGCCTCTGACAAATCTTCGTTGGCCATGACCGAAGACAAGTCTCTTTGAAGACTGGCCGTCGCAGAAACATTTGGATTGGGTGGAAGTCTTGGTTTTTGAATTTGTTCTTCTTTCCAGCGTTTCATGTCTTCCCAAAGTTTAAATGGTACCACGGCCATTTTACGCCCTTCCATTGCAATTTTTTACTGACCAAGAATAGATCCTAAGACTGAACCAAGCAAAGGTTTTAAAAGTAAACCCAGGAGTGCACCACCTTTCTGATTGAGAATTTTTTTCTTGTTTGCTAGTGCAACACGTTTTGTAGACAATAATCGAATATCATTCTTCCTAGAACGTAATTGTTCTTTCTGAGCTTTTGTGAGTTTGGCATTGCCTTTTATAAGATTTAAACAACATTCCCCTACACAGTCTGATATCTCTTTTGGACAATCATTGACAATTTTTTGACGAAACCGATATGGAATGTTATAAAGTCCTTCCAGAAAAGGACCATACTTTTTAATCAGTGAACCTCTTTTCTTTTTGATTTGTGTTCTTTTCTTACGTGCAGCCATGATAGCAGTCAAGAATTAAACTAGTAAAAGATCATGTTAACCAAGTCCTTTTATAGTGAAAGTTTACGTTTAGCCAACATCTGTTTCATGGCAGCTTCAAATCCATGTTTTCTGGCAGTACGAAGATATTCGTTTGCAGGAGAAGAACTCCTTCGAGGAGAAGCCCTTAGAGGAGAAAATCTAGAAATTTCTAGAGCAGGTGATTTTGCAGCAGTGCGTCTTTCACCAATTTTTCTGAGACTAGAGTTTGGAGTAGAAAACTGAGTAGAAAATGGAGAAGGTGTTTTTGCAGGAGTGAATCTTTCACCTATTTTTCTGATACTTGAACTTGGAGTAGAAAATCGAGTAGAAAATGGACTTGGAGTTCTTAGACTAGAGTTTGGAGTAGAAGGAGTAAATGGACTTGGAGTTCTTGCAGTTGACGGTCCTGCAACAGGAGATGGAGGTTTTCTAGGTTTCTTAATTCTTACAGTGACAAACTTATCGTTCACTTTTATTTTTCTCCTTGATTTAGTCTTAGGGGATTTTTTCCTCTGAGTTTTTTTCTTTGGAGATTTTTTCTTGCCAGTTTTTTTCTTAGACTTTTTAGGACCTTTTCTACCCACTTTCTTTTTCTGAGAAAACCGTCTAAGTATTTTATTACCGTCCCAACGAATGAGAGATCTGATTATCACCCCACCAAAAAACCCACCGCCACCAGGTTTTAGAATGATTTCTCGTTTTGTATCTGCATTTACCAAAGGACTTGCTAGTTTTCTAGCATCGTCTTTGCGTTTGTCCATGAATTTTTGAGTTTGTTTTGGTAATTTCATTTTATTTTCAGCTATTTTTCTAGCTGCTAAAGAAAACCATTTGATCATTTCCATCAACCCGGCATTAAGCAAAGTTTTTCTTTTGTTCGAATCATGCTCTCTACTCAAATTGTAGAGAGCCCTGATCAAGTTTGCCGATGCTTTTTGAGCCATGTCTGGTTTCATTCTGATCCATGTAAGACCAAACACACGTTTTTATACTGGAAAATACACAACTGGACCTTGTTGATCCGATTTTGTATACCAGTTTGTAAAAATATCTGTTCTAAACCTCAAATGATTTGGTGTGTCTGGTTTTAAATCAATCAGTAAATAACCGTGTGGCTTAGAAGTGGCATCGTTGAAGGCAGACATCAAGTGTGGAGCTTGAAGTTGTTGTGCCAAAACTTTAATTTGCATTTTGTCTCTTGGACTTTGAAACAAAATCAAGTAATGAGCATTCAAACTGATGGTACGTGTCGATTTACTCTGCTGAAACAAGTTTTGTGTGATGTACACAACACTTGCATTTCTGTGATGACCTTTCCTCGTGAACCAAAGTTTAATTTTTTCTTCGTCTTTGTCGCCCAACATATCGTCAAAGACAATCAAGTGAGTTTCACTCGTGTCTGTGACAATATCGTCGTCGTCATTTGGAATTCCTAAAATAAATCTGATGTTTAAATCTTTGCGTTCTTGCAAGATATTGTACACAGGTTGCCATTCTTTGTAACACCACACGATACGTTGTGGTAAAATATCAAACATGTCTTCTTTGTACTGAATCAGTTTTTTAACAAATTCAGTTTTTCCCGATCCACTTGGACCCGATATAAAAATATTAGCAGGATGTTTAAAAAACAAACTACCAATATTTTCTTCTTGAACTGTTACCGACATGATTGAAAGATAAAATGAGAAAGAATAATGAAAGACATGTGTATATATAACATATTTTTATTTTTTACAAACAACAAATTGTTTTACTGACATACTTTACAAATAATTTTTCTTACTGAAAACACTGTTTCACAACAGTCTCTGATCTGATTTTCTTTGGTTTACAGTACATATCCATACGGAACAGTTTCTCCACTTTTTAAAATCACACGTTTGTCATAAGTAAATCTATATGTCTTAGATTGTCTCTCAGTCGTAATTTTTCTGTCTTTATGTTTTCTTATACGGTGCTGATATTCCACAGATTCTTGAAAGTCCCTCTTGTCACTATTCGCCCATTCCATCATGTTGTAGAAATGGATTACTTGTGAAGTATTGTAATCCAGGGTCAGTCCTTTGACTTTACAGGTAGACTTGCGTTTCCCAGTATCGTGCTCCACATACTCGTAGCCATAATTCTTCGGTCCCATACCCACAAACTTGGTGATTTTCGCAGTAGGTAGTTCGTCTGTCCATTCGCCGAGTCTGTTGTTGATGATCTCTGGATTCCATAATTCTGGTTTGTGAATGTAGATGACAGAATCCGTATCGAAGTACAACACACGTTTGTCAAGTTGATGCAGGACACTGTATAACTTCAGTCTGGCTTGTGCTGTCACAAAGGATCCTACCACCACGTTGCTGCAAGCATGAGGTTCTACAATCGATTCCAGATCTTCCCAGTTGACTAACAAAAACTCTTCTCCAAACACTTCGACATTCTTCACTTTCTTCAATGGATTAGTGACCAGTTCAAAGTAGTCAGAAGGATCTGACACATATTCTGTTTTGGTCATGTTGTCTCTCTGTGCTAATTTTCCCCACAAACTGTTTAAACTAATCTTGCTGATTCCACGCCGGCCTTTGTTCTTTTCCACCTTCTCTAATCTGATACCTTCTGCTTCGTAATAGTCCTGTTTGAATTTGATCTTGTCCAATTCCATCTTGCACCAGTCGGGATATCCACTTGACTCTTGTTTAATCTTCAGGAAAGTATCGATATATCCAGCAAAGATACCTCCTTGTCCAGTTGACTTGTCGTACTGTGAAGATTGGGGAAAATGCCATACTTCGTACACATCTTTCAGCTGGTAACCCAGTTTCATCGCCTCAAACAATTCGATGCTCACCCAAGTTCCCACTAATTCTCTGTCTTCTTCTCTGTCGTGCGTACATAATTTCGAATTGTCAGATGTCTCTGCACAACTTCTACAGAGTGGAAACAGTAATTTGTTGTTGCACTTGTACGACAATACCGGATGATACAAGTTTCTGGGTGGTAACACTTTACATTTGATCAGTCCAAAATATTGATGTATATTGTCTCTGTCGATGTCTTCTTGTGAATAAATTTCTGGATGTCCAATAGGGAAGATTCCGTACTTGCAGATGTATGGATAAAGTGAACACACATCGATATACTTAATTTCCTCGTCTCCTTCAATTTCGTAAAACAGTCTTGTAGAATTCGTACGTCCTCCAAATAGCGCATCTCTGGGTTTGAGTGGATCTAAGTTGGTAAATTCTGCATCCACCATCTCCCTAAAATCTTTGTCGTCTTGATAATATTGGTCGTAATCGCATTCCCACATTTCTATCACTTGATACCCAGCTCTTTTCAATTTCTCGGTCTTCTCCACAGTCTGTTTGTATAGCTGGTACATCGTCTGGCAGTTGTAAGTATTGATCTTAGTTCTGTCGGGGAAATGTTTGGGACACCCGTGCCAGTAACATCCATGGAACTCGTACACTGTTTCTTTTTCTGGATCGTACCCATCCACATAATGTCCAAAAACTTTCTGTTCACCACCATTCAAAGCGTGACGAATTTGAATGTGATTCTTTCTAGCCACGGCTTGAATCCAGCGCACAGCTTTGATAGAATACTTCTTTTGGTTGGGATAGCCTTCTGGTGGAATGATGGCCACAGAGTTTTCAGGCATGTGATTCTTCCTCCATACTTGGGAACAGGCTTGAGCGATCGTGCATGCATTAGCAAAAGGATCCAAGTCGCTGATATCTATCGATTGTTTTCTAAAACATGCACAACCTCTCCTCAGGATATCTACATCGCTGCGACAGTATTCTTCCATTTCACGTCTAAAGTCAAAGATGGCATTGGATTCCACTTTCTGCTTGTGCCATTCCAGGAAAGCTTCTCTGTCTTTGACCGACATCTGTCCAGGATTGTACATCTCCACGGGAAAGTAAGCTCCCACGTAATTCTGGTTGGCATCAACATTTGCCAAATGTGGGAAGTAGCCTTTTTTCATCTCTGTTAATCCAAAGGTATCTGGAAAATTGGCTAATCTCATATGCAGAAAATGATACGAGTCCAAGAACTTGACTTTGGCAGCGGTCATCGTCACGATAGTATTTCCATTCATAATCACATCGGGTTTAAAAGTTCCATTTTCTAGTATGTAGCGTAGAATAAATTGTCCATCATATCCTCCAAAATTATGTGCAATAACAGTCACTCCTTCATTTTCTTTTCTAAATAACCAGGAACAGAAATCTGACAACGTATTTTCACCTTCAAAGATCATTTCTCTTCCAAACTGACTACAAATGTCACAATACTGATCTACAGGTAAATTAACGCAATGGTCACACGCTTTGTTTGTGAACTTATTACAAATTTTACATGGCTGTTCAATAGGTAAATCCATACACTGATCACAAGCTCTATGTGCAATACAAAAGTTGACAATATGTTCGCCAGAGTCTTGCTTGGATTCAAAGTCAAAAAATATGAATTGAGGTTGAATAACGGTACCTTTCTCTTCGTCGATGATATCGTCCTTCTCGGCATCTTCTTGCAACACTTCGGTCTTGGGTTTGCACACGTAAGGTTGAATATAACATTGATGGTCGGCTCCAACAATCATTTTACAAAACTTACATTTCTTCTGTCCTGGACACACGTGATTTCTTTTATATCCTACAATCCTATTTCCACATTTCTCACAATTATACACAAGTTGACAAATGGATTTTTTCTGTCCTGGCTTGACTAAGGTATGATTAGCAAAACAAGATGCACTATGAAATGTTCTCTTACATTTTGTACAGTACTGGTTTTGTTCGTGAAGACATGGCGTTGCATTATAACAACTAGTACATCCATTCGAACAAGCATGATCCTCTCTGTGATTAAATCCCTTGTCACAAAACTCACAATAGTAATGACATCCTTGAAATCCTTTGACATTGGTGATAGTGTCATAGTGATCTGTGCCATTAAAATAAATATGAACCACTTTTGTTTTGTCACTAGGTTTAAATCCAAGTGGAAACAATAATCCGTCTTTGGGATGCTGTGAATGAACTTTGATCAAATAATCAGGAGCTAACACAGTTTGAATTTTTTTGTATTCTTCAAATCCACAAGGTTGATTGTGAGGAATCTTAGCACGATCTAATAATTTCATGGCTTCTCTAGTCTGTAGTGGTCTGTCAGATTTTTGTATATGTTTCCAAGTCTTCTTCCATGAGTCAGATGTGTCCCTATCGGCATGATGTTTTCCTACCACAACAGCTCTGGCCATACACATGACATCTTTGGTGTTGTTGATTTGAACGATACTAGTTTTCATCTTTCTCATATTGCGTGATTCAAAGTAAAGTCCATGGTGTAATGCCTTTCTTCCACTCCCAGTTGGTAACTTGGTGTGTGTCACTTCCAAGCTCATCTGTCCATCATTGATTTTAAAGTCTTCATTGGATTGTAACACTTTCTCGGTTTCTTGAGTCAAAGATTCCCCAGTCAGACTCGTCACATCTGTGAAAGGTACAAAGATTCCTAATTTCAGTCCGGGATGGTAAATGCTCATTCGAATCCTGTCATTGCCTTGAGCTTGAGAATGGGTCTTGATGTCATCCACCAACTGTTGAAACATCCGAGGTACAAATTCCAGCGGTGATACGTCTTCTGGAAATTTATTGACATCCACATTGTACACATTAGCTCTTGTTCTGAAACGTCTCGACTCACGTTCTCTAACAGGCTTGATCACATAGTACTGTTTGTAATCGTCTTCTTCATCGTCCGAATAAATCACCATAGGCCTTTTTCTTGGTGGTGACACCTCATCTTCAGATTCTTCACTGTCGGAATAATCCACAAGTTTCACCTTCTTTGGCAATGGTAACTCGTCCTCCTCAGAGTCTGATGAAGTGGGTGGGGTACGTATTCTCTTCCAATGTCTCTTTGGCATGTTGTCTTGTCACTGTTCAAACGCAGAATGTCAGGAGATCTGAATAATTGACTTATATATCTATCATCAATTCATACAAGATTAGGCAGGCGAGATACATAGTATTTGACTTAACAGGCGAGTCAACAGGAATTTTCGCGGTACAGGCGAGACATGGGCTTTACGGAATTCTTATTAACTATCAGGGTGGACTACATGCTTTATGAAATTCTTGTGATACAGGCAAGATACATAGTATTTGCTTTAACAGGCGAGACATGGGCTTTACGGAATTTTTGTGGTACAGGCGAGACATGGGCTTTACGGAATTTTTGTAGTAAGGCGAGACAACAGTCTTAAGGAATTTTTATTAACTAACAGGCGAGACTACATGCTATATGGAATTCTTATCACCAGGCGAGACACATACAATTCTTGTGCTACAGGCGAGACACTGAGCTTTACGGAATTTTTGTTATTTTTAAAAGAAGTGCAAGAAGAGTGTGCTGTTCAGCACCTTGTTCTTCCCCGGTCGGTTACCCTATGCCTGGGAAGCCCTGGCGATTTGAAGCCATATCTACATGATCACAAGTCCTGAATGTCGCTGTGGACCAGAGACCTGCCAGCGGAGGTTCAGTTTACTGGGATAGTGTCCCGACCCCTTAAGCCATAGGCTTCTACTGTTTCACATGTAATCGATAGACTTCGCATCTGCGGGCCCAGGCGGTATAACCGTTGTGCACACCAGTTCCAGTCCAGTGGTGACCGGCAAACCAGCAATATTAATATGCGAGTTCCCAATATATATACCTATACATAAACCAGTTTACTTGAAACAAGATTGGACATTTGCATATCATGTATATCTGATTTTAATAAAAGGTCATGTTACTATTTATAGTAACACATTTCAAAATATAAAAAATAGATAGAGAATAATAAAATCTACATTTTGGTGTTTATTTTATCAAAATCGGCCGAAAAATAACAAAGTTATTCAATTTTTCATATTATGGTGTTATTACAAGGGAGGTAAATCTGGATTGACTTTGTTAATTCTATAAATAGATTATTCAAGTAATAGCTTTCAGAAAAAATGATACAAATGAAAAGTGAATACGTGTATATGTGTATCACTTCTGTTATGAGTATTATTATATGTTAACTAATAAACTATTGAAACAACCCAAAATAACAAAAAATGTCGAGCATGCACTGCGCATGCGCGGAATATGCAGGGTAAGAAAACTGTAATAACTCCAGATTGCCTTGACGGATTTTCATAATTCTTTTTTTATTGGAAAGAACAAGTCACCACCTACCAAATGAAATTAAAATAAATTGTCAAACTGCGCATGCGCGGAATATAGAGGGTAAGAAAACTGTAATAACTCCATTTTGCCTTGATGGATTTTCAAAATTCTTTTTTTATTTGAAAGATAAAACACAGAGCTGTCACATAATCTTACAAAATAATATGCCACATCGAGCATGCGAGAATCAAGAGATATATAATGTGTACATTTCATTTTTGCAGCTCATAAAGTTTCAAGATGTCTGAAGAACTAGTCGATCTGGGTGTGTTACCAACTGAAATTAGAAGTATAATCTACTCAAGGCTCGTCAATATTTCGAGGAAAAGTAAAAAGTTTAGAGACGAACTTCAACTGACGTGGTTTAACATGTGTTTTCAAAGAGCTCTGTCTTGCAACAATTTTTACCAGAGCCTAGCACAGCTATTATATGACATCGATGGAATATCGAATCTTGACCAGAACATGAGATTATACTTTCACAAACGCATGATGGAAGTGTTGAAGGATACTCATTCTAGACATGACCGATGGATCTTTACGATTTACAATTTCAACAAGGAAACATGTGAACAGTTTTTTGAAAACTTGTTTCCCTTCCATTATGACATTTACGTACATGGAAAAATCGTGAATGGACATCTGACTGGGCTTCTAGTATTCTTTCAGAGTTTAGCATTTTTTTACTACTTACCATTTCTTTACCAGTTAAATTTTCCTGCACCTATGAACGATTTGTTATTATCAACCTGGGAAGAGCATATAAACAGTTTGCATGGTCGTGATGTGTCATTTGGAAACAGAGACGCATATGAACAAGTCATCGAGAGTGAAGAGAGATTATTACCATTACGTTTTCCAACAGTCTATTCAGACCTGCTACTTGGAATAAAACAATGAACGTGATCAAGAAATCTCCTCCAGTATCGTTAGGTCGAATTTTACAGTTTGACATTTATCGAGGGTCACTTGAACACACACTGTCCTTACAACCTACAAGTTCAGAATTTCTGAAGTCAAAAGATGGACTCAGAACGTGGTTGGGACGATATGAAACATTCATGACCTTTCGACAAGCCATGTGTGAAACAGCTTTGATAATGAACACTATTTTAGACGCATCGCCTGTGAAGTATAGGCAATGGCTACTTCATGTGGCAAACAACGAGGACGTGATTACTTACCTTTGCAATGTACTCAAAGATGTTGAAGAGGCTTCGAGAGAACAATCTATGGATATCGACTCAATAACAACAACAACAGAAAATATGGAAATTGAACAACCATCACAGGAAGAACCAATGGATATTGACATGGATGAATTGACTGCAAAATTTGAAGCTTTGACACTATAAAGTGGAACTGTTTGTCTCTTGCAAAATCATTTATCTTAGGGCAAGCATGGAGACAAAGTGGTTTGAAATTCCTCTGACACAAATTCTGAAATTTAGACCTTACAGAAAATTACTAGTTTGTGTTTACATACTGCATTCACATAAGAACATTACTTTAGATGAAATTCAGATGAAATTAAACACAGAAGAATATTTCAAAGATTTTAAAAGACTCTGGTGTTCGTGTGCGAAACAGGAATTATCAGAGGAGACGGTCTTTACATTTGACAACTGGAAACTTCATGTGGCCAACAATTCAAAAGTGATTGACTATCTACAGTCGAAGACAAGGCGTATATAAGGACTACAACTAGATCTGCGAGTCATTTCAGCTCTGACTTTCAAACTGTCAAGATGGAAAGTAAACCTGTGGATCCAAGACTTAATAAATACAGTGATGCCAACAGTATTTATTATCACTGCACAGCATTGAAGAAACTTTTGAAAGAGAATGACAGAAAATTAATTCAGCCATTGGAAATTTCACTAAAAGAACAAGACCTGTTGAAACCACCCTATGGTTATTGCTACAATTGTGGGTCGGTGGATCATTGGACTGCCTCGTGTACCGAGGAGAAGAAGAAAACTACTACAAATAAACCACCCAATGGGAATTGTTACAACTGTGGTTCACCTGATCATTGGACTGCCTCATGTACCGAGGAGAAGAAGAAAACTACAAAGAAGCCACCCTATGGGACTTGTTACAACTGTGGCTCGCCTGATCACTGGCTACCCTCATGTCCTCATACCAACTTACAAGATGAAAGCTCGGGATCACCACAACCGGCCGAGAAGTCAGAAACTACGAGGAAAAGACGCCATACTGATGATGACTCTGATGTACCCAGTAAAAAGAAGTCAAGAACGGCTTCACCAGAACCGACAAAACCTACTGCTAGACAACATAAGAAAAAGAAATACTGTGTTGTGTGCAAAGAAGACACTCATATGATGAAAAACTGTCCTGAAATAGTGAAAAACTAGTGACTAGATAAGAGACCTAGTGGATAGACAATATCTAAACGATATTGTGTGTCTACTGGACAGTGACTACTAATGTGTTCATAATGGATTAGTTTTCATAGTTACATGTAAGGTTGTATTCAATAAAATTGTTTTTAAAGTATTTGTTTTTTGTTATTTCATAAGGTTACTCTTTAAACGAAAGAGTTGGGTAGCCCTGAAAAGGGCTGTTTGGGTGTTCTAAGTCTTCACTTACTGTGAAGACTTAGACACAGGTTTTACAATCCCCACAACAGGATTCGTCTTGGATAAGTCGATCCCTCTCCTCCTCATAAATACTTCAAACCCCATCTTATTTTGCTGCCTTTCAACTTCTTTCCAGTCTTTCTTCTTAAAAGCTTTACACAGTCGGCTGAGATCAAAAGGGATATACTTTGACAAACCCATATTTGAGAATGAAGTTGTTAAAGGCAGTTAAATATATATATTGACTCATGGCGGACGTGAAAGAGAGCATAGTCTCTTGACCAATCAAAACTATGCAAAGTAGTTATGGGGTTTTATGCAACAATCAACAAAGTATTCCTTTCTGATAAGTTGTGGTGGCCCTGAAAAGGGCCGTTTTGAGGTTTTAATAAACCTTTCTATGAGCAGGGACACCGCGAGGGCCTGCCACCACAAGCTGGACAGCGTACTGACCAGCTCGTGTAGGTCACAGTCCTCTCTGCCGGCAGATAGAATGGTGGCTGGTCCGCCTCCCTCTCCCAATCTTCACCGGATGGCCGTTCTTCAGGCTCTTGCTTCACTTCTTCGGGCTCTTGCTTCACCACAGCCATCTGTCTGTCGACCGTCACCATCCTTCTTACGATGCCTATCAGCTCTACGAGCCTCTCTGCACTCTCCATTACAGACCTAGTCTGTGCCTCCAAAGCATCGAGATATTCGTCGCTCAACATCTTCTCTGTGTATAGCATAAAGACAATGTGACGAAGTGGGTCAGTGTTCCAGTATTTATTATCTCAACACCGACGTGAAAGAAAGCACTTTTCTAAGTAGGTCAATCCGGTCTTGGGAGTATAAAATGGCACTGACCTACTTACAACTTCAGTCATGGAGCAACTACTGACCTTAGACGATCTTATGAAAGAACCAGACCTTCTATCGACGGCAATTAACTCAATTGCTACTGATGCATCGTTAACTCAACAACAACAACCGAACGTGCAGACCTATTACTACCACCCACAGCAATCACAACTGCAACAAACACAGCCACAGGTGTCACAGCCAAAGACGGGAGCTGTAGAAGTCTTGCTCAAAGAACTCAATGATCTCAAGAAAAGAGTACAGCAGTTAGAGGACCAAAAGCAACAACGTCCCATGGAATTAAATCCGATCAGAATACCATTAACTATAGAAGTAATGACACCAGAATCGTCTGTGACCGTACCAACTCAAAATGGACTTGGGTCGCATAGCAAGAACATAGATAATTCAAAAAGAAAGAAGAAACAATAGATTCTTCTTAGCTATAACCACACAAACAGTCCTTTTCAGGACTACCAATTACATCAGAAAGAATACCCTACTGATTGCCCTAATACTAAGGAAGCTATAGAGTTATGCCTCTGGTATAGTGAGGCCTTGAGATACAAGGCCAAGAGACTCATAGCAGACGCATATTACTGTATAGCCTCTTAAGACATCTCCTATGCCACATTACACAGACTTTTCCCCATGAAAAAGACTAAGTTATTTCAAACTAGCCTTTTCAAGCTTACTAAAGCGATGTCACCTCTGGACACACCCGGCCCGAGACTGCCCCAGGCTGTGGACTTAGTCTCCGGACGGGCGTGTCCAGAGTGGCGTCCTTTACTACTAAGGCGGCAGAAATATTACGTATCTGCAGTTTGCAGATGACAAAGACGCTCTAGCTGTGGTAAAGCAGGAACTAGAAGCCCCAGTTGAAAGTCTCGCCAACCGTGCAAAAGGTTTAAGATGGAGATCAGTGCTAAGAAGACTAAACTGATGACAAACAGCGCCAATGACATCCAGAGGGAGATCAAGATAAAAGGACAGAAGCTGGGTACTGTAACACGCTTCATATACCTTAGAGCAGTTGTCTCAGATGATGGGTCTAAACAGGAGGTTCTCTCAAGGATTGAACAGGCCACTTCAGCTTTTATAAAGCTGAAGACAATTAGGAGAAATAACGGCCTATCTCTTGGATCAAAGGTAAAACTCCCCTTGTAATTTCCATATTTCTGTATGCCTGTGAATAGTGGATCTTGACAGCAGAGTCAGAGAATCCCAGGCCTTTGAAATGAGATGCTACCGAAGATTACTAAACATTTCGTACAAGGCCCATATAACCCATGAAGAGGTTCGCAGAAAGATCAAAGCGGCCATTGAAGAATATAATGAACTTCCGGCCCTGGTCAAGAAACGGAAACCAAGGTGGTTTGTACACGTCTCAAGGTCTTCTGGTTTTGCAAAGACGTTTCTACAGGGCGCAATGAAAGAAGAAGAGGTAGACAGAAGAAGAGGTGATGACAATGATATTAAAGGGTGGACAAGAATGGATTTCGCCAGCTCAGCTAGGGCAGCTGAAAACAGGACAAGGTGGAAAGGAATAGTTTTGAAGTCATCTGTGGTGCCCAAACGACCTTGTAAGGTAAAGGGATAGAATAGAATAGAACCAGATATTTGTAGTTATTCACAGCGTTTCGACCACTTTTCCGGCGTTACGGTTGGTCCCTGTGTACAAAGCATTGAATAATTTCACACCATCTTACATATCGAATCTTCTCATTCCAATGTCCCAGCTGCACAATTGCACGCTAAGATCATAGATCTGTAGACGGCTCCTTAGCGGTGCCCAGATCAAGAACAGCAATGTTTGATGGTTCATTCTCTTGTTCTGCGCCTGGATTATGGAAAAACTTATCCGAGACTTGGTCAGAAATGCACCTTCTCTTAATGTTTTTAAAAAGAATGCTAGAGCGAGTTTTTAAGGATGCAAGATTCTACTGACTAAATGTTTTAGCTTATCGTTTTCAGTATAATTATTGGTAAACATTATACCTTATAAGAAATGGAACTGTTTTATATGCCCTAATATACTTTTATTTTTTATTTGTTTTTAATCACATTTTTATTTGTAATTTTATAATAATCTTTTATCATGTTTATAACACTTAAACATTTTGACTGTGACTAAAGATGAGTTGCGGAGGTACGGTGGCATGCGACATTTCTCATCTCTTGCTTTAATGTTCTTTTTTGTATTGAGCTTTATCTTATGCTTATAGCTCTGTGATTTTTGTGTTATTTAAATGTTTTACTGTGTACTGTCATTGATACTTTAATCTTGATGTTGTCCTTCTTTTATATAATGATATCATTAGCTCTGTGTCTAGCTGCTTTTGTTTTAGCTTTGAATATAAATAACAACATACGTATGTCTTAATGTGCTAATGCATGTGCTAAAATCTTTATTATTATTTTTTTATTAAAACCATATATAATGCTGTTGAGTTTAACTTGTAATTGTCATTACTTTAATATTCTTAACCTGCAGGATGATATTTATTGTAGGATATTTCTAATTGTAGTTTCTTAATATAGTTGATGTGATGTTGAAATGTATATTGTGATACACGTGTGTATATATGTCTTAGGTCGGTCAGTAGCTATTCATAGCTAATGTTATCTATGTTTGTACCAAACCGACTGAAAATAAAATTTGTATTCTGTATTCTGTTCTAGTGTTTTAAATCAGAGTTGTCAGCTATGCGTATTTTTATGGGCCTGTCAGGGAAGTGAATACCGAGGAACTCGAAAAGAGGGCGTGATGTTTGGACATTGGCTCCGCCACACGTTCCTCTCGCCGAGGCCAAGTTTTTCTTGCACCAATTTGAACTACGCATTAGGATTGACAACTCAGTTAAGCACTTAGGGTCAAATGCAATCGAATTAAGAAACTGTGATATGTCTTGAAATTGTTGAAATGTAAAGTTTTATGCAACGGCAGTTTCATTGTATCTAGATTTTTATTTTTATTGCATGTAATGTATATTGTTTAAATGTTTGTATATATGTATATATGTTTCAGAGGGACATATGGTAGACTAGCTAATATAGCTAAATGTGCTTCCCTCTTTAAATACTGTATAAATAAATAAAAGAAATAAATAAATCAGCTCGCATGTGTGTGATATGACTGGCTTTCATTAGATGGGCTTTTGTGCACTGTGTAGACTCAGATTAATCCCGCAGAATTCGTTGAATGACCATGTAGTGTTAATAGACTGTTTGCATTGAAATATCAATTTTAAGGTGGAATATCAAGTAAATATGTAGATCCTAATCAGATGCTATGGTCTTATCAGGGTCTATACTTTGCAAAGGCAGACTACGGTCCTTAATGTTTGAGTAGCTCCGTGCTATGGGCCGCAGGGGATTACTGAGTTAAGAATTTTCGGCATGCTTGTACATTTGTATACATTCAACTGTTATTTAATAGACATAACCGTTGCTGGTGAGGGCCTCATGAAAAATACCGTTGAAAGGCCGTAAAAGTTTTCTCCGAGAGTTTAATAGGCACAGCTATTTGTGTAGCAAAATTATTGAAGCTAAGAAGGCTGGCAGAATCGTATGATCCGATACGGTCGCACCTGATTCGTTACTGTCGTAAGACCCTCCTGTAAGTCTGGATAGGTTATCTGCCCTTAAAGGAATAAAGTTCGTAACTATTTTGACATGGATAAGTAGAAGGGATATTTTGTAATTGTTGTGTGTCATAACATACATAATTTTTGCATTCATATACAACAATGCAGGAGTTTTATTGAACTTGATCCGATACTGTCGAGTCCACAGTGGACTCGACAGTATCGGATCATCGACAGTATCGGATCACTCGTAAGCTATCACCCATTTTTCTCACAAATGCAGCAAATATTTTTTATCATTATATTACAGTCATCAAGTTAAACCACTGGCAAAGTCCAGGGTGAAAAATTCGATCGAAATCTGCGGCTGTGAAACAAATCAGAGCTGTTGAAATGTTTGGCCCCTCTTCAGCGGCGCTTGCATTTTGCATGTTGCTCGCTAACCCTAAAATAGATTTCGGTTATTTAAGCTATTTTATCATTAGGCGATGGAAACCAATTTTGCTTTGTAATGTGTCCTAGCATCCCTAAAATTGCAGGCAGTCATTATTTGTGTGACATCCCAGTATTTGATGAAACTGCAGACTTGAAAAGTGGGGCACCGATGTGCGACAGTAACTGATCATTATATAATCAAGCCTCAGCTAGAAAACTGCATGTTGGTTGTATGATCTGATGCTGAAAACAAGGCATAAATCAACTATATGAGTGGCTGCTGTGTCTTCTTTCAAAGGAAATCAGTATAAAACTTAAGTCAACATCCTTTTTGTAAAACACCCCCATCCCACTCCCCGCATGCTAGCATATGATTATGAAGGTTATGCGTAGCAGAAATAACCTTCTGCTAAACATTCTGAAGACACATTCAAGATCAGCTCGCATGTGTGTTGTGAACCCAGTAATGAATGGCGTTCATCGGGTGGACATCTGTACACTGTGTAGACTCAGATTAATGCCGGAGAACTCGTTTAATGGCCATAGTGTTTATATACTGATTGCACTAAAATATTGTTAGGGCGGAAAATCACCGTAAATTTGTTGATTCTGATCAGACACTACGGTCTTATCAGGATCTACACCTTGCAAAGACAGATTATGATCTTTACTGTTTGAGTAGTTCCGTGCTATGGGGTGGAGGGGTTTACTGGGTTAAGAATTTTTGGCATGCTTGTACTTTTGTCTACATTTATCTTTTATTTAACAGACATAACCCTTGCTGGTGAAGGACCACATGGAATATATCGTTGAAAGGCCGTAAAAGTTTTCTCTGAGAGTTTAATAGGTCCAACTGTTTATGTAGCAAAATTATTGAAGCTAAGAAGGTTGGCAGAATGTCTCCGAGAAACTCTACTATAAAATAATATCATATGATCCGATACTGTCGCATCTGATTCGTTACTGTCGTAAGACCCCTGTAAGTCACGATAGGTTATCTGTCCTTAGAGGAATAAATTTCGTAAATATTTTGACATGGATAGATAGAAGAGATATTTTGCAATTGTTATGTGTCATAACATACATACTTTTAGCATTCACAACGAAACAGGAGTTTTATTGAACTTGATCCGATACTGTCGAGTCCACTGTATAACCAATGAGGAGATTCGCAGAAAGATCCAAGCCGCCATTGGAGAATGTGATGAATTCCTGACCCTCAAGAAACGGAACGGTTGGTTTGGCAACGTCTTTTAAGGTCTTCTGGTTTAGAAAATACACTGGGGATTCTACCGGGGCGAGCCGCGACAGTGAAAGGAAAAAGAAGAAAAGGTAGACAGAAGAAGAGGTGGAAAGAAAATATTAAAGAGTTGACAGGCATGGACTTTGCCAGCTCAACTAGGGCAGCTGAAAACAGGACAAGGTGGAAAGGGATGGGTTCGAAGTCATCTGTGGTGCCCCAACGACCGTGTAATGTAATACATGTAGAACAGAATAAAGTCATATCTTTTTTCTTTCTTCCTCTCTTTGGGAGACCACTCGATATAGACTGAAATACTGATGTAGACTGAAATGCGGTCTTAAAATCCAAACTGTTGATGTTATGCGCAAATTGAGAAATTGTTTTGAGAAGCTAGTACTTATTCTAAGTCTACTTTCGTTTTCACAGTGGGTTATTCCCCGTAGAAAATCCATATCAAGAAATAGTTCCAAATCTTTTACCCAAATTTGGGCAAATGTGACAGAAAAGAATAGTTTGTTTGTTATTTTATTTGACCAATAGCGGATCGGTCATGTAACTGAAACTGTTTTTCATTTTATTACCTGTACAGCTTAGAATCACTACAAATTTTATAGAAAATTAATCCGCAGTGTCGACTTAATTGATGTGTTGTTAGGTTGCGGAAACAAATAAAAACTGTCTACATATTTTATCATTTTGTTCGAGAAAAATACAACTAATTAGCATAATATGGCTCTGAAAAGACTTACAAAGGTAATAAGTGTGCTTAGAATTTTTTGTACTATCGATTTGATCCATATATCTATTTTCTTTCATTGAAGAATTCGGCTTTTACAGCTGATCAAATCAATCACAGTAACAGGAAGAAAGCAACCGTAATTACCCAAAACACTACGACAGTCTTGACAGAAAGCCTGAGCAAGCAGGACTGACTTATCTCGTGAAAGAATTATCTGATCAACTACCGTAGATCAGTTTGTCATTCCTGCATGTTTATGGTGTTCCGCAGTAAACCAATGGATCATTATTATGGGCACTTTGGCCATATTCAAAGGTTGGATTCAGATAATTGGTGGTGTCCCGATTTATAAGGTAAAATGTGTAACATTACATGCCTTGTATAATCCTCAGCTGTGGCCATGTGATGTTCTTTAAAATCAGGTTTATAATATGATAAATCATATGTCAACGGCATTTTGTCAGTCAAAAAAAAATGTAGTTTTAATATTACAAGGTACTGTAGCACTGTACTAAAACATCATGTCTTTTCTCTCTCTTTTTTTTTTTTTCCATTGGATATTTATATCAGAAACAGGATCATTTTTTTAACATAGATATCCAATGAAAAAGACAAAAAACCAACAAACACAAAAAATGAGGGTTTGGTACAGAACTAAAGATACTGGTGCTAAAATTGAGGCAACAATGAGTAACAATGGTAACATATATGGAGCGGTCCACAGCGGCGGATCCAGAGGGGGTTTGGGGGGGGGGGATTTCAAACAAACCCCCTCTTCAGCCTAAATTATTTCATTTTCATAGGGAATTTCAGCAAAAATTGATTGACGTGCGCAAATCGAACCCCCTCAGCTAACTTGAACCCCCTATCCAAAATTCCTGGCTCCGCTCCTGGTCCATCGAATTACCCCAAAACACCCCAAACCACCCCAAACCGCCCATAAAAACACCCCAAACCACCAAAAGCAGATCACTCCAAACCAAATTTGGTATTTTGCAGGATCTGGCACACTGCTTTAGAAAAGTTTGCTCATGCTAAAATATTTATAATTAATTATAATTGATTTACATTTGCAGCATAAGGGAAGAATTGTAATTACCAATACGTAGGCTATATTTTTGTATCTGTTTTTCCATGAATCTGAATGTATATAACATGCATATACTTACATGTGCATGTAAACGTGCATGTGCTGTCCAACAAATATGCAGACATGCAAGCATATTTAGTGTATACATATGTACATATATGTACAACGGCATACATACAGTCAAACCTGTCTTAGTGGCCACCTCTATTAAGCAAGCAACCTGTATTAAGCAAGCGTGCCTTCAGTTCCCAAAACAGGCAAATACATTGAAATGCACCTGTATTAAGCAAGCACCTGTCTTAAGCAAGCAGATTATGACTATTCCTTAGGTGCTTGCTTAATACAGGTTTGACTGTACATATAACATATTATCAGCACATACAATATGAAAATCATGGTTTTTGCATAAAAAGATCATACTTTATTTTTTTATTTTTGCAATTTTGAAATCATTAAAAGCATAAACAAAATGTTTATAAGCTATTTTAACCTGAAACAGAATTAAGAAAAGTAGTTTGGGGTGGTTTTCAGGCGGTTTGGGGTGGTTTGGGGTAATTCGATGGACCCTATATGGAGGAAACAAAATAAATGGAACATTAAATAGTCAGTGCAAAATCTGACTCAATTTGACAGCTAGGGTCTACACTGTTCAAGCACTTTAGTCCCATTGAATCAGTTAGTTTGAAAATGATCTTTGAGCTTCTAAAATACAAGTAACCTCCGAGAGTAACCTACTGTAACATGCTGGTGCTAAATATTCAATGGGACTAAACCATCTCACCAAGACAGTTCTAATGACGGGTCACAATATATTTCCATTGAGAAATAAGAGAAATTATCTCTGAATTATCCCTATTACCCTTCTTATCTAGAGCTCTGAATTATAGAGTTGGTATTGTAAACTGATACATGGTTACATATACAATATGTATTTTTATATATATTTTTCAGGAGCTCAATGACATAATGAATGACCCTCCACCAGGCTGCTCAGCAGGACCTGTTTCTGATAAAGACTGTAATTATGCTTTTACTGCTTACTTTATGGGTGGCTTACTTTATGGTTGAAGATGTCTACTGCTGGTTTAAACAATAATTGAGCCGCGACACGAGAAAACCAACAAAGTGGTTGTGCTCCCAGTGCAGACTCAGAATAGCCTGGGCATCTGCTCAGTCTGATCAGAATCTTTGCTGTGTTCTTAAAGGGTGGCTATGGGTCTAGGCCACCTTCAGACTGGGCGGATGCCCGGGCTGATCTGAGTCTGCCCTGTCTGCACAACCACTTTGTTGGTTTCGTGGTGTTGTGGCTCATTTGTTAACATGCCTTGCATTCATATATATAGTGCTAAGTATTTTATTACCCAACCAATGGACGGACGCTGGGCGCCCCGTTACTGCGGCTATGGATTCGTTCCGCTGAGGTGCGGGGGCAAAGTCGATATGAGAATTGAAATACTACTATTACCCAACCAGTACAGATGCAGAGTAATAACTTACTTTTGATAGTCTCCTGTGATTTCATGTGATGTTAAGACATTACTTAATCCCTGACCCAACACATGAACCTATTTACCACTTAATATTTTTGACTGTCCCCTGGTAATTCAGACAATCAGGTGTGAAGCAAAATTTGTAGGCCACTTTTGACTGTCATTCATCCAGGCATAACTAACTTTCTGGCATGATGGAACGCTATTTTTGCAATGGTTGGATAATAAACTAACTATATAATCCCTTTAAGGGGCAATAGTTAATACATGTACTGTCATCCCTCAGTGCTGTGAAAGACCCATCAAACTGTCTGTCTTGGCTTGGTGGCCTCATGCAATAGTACATTGGGTTGTCCATATTGGAGCAATAGTATTGAAGGTATGAAATAATTGTATATTATGATATCATTCTTGTTTAGATCCTACTGACATGTAAACATGTCTCTTTACATAAAACTGCATCTGTTAGGATAACACTTAACATGACTATGCTGATGTGACATAACATTTCATTAATTCTAGTTATTGTGTAAATAGAGGATCTTACATGAGTGCTCATGTATTATTGAATTTATTAAACGAGTTGGGGAAAAAGATAAGATGCGAGGCTTTGCCGAGCATCTTATCGGTTTTCCCCAACGAGTTTAATAATTCAATAAAACAGGAGCACGAATGGAAGATTCTATTTATCATATGACACTAAAATCGCATTTTATTAGCAAAATTTGCACTAAAACGTCATGATTTTGCCATTAGAAAATGCGGCATTTTTATGGACATCAACATATAACGTTACGACGTAATTTGCATATTTAATCCACTAGTGGATTATCGTTTTTAATGCATGGCTTTATTACACTCTCAGATGCGACGTCATATGATAAATGTAATTCATTGGTTCAGAAACTCATGTGAGGTTGACAATCCTTCATCATGTCACTTGATTTGTACTGCAATATCTTAATGTTGTATGGTCAACCTAAATTTGATATCAAGTCTATCACCTGACAGACCTTTCAAAAGCATATGGCAAAATGTTGAATCATGCCTTTATTCTTAACTTTGACAAAGCTGCTGATGAGTACAAACTATCAGAGTACATTAAATAATTATACTCAGAGCAAAAATTATACAAGTGTGTTGATATACATTTACATATACATGTCCATTTTCCACCTGATTTCTACAAAGAGAACAATAGAATATGAGGATTTCTTCAATAATTAGTTACACTCTACAGCACAATTTAAAATTTGAATAGAATTTGTAAGAAATTATTTGTAATGTATAAAGTTTATGTTTTATATATTTTCAGTGTTTAATTGGTCAGCATCACTAACAGGTCCAGTAAGTAATCTGTTAATATCTTAATTGGTATCATGAAATTCTTGTTTTTATTTCCCTGCAAAAGGTAGTGGCTGGGTATCCTGTTATACCTTTTTTTCGTCTGTTTGTCAATCTGTCTGTCTGTCTGTTGATTCTTGATAACTGAAACTTAAGTAATTGTTGAAAGGTTTTCTTCAAACTTGATGTATGCATTGGTCCTGGAAATAGCTCAGTTTGGGTATGTTAATATGGCACTTGTTTATTCCAAAAGTGTTTTTTGGACTGTAATGCATTTTACTGTTTTAAATATTTTGATGAAACTTAACAGTAATGATGACATAGAATAAACTTTCTGTTACAATCAGAATTTTGTGCGTTATTTTCTACCCCTGTCATCGTCTACATACACGTTCGTGTATAAAATTGGCTTTTGATTGCTAACTTGAATATTTTATCATCAATTTTCTTCAGACTTGGCATATGCATTGGTCTTTGGGATACATCATAGGGGTTCTTAATGAGCAAATTTATGTAATTTCTGACAGAGTTATGGCACTTTTCAGTTTCAAAGAGAGCAGTGTTTGGTACATTAATCCTTTATTATTGGAATGTCTTGATGAAACTGCAGAAATGATTAAGTAAACCAAGGTTTTTGTAACAGTCTGAAAATTGTCTGCCCTTGCCTCAGCTCTACATGAGTAATTATGTCATGGTACTTGTTAATGGCTAAAAAGTGTTTTGTTGACCTATAGTTCCTTTACTAAAATGTTACAGAAATGTTTAAAATAACAGAAGCTTTATGTAACAACCAAAGTTTTGTCAACAAGGTTATATGCTCCTGTCCTTGAGCTACATATATATAATTTGAGCCGCTACATGACAAAACCAACAATGTGGTTGTGCGTCCAGCGCAGACTCAGATCAGCCTGGGCATCCGCCCAGTTTGATCAGACTCATCGTTAAATGCTCAAAGGGTAGCTAAGGGTCTAAGCTACCTCCATGCGGACAGCGAAGACTTTGATCAGACTGGGCGGATGCCCAGGCTGATCTGAGTCTGCGCTGGACGCACAACCACATTGTTGGTTTTGTCGTGTCGCGGCTCATTTGGTTTCTGTCTTTCTGATTATAATTTTAGTATTTGGTAATTGATTTCTTCTCATGTACATTGGGCTTGGGAATATCTCATAGGGGATTAATAATGTACAAATTTCATTTATTTCTGATAGAGTCATGACACTTTTCATTGTCAACTGTCTTTCTTTTGCTTTTGGAATATTAAAGTGAAACTGTTAAGTAAAGACAATCAAAGTAACAGCAGCTTCTTGATACTATCAGAATTTTGTTCCCTAGGTTTATCTACTCCTGCCTTAGGTTATATAAGTATAGAAAAACATGAAAAAAAAAAAACTGTATAAATTAGAGACTAAAGGAGAAAAAATAAACAGGTGAAAGAGGTTTTCAGTGGTAGGGTATCAAGCAGTCGTTTGCGTAGTAATGTGACTCCTGACAATGTGTTCTGCTCTGCTACACTAATAACAACAGTAAAACGATAGAGGTTAGGTTAGGTTTATAAGGCCCATTTTTGTTGGTCGTTTGCGATGCTTTTATTTCTGGTATAAATAAAATAAATATTCTTTTCTGTTTTCTTTCATTCAGGAGGGCAGCCCATATCATGGAGGAGTATTCTTCTTAAAAATGAATTTCCCTACAGATTACCCATTTAAACCACCCAAGGTGAGTAAGAATTAAGTTGAATGGGTACACTTTCAGGGGAAGCAACTTTTCTTTTTTCATTTTTGCCTCCAATCTTGGTTGTGGTCAACTCTTAAAGAAAAAATTTGCTCCTCTAGGAGCAAATTCTTTCCTTTAGGAGAAGACCCATATTTGGAAGGGTTTTGTCACTCAGGTAAGCAAACAGAAAGTTACACAATTGTGTCCCTTTGAAGAAATGGTGGACAAACATGGTGGTGTACCCGTGAACCTTAAATGTTTGCTGGGACTATGATGTTAGTTGAAGCTGCAGCTAAATATATAAGTGGCAGAGAGCGAAAGGAGACTTTAAGTTGTTTGTGCATGATAAATACTCAAATCACAGGCACATGTTTTAATTTGAACACCCAATTTAGTAACAAAAATGCTTGGGAAAATGTTTAGACCCAGATCAGACTGCTTCTTCAGGAGTAGTCTGATCAGGGTATACACTGTTTGCCATTTCATTAAGAATTTGTGGACCAATTACTGGATATAAAGAAATGAAAATGTTTACAATTGGGAATTCACTGTTCAGATTTTCAGGAAATTTACCATAAAATGGACAGACTGACAAATTCATTATTGTATGATTCATGAAAGGTCAGCTAAAAGTCTAAAGCTGGAGTTTCTGGAGGAATTAAATCAGGTCTTTCTTTTATTTCTTTTCAGGTTATGTTTACGACAAAAATTTACCACCCAAATATCAACAGTAATGGTAACATTTGCCTTGATATATTAAGGTCTCAATGGTCGCCAGCTCTAACAGTTGGAAAAGGTAAGATAAATAGCTATGATAATTCATCTTTCCTCTGTGCTTCAGGTAGGTACAATTCCTTTCTAAATTCACATTTAACAGGGCTCTCACATGTCCTTTTTGGGATTGGGGCTGGGGCCTTTAGAATTGGGAAAATTATTTGAAATAGTGTCATTTTGATGTGTCATTTTGATGAACAGTGGGAAATATTACAACGTTTATCCTTAGAAGTTCTTTATGATTATCTAATCTTTTCCAAAGTATATGCTGGGTTGATTTCTCAGTGAGCTGTCCAAAATAGCACACATAAAGCAGATTTATACCTGTTGTCATGTTTGATAAAGTCATAGCTCATTCTGAATATTTCTACGGTCATTTTATGGCGTTTATTGTAGTGTAAATGTATATTTCAGAGCCAGGTTGTTTAAACCATCATTAGCAGTCAAGGATTTGTGAAATCTTCTAGTACCCGTAATATCTGATATTGTTTTTGCCAAAAATTATATGCACACTTGATATTATCAAGTGTGCATATTTTTTTTTTTTTGGTAAAAATTGGCAGTGTTTTTGGGTACAGTGTATTTGAAAAAGTAACTTCTTGTTATAAGCTGCTGACGTCTTTAATTTTGAGCAACTGGGCCCAGGTGTTTTGAAATTAAAAGTTTTGGGTTTAAGTTTAAAATATATTTCCATTCATGATTGTCATTTGCTTTATCATTCAGTTTAGCAGCATTTTCACTTTCTTTTATTATGATTTGCATGAGCAAAACTGGATATGAACTGTGAAGACCGTGACCAGACTTGGTAGATGTCCAATTTAAACCAAGTTTTTGCAGTTCACGTACACAAAGATAAATGGTATAGTGTCTAATGAAGCATCTGATTCATTGCATGTTCAAAGAATGAAAAGTCCAGGCCCAGAGGTTATAAAACTTGAGGCCATTCTCAAACTAAAAAAAAAGCACACTGATTGGGTGCTTCCGAGCTCATGCTCGGAAGCAGCCAATCAGTTTGCTTTATTTTGAGTTTGAGATTATTCTCAAGTTTTATAACCTAGAACCCAGATTCTGCTATAAGATGGGGGTTTCTCCTTTTAGAATGACCCCCAATATCTAAAACCAGCCATATGTTCTGCTATATGATGGGTTTTTTCCCTTCCAAAACATTTCTCCAAAACACCCCATCTTGTAAAACGGATCTAGATTTTGGTGTTGTTTCAGAAGGAAAAAAAACATGTGTTCTCTAAACAGATTAATATGGTATATTTTTTTAATAATTTATCTTCTTTCTCCATAAAAATGAAGGCTTTTACCCCTCATTAGAATTTCCAGTGAGGGTCCAGAACCTTGCTGAGGCAGTTCCAGTGAGGTGTCGTAAGCTATATTTTTGAGGAGAACTAAGAAAAATTATATTAGAATTAAACTCAGAACCTTTATCTGTATGTCGGGTAACACAATAAATAGAGGGTCTTACACTCATGGCCATTTCATATGAAATATATGAAATGCGCCTTCGTATGAAATGCTTCTGTTTATCATATTATCTTTTAAAATGGAATTATATTGCCTTCAAAATGAATATTATTTCAATAAGAAAACACATTGTTGACATGGTAGTTGTCAATGATGTTACAGATACCCGCCAAAATGTTATTACACGTGCAGTCATATAATTTTTATAGCACGTCGTTATCCACTGAAAAACAGCAACATCATATGATAAAGTTGTTTTGTTATATTGCAGTGTTACTGTCTATACTGACGTTACTAACAGATCCAAATCCAGATGATCCACTAATGCCAGATATAGCGAGACTATGGGTAAAAGACAGACAAAAATATAACTCAAATGCCAGAGAAATGACCAAGAAATATGCCACATGAGATTATTTTAGTGCCTGTGATAAAATATTGATGAAACACTTTAAGCCATGTTACCGAGAGTTGTTATAGAAGCAAGGAGAAAACAACGCCAGTCCTGTGCATTGGAAGTGCTAGTCAAACTCCAAGCTTTTCTCACATAATAAAAATGTTGCTGGAGAAAACTTTGCGACTTCACTCCGAAAGAAGCATTATCAGCTCACAAATGTTTGAATTTTTGTATGGTTATACAACCATATTTTATCTTCATTAATACAGTAGAACTTCAATGGCTTGAACCCTGATGGCTTGTTAACCCTGCATGACTAGAACTCTTTCCTTTGTGCCTAGAGGTCACTTTATATAGAAATTAGCCCTGGATGGCTAGAACTACCCTTGGCTGGAACTAATTTTCATGGTCCCAAGCCTGTTCCAGCCAATGAAGTTCTACTGTACAAAGGGAAACAACTTTTATGACATCCTGTTTGCTTCCATGGACAACGAAACCTTTTTAAAGAAGGGTGTACTTTTAAAGGAAAGAATTTGCTCCTAGAGGAGCAAATTCTTTTCTTCAAGAGTTCACCAAATTAAGAAGGAAGGCAAAAAAGAAAATGGGAGAGTTGTTTCCCTTTAAGGGTACCTACTTTTCATTGTCTGATGACTCAGTGCTATATAGCTCATTCGTCTTTTTCCATCCTGTGACATGGCTTGTTAGCTCGCCTGAACGAAAGTTCAGGAAGAGCTATTGTTGTCACCCCGGCGTCCGCGTCTGCATCAGCGTCGGCGTCCGGATTGGATGTTTTGGTTAAAGTTTTTTAAAGACCTATATCTCCTTAACCCATGGATGGATTCTTTTGATACTTGCACTGTAGGTAGATATTGGTCCAAAGTTTAGCAGGGTACCATCCCCACCCCACTCCATGACCTTGAAGGTTATGGACTTTGAAAATTGGGAGTATTTTTGGACTGGATGTTTTGGTTAAAGTTTTATAAAGCCCAATATCTCCTTAACCCATGGATTGATTCCTTTGATACTTGCACTGTAGTTAGATATTGGTCCAAAGTTTTCCAAGGTACTACCCCCACCCCCCTCAGTGACCTTGATGTCAAGGTCATGGACTTAGAAATTGTCTTTTTATTGATTGGATGTTTTGGTTAAAGTCTTGTAAAGACACATATCTCCTGAACCCAGTGATGAATTCTTTTTATATTTGCACTTTAGTTAGATATTAGTCCAAAGTTTTGCCGAGTACTACCCCAACCCCCCTCAGTGACCTTGATGTCAAGGTCAGGGACTTTGGAAATTTGTTCTTTAGTAAAGTTTTCTAATTGCATATTGATTCATAATGCTTGGCAGAGATTTAGTTTACTCTTGAACTGATGTTAGACACTTTTTTGAGGTTTTACAAAACACTTTATACCTACCCCACTGGATGACCTTGAAGTCAAGGTCATCGACTTAGAATTTTGTCTTAAAGATTTTGGTTAAAGTTTTATTTATGAAGACATAATTTTACAGTGCCACGGTGGACTCAGTTGATAGTATACTTGGACTAATGTTAGATAATGGTTCAAGGTTTTGTTACATCCTAGTCCCCTCCCCACCCCTACCACCCCACCCCTACCCCTACCTCTTAGTTCTTTGACTTCAAGCTCATGGACTTTGAAATTTCATGTGGATTTTTTTATTTTAATTTTATTTTAAGACTTATTTCTTAGATAGCTTTTGTTTATAAATGTGTTGTCATTATGGACATGCTTGTCTGAAGTTTTATGCATAGAAGTCCACGCCTCCAAAGCGACTGTGTGATGGGCAAGCACCTATTCAGGCGAGCTATGCTGTCAGGCGACAGCTCTTGTTTTAGGAACAAATAATATTTGTGTTCAGGTGACATTTTTACAAATAATTTTTGTCTGTGATCGTCATTGATGTTTTTTAATGTGTCCTGGTGACAGTAGAGTATGTATGATGATGGCCAGAATAGGAACTTTATGGCATGTTAACCCTGAAAGTACCCAAAAAAGCAGACAACTAAATTCACATCTGCAAAATCTCAGAAAAAATATTTCATCCAAGTTATTTCATATTGAGAATTCAAAGACTAGGAGACAAACAATGTAAATCCAGATTGGGCTGCTCATTTTGAGACCCCCCCCCCCCCCCACCACCACACACACACCTCCCACCCCCTCATCTGGATCCAAGCTCTTTGGATCCAAGCTGTTTGCAAAGTCAACTATTTTTATTTGTTTTCATTTTGGTACTTTAAGAAATGAGTGAGTGAAGACACTGATTAACTGATTAGCCTTCATTTTGCTATCTGATCAGGACCTTCTCTGACTGTGAACATAGATCATGTAACTGTATTAAGTAAACAGTTTGAAACTGATCAGACATATGGAATTTTGATGAAATGTTTCTGAGATATGTTTTCTGTATAGTCTCTAAACACACAAACCATATTTGTTTGGCTGTAAGATGAGTATTTCCACCCTCGAAAATGACCATACATATGTAAAGCAATCACACTAATGCTGCTATAAAATCATTTCCCCATCCAAATCAGTCCCAAAAATCCAGATCTGTCATATCAGACATATGTAGATTTTGGGTTGTTTTAGGAGAAAAGCCTGTCTTGACTGCAGGGATGAGAATTTTCCTCTTTTCAGAGGATTTCCTCTTTTTTGACTGAAATTTACTGAAAAAAAAAGAAGAATTGATTTGATTCAGTATGCTGAAAAATGAATGATGTATATTGTTAGGGGTAGAGGGGGTTTCCTTTTTTTCAAACATTGATTTCTTTCCTCTGTTTTGTAAAAAGTCTGTTCTCAACCTTGCTTATAGCTGAAAAAGTATGGTGTGCATTAGAACTGTCTAAGAGATTGTTTTCATGTGGAAAGAAAACCTTTCGCAGAGCACCATAATCATCAGAAGGCCATTAACATGGCTCAATTAAACTGCATAAATGATGTACATTTATTGGCTGATCTTGGTCTTCCATGGGCAGTCATGTCATAAGGTTATCTTTGTAGACCTTGTTTGTTATTTTCCCTAACAGTGCTATTTGCAAGAAAAAAAATGTACTAAATATGTTTAGCAGGGTAATGATTGTTTTATTCCTAGTTTATGTAGTATTTTATTCAGTTATAAGAGAGGGCATTTTCCCTTCCAAAATAATCCCAAAAACCCAGATCCATCTTAGAAGATGGATCTAGATTCTTGGGATTATTTTGGGAGGGAAAATCCACCTTATAGCAGAATTTTTTTAGACTGGCTTACATATTTGAGCAGTGACACGACAAAACCAACAAAGTGGCATGTGGGTCTAGCAAAGACTCAGATCAGCCTGGGCATCAATCCAGTCTAATAAGAGTCTTTGCTGTTAGCATGGTGCTACCCTAGACCATCAGCCATCCTGTAAGCGCACAGCAAAGACTATGATCAGACTGGGCAGATGCCCAGGCTGATCTGAGTCATGGCTGGGCTCACAAGCCACTTTGTTGTTTTTGTCGTGTTGTGGCTCATGTTTATAAGGGTAATGATGGTTTTAGTTCCTTGTTTAACCGTATTTATTCAGCTAAAAGACAGGACAGTTTCCCTGTGAAAATAATCTAAAAAAAACTAGATCCATCTTACTTGGGATTGTTTTGAGAGGGAAAAAAACATCTTATAGCAAAATTTCATAGGACTGACTTACATATTTGAGCAGTGACAAAACCAACAAAGTGACATGTAGGCCCAGGGTAGACTCGATCAGCCGTGGCATCAGCTCAGTCTAATAAGAGTCTTCGCTGTTGGCATGTAGGTAGCGTAGGTCCTTAGCTGCCCTTTATAAGCACACAGTGAAGACTCTAATCAGACTGGGCTGTTGCCCAGGCTGGTCTGAGTCTTCACTGGGTGCACATGCCACTGTGTTGGTTTAGTGGTGTTGCGACTCATTTGTGGTAACTTAGGAAGGGAAAACTCCTGTCTTATAGCTGAATATATATGGTTCATTTATAATGATCTGATCTTCTTGCCTGAGCTGATCTGACAATACTGAGATAGCTCACAAATTCCTGGATATCAATACAATACTGCATATACAATAAGTTCACACAGAACAAACACATTTCTCTATACTGTCATTTGATTTCATTCATAATATATTTCTAGTGTTTTTGGATGGTTATTGAGTGTTTGTGTAAGACATGTTTAACATTCCTTTCAGCATTAATCCAAGGGTGAATTAGTGCACTTTAAGGGGAAGCAACTCTGCCAATTTCATTTATGCTTCCTATCTCAGTGGGGGGTCAATTAATAAAGGAATGAATCTTCCCTTTGGAGTTTCTTCTTTTATCTAAGAGCAGACCCTATTTCAGAAAGGCTATGTTGTCAAGGAAGGCAAACAGGAAGTCACTAAAATTGTTCCCCTTTGTAAAAATGGCAGAAAAAACATGGAGGTATACCCATACACCTTAATCAGGCAAATCAACTGGCCCAGAGGTTATAAAACTTGAGAACATTCTCAAACTCAAAATAAAGCACACTGATTGGCTGCTTCCGAGCACATGCTCGGAAGCAGCCAATCAGGTGCTTTATTTTGAGTTTGAGATTATTCTCAAGTTTTATAACCTCGAACCCTGATTGTGTTAGATTGTAAACTGCAAAGACTCTAATAAACTTGCCTGTCCGTAGTCTGATCAAGGTCTTTGCTTTTAGGGGTAAACATTTCTTCAGGGACTTAAAGTTATGGGCATATTCATATGCTTTTCTGCCATTTTTACAAAGGGAGAGAACTTTTATGACTCATTTGCTTTCTTGGACACAAAACCCATCCGGAGGGGTCTACTCTTGAAGGCAAGAATTTGCTCCTGTATGAGCAATTTCTTTCTTGAAGAGTTGACCCACAGAAGGGAGGCAGAAATGCAAAAGGGATAGTTGCTTCCCCTGAAAGTATATCCATTCACCTTAAGTTTGAATGAGTACAGTGTGGCTGCAGGAACTGAAAGTTTACCTGGGGCCGTATTCATAAAGCCACTTAAGTCGTTGCTATATGGTTGCTAAGGCAAAAATATCTATAAAGGATTCCCTACAACTATGAAATTTGGTCTTGAGGAACAGTCTTTGTAAGACTGTTCCTCCAGACCAAATTTCATAGTTGTAGGGAATCTCCTTCAAGGAAATTCAGCCTTAGCAACAGCATAGCAACCACTTCAAGTCGTTTTATGAATACGGACCCTGGTAATTCTTTACTTACAATGGGATATAGCAGTGAAATAGTTTTGCTTAGCATTGTCAATACTATTTGTGTGAGAATTTGTCTTAGAATGTTTAGTGCTACTTGGTTTCAGTATGGAGCCTGGTAGCTCAGTGGCTTAAGCGCTGACCTACTGATCTAGTGGACCCGGGTTCAAGTCCCAGTTGAGGCAAGAATCTTTCCTACCATAAATGGGGTTCCATTGCACACAGCCTTTCATTATCACCCTCCCATTGTCCTGGTATTACTGAAATTCTGTTGAAAAGGATGTAAAATTGCAAGTCATCCATTCATGTTTTCAGTTTGTCAATTTAACACTGTGTTTACCCTTTAATAATGGGACTTTGTTGAAATATTAACCCAGACTAGAATGCTGCTAAGAAACCGTGTACATGTAATTGGAGTCTGTTCTGTTCTTCTTTTTATAAGTTATTTAGACACATTGTCAGGTAGTTAATCTAGCATGTTCAAAATTTAGGATCATTACCTTAATAATTCAGCCATAAGACAGGGTTTTCCTCCACTAGAATGATTCTAGCTAGAAGTATGGGTTATCCCCAAAATTTTAGATTTTTGAGGTTGTGTTGGAGGGCAAAAACGTTTCCTTCCAAAACAGTTACAGAAATCTGGATCTGTCTTATAGGGCAGTTCTAGATTTTTGGGGTTGTTTTGGAGGAGAAACCTGTCTTTAACCAAATATATACCACACAGTAAGTGGGAAAGGTGTCCCATTATGTAGGGTGATATGACTAGCTCAGTTTCATGTTAAGGCTTTTTTGAAAGCCGGACTTCAAGGTCAATATAAGCTACATTTTTTGACAAAAATCTAGATCGACCTTACAAGATGGATCTAGATTTTTGAGATTGTATTGGCAGGGAAATAACCTGTCTAAGAAGCAAAGAAATATGGTATCCATTTTGATCTTTAAGAGTACGTTTTATAAAATGGCTGGCAAACGTCAGTGCTGTGACAGTGGCGTTTGTTTAGGCATTATTTTGGGTATTTAGGGTAAATATGGTAATTTGACAGGGTATTTAGGGTAAATATGGTAATTTGACTATAATAACTTTTAAATATGTGAGCCCCGGTATGACAAAACCAACAAAGTGGCATGTGTGCCCAGCAAAGACTCAGGTACCCTCGGCATCCACCCAGTCTGATCAGAGTCTTTGCTGTGGACATGGAGGTAGCTTAGACCTTTAGCTACCCTTTAAGTGAACAGCAATGACTCTGATCAGACGGGGCGAATGCCCAGGCTGATCTGAGTCTTGCTGGGTGAACATGCCACTTTGCCGGTTTTGTCATATTGCAGCTCATGTGCAATATATAAGTTACCCAGAATGCCACTTTCTTCTTGGCAAGGATGACTAGAATATATACAACATTTCTGGACTTGTCTAAAATGTCAAGCATTATTATATTCATATTATACATGTTTTACTTTAATTTTCTGAAAAGATCTCTGGACCTTAAGGTCTATTTTGTATGTTAAAGCATCAAAAGAATGCTTGTTTATCATATGATGTCGCATCTGAGAGTGTTATAAAGCCATGCATTAAAAACAATAATCAAGTAGTGGATTAAGTTTGCCAATTACGTTGACCGTTATATGATGACATCCATAATGGCAAAATCGTGACATTTTAGAGCAAAATGATAATAAAATGCAGTTTATGTGTCATATGATAAATAGAATCTTGCATTTGTGCTCCTGTAGTATTGAATTTATTAAACTTGTTGGGGAAAACTGATAAGATGCTCACTTTAGCCTCCCATCTTATCTTTTTCCCCAACTGGTTTAATAAATTCAATAATGCATGAGCACTTATGTGAGATGTCTATTTAATGACAGGAGAGACCAGAAAAGCCTCAGATCAGACATAATTCTGGACAGTCTGACCTGTGCAATGACTGCAAAGTCAATTACTGACAAAAAAGGATGTCTTTCCTCTTTTTCCCAGTAAGGTCCACATTATCCAATTATCAAATTGCAGGTACCAGGCAGCTTTCTTTTAACCCGTAAAATGGAAAAAAAATGACTGCACAATCCAAAAAAAATGTTTTGTCCAAGCTATATCATATTGAGAAATTTAAAGACTAGAGGGTAAACGTAGATCCAGATGAGGTGGCTCATTATGAGATGCCTCATCTGGATCTACGTTGTTTGCAAATTCATATATTTTCATTTTTGGCATTTTAAGTTTTACTTGGCATTGTTATGGTGTGTGTGTGTGTTTGTGTTATGATTCAGAAAATCAGCGGAAAAGAAGTTCAGCTGGAATTTAAGTTGATTTGTTTTTGCTTCTTTTAATTCTTTTTTGTTTTGTCTTTTAGACAGTTAAAATAGCAGCAGTTCTGAGTTTAATCTTTGAATATTATCATAATATACTACATTAGTATTGTCAATAAACTACATGTATTAGCTTTCTTTAAAATTATACCTCAAAACAAAAAAGGCAAGTGAATTTTGCTGTAAGGGTATCTATAAGTAACAGTGAAAACAAAAATATTGCCCAGATACTTCTAACTCATCTGCTGTATAGAGATCCTTTGCAGTAATTTCTTGCTTTAGATTACCTGTATTATAGTGCTTTTAAGTCGCCTAGCCTGGGATATGGTGGCCTCTAACAACCACTGCCTTAACATTTACTTTTATGCAGGGTTATTACAGATCTGCTTATTTCAGTACAAAATGAACCAATACTGTAATGACCCTAAATATTCGGACAGACAGGTCTAGCAAACATGGTAGACCCAGATCAAACTGCTCCTCAAGGAGCAGTTTGATCAGGGTCTGCAATGTTTGCCATTCACTAAGCATCATTTGGATGCAATAACATATGTAAAATCCCAATTCTTAGAATTTCGGAACAATGATTGTCCACCTTTGGCGTGTCCAAAATTTTAGGGTCATTAGGGTATCTTCTAACATAAGTTAATTCACCTTTCCAAAAACACGCCTACTTTAAACAGGTATACAGCTCTATATTCAGTTTTAGGTAAAATCACAGACTTATTGTGGGACATAGAGCATGTGCGATTTTGTTTGTGGGACTAGGTCACATGCTAAGTTGTCCCATTGGCCAGTTATACACTAACAGGTGACTTTTGAGTGACTTTCTGGGTGTGGCTTGAAAAGGTGAATTATTGGCTTGTACGACTTGTGATGAGATTTAATAGAAACAACCATGCCAAAAGTTAAGACCACCCATTTTATTCCATTTACTGAAAATGACTATCGATTATTGATTCAGGTTGATGCTATTGTTTTGTGATTACCATGACGTTTTAAAGTAAAGTTGAAAAGAAAAAAAATTGAACTTAATTGTTTGTTATATATTACTGAAGCCTTGTAGACCCAGATGAGACTGCTTTGGCTAGGATCGGTATCTCAGACTGACCAAAATTAAGTAGTACAGTACTGTATATGGATACATCTGTTTTTAGCTCACCTGAGCCGAAGGCTCAAAGGTGAGCTTTAGTATGGCAATGCTCCGTAGTCTGTCCGTCTTCGATCCACCATTTTCAAAGGTCTTCTTCTCCAAAACCGTTGGGCCAATCAAAGCCAAATTTTATATGCAGCCTCCATGGGTTGGGGGAACGAAAGTTTGTTCGTGATATCTGGGTCACATGACCAAGATGGCCACCATGCCCATATATGGTAAAAACCCTTCAGAAATCTTCTTCTCCAGAACCAAAAGGCCTATGACCTTGAAACTTGGTATGTAGCATCGGGCATGCGGGCCCATTATAGTTTATACAAATGATGACCTTGCGTTGACCTTGACCTGTAATTTACGGTATGGTCAAGTTTGGTACGTTAGGCTTTTATATGGGAAAACGCTTAAACAGTGGATTTCTCAGAAACTATTTAATTCTAAGGTTTAATACAGTCAAACCTGCTCATGCGGTCACCTGTATTAAGGGGTCACCTGTACTATGCGGCCACTCCAATTTCCTCCCATGCGTTTTTACTCTATATTCAACCTGTATTAAGGGGTCACCTGCCTAACGCGGTCAGCGGTCATGATTTTTTCCACCCTTGATCCAATATCCCTCTAATAAGCGGTCAGTAGTGCCATTGTAAATCTGCCATTGTAAAACATCAAAGGATATGTCCGACGAAACGGTCACTTTAATATCCCAATTTCATCCAGGCCACTGGCCAGGTGTTAACTATCGATCGATAAAGTCACTAAGTGTGATTCATGTCGTTTGTGAAGGTACCTTATGACACCTGACTATGCAACACATAGATAGGCGCAGTCTTAACACAGCCTTCAGCTGTCACATACCCAGTCCGTTGCTCTCGGTGAATCTACTGATCAGTCTGCGAAGATCCAGCCTTGAGTAGTTTTGTCTATGTTTACAGTCCCTTTTTTTGCCGTATGGCAAGAAACCCCTTATTTAATAATCCTCAATATTAACTCATTGATCCGAGACAAGACCAGGTGATGTTTGTTGTGTCTGGCAGTCACCTGATAATATTTTAATTCTGCACGACTCTCAATTAGGTACACATGTCCTTACGCGGGTACAACTATCTTTACACATGGCGGGACAATCAAAGACAGTTTGTTACAACGTGTCAATCAATCAATATTCGCTTTCATGCACTTATATTACATTGGTCATCATAATCATTGTTCAAATGTTTTGAACTTCGGAATTCCAAGAAAAAAAAATCTGATATATAAAGCAAATTTCAAATGTAAACAGTTTTGCAAAAAATTATGTGGATGGTGCGTAATTTTGTTAAAATTAGAAACTTAAGTGCTTTTATATACTCTATTTATGTCAAAATATTGTTAAAACTATGATTTTCTTTGATCACTTAGCAAGTAATCTAAAATAAATTCATGCGAGTGAAGAAAGTAAATGAAAGTACACATTAGAAATACAAGAAAAAAAGATAAAGGGAGGCAACAATGTACGGTGTTTTAAGCAAGAAAAAGCTTAAACAAAAATGTTTCTGCCTTAAAAAAATAAATGTTTTCATTCTTGAAGAGTTCATTAAAGGCATGCAAATAAACCTATCCCAGGAGTTTACATCTACAGTACATATTTATATAACTATATACATGTGCAGTATATTAACTGTACATGTGCAGACATATGTACTTCATGATAGTCAGGAAATTTTGGCCACTTTGGGAACCTCTATTAAGGGGTCACCTGTATTAAGGGGTCACTTTTGCGATTTCCCTTGGGTGACCCCTTAATACAGGTTTGACTGTACTTGGTATACATGGTCGACTAAATGACCAGATGAAGATATTATGTCACGAAAGGTCAAGGTCATTCCGTCGGACCATCCGTCGTGAAGATTTTCAAACATCTTCTCCTCTGAAACCACTGGGCCGACTGAAGCCAAATTTCATATGCAGCCTTAATGGGTTGGGGGAACGAAAGTTTGTTCACGGTCTCTGGGTCACAATACCAAGATGGCCGCCAGGCGCATATATGATAAAAACCCTTCAGAAATCTTCTCCAGAACCAAAAGACCTATGACCTTGAAACTTGGTATGTAGCATCGGGCATGCCGGCCAATTATTTCAGTGCGTCATTTGCTGCGATGAAAAGAGACAGCAAGAAATTAAAATTACAATTTATTATTGGCGGATTTTCTATATGCACAATTTACTAATTGATCAGTAAATCAAACCAGTAAATATACAAGTAGAAACTTGATATAAATAAAAGTACAAGCCATAAAATAGGCCACCATTTTAACTGAATAAGAATTCAGCGAGAAGCAAAGATTAATGATCATTGAAAGAGGTCACATACTCCCGATGTATGAATATTAAATTGCCAGGATTGTTACCCATATATCAGGAGGGTGGGTGGGTAACAAAAAATTCGACTGACAATGTCGATGTTGACTCGGCTGAGTCTTGCCGAAGAATGAAATGCAGCGGGCAAAATCCCGCGCGTTACAAAATCGCGCACACAGCATGCGCATAGTTATGCACCATGTGACATTCTCAACCAATGAAAATATGTTTCTTTGTTTAACGAGACCGAAGCAGAGTACTTATATAAAGCTTAAGGAGAGCCGCATTCCTTACTTAATAATTAAGTATTATGATAAGCATAATATATAAATTATTTCAGTGCGTCATTTGCTGCGATGAAAAGAGACAGCAAGAAATTAAAATTACAATTTATTATTGGCGGATTTTCTATATGCACAATTTACTAATTGATCAGTAAATCAAATCAGTAAATATACAAGTAGAAACTTGATATAAATAAAAGTACAAGCCATAAAATAGGCCACCAAACCGAAGGTACCGCCAAACAAAGAGACAAATATTAAGCAAGTAAGAAATTTTACAAAATGAAAGACCGGGAAATATATAAATCCATATTTATGTCTAGAAATACGGCTCTAAAGCAAATTAATATGAAGTGTAACTTAAGTCCAAGTAGATATGGCACTTAAGTTTTTTTTTTATTTATAAAGTAACAAGGTTTCAAAGCAGCAGTTCCCGATGATTAAAATCTTGAAAAATAAAACTGCGTTCAGACATCATTTCTCAAGATAAAGCAACCTTGAAATGAAACATTCAAGTTCAGAAACAACGACTTTGAACCCGGGTAACTGAAGTCCGTAAACCAATAAAGCGAATTCCATACTAAGAGTATGTCCAGAAGGTGAGATAAAAATATATACACAAGTCTTGTCATTACAGACGGCAGTTAGTAAAGTTCACAACACAATCTTGTATTTGTTCCTTACACTTGTGAACTTAAATTCACTAAATAGTTAACACACAATAATAAGGCTCAGTTATATTGATATATACATAAAAAGTACCTACAGAACGAGAAATTGAGATTTACTTTTCACAGGTGTCGTAGTAAATAAAGGAACATGTAGATTTTCCTATTTTAGGAACAACTCTCCTTGATGAATCTTCTTACTGTTCCAGACTGACGAATTGACTCCGGAGAATAACGAAATGCTTCTCCGCGAGAGAAAGAAATCCCAACCTTTCCGACGATCAGGGGCTGGCGAAATCACCGGTGCCTACAGAATGACCTCGTCTGTACGACACAAAAATGGCGTCAGCCTGAAACAGAAAGAAGAAACATCGGAAGTACAAATACCGAAACAACACAAGGCATTGGGACAAAAAGCCAGTGCGAACTAAACAGACCCAGATCAGACTGTTCCTACGAAGTCCTCTGATCAGGATCTGCATAGCAGCCGATTTATCAGTTCAGTAGAAAACGTAGTCTGACAACGATGGCAATAGTGCCCCAAAGATGGCAATAATAGTGACCGAGTAGATCAGAAAGGTGGAGGAGTTATCATACTTATCAACTCCAAATTTATCTCAGAAGAAAAGCCTGCATATAAAACAGATTGTGAAAACCTATGGGTCCAGTTGAACCTTACTGGATCCAAATCAGTTCTGATTGGAGCCTATTACAAGCCTCATGAATTAGATCAGTCCAGTTTTGATGAACTGAATAAATCTCTTACCCTAGCTAAACAATCAAATTCAACAATCTGGCTTCTGGGAGACTTTAATCTTCCTAAGGTTGACTGGGAACACCTCAAGCCTAATTCAGATTGTAGTCATCCGACCTTCTACAGGGAGTGCCTTGAATCTTTTAGTGACTGCATGCTTGAGCAAATGGTGACCTCCCCAACTCGAGGTCAAAATATTCTAGATCTGTTTTTTACAACAAATCCAACCCTCGTGGACAACATCTCAGTTACCCCTGGTCTCTCGGACCACGACATTGTAATGGCCAAGGTTAATGTTAAACCTGAAGCAACAAAGCAGGTCCCACGTAACGTCCCATTGTATAAGAAAGCAGACTGGGACCAGCTTAAGCAGTCCATGAGGGATTTCTACATAGAAATGGTACAGTCTGACCTTGCTACCACAGATGTTCAAACCCTGTGGGATAAGTTTGCTTTCAAACTTCAGCAAGGTATAGACACCTTCATCCCTGTAAGGAAAGTTGGTACCCGGGATGGGTTCCCCTGGATTAACCAAGAAATCCGCCGCTTAATACGTAAGCGAGATAAGCTTTACAAACGCTGGTCCAGGTCCGGCAGACCATATGACCATAACAAATTTCTGGAATACAAACACTTAGTACGGCGGGTTTCAGAAAGGGCCTACGAAAAGTACCTAGGCGATATCCTAGGTCTCAATGAAGTAAGGGATGACCAAAACATGGGAGAACCCCCAAAGGTCAAAACAAAGAAGCTGTACTCCCTGCTCAAGCACTCCAAACAGGATTCAAATGGTATTGCTTCCCTGAGAAGGGACGGACAGACTTATTCCTCAGAAACAGATAAGGCCAATACTTTAAATGATCAGTTTCAGTCAGTGTTTAGCCCCAAGACCCCAGTAAGCCTTAAGTCCCTTGCACAAAAGTCATTGCAAGATTTGCACGATTCTGGTGTCGAACTCCCCTTCCAGCCCAGTCCCTACCCCAAAATGCCAGATATAAGCATTTCAGCTGAAGGCATTGACAAGCTGCTCATAGGCTTGAACCCACACAAGGCTGCAGGACCAGACAAATTTAAACCCATTGTACTGCAGTCATTACACAAAGAGCTCTCTCCCATCCTGCAGCTGATCTTCCAAAGATCCTTGGATACTGGAAAATTACCGGATATTTGGAAAGAGGCAAATGTGTCCCCCATTTTTAAGAAAGGGGACAAAGCCGACCCTGCTAACTATAGGCCCATATCTTTGACCTGTGTCCTCTGTAAGGTACTAGAGCACATTGTTGCATCTAGCCTATCTAAACACTTTACTGAACTGAACATTCTTTATGAACTACAGCATGGGTTCCGAGAAAAGAGATCCTGCGAGACGCAGCTTATCATGCTGATTGATGAATTGTCTAAAACTATGCAGATGGGCAAACAGACTGATTTGATTTTATTAGATTTTAGTAAAGCTTTTGACAAAGTTGCCCATGAAAAACTTCTTCAAAAATTGCATCACTATGGTATCAGAGGAGTCGCTTTACAATGGATTAAGGACTTTTTAGACAATAGAAAGCAGGCTGTGGTAATTAACGGACTAAAATCAAACCTTATTCCAGTCTCCTCTGGCGTCCCGCAGGGCTCAGTTCTCGGACCAATTCTCTTCCTTGCATACATCAATGACCTACCTGAGCAGGTCAAATCAAGAGTAAGGCTCTTTGCAGATGATACTGCAATGTACCTTGCTCTTAGCTCACCATCCGAAGGCAAGGTCCTCCAAAAGGACCTACTCAGCCTAGAACAATGGGAAAAGATGTGGGATATGAACTTCAACCCCTCTAAATGTCAGGTCCTTCACGTCACTCGTCTTAAAAACCCCATTCAGACTAAGTACTTTTTACATGATACTGAGCTGGATAGTGTTTCATCTGCAAAATATCTCGGGGTCACCATTTCGGATGACCTAACATGGAGTACCCATATTGATAATATAACCAAGAGCGCTAACCAGACTCTTGGATTTCTGAAAAGAAACATTCGGGTCCATAATAAGGACCTGAAATCAGTAGCTTATAAAACATTAGTAAGGCCCCAGTTGGAGTACGCTTCAACAGTATGGTCCCCCCACACTGCCACTGATATACATAAAGTGGAAGCAGTCCAAAGACGGGCTGCCAGGTGGGCGACAAGAGATTATAATTACACATCCAGCGTTACTGCTATGTTGAAGGACCTAAATTGGCGTCCCCTAGACCAACGACGTATAGATTGTCGTCTTATAATGATGTACAAGGTCACATATGACCTTGTTGCCATTCCTGCATCTGAGTACCTTGTTCATAATACTAGACAATCAAGACATACCCATCCACTTTCATATCGGCAAATCCCCACTTATAAAGACTATTATAGGTTCACATTTTTCCCTAGGACTATCATCCATTGGAATGCCCTCCCACCCTTCATACCGGTCCTTCCCACCTTGGCGCAGTTCAGTGGTGCTGTCTGCCAGGTGATCCATGTCTCTCCCTAAACACCAATTTCTGTTTTTATCTTTTAACTATACTAACACTCTTTATCGCACTGTACAAACTCATCTCACACACTTTCCTATACTTTTATTTCAGCTAACCCCCTTCAGCACTTGGTTCGCCGGAACCCGTCTGACGTCCCCCTCGGGGGTTAAGACGTAAAGGAAGATAGATAGAATAGTGTCCCAATACGTAGAATAATTTCGATAAATATGATTATTTCAAATGTGAAACAGTATTTATAAAGAAAAGACGTAACCTGCGCGTCCCTTCTGTGTTGAGTCGAAAAATTCGACTGACAATGTCGATGTTGACTCGGCTGAGTCTTGCCGAAGAATGAAATGCAGCGGGCAAAATCCCGCGCGTTACAAAATCGCGCACACAGCATGCGCATAGTTATGCACCATGTGACATTCTCAACCAATGAAAATATGTTTCTTTGTTTAACGAGACCGAAGCAGAGTACTTATATAAAGCTTAAGGAGAGCCGCATTCCTTACTTAATAATTAAGTATTATGATAAGCATAATATATACATCATAGTTTGTACGAATAATGACCTTGCATTGACCTTGACCTAATTTACGGTATGGTCAAGTTTGGTATGTTAGGCTTTTATATGGGAAAACGCTTAAACAGTGGATTTCTCAGAAACTATTTAATTCTAAGGTTTAATACTTGGTATACATGGTCGACTAAATGACCAGATGAAGATATTATGTCACGAAAGGTCAAGGTCATTCCGTTGGACCATCCGTCATCAAGATTTTCAAACATCTTCTCCTCTGAAATCACTGGGCCAATTGAAGCCAAATTTCATATGCAGCCTTAATGGGTTGGGGAAATGAAAGTTTGTTCGCAGTATCTGGGTCACATGACCAAGATGGCTGCCACGCCCATATATGGTAAAAACCCTTCAAAAATCTTCTTCTACAAAACCAAAAAGCCTATGACCTTGAAACTTGGTATGTAGCATCAAGCATGTGGGCCCAACATTGTTTATACAAATGATGACCTTGCGTTGGCCTTGACCTAATTTACGGCATGGTCAACTTTGGTAAGATAGGCTTTTATATGGGAAAACGCTTATAAAGTGGATTTCTCAGAATCTATTTAAGTCTAAGGTACAATATGTTGTATACATGGTCGACTAAATGACCAGATGAAGATATGTCACTAAAGGTCAAGGTCATTCCGTCTGACCATCCGTCATCAAGATTTTCAAACATCTTCTCCTCTGAAACTACTGGGGAGATTGAAGCAAAATTTCATATGGAGTCTCAGTGGGATGGGGGAACGAAAGTTTATACCCGGGGTCTGGGTCACTGGACCAAGATGGCCCCCATGCCCATGTATGGTAAAAAACTTTCAAAAATCTTCTTCTCCAGAACCAAAAGGCCTGTGACCTTGAATCTTGGTATGTAGCTTTGGGAATGCGAGCCCATCATAGTTTATACAAATGATGACCTTGCATTGACCTTGACCTAATTAACGACATGGTCAACGTTGGTAGGTTAGGCTTTTATATGGGAAAATGCTTATATAGTGGATTTCTCAGAAACTATTTAAGTATAAGGTACAATATGTGGTATATATGGTCAACTAAGTGACCAGATGAAGATATTATGTCACTGAAGGTCAAGGTCATTTTGTTGGTCTGTCCGTCATCAAGATTTTCAAACATCTTCTCCTCTGAAACTACTTGGGAGAATTAAGGCAAATTTCATATGCAGCCTTCATGGGTTGGGGAAACGAAAGTTTATACCCGGGGTTTGGGTCACATGACCAAGATGGCCGCCATGCCCATATATGGTAAAAACCCTTTGAAAAACTTCTTCTCCAGAACCAAAAGGCCTATGATCTTGAAACTTGGTATGTAGCATTGAGCATACGAGCTCATCATAGTTTATACAAATAATGACCTTGCATTGGCCTTGACCTAATTTACAACATGCTCAACTTTGGTACGTTAGGCTTTTATATGGGAAAACGCTTATACAGTGGATTTCTCAGAAACTATTTAAGTCTAAGGTACAATACGTGGTGTATATACATGTATGGTCAACTAAATGACCAGATGAAGCTATTATGTCACTGAAGGTCAAGGTCAGTCTGTCGGTCTGTCCGTCATCAACATTTTCAAAACATCTTCTCCTCTGAAACCACTGGTCTGATGGAAGCAAAATTTCATATGGAGTCTAAGTGTGATCGGGGAATAAAAGTTTGTTCTTGGGATCTTGACCAAGATGGCCGCCATGCCCGTATACGGTAAAAACCCTTCAAAATCTTCTTCTCCAGAACCAAAAGGCGTATGACCTTGAAACTTGGTATGTAGCTTTGGGCACTCAAGCCCATCATAGTTTATACAAATGATTGTGCGTTGACCTTGATCTAATTTATGACACTGTGAACTTTGGAACATTATGTAGGCTTTTGTATGGGAAAATGCTTAAACAGTGGATTTTTCAGAAACTATTTAAGTCTAAGGTACAATATTTGGTATATATGGTTGACTAAATGACTAGATGAAGATATTTTGTTGTTAAAGGTCAAGGTCATTCTTTGACTTTTGTACAAGGTCATTGAGATTCTGTCACCCGTCAACATTTTCAAACATCTTCTCAGAGGCCACTGGGGTCAATTGAAGACATATTTCACATGGAGCTTCACCGGCTTAAAGGAACCATAGTTTGTTCAGATGGTCTTGGTCACTTGACCAAGATGGCCACCGTGCCCATATATGGTAAAAACTCTTCAAACGCCTTTTTTTCGAGAACCCAAAGGTCTATAACCTTGAAACTTGGTACCAGTATGTAGCATTGGGCACGCAGGCCCATCACAGTTTATACAAATGATTACTGTATTTCATATGGAGCTTTTATACTGGGTCAAAGGAATCAAAGTTTGTTCAGATGGTCATGGTCACATGAACATGGTGGCCACCACACCCATATATGATAAAAACCCTTCAGAAATCTTTGTCCAGAAACAAAGGCCCAGTGACCTTGTGGCTTGGTATATAGAATTGGGACTCAACATTAATCCCCAAGGGAGGGGGGTTATCTGCCCCTGCCCTGGTGCTATATACATGTATAAAAGCATTAAAATATATACCAGGAGCAAGTGTCAGGTGAGCTACAGGACCATTGGTCCTCTGGTTGCTTGTTATGCTACTTTTAGAAAGGAGAAAACTTTTACTTCCTGTTTGCCTCCCTAGGTGACAAAGCCCATCCAAAATGGGGTATACTACGAAAGAGTTTAAATTTTGAAGGGAAGCAAAAATTCAAATGGCAGTGTTTCTGCCAGTGAAAGTGTACCTATATTCTTAACTTTTGAACCTGGCCCAGAGGTTATAAAACTTGAGTACATTCTCAAACTCAAAATAAAGGACACTGATTGGCTGCTTCCGAGCACATGCTCGGAAGCAGCCAATCTGCAGCGTGTTTTATTTTGAGTTTGAGATTATTCTCAAGTTTTATAACCTCAAACCCTGGAAAAGAAACTCATGGACATCTGCAATATGTGACCAATGGCTGAAAGCTGGTTGTAAAAATTCCAAATACTAAAAACATGCTTCTAATTGAAAAAGTTTTTCAAATGATCTTCAAGCTAGGAAATACTGAATCAGTATCAAAACCAATAAGCAAATTCGTTGAATTTATATCCCCTGCCAAAGTAGCTCTAAGTTGTGTATGGTTTTATGTTAAGTTTCATAAAATTTTGTTCGCTGGTTACATAGTTACAGCTAGATTTATGAATTTCAAATCAAGGGCAATAACTTATGCATAAGTGAAGCCATTCTAAACAAGAGCTGTCACATGACAGCATAGCTTGCCTGAACTGACACTTCCCCATCTCACAGGTATTTGTCTCTATCGCTTGTACTACATAAAACTTCATGCAAGCATGTCCATGTATTGTCAACATACATGTATAAACAAAAGCTTTTAAGATAAAATTCTTTATCAGTGACCTTGGCTTCAGGGTCACCCAGTAGGGTGGGCCCACCCCAAGGCCTCACTCAGGAGTATGATATTACAGATTATAACAATATGCTATGATATGATAATATTCCAAATATCAAAGGTTGTTGAGATTAGAAAGTTTAAAATAAACGTTGTCGCAAACCTCTAAAGTGCGGCCCACGCCACTGTCAGGGTGATAAGAATAGCTCCCTGTACTTTCGTACAGGTAAGCGAAAAACTTGCCTCATCATCACCCCACTATGATGAAACATATTTTTATTCAGTTTTAAGAAACTTTGTTCATTGGTACTGCAGTTTTGGCTAATTTGTGGATTTTAACACAATTCAAGGGCAACTAGAAAGTGTGTTTATGAAACACTATGCCCCTAACCATATGCTTGCCACTAAAAGTGTCAAACTTTAGATGTCTAAGCCTGAAAAGGGACACATTTCTGTCAAGTTTCACAGAGCTAAAAAAAGATATGGGTCTGCTTATTTTTCATGATCTATTCATATACTAAATTTCAAAACCCTATACACAGTGATTCTTGAGCCCCACAGCTGCATAACTACTGATAATCTGGAGGAATAACTCCGTAATCACTTAACCCCCGAGTTACCTTACCTTTATCGAAATATTTTATACAGCAAGAAATACTTATTTACCAAAAGTCAGGTTCCAGGCCAAGCTATTCAGAAGTTACAACCAGAGGACCAATGGTCCTGCAGCTCACCCGACACTTGGTCCTGGTATATATTTTAATGCTTTTATACATGTATATAGCACCAGGGATTAATGTTGAGTCCCAATTCTATATACCAAGCCACAAGGTCACTGGGCCTTTATTTCTGGACAAAGATTTCTGAAGGGTTTTTATCATATATGGGCGTGGTGGCCACCATGTTCATGTGACCATGACCATCTGAACAAACTTTGATTCCTTTGACCCAGTATAAAAGCTCCATATGAAATACAGTAATCATTTGTATAAACTATGATGGGCCTGAGTGCCCAATGCTACATACTGGTACCAAGTTTCAAGGTTATAGACCTTTCGGTTCTCGAGAAAAAGACGTTTGAAGAGTTTTTACCATATATGGGCATGGTGGCCATCTTGGTCAAGTGACCAAGACCATCTGAACAAACTATGGTTCCTTTAAGCCGGTGAAGCTCCATGTGAAATATGTCTTCAATCGACCCCAGTGGCCTCTGAGAAGATGTTTGAAAATGTTGACGGGTGACAGAATCTCAATGACCTTGTACAAAAGTCAAAGAAAGACCTTGACCTTTAACAACAAAATATCTTCATCTGGTCATTTAGCTGACCATATATACACCACGTATTGTACCTTAGACTTAAATAGTTTCTGAAAAATCCACTGTTTAAGCATTTTCCCATATAAAAGCCTACATAATGTACCAAAGTTGACAGTGTCATAAATTAGGGCAAGGTCAACGCACGATTATTTGTACAATATATGATGGGCTTGAGTGCCCAAAGCTACATACCAAGTTTCAAGGTCATACGCCTTTTGGTTCTGGAGAAGAAGATTTTGAAGGGTTTTTACCGTATACGGGCATGGTGGCCATCTTGGTCAAGATCCCGAGAACAAACCTTTATTCCCCGATCACACTTAGACTCCATATGAAATTTTGCTTCAATCAGACCAGTGGTTTCAGAGGAGAAGATGTTTTGAAAATCTTGATGACGGACAGACCGACAAACTGATCTTGACCTTCAGTGACATAATAGCTTCATCTGGTCATTTAGTTGACCATATATACACCATGTATTGTACCTTAGACTTAAATAGTTTCTGAGAAATCCACTGTATAAGCGTTTTCCCATATAAAGGCCTAACATACCAATGTTGACCATGTCTTAAATTAGGTCAAGGCCAATGCAAGGTCATTATTTGTACAAACTATGATGGGCTTGCATGCTCGATGCTACATACCAAGTTTCAAGATCATAGGCCTTTTGGTTCTGGAGAAGAAGATTTTCGAAGGGTTTTTACCATATATGGGCATGGAGGCCACCTTGGTCATGTGACCCAAACCCCGGGTATAAACTTAAGTTCCCCTATCCCACTGAGACACCATATGAAATTTGGCTTCAATCTCAGTAGTTTCAGAGGAGAAGACTGTTGAAAATCTTGATGACGGACAGACCGACAAAATGACCTTGACCTTCAGTGACATAATATCTTCATCTGGTCATTTAGTTGACCATATATACCACATATTGTACCTTAGACTTAAATAGTTTCTGAGAAATCCACTATATAAGCGTTTTCCCATATAAAAGCCTAACCTACCAACGTTGACCATGTCTTTAATTAGATCAAGGTCAATGCAAGGTCATCATTTGTACAAAGTAAGATGGGCTCGCATGCCCAAAGCTACATACCAAGTTTCAAGGTCATAGGCCTTTTGTTTCTGGGGAAGAAGATTTTTGAAAGTTTTTTACCATATATGAGTGGCAGCCATCTTGGTCATGTGACCCAGACCCCGGGTATAAACTTTTGTTCCCCCATCCCACTGAGACTCCATATGAAATTTTGCTTTAATCACCCCAGTGGTTTCAGGGGAGAAGATGTTTGAAAATCTTGACGACCGATGGTCCGACGGAATGACCTTGACCTTTAGTGACATGATATCTTCATCTGGTCATTTAGTCGACCATGTATACAACATATTGTACCTTAGACTTAAATAGATTCTGAGAAATCCACTGTTTAAGCATTGGCCCATATAAAAGCCTAACGTACCAAAGTTGACCATGCCGTAAATTAGGTCAAGGTCAACGCAAGGTCATCATTTGTATAAACTATGTTGGGCCCACATGCCTGATGCTACATACCAAGTTTCAAGGTCATAGGCCTTTTGGTTCTGTAGAAGAAGATTTTTGAAGGATTTTTACCATATATGTGCGTGGCGGCCATCTTGGTCATGTGACCCAGATACCGCGAACAAACTTTCGTTTCTCAAATCTATGGAGGCTGCATATGAAATTTGGCTTCAATCGACCCAGTAGTTCAGAGGAGAAGATGTTTGAAAATCTTGATGACGGATGGTCCGACCGAATGACCTTGACCTTTCGTGACATAATATCTTCATCTGGTCATTTAGTCAACCATGTATAGCAAGTATTAAACCTTAGAATTAAATAGTTTCTGAGAAATCCACTGTTTAAGTGTTTTCCCATATAAAAGCCTAACGTACCAAACTTGACCATACCGTAAATTAGGTCAAGGTCAACGCAAGGTCATGATTTGTATAAACTATGATGGGCCGGCATGCCCAATGCTACTTACCAAGTTTCAAGGTCATAGGCTTTTTGGTTCTGGAGAAGAAGATTTTTGAAGGGTTTTTGCCATATATGGGAGTGGCGGCCATCTTGGTCATGTGACCCAGATACCGCGAACAAACTTTCGTTTTCCCAACCCATGGAGGCTGCATATGAAATTTGGCTTCAATTGGCCCTGTGGTTTCAGAGGAGAAGATGTTTGAAAATCTTGATGACGGACAGACCGACAAAATGACCTTGACCTTTTGTGACATAATAGCTTCATCTGGTCATTTAGTCAACCATGTATACCAAGTATTAAACCTTAGAATTAAATAGTTTCTGAGAAATCCACTGTTTAAGCGCTTTCCCATATACAACGCATTTCAGGATCCATTAGAGTTTAGGGTTATCACTACAGCTTAAAACGCGACAAATTTATATCATTTTACCGATTGACCCTGTCAAAAACGGTCTTCAAACGCTCGCCGCTTGTTTGATTGTCAGGTTCCCCGGAGAGTGTCATTGCCAGAATACTCGTAATCGATTGGCGATTTATTTTGGTCGCTTGTGATGACAGCTACCCGCCTGTCAGTCTAGTTTTGTAATGACTGACAACTGTTTGAGACCGATTGGCTGTATTAGTTACAGGGTGTATACCAATCTAATAGCGGACGGAGATGTATCGAATTACATATATACTGTCTGTTTTATTTTCGTCTCGGGTACTGTACATCACAGGCATGGCCAAACGGCATGAAAATTCGCGTCTAAGCGAGGACTTCAGAAAACTAGTAATTAGAAATGTTATCGACTTGGGTGGCGACGTAGAGCTAATGACAACTCCTCGGGGTACCTTTGCAGTTGTTTCTAGACAGTGCGGAATTCACGAATCAACCGTGAAATCGATTTGGAAAACATACTGTGTTACAAAAAATGTACTAACACCACGCTCAGTGAATGTTGGTGGTAAGCCAAAGTTACAGCCAAACGAAAGGGATTATATCGACTTTTTGGTAGCTGAGAAACCGTCCATTTCTCTTGGAGAAATCAAGGAAAACTTACTTGCTGTTTGCAACACAGAGATATCCAAACCCACAATTTGTCGGTATTTAAGGAAACGTCGCACAAGAAAACTATTAGTTCGACCGGCCGCCGACAGATTCAGAGCTGCCAACTTAAGATATATGCAAGCTTTCATAGATGTTTTACATTCGAAGGATGCCGCAAAAATTAAATTTTTCGATGAAAGTGGGTTTGCTCTTCCCGATGTAGCCAATCCTAGATACGGACGGGCTCAGAAAGGGGAACGAGCTATCGAAATCCATGACAACAGGAGGACACACAATGAAACATTAAATTTACTTCTTGGATTTGATGGCGTGGCGTATGCAAATGTACTACAAGGACCAAGTAACACGGACACTTATGTTCAGTTCTTCTTGGACGCCGTGAACGCAACAACAAACAATGGCGATTTGATGGCGTGGCGTATGCAAATGTACTACAAGGACCAAGTAACACGGACACTTATGTTCAGTTTTTCTTGGACGCCGTGAACGCAACAACAAACAATGGCGACTTCGTACATCATCTCCGTCTCCCCGTACATCATCCATAGTGCAGATTATATTTTATTTTCGTCCTTTGAGATCAGAGGATATATTCTGAGAAATCTGAAATTTTAGATTGGTTTATACTCATATTCTAAGCCATCATTTTATATATTATTTGACCCTTTTTTGATACTAATCAGTCTTTGAATCGACTGTCCAATTAAGCTTAAGAAATTACAGTATGCTCTTCTTTGGTTTCGTCACCAGATATTTTCAGGGTCACTGAAGAGGCTTTATTAGTCGAAACTACGTAGTCTGGCCCATACTCCTTCTTGTGAATGTATTTTCTGCTCTTGAAGGAACTCTTTCCGATTTTAATTTTACCTCACTGCAGCTGGTGTTGTGCAGTGTGGCGGCCGTAAAACGTCTCCCCGTACATCATCCATAGTGCAGATTATATTTTATTTTCGTCCTTTGAGATCAGAGGATATATTCTGAGAAATCTGAAATTTTAGATTGGTTTATACTCATATTCTAAGCCATCATTTTATATATTATTTGACCCTTTTTGATACTAATCAGTCTTTGAATCGACTGTCCAATTAAGCTTAAGAAATTACAGTATGCTCTTCTTTGGTTTCGTCACCAGATATTTTCAGGGTCACTGAAGAGGCTTTATTAGCCGAAACTACGTAGTCTGGCCCATACTCCTTCTTGTGAATGTATTTTCTGCTCTTGAAGGAACTCTTTCCGATTTTAATTCGCGCTGAAGCCGGGAGATTTTGTTGTGGTGGACAATTGTCCGATACACCACAACAGAGCGGAACGTCTTCTGTCGTATTTCCTGGACGGGCTAGGAATAGAATACATATTCACACCTGCGTATTCGCCAAACTTAAATCCCGTGGAACTCTGCTTCCAACATATTAAAACATTGTTTAAAACTGAACGTATTCGGAGAATCGCAAAGGATAATTTGGATTACGCAATCATGCACTGTGTTAACACAATTTCTTCTGCCGACTGCAGAGGGTATTTCAAACATGTTGGATACTTACGTTGTTGATCAGCCTCAAATATTATCCTATGAATAGATTTTGTTTACAGGAGTTCAATCTGTTTAAAACGCAGACAATTTGCACGTCGTTTTGCTTGAAAATCGATGGTTTATATACAAGAAGACAAGATTTGGATTGAAACTGAAAATCAAGTTAATTCAGTTTTTGGTCCATTTTAGACGTAAAGTATGTGACTTTTTGTCAAAATTCGAATTTACTTGATATTTAGCTTTACGCCAAATCTTGGCTATTTGTACAATGTGATAAGTGCTTGTGGTTTAGATTACTTGTATGAACTTAATGAGAACCAATATAACCGTATTTACCCAAGGTATTAGGACACTTAAACTGCTCCAGTAACCGGTTCTCCCACTTTCAAAATTTGGATAATTCATTTTAGGATAAAACTGTTGGCAAACAGTGCAGACTCTTATTAGGCTATTCTTTGTGGGCCATATGATCTGGGTCTACAATGTTTGTGTTTTTTGTGAGACTATTTATGGTAAATACGGTAGCTGCTTTATTTTTTTACATTTTCTTTGACACATAAATTTGGCTTGTTCATAAATCTAGTTTCTTATTTATTCACGGAAAAACCTAAGCAGTAAATCTTGTTACTTAAGAAATCATGACAAGGGATTTGGTAATATGGAACAACATGGACATCCACATCATATCTTGAGTGGTTTTTGGAAGATCGGATGGCTTTTTCCAAGACTTGGACTTGGACTTAAAACTGAATCAATGTGCTCTGTCAGGAAAACCAAAGAACTTGGACCAAGTTCTTTGGTTTTCCTGACAGAGCACATTGATTCAGTTTTAAAGATGCTCTGCAATTATTTTAACCATTTTTCAACTTAGGGACCGACCATTTGATATTCTGGGGGGGGGGGGGGGGGGGGGGGGGCTGGTATTCTTGATGGAGACACGACATTTTATTTCACTGGCCTCTGGAAACAATTTCTTTTTTTTTCACCTTGTGGGAGCTAATTTATTTTTTTACAAACTAACTCAAACAGGTTATTTTTTTTTTTAATTTTATAGCTGAACTATCAGATCCTTGTTTACTTGACCTTAATATCCTTTTATTTTACCCACAACAGTATTTTTTACACCTTTTTCTCTCACAAAAAGAACATGGTGCTGTCTTTAACTAGGCCAAGGGCATGGCTTAGCTTGCTTTTGCAAACCAGTGCATGGAGCATGTTACTCTTTTCTTCTAAGGTACAGATACAAACATCCCTGTATGAGTTTGGCAAAAAATTAGGCCTTAAATTAGGGATATTTTGGCCAAAATTTAGGGCTATTTTGGCACAGTTTTAGGGCTAACATTAGGAATTTAAGGTTTTTTTTCTATCCCAATATATGCCAAAACATGCTTTATTTGTACTTTAGAAAGTTTGATAAATACTTACATGATAGAGTCACATTACTTACATGATAAAGTCACATTATATATGAATGGCAATTAAAGAAATGGCTGAAAGTTATGTGCTAAGAAGTTGACAAAGGGGGGTCTGGGGGGCAACGCCCCCCAGAAGCTAAACCAATTTCCCAATTTCAATGGCAATTTTAAGACTGGAAACAATAAGGAAAAACTAGGAATGATGATTAAAATAAGGGTTTTTATATTAGGACTTTTGCCTTCTAGAGTGTTTATTTTGCCATAATGGTTTTGTCTCCCATAAGCTAGTGACTCTTTTTGCAATTCAGTTTTAGTGGAAACATTTACTTAGTAATGTGGCAGATCAATAATACATGTACCGGTATGTGAATGTTGTATAGGATGTTTTTGTAAATGTATGCACATGCGGGCCCATTGGTGTTTAACCAATTGTAGATAATATTAAAATATTACTATAAATATGGGGGTCTGGGGGGTGCAGCCCCCCAGAAGCCAGAGACAATATAAAAACTCAATTCCAATGGAATTATCTGCAGACTATATTTTTTTTTTGAAATTTTGGGTGGAGACAGGTTATTTTTTTCTCTTACTTTTGAGGCCAGATTATTTTTTTGAGCCCCCTTATGAGCCAGGTTATTTTTTTCTTGCATATCCAAAGACAGGAAATTTTTTTGATAAATATACCAGGCCCCCCCCCCCCAGAATATCAAATGGTCGGTCCCTTACAAATTTTTGTAAAAGTAGAACAAAATTAAGCAGTCACCATATACCTATTCGGAAAAGTTGAAAACAGGACGAAAAATTTGTTCGCTTGTTGGTAATTTTGTTCTTCCCTGAAAAAAAGCCCTAGCCAGTATATTGTTTATCTAAATGCAGCTGTTTTGATAGAGATAATTTAGAGATAATTTGCTACGGTTTATTATGATATCTTGTGAGATATTTATTGTGATCTTGGATGCGTTATTGAATTCTTGAAAATCACAAACTAAAATTCCCTAGCTAAAATATTAAAAGTTACAGGCCATATAACTTCAACTGAACATGCATGAAGGTTTTTGAAAGGACCCTAGAACCCCAGATCAATCAGTGCCTGCCAAACCCAGCACTTATTTCCGACCTCGAAAAATGACCACCCCAATTTTAAACTCAAGACTTATGGTGGACGTTTTTTTTTTTCTTTTTCTGTGTGTCTGTGCTGTCAGACCTTCTGTCCGTTTGTGCATTTTATTTCTATTAGGAATTTGTGCCACAACATCTCGGAAAGGATAGTATTTTTCTGTCCTGGCCAGCCTGTTTCAGCCAACTAGAAAGCCCTAAGTGAAATAAAAAAAACAACTTATTTTCAGTAGGATGAAAAAAACACCAAAGGCGACTGGATACACCTTCCGGGGAAGCAACTGGCATTTTTATTTTTGCCTCCCTTCTCCGTATGGGTCAGCTGAAAGAAATTTACTCCCCTGCAAGCAAATGTTTTCCTTTAAGAGTAGATTCCATTTTGGAAGGGCTTCTTCGTCCAGAGGAGAAAACTGGAAGTTACAAAAGTTGTTTCCCTTTGTAAAATGGCAGAACATGTTGTACCAATTTACCTTAAACAAGGCCCATTTTCCACGCAAGAACGCAATATTGGTTTGTTTCACCTTGAAACATAAGCCATTGATGGTTCACTTGTGTTTGCAATGTTTCTGATTTAGTGAAATAAAATTTTACAACGCCAAAAAACAAACAGGATTCCAGTCAGGTAGAAATGTGCCCCATGACAAAAAAAAACTCTTAATTAAATAAACTGCAGCATCAGTTTGATGGCTGCCGCCGTTTGGGTCCTGTAATACACAGCCGAGTGTCAAAAGTCTTTGCTCAAAAACATAATTTCCATAGACTTCAATGCATTTTCAAGTGTGCGGGGAATTTCGCTGCAGCAAAACTGCTTATGCAGCAAAACTGCTTATCGTATGATATTAAATTTATATGATTAGAAAGAGCAATAATTTTTGCAAAATCTAATAATTTTGATTTGAACTATAATTAATTATTCTTGTAGAAATATTCTTTTATAGGCGACACCAGTGCTTTTTCGGCAAATTTTGGACAACTTCACCATTGACTTCAATAGAAAACTGCATTTCTGAAAATTTTATTGACGTTCAAATACTTGTAGGTTAATTGTGAGTAGGTTTAGGGCAACCTAAAAATTATCTTATATTGCAGAAATCTTTTAGGTTTTTAAGCATACAAAAATTATTATGAACATCTTAACACAGGTCTCACAATAAAATTTCTTGCACACTTGCAAATGCACTAAAGTCAATGGAAAAAATATTTTGGGGAAAGACTTTTGACACTTGGCTGTTTATTTGAGCCACGACACGACAAAACCAACAATGTGGTTTTGCACCCAGCGCAGACTCAGATCAGCCTGGGCATCCGCCCAGTCTGATCAGAGTCTTCGCTGTCCGCATGCAGGTAGCTTAGACCCTTAGCTACCCTTTGAGCACTTAACGAAGAGTCTGGTCAAACTGGGCAGATGCCCAGGCTGATCTGAGTCTGCGCAGGGCGCACAACCACATTGTTGGTTTTCTCGTGTCGCGGCTCATTTAACGAAGACGCCCCTGCAGTATAAAGGCTATTAGCTTTAGCAGGACTCGTACATCACTGAATTTTTTTTCAAATCTCATATTTTCTGTATGCAGTTCTTGTTAAGGATTCGTCCAACTGTAAAATTACATGGAATATCCATGCTGTTTTATATATTTAAGGACAACAAGAACTACAATATACACCTTCAGGGTAGGAACTGTCATCTTTATTTTTGCCTCTGTCAAATCTTCTTGCATAATGAAATATGTTTTAAACCTGTTTAGATTAGCCAGGCAGAAATACTTGTGACGATCTCATTTATCAACTCTCACTTGAAAAAAATCCTTCCTCAGATCTCCACAGATTGCAGTCAAGAACTAAAGGAGCATAAGTAGAGGCAGCGAGTGCCTTGATGTGACTGTAATATTGGTGACTGGAATGGCTGGATGAATGACTTGCGATTTTACGTCCTTTTCAGCAGTATTTCTCCATTTCCAACAGTATTTCAGTCATATCAGGACAATGAGATGGTGATAATGAAAGGCTGTGTGCAATGGAACCCCGTTTATGTTTGAAAGATTCTCGCCTCATGCGGGGATCGAATCCCGGGACCGCTGGATCAGCAGGCCAGCATTTAAACCACTGAGCTACCGAGGCCCCCTTGGTGACAAAACATACCCAGACGCCTGTTTTACAACATGGTCCCACTGTTCACTTTGCAATAGGGGATCCTCTTTACCAAATGCAGCCATAATTACAAATGTAACCAACTGCAGTATGTATCATAAAATTTGAACAGGTTGAATAAACTGGTGGACTCAGCATTGCCTGCCCTGATAAGCTGATCTGGGTCCAAAGCATTTTTTGTCATTCCTGTTCTTAATATATTAGGGTAGTAATGGTGGTTTTCAGATTCAGTAGTATATGTTTTAAAAGAAGTGATTTATATACATGAAAAATTAAAAAACTTGTAGCCCTGTAAATTGCAGAACTACTGAATTTGAGAAATACATTTTATTTCATCCAGATAAGGACAGAGGAAGATAATCTTGGAATAATTTTTCTTCATTCTCCATTTAAACATATGTTATGATCCCTCCTTAGAACCATCCAGGCGAGATGGCTCTAATGAGGGGTCACAACATACGTTTTTATGAAAAATTATCAGAACTGATCTTAAAATTATCTGAAAATCAAAAGCAAAGCATGCATTTTTTTTCATCTTCTTCATGATTTTTATTTCTCCATGAAATATAAAAGCAACATGTGTGGTGGTGCAAAATAAATTTCCAAAATAGTTCTGAATAACAACTGGTCAATCTGTCATGACTAGCAATTCAGACTGAAATGCTTTCAGCTCTCCTTCAATGTTTTGTTTCTTCTTTGACAACTCTTGCAACTCCTTTTTCTGTGACGGGTGTCTTTCAATCTGTCCACAAACTGATGCAGACTCACATGCTTCCCATGTGACAACTGCAAATAAAAAAGATTAAATGGTTTGTTTATTGTAAGCCCCTTAACCCTTAAAGCACCAATCACGACTGCAGCAAACGACATTCTGAAATAATTTGTTATTGTTTTTCAGAGAGAATAAGGCTTGATATTTCATCTGAAATATGCCTCATTCTCTCTGAAAAATAAAAACTAAAGTGTCGTGTGCTGTAGTTTTGCTTGTCGCTTTATGGGTTAATATTTGCAAGTGTTTTATATTTCAAGTTCTCTAGGTTGCAAATTAAAGAAAATTGCCAATATTTGTAAAATAGATGCCCTAAATTGACAGAAATTGTCACGAATACAAGAACTCGCCAACAATGCCAAAAACAAACAAGCAAAAGTCGAAATAAAACTGTGCTAAAATTATATGACTTGCACAAACTAAAACTATGCATAATTAATTTACTACGAGTCCAGGATAATTTGAAACAGCACAGTCCACTTTTATTATTATTTACCAGGTAGGGCCTCAACTTTCCACAACCAGGGAAGTTGGCGATACTAGTCTTTTAAAAATTGTCTCCCCTGTAAACATGGCAGCCAGACCATGGGCGTATCAGTACACCTTAAAGCGGTTTGCAAGAAATTAACATGTTTTCTCTATTTCAGTTACATTTATCAAACGGTGGATTTGACCGATTTTAACAATTGAAAAAAATCGCTACTGACAAAATGCGCCCGTTTGATTCGTCATCGAATTAAACAAAAGGAAGCACTGAAATGTGTAATCATCGTAAATTTCATATTAACACAGCTTAGAATCTCAACTTTAGGAATATTACAGATTAATATTATTATAATTATTCTGTCCATTTTATGATAAAAAACTTGAATCCAAAGATGTTTTGAGTTTTTATTCTGTCGAAACACGCGAACTATGAGTGCGCAATAAAGCGGGGAAATATACTTTAGGAAATGTATTTATATCAAATGAAAGATAATCAGTGACCTATAAAAACATATATTGAAAAAGCCCTCCAGCCCGTTTTTTTATTTTTTTAACTACGTCAAGTAAAACTACCGTATAAAAACTTGGCAAGTTTGGTATCAAAATTTCGGAAATTGAGTACACAATTTAACGCAAACGTTTCTAAAAACACATGATTTATACAGATAAAATAAAACAATGATAATATTAAAATATTTCTAGATGCGAAATAAGCGGTCGATAGAATTATCGATTTTTTCAGCCACTCACCTGTCCAGCGGCACGACAAGCGTCTATTGGAAAAATACCTAAATTTAACTGGAGATGCGAGTCACTCTAATATATAGGTCACTGAGATAATGAAATTTACTTTCATTGTATTACAGAGGTATTTTTTTTTAAGTTGAAGGACTGGTTGTTTTATAATGCATTTATAATTTTTTCCCCACAATAAAACCATAGTCTACAATAATATAAACTCTTGATTATGAATTTTTGGCCCACACAGAAAACATAATGTACAGTGACAAAATGGATAAACAGGATCTAAATCAAGCAAATAATTCCAAATGATAAAAAATATATGTCTGTCGTCTCATACGGGTAATCCGCTTCCACACCGAGCCTGCGGAAAAAAGTTCGGTATGGCATACTCCTTTATGCGTAATGCTTTAAACCAGGTTTTCATTTGATGAACTTTTAACGACTGATATTTTAATACCCTGAGGCTTACGGACATATAAATACATGTATCAGCCAGCGCAACCGTGTAGTAGACTTTTTCTTCTCTGTTCGCAGTAATGACCCATTACTGCGAACAGAGAAGAAAAAGTCTACTACACGGTTGCGCTGGCTGATGAAACGCAGAAAACAAAAATAAGTCCGACTGTGCTTAGCTTAAGTTTCACAAGTCACAGTTTTCCATTGCTTGGTCCTATTTATGTTCCGATGAATTCGATAGTTTAAAAAAAATAAATAAAAAAAAACTGTAAACTAAAACTATGAAAAAATATATTTATATAATTTGCACCAGACCACGCGAGATTGAGCGGATCGTTGCACTCCTGGTATTTTCTCCTTTTTTGTTTATAACAGACTAATAATCAAAACATACACTCGGGGGAACGTCATTTTATGCACGAATAAAGTTGCGTTGTTTGCCGAAAAAGTTCGATTGAAATAAAGAATACAAATTAAAAATTACTCTTACCGATTTTTTGTATGTCCCATCCTAAAATGGCATCGGGTACAAATAGCTTTACTAGAATCAGTGAATATTTGAGGGTTATACTCCTTCCAAAACTCGTCATATTTGGTTTTTTTTAACATGAGAGCTCTTGTTGTTGTTTTTTCTGTTTCTCACGTTTTTTAGTTCCATGTCCGACACCATCGGATTGCGGTAAATATGATGTGAATATATAAGAACTGTCGAACAGCAACGACCGCTTATTTATGGCATCTTGTTTATCTTCGTCACTGTTAGTAGCTTCCAATATTTCTTTCGTCATTAATGGAGAGCTTCCCTCTTGAATCTGGTACCGCCGATTTGAAAAAGTGTGTTCCAAGTCGGATACATCGATGAAAGTTCCTCGGGGTCAAATCAATATAAGTTTTTTCATCGTCTAAAAAGCTACTAAAGGCGCATTTATACTGTTAGTCTTGCAAGCTGCGGAATTTCCTCCTTCAAAAACTTAGAAAACTCATCATATCCCATGGAATACAGTTCTGTGAAGTTAATATCAATTAGTCCACACCTGTCCACGCCGCGGTATACATAATGCACCTTGATATCAATGGCGTCCGCTTTCCCAGCTAAAAACTCCTTTGACACAGACATGTCTGGGTGATTTTTAGCTGTTGCACGCATCTAAGTCCTTATTAATTGGAATAAATCATTTGTTTGTTTCTTTAATTGTGATAATCGTAAACAGCTGATCATATGCCGAATCCAGTCGAAACCAATCATCTAATCATCGCATCACCTTGCTGGAATAATTGACGGGTTCTTACATTTGATTGGTTAAGCTAACAATTCGGTATTGCGTCATGCTATTTTACCGCAGATCAAAAGGAGAGAAATACGTGACATTCCCTTGAAAGGTGATATCTGATCTGTCACTTTGAGGCTAAAGTTAATTGATTTTTTGACATAACGGTCACCGTTTGAGATGTTGATTTACCGGCAAACTCTAATGGATCCTGAAATGCGTTGTAAAAGCCTAATGTACCAAACTTGACCATACCGTAAATTAGGTCAAGGTCAACGCAAGGTCATGATTTGTACAAACTATGATGGGCCGGCATGCCCGATGCTACATACCAAGTTTCAAGGTCATAGGCCTTTTGGTTCTGGAGAAGAAGATTTCTGAAGGGTTTTTACCATATATGTGCGTGGTAGCCATCTTGGTCATGTGACCCAGATACCGCGAACAAACTTTCCTTTTCCCAACCCATGGAGGCTGCATATGAAATTTGGCTTCAATCGGCCCAGTGGTTTCAGAGGAGAAGATGTTGGAAAATCTTGACGACATATGGTCCGACGGAATGTCCTTGACCTCTCGTGACATAATATCTTCATCTGGTCATTTAGTCAACCATGTATAACAAGTATTAAACCTTAGAATTAAATAGTTTCTGAGAAATCCACTGTTTAAGTGTTTTCCCATATAAAAGCCTAACGTACCAAACTTGACCATACCGTAAATTAGGTCAAGGTCAACGCAAGGTCATGATTTGTACAAACTATGATGGGTCGGCATGCCTGATGCTACATACCAAGTTTCAAGGTCATAAGCCTTTTGGTTCTGGTGAAGATTTTTGAAGGGTTTTTACCATATATGGGCATGGCGGCCATCTTGGTCATGTGACCCAGATACCGCGAACAAACTTTCGTTCCCCCAACCCATGGAGGCTGCATATAAAATTTGGCTTTGATTGGCCCTGCGGTTTTGGAGAAGAAGACCTTTGAAAATGGTGGACGGACGGAAGACGGACGAACTACGGAGCATTGCCATACTAAAAGCTCACCTTTGAGCCTTCGGCTCAGGTGAGCTAAAAATGCCAAATTCAACAAAGGGGCATTACTTGCTTTTGACAGAATTCCTCCCAAAAGTTAATCAGATGATATACACCTTAGCCCTTAGCAGTATGCCAAATATGAGCATCCTAGCTCAAATGGTATTCCCAGGATTTGGGGGACAAACTTTCATGCAAGTTTTTTGAAAAAGGGGCATAATTCTGTAAGTACATGGCAGACAGAAAAGAAAACAAAATAAGGGCCTGCTTATTTTTTTATGCTCTATCCACCTTATAAACATCGAGGCCTCAGCAGTTATTGTTCTTGAAAAATAGACCACCCATAATTATGTTTTATACAGATGAGAAAAGGGAAATAACTCTGTTAATAGTTGCTGCCTTATAACACAACCAACATCAGAATGATCAGCACATCAAAAACTAGTAGTATACCAAAAAATAGGATTCTAGGTCCAGCAGTTCAAAAGTAAGAAAAATGCCAAATTCAACAAAGGGGCATATAATTCAGTCATTTTTTGACGGATTTGCCCAAAAGTTAATCAGGTGATAACACCTTAACCCCTAGCAGTATGCCAAATATGAGCATCCTAGCTCAAATGGTATTCCTAGGATTTTGGGAACAAACTTTCATGTAATTTTTCGAAAAAGGGGCATAATTCTGTAAGTACAAGGCAGACAGAAAAGAAAAAAAAAAATCGGATCTGCTTATTTTTCATGCTCTATCCACCTTTTAAATATCACCACCCCAGCAGTTATTGTTCTAGACAAACAGACCACCCATAATTATGTTTTATACAGATGAGAAAAGGGAAATAACTCTGTCAATAATGAATGCATCATAACAAAACCAATATCAGAATGATCAGCACATCAAAAACTAGTAGTATACCAAAAATTAGGGTTTTAAGTCAAAAGGTTCAAAAGTTGGGAAAATGGCAAATTCAACAAAGGGGCATATAATTCAGTCATTTTTTGACTGATTTGCCCAAAAGTTAATCAGGTGATCTACACCTTAACCCCTAGCAGTACGCCAAATATGAGCATCCTAGCTCAAATGATATTCCCAGGATTTTGGGAACAAACTTTCATGTAATTTTTCGAAAAAGGGGCATAATTCTGTAAGTACAAGGCAGACAGAAAAGAAAAAAAAATTCGGATCTGCTTATTTTTCATGCTCTATCCACCTTTTAAATATCAAGGCCCCAGCAGTTATTGTTCTAGAAAACAGACCACCCATAATTATGTTTTATACAGATGAGAAAAGGGAAATATCTCTGTCAATAATGAATGCATCATAACAAAACCAATATCAGAATGATCAGCACATCAAAAACTAGTAGTACACCAAAAATTAGGGTTTTAAGTCAAAAGGTTCAAAAGTTGGGAAAATGCCAAATTCAACAAAGGGGCATATAATTCAGTCATTTTTTGACGGATTTGCCCAAAAGTTAATCAGGTGATAATACCTTAACCCCTAGCAGTACGCCAAATATGAGCATCCTAGCTCAAATGGTATTCCCAGGATTTTGGGAACAAACTTTCATGTAATTTTTCGAAGAAGGGGCATAATTCTGTAAGTACAAGGCAGACAGAAAAGAAAAAAAATACGGATGTGCTTATTTTTCATGCTCTATCCACCTTTTAAATATCAAGGTCCCAGCAGTTATTGTTCTAGACAAACAGACCACCCATAATTATTTTTTATACAGATGAGAAAAGGGAAATATCTCTGTCAATAATGAATGCATCATAACGAAACCAATATCAGAATGATCAGCACATCAAAAACTAGTAGTACACCAAAAATTAGGGTTTTAAGTCAAAAGGTTCAAAAGTTGGGAAAATGCCAAATTCAACAAAGGGGCATATAATTCAGTCATTTTTTGACGGATTTGCCCAAAAGTTAATCAGGTGATCTACACCTTAACCCCTAGCAGTACGCCAAATATGAGCATCCTAGCTCAAATGGTATTCCCAGGATTTTGGGAACAAACTTTTATGTAATTTTTCGAAAAAGGGGCATAATTCTGTAAGTTCAAGGCAGACAGAAAAGAAAAAAAATATGGATCTGCTTATTTTTCATGCTCTATCCACCTTTTAAATATCACCGCCCCAGCAGTTATTGCTCTTGAGAAACAGACCACCCATTATTATGCTTTATACAGATGAGAAAAGGGAAATAACTCTGTTAATAGTGAATGCATCATAACTTAATCGGCATCAGAATGATCAGCACATCAAATACTAGTAGTATACCAAAAATTAGGGTTTTAAGTCAAAAGGTTCAAAAGTTGGGAAAATGCCAAATTCAACAAAGGGGCATAATTCAGTCATTTTTTGACGGAATTTGCCCAAAAGTTAATCAGGTGATCTACACCTTAACCCCTAGCAGTACGCCAAATATGAGCATCCTAGCTCAAATGGTATTCCCAGGATTTTGGGAACAAACTTTTATGTAATTTTTCGAAAAAGGGGCATAATTCTGTAAGTTCAAGGCAGACAGAAAAGAAAAAAAATATGGATCTGCTTATTTTTCATGCTCTATCCACCTTTTAAATATCACCGCCCCAGCAGTTATTGCTCTTGAGAAACAGACCACCCATTATTATGCTTTATACAGATGAGAAAAGGGAAATAACTCTGTTAATAGTGGATGCATCATAACTTAATCGGCATCAGAATGATCAGCACATCAAATACTAGTAGTATACCAAAAATTAGGGTTTTAAGTCAAAAGGTTCAAAAGTTGGGAAAATGCCAAATTCAACAAAGGGGCATAATTCAGTCATTTTTTGACGGAATTTGCCCAAAAGTTAATCAGGTGATCTACACCTTAGCCCCTTGCAGTATGACAAATATGAGCATCCTAGCTCAAACAGTATTCCCAGGATTTTGGGAACAAACTTTGATTTATTTATTCTTTTGAAAAAGGGGCATAATTCTGCAAGTACAAGGCTGATGGATAAGAAAAAAAAAATGCGTCCTCTAGTTTTTTGATAGTCTACCCACCTATGAAATATCAAGGCCCCAGAGGTTACGGTTCTTGAGAAAATGAAGCGTTAGGTATGTATGGATGGACGGACGGTCAGGCCAAAACCAATATGCCCCAATAATTACTCATGCACTATGACAAAACTTGATGGGCACTGCCGTATGATGACAATACACTATTGTTTAAAGTTCCATGAAATTCCATTCATTAGGTACTTAGTTATGACTCAGTTTGTAGATTTCAAAGAGATTCAAGGACAATAACTCTTGCATTAATAAAGTGATTCCGACAAAACTTACACCAACATATTATGGTGACCCATATTCAGTTGCATAGAATTACATCCCTTGTTTATAGTTACGGCTGAATGTGTCAAATTTAAAATTGATTCAAGGGCAATAACTCATGCACTACTGCTGCCGTTTTGATGAAACTTTATGTGCACAGAGGTGTTATGGTGATGCATATTTGTCTTAAGTTTCATGAAATTCTGATAATTGGATACTGAGTTATGGCTCATTTTACTGATTTTAAATCAATTCAATGGCGATAACTCATGCATTACTGAAGCCAGTCTGATGAAATTTGACGTGCATTGGCGCATTATAGTGATACGTATTTAAGTTTCATGGAAGTCCGTTTAATGCTTACTTAGTTATGGCTCCGGATGGAAGGACGAACGAGTGGAGGGACATGGACAAAATATCCCTCCGCCTTTGGGCGGAATAAATAATTTGAGTCAAAAGAGGGAATCAGGCTGACTACAGTCACAGGGCAAGGCTGACTACAGTCACAAGGGCATAAAAAGCAGCACAATCTGGGCCTCTATGGGTAACATGCTTTTACTTTCATTACTATTGTTTGGATAAATAGGTTGTATCATCATTATTTCTCTGATGTGACCCTCTGACCTGCAGGAAAATTGGAGCTTGTACCAACAGTGCCCTAGATATTCAGTGGATTCAGCAATAGTGGACTTGAAATTAAAAGTTGAAACATACAGTGCTTATATTTATTACAGTATTTCTGACATTCCAACAAGGGGTGGGTAAGGCATAACAAGGGACATAACAACATTAAAAGAAGAAATAACAAAATCTAAAACAAATTAAGAAAGTACAAGTATATCTTGTAGTATTTGTTTTTAAGGTGAATGGGTACACTTTCAAGGCAAACTACCATTTTCCTTTTTGCCTCCCTTCTTAATGGGGGGGGGGGGATAACTCTTTGAGTAATTTTCTCCTCTAACAGCAGATTCTTTCCCTTAAGAGTAGACCCTACTTTGGAAGGGCAAAGTCATCCAGAGAAGGAAACATAAATGTTGTTTCCCTTTTGTGTTTCCCTTTGTAAAACTGACAGTAAAACATGAATGTGTACCCATACACCTTAAGTTAAGTGATTACATCTATTAGCACTTGTTCCTAAAAGAAGCCATGTGTAAACAATAAACTAAATAAAATTAAAACAAAGAAAAATATCACATGGAAATATGAATTTGATCTGAAATGAAACAAAATAAAATTCTGCAACTTTTTAAGACTACAATGTATAAGTTTGTCTATAAGCATAAATGCACTAAGCCATCTGCACCCATGTTCCATCTGGTAAGAACAAAAACAACTTACCCTAAGAATGACTAGTTCTTGCGTAACTCAAAATGTAACTCTATATGCTCTTATCAAGCTGTGCATGACTCTAAATTTTTTCATATTTGGGGCAGTTACAGTATTAATTTTAGGAGTCCCCGATTTTTAGAATTTATCAGATGCACATCATTTGAGTGATGTCTGACAAAAATGTTCTCAATGTATCTGCAAACACCCAAACCAGTCTGCACATCTGTGCAGTCTAGTTAGAGCCTTCATTTTGTGCCTATAAGCAATAAAGCACTCTTTCAGTATATCAAGTCTCATACAAATTTTTATCATATGAGCCATGACACGAGAAAACCAACAAAGTGGTTGTGCCCCCAGCGCAGACTCAGATCAGCCTGGGCATCCGCCCTGTCTGATCAGTCTTCGCTGTACGCATGGAGGTAGCTTAGGCCCTAGTCCTTGAGTACTTGATACATACCAAGTTTCAATGCCATCCGTTTATTGGTTCTCGAGGAGATGATTTTCAGAGGGTTTTACCACGTATGGGCGTGGCTGCCATGTTAGTCATGTGACCTGGATTGTTTGAACAAGTTTTTGATCCCCCATTGCCTACAGGCTCTACATGAAATTTGGTTCCAACTGGCCCAATGGCATTTGAGATGTTTGAAATTGTCAAAATATCAGAGACCTGGGACCAAAGGTCAAAGAATGACCGTGACCTCTTGTACTCACATATCTTCATGTACTCATTTAGATGACGCATCCAAAAATACATTTTTAGGCCAAAATCTTCAACAATTTCCATGAAATCTTATGTTCTAACATTTCCCCTTATAAAAGCACCAGAAAGCAAATTTGACCTTGCCGTAAATATATCCATAGTTATGGACAAAGAGCTGGGGCTACAGCGTAAGTACTCCTTTGCATCCTTTATGCGTGCTAATAAGACTTATTTTCACCTGTTTTGAAGATGGAAAGAAAATGACAATTCACAGTCATACAAACAAAACAATATACATGCAGGTGCAAAATAATGAAAAACTCAGTCACATGAGAAATCTGCACTTAAAATATGGTGAGTTGAAGTTAAGTTTTTACCCTATAAACACAATGCCCAAGACCTTACTAAGCCTGCAAAAAGAAGAGAAAAATAAAGAAGTAAGGAAGGATGACTATCTATGAATTTTCTGAATTTTTTTACATTAACTTTTTCAAACATAGTCCTCTCGGCCCAGTTTCAAAAAACTTTTCGTTAATTTGTTGTATGTAGCTCGCAACTTCAAAGAAAAGCAACATCACTTGTGACCTGTGTACAACTAAATTATTCTATAGAATATCTTCAGAAATTGGACCCTGACCTCTAGCTTTTATCTATCTTTATCTACCCTTCCTTTATGTCATAATCCGCCAAAGGGAGGCATCAGACAGGATCCGGTAAACCAAGAATATATGGATCGTTAGGCATCACCTTAATAGGTTAATGCAGCCGGTTCATGATGTGGCCCATATGTTTCAAAAATATTTGCACATAGTCTAATCCATCTGCCTATTTTTTCTATATTATAGGTATATGAGCCGCTACACAAGAAACCCAAGGAAGTGGTTGTGTGCCCAGTGCAGACTCAGATCAGCCTGGGCATCTGCCCAGTCTGATCAGAGTCTTCACTAAGCACTTAAAAGGGAGCTAAGGGTCTAAGCTACCTCCATGCGGACAGCAAAGACTCTGATCAGACTCGACGGATGCCCAGGCAGATCTGAGCCTGCGCTGGGCGCACAACCACTTTGTTGGTTTTGTGGTGTCGCAGCTCATATGCATACAACTCTGACACAGAAGTATTTGTCTCCCTTCTCACAGGGGGCTACATTTAAGATGAACAGGCTCCACGGTTATAAAACTTTTTTCATGCTCAACTCAGCTGAGCATGAAATTTTACCTGCAAATAAATAGCAAATTGCTGATAAATACAGTTGTTTTCTTGCTCAGTTTAGCTGAGTATGAAATTTTCTCTGCTTATGAATATGAAAATGCCAACATTAGTTGGCATTTTCATATTTATCAGCAGAGAAAATTTCATGCTCAGCTTAGTTGAGCACAAAAAAGTTTTATAACCTCAGGGCTAGGTATACTTTTATGTTTTCCCATCATTTTTCAAAACAAGACAACTTTTATGGCTTCCTGTTTGCTTCCCTGGGCTTTGTAGCCCTTCCAAAATGGGGCCTTCTCTCAAAGGAAAAACTTTGCTCCTATAGGAGCAAGTTCTTCCTATAAGAAAAAATCTTTCCTTTGAGAGATAGACCCCCACTGTAAAGGTATACCAAAATCAAAGCGACACAGTTGGTTCCCCTGAAAAAGTATCTATTAACCATAACTGAATGCCTCAGCTCTCAGAGGAGAGCAAATTCTTTCTTAAAAGAGCTGCCCTCACTTATTTAGGAGTCCCAGAAAGCAAATAGGTATATGATTCTTTTACAGCTACCTCCCTTGTAAAAGTGCAACATAGAAACATGATCATAACAGAAGGAAACATCTTCTAATAGTGCAGGCATTTGTAGTGTACAAAAAGTGTATTATCACTAATTGATATTATTATTACTAAAATAAAATAACATTTTCATTATTCAGTATTCTCTTATTCAAGCTCTGACAGTCTATAAACTTAAATTATCATTAAGATCACAATTAAACATAAAATAATGTATTTACAAATCACTTGGCAGTAATTTCTGCTTTGGCCTGTGGTAAAGCAAAAAGAAGCTGACTAGTTAAGCAGTATGAGTGCTGTATATAGAATACACTGGAATTTCAGTTCTGGTAATTTTCTTTTCTTTAATGCCTACCAACAAAATAATGAAATTTATCAGTGAAATCTAAATCAATATTATCTGGACTCTTCAAACAATGAAAGTATGATACAGCCAACTCTCATTATCTCGATGTCAAATTTCAGCCCAAACTACTGATATCTCAAAATAAATTTTCTGGTACTCAAAGTAAATTTTCAGGTAAATTTTACTCTGAGAAATCAGCAGTTTGAGATAACAGGAGTTGAAATGTAAACAAAAATAGGAAATATATTCTTTGATACAAGAAGATATTTTGAGATATCAATGTTCGAGATATCCGGAGTTGACTGTAATTGGAAAAAAAGCCGCTAAATGCTATGTTTTGCCTGTCTGAACATTGTCATAAAACAGAGCTAAACCAGAAAACTCAACTCGAAGTTGCTGCTGGAAAATTAATACGTCTCATTTCTGCTAGTCGCAGGCATGACAAAAAATGGACTTTTGTAAATCCCAACCTTATGATGTATTGCTACATTTTTAGAATAGCTACCCTAATGGGCTTAAGTATTTGGACACCTAAAATAATGAATTTGCCATTTGTCCCAAATGGAAAATTCATTATTTTTGGGTGTCCCAATATATACGCACATGGAAACTTTATTATTTTTGGGTGTACTGATATATACGCACATTACAGTACTCCATCATTTTCATTTTTGGTTCCCTTCTAAATGTGGGCCAACTCTTAAAGGAAAGAATTTGCTCCCATGGGAGCAAATTCTTTCCTTTAAGAGTAGACCCCTTTTTGGAAGTGTTTCTTGCCTAGTCACAAAAATTATTTCCCTTTCTAGAAACAGCAGCAGGACATGGAGGGTTACTCATACGCCTTAAATTCTTTTAGAAACGGTTGAAATACAATACAATGTGATAAGTGTATTCAGCATTAAACATACAAAATGTTTATAGCTTACAATAATAAACAAAACTGTAGTGAGAACATATACACATACAAATTAGATAAACATACATATATATTTGTATTCCAAGGAGCATATATTTGTATTCCAAGGAGCATAATTATGGTTATCAATGGATACTTGCCACAACTTATGTCTTCAGTTGTGATGATGCTATATAAAACAATAAAGTAAGCCCAGAGTGGAAATTAGCACTCAAAATGTTAAAAGTCTCATAACTCAATAAACAAAATTAAAATTTTATGTAACAAAACAAAACAAATCTACAGCACTCTCCTTGTTATAATGTAAAAACTCAAATACTGCAAATAAAAGTTCTGATTAAATATGCATTGTTCATAAGATAGACAGAGTTCTAAATAAGGAAAGTATCTGATGTTTTATTTGCCATAACCAAATGTGAAGCCCCCCCCCCCCCCAAAAAAAAAAAAACAACTGCTTTGCCCAGAGTCCCAGGCAAAATTGAGTATTTTATGATAATCAGGGATAATTTCACTTAAATCTACATAAGTATATTGTGATCCTTCATCTGAACTACCTTGACAAGGCAGTTCAGATGAGGAGTCAAAACGTATACTTTTGCCGATAAGTAACAAAAGTTATCCCTGAATTACCATCAAATACCTAATCTGTGCCTCTGCTTGCTAATTCCTGATAAGACTATCTCAGAGGAGTGGTTCTAATGAGGAAACCAAGGCTGTTAAAGGAACGACCATAACATTCTATCAAAGATGAATAAACCTTCTATTGGTCTTATTATCAAATACCCTGCCTATTCAGAGCTCTTAAGAGATTTTTTCTTCAAAAGTCTAACTGGGACATAGGTAACAGCCATCAGAGGCTAGTTATTCAAAACTAGCAATATCCATATTTAACGAGACGTTATATACATTTTCAACAGCCTCACATATCTGAGACAGATGCTTCATCCTTAAATTTGGACAAATCTATTACTATTTAGAAAAGGGTACACCAAAAATAAAGCCATAAACACACACACACACAAAAAAAAAATGATAAAACAAGACAGCAGATTCACATTTTTACTGTAAATATCAGACTCTGCATTGTCAGCAATGATTTTAAACTCTTGTCAAATGACAAAATTTAGTCTGCAAAATTTAAGAAAATGCTTCAACCTCACTATATCACACTGAAAAATCAAACACCAGAGGACAAACAGTGTAGATCCAGATAAGGTGGCTCCTAACTAGCCACTTCATCTGGATCTATGCTGTATGCAAATTTAACTATCATACTAATCCTAATAAATGCCTCTGCACTAGTCAACACCCCCTTACCTCTTGTCCAATAATAATGTGTATAATGGCATGCCAACCTCCATGTTTTCGATCAATCTTACAAAGGGGAGGTCCTGTTTTCTTCTCTAGAGGATGTAGCTCTTCCAAATGGTGTCCACTCTTCCAGGAGCAAATTCTTTCCTCTAAGAGCTGACCTTACTGAGAAGGGAGGCAAAGAAAGGAAAATAGTAGAATTACTTCACCTGAAAGTATATCCATTCATCTTAATACTGTTATAATTACAAGTAGTTTGGCAGTGGCCGATTTAATACTCTTTACGCTCTAAATAACGCTCCCCTTTCGTAAAATGCAACATCCGAGGGGCATTTAATAGGATAAATATGGTACTTTTATTTTTGGCGCTTTAAGTGTTAATTTGGTTAGATCTCCAATAATGAAAACTGTAAATTTCAAGGAATATCACATGAAGTTTTGGAATGATATAAACACATATATACTAGATATTCATAACAGTCATGTCTTTAGCACAAATAGCAAATAATTTTCATAATAGCACAAAAACTCGTAAAATTCGATACTTCCCACCATTACATTCAAAATCTCTATCAACAGTATTTACCCTAAGTGTTTGGACAGTAGCTTGAGCAAAAAACACTGTATACCCAGATTAGACTACTGTAAAGAGACGTCTGAACAAGGCTGATAATCTTTGCCAACATGCATTTTCAAGAAACTTTATACCAGGAAAAGCGGAGCTGTCCAAAAGGACATATCAATTTCAGAATTGCAGAGGGTCCCAATATTCAAGGTATGTGGGTTCACCACGATGTTTTTTCCTGCCATTTTTTCAAAAGAAGACAACTTTTGTGACTTCCTGTTTGCTTCCCTGAAGGACACAGCACTTCCAAAATGGGGTCAACTCTTAAAGCAAAGAGTTTGCTCCTACAGGAGCAAATTCTTTCCTTTAAGAATTGACCCCCAGTGAGAATTGAGGCAAAGTGAAAATGGCAGAGTTGCTCCCCTTAAGGTGTATCCACTCACCTCAAGATAAATACAGCAGAAAGACATGTATATATACATTAACAATACTTTGTAAAACAAAATGAATATTCTGGATCCAGATCCTTTCATATTAACATGAACAACAATTTTACTAGCAACAGCAAGCAAACAATCCAAACTAAAAGAATTTCTGAGATCTATTCTTTCTGAATACTTCCATTTTCTCTCTTCCTTATACAATCAGAGTACCACTGGTCCTGTAGCTCACCTGAGTCCATTCATCCTCAGCACTCTAGGGTAAGTAACTCTAATGCAAATTGTACAATATGGTTTAATGTCGAATGCATCTGAGATTTTATGCTTGTCATTGGCATTTTCATATCATGGAGTCTCATAGCAATGGAAAAATGAACTTTTTCAGCTTTTCCTATTCAAAAGCCTTACAGACAAAATTTGATCTTGCCATAAAATAGACCAAGGTCAATCCAAGGTCATCATTTATGTACATTTTGTAGTACTACAGTCTCAGATGCAACATATCAAGTCTCAAAGCAATTGGCCCTGTGGATCTAGGGAAGAAGATTTTTTTTGTATATATGGGCATGGTGGCCATCTTGGTCATGTGACCTGGGCCAAATATATAAACTTTCATTCCCCCATCCTGTTAAGGCTCCGAATGGAATTTGGCTTCAATCGGGCCAGTGGTTTCTGAGAAGATGTTTAAAGAGTGTGGATGATGACAACAATGGACGATGGAGGCCTGCCTATACTATAAGCTCACCTTTGAGCCTTCGGCTCAGGTGAGCTAAAATTCCCATATGTGTTCAAATTTTAAGGCTGAAACCTGTGTCCTTTTTGAATCATATATTACAAAGGTGATTTAAATTCAATCCCACAACATGTTTTTGTGAAGAAATATCAAAGGCTGGCTGAAACATTTCTTACTTCACCACAAAGCATACCCTAAAAATTCTAAGTATTGGAAAAGACAGGTTTGAGCAATCAGTGCCGACTCTGATCTGACTGCTCCTAAAAGGAGCAGTCTGATCAGAGTCTACACTGTTTAACATTCTATCTGCAGCTTTTGGATGCATTACTGCATGGTAAAACCAGTCCAAACTGTTTCATTTTTAGACAGAACAGTTACAGTAATAATTTTAGGCATCCCTAATTTAAGAATTTATTTTGTATATGTTGTGGATTTTCTTTAGATTTATCTTTCTTTACTCCACTGCTATTTAGTATTTACTAATATTTATTTTTATTCATTAATTTTTTTTTTTTTTTTTTGCTATTTCCTCAGAATTATACTGTGAATTCTCAGTTAAATCCCCATGAAAAATATCTATTACCAAGCTTTTGGAATAATCGTTTTGGAATACCTGTGTCTTTACTAAGACATACATGTGCACACACATGCACATATAACTAAGTACCTGTAACTTATCTTCCCATTACACAGAAGATTCTTGAAAATTACTGGAAACTACTGGAGATCTTGTCTCCCTATTCTTTTGTTCTGTACACACTTCAACTCCTGCAGGTTTGAAACTGGCAACTTTGGGTACGAGTAACGTAGCACAAGTACTTTCATGAGCTTCAATCCCATTTTCAGCCTGATTGGATATTTTATTCATGTTATTTTCTTTGCTGTCTTCTCTTGTAACCATCTTGTCGATGTTTAGAGATGATAATCTCCACCTCAATAATCTACGACGTCGAATGTAGTGGTAAACTGGAACCCACAGAAGCAGGATGCCGGCAAAAATTATCCACGCACCACCAGCATAGAATGTAGCATCATATGTACCAGTGAAATCATACAGCCATCCTGTGAATGTAGAACAGCAGTTTAATAATGGTAGCATGGTGCTTCAATAAAAACAGTAGTTCTCAAAATTATTGAGAATTTTGCAAAGTGCAAAAGTACTGTAAACCACTTAAATATCTGCATTATCAAAATTTCACTGATGATGATATATTGCCGCAGATCAATTTTGGCCTTCCAGATATATACACCATGACTTCAGATAATAAAGAAAACTTGATGAAATTTTTGACAATTTTTCTCATTTTAGTATCAAATATATTGTGGTATCTGTCAGAATTGCCTTTATGAGGCAATTCTAATGGGATGCAACAATGTATATTTCAGTGGATGGGTATAGAAAATACCTCGAATACTCAAATGATACCCCTTGCTATCTGAACCCCTGTTTAAACTATATGGGAATTTATTTTAAATCCAATTTTGGCTCTTTTTATACTTTGATGCTCTTTGTATCACCAAAATTAAGTTAGCATCAAATATGAATTTTTACAGTAGGCAACAGGAGTTGACAGACCAGGCATACACTTTATAGCCTTATTTCATTGCTTAACAACATCCACCGTGAAATTTTAAACATACTAGTAACCCACATAATTTTGATCCACAACTGTTATCTCTCCTTGAATCATGCTGTCCAGAAATTTTTGTCTGACTTAAAAATTACATGTATGTAAGTATGCAGAATATTTAAGATACCATTAATAATTAATGTAGATGACATTATTAAGACAATGGAGAAAATACAGTGTTTCCGAAGAGATTATCCATTTCTAGCAAAAATGATATAGCCAAGCATAGTCCAAATCAACGGACCATCCCACAAGCAACTGTTGACACACTGCAGATTTCGAACTCTAGGCTACATGTGATATACCTACAGCACTCCAGATCAGGAGGCATTTAGAGGTTAAATCTGAGATATTTTAGTTTTATTTCTCAACATAAACATATATTGTGACCCATCATTAGAATTGTCTCGGCGAGACGGTTCTAATAAGGGGTCATGGGTCACAACATACATCTTTGTGGAGAGACATGAAAAACTATCTCCCTGTTACCCCTTCTCACCTACAGCATGTAACAGGAGTGTCCATACATTTAGGGTGTGTGGTACACCTTCACATTATTTTGCAATTCTTACAAAGGGAAACATTTGGGACTTCATGAGGGCAACAAAGCCCTTCCAAAACCTGGGTCTACTCTTAAATGTAAGAAGTTGCTCCAAGAGCAGCAAATTCTAGCCTTCAAGATCTGACCCCATTGCAGTGTTACTCCTCAGAAATTTCAGAAGGCACGTCGCTTTTAGCACAAAAATCAGATTTTGACTCGTTGAGCAATTTTTAAAATCTTTAGTATAGCAATGTTTTGTCAAAGTAAGCCTAAATTTACATTATAAATAATATATTGATGATTTTTAATACATTAAAAACAACTTTACTGACTAAAAATTGAAAATAATAGCACTTTAATAAATTGTCATTGGAAATTAAGGCATGTTGCAAAGGCAATTTCATGAGGAAGGCATGTTGCAAGCAACATGCCTTAATGGTCTGGGGAGAAGTGAGGCAAAAAAAAAAAGGGTAGAGTTGCTTCCCCTTTAAAAAGTGACCATTCATCTTAAGGTAACTACAGAAACCGTAATTATTCGATTATAAGACAGGAGTTTGTTCTTCCGAAATTAATGCAGATTTGTCAATCAGTATAGATCGCCGACGGTATTTTGGACGCTCAACAAACAATAACATAAACACACAAAGGTGAAACAGGTATATGGACTCGTCCAAAGGTAAAAGTCAAGTTTGTCTACTTATATATCAAAAACATAATTGTCACTATACAAGCAGTGGCGGAAAGGATACAGCATAGCAGTTAATAGGTTTAAATAGTATCGTGATGGGTTCGAGTCCCACCATTTTTTTTATATTTTTTTTGCATCTAATATGATAATGGTTATTCACAAATGTCTAGAATTTCTTCCTGCAAATTTTAGTGAGTATTAAATGAGTATTATATAAGAAAGTTTCCAAATGAACATTTCGAACTTTTACTTGCTGTTAGAAAGACGTCTTATATTAAAATGAGTGACACAAAATTATCAGTCGTACAAAATGTTCTGAACGTTTCTATGATAAATGTTCTTCGCGTAATTGAGTGGCGTCGCGAAGACGGTACATTATGACATATACGAACAGTGAACACTGATCAGCCTGCGCACTGACTAGCCTATTCTGATTTTTTCATAAAACATAAAATAACTAAAAGAAAAATTATAAAAGATAACTCATTAAAAATAAATAAAAAGAAGTATATATAAAAAACAAACAAACATACACAGTTCAGTAGCAAAAAAAAAAAGATAGATAGATAGATGGGACTCGAACCTATGTCCATACGAGTCAAAAGTATCGAGAATCCAGTGCTGTATCCACTGCGCCAGTGGAACGATTACAGTATACAGTTTGCATGCTAAAGCTTAAATAATTATCAGTTTTGCATTATTATACCTTAAACACCTAAATCATAGTAAAAATGGACTAGGCCCATATTCGATAACGCCACATAATAAACTTCGATCTATAATGTGTAATTCAGCTATAAACTTGGTTTTTCTCTTCCAAAACAATCCCAAAGATCTAGATCCATCTTACAAGATGGATCTAGTCTTTGAGATTGTTTTGGTAGGGAAAATCCATCTTACAAGATGGACCTAGATCTTTGAGATTGCTTTGGAAGGGAAAAACCCTGTCAAATAACTGAAGAAATACAGTATCTATTCACAGTTTACCTGCAATAGGAGGTCCAATCAGATTTGCTATTCCTTGCATCAGCATCGTCAACCCATAGGCATTAGACAACTTGTCTATCCCGAGGAACTCAACCAGGATCACTGTCCCAAGAGAGTAGTTGGCACTGATGAACAGTCCAAATGTCCCTGAAAGACAGGCCAGAGCTATGTAGTCAGTAAAATGTGGTACTAAGAGTACAGTGGCTCCACAAGCTATCAGTGAGGTTCCATAGAGAACACTCAGACTGAGCTGTCTATCTCCCAGGAAACCGTATATAATCTGGCCAAATGTATTCACAATACCAAGTATTGATATCAAGAAAGATGCTTGTTTCTCTGAAATTCCATACTCCAAAGCTCTGTCTGCCATAAATATGTATGGGACATCATACCAAAAATAAAGAATAAAGCTTGATAAAGCGAATGTGATGTAAAGTGGGTGTTTCAAGATTGCAGGATCAAACATAATTTTCATGACTCGTTTGAGAGGTTTTGAGACACGGAGATATTTCCAGAACTCCCAATCCCATTCTTCATCAGAGCTACTATCACTGTCATCCCAATGGCTTGTATACAAGGCAGGACAACTTGTTGATCTTATCTGTCCAGGGCCCACAGACAGTTTCATCAGGTTACCCCTATAAAATATGTCTTTCCTATACAATGGTAGATAGCCGTCAAGCCTCACATGTTTTGGTTTCTGTTGATGTTTCTTTATTCCATCTGATTTCTTCAAACAGCTTTTCCTTTGTTTAGGTTCTTTAATAATCTGAACAGCGGTACTTTTATCATCAACAATAACTTCAGTATCCACCTTGGCTATTTTCTTTTCATCTTCAACCTTCTCCAAAACAAACACATCTTCATCTTTTGAAGAGTTTCCAATATCCTCACTTGTACCTGCATTATTCTCAAGAGAACCTAAACTTTTAATGTAGTTTCTGAGAACACCGTTATTGTTCTTTGCTTCCTTAAGAAGCTCAATGGGTATATGAACTTTCTTTTCTTTAATAAACGTAGGTATCTGAATTTGAGAGTGGCAATGTTCCAGTTCATCTGTCTCACCTTCATCAGCACTAGAATTCATATCCTCTGACTGACTGGCATGGCGACTCTGACTACGAAAACTGGTATAGGACATAGTGCGGGACATCTTTTCTGACATCTTCTCAAACTGTTTCAAGGCTCTCATTTTTCTCTCCTCTGGGGTAAACTTAAGTGGCCTTAGCAGGCACCCACACACACAAAGATTCAGAGATATCCCACTCCAGATCATTAAACATCCTCTCCAGCCATATATTGTTAGTAAAATCTCTGTCAGAGGAGCAAACACGAAAGTTCCTATTCCAGACCCACACACAGACAATCCTGTTGCCAAAGCCCTCTTCTTCTCAAAGTAGAAAGCCACCATTACAAGTGAGGTGACATACCCCATTGCCATACCAAGGCCATTGACAAATCCAAACCAGAAAATAAGCATTCCAATACTTTCTGTGAAAGAACTAATAAGGATCCCGGCAGCTGACAGTAACCCTCCGAAAACTGTCACCTTCCTGCACCCGAATTTGGTGGCTAGAGCACTTGCAAGTGGTCCTCCAATCATGCAAGTACCATAAAACACTGACCCAATCCATGACGTTAAGCTCTTACTCTCTTCAAAATGTGCCAATAATTCAGTGTATAAAATACCAAAAGAAAATGAAATGCCATCACTTATCAAACTGATAAAGAAGGCTGCAACAACTATTATCCATCCATATCCTCCGTCTGGGGGTGGGGGCATGGACTCAGCAGATGAGTCACTTGACAACAGTGACTCAGAACTGCTGCTGCTACTGCTAGAAGTATCAGCTGACTCACTTCCTTTAAGATTTCGGCCATTTTTATAATTGTGTTCACTATTTTGCATGCTTTAGTTCCTATACTTCGCTGTTTAGTTCTTATGATGTTTATTAATGAACTCCAATTTTCGAAAGAACATACACTAACACTAAAACTTGGTATAGTTAACAAACTCAAAATCAATGAAAAATTCAGTTTTAATTTATCACTACTGTAAAATTCTGCCAGACTGATTGAGAAGAGATCAGAGAGACAAAGTTTAGTCATAGGTCTTATAAGATGTAGGATAGCACTTGGGTAGTTCTTCGTTGAGTTGAAAGCTTTGATGTAGCTGCCGGGAGTAATACCACTATGAACCAACATCTGGAATTTTCTGAAAGAAACAAAAATAATTTATCAGCGTAATTGAAAATGTGTGCAGACATTAAGAGAACAAGAATTCCACAGAACTATCTGTCTCACCTGTTTACTCCCTGTTACAGAAAAAGTTAAACAGTAAACTTGATGAAAAGTAATACATAATTATGTCTTCATTTTCTGCTATTATTGCAGACATGCATGGAAGCATTGCAAGGTAATATACAGCACTGAATTTTTCTTCAAACCCTGGCAATTTACTCCCAAAACAAGTAGATACTACTGGGCTTTATGTTAACTTTGTCTTCAGGAGACATCTTGATATAAAGCCATTTTCTAAAATGCACTATAATTTAAAATAAATTGAGTACTGTTGCTGTCCCAGTTCAGCTGCCTAATTTTATGTATTATATTGTTTGCCATTTCCACTCTATTTCAACTGTGTACACTACTGCTCTTACAGCTCACTCTGAACACCAGATAAGGGCAGGTTTTCATGTTAAATCCAAAAGAGTTTTTCTTATTTCTCATAAAAGCATACTTAGAGGCCCTCCATGAAAGGCCATTTGAAATGACCACCCAAAACTTATCTGGAGCTCCTAACACTCTTAATTTTAGTCTGTTCTTCTAACAAAACATAATTTCAAGACAGTTTGTTTAATACTATATAGATCCACATGGCAAAATGCTTGAGCTCCAACATAATGTTATATTGATTGACTGATTGATTGATTTGTTGCTTAACATCCAAGGCAAACAGCTATGGTCATGTCGGGACGGCCAGTTAACCTAACCACACTATTCCTGGGCAGGCTTAGACCTCCTAAGCGGTTAACCAGTACTAAGTGCACATACTTTCGCCAGTAACTGACAACTGTCCCTCTTGAATCAGCGGAAGGAGAAACGAAAGTATGTGGCCAGACCGGGTTTCGAACCCAGGACCTCTGACTTATGAGTCAGGTGCCCTACCGATTGCGCTACGCGGCCCGGCCATAATATTATACTAACAGCAAATGTCCAATCAGACCATAATGATTTACAACACTGCTAATATACAACCTAGTTGCATATCAAATATTTTAGTATCCTGTCAAAATTGAAATGCACCAAAAACAAAGTGCATAGCATTTTTTCAACATGTTTGGACACCCTGTCTGAGCAAATAATGTGGATCCAGATCAGATTGCTCACTAGGAGAAGTGTGATCTGGGTCTGCATTGTTTGACAGAAGTTTTAAAACAAGTCGCCCAAGGGCAACGATCGCTCACCTGTCAGTATATGCTCAATTTATATAAAATTGGTAGTACTACAGTCCCAGTTGCTAGATACCAAGTTTCAAGGCAATTGGCCCAGTGGTTCTGGAGAAGAAGATTTTTCAAGGTTTTTGCCATTATATGGGCATGGTGGCCATCTTGGTCATATGAGTGGACCGAATATATAAACTTTGTTTCCCGCTTTGCCTGAAGGCTGCATTTGAAATTAAATTGAAATCTGCCCAGTAGTTTCAGAGGAGAAGTCCTTTAAAAATGTTGACACATTACAGACAAACGACCTTTAGCCAAGATAACTAGATCCATATATGGGCATGGCGGCCATCTTGGTCATGTGACCCAGACCCCGGGTATAAACTTTCGTTCCCCCATCCCACTGAGACTCCATATGAAATTTGGCTTCAATCGGCCCAGTGGTTTCAGAGGAGAAGATGTTTGAAAATCTTGACAACGGATGGTCCCACGGAATGACCTTGACCTTTAGTGACACAATATCTTCATCTGGTCATTTAGTCGACCATGTATACCAACTATTGTACCTAATACTTAAATAGTTTCTGAGAAATCCACTGTTTAAGCGTTTTCCCATATAAAAGCCTAACATACCAAAGTTGACCATCCCGTAAATTAGGTCAAGGTCAACGCAAGATCATGATTTGTATAAAATATGATGGGCCTGCATGCCCGATGCTACATACCAAGTTTCAAGGTCATAGGCCTTTTGGTTCTGGAGAAGAAGATTTTTGAAGGGTTTTTACCAAATATGGGCATGGCGGCCATCTTGGTCATGTGACCTGGACCAAATATATAAACTTTCGTTCCCCCATCCCACTGAGACTCCATATGAAATATGGCTTCAATCGGCCCAGTGGTTTCAGAGGAGAAGATGTTTGAAAATCTTGACGACGGATGGTCCCACGGAATGACCTTGACCTTTAGTGACATAATATCTTCATCTGGTCATTTAGTCGACCATATATACCAAGTATTGTACCTTAGACTTAAATAGTTTCTGAGAAATCCACTGTTTAAGCGTTTTCCAATATAAAAGCCTAACGTACCAAAGTTGACCATGCCGTAAATTAGGTCAAGGTCAACGCAAGGTCATGATTTGTATAAAATATGATGGGCCTGCATGCCCGATGCTACACACCAAGTTTCAAGGTCATAGGCCTTTTGGTTCTGGAGAAGAAGATTTTTGAAGGGTTTTTACCAAATATGGGCATGGCGGCCATCTTGGTCATGTGACCTGGACCAAATATATAAACTTTCGTTCCCCCATCCCACTGAGACTCCATATGAAATTTGGCTTCAATCGACCCAGTGGTTTCAGAGGAGAAGATGTTTGAAAATCTTGACGACGGATGGTCCGACGGAATGACCTTGACCTTTAGTGACATAATATCTTCATCTGGTCATTTAGTCAACCATGTATACCAAGTATTGTACCTTAGACTTAAATAGTTTCTGAGAAATCCACCGTTTAAGCGTTTTCCCATATAAAAGCCTAACGTACCAAAGTTGACCATGTCATAAATTAGGTCAAGGTCATGATTTATATAAATTATGATGGGCCCGCATGCCCGATGCTACATACCAAGTTTCAAGGTCATAGGCCTTTTGGTTCTGGAGAAGAAGATTTTTGAAGGGTTTTTACCATATATGGGCGTGGCGGCCATCTTGGTCATGTGACCTGGACCAAATATATAAACTTTCGTTCCCCCATCCTGTTAAGGCTCCACATGAAATTTGGCTTCAATCCACCCAGTGGTTTCTGAGAAGATGTTTAAAAGTGTGGACGACGCCGACGACGCAGACGACGCCGACGACGGACGACGGACCAAGTCTATACTATAAGCTCACCTTCACAGGTGAGCTAAAAATGTCCCATGAAAGGTCAAATAAGTCCAAATGCAAAGACTGAAGAGTTAGAATACTGAGGTACAAATATCTAGTAAAAATATTGTTTTATCTGACTAAAGAAAATTTCATCGTCACAGGTATCAAATTATAATCACAATCTCGGTTTACCTCTTTATGTATTCATCCTCATGCAAAAATATAGTTGTTGTTTATTTTTTCTCTTCTTTTTTATATTTAAGAAAATATAGCTCTAGCAGTAACATTATTTGAATTACTTTTTGAAAACTAATGCTGTCTTTCTGTAAAGATGAAGTTTCTTAAATACCATATTTCTTCTTATAAATGCCCCCACTTTAATAAATGACCCCCACACTATTTGTGTTGGTAAAATTAGTTTATAAAACAGGAGCTATTATATTGAAAACATCTTGTATTAGCACTGAGTATGTGTACATAACATACGATAATTATGGACAGGGCTAGCAGAGTCTGTTTAATCACTTTCACCTGACAAGAGGGCCATGATGGCCCTGGATCGCTCACCTGAGTATCATGTGAACCAAGAATACTGATCTTGACGTAAAATAGGTCAAGGTCAACCCAGGGTCATAATATGAAGGATATATGATGAGCCAGAGTCCCCAATGATATATGCCAAGTTTCACTGGTTTGGATTTTTGAAGTTTTTACCCGACATGGCCCATATTTGAATTTGTCCTAGACACTGTCAGAACAAATATTCTGACAAAGTTTTACAAACATTCATTGGAAAAAGAAGCATCTGTTGTGAAGCAAAGTCTTTCAATGATCTGACCTTGTGACCTAACTGACATGATCCATGTTCGAACTAAACCTCTGAGACCTGCATATGTATGACAGAGTTTCACAGAGATTCAATGGAAAATGAAGCCTACATTGTGTAGCTAAGGTTTTTCTAAGATTTGACCTGGTAATCTAGTGTTTGAACCAACATGACCCAGTTTCAAACTTGGCCTAAAATTCATGGGGATAAACATTCTGACAAAGTTTCATGAAGATTGGATCAACTGTGCCCTCTATAGTGTACACACAGTTCTTCTAAGATTTGACCTAGTGACCTAGTTCTTCACCCGATATAGCCAAGTTTTCATATTTACCTAAACTTAATAGAGATAAACATTCTGACAAAGTTTAAAAAAGATTGAATCAAAACTGTGCCCTCTAGGCTGTACACAAGGTTTTTCTTAGGTTTGACCTAGTGACCTATTTTTTGAACCTAAATGACCCAGTTTCATTTTTTGTCTAGATATCTTGGGAACAAATATTCTAACAAAGTTTCGTGAATATCAGATCAAAACTGTGCCCTTTAAAGTGAAAACAACATTTTTCTAAGATTTGACCTAAAGACCTAGTTTTTGACCCGAAATGACCCAGTCTCAATTTTGGTCTTAATTTGTTGAAGATAATTATTCTGTCACAGTTTCATTAAGATTGGAACAAAAGTGTGCCCTCTAGAGAGCACACAATGTTTTTCTAAGACCCGACCTAGTCCCCTAGTTTCTGACCCGACATGACCCAGTTTCCCCTGCTGCTCCTGGTCTAGATTCATTTGATATAAACATTCTGACAAAGTTTGGAGATGAAGACTGGAACAAAACTGTGCCCTCTAGACCGTACACAAGATTTTCTAAGATCTGACCTATTGACCAAGCTTTTGACTCAACATAACCCAGTTTCAAACATGGCCTAGATTTGTTGGTGATACACATTCCCACAAAGTTTCATGAAGATTGGAACAAAACAGCGCCCTCTAGAGTGTACACAAAGTTTTTCTAAGATTTGACCCAGTGACCTAGTTTTTGACCCATTATAGGAAAGCAAAAAACAAAATGTTGACAGAGTTACCTCCCCTGAAAGTGTACCCAATTACCTAAAGTTTTCTTATTTCTAAGCAAAAACATGCACAGTCAAACCTGCTTATGTGCCTATTAAACAAAATAATAAAATAACTACAAGTGTTTTTCTTTTCCAAGAAAAACAGATGTCCAGCACCCCCACACTCACACGCACATACACACAACCAGTGGTGTATTCAAACTTCTCTCTCAACTTAAAAACCTGCTATGTTGAAGTGCTGTCTGATGACAAGTCTGATGAAAATCTACTCACCCCATGGTTCATGTTATACTTAAATACTTTTCATTTTTAAGAAAATTTGAAATTATAAGCTATCCTTTAAAACATATGGTCAAGGTCACTTAAACCCATTCAACCTTTTGGATTGTCCTAGTGATATATCTATGCAAGTTTGGTGGAAATCCACTGAAGGGTTCATGAGATATCACATACATGTATTTTTGTGAAATTTTAATATATCTACCGATAAGTCCTGACCTGCTATTTTGAAAGAGAGGTCAAGGTCACCAACATCTACTCAGCTCCAAAGCTTGTTCCAGTGATATATCTATACAAGTTTATAGAAAAGCTACCCACTTGTTAAAGAGATATGAAGGGTACAAGAAACTGTCACACTGACCCCCATGCCAACATCAATGGAATTTGCACTAAAACTAAAATGTACACCCCAAGCCCACAATTTTTAATCCTCAACTCCCTTGCCCATCACCTTTAGTGGAGGGCACATAAAAATCCCACAAACATATGAACATTTTGCACTTATTTGCAGATGACATTCATAAACAATCCAGTTTTTAACCTTACCATAAGGGTTAAGTGTCCAATATATTCATATTCAGTCTAACATCTTTGATTTATGGCTGAGATACCAAAGAGAACTTGTTGAAAACCTATAGAGAATATTATTGACCCTTCAAGTGCAGTCACTATGGACTCTTGCATTATCATACAAAATGACCTACTGCAATGTGCTTAAATTTTGGGACACTTAAAATAATTAAATTTCCATATGATCAGAAGAAACACCACCACCATATCAACTAAATTTTTTTTGCAGATCAAGCATTATGGACATGTAGCCTGATACATTGAACAATGAAAAAGTGAACAGATTTATTTGGCTATATTCAGTTACCATATTTTCCATCTCTAGAATGACCCCAAATATCTAAATCAGTCATGAAATTCTGCTATTAAAATGGGTTTTTGGTTCTAAAGCAACCCCCAACTAGAAAATGTGTTTATGAAACACTATGCCCCCAACCGTATGTTTGCCTCTAAAGAAGGTTCATCCAATAATATTAAAGTCAGAAAGGGGTATTAATCGGTTCATCTACATCTTAGTCTGTAACTGTATGCCAAATATAAGGAACACAGCTAAAGGGGTTCTTCAGATATTATGTTCCCAAAGTTATTCCTATAGCTTGTTCCTATACAAAATGCCAATGTCCAAAAAAGGGGTATAACTCAACCAAAAATTTATGAAATAGGCTCCAATGTTTTTCAGGTCATCTACACCTCAGTTCAAACCTGTATGCCATATACAAGAGGGCCAAGAGGCCCTGAATCGCTCACCTGAGCAAAAAGGTTAAAGGTCATCATTTGAACAAACCTGAGTTTTGCAACTATTTCCAAACAGTTCTGAAAAAGAAGATTTTTGAATATTTTTCTATGTACTGCTATGGTTCAAACCCAGGATCCCCTAAGGCAGGGCCATTTTGGACCCTGGGGCCACCATTTGAACAAAATTGGTAGAGGACCACTAGGCAACGCGACATACCAAATTTCAAGCACTTGAGCCAAGCAGTTCTGGAGAAGAAGATTTTTAAGTATATTTCATTTTCGAACCCAAGACTCCCTACCCTGGGGCCATTTTGGACCCCAGGGCCACTATTTGAACAAACTTGGTAGGTCCACTAGACAATGCTTCATACTAAATATCAAAGCCCTAGGCCTAGCGGTTTCAGAGAAGATGTCATTTAAGGCAAATTGTTGACGACGGACGACGCACAATGGGTGACAGACACTGGGTGATCACAATAGCTCACCCTGAGCCTATGGCTCAGGTGAGCTTATAAGGATCCTAGCTTATGCTCATGCTGTTCTTCAGATATTTTGTTCACAAGCTTGTTCCTATACAAAATGCCTATGTCAGAAAAAGGGGAATAGCCTAACTGAAAATTTATGTATAATCTGCTCAAAAGTTAATCAGGTCATCTACACCTTGGTCTGTAACTGTACGCCAAATGTCTGGATCCTAGCTTAAGCGGTTCTTCAGATAGTTTGTTCACAAAGTTGTTCCTATATAAAATGATAAAGTCGAAAAAGGGGCATAACTCCAGAATGACAAGACCGGCGGATGGAAAACTATTACGGGTGTGCTTATTTTTCATGTTCATCCACATAAAGAATTTGAAGTTCTAATCTTTTACGGTTCTTGACTCTATGTAAGGGTACCTTTGTACCATAGGCTTCAATGCACTAAGTCAAAAAAGGGGCATAACTCGGTCAAAAATTCACAATTTTTTTCAAAAGTTAATCAGGTCATCTACACCTTGGGCAATGTCTTCCCACAAAATATCATGATCCTAGCATCAGGGGTTCTTGAGATATTTTGTTTACAAGGTTCCATAGGCTTACAACGTGTAGTCGAAAAAGAGGATAACTCGGTCAAAAATGCTCCGTTTTTTTTCAAAAGCTAATAAGGTCATCTACACCTTGGGCATTGTCAAAACTAAGTACGAGTATGTGAACACTTAAAGGTTTGAAGCTGTGCATTATGACTAGGTTTTTCAGTTCCAACCCTTTAACAGTGAGTTATGCCCCTTTTTGATATTTTTTGCACAATTTTCTTTAGGCATTTTGGCCAATTTTATGCCAATTCAAATTTGATCCAAGGATGAAGCATTAGAAAAAAATTGATACATATTTCTCAGTTTTTCCTTGAAGGGTTTTAGGGCTGAGTTAAGGCTCTTTGAAGTTCTCCTTAGAAAAGTTCATTTGTAGTTTGTATAGCAATCATTTGGTGCACTTGGACAAAGGTTAAATGTGGAGGGGCATTTAGTAAGCCATGCTTGCTGCCATTTTAGTTAGGGCCCCACCAGACAAAGTCTGTGAAGGCCCTATAGTAATTACCTTGTCCCTCTGTCTGTCTTTCCATCTTTTAATACCTTGTCCATCTGTCAGTCCTTCTGTCAGTCCGTCTGTAATTTTTGTACAGAAATCATGTTCGCTCTATAACTTTAAAACCATCGAAGATATTTTCATGAAATTTTGAACAAATATAAACCATCATCAAATAATGTGTTATTTTGATTGGGGACATATGACTTAAATGCAGTCAACAGTCCCATAAAGGCGGGGTCCTATTAGTTACCATGTCTCTAGCTGGCCTTGTATCTTCATCCTGAAAAGCTTTTTAAAATTATAGCAACAGGATGTAAAGTTCTAGTATAGTTATTAATTATTTATTCGGGAAAATGCACAAAGGGGGTGAACTTTATAGTACATGCAGAGCCCTAGATCAGAGGGAGTATTTGGTGATAATTAGGGATAATTTTTATTAATTATGCATAAAAACATATGTTGTGACCCCTCATCTGAACCATCTCGACGAGACGGTTCAGATGAGGAGTCACAACATATGGTTTCAATGACAAATAAAAAAAAATATCCCTCAATTATCATAAAATATCCCTCTTATCTAGAGCTCTGACATGAAATATCCTTCTTTAGGAAAAGCAGCCTTGTGACAGTTTTATAAAAACAGCATACGTAATGCTATAATTGTTCATATGACAGTTTGGTGACCATAAAGTACTTCTTGAACTTTCATTGTCAACTTCAAGGAAACAATACTCAACAGGAAAAAAAATAACTGTCTTGTTAATGTGAGGACAGTTTCAGAAGTGGATAAACAGTCACAGAGGCCATGTGAATTTATAAAATACAATGAGGCTGGGCCACTTGAGCCCCGACACGAGAAAACCAACAAAGTAGTTGTGCGCCCAGCGCAGACTCAGATCAGCCTGGGTATCTCCACCCAGTCTTTGCTAAGCTACCTCCATGCAGACAGCGAAGAGTCTGATTAGGCTGGACGGATGCCCAGGCTGATCTGAGACTGCACTGGGCGCACAACCACTTTGTTGGTTTTCTCATGTCGCAGCTCACTTTATGACTGAACTTCTGTTGAAATCTGTCTGTTTATGTTACAATGTTTGCATAAGCCACACTGGCATGTAAGGGTACACTGCCATGTTTTTCTGCCATTTTTAGCTTGCTTGAACGAAAGCTCTTGTTGTCACCCTGGCATCTGTGTTGGCATCCACATTGGATGTTTTGGTTAAAGTTTTTTAAAGATCCATATCTCCTTAACCCCTGGATAGACCCAGGGCTCAGCCTAGAAGGCGATTTGGGAGAAATAGTCAACCTAAGCTGGCTGTCTTCTGCCTATTTTGAACAGAGGGAGAAGTGAAAATTTCAAGCACATACATGTATAGGGAAATCCAAAATTTGGGCCAAAACTTCTCCCAAAGTCCTGAAAATGTTGCCAAACTTCTCCCTGTCTGAAAGCTGTAGGCTGACCCCTGATAGACCCATATCTACTTAAACTCTGGATAGATTCTTTTGATGCTTGCAATGTAAATCGATATTGATCAAAAGTTTTACAGAGTACCACCCCACTCAGATCAGTAACCTTGGGGTAAAGGTGATGCATTTAGAAATTGAGAATTTTGTCTATATTGGATGTTTTGGATAAAAGTTTTTTTACAGACCCATATCTCCATAACAGATTATGGATTCTTTTGATAAAGTTTTACAGAGTACCATCCCACTCAACCAAGTGACCTGAAGATCAAGGTCATGGACTAAAAAATTTGGCATTACATGTATGCTTAAGTTTTTTAATGGCATTCTGTTTCCTTATGCTCTGGATGGATTCAGTTCATACTTGGACTGATGTTAGATATTTCCACATACAATAACTCTTGTTTCGTTTCTGTTGAATATTTGCACAAAAGCAACAGATGAAACTAGAGGTGGCAGTAAGCATGGCTTACTAAATACCCCCCGGGTTTAACAGTTAGGCATGCAGCTTTGTCATTTAAGTTTTACATTTACACAGCATACATGTTATGACAACTACAAGTGCACATCTATATACCAATATGTGTTCACATATTTAATATCATTCAGTCAAACGGTTTAGGAGAAGTAGCGACAATAACTCTGATTCCAAGACTACAAAGGGGCACAAAAAAGCTGGAAAATCCTTTGGAGAAAAAACAGAGCAGTATGTGCCAACTCTTTCCTTCTACTGTATCTGTGCACCAAATCTGAATAAAATGGAAGTGAAAATGGCCAAAAAAAACTTCAAAATAAGACAAGAATATAAAAGAGGGGCATAACTCATGCAAAAAGAGTAAATGCACATCTTCATACCAATATGTGTTCGCATACTTAATTTCGAGAATATCCATCAAATGGTCTTGGAGTAGTAGGGATAACAAACTTTTCTTACGAAAACTACGAGGGGACATAACTCAACAGGAAAACCTTTCCGGAAAAACTGAACAATATGTATCAGCTCTTTTCATATGCTGCATCTAGTAACCCAATTTGAATAAATGGAAGCAAAAAAGGCAAAAACCCTATAAAATAGGGCAAGAAATATCAACAAGGGCTTCGCAAGCGGCGCATAATACGCCCATTTCAGTGTCATGAAGGAGTTATAGAATGAACAAGATTGTTTATAGAAGGATGGACAGGCAGACAAAACAGGGGAAACAACTCTGTAATTAATGATTGCAATGTTATCAAAACAACACATCAAATACTATTAGCACACCAAAAATCAGGTTCCAGGGTGAAGCAGCTCAGAAGTTGTGAAAGCCAAAGTCAAACAAGGGAGATAATTCATAAACTCTTAGTTGCAATACTTTCCCTTGACAATATACACATCACCAACAAGTTTCGTTAAAATATTTCCAACGGTTAAGGAGATACAGAGTAAAACGGAAATTGATGCAAGGGCAGATAATTCAGGAGGTAAGCAAGAGTTATGGTTCATGCGCATGATACATTACCCAATTATTATACACATTCCTACAAAGTTTCATTGAAATATTTCAAAGGGTTAAGGAGTTATGGGGGAATGGGTTAGCCTAAAAAACTAATCAAAGGGAGGTTACTCCAAAATTAAGTAAGGGGGAACAACCATTATTATATGTGACACACCATCTTGTGATCATGCACATTGCTATAAAGTTTCATCAAGATATACCAAATGGGTACTTAGTTATAGAATGCACAAGATTAGTATACACAAAAATACCCTAAAAATCTAATCAAAGGGATGCAACTCCAAAACGAAGAAGGGGAGAGCAACCATTGTTATACGCGACACATCATCACCCTCATACACATACACATACACATTGCTATGAAGTTTCATCAAGATATCCCAAACGGTTATCTAGTTATGGTGCGCACAAGACTAGTAGGGTAAAAAATAATCAAAGGGGCATAACTTTGAAATTAAGAAAGGGGAAGCAACCATTACTATATGCGACACTTTGCCCCATCCTAATATATATGCCTAAAAAATTTCATGAAGATATTTCAAACGGTTTCTGAGATATGGTGCGCACAAGAATGTTGACGGATGGACAGACAGACAGACGGACGGACAGACAGACGGACAGCGCCATGCCATAAAACGTCCCTTTTTTTCAAAACGGGCGTATAAAAAGGGACATAACTCATGCAAAAAGGGGCAGAATTTAAAATCAAAACCCTAATGCACATCTTCATACCAATATCTGTTCACATACTTAATTTCAAGAAAATCCGTCAAACCATCTAGGAGGAGTTGCGATAAACTTATTTCACGAAAAATACAAAGGGGCATTACTCTGCAATAAAAACCTTCCAGGAAAAATTGAAAAATACGTACCCACTATTTTCTTATCCTGCATCCATGGACAAAATTTGAAACAAATTGGAGCAAATTTAATGCAAAAACCCTATAAAATAGGGCAAAAAATATCAAAAAGGGGCATAACTCAAGCAAAAAGGGGCAGAATTTAAAATCAAAACCCTAATGCACATCTTCATACCAATATCTGTTCACATACTTAATTTCAAGAAAATCCGTCAAACCATCTAGGAGGAGTTGCAATAACAAACTTATTTCACAAAAAATTAAAAAGGGGCATAACTCCGCAATAAAAACCTTCCAGGAAAAAATGAAAAATATGTATCCACAATTATCTTATGCTGCATCCATGGACAAAATTTGAAACAAATTGGAGCAAATTTAATGTGTTGTGGACGGACGGACGGAAGGACAACGTCAAAACAGTATACCCCCCCACAAACACAGTTTGCGGGGGGTATAATTATAAAAGTTTTGTATTGGGATTATGTTGTCTTCTAGAAGGACCGAAATGTCCATTCAGAGCTGTTACAACTTGTCTCTGGTCAAAATCCGGTACCATGCTACATTGTGTATACCGTAAACTTCAAAGTTAGACTGCAGCAGAAACAGAGTGAGAACTTTGAAGAAAAGTAGAGGTGCATGGTAAAACTTTTATACTGGGTAATACTGTTTTTTTAGAGATGCTTCCCATGCATCAGTGTGATAAAGATATACAAAACTTGCAACTCACACTTGCAAACACGTGTCTGTATTTACAAACATAATATTTAGGTCAACAGTGTTGACCTAAATATTATGTGACTGATGCTGGTCAATGCAACCAAGGGGAGTTCACCAGAAACACTTACCGGGCACTAGATACAAAATATTTCTACTACTAGTTTATATAATGACCATAATTCAACTTTGTTTTGCATTTATTTTGTTGAAATTATTGCATTTTACGCCACTTAGAGATGAACCCTCCCACAAATGGCAATAATCAGGCATCATATTTTGGCTGGAAAATGTTTCGCTCACAAGTGTTTTGTCTCGAAAGCAAATAATAATCATAGAATTATCAAAACTCATTTCTTGCTGTTTTGGGATGTTTAAGCAATTAACAATCAACAGTTCAATATTTTGAAGACTGAAATACTCAATAAAATTAACCTTGCCATTGACATTTCCTTGCCATAGCACATGACTTTCTCATGACAGGTTTTGTTGTTGATATATGAGCCGTGACACGACAAATCAAAATCAACATCCGCCCAGTCTGATCAGAGTCTTCGCTGTCCGCATGGAGGTAGCTTAGACAGGCATCCGCCCAGTCCGGTCAGACATTTCGTTAAGTGCTTAAAGGGTAGCTAAGGGTCTAAGCTACATGTATCTCCATGCGGACAGCGAAAACTCTGATCAGACTGGGCGGATGCCCAGGCTGATCTGAGTGCGCTGGGCGCACAACCAGTTTGTTGATTTTGTGACGTCGCGGCTCATATTTCATGTTGTGCAAGTATCTTGGTGCCAAGGGATATCAGCAAGTCATTCTTGTAGGCCTGCGCAATTGTTGTCAATGTCCACGGTAAACAGTTATGGTCATGTCGGGACAGTCAGTTAACCTAACCACACTATTTCTGGGCAGGCTTAGACCTCCAAAGCGGTTAACCAGTTCTAAATGCACTTACTTTAATCAGTAAGTGACAATTGCCCTTCTTAAATCAGCAGAAGGGGAAATGAAAGTAAGTGGCCGGACAGGGTATCAAACCCAGGACCTTTGGCACCCTCAGGCACCCTACCGACTGCGCCATGCAGCCCAGCAGGCCTGTGCAATTTTAGGCATCAAACTCTGTATGCATTTTTTCACTGGGGTGTCTATAGTTTAGCTCAGATGCCATGAAAATAGCTTACAATTTGAGTCCTTTGATTCTTTCATGTTTGATGGGTTTAGTTAAAGCTAATATCAAAGTTTCTTTTGAGTCCTTTGATTCTTTCATGTTTGATAGGTTTAGTTAAAGCTAATATCAAAGTTTCTTTTGAGTCCTTTGATTCTTTCATGTTTGATAGGTTTAGTTAAAGCTAATATCAAAGTTTCTTTTGAGTCCTTTGATTCTTTCATGTTTGATAGGTTTTGTTAAAGCTAATATCAAAGTTTCTTTTGAGTCCTTTGATTCTTTCATGTTTGATAGGTTTTGTTAAAGCTAATATCAAAGTTTCTTTTGAGTCCTTTGATTCTTTCATGTTTGATAGGTTTTGTTAAGCTAATATCAAAGTTTCTTTTGAGTCCTTTGATTCTTTCATGTTTGATAGGTTGTAGTTAAAGCTAATATCAAAGTTTCTTTTATGTTTGATAGGTTGTAGTTAAAGCTAATATCAAAGTTTCTTTTGAGTCCTTTGATTCTTTCATGTTTGATAGGTTGTAGTTAAAGCTAATATCAAAGTTTCTAACAGAAAAGCTTTATCTACTTGTCTATTGTTTCCTGTTAATGCACCAGTCATTTAGGATATTGACTTTTCACTCTGCAAAGCCCTGGTATATGCCCTGCACTGTGGGGACATTTTTATGTCAAATCCCAGGTAAAGTTCTCCACCCCCCAGGGGATCATACAAATATAACAAGAGTTGTCAGAAGACAACAAAGAGCACCTCATGGGAGCCTGATTCTCACAATCACTGAACCATAAAATGTAGGTCACACTGATCTATAAACAGTATGAGGCCACTCGCAATGTCAGACTGATCCATTCCGTCAGGTATCATCATTGTTAATACAACAATCAGTGTTGGAAATATAAGACAAAATCACTTGCTCATGAATCAATAAAGGCTAAGAGCATAGGAGTCAGAATCGATGCTTTGCAGCTGCTGCAATTATAGGGATAAGCTATTTAACCAAGTATCAACTCTCTTGTCTCAAAGGTATCTTCAAAACTAAATATTTTGCCTTAAAACAGTGCCAAACAGCAATGTCAGTCAACCGTAACATATAGGTCAAGGACATACAATTTGTGATGCAGCTGCTGCAGTCATATGGACGTATATATGTACCAATTATGATGATCATAGCTGCTGTAGTTTGTAAGATACAGAGTTGAACATCGAGTGAAACACAATTCTTAACATTGGTTAACCTGATCACAGACGCCGACAAGGACGCTGACGCTAACGCAAACGCCTACTTGGACTACGACGCCGGGGGTATAGCATAAGCTCTCCTTTGCTTTCACAAAGGCGCTCTATAAATCCATTTTCTGACAATGTGTCGCGGTAAATTTCATCAAATACACTCCACTATTTCCCCACTGTTTTGGCGGGAATCAAAAGCCCAGCCTATCAACAGCACTGCAGGGACACCTCGTAGTTAAAAACACGGTACTTAAGCCCCGCTGTCCCCGGGCGCCGTGGTTGCAAATGACTGGTGCATAACTATATGGTTAGAGGTTGTAAAATCGTGGGAGTTGTAAATTTGTGGGTGTTAGTAATTTGCATAATATGCATGCGCAAAAGAAGTTGTTTATTCTTTCAACATTTAACCATGCATAAAGGTTTCATTTCATAGCAAAAGCAAATGCCTAGAGCCTAAATAGGAATTAAACTTAAAAAAAAAAATTGACCAATTGCTTTTATGCCTTCTTTTGCTATTTGTTTTTTGCATACCTGAAAAGCGGCCGTTTTCTAATCTCGGATATCAGCCGTTTTCTAATCTCGGATATCAGCCTGAGAAAAGATTGCAATGACTACTGATTTTGTACCTTCCGATGAACAGTTGGTCCTAGAATGGGTGCAAAATTTTAATGCAAAATTGTTCTCCTATAATTTAATTATTATACCGGGGGTCCTTATCTGCTTTTTCTTGAAAAAGAAAGTGTTATGTTTGAAGAGTAGGGCTGAATCCAGGCTCGTACATTTTTTTCAAGGAAAAGAGTCTGTGCATACTTTTATTTTGTATTCAAGCAGATATACCCATACAGTGATACAGTGAATTTCAAATGGTTCTGTTTAAGGGTTATGATGCTACATTTATAGTTGTGTTAGTTGTAGGAAAGTCAATGTAGAGCTTTATGAATCCTGTTTGACTGGATGGGTTTCTTCCTTTAATCATTTTATTTGATCTAGATTGAATTATCTACAACGTGAAGACTTGATCTGACATGCTCTTGCGTGACACTTAAAATCGTGAGGAAGGGATTAAAATTCACGAGATTCTCTCACAAATCTCACGCATTTCACACTAAACTTCCTCGCGTGTTTGAAAATCCCCACGTTCCATGCAAGAAAAATTCCTCGCATCTCACGTGAAATTCATAGAATGATGTATGCGAGAAACTTTCTCGAATCACGCGTGGAATTTTGTCCAGGTAGGTACAGTAAATGCAAGTTTCTATACAAGTACATGTACCTTTACAGACAAGGCATATGATTCGCAATGCATTTTTTTTTTTCGGCGCTGATAATGGTTCAATTAATACATTGTAAGCGTGCGTGAATAAGCTAATTGATCCCATCCTCAACGCAAGTATTGTTTGACCGTACGGTATTTACATTTACGAATTAGGATGGGTTGCTAAACAATTATCATGATCAGCGTAACTTTGTAGCAATTATGCGGCGACTTAATTAGAGAGGCTTGAAAGAATATTGTTAATAGGTTAGTTAGTAGCAAACGGAGTTCTTTCAAATTCTACAATGATGACACAGACACAGCTTTTGAACTCAAAGATATAGCCGCTAGCGGCACGTGCCGAAAGGTTTACTTATTAACCAATATAACAGGGGTGTCCAAATCATTTTTTCTTGTAGCAAAAGTACAATTTCTTGTAGCAAAACCACAATTTAAGGTCAGCCAAATTGGCGCGCGGCGCCGTTATAAAACTGCTTATTCCAAAAGGCTAGCTCTTGGAATTCTCAGTTGGAAGAGTTTGTTTTTGTGCTCCACTAGAGATGATAAAATGACATGAAACACATGTATCTATTTATCATTAAACTCTTACAGTATAACAATCTTGTATCATGAACATAAAGACAGGCAGCTAGAAGTTTCCCCATGTGCATCATTATAATATCTCAATTCTATATGTTCATCCAAACAGTACTAGACAAAAAGCATAGACCCAGATCAAACTGCTCCTTTAGGAGCATTCTGATCAGGGTCTACAATGTTTGCCAAATTTAATCTTTCTTTAAATTGTAATACATACCACATCAGGGCTCGGGAAAACCGGATTTCTTTCGGTCCCAGACCGAAATTCAGAAATTGGGACCGATTGGAAACAGCCCAAAGCCCCCAAAAATCGGTCCCATACTGGCCCAATACTTAGGAAATTTTCTCCGATTCGCCCGATAATTGTTACATACGGCCGTTTGATCTTGTCCCGACGTATGAAATATCGCCACTGTTTTAAAATTCTAGCACGTGTCATAACTAATCAGATTAACGCAGGTGTTAGCCAGACGAAAAGACCGCCTACGGGCCAATCGAGATTGTCAGTATGGAGCACTGAGCCACATGTCGGACCGCCTACCTGTCAATAACAAGTGTCATAATGACGGGCACTCTTACGACAGTCTGCAAAACAACTTATCAAAATCACGATGACTGGGCTTTGGGATGAAAGGTGTCATCTTGTAAATAAATAATGGAACTATAAAATATGAAAATGGAAACGTCCATTTCACCGATTTTCCTAGTAGTATCATCATATCTTCATGCAGACCAGTGCGAAAGTAATGCCGATCAGTGTACAAAAATAGCGCATTTTGATCAGGGTCTACGCGATTATTATATTGGGTATAATACTAACGGTAGCGTTGATATGCAATTACCCGCTCGTTTATGGGTCAAGCACGTTTTGTCTTTGATGTAAAGATAAAAGACGCCGCTGTGAGTATAACGTTCGCAGTGTCATTCTAACTGTATGACGGCTAAAGGTACCTAAGTACACACACAGATGACTAACAATCGTATCAGCCAGCGCAACTAAGCAGTCAAACCGGTCTTTCTTGTTCGCATCTAACATGAATAATAATGAACGGCGACCTAGCGACAACCGAATACTTTGGTGGAAGCTAGTCATCGCTCTTCACGCGTTCCGTAAGTCACCATTTCTGACGCGGCCCATTCGGCGGCAGTGGAGGGGAAATTATGCAATTTGGGTACGTTAAACAGTACAACCATCATAACTTGGGCGAGTTAATGCTCAGGACTTACGTATTGTTCACAAACAAACAGGAATGAAAGTCAATAATATTATTTCAATGCAATGGGCTTGAACAGGTTGTCTCCCCTGTCCAACTGTCAATCAAGTGTGATGACTTCTATCACGTCCGCTTTGCCTACGAACCCGTTCTAGTCTTGTATTTGCTTCTAAATGCGTAGCTAAACGTCTTGAAATGTTTGAAACCAAGAACTCCACCAAACACAACAATGTACGACCATTGTACGGAAATCGGGATTAATTCATAGGACTTCGCTTGTTGTCATTAGTTTTCGTGACAGGTATCATTAATTAGTTAGGTGATGACGTCATCGGCTGGAACGATTCATTTTTCAATATTTCCCGAGCCCTGTACCACATTACTCATGTCTTTAGCTGTGAAAAAATAGGTAAAATTCTTTTTTCTTTTCTTTTAAATTTGCTGAAAATTGGTGATTACTCATTAAGACCTTATCCAATATTAACTCTACCACTAGCTTGCTTCCTTCCGCAAGAACTAAGCAATAAAAATACACATGATTTCTTCAAAGTTTCATCAACAGTCTTTGGCTTTTTTTTCCCAGAAAATTTGGTCATTTAAAAGTCACTACACTATTACCTCAGGTAGCACTACACTGGAATCTATTGTTCAAAGCTATTGATATTCTGGTGACATTTTAAAGAACACTGCGTGCACTTAACTTGTTTTTTTTTTTTTTTTTTTTTTCTTATTTTAAAATAAGACATGAACTATACTATAGTTTATTTAACTTCTTTACTTTCGAGTTACCCAGTACTTCAACTATAACCTCAACAGTATGCCATTTCAGTGCAGTAACACTACCATCCTAAGTTTAATATTTGAGTGTAATTCAACAACACTGTTCATAGTGTTAGTGCTGACCAATCCATTGCTGAATTGCTAAAAAATAAACAATCTGATTATCTGGCATTCTCAAACCATCAGCCCTCCCCACTTTTCCCTAACCCTCAATATAAACCTTCAAACTGTACCTTGGATGATGGGTCTGATATGTTCATTATTTTGATGAAAGCTGATACTTGTTTAAACCTCAAAACCTGTCTATCTCAAAACCGAGTTATATTCTACTATTTTGCATGATCGATATTTATGACGACTGCACATTGCGTATCTGACTTGTTTACTGGAAAATTGTTTATGGAATCATTTTCGATTGGCGGCACTTGCATCTATTGCAGTCGTGCAAATCCATGACAGAAACAATGACCGGTGCCATAATCATAAAGCCGTGACGCAATACTCTCGGTAAAACTTACCTGTTATTACAGGTGAACAGGTACCTTTACTGATGCCCTAGCCAATTTAACACCTCGCTGCGTCTTATCAGCGAATACCCTTCGGAATGACACGACTAATATTGCGCCCTGTTACGTAATTAAGTCATCCTTTTGGCTAGCCGGCAGGTAAGTAGTCACCGCATATTGATTATTCCCACAAATAAATAGAGGCTCACTACGGGGCAAAATAATCTGAGGCTAGGTGGGAAAATCGCAAAATTCTCGCGATTTTCGGGAAAATCGCATTCAATTCGCAAAAACTACATTCGCATTTTTTGGAATTCAATTCGCAAAAAAATGCGAAAATGCGACAAATGGACACCCCTGATGTAAACCCGCAGTCAAGTAAGCATAAACTTTCTGATGAAAGAGCTGTCAAGTTTCACCCATGATTGTATGCGACAACAATTAGTGGCCTGACTTGATTAGCAAATGGGCAGTCTCAGAGGTGATTGACTTCCACTTAATCGACTCTCTGAATTATGCAAATTTGTAAACCTGTTAATTTGACAGCTAAAAAATATATGTCACAGCTGCATCCTCTTAATCAGTTCATTCATGAAATATGGAAAATATGATTTTGCGTCAGGGATCAATAGTCAAAGTGTTTGGACTTTAAAAATGCATCAAAATGAAGGAAAAATAAGAGGTGAGAAGTTTGTTTTTTAAATCCGAACTCCGCATGGCAAAATCACATTATCTATATGAAAAACAAAACTGATTCTGCTGCGCAGAAAAATTCTCAAAGTATTCAGACTAATAAACATAATAATATCTATATTCAAAGGTGACTGAACGCATTCAGGGCCTTCGCCATAACAGTGCTGGACACTCCCCAAATTAATGTGGTGGCCCAAAATATTAGCAGGCCAAATTTTCAGTGGCCCAAATTATCCACTAGCTAAATATCCAATGCATTTATAATTGCCAGGCAAAAATATTTGGGCCACTAAAGTTCATAATTTGAAGATTTTTGGTGGCCCCAGGCAAAATTTAGGCACATTTGGCCACCTAGCCACAGGCCGTTTCCAGCACTGCATAATAAAGTGTAAAGACTGTAGCATTTGTTGAAATACGGTAAACACAGCATGTTTATAGGTCAGCCTCGTGCCTTGTGACATCAAAGGACGCCACTCAGAGCACAAAACTGGACACGTGTCACATTGAATCATCAGACGGTGAAAGAAATCTTATTCCATACGCTGATAGTAAATATTAGGATCAGCCTGCGCAGTATTAAATACAATGCGACAAACTGGTATGCTTTACACGTCATAGCATGAGCGGTTTACGCTGTCTATTTGTTCGGCACTTTCGGTTATTTCCGGAATGGCGGCAATTGCCAATCATAGTTTTTGCCGCTAAAAATTTTTAAGTCGGCGCCAAAAAAGACCTATCGATCGGGAAACCGGAATCACACAACTTTCTTTTAGGCCCAATGTAAAAATATAAATGAATTACCTGTACAACATATAATGACCTGTGAAATTGACAGGAATCGTTAATCCTTTCAACTCGAAAACATGCGTCATGTGTGATTAAGTTTGGCGCCGATGACTCACCTGAGCATACATGGATAATCCTTTCTCTCGAAAGTTGCGTGTCTTACGTGAAAAGAAATTGTTTTCTCGCAAGTTTAACGTCACGCATCTCAGGAGTGTCTCGCATGGGCCACACATTTCACACACAAAAAACCCCACTAAACTTTCGTGGAAAAGATTAAAATTTCTCGCGAGAGCGTGTCAGATCAAGTTTTCACGTTGTGTGTACTGTATAATCAGTTTAAGACAAAAAAAGTTTCCAAAAGCATCTATGCAACAGAAAATAATAAACAAGTGACCTGACGTGGGTACGTCGATTTTTTATCATGGGTTGGATCACATCAACGAATTTACAACCCAGTGACATTTGCTATAAATAAATCACCCAATCACATGCGGATGAATTTTCTAACAATGAAACGATATTGCTTAACATCGAACACTCAACACTGTATCAGTTTATTCATCTGGTATTGTGGTCACTGGTCTAAGTATGTTATAAGAAAATATCGAGAAATTATTTGACGTGACTGTCATGTGATTTAGTTCTTAAATTTATCCACGATTTATACCACCTTCAAGGCTATTTCATTCATCAAAAATCTTAGGTGTGCAATGTCACCGGACAGCAACGTAATTCACTTCTCTTTGCCGTCATGAATTTTTTTTCTGATCTGCCCGCAACAATGTTTTAATCAGGGTAATTCACAGGTGGAAAAATTATTTCCCAAAAATCAATTGACAGATGTCAGCTGATATGGTGAAAAAAATGAAAAAGTAAACAAGAAAAAATACTGATACAAACCTTATCGCTAAATGTCAAATAACAAAGTCAAAAGAAAGCGACTTTTGGTACATTCTCTTTCAAATGACAAAAAGCACAATCGAACAAAAAACTTCGTAGAAAATCAATAACAGGAGTCTTGAAATCTGCGTCTGCAATTTTCCTTTTACAGCTGGTTCCTGTTTCATAAAATTCAGATCATCGCAATGGCTTGATATGGACCAGAATAAAAAAGAAACGTTTATATCAGGCCTCACGAACTACCGAATTAGAAAGACACGGTATTGACTAAGATGTTACCGGATCGCTTCAGTCGCTAATTTCGATGGTCCTTTTTTATATCTGATTCACTGTATAGACAAAGCACCAAGTTGTTTACCAGGTCTGGCTGATGCTAAGAACAACATTTTGTTAGCATGAACGTGCATGGGTAGACTAGCTACTAGTCTGATAATGAGTTTTTATCCCAAAGCGAAAATAGTAAGTTTTCATCCATTCTATGGCCAGTCTATAATTACTGATTCTGCTCCCTTTCTTATTGGTACATTATCAGACTAGCATAAAGCGAATTTCTCTAGGTGTGGTGAATGATTTTTTATTGCTATCAAATTGCCCCTGCCTAATTCAACTGCTGGTCAGATAAGAGAATTTATTGACATAACAGTACCTTAACGGTTTCCAACTTCCAGAATCAAAACATTCCCACAGATAAAGGTCATTGTTCAGAGTTCAGAGTTGTGTGAAAGTGTACTTGTTTTAGAAGGGCTAATTTAAGATTGGATTAATTTATATGAGTGATGCAGTTGTGTTCAATTCTCAAATTATAATGTTTTCATCTCTGCAATATTTGATAGTGAGCAAAATTTATTATTATAATGTTAATTTTATTAAATTTCTTACAATAGCTCTGAAAAGTGATAATACTAATTAGCAGTTTTTTGTCTTGTTGAAACATGAGTGTGAATAAAGATGAACGATAATTCATTAAAGTCGTTTGTATTTGACAAATATGGCATCTGGAAGCAACGTTACCCCCTCTAAGTCTTACATATCTATTAATGTCACACCTACTACTAAAAAACTGTTATGTATTGTTTGTGGTAAACGGGAAGAAAATGACACATACCGTGTGAAATTGTTCAAAAATGGTAAAAAGTCGGATGCTTGTGTCTTAATAGAAAAGTATTTGGAAATACAGTTACCTCAGGACCAAACTGTAAATAGCGTTTGTCAAAACTGTTATAGAAGTTTGTCCAATATACAGTCAAGACTGCACAACCTCAAACAAAAACATGAAAAAACCATTGCACAACTGAAAGTTACACATGGTCGTGTGAGTAAGAAGAGGCTTCCATTTAGTGAAATGATGAATGAATCCAAGAAAACTTATGTTGATCTTCCTGCTGAAGATATGGAGGTGAGTATTTATTTATTTATCTGCAGTAAATGGCTACCATATTTCGTTTAACAAACGTCCACCCTCTAATAAAACACCCCCACTTACTTTTTTTCTGTAGAATAGTCACCAAAGTTTTCATAGATAATGGCTGTTGATTGCTGAAATTTATTCTATTCAACCTGCCTAAAGGGGTCAATCAAGGAAACATACAAAAACTGGCTGTTAAAGACAGGTGATCCCTTAATACAGATTCATTTGCTCAAGGTACCTAATGTGTTGGCCACATTAGACAGGTGACCCCTTAATAGTAAGACTCCTAAGGCAGTTTATTGTGTAGATTTTTGTCTTTTTGTGTGATTTGCAATAATCCCGGGGTGTTTATCAGAGGCATTACCAAGATTTTTTCTCTGGTGAGCCAGTCCTCCTAGCCAATTTAAGTTATATGCATCTATGGATTGCCAGTAGTTCAGTGGGGCTAAGCTTCGGCCTTTCATTAGAGCCGTCTCATTGCCCTGATATGACTGAGATACCATTAAAAAGGACGTAAAAATGCAGGTCATTTCTTTCATCTGCTAGTGCATCAGTACATTTGTTTGTCCGTCTGTGAAAGACCTGTGTGCTGACAGAGTGTTTAAACCGGAGTTAACTGAAAAAGGACAGCTTAGTTTGCACTGTAATTATTAATCCAGTTTGATTTAATTTGAGCCGCTTCACGAGAAAACCAACTAAGTGGTTGTGCCCCCAGTGCAGACTCAGGTCAGCTTGGGCAACCGCCCTATCCGATCAGACTCTTCGCTTAGAGAGCTTAAAGCCGGGGTAGCTAAGGGTCTAAGCTACCTCCATGCGGACAGTGAAGACTCTGATCAGACTGGACAGATGCCCAGGCTGATCTAAGACTGCACTTGGCGCACAACCACATTGTTGGTTTTCTCGTGTCACGGCTCATTTAACAGTGCACTGATGGAATGACAAACGATACTGACTCTGACCAGATCTCCTCTGGGACAGTCTGGTGTGGGTTTACCTAGTTGTTCATGCATGTTTGTCGCAATATGTTGGGTTATTATGGTTCAGGGTAAGTTGATGAAGATTTATATATATTAATTATTCATTATATTTTAATTATTTTTAATTTATTTTCTAGATGCCTATGGCTATAGACAAACAAAGCACAAGCAACGTCAAATGTTCCGAAGAAGAAGAACTTAGTCGAGTAACTGACAGAATACAGCAAGAAATCAAGAAATTTTGTTCCAAAGACAACAAAAATATGTTAAGGTCAAGAAATGAAGATCTGGGTGCAATAACTTGGACAAAGATTTCAGAAGATTTGAAAACAGTCACGCCAACATTTTGGCATATTCTTCAAAAAAGTGCCCATAACCCAAGACAGACTACTATAAATCTACGCAAAAAGGAAGAAACAAATATTCCAGGTATTGTGAGTGCCGGGTGCAAATTAATTTCATTGCAAACTCGCGATCTAGATGCTGTACAAAGACTGAATAGCCTCATTTTGCTTAAAGGCGGGGCCAAAAAGTCAGCATTCCGGCGATTACATGCTACAAATGACTGCTTGAGCCATCAAGCAACACTCACAATGGCTGACAACTTTGGTTTAAAATGGGAATCAGACTTGCTCCAATGGGTCAAAGATGTGGATCAGGACATTGCGCAAGAGCAACTATATGCACTTGAAATTGAAAGATTGGAAGAGGATGCTTTCTTCATTGATGATCCTTTGGAGTCTGTGTCTAATATGTTTCACACAGAACAAATAAAAACTGACCTTAAAAATCATAGATCCACGATGCACAGCGGTTTCTATTTTGTTGGGGACAACATTGATATGCGAACCAAGGTTAGGCAGATGACACTTAAAAACCAAAATAAGGATCAGCATATGTTTCAGATTTGTTCCTACAAGAACAGAATTTCAGGCAATGAGCTGGACAACACGAAACCAAAAGATGAAATTGAAACTGTTGAATTCAAGAACTTTGTTCCGACAACAGATGAAAAAGAAAGGCTAATAATTGAGTTCGCATATTTAGTGGCGTTACAGTGGACAGAACTTATTCCCCATTTCAAGCCTTATAGGGCTGTGTTACCAAACCATATTGAGCATGAATACACCAAACAGACACGGACGAAAACAGAGCGGGTGAGTTGGTGTTTTAGTGCATCTTCTTTTCTGCATGAATGAAGAAGAATGTAAAGTGAAAAGTTTTGTCTATTAACGTTACCATACAGACCCTAACAATTTATAACTGTATAATAACAACACTCCAAGCTGATGATGGTGGTAATACCAGTTTTGCTACCTATGGTGTCAACCGAGACAGTACTTTACAAAATGGCTGTCGACCGAAAATTCACTCGTAAGCTTGAAACCAATAACAGTAAATGATACTCTTGTAAATGGTTGTCCACCGAGTTGATAGTTGTCCATTGTCTTCGTCGAAAAGCCACCTTTGCATGTATGGTATTTTACTGACTCGATCGAAAGCACAGGTAGGTTAAATGGTATTATCACCATGATAATATACTCTGAAAATTTCAAACATATTCCCTACATTTCATATTTGTGCCACACTCCCTACGCCCCCACCCCTCCCCCACTGCAAGCAACACACACACACACACACACACATAGCTTGGATCATATATGTGTTTGCATATGTGCACGTGTTTATCACTGTACATGCAAAATAATGTGATATAAACACATTGATGTAGGCAATGATCGAGACTCCGAAAGTTTATTTTTGTTAATTTTCCCTTGCTTGAAGATGTAACAATGTTCCGTGCAAAGCACCAGGATGAGGTATCTGTGTGCTTCAGACTCATCTATAGTTTCTCTGTCTTATGATAGATTTCTTACTTGTTGTTTTACCGCCCTTCGTTTCAGATTAATATGGGAGTTTTAAAGAAAAACGAACAGTTCAATGAGGACATGACAGACATATGTGCCTTTCTGAATGAGTATGTACCAGGAGCTAGAGAAGAAAATGACCAAAGAAAGCCTGAAAAGATCTTGAGCGGTGGGGATTATTTAACCTTCGAGCGACACAAGCAAGCCCAGTCTGCTAAAAGAAATGGACGCACTCCTATGAAGAGGATGGAAGGGCTTATCCCAAAAATGGAGGAGTTTCATAATCAGGCAGAGTTTTTACAGGTAATTTGTAGTTTCTAATGCCTATTCCTTGTCATTAACTACGCATATTCTCGTCTATTTAGTTAAAAGTTCTAAGATTCAGAAACAGGTGTGTTGTCACAAAATAAAACAAACTGTTATTCATAGATGCATAAGTGATAATGACTGTTGTTAGCCATTTAATTTACACCCTAGATAGGAGCCCCGGTACCTCAGCGGGTTAATCGCTGGCCTACTGATCGAGCGGACCGGGTCCGAGTCCTGCTTGAGGCGAGAACCTTTCCTACCATAAACAGGGTTCCATTGCACACACCCTCCCACCATCCTGATATGACTGAAATACTGTTGAAGAGTACGTCAAATCACAAGTCATCCATCCATCCATAGAACCTTAATCTATAGTCCACATTTTTCAATTACTCAAATGTACATGTTTTGTATTTTCAGGTCATATGGAAAATCCTCTATTCAACGGCGTCATCAAAAGATACTGGGACACTTTATGCCGCTAGAAATTCTGTTAACGCTAAAAATGTCTCTAAGGACCCAGGGTCTAACTATTATGCTAGTTCAGAACTGGTCGACAAATTTACAAAGGCGTATATTGTATGTGCAGGGCTTGCTCATTTCAATATGGAGAATATTGAAGATGCCCCAAATCAGAATGAATATAAAGGAGAAATTGGTAGCAAAGTAGAAATGAAAGAGTATATACTACAGCATGCTAAAGAAGTGGTGAAAGATTGTGTTGCTTTGGATACTCCAGAAATTCCTCAGACTGGTTATCAGTCCAACAACATTGTTTGTGAGATTTGTGGGAAAAAGTACAAACAAGCTGCAACACTGGAAAAACATGAATTTGAAGCTCATGGGTTGACACCAACTGTTACTGAGACACTGTCAATGGAAGAAAGTCCAACTGAGCAAGATCACATTCTCAATTATAGCAAAGTCAGCTTATTTTTGGGCCTACTGGAACTGAACCATGATGATGCTATAAAGATGGGCGATTGAGAGCGCATCATTCGGCTAGACAAAATATTCTACTTATTTTACAAGGCCTTCAAATGTAGCAAATATGCATATGGCATATTAGAAACATTGTTACAGACCAAAGTATTACTAAGTGAACGTCATGCTCACAGACTGATATGGAATCGGACTGTAAATAACAGTGGACAAATAGACACAAACCTGCCCAATGATTTAGATCTCGAACATTGTAATCGTATTTTCAAGGATGAGGCACATAGTTACAGGGGTGTATTTACAGATAAAGTCATTTCTAGAGTAAGCCGAAGTGCTCTAAAAACGGAACAAGTTTTAAAAAACTTTGACAAAGTGTCAAATGTAATTCAGCCATCCGGAAGGCACACACCCGGAGATGTTACATGTGACATTGTTACATTAATACACCAGTTCAATGAACAAAAACTGTTTGCATTCATATCTGGTAGGAAACATAGTGCCTTTCCTGAGTTCAATTCCAATTAGTTGTCCATGAACATGTATGAATTTAGAGACTGGCTCTCAAGAAGCATGAAAAAGATAAGTAAAAAACACTTTTATAGATACTGAACTTGTATTGTGAGATATATATTCCAAACGAATGACTACATAACACACCGGGTTGGCGGCAATCGAAAACGCTCTTAACAATCGATTAATGCGGATCAAAAACAGCGTTTTCGATTGTCAAATAATTGTCAATTAATTCCAATTTGCAATCAAATATGTTGTTTCAAACTTTTTTTGATCCGCGTTCGTCGATTGCACGAGCATTTTCGATTGCCGCCTATCCAGTGTGCATAAGGAATGTCATCGCATGACATGTCTTGAAAGAAGTTAACTGACTCAGAATTTGGTATTTTTCACCAGCAGTATTGTACTGCATCACATACAACCAGTCTTAAGGCATATTGGAGCTCTGCATGCTCAGACCAAGGGTAGCAACTATGCAATTTACACTTTTGTCCCCCCCCGTTCTCAGTGATGGTTACTTCTACAATGAAAGAATTTGCTCCCCATTGAGGAAATGCTTTTTCCTTTAAGCGTAGACCCTAGTTTTGAAAAGCTATGTCTTCCAGGAAAGCAAACAATGTCACAATAATTGTTCCCTTTTGCAAAATGGCAGAAAAACACGGAAGAGTACCCATTCACATTAAATCTTTAATGTCTAGTTAATTTATGTCATTGATATTCAGTCATCATCTGATGAATACTCAAAGATTTGAGGCTTTCTAACTATATGTTCCTCAATGTCACTAGTGCTGCTGTAGCCTTCACTAAAGTTATCTTCTTCAAGGTCAACATTAAACTGAGAGTGATGTTTCATGCTCTCATATATAACAGATGTATTTTGTGGACATCTTATGTCACAAATACATGATTTGGGGCCACAATTTACACACAGACAAGAACATTTTGCAGCACAGTTGTCGCAACAGTTATGATTTTCTGATATGGTGAGCCCAACAGTGAAAGGCTTCAGCAGAAGCTTTCTTCGGCATGCCTTAGTCTTGATGAATTCTTTCATGTCTTTAGTAATATTTTTGCTTGAAAGACATTGTTTGTACTTCATAACTATGGCATGACACTGCTCACTATGTTGTCTTCCTGCACGACCTGATTCTTGCAAGTAGTCATCTAAGTCATTGCATGCACCATAATGAATGACAGTGTTGACTCCTTTTACGTCTAGTCCCATACTGAAAGAAGTTGAGCAAAGCACAACGCGTGTATGTCCATCATGACTCTGGTAAGATGCAGCAATAGACTCTTTCACCTCTTCATCAGTTTTGAGATGATACATGTCAAAAAGTCTATTTCTGTCATCATTTGTTTTGTTCGGGTCAAAATTGACATAGGCAGCAGGACCTAAAGATGTCTCTAAGTGTTCAAACACATCCGCAATATGGTCAATCTTTCTGAAGAAAATTATCATGCGTGGTGTTTTCGTTCCTTCTTTTCTCAGCAAACTGACAAGCCAGTTGACATCCATTGCAATATCGCCTCGTGGTCGTCCTGTCTCAAATACCCAATACTTAATGTTGTTCTTGTTGGGATCAACGGACAGTTGGAATACTCTATCATTCATTCCTAGGTCACTGAGAATCATCTCTTTCACTTGTTTAGAAGCTGTAGCAGTTAAAGCAACTACAGGTACGGTAGGACCAGCCAAAGACCTCAGTTCACCAAGGGATCCATAAAATGGCCTATATGCTGGGGTGTTGGTTGCCTGATTTGATCTTCCACTGAAATAAAAGCAAAAGCAAACTGTCATTATGTTTGTAAAAGCATGTGGTCTTTTGTGGAGAACCTTTTACTGTAATTTATTCCTCATTTATTGGTATCCATAATTTGTTTTAAGATATCCGATTTTTTGAGATATCAGATAGCCAAGTTTATTTTTGAATATCTATAATTCAATTTATGGGTATCTATAGTTCTACTTTTGGATATCCATAAAATGATTTTTTTATGCGCAATAATTACTTTAATTTTTGGATATCCATTACTCAAGTTATGAATATCCATGATTCAATTTTAAGATATCCAAACTTTGATTTAGCGATATCAGGTATTCATCTTGATTTTGTGATATCAAGTAATTGATTTAAGGATTTTCAAAAATCGAATTGTATTTGATTAATGGATATCCAAAAAACGAATTATAGATATCCATTAATTGACGTATGGATAACCAAAAAAGCAAGACAAATATTGGATATCTCTAAAACGAGTAACAGATATTTTAAAACCAATTTATTGATATCAATCATAAGGAAATAAATGGCAAACTGGCATCCTGTAGGATGATGAATTTGTTTTTGGATGCCAAAGCTTCAGTTTATATATATCATCTATTCGAGTTTTAGATATCCAATTTAAACTTGATTTTAAGATATTCTTCGTTTAAATTTTGGATATCGATAAACTGATTTATGCATATCCATAAATTGAATTTGGGATAGCCATATATCCAATATAGGACATCAAAGTAAATCAAGACAATGTTGGATATCCAAAAATTGAATAATGGATTTAAAAAATCAAATTATTGATATCAAATAAAAGGCAATAAAATGCAACCCGACATCCTATGCAAAATTTTTGGACAGCAAAACTTCGATTTATGTACGATTTTCGATATCTTGATTTCGATAACTTGATTTTTAAATATACATACTTTGATTTGGATATCTATACTTTGATTTATTCTAAATATTCCTCTTTGTATTTGGATATCCATAATTTGGTTTATGGATATTCTATAATTTGAACTTTTGGACAGCTATAAACCAAATAAAAGCTATCACAAAATCATGATGAATATTGGATATCCGTGAATTGAATTTGGTATCCAAAACTAATTTATGGATATCCATAAATAGGACACAAATAGTAAAATGGTTCCTCATTAAAGTTAAAGAAATCTTCAAAATCGTGTACTAGTGATAAAGACAGATTTTTTTTTTGTATAAGTTCATTTCTAATGATAAAGACATGTTTGGCACTGCAAGTTGAGGTTTCTTATAAATTAGCTGGAAGGATATAGCATGAAAAGGTACCTTATGGCATGTGTGAACAGTGAAAAGCCAGATCAGTTTATATATCTATGTAATATGATCATTTTCCCTATGACTATACAAATTGTCTAAAAACGTAACTGTATAGCTTTTGTCAGTTTGAACAGGCTGGTTTAAGTATTTGCTGTTAGAACTTGACTTCAGAGATCTCAATTAATGTAGCAACACAAACTTAATCCACATTTTATGCATATGTGTGAGCAGCATCACATCAAAATATACCTTAAAGCATATATAAACAGACTTTTATCATCCTGTGCACCATTGCAGTCTGACCCGAGTCCGCTCTTTTCACATGAACAATGAATGCTTCTAATTAACGAGGAGATGTTGTATTTGCCCAGCTGAACATGCTACATGCAAATGGAGTGTTTGCTGCTACACATGACTTAAAATCCCTTCTTGCAACAACACATTATTTTAATGTGTACTTGCTCGCTGCACCATGTGCAAATATAGTTTGGGATGCATGAAGATGAAAGAATCTGATCAGTATGTGCATGATGACCATAGTGAAAAGTGAAGACTCTAAACAGTTGCTGCTTATGCTTTTGTGATATATGCATGGTTGAAGGTTTGTTTTCATGCTGAGCTGCTCAATACACTTTAGTGGTAAATTACATTAAACTATGATACACTACCGTAAAAATTCTAAGTATTAGGACAAATAGGTCTGAGCAGTCACTGCAGACCCAGATCAGACTGCTCATGAAGCAGAGTCTGATTAGTGTCTTCACTGTTTGCCATTCTATTTGCATATTTGGATGCATTACTGCACTGTAAAACCAAAGTTTTCCATTTTTAGGACAGTAACAGTAATTAATGTAATTGTCCCAATTTTTAGAATGTTTACGGTATATAAAAAGTGCCTGCTAAAATGTACTTACAATTTCTTGATGCAGTGTGCTTCATCAATAAATATAACTTTTAAGATTCCATGCCTGGCCAAATTCATGAGAACTTCTCTGTTGCTCTGCAAAAGTGTCTCTGGACTGGCAAAAATAAGTTCATAAAAGCCGTTGCTGACATCTTTCAAAATTTTCTCTGATAAGTTCTTTTCCAAGTCACTACTTTTCATTTGACTTTCTGTAAGATACACGGCCTTAATACCCTTATCTGTCAATTTTTGAACCTGTGCTTTCATTAACGCGGCTAAAGGAGACACTACTATGCAAGTGCAGTCCTTTTGTTTGTTTTCTAAATACTGAAACATAAATGGTGCCATTTCAAATATTAAACTTTTCCCACTACCTGTAGGAGAACAATTGAGTATGTCATTTCCCTTTACATACTGTTCAATGATAATTCCTTGATTAGGTAATAATTCAGAATATCCATTTTTTTTGAAGGGCATATTTTACTGCTTCTTTCATAGCCATGATTCTACTGTAATAAAATCCATTCATACATGTTGTGTTGTGTTTACTCTTTGAATTTCACTGAGGTATGTGGCTTATCTCATACCAGATGGTATCAATTATCTGTGGAAGCATCAAGGTAATAAAGCCCTACTAGCTAACCTTGTAACTGTTAATACCCTCGCAGCATTTAGCGAGGTGGCCATAAGGTGGCCATCGCTCCATACTAGGCGAAGAAGTTGAGCCAGAGAGTATAGACTAGCTACAAATACTGAACTTAGATATTAATTATGAAAATGAAGTTATAATGTGAAAATTCTTCTTCGCCTAGTGGCTAGGCTAGTGCATGGGTACAACTCATAGTTTTTCTTCTATTTTTTTAGAAGGTAAATATTTTTTTGAGACTTCTTGTTTGTTTCACTGGACAAAGCAGCCCTTTAAAATAAGAAATACTTTTAAAAGAGAGATTTTTGTCATACAGGAGCAAATTTTTTCCTTTAAGTGTTGATCCCCAAAGATAGGGAAGGCAAAAATAATAGAGTTTCTTCCCAAAAAAAGAGCACTCATTCCCTCCAAAGAATTTTAAATTTCTTAAATTAGCCCAGTGAGCACGTGACGTTTGTACAATGTCTACCCAACATTATCAAAACGTCATGGATGTTGCCTGAATTTTGGCTCAGTGTTGTCTGAACGTCGGGTGCCCACTGGGTACTTAAGTTTAATATATCTTTATTTGTATCTGGAGTTATACAATGCAAAACAAATTTGTTAGGACAACATTTTCAAAAGCGAATGGAAGCACGTTTTCTAGCTCAGCTTGTATAGATGTAGATAGTCTTTATATGTCCCATTAGAATATCTATAGAGCTTATATTCATTTTTAATTAAAAATTTGTACTCTTATTTGTCTAGCTTTATACCTTTTTCTGCTGTTCTTTGATACTGGAAATATTTCTCACCAAGTTATTGTATATCTCTGATAAGCAGGGCTTCATTTGTAATTCCTTTTCAACCTGAATTGTAGATTAAATTTGGATTTTGTAACAGGGTCCCATACCGTCGGTGCTTACTCAAGTTGTGGACGAACTATGGACTTGTAGCATTTGACATCCTATTCTTTCTTCCATTTACGCCTTAACCCCAGAAGGGGACACAGACGGTGTACTTTTGTACACTCCGGTGTTGCAGGATAAAAGACGACGTATAGCCATGTAGCTATAGTAGGGATGACTCTGCATGCACAGGGGGCCTCCAGTTAACGTCCCGATCCGAAGACGGCACACTTGTTAGCATTATCCCCGCAAATGATGCTAGAAAAACGCGTTCGGATAATGGAAGGTTTATCCTCGGGTGAGGATCGAACCCACGACCTCTGGCTTCAGAGTTAAGTGCACTAACCACTGAGCCACCGCGCTTCTCAAGGCATCCTATAGGCATCCTAAATAAGCGACTTTATAAAGATTGTATTCTAGCTTGAGTATATTGTTGTTTATTTTCTAGATTAAGTATATTGTTGTTCATTTTGCGATGTTAAGATCAACTTAGTCAAGATAGTAATAGTTAACATTTACATGTATATAAAAAATCTGGAAAACAGACCCAACGCTATCAGAATTATTATTCAAAGAATTGTTCCTTTTCATTCGGACGACTTTCTTTCAAAATACTATATCCCCGGTTTCGAAGAATTATTTCGGTCTGGGAAACAAACGTTTTTATTTAGTTATCTTATGCTTCAGAGTTGCTATTTTTGTTTTTGCGTCCCTTCTCCCTCATAAAGGAAAAGATTTGCTCGCTTAGGAGCAAATTCTTTCCTTCCAGAGTGGATCCCCTTTTAGTAGAAAGAATCAAGGAATCAATCAGGAAGTCACGAAGGCTGTTTCCCTGTGTAAAAAATGGCAGGAAAAGTCTGAGGTGTACTCATTCACCTTGTGCATAATATTTTTTGGCTAGAAATGTAAAAGTGACTTCTGGTTAGTCTCGTTCTTGTTTTAGCTTTTTGCTCTGGAATTTCTTCCCAGACTAATAACTGAACTAAAACTGAAAAGTTAGAAAGCTCCCGCGACTGATACTGGGAGAGGCAAGCTTGTGATATGGCAACCGATAATATTGCAAAAGATGAGATAATATTGCAAAAGATGACCGGTTCGGAATCCGCCAGGTTTCTTCTCATTTGTTTATATGTTAGAAGGTTTAGTTTATTTATATGTTAGGCTTCATATGCCGTAACGTTGATTTTGATTTCCCGCTGAGGTGAGTTAAGATGTCGTACTATCTATGAATTTATTATTAGCTCTATATTGCCGATTCGTTTTCTTTATTGTGTTTTTTTGTCAGTGATTTGTTCCAAATTTATTTTTCTGTCTTCGGATTTGGACTAGTCAATAAATCATTTTGGGTGATTTTAATAGAGTTTTCCAATATGCTCCCCCGTTGAGAAGGGCTTTTTCTTCCAGGGAAGCAAGCAAGAAGTGATTAAACTTCAGAGCTCTAGATAAGAGGGAGTATTTGGTGATAATTAGGGATAATTTTTGTTAATCCTGCATAAAAACATATATTGTGACCCCTCATCTGAACCGACTCGATGAAACGGTTCAGATGAGGGGTCACAACATATGGTTTCGACGAGAAATAAAAAAATATCCTTAATTATCATCACATACTCCCTCTTATCTAGAGCTCTGAACTTTTTTCCTTTTGAAAAAAATGGCAGAAATGCACTTTGTTCCTCCAATCATCTCCCCTGATCTTTATTGTCCCGGGTCTCTTCTCGATAAAATCATTAGATACACCAAGACCAAGTGTTGCATGTAAGAAAAACAATACTCGTGTTTTCGTTTGCCAGTTATCTTCCCTGATCAGTATTTTGATGCTCCTTGTTGCCAGGCATATGAAATATTTTGGTACTTGTAAGGACTATGCAACAGCTGAAGATAGAGTGTGTCGTGGAAAAATATGATTTTTCAATTATGTTATCTCCCCTTATCACATTTATATTCACTAAGTAACAATTTAATTGTGTTTGTGTTTGATTGGTTTGTTGACCTTGTAAGTGGATGTGTTGCGTGTAAAATGACAAATCTTGCTTTTTTCATTTTCCAGTTATCTTCACTGACCATATTATTGTTCGCCCCCATAACCCCAATTCACTTCGAAATATTTTGATGATTCTTGGTAATATTATAGATCCAGGATCAGTAGGTATGTTGTACGGAAGAATTCTTGATTAACCTTTTATCTCCCTGATTACCTCACAGCTTCAATACACTTGGAGATGTTGACCAGGGCGAGTAGGTATATACATCTAGAAACTTTGTCACATGAAGCTAGGTTACTATCAAAATAATGAAACCATGGAAGCATTTGTTGGAAAATCAGTCAGCTTTTCGCGGAATTTCCCCGTCTTTTGTTTGCTAAAAGGAGTGACTCAGTAAAGCAGACGGGCTCTATTTTTAATGTTCAACTATCAATTTCAAGTAAGCATTTGTAGAACTCAAAGTTTGTAGAGTAGCTGACCGCCTGGTGACATTTCGTTCTTATCTGTGTGACCCCAAAACAATTCTAGTCTCAGCTGTACACAGTCTTAGATGTGATTGTTTCGGACATAACACGAAGGTAGGTTTTCATATTTTAGAGACGGTAGATTCACACATATTAATATAATACGTAACTGCGTGCTTGCATACGTGTATATGTATTTGCACACAAGCTGTTTTACTGGTCCAACCAGTGATTAATTTTCACTACGGCTTCAGATTGTTCTTGAGTCCTCAAGTTTGTTTCATAATGATTTGATGAATAAATATGTTTTATCGAAATGCCTGACTAATAATAATGAGACCTTTAGGTCTTCGCAGAACAAACACTCAGAATATAAGATTCAGTCATGGTTACTTCATTTCTTTTACTTTATCATATGACGTCGGATCTGAGAGTGTAATAAAGCCATGCATTAAAAAACGATAATCCACTAGTGGATTAAATATGCAAATTACGTCGTATCGTTAGGCGTTTGCGTCCATAAAACGTCGCGTTTTCTAATGGCGAAATCGTGACGTTTTAGTGCAAAATTTGCTAATAAAATGCGGTTTTAGGTTTGAGGGCTGGATTTGGATTTTGATTGTTTCAGTTCCTGGTCTTTGCATACTTTTTACTTTTAGTATCATATGATAAATAGAATCTTGCATTCGTGCTCCTGTATTATTGAATTTATTAAACTCGTTGGTGAAAACGATAAGATGCTCGGCAGAGCCTCGCATCTTATCTCTTTCCCCAACTCGTTTAATAAATTCAATAATACATGAGCACTCATGTAAGATCCTCTATTTACTATAGTTCTGTGCGTTCAGTGCCAGTAAAAATCATATTCGGTGAAAGAACTTTGAGAAAGTCAGTAAAGTATTTATTTTGTTATTTTTGTATTTGTTTCAGGGATTATGTATACATTGCTAGCTATACTTATATACCTAACAGGGCAAGTCGTTGGTCAGAGTATGTATTAACCGAAGGAAACATCGCATGCAATTACTAGAATGTATGGAATTGAGGCCGAGACAAAGCTCGGTTTCAGATTATTTAAAGCAAGCTTCGCACGAGACTTAAATACATGTAATCTAAAAACGAACCTAAGATTTCCTTGTTGAGGTCTCAACTCCTTTTCTCATTCAGTATATTTAATATAACAGAATAGCATTTTGATGCTAAACCTTTTTATTAAACAAATTGTGTGACATGATTGGACTGTACTAAGCTATGATTGACAAATTGAAACGGCTGCCAGATCCTAAGATTGAGAACTGCGATCCGAGTTAGAAAAAATCTTAGACAGTTCTAGAAAGGGGTTTTCTTTTCTCACCCATAAGACAAGACCATCCCTTTCTACAGCGGAGATTTTTCTTTCCCGGCCTCTGTATCAACCTAGGCTCTAAAAGGTGTCTCAGTATGTGAATCATTGCTTCATACAGCCCAGTCATGTTAATTTTAACAAATTCATTTGTTACCTGTAGTGTAAATTGCTGCAGAATGTGAAACTGACAGCCAGTGTTGTGCAGGAAATGCCACTGTAGTTCCAGTCTTACAAGATGAAATTAACCGGACAAGGACCTCTGACGGTTGTATTGTTAATTTGCCTATAAAATTAGTCAAAATTAAATTTTTGATATACTCAAGAACTTCTCTTGAAATTTTTGCTCTCGGGTTCCCCTAACTGGCTATGAATTTAATTTCTGATTTTTTAGCTCATGGACTTCAATTTTTGGTGGAAAAAGCCAAATTTTATAATTAAACGTAATGGAAACAGGAAAAGTTTTTTAAAGATACTTCCCCCCCCCCCCCGTGCCTCAGCTAGCCACTTTGCATGTATGAGTGTACTATCATAATAGACATTATATGTGAGTGGCTTGCTGAGGCACGGGGGGAATGATAGTCTACAGCTGAAAAACTGAAAAAGTGGGTGGGGTACTTACACCCTTTATATCTTCAAATGGGCTAAAGTCCTTATTTTTGAAAAAATATTGCACACTATCAGTAACAGTAGCATGTACTTTAGTTTTAGCATAGTTATCAATTAAAATTTCGATATATTAGAAAACAAAAAAAAATGGACTTATTTTCAGAGTCTGAAAAATTCACGTACCCCCTCTTGATGAAATTGGTTTAAGTTAGTCTAGAGGCATGATAATTTTTCAAAATCACTGTTAAAATTCCTTTATAGTACACAGGCCTACATATTGATGCCAAAAATTTCAACTTTTGCTGCCCGAGGAAGGTGCAATAATTTGTCGAAAAATAGGAAAATATGCATTGATACTGTCAGAGGTCCTTTGCTGAATGTGTATATAGCAATGGCCTGAACGAAACGGATATCGCTTTAGTCAATGATGGTGTTAGGGAAATCTCAAGCTCGTTTTCAGATTATTTCGACAAGCCTCGCATGAGACTAAATAATTTGAAAACTAGTCTGAGATTGCCTTGTCTCGGCCTCAACCCTATCATAGATTTTATTGATGAATGTAAACTACGCTACGAGTAACATTGTCTCATGACTATGCACACAACTTAGACTCACATAAGCCTGTGCATCTGCACAGACTACTTTATTCTCCACTATATTGGGACCACGTTGACAGTTATATTATGGCCCTGCTACATCATGACCCATGTGAAACGGGGTATTTCCTTTGATGAAATAGCACTTTCACTTGACGGTTGCATACAGAAAGATATTTTAGGATCGTAATATTAACCAAACTATCTCAAATAATCTTTAAAACAATAGCACGGGGATTAATTGTTACACTCTTATTGTCAATGAATTTTCAACCGTGTTTGAAGAAATCGTAATTACGTATGGCCAAATGACGTTGTCTTGACGTTGATATGACTTTATTTCAGCTCCAAGTGACAGTTAAACCTTTCAAGCGCCAATCAAAAAAAAAAAAAATAAATAAAAAAAAATAAAAAATAAAAAAACGAAAAAATAAAAATAAAAGACGACAATTTTTTTTTGTCTGCAAAAATTAAAAAAATAGTTTATCATATTGAGAATTCAAAGACTAAATGGTAAACAGTGTAGATCCAGATGAGCCACCTCATCTGGATCAACGCTGTTTGAAAATTCAGCCAATTTCATTTTTGGTACTTTTAACATAATTTCAGCGGTGCCTTGTGGGATTCAGGTTGTAAATGCTTCACTGTCTAAAAGAATTGTGGGAGGAAAAGAGGCCGTTCCAGGATCATGGCCTTGGATGGTAAATACAACTGGATCATTAGCTTAATTAGATAACATGTCTTTCCTAGCATTAAATCCGATGGTTAAGTAATGAGATGCTTTATTAGCAGAAACTACGTAGTCTGGCCTATGTTCCTTCTTCTGAATATATTCTTTGCTCTTAATGCCCCTATTCAACACAGACAGCGAATCCCACGAATCGCCACGAATTGATAAATTTTAGAGTTCGTAGCTAAATCGTAATCACTTCGTGAAGTTCTTAACTGAATCGTATATATTCGTAGTCAGTTCTTGCGATTCTTGAGCAAACGGGAATTCGTGACAAAAGTTTTGAGCTGTTCAAAATTTTGGCCATGAACTCCCGATTCCAAAAATTTGTAGTTAATTCGTAACAGATTCTTAGTGCATTCTTTGGCATCGTAACTGAATCGAAATCGATTTGGAGGCGTTCGTAGGTGTTCTCAACTCATTCGGGGATTCGTGAATGTGTACCTTGATGCGTTTGCGCACAGTGAAGACTCTGGACGCATGCATTTATCTACCCAGCGGGCATATGACGTTGTACTGACGTCGATGAGACGCAACTACGTCGCATTGATCTTAGTATGACGTCGTTACGACGCCATGTGCCTGGTGGGTACAGACTTCATTTTGTGGCTATAGATTTCTGATGATTCATACTTTATATGTGCCTACAGCAAAGGGTCTGATCAGGCTTTGGGCCTTTTTATACATATCTTGAGAGAAAATCCCGCGGATTTTCAAGAATAGTCACGAATTCATTCTTATTCGTACCGGATTCGTAACTGCATTCGGCGTATTCTTAACTGATTCGTAACTAATTCTCAACGTTTGTGCTGTATTTCCAAAGAGATTCTTGTAATTCGTACTGAATTCTTGACAATGTTCGTGCGAGTCTAGCCGAATCCAGTCGAATCCCACGAATATTCGTAACCCTATCGTACCTGTATCGTAACTGAATCGTAGAGCATCACGAATTGGACCAGAAAATTTACAATCGCCACGAATCCTAATATTTATCAATTCGTGGCGATTCTTGGGAATCGTTGTCTGTGTGGAATAGGGACATAAAGGAAGTCTTTCAGATGTTAATTATAGTATTATAAATTTTCACAGTACATGTACTTGTATATTTTCAGATATGATGAAATGATACACATAGATATGCCAAATTTTAGTGAAACAGCTACAAGTTTTTTTTTCTTTCGTACATCTTCCACAGGACCGAGGCTCAAGGGAACGACTCCATCACACGCACCTCCTTGCACCCAGTCTGTCCGTATCTTTTCCAATTCGAAGAAGAGAGTGACCACAAACATGTTATACGAAGTAGTGAGATTATGTCTACTTAGAAATTTAGGGCCAAGGGTGCAGGCTTCATTCGCAGGCTTCATTCTTGCTAATCCTTGTTAGCATGAGTGCAGTCAGTGTCGATTGAGAAGTCTATGCATCTTTATATATGCTATTCGTCATTTGGTCTGTATTCTCTGAAACACTCGCTGTTACAGGTAATGATCGTCAACGACCTTGACTATGTCTCTGGCAGCGGGGCAATCGTCGGACCAAATGTCATTTTGACGTCTGCGCAGCACTTTAGAGGGTAAGTCTAGCAAATACTTTGACGCACAAACTAGTTAGGTAGTTTTTCAGCCCCCGTCCCCTTTACACAATATAGGGGTCAAACATGGTTTCTCATGCATTAACGTTTGCCAGGTCCCGAGGGAGATGTTGGAAACCGAGGCCGAAGGCCGAGGTTTTCAACATTTCCCGAGGGACCTGGCAAATGTTAATGCATTGGAAGCAAATGTTTGATCGCTGTTATTGCATAAATTCAACGAATTATTCGTTAAAATTAGAGAAAAAAATTTGGCACTATATTTTGTCAACGTTTGACAGCCAACGCGCCGGTGCATCTTTTTACTAATATTCGTCTTCCGGGCCCGAGGGCATTCAGCTATTCAAAATGGCTGCCACCTCAATATTTCGGAAAAGTGTCCAAGGTGGTCGTTGTAGTTGATGCAAAATAGACTGCAAATTAATCAACAAATAGCAGATATCTTGAGCAATAATTTCCATGCAGAACAAGCCTGATCCATTCATATACCATCCTGCAGTTCTTGATTGCATGTTTTCTTTAATATAGGGATCAAACATGTTTTTTCATGCATTTACAATTGCCAGGTCCCGAGGGAGATGTTGGAAACCGAGGCCGAAGGCCGTGGGTTTCAACATCTCCCGAGGGACCTGGCAAATGTTAATGCATTGGAAACAAATGTTTGATCGCTGTTATTGCATAAATTCAACGAATTATTCGTTGAAATTAGAGAAAAAAAACTTGGCACTGTATTTTGTCACCGTTTGACAGCCAACGCGCCTGTGCATCTTTTTACTAATATTCGTCTTCCGGGCCCGAGAGCATTCTATTCAAAATGGCTGCCATCATCCTATTCAACCTCAATATTTCGGGAAAGTGGCTAAGGTGGTCGTTGTAGTTCATGCAAAATAGATTGCAAATTAATCAGCAAAAAGCAGGTACCTTGAGCAATAATTTCCATGCAGAACAAGCCTGATCCATTCAATACCATCCTGCAGTTCTTGCTTGCTGAAAGCTTGAGATGCATGTTTTCTTTAACACTTATTTACTCTCCATTTGGCATCGTAAGAATGTAAACAACATCACTTTAAACCCGAGTCACGACGATGACGTCAGATTACAAAGGCATGATGACGTCATATAGGCATATACTTAGGTAGCGCACCAGCAATTTTTGTAATTCGATCGAAACGGGAGAGACAACGTTGCATGGCGGATTTTTTAGTGGCCCGGCACAAGCATAATGAAAGTTCTGTCATCGTGCATCAACAGCGCGTGAAAACCCTTGTTGAAACACGGCTTTTCGCCGGTTGATGCACGGCTGTTAATACCTCTCGGCATTGCTTTTTATGCAATAACGTCTGTTCGTTGTTGTTTCAAACCATTGGTGCCCGGTCAACGTCGTAATAAAGCGCTATCGAATCGACGTTGTTTTAATAGTGTGTTTTTCGCTTTATTAAGGCGAATGGGTATACTTTCAGGGGAAGCAACTCCACTATCTCTTCTTTACTGATTCCCTTTTCAATGCGGGTCAAATCTTAAAGTAAAATGGTGGAACCCATTTTCCTTAATCACACGGCGCTTTTCTGGCCCGGAGGTTATAAAACTTGAGTACATTCTCAAACTCAAAATAAAGCGCACTGATTGGCTGCTTCCGAGCACATGCTCGGAAGCAGCCAATCAGTGTGTTTTATTTTGAGTAAGTTTTATAACTTCGGACCCTGGTTTGTTTCAGAGACCATTTTAATGAGTCAACTATAAACCTGTCTGAATGGAAACTGTTCCTTGGTACACACAACATTAGTAAAGATGATTTCGGACCATATCAGAAAACATACCGAATAGAGTCGGTCAAGGTTCATGAACAGTTTGGAGTCCAGCACCTGGAAAATGACATTGCATTAATTTTCACAAACGAAACTATAGTATTTAATGATCACACAAGACCTTTATGTTTACCGGATTCCGCCCATTTGTACAGCGTGGGACAAATGTGTTATCTTGCTGGATGGGGTGCAGCTAAGAGCATCCATGGTAAGTTCTTTTGTATTAATAGCTGAAATAAAACTTCTGATCACACTCTAAATCTTAAATTTATTCAGGCTCAAAATGATTTTGAGTAATTTACAGAGAAAATTTGCATAACCTTTAAACTATTACAGGCACGAGAAGACAGTATGGTTAGACTACAGTCGAGCCTGAATATACGATGTCGCATTTTACCATTTCTTTATGCTTAACATTCCACTCAAATCTTGTCCAAATTTAAAGGTGTATGGTTACATCTCCATGTTTTCCTTCAATTTTTTACAGGGAAACTATTTTTGTAACTTCCTGTTTGCTTCCTTTGGCAACAAAACCCTTCCAAAAAGGGTTTACTCTTAAGAGTTGAACCCTATCAAGAAAAGAGGCAACAATAGTAAATGGTAATGACAGAGTTGCTCCCCTGAAAGTGTAACCTTAAAGCAGAGGATTCTAGTATTGAAAAAAGCAGGCTGAAAACATGCTTAAGTCATAAGTTGAAACACCTTGTGTGATAGTGTGACAACTAAATGGTTTCCAAAGAGGCGGCGCCACTGAACTTATATGTGAGCTTATCTAGAACCAAAATTTTATTCACATTTGAGTGTTTTAATTGATTTTCTGTATCCAAGTTTCTGAAAAGAATAACAGAATCTGACCTTACTCTGTGTGTGTGTGTGTGTGTGTGTGTGTGTGTAACATATGCTGAAAGCATATCTGACTTAGCATTAAAATGCCATAAATACTTATATTAACCAATAAATGTATTTAAGGTTCTGGGAAAAAAGACGTTTTGAACCAAGTTGATTTACCAATAAAATCAGATGATGTCTGTAGAAAGCGGTACAGGGATTACCTACCAGCCACGGAATTATGTGCTGGGTACAAATTGGACTTAAATAACTACAAGGATTTCTGTGCGGTAAAACTTCATATGTTTATTCTATTATCAGTACGATTGCACAGAAGAGTTGTTTCTGTAATAATTTGCAGTACAGATCTTTTGTCACTATGTACATGATAATAAAGTTTTAAAATGTAAGATTCTACACTCGGGGCCGGGAGTAATCACAAACATGTATATAGTGTTGAAACATCCCTGTTGGGCTGTACAACTCGTACGATTGAGGTAGAAGTTTATGGTTTAGTGTTTTAGTTTTTCCCGGGCATTATTTTCATAAATCTCGATCCGTTTTGTAAAACCTCAATCTTTCTTCGAGATCGGCTTTGAGTCTAACATTTTTTAGAGTATAAGGTTTGGGATTTGATTCAGTCAGTTCCTGAAGTGTAGTTACTCTTTAAATTTCAATTGTAATTATTGCTAAAATTATATTTTCCTCATAACTTAAAGTATCAATATGTTTTCCCAAAATAATATGTTCTTTGAGACAGTTAAGCATTCCTTTACGGGAGTAATTCGAGCCAGCATTACATGTAATAACTGATAGAACTTATTAGAATTTATTTGTGTACCACCTTTTGACTCATTTATTTAGTAATACAATTTTTAAACTGTCCTCATTGCACAGACATGCCATTATTTTGAGGATATCTTGAGCCCCAAGTAAACTATATGGAATGAAATAGTTGTCCTTTATACAGAAATGTTTATAAATGCTTTAATTTACTCTGATTATATGTACTTGTAATACATGTACTATGCTCATATTATTTGAGTTGGAGTATATTAAACACTGGTTGAATGTATCTGATACAATTTCAGGATGACATTGGTGGTCCTCTTATGTGTCAAGATACCAACGGCATATGGTATGCACAAGGTAATGCCCTTCACTAATCTCCTGCAACTGTTACTCGTATATCAATGACATAGTTCTTATATGAAACAATGTTTTGAGGAAAATGACATGGTTAACATACAGGGATATATTATATAGCAGCTGTCAAGTTGGCATCTTTAAGCCAAAATAGCTTGGATACCACTATGATATTGAATTTGAACATATTACTGACTTTAAAATAGTTTTAAAAACTTTAAAAACTGTTAGAGTGTTGTAAGAAGTTATTTTTTTCTAGAACAGACCAAAGATACACTTTATAATTGAGCCGCGACACGAGAAACCCAACAGTGTGGTTGTGCGCCCAGCGCAGACTCAGATCAGCCTTGGGCATCCACCCAGTCTGATCAGACACTTCGCTGTCCGCATGGAGATAGCTTAGCCTTTTAGCTACCCTTTAAGCGCTTAGCAAAGAGTCTGAACAGACTTGGCGGATGCCCAGGCTGAGCTGAGTCTGCGCTGGGCGCAAAACCACTTTGTTGGTTTTCTCGTGTCGCGGCTCATATCTGTTTTAGGTATACCTTGCCATTAGAGAGGCGCATTTATCGAGTGATTAGAGACGTTTGGTTATGGTGCAACTGGCAAACTCTCTCTGTCAGCCCAGCAATCTCTCTCTGTTAACCCAGCAATATATGGGTACCTTCGAATCAGGGGTGGATACGGCAGCGAATAGAGAGAGATGGTTCCGCTTTTCAAAAGCTGTGCCCATATATACTAAGGGGGGGGGGGGGGGGGGGGGCTCTAGCCGCCACTGTCTCTACGGCCACTAGGCTACGGAAAACCTTTACCTTTTAAACGGTTTCATTCGTTGTACGTTTTGTGTTATAGGTATAGCGTCTTCCGGAGGAACCTGTTCTTATGCTGAAGACCCTGGTGTATTTGAGGACGTTTCCCAGTATACGGACTGGGTCAGAAACAACATGAAGACCGCCGGCCATCCCTACGACTATCAGACACATCTAATACTTCCATACGTTTGATGTTATTTATACACCACTAACAACCTATGTCATCAGCAAGTGACGTATTTTCAAAATCACAAAAAATTATTCAAAATGGTCCAGTGTTCGGAATTTTCCCATAAATCTTGTAAATTTCAAAATCTTCGAAAATCCACTGGGTGCACCAAATACGGCAATGAAAAGACAATCTTACAACATAAAAGCCAGCTTCTGACATTCAGTTGATTTTGCAAACAGTTTGACCAAATACGCTTCGACCTATATTGTGATGTATTTAGTAAAAGTATTTGCGAATTCTACAACATTTCATGGAGTCACTTTCATGTTGAAATATTGCCCCTTTTCAGAATGCATTTGGTGCATGCAGTCTTTTCTCGAAAAGTTATCAACATAAAAAGATGTGTGGGTCTATTCCGAATAGATGATTGTCCGAATAGGTGTTATTTGATCAATTAGTGACGCGTCGAATGAGGTAGGTTGTTGCCCTTGTTAAAGCTATCTCCTAATCTCATTAAACTCAAACCAATCATGGTGATTATACTTTATATGTTCAATTGCTCAAAAAAGTATTATTGCCACGTTTTGAGTATTGACTATGGCAATATTAAGCTATTTCAACTCCATATATTATAAGAGCTCTATATAAATGGAGTACTAGATGGATATTTTGCTCTTTCTTAAATGAGCCGCGACACGAGAAAACCAACAAAGTGGTTGTGCGCCCAACGTAGACTCAGATCAGCCTGGGCATCCACCCAGTCTGATCAGAGTCTTTGCTGTTCGCATGGAGGTAGCTTAGATCCCAGCTACCTTTTAAGCGCTCAGAGAAGAGTCTGACCAGGCTGGGCGGATGTCCAGGATGATTTGATCTGCGCGGGGCGCACAACCACATCGTTGGTTTTCTCGTGTCACGGCTCAAATAGATGTATGTTGCAGAATCTCAGTAGAATCGACTAGGCAAGGCGATCCTAATAGAGTGCCATAGCATACATTAATGATTTTTGAATTTCAAGACATGATTGTGTCAATTTTATACAACTTTAATAAAAGTCATTTTAAGTTTCGATTTGTTTCTTTATTGTGAACACTTGTTTACCCTCGTCCGTAATTCCGTCCTTTATCAGATTTCTTTGCACAGTGTTCATATTCTATTGACCTACTTCTTATGTCCAACCCATTCAAATATTCTTTCTGCTTTAGATAATTTTCTATTGTTATAGATTTTCACATATTCTTCCCTTGTTTGTTTTTGACTGTTAACATTTTGTGGAGAAACGATTAAGCATATAAAAAGTCAAGCCTGAGTAGTCAAACCTTTCACTGACGTTGTCATTTGTTCAAAGAAAAACAAAGAACAAGCAAAGATGCTGAGCGGGAGTTAAAGGATATTTGTTTTTATAAACTCATTTTGCTCACACTAGCTCACAATGTTTCATACGACGTTATATGCATAATAATTTTCGCCTCCAACTTGCATGGAATGTTATTTATACCAAATGCTCATCTAAAAATAGAAAAATATTACTTGTGTGCCAAACTTTGCTTTGGAATGTAAGATAACAAGAAAAGATTAACATTTTATTATACCATACATATAAACAATATATCAAAGCAGCAAAAAACGAACTAAACTTCAATATTCATGTATTTTTTATCATTATTTATAAAAGTCTTTATAATGCATTCTGGGTTTGGTACTTTAATAAACAATAATATTTTTTAAACAATACTTTGGTATTGAAATAAATAAGCATGGTCAATTTCAGTAAAGAGAGACAGACATACAATAAATAGGAAAGCAAACTGATATGAAAAATAAATGTATCACTCCACGAAAGAAGATACCATATTACAATTTTTCATAAGCCATTTATTTTTATAGAAAACCACACCCTTTCAAAGGGATTTTTATTTCTGTCGTACCGGAAAATTGTAAATTTAATAAAAAAAAATGTCCAGCATTTAATAACAACAGAACGCTTAAAAAAATTTATGATTATTTAAGCTGAACCTGTTTTCAATAAAACTTTTAGTTGCAACAAAATGTTATATTTATAACAAAATTAAAGTTGTAATGCTGCCCGTAAGACACTTTACTGTTTTTTATCAATGTCAAAAGTGTTATTTTTTGTCAGGAAATGTATTCATAATCACAGAGAACACATGCTAGCACGCTTTACAGAAATTCAATAGCGATCTCTATCAGTAAGATCGATATTCTTGTTTCTCTGAGTTTTGCTGTTCTTTAGCAGAACAGGAATAGTGAAATGTTCCACATCAGTTACCGAGTCAGTATCGATTGGTTTATCAGACTAGACATCATATGTCGTGTCATGAATGTGCAGAATTTCGACGCCTGAAAGAATCAAAGAATCTTTGCATCCTGCTTGGACTGTATTCAGTGGTCGTCTCTGAAAAGAAAAGAAGTTTCGAATAGACACTGATGCATAAGAAAAAATCTTTCAAAACATAGTTGGATTGCTTGGATTTTAACACTTTAAAGCACACAAAACGAAATAATTGAATTTGCAAAAACAACGTAGATCCAGATAACGCGGCTCATAATTGGCCGAATCTAACTTAGATCCTCTATTTTGACCTCAAAGTTTCACAGTTATAAGCCTTTTACCGAATTACCCAACGCCTAAGTGCAAATTATCATCTTCTCAGAACACTAGGATACCACTTCACAAAAATTAGAAAAAACAAAAAAAACAAAACAATGTTGCTGTTTTAAAAGCACACAATTTGTATGTTGGTTGAGTATATAACGTTGTTTGTCAAAGTTATATTTGTTCTGTATGCTCTCTAGTCTGTCCTTTTAAGTCCTTTCTACTTTTATTGCATTTCAAGCATGCCAGCAGTCACACAATGTTGAGACGACATTGAATTAACGGCAACTGAATGTTTTTTTTATTGTTTTTTTTTTAAAGAAATACCCGTAAATCAATACTAACGGTAAGACAGGAGGCAGATTAAAGAATGTGTACTTTAAAATTAAGACGCTGTTGGGTACAAGCATTTTGTTATTATTTTTTGTATCTAAATAAGATACTGGATTCTTACCCCAGTCTAATTGACCTGATGATTAATAAATCACTTTTTGGAGGTAATTTGTTAAGTAGATCATATCAACCGCTCAGAGCAATTGCCCGACAAACTGTGAAATCACTGTTTGAACTGAAGTCACTACTGAAAAAAGTATCATAAATAGGCTGTGAAAATTTTGATGACATTTTAGGTGACTTTCAGCAGAGTTTTCACAGGGAAGTCACGATAGGCCGTGAAAATAAATCCATTACATCTATCCGTTAAGTGGTGCCACCTAAAACGCGGTGAAAATTTCGTGAATTCACATCCGGGAAAATACAGTAAACAGATTTCCGTGAAAACCCTGTAAAATCCATGAAAAGAATTATCGTGAAAATACCGTTGAAAACACCATTAAGAGCTGCCACCTGAAAATGCGATGAAAATGTCATGAATTTACATCTGTGAAAATAAAGTGACATGATTGCTGTGACATATCTGTAAAAATATTCCATGAAAAGACCGTATATTTTAGGCATGAAAATATCATTTTCTATGGTCTTCTAGTTATAAAAAATGCCATACTTTTCCATGAAAAGACCATATACTACTGGCCTAAAATATAATTGAAAGACCATAAAACTCTGTTGTGAAATATCAGATGAATATGCTGCAACAAGCTGTAAGCATAAACCGGAGGACTGATGGTCCTGTAGCTCACCTGACATTATTAGTTCTGGACGCTGTTTATAGGCGAGGCAGCAATGGTCATGTGACCAGTTTTTTATTTGAAAGGTTGTGTATGTTTTCAGTGCATTCATTTAGGGTTTATTGATTTCACGGATTGATTTTCATGACATTCATAACTACATGTTATTTTTTCAAGTTGTTATGAATTTCACGGCCTTTTTTCGTGACATAAACTATTGTCACGGCCTATCAAAATTGGAACAAATTTCAAGACTTTTTCACAGAATTTTCACTAATCATATCTTCACAATGTTTTCATGACCCTTTGTCACAGTAGTGACTATTTCTATTCTAACAGACAATATAGCTGAAATGTGTATTCTCTTTCTTCAAATTCTTCCAACCATTCTTCCAATGCTAGAATAATCCCAAAAACAATGTTGATTGTAACAAACATCTATGCATATCTTTCTCAGGCTTTTCTTCCGAAAAAAAAATAGGCGCGGCACCGTCAAACGTCAAGGAAACGTCGTCTGACGTATTTGTTGTGGAGGCTTTGTTAACCGTTAGCCTCACGCGCAACGAATCAATGATTTGTTGCAGAATAAATCGTTGTGATAGTCCATTACCTCTACAGGCGTGCTGTGTCAACATTGTGTGCTCACTGGCATAATATTAATGTCATGAGACAGAAACCTTTCAAATGCTTTGTTTAATTTCCGGGAGTTCACTGATTTTATCCAAAGCAGAGCCTTGGCACATTATGACATCCACTTTTTCCAGAAGGCACATTTCGTTGTTTTATATAATGTCGGATTACTGTTATGAAATGAACAGCAGTATGGCCTTATTCATGGCTTAGGTTTAACGGCCTCTTGAAGCAGCATTTCAGTCTATCTACTAATGGTGGGCAGGGAGAAGGGAAAGATTGGATAGACACAAGTAAAAACTAAAACAAATAAAATTGTCAGAGAATCTGACTGAAGCCCCGCTGTGCAGCTCTAGTAATGCAGTGTTACTTGAAAAGAGAGATAAATATCAAATCCAGCTTGCCGGGAGACATTTCATGAGATAATGGTGAATAAAAAGAAGAAAAAGAACCAGGATCCTGATTCTTAACCGCACATAACAACAAGTCGTAACTAATATGCCTAGCAAATTTGATATTTGAAGCTTGAACAGTTGCAGCGAAAATTGTAACACAAACTTTCAGTGCGACGTCAATACAACGTCATATGCCTGCTGGGTCAGTGTTATTGATTCCTGTCTATATGATGAGTGCAATACACTGTGACGTTAAAGAGATGCTAACTATTCATGAGCACCCGTCTTTTTTTTATCTCTCTACCACAGCAACTGGAAGCTACTTCAAGATATACACACATTCATGTTTTATGCCCCTGGAGGTGACCTACAATATTTTTACTGGAAGTGACTTGTTGGAGTTTACACTGTGATATAGTACCTGAATGCGGTTGCGAAGCCGATAGGAAACATTCTGTAGTTTACTACCATTTAATTTCAGTATTGTAAACTTTTACTCAGGACAAGATTTTAAGAGTGAAAGAACGTCTTAGTAAAATATATGAAAACGCCGTCACAGTAAGAAAAATCAATATGAAGCCGGAAGTCAAGCAAATATATTTTGTGACACACACGGATGATGGACGGACGAATGAAGGGAAGGAAGAACAAATGGAAAGGAGTCGAATCTAGTAACACTGACAGACAAACAATTAGACAAACACGAAGACAGACACACAGACAACTACAAAGAATATCAAAAACGAAAGTACTTGGTCACACACACACACACACACACACACACACACACACACAGAGTCTGTTTTTCACTCCCTGTCTTTTCGTGTGTCCGTTTTTTCTGTACGTCAGTTACCGTCTTTTTGTATACCTCCCTCCTTACGGACACGTCTTTCAGCCTGACTGCCTTCCAGCCGAGTAGGCACGCATGCATGCATGCGGTTATGCATGTGTTTGTGTTTCCATACGGTATGTGTTTGTTGGTGAGTCTTTTGTATGTGCATGGATTTATGCGTATGTGGGTGTGTGCGTACAAACGTAAAGAAACACATATGCCAGTATGTTTAGTTGCATTAAATTGTTAGGACTATGACGCTATTTTACAAAGCCAATATTTTACTGTCAAAACATTTTACTTCAAAGTTATTTTAGTAGTATTTTATTACAACTTTATTTTGTTAAAATATAGTGATGTTTGACTGTCTTAAAATGTCTTAATAATGAACGTTGTGTAGAAACACTGACTGGTAAGATTAATAATATTGTCATATTTTCTTTTCTTGTTCTCATGTTTTCTTTCTTTCTCGCTGTTTGTCTGTGAATTTATAATGCAGTAGCAAACCTGGGTAGGTTTGCACTGCATTATAAAATCACAGACAAACAGCAAACCTAGGTAGGTTTGCAACTGCATTATAAATTCACAGACAAACAGCAAACCTAGGTAGGTTTGCTACTGCAATATAAATCCACAGACAAACAGCAAACCTAGGTAGGTTTGCTACTGCAATATAAATTCACAGACAAACAGCAAACCTAGGTAGGTTTGCTACTGCATTATAAATTCACAGACAAACAGCAAACCTAGGTAGGTTTGCTACTGCAATATAAATCCACAGACAAACAGAAAACCTAGGTAGGTTTGCTACTGCATTATAAAATCACAGAAACAGCAAACCTAGATAGGTTTGCTACTGCATTATAAATTCACAGACAAGCAGCGAGACAGAAAAAAAAAATGTTAGCCAATATGCACACGATCTTACCTCCATGATCATGATGGTGTGTGGGATGTCGTCTAGATGGCGAAGTTGAAGGCGATACAGAAGAAGCGTCCCCGTTCATGGCCGCCATTACTAGAAAATATTAAGGGTATCAGGTTATTTGTAATTGAAAACGGTTAGCAACAACGCAATTTCTTAGTTTAGGGGATTTGAGATAAAAGAAAAGATGCTTAAGATAAATGAGTACACTTTCAGGAAAATTAATTCTGCCTGTTGTACCTCCCTTCTCACTGGTGGTCAATTCTTAAAGAAAAAAATGCTCTATATAAGAGGAGCAAATTCTTTCCTTTCAGTGAAGACTTCTTTTTGGAAGGGTTTGGTCGTTCAGGAAAGCAGACAGAAAGTCATAAAAATTGTCTCCTTTGCGAAAGAAAATAGCTGAAAAAAAAAACTGATTGTGTGTCTATATAGCTTTAATACAGTGCCTCAGCCAATTGTGTCCAATACAGTAAATGTTCGAATTTCGGTATTTTTATGGCCACACGAAGTATAAGAACATGTCATTTCTTCATTATAGAAATAGGGAAATATGCAAGGCATGTCGAGCGAGATGTCACAATATTGGTTATTTCTTTTTATATAAAAAACAAACAAATCAAAACAGTAATAAAGATGAATAAAGAACAGAAGCTCCGCCTTGGAACCATTTGCTTGTAACAATATTAGTAGAGGCTTCCCAGCAGGCACATGACGTTGAAATGACGTCGTACTGACGTCGATATGACGTAATGACGTCACATATACGTTAGTATGACGTCATTTTGACGTCATGTGCCCGCTGGGTTAGACTAGTTTCCAATGCATCAACCCGAGGTGTTATATCTTCCACATTTCTTAATTTACTTTTCCTGTTTTAACTACTACGGCCTAGGATATTGTCTCACGGTCAGACAGCTAGCCCGGAGGTTATATAACTTGAGTACATTCTCAAACTCAAAATAAAGCACACCGATTGGCTGCTTCCAAGCACATGCTCGGAAGCAGCCAATCAGTGTGCTTTATTTTGAGTTTGAGATTATACTCAAGTTTTATAACCTCGGACATAGGGAATATTCGAGAAAGTATTATTTTCGCAAAAATCCGTTTTCATAAATAAAACAAACGTGGTTTTAAATGCATTTATCAGTGTAACGGACCATTATGAAAATCGCGAATTAAACACTTTGCGAAGACTTTGATCTAAGTTTAGTTCCTGAAGATATGTATTAGCATAACAAGAAATCCTAAATTTTGCCCATTATATACCTGTAAGTGCGGAAAATAACACTTGTTGATCTTCCTTCAACGTTTCTTGTATTACACTGGCAATCTGAAATAGGCGTTGTGACAGGAAACATCAAAAATATTCCAATACCAAAAAGAAGTTTTTGCATCGCTTTCATCTCTTCCGTGGAGCTTATAACAAACTGTAAATGAATTTTACCAGAACAAGGGTTAATAAATGTGGAATAAAACACTCTCAAAAGGGTCTTGCTCTCCACAACTAACTTACCTTCACTGCAACTGGTGTTAAGCGCCGCTTGGCGGCCGTAAAACGTCTTCTTATATTTCATCATAGTGTAGATTGTAAATTTTCGTTTTTGTGGACCTATGATTTCATTTAGAGCCATGGACAGACTAAATTAAATCGAGTCAAATAATTTCGTTTCTTCGCACATTTTTCTTTGGAAAAATCCGGACAAAAAGTCTTAAAGTACCAGCAATGTTGATGAAAAAAAAACTTGCAATACCAGTAGTGTCGAGCAAGGATTGAGTGTACATATCTTGGAAAAACGATAAACTACAAGCACTGTTAAAGGAGAATTAAAGTGCGCATATCTTGGGAAAAACTTAAATAACCAGCGGTACTGATGAAAGTTTTTAACGCTTGTATCTTCGAAAAATCTTAAACTACATGTATCAGCGGTGTTGATAAAGGTTAAAATACATATTCATGGAAAATCCTTTATTTACCAGTAGTATTGATGAAGGAGAAAAAAAGTACATATCTTGGAAAATACCTTCCATAACAGTGGTGTTAATTAAGGATTAAAATGAAAACGTCTTGGAAAAAACTGAAACTACCAGCTTCCAGTAATGGCGATGAAGGATTAGAACGCATATATTTGAAACCACCAGCAGTGCTGATGAATACTTAATTCACATATCTTGGAGGGAAAACCCCTTAGACTACTAGTAGTGTAAATAAAGAATTTAGATGTAGATTCTGGTAAAAATCCTCAATAACTAGCGGTGTTAATAAACTTTGAAATGAACATATGTATCAAAAGTCAGAAACAACCAGCGGTAATGATATACGACTAATTTCACAGATCTTGGAGAAACCTTCATCTAACTCAGCAGTGCTGATGAAGGATTAAAATAGACACTTCTTGAACTTTCAGCTAAAAGATAGAAGACGAAAATACAAATAGATCTGAAAAAAACATACCTGTGCCTCTAGATGTCGTCTGTACATCTTGATATAAAGTGAGGTGAGAAACTGGCATATCATGGCGGCGCCACCGTGAAACTTAACTTTTATATGACCTACTGTGCACGTGACCTCACGTAGCTGGCGATGAGAGTTGTCACAGGGATGGAGGCTAGTGCTGTGATGGCGATGGTTGTCGTGGGAATGATGAGCATGTCTCGGAGAAGAACTCGGCGTACCTTTGTAGAAAAATAATATAGCAAAGTAAAGGTTTCCCGTGGATTCGTGTTCGCAGTGGCGGACCTGAAGGAGACGTAAAGACTGCCAATGAGTGTCAGCACTTTTTCTAGTAGGCTTCAAGCAAGAGGATTCTTATTTCCCAAAGGGTGTTTCGTTATTATTGCATATAGAAAAATGCTGAAGATTTATTCTCTGTGCTACAAATATTAATAAATACTTTTAGTTGCCCAACATTGTTTACTATCTTCCTTCACACTACTGAAAAAAAGGTATCATGAAAAGGCTGTGAAAATTTTGGTGACATGTTAGGTGACTTTCAGCAGACAGGGAAGTCACGATAGGCCGTGAAAATAATCAATTACGTTTATCACGAAATAATGGTTGAAAACATCGTCTGAAAACTCGGTGAAAAAAATATCGTGACTTCACATCCGTGAAAATATAGTGAAAAAATTGCCGTGAAAACCCTGTAAAAATCCATGAAAATACTGTATATCTTGAGCGTGAAATTCGTCGTGAAAATACAGTTGAAAACACAATTAAGAGGTGCCACCTGAAATGCGATGAAAATGTCACAAATTTACATCCGTGAAAATATAGTGAAATGATTGCTGTGACATATCTGTAAAACCATTCCATGAAAGACCGTGTATTTTAGGCATGAAAATATCATTTTCTATGGTCTTCTAGTTTTAAAAAAATGTCATACTTTTCTATGAAAACGCCATATACTACTGACCTAATATATGACTTAAAAACCACGAAACTCTGTTGTGAAATATCAGATGAAGATGCTGCAACAAGCTGCAAGCATAAACCGGGAGATTGATGGTCCTGTATCTCACCTGACATTATTTGTTCTGAACAACCTTGTGGAAGCTGTTTATAGGCGAGGCAGCCATCATGGTCATGTGACAATTTTTTATGTCACGGAATGTTTAAGTTTTCACGGCATTCATTTATGGTTCATTGATTTCACGGATTTATTGCCATGACATTCATAATTGCATATTATTTCTTCACGTTGTTGTGATGTTCACGGTCTTTTTCACGACATAAACTATTTTCACGGCCTATTAAAATTGCAATTCGAACAAAGTTCATGACATTTCTTCACGGCATTTTCACTAATCCGTGAATTTTTATCATATCTTCACAATGTTTTCACGACCCTTTGTCACAGTAGTGTAAACAGCATGAAACGCATCAAAAGTCTCAATCTGTTTGAAATTATCATCGAATTTGCACGATGGCTAGCTGATGATCTTTTGCGTCTATTGACTGCTTGGCCTCATTTCGAAAACCCAGATTCACCCCCACAGCAAATCCATTACGAGAGTTTATTTGCAAAGCTAAGAATAAGGCTCTGAAACAAAAGTACTGCTGCAATCTTAATGAAGATAAAGTGGCCTTTGATTTAAATTACTTTTAGAATTTTGTAGATATCAATGATACTATCAATAATAGTAATAAACATCTGAAAGGTATGCTGACTGTTAAACTTCACTTTTTGGGCTGCGCTATCCAGCACATAAATCAAAAGAGCTGATTTTTATTTAGTAATTATTGCTGCCATTTATTTGTGTTTGCTGCATGATAGTTTACCCAAAAACCAATAAGGCACCATCACCAAACTCCAAATAGCCTAATGAAAGTTTTATGTCTGCAAAACCAAGCAGCAAAGGCGTGAAAGCCGAACAATATCCCGGTTGCATCAATAAAATAAAAGCATTACCTGATTTATTTTCTTTAATTGACAGGCATATTCCACTGAGATCAAAGATGAATTCTCCATTCTTGGTGTAACCAAACCTAAAACAAAATAATAATAATAATGTTGTTGTTATTTCGATTCTCTTAACGATGTTCCCCATGAGGCTTGGTGGAAAGTATCCATAGTTGCACACTCCTGTCATCGTGCGCCTGTCCATATAATAATAGCAAAAATAAACATATTCTTATTCGTACCATAAAGTTAATCAAGACTAAAACCAAAAGTGAATAATCTGCAGGGTGTTAAGACAGTTCGTAGACATTATTTTAACTCACACTGAAATCTTAATAATGTTGCAATTTTGGCAAAACTTTGTAAATGTGATATAGGAAGCACTACCAAAGATATGCAACATATAAATTCTTTTTTCGATTTCAAAATGACGGGAAAATCTGAATTGCCATGGACGCACCCTCTACAGGGTTGACAATGGTAAAGGCAAAATTTTGATTTGCATTAGAGTTCGGCATTTTAAGAGCTTGGTTTTTCAAAACTAATAGAAATATCTAAGATGTAAAAGTACTGATAGTGCAAGGAATATTTTCGTGATTTTTTTCATTTAGTTTTTATTATTTTCCTACGGTTTACTACAGAATTTCTGACTAAATCGAAAGGATACCCCCATTCTCAATTGAAACTTTAATTTTTTGGGGATAGGGATAGAATTTGTATCAGTATTTGTAGACACAGAGGCATTTTGCAGATTTCTTTTAGCATCATGTTATTAGATTTGTTCTCACATCAAGCAAAAGCATTTGATCTGAGTTTTCTTTTCATATTTTTTTGCAAAGTCACTCTTAACAAATTACTCTTTAGATTTAACTTCCGATTCATTTTTCATTAAATTTTGCAAGAAAACCATACTGTTTTGAAACAAATTAGTTAAGAATATGCCATTGTTTAGAAAACTCTTGAAATATTTTATACTGGAATAAAGCCCTCTGTAATTAACAAATTTTCTTTTCATTTAGATGCATTAGATCCCCTTTTTGGATACATCTATCCATTTCTAACGGTTTTGTATCTTCTAAAATTTATGATAAACGTGATGACTTTGACTTTGATATAGTTAATTTTCCATTTTTGGATGGTGACGTTCCACGACGTCCCTCTTATGGAGTGTATATTTCTCAACTTATAAGATTTGCTAGAGTGTGTAGTCATGTAGATGACTTTAATGCTCGTAATAAATGTTTAACTGCTAAACTTCTTAAACAGGGTTATCGGTATCATAAGCTTAGAAAGGCTTTTTCTAAATTCTATCGCAGACACCATGAATTGGTTTCAAAATTTGATGTCGGATTAAAATTTCTTTTACACCTAGGCCTATCGGAACCAGAATTTTATGGTGACTTAGTATACAAATTCAAAAAGATTAAGGGTAGGACTGATTTTTCTGATCAATTCCGAAAAATAATAATACGTCACAAACGTATTGGCTATAATTTAAATGTTATGCGACAGTCTGCATGCTTAGTGATTAACCCAATCACGGTTGATAGCTTTGCTGCACTCTTTAATTGCACACCGGGGGATCGGGCGTCAGACCCTATGATGGCCCCGACCTAAAGCTATATAGGTTTATTAGTTTATTAAAGTCTCATTTTGGTGTACATCATCACAGTACATACATGTTTATATACAGACATATAAAAATACACCAAACCATTCTGTACAGAATTATAAGAGACTATATACATCATACATTACATATAGATTTATCTTATCTTATCACAGCTGACCAAATATGCTAATAAAAAGTAGTTTAAAAAATTACAGCGAGCATTGAATATTACTTTCTACTTACGTGGCACTGCATCCATGGTGCCAGTACAGTCGCTTCCCTAAAAACTACACAATGAAATCAATGGTTTCCCCCTCCTCAGCCACACGGCACATGAATTTACTAAACGTGGCACAGTCAGGTACAGAGAAACATGTGGCGGAAACCAATGTCCAAACAGCATGCCCCCCTGCACCGACTTTGTGCACCGTAATACATGCTCCGTGAGGATGAAAACGGGGAAACACTTTGACAAAAAAAAAAGTCACCTATGTGGAAAAAACAACAAGCAATTAAACGAATTAAAATGAAAGAAGTAAATAGAATTTCCGCCGTGCATCCAAGAGGGAAGTGAGCATCACGCATTACAATACATGCGGCACATCCGCCACCCACACAAATGGGCCAAGGGAAAGAACCCGCGAGTCACAAAGTGTCTACTCACCAAGGAACTAGTACCAGAGCGTCACGTAGAGCTTCTCTGCGTACCACCCCCGCCTCTCGAGGAACAGTGTGCCCAGAGCAAGCGGTGGCCCAAGGGTGTGGGTGATGGATGACAGGACAATGCCCATTTACCTCTTTGATAGAATAACACGCTTTTTACCGAAGCTGTACAGGTACACAAGTTCACAACAATAAAAATCATTACGTTACGAAACAAATGGAATAAGTAAAATATTATTTGCAATCAAAAAATTGCCTTCTCTGTAATATCATGGCGCAGGTTTTGGCACATATACGGACTAATTCAGGGTTGGATAATAAAACCACGAGTTTTTGCTCATCTGACAACGAGTTTAAGTGGGGCACAATTTCAAGTGCTTTTCCTAAAAGATTAATTCTAAGATCATCATATACGTGACAATATAAAATGGCATGTATTTCATTTTCAATTACATTGCAGAATGGGCACAATCGAAGATCTTCCGCTAACCTTTCATAACGGCCTGTTTCTATCCTTAACGGGGCAACACCGCATCTAAATTTACTAAAGGCAGCTCTATGACTAGGTGGCAGTATAACTTTACAATAGCTTTCTGTACCGAAATTAGTTTTCATTAGCTTGTAAACCCGTAATTTATTACGGCCTTTACCAGACGGTCCTACTTCGCTGTTAATTCGACCCTGCCATTGAGCAACAAAATTCTCAAATACCTTATTTTCAGCGCATTGTACAAAACGTAAAGATGATGCAATAGGTTGAGCAATATCAGTGTACTGAGATAAATCATTAGCAGTTAAAAATTCTGAGATTGAAAAATTCCAGTTCCTGCAAGACTTATTCGACTTTGACGCAGCCCACAGCGCAGTTCGTTTATTAAGCCTGTTGGTATCCATTAATGTTAATTTAGCCCAGTACCAGCACACACTCTTCCACTGACGAGAGAGGTAGGTTTCCAACCCATTTCACCAGCGATAGCATCGTTAGGTGTGTACTTGCCTACACCCAGGTAAAACCTCATAGCTCTGTTGTGCACTGCGTCAATGCAGGAGTAAGAACGGAAACCCCAGATTGGAGCGCTATAGCTAATAACTGGCCAGACAACGGACTCGTATAGCTTCGTGAAAACATCATAAGGGACACCACCAATACTCTTGCATTTCGCTATCAGCAGACCTAATGCCCGACTGGCACTTTGGGCAACGAACTTAACCATTACATCATAATCTAAATATTCATTTAAAACTACACCCAAGTATGTATATCGGTCAGTTAATTCTATCGTTTCATTACCAAAAGCAAATGCAGTTTCTGTTCTTGATATGGACTTTTGTCGAAAGTGAATAACATTACTCTTAGCAATATTCACAGTCATGTTATTTTGACCACACCAGTCATATAAGGCATTTAATAGTAGCTGTAGCTCTGTAGAAGATTCAGCTAAAATAACAATATCATCAGCGTATAACATTACACAAATTTTCTCATTCTCAACTGTAACCCCTAAATCTAACGACTTGAGGTATACTGCTAGGTCGTTAATAAACAGATTAAATAACAGGGGAGATAAAACGCACCCTTGACGAAGACCACACTGAACATCAAACCAGTCAGTTTTAAATGAATTAATTCTTACACACGATCTCACTGATACATAAAGCGATTTTATTGCTAGAAACATTTTTCCAGAGATTCCAATATCAGCTGATCTGTTCCATAAAAGAGTTCTATCAATGGTATCGTAAGCTTTTTTAAAATCGATAAAAGCACAATAGGTAGACTTTTTAAGCTTCTTTCTGGTATCAATGATATTCGTTAAAGATAAAATATGGTCTATGGTGCTTCTGCCTTTTCTAAAGCCATTCTGCTCATCTACTACTTTATCATGTTGTTCAGACCAAAAGGACAATCGCCTATTTAAAATGGAACAATATAATTTATACATGGCAGGTGCAAGACTTATGCCTCTGTATGATAACGGGTCTCTCTTGTCGGAAGAAGATGATTTTGGGATGGGATTTATTATACATTTACCCCAATCAGCGGGCATAATGCCATTATCGAAACATATATTAAACAGAATATGCAGAAATGAAACTGCAGTATTATTTTTCAGAACCTCAACTGGAATATTATCGATACCAGTGGCTTTACCCCGCTTTGCATCATCTATCGCTTTTTTCACCTCAAAAATTGAAATATGTTGGTTATAAACATAAGCGTCACTGTCATTTAAATTCCCATGGATGTTTTGAGCAGTTTCTGAGCCTGATTCATTGGACTGATTGGCAGAATTAAACAAGGAGCTATAATCGCTTTGCCATTTGCGTAAAACATCTGAGATATTCAACGAAACCGAACCGTCATCTAAAAATACTTCCATAGGAATGCCCTTATTATTAGTACAACTGATTCCTATTTTCCCAATTGATTTCCAAAATTGAGATGGGTCCACGTTACAATCATCTAAGAGACTTTTCTGCAGTGAGTACCAATGCACGCGTTGAGCTCTCTGTACCTCCCGGTCAAACTGCTTACGGAGAACAATATATTCTGACTTACATTTTTGTTTTTGACTTCTAGACTGGCATGCCAACCATAACTTTTCAGCCCTACATACCCCTACCCACAGATCAGAAAGCTTTTCAGACCACCAGGGCTTTCCCGGGCGGTGACGTTTATTGTTACTGCTCCGTATATTAATTTTCTTGTGAGGAATGTTCTCTAACATATGATTCTTTAAAATATTACACCAATCAGCATAAACGTTATCAATATCGTCTTGTGTGCGCATACTACTTTCAAGCTTTATAATTGTATCGTTTACAAAGCACAGGGTTAAATCATCATTCAGGAAATCTTGCGGCATTTTCGTTAATTCAAATTTAATATTTTCCTCAGATGTATCGCAATACAAATCTGGCTTATTCGCATCAGCCATCTCATTTAGAAAAACTTCAGATATATCAATGTTCCATTTTAACAAAGAATGATCCGGCCCTTTACACGATGCGATAGCAGTTAAACTGCCAGTCTGATTTATTAAGTCAGTGGCCCGTATCACAGAAAATTTACTGAAATGACACATATTTGTATGGTTAACGAAACAATAGTCGACGACAGCACTGCCATTTGTTGATACAGAAGTAAAATCATTATTGCAGCTACCCCTACCATTCAAGAGACACATATTAGTATTGATCAAGAAATCAATTAAAATTTTTCCATACTTATTCAAACTAAAATTAATAACTTCTCGATCAGAGATTTCATCAACACCTCTTATAAAACCATCTAAATCTCCACATCTACTGTTAAAATCACCACATACATATATCAAACCTTCATTCTGATATTTATATATATCTGTAAGCAATGAGTCATAAAAGGTATTGACCTCAAAGAAACGTGACGAATTTTCAGGAGGTAGGTAACAGACACATGGTAAAATACACAGAGAACTGGATTTATGACTTAACTTTAACCATAAAATACCCTCATAAGAGTCATCTAAAACAGAAACATCAAAATTTAATAACAAATCATTGCGTATAAAAAATCCTACTCCCCCAGACCCATTCCTGGCATTTTTATGTAAAACTTTTCTGTTGTTACCAAACCAACGATAACCATCTAAGTTTAAACCATTATTGTCAGTGAGATGAGTTTCAGCAATACCTAAAATATCTATGTCAGATGATAAAACACAGGAAGACCTAAGGTTAAAATTGTCACTGTTAGTATCGGGTTTCCAACCACGGACATTCCAAAACCCGGCAGTAATCTAATTTCGCCAACGCTGGCCATTTCGGGAACTTCGTTCATATATATTTTAGTTGGTTGGGACCGGAGCCTTTTTGTCTGTTGCTTGGTCCACCGGGGCTCAACTGGTGACCTTCTTTTGCTTCAGATTTCCAGTGGGGTTGTTTGGCAGGCCAGGGATCTCCACCTGTCAGACGGCCCGTTGTATCTGTTGAGTCCTCGTCTTTGCTTCTTCATGGTGTTGAAATTTGATTTATGTGTTTACCGTGATGATTCATTGACGAGTTAGAGGGTTATCATGCGAACCGAACAACCAACTAAATGTTTTGTACCACTTCAGAAACTGAGGGTGAGGTTGGGCCTGTAAAATCGATTTAAGCCCCCCAGTAATTCATTACTGACCGTTCCAAGGCGGTAATTCTGTTGTGGTTCTCTGTTGCCTGTTTTTGGTGTCAGAGTTTCTGTGATGTTTTACCTTATGTATGTTCTTATTATTTTTGGTTCGGTTTGGGTTGCTGAGTGGCCACCTTTTGGGAACAAGCTGCTCACTCGGTTGGCCATATGTTCTCTGTATCTTGATTATTTGTAATCTTAGTTGTTTCCAACTATGGTTTGAGGGCTGGATTTGGATTTTGATTGTTTCAGTTCCTGGTCTTTGCATACTTTTTACTTGTAATAATTATGCTATTTCATCAACACATTTGCATAATTTGACTTTTTGGTGGTAAAATTTCAAATATATGATAATTTACAGATGCACCACAAATATTCCGAATTTTATTCCTGTCTCCCATATCTCTAAGACCCACTCCATGATGTAGACGATTTTTTGTCAACTTTTTATTTCAAGTTTCTTTTCGGATGTTAATTTATTACCCCCACCCCATTTGCAAAATATTAATGCCCCATCTGCTTTTTCATGTCAGTGAATCATCTGTCAAAATGTGCATGTTGTCTGTGATTTCTTATAAGCTGTGACTAATAAAATACTGTTTGGCTTAGTCTCTATAATTTAAGTTAGATCTAAAATGATGTATCACTGAGGGCTAAGAATAAATAACAATTTAATATGCTACACCTTTATGCGCAAAAATCCATGACAAATACTAGGCCACGTTGACACCTTGGGTATTAACTGTTAATTTTATTACGGTAAAGTGCTGTAGTTAATGTTGTAACATTCTGGGTCGTTTGATATTGAATAGTTCTTGAAACCTGTAAAGTTTAAAGATTTAATGAATGTAACTTCCGAATTTATAAGCAATATTGTGATGTCTTCGAACTTTCTTAACACCCTGTATAACAACGAAGTTTACTCGCTAAAGTTTCAACGTAGTTGAAATTACTGGTATTTGACGTTGTATCCAAGGCGAGCAAAAAAGGGATATTTAAGTCTGTATATATTTCAAACTTCTTGTTCGCTATAGGCATAACAGAAGGGCTTCCAGCCTTTTTACAGGCTATTTTTGGGTAAGGGTGAAAGTTCAAATGCCTGTGGCTGATGCCGACTGAATAAGAGAGAGAGAGAGAGAGAGAGAGAGAGAGAGAGAGAGATTTTAAACAAACAAACAAAAAAGAACAGATTCTGGTAAAAACATATCGACTCCTACGTTTAATTTTAATTAGTATAGAATTACCAATTGTGTGAAGTTAAAATCAGACATACCTAAGAATGTCAGTGAGAAAACTAACATCACTCATATCAAAATGCGACAACATAAGCAATAGATATTTACATTAAGATGATGATATTACAAATTCCTTACATCCCTGGTCTTCGCAGCTGGTATTTTCCTTGCAGTCTGAGAGCGCCATTCCTCGCTACAAAAATGCCATCGCCAGACGACACCTTAGGCCAATGTACGTGAACAATTTTCATTCTGTGGAAAAACAGAAAATAATTGATGCATAGTCTACTCAATGTAAAGTTGTATCAAATAAAGAGCTACATTTCTATTGCAACGGTGTAAATATTTAAGGCTCCAAAATAAAGTGCATCAAAGAACCGAGCTAGTCTTTGTTTTTGTTTTTTTTGTTTTTTTTTAACATTTGTACTGAGACCGTTTCGATTAGCGCTGCACCGCAACTAAAAAACATTTGTACATCATCTAAAGTGGTCCTACTCCTGCATCTATACTGGTCCTGGCATCTATTTTAGTTTTAACCAGCCTCTAGATTGGTTCCGGCTGGCATCTACTATGATGCGCTCAGCACACAAATATCCCAGTTACACCCGAATAACTTATTACAGTAATGCCTTCTATGATTAATTTGTTCTTGTAAAAACATTCTGAAAGTTCAGTTTCCAGATGTTTTATGATAACTCCACAAGTTTATCTTTTAACACACTGAAATATTGTATCAATATGCTTTACATATAGAGTCGGTTGGCATTGTTACATGTTTTCAAATCATTTGTAAAAGCTCAAATATTTAATATGCAAGTGAGAATAGAATTTCGCGCGTGCCAGGCGTGTAACAATAGCTGTTATGCAATGATAATAAAGCATAGGCAATTAAGCTGAATTTATTTATTAAAAAAGGTAAAAAAAGGTTTCCCATAGCCTAATAGCCGTAGGGGCAGTTGGGATTAGAGACCCACTGTATCTTGGGCACAGCTGATGAAAGGCGGAGCCCATCTCTCTCCTTTCGCTGCCTTATCCTTCCCTTATCCTTATCCTTCCCTGATTCGTAAAAGGTACCCATTTACTGCTATTATTAATTAAACACACTTAAAAACAACAAAGTTCTGAGTCATTATAGAAGTCACATTTATTTGAACAGCGGTGAATATTGGTACATTATAAAATAGTTGCCTACTTACTCAGTGAAACTATAATGAATCTTTCCAAGATCACCAGTCTGATCCGGTACAACATGTTCCAGGAGCATGTCTTGAAGACTTTCCATGCTGAAATTAGTTATTTTATCTATATAGGCACTTCAAATGTTTCCTGAGAATTTTATTTCTGAGCACATCGACTCGTCAAATGTCTGTCTGTCTGAACTGCTTCTTCCATCACTATTTGTCAATATCACAATCAGAAGCGGAACTTGTTTCACTATTTACTTGATACAAGCATGTAATATAATCACAAATACTTTATAAGCCAATTTGAGTGAGGTTGGTTTGCCTTCCAAGCGATTTTCTTCCGCTGCTATAAAGTTCATGCCAATGATCTAGGCATATCATCAGACTGATCATACAAGAAGCAAAACTCAAGGAAAACGATTAAAATTTACATATAAATAAAACTGACTTTACCATTTTAATCAGCGATACGGGTAGATAAAAGAATTATCAGTATGATTCATCCTTTATCATGTCATCCTGTGTACATTATGAATCCACATAATTATGTTTATATTTCGCATATCTTAAACTAGTTTTTTCACCTCGCCTGATTACGCGTCAAGAAACATTCGTGAATCGGTTATCTGTCTTCTTCGTAGCTGATTTAATATAAAAGAGATGACCTCTTGAGTCCTGGAATAGTTACTCCCGTGTTGACTGTTTGACACTGTTAAATATGTCCCAGTTAATCAGTGTTCACCATTGTAGAGATCTCTCCCATAAACAGTATCGCATTATTGATCTGGAAGCTACGCTAAGAATCCCAAAGGATGCTTCTGTTACATGAAATATTGGCTACTACAGCACAATTCGATCTTGCACAGCCTTATATTGGTTAATTAATTATACCTTTGTGTGTCACAAAACTTGATTTTCAATACCTTCCACGTGATTAATTTGCGTAGTTTAGATACAAGGAATCTTAAATTGGTGATTCTTTTTGTGTAACTGTTAAATACAGTAGAACTTCAATGGCTCGAACATGCTTGAGACCTTGAAAATTAGTACCAGCCAAAGGTAGTTATAACCATCCAGGGCTAGTTTCTATATAAACTGAATTCTAGGGACCCAAGAGCGAATTCTAGCCAGGCATGGTAAACGAGCAATCAGGGTTCGAGCCATTGATCGAAGTTCTACTATATGAATATCGTGTCTATAATTCAGTTGCATCGCAGTTTTTTTTTTAATATTAACCAACAAGATAATGTGAACAATAACATTACAAATCTTTATTTCAGAAAAAAATATCTACGTAATGATACGTAATAATTATTACAGTTCTAAAAGACTTGTCTATTTCATACAGAAATGTATGCTGACTAAGTTGTTCAAATGTAAAACCCGAGATACACATTGCCTCTTAATCCTATTGCACTCAGAAAGGCCAAAACTCTATCGAGTTTTGGCCTTTCGGAGTGCAATAGGGTTAAAGATAATGCATTCAGCACTAAAAGGGTAAAATGATAATTATCTCGCGCTACTTTGGCGATGCATCTGTCTTTACCAGCATCTTTCCCCGAAAATGTACATATTGATAAAAATGTTCAAAGAAGAGTTTCAATGCTTGAATTGTTAGAATATAAAATGGAATTAGAACACTAAGTGCTAAATGTTAAAAAAATGACATACAATAGCTGTACATATTTTTCTCCAAATTACAGTTAACCCATGTATGCCTAGTGTCTATAAAGGGAAACTGGCAAACAGTGCAGACACAGGTCAGACGCCGAAAACGCGGCGTCTAATAAGGTCTATACTACTTGCATTAGACAAATCATCGGGTATTTCTCCTTAACATGAAATGAAACCGCCTAATTACTTGTACGTTGGAGAAAGGAAATATAAAATTTTACTAACATGTTTGAGGCAAAATTGCAGTAGTTTAAATTCTGATTTATTCGATATCAATATGATAAATTATTCTAACTGCAGTTGTGGTGCACAAACCGAAAACGTCAGTCACTTTTTCTTTGAATGTCCTCTTTACACACATCCAAGAAATACATTGTTGGAACAGTTGAACCCAAACTACATAGTCACATTGGATTTATTATTAAATGGCAATATTATGCTAGATTATGACAGTAACAAAACTGTTATAATGGCAGTTTTACATTTTATCAAGAACACGTAGATTTAGCTGAATACCGTGTTGCATTGTTTCCACCCATACTTGTTTTGTTTGCTGTACTGGAGGACGCTTGTGCTGTTTTGGGGCCACTTAAAGATTTACACCCTTGTTTATAATTACAAGAACGTTTTCGTGTAATATTTACAAAGTAACTCCGAAATGGCCCATTTATACATTTGACAATAGATATTAAAAGCAATGTTTGTGAAAAGTAATTTTATTCCAAGAAATAAAATAAATTTTGTAAAATCGCGGTCCGCTGTCGAAATCGTCTCATTGGACAGAATTAATTTGCACTGACGTCACTAGCGCGTGCACGAATAAGAAAAATACATAGGCACGTCATATGACCGTAACAACACCAACAAATGATATATTCTGTAATTACCAACTTCGTTAACACTGGCGATGCACCAACAAATATCGTATTCTGTCATTTAAACAACAACAATTAACATTGGTGTTGCACCAACAAACATTGTATTCTGTCATTAAATCAACTACAATTAACTTTGGCGATGCACCGACAAACATTATTGGCGATGCACCAACAAATACCGTATTCTGTCATTATCAACTACAATTAACATTGGCGATGCACCAACAAACATTGTATTCTGTCATTAAATCAACTATAATAAACATTGGCGATGCACCGACAAACATTATTGGCGATGCACCAACAAATATCGTATTCTGTCATTATCAACTACAATTAACATTGGTGATGCACCGACAAACATTGTATTCTGTCATTATCAACTACAATTAACATTGGCGATGCACCGACAAACATTAAGGGCGATGCACCGACAAACATTGTATTCTGTCATTTTCAACTACAATTATCATTAGCGATGCACCGACATACATTGTATTCTGTCATTATCAACTACAATTAACATTGGCGATGCACCGACAAACATTGTATCCTGTCGTTGTCAACTACAATTAACATTGGCGATGAACTGACAAACATTATTGGCGATGCACCGACAAACATTGTATTCTGTCATTATCCACTACAATTAACATTGGCGATGCACCGACAAACATTGTATTCTGTCATTATCAACTACAATTAACATTGGCGATGCACTGACAAACATTATTGGCGATGCACCGACAAATATTGTATTCTGTCATTATCAACTACAATCAACATTGGCGATGCATCGACAAACATTATTGGCGATGCACCGACAAACATTGTATTCTGTCATTATCAACTACAATTAACATTGGCGATGCACCGACAAACATTATTGGTGATGCACCGACAAATATCGCATTCTGTCATTATCAACTACAATTATTATTGGTGATGCAACAATAAACATCGTTTTTTGTCATTGCCAACTTTGTTTAACACTGGCAATTAAAACGCGATAATAGATCTATTGTGAACCTTACTACAGAAGAATACAGTATACAACAGAGTGATACACTACAGCGAGACTACTTCGGTTTATTGGGACCTAGAAACTACCAACCAACCTCTGGCAATACACCAACAAACATCGTATTCCGTCATTGCAAACTTTGTTTAACACTGGCCAGCCGGAGTTAAACAAAGTTTGTAACAGCAGAATACGATTTGGGCGGGTGTTAAACGGAGCTGGCAGCAACAGAATTTGGTGTTTGTCATTATTATGCAAGTATGTTCTTATTATTTGACTCTTTTCCTTATGTATAACATTTGTTTTGGCCTGAGACTTGCAGAAGCGAGACGTATGTATTACTTTTTGCGTCGTGTCGTCGGTTGCAGCGTTAACGGTATACGGTATTAACTGCTGTCGAGTTTTCTGGTTTAGCTCTGTTTCTCTAGAACAATACTGACCGAAGACCAGTGGCGGCTGTGTACCAGTTGCGGCCATATTCATTTTGCACGCTAAATTATGTGTTTGATGCGTCCTATATTTGAGGGGTCTTGTAAGAAAAAAGGGAATGCCTACAAACAAGATTGTTAAAAAAACACAACCTAGGAGGCAACCGCAAACAGCTTTGCTACTACCTTCATGCTAACATCAATTCACTTCCGAGGGGACTATGGGCGCTTTAACATCACATAGAAGAGTCAGTTGGGTTTGTTATCCGGATGCCATCAACATGAAAAGAGTGACAAAGACCGCAGCCTAACAACAGCAAATGATATTTGAAAATTAAATTCGCATATCACGTTTGGACACTCCATAATTTAGCGCATGACAATAGTGATCACGGCCCTGGAATAGTACATAGGCGTAAATCTTTCCAACCAATTAAAAGGATACAATTGCACACATCCTTTCAGTATTACTCTCCCATTGTCCTGATATGACTGAAATACTGTTGAAGTGGACGGAAAATCGCAAGTCATCCATCCATCCATGTTTTGGGATTGGTTTAAAGATAAGATAAAGGATCTTTATCTAATGTCGCATATAAATGACAAACGACATAAGCTCTGTAGAGCTTTTATTGCGACAAACAAGGTATCCTGTAACAAATGTTACCTACCTGATGACATAAATTTATCTTTCTAGGACTACCCTTAATAGGCGAGCGTCAACCAAGGGAGCTCCTGGTACCATTTTTACGCCTTTCGTATGGTTCGGCCGGGATTCGAACTCACGACCTCCCGTATCCGAAGCGGACGCTCTACAAGTGAGCTATCGGGGCAGTATTAACCCTCTGAGTTACCGGAGTTTGTGGTGTTTCAATCGACCATTGTGATGCGTTCCGTTTCGGTACATTCGGAACAGCAAAATAGGCTGTCCTACTAAAGACAGAAAAGGACTTTCCCCACCGAAAAGGACCGAAAAGAACTTTCGGGCACCGAAAAGGACTTTTATTTGCCGTTAAATGCCATATAAAACATATGTTTTAGAAATTTTAATATCATGATAATATTAATCAGCGCTAGAATCATAATTTTGTGAATGCTAGTATCTTCATCCTAAAATTTCACAAAAATATTACAGCACAGAAAAGGACTCCACTTCTTGCCATGTACCGAAAAGGACATAGCAAATGCCGAATTTCGGGCACCGAAAAGGGCATTTTTCACTTAGTGTTCTAGAAAATTATGTTTAGAAATAAAATATTTTACCCTTTATATTTATTCAAACGTTTTTATAGCATAAAATGGCGTTTAAAAAGTCCTTTTCGGTGCCCGAAAGTTCTTTTCGGTCCTTTTCGGTGGCAAAAGTCCTTTTCTGTCTTTAGTAGGACCCCAAAATAGGACCGGAAGTCCTCAAAGTTCAAGGTTTTGTTGCTTCGCGCCAAGTTTGCAGTATTTGATGTAAATTATTTAGATACTGTTTCTCTTTTCCTGCAAGATTTTCATTTTAAAAGATTCATAGATACAAGTTTAATTAACGAGCATCAATAATTTTTGACATCTTCATTCTAACTTTGAAATTTTGTGAGGTGTAATGAGTTTTCGTGTCCGATTGTTTTTGTTTTCTCTTTTGTTTGGAGCACAGGGGCTTGTATCACACTTTTTTTTCAGGCCGCAGTGATAGGTTAGTGAATGTACGTAGGTTAGTGTATGTACATACACTAACCTATGACTGCAGCCTGCAAAAAGTGTGATACAATCCCCTGTGGTTAGGGCTTCTACGTTTACACGTTTAAACGGTAACGGTTCGTGTATGTGTACTAAACGTTTACAGAATTTGCATATCGTTTACACGAACCAAACACATGATCAATAATCCATAATAAACGTCATGAAATCGTAATCGTTTTTCGTCACTTCTTGTCCTTTGAAAAAATGGCTGAAAAGCAAAACAAACGCTCGCAAGTTTGGAAGTACTTCAACGTAGTTGAAGCTGGCGAGAAGAAAAAAGCCAAATGCACTTTGTGTGCGGTTGAGGTCTCCTACACGGGCGGTAGCACAGGGGCTATGTCCAATCATCTAAAACATGTGCACAAGTCTCTAAATACTGACCAAGCTGCAGCCACCGTTTGCAAAAGTGTCCAGCCACCTATAACAGCGTTTAGAACCCCTGTTGTGTCCACCATGTCGAAACTCAAATGGCAAACTTGCACTGAGAAACTGGCTAACATGTGCGCGCGGGACTTGCGTCCCATGAGTATTGTGGAAGGGGATGGTTTCAAAGATTTCTGCCATGAACTGAATCCATCTTACAACGTCCCCAGTAAACAAACGATCTCCAAGTATGTTTCAATCAGCTATGATAAGGTGAAGGCTGATCTTATACAGTGCATTGCGGCGCAGACTGGGATCTCATTAACTTGTGATCATTGGACCAGTTTAGCAATGGAAGGGTTTATAACTGTGACCGGGCACTTTATTGACGAAAGCTGGGCGTTTCAAAACTGCGTTCTTGCAACCAGGAAAACCACAGAGAGACATACGGGGGAGAACATTGCTTTAGATATCATGAACGTTTGTTCAGAGTTTGGTATAAAAGCATCCCTGGTTGCATCCCTTGTAACGGACAATGCATCGAACATGGTCTCATGCGCAACTCATTTGCCTGATTCATTCACCCATGTTCGATGCTTTGGACACACATTACAGCTGTCTATCAGGGGTGCTTTTGAAAAGGTTACTTCCATTACTCGCACAATTGGTGCAGCAAAACAGATTGTGAATCACTTCAGAAGGTCGGTTAATGTGAACACAGAACTTCATATTAGGCAGAGACAAATGGGTATCTCTGAAAATGCTTTGATACTGGACTGTCCAACGAGATGGAATTCGACATATGACATGTTTGAACGTTTACTAGAACAACGTTTGGCAGTATATGCTGTTCTTCACGATCCAAAGATTACAAAGCCCACTGATGCTAGGGTACTTGATATGACGGATGACCAGTGGACCATAATTGAGGGCATGATTCCTGTACTCAAACCCTTATATATGGCCACTCGTATGATGTGTTCTGAAGAGTACCCTACCCTCAGTGGGACTTACCCAGTTCTTTTCAGTCTAATCAATTATCACCTCTCCCAGAATGACAAAGATAGCGCTGCTGTTTCTGCTTTCAAAAAATATGTATCAGATGATCTTCAGCGTAGGTACTTTATGAAAGACACTGATAAACTGTGTACTAGTCTTCCAATCGTGTGCACTTTCCTTGATCCTCGTTACCGATCCCTCCCTTTTCTCACGGAGGTTCAGCGTGCTAAAGTACATGAGCACATTCTGTCAATCCTGCAAACATCACGTTTTTCTACTGAGAACACTTGCACCAATCCTGATTGTACAGCCACTGAGTCGCAAACAACGGATGTTGCTAACGCTGATAGTTCAACTCAAAGCAATCAAGTTTTTGCATGCAAACGTAGTAAATTGTCACAAGACGACGTCTCCTTCCTTCTAGGTGGGTATTTTGATACTCAAGACTGTGACGTCGTTGTTCCCTCCACTTCGGCTGAAGAACTTGATATGTATGCAAAAGAAAAACCTGTTAGCACAAAAGTTAATCCGTTTGACTGGTGGAAAGTTAGTTGTGTAAACTTTCCCAAATTGGCTGCCTTAGCGCGCCGCGTCCTGTGTTCTCCAGCAACATCGGTTCCGTCTGAGCGCGTTTTCTCCACCGCTGGTGGTACCGTGACAAAACTGCGTGCTGCACTGGACTCGGAGTCAATAGACAAACTAGTCTTCCTGAATAAAAGGCTGAAATTTCTGGCAAATCAGAAATCCGCGTCTGCCATGCACTTAGTTGTTAAAGCCGAGCCGAAATCACCAATCAAAGTTGAGCCACGTGTTGAAGCAGGCCCGTCTACCAGTAACAGTGCTCTTCCTCCACTACCAAATCTTCCAGATCTGCCATTTAGTTTGTGATTTCATGCTGATTTTAAAAGGCTTGAAGGGAAGTGGGCTTGAGATGATGATGGGTAACTGAACTGCGTCGCGCAAAAAAGTTGTTTATAGTATTTGTATACAGCGAAGACGAAAACCTGTCTATCTGTCACACCTGGTTAGAGTATTTTACTGTGCCAGTAGAATCCTGAAGGTCCATACTTTGTGCTAGCAAACAGCAAAGGTTCAGATCAAACAGCGGATGAGCAGGCTGGTCTCCGCCTTTGCAAATTGCGTGTATAAATAAGCAATCCTTTAGCGTGTCGCAGCTCAGTTCATACTAAGTATGAATCGCGTAAGCTGAATCATCTGTTTTCTGTATTTCAATATCTTGTGTCACACTATTTTTGCCCGTTTCTAAATGCACCCTCTTAAATACTACACACTGAAATGACTAATTGGCAATTGCGCCAGGCTCTTTTAGCGCAACGCAGTCTCCACGTTGTAATATTCAAGAAAGTGCATAACTTTGATGAATATAAAACGTGGCCGAAATAGAATGACGATTCAGAGCATCAAATCAGTTTTGTACATAAATGGGTGTACTTAGAGTTCTTCTTTAATAAGCGGCATTTTCCTTGCAACAGTAGTTCGACTTTCATTTAACTACCCAGTTTTGTCACAGGCTGTCAAAATAGTCTCTTTTGAGACGACCCCCACTGAATTGATCAATTCAGCGGATACTGACTGGTTCCAGGGTCAGTTGCTGAGGTGTATCGAAGCTACTGAAACGCGGGTAAACAGACATATACACAATCTGTGTGCGGTGGTGTTTTCAAAGTAATTGGCAATTACACAGACTGAATTGTCTGATTTTACCACGCAATGTCAGTTAGCGGCAAAATGTGACTTCTAGTGACTTCTAACTATTTTCGATGGATACTACACTAGGATGACTAGAGATTTATGTGCTTTTTACGGTGAGTATCTAAATATTCGTGTAAACGGAAACGTTTCGTTTTTAAAACATCGTGTAAACGTTTACAGATTTTGGTAAACGTAGAAGCCCTACCTGTGGTACAGATTTTGGGCCATATATGCTCATAGGCACCTGATTACAGAAATTCAGAATCCAGCGTTATAAATAGTAAGTAATACTGAAGGCTTCTCACTCGCTAGTTTTGAATCAACGGAAGTGTGTCTGGTTCCTTGTTCCTCAAGCGACTATTAAACTGATTGTCGTTTTAGACAGACCCGCCCAGTACGCGGACACTACCAGTACGCGGACACTTACGTGTTTTGCATCAAATAAATGCTACGATCCCTTCTGAATTCAACTAATTTTGTAACATTATTTCAAGGCGCACCTTTATGCATCATTTTGTCAGTCTCTTTTATATTTACACAACATAGTTTCGACTTTGCAGGACTGTTGCAGACGGGTATCACAATCGGTGCTTCAGTTTGGCTGCGGCAAACACGCGAACAGGTAAAGTAAACAGTCATGTGCCAATATGAAATCAGAACAATCCTGTACAATATTTATACATTTTTATTAACTACATGCATCAATAATTTTATTAGTATTCCAGCTAATAAATGACATCTCAGTTTACTCAGATGCTAAAGTGTCCGCGTACTGGTATGATAAGCCTGTTTCTATACAGCAAATAGCATGACCTCAACAGCGTCACGTTGCGCATGCGCACATGAATTTTTTCACGTGTTTCCTTTGTCTATATTTAGCACAATAATTTTCCAAAAATTGCATGCCCCTCCGGTAGCCCGGAACGCATTGGACTCTTAACATCAGACGAAACACCCTTAAATGTGTCCGCGTACTGGTCGGGTCTGTCTATGCTATTGACATGTGCAGACGTTTTGGTAAAGGCCCACTGTTGTCAAAAAAGCGGTTGTAAACAAAAGAATCAATACTGAAATCGTCTTAAAATATTAAATTGAAGATACACCATTCGAAAGAAAGAAGAACTTATTCAAATGAGCAACTTTGGTAAAACCTTGGAAACTATCTGCACACATCAATAGCATAAAACGGCAATCAGTTAAATAGTCGCTTGAGGAACCAGGAACCAGACACACTTCCGTTGATTCAAAACTAGCGAGTGAGAAGCCTTTAGTATTACTTACTATTTATAACGGTGGATTCTGAATTTCTGTAATCAGGTGCCTATGTATATGCTTTCACCCATCTACATCTACCAATTAAGTACATGGCCAATATTGGCATAGTCGCACTGTGAACAACCTTAAAACATTCGTGCTGGGAGGTTCTTATGTACAGTTAAAATCAGATAAAAACATGTTGTTCACAATCACGGTCACCATCCATTGTCCGTTGAATCGATGTCTGAATCTATCTTCATGGTCACGGGTCAACTCTGTCTGTAACCAACTCAGCCCCCGAGTCAACTCGGCCTCAGGTCAACTCAGCTGGGTCAACTCAGCCTGTTAAATGTTATTTTATAAATATGGTATATTGTGTATGTAGAAATAAGATTCGTTTCAACAATCTCTCCGGGTAATTAGTCACACCTGACCTATGAATGTTTGCTGGGAAGGTGTTAATAACTTAAAGATTATTGTCCCCCGCCTTTTCGAAGAAAAGCAGAGGGACATAGTTTTCGGCTTTCCGTCCTTCTGTCTTTCCATCCTTCTGTCCCCCTAAAGTAGTAGGTACCTTGTGTGCGCAACTCCTCCTACAGTTTTATGCTGATTCTTTCGAAACTTTACAGCTGTTTTTGTCATGGTCTGCAGATACGCATGTGGTTTGGATATAATCCTGAGATTATTTTTTGTCACTTTTTCCACAAGTTGAACCTAGTCATTTTTTAGGCGTTATTACTATCAAAGTGAATAGATAGTGGGTACCTTGTGTGCGCAACTCCTCCAATAGTTTTATGCCGATGCCTTTGAAACTTCACAGGTGTTTTGGTCATGGTCTGGAGATAAGCATGTGGTTTGGATATAATCCTCACATAATTTTTTGCCACTTTTTCCACAAGTTGAACATAGTCATTTTTTAGGCGTTTTTACTATCATAGTGACTAGATAGTGGGTACTTTGTGTGCGTAACTCCTCCTACAGTTTTATGCAGATTCCTTTGAAACTTCACAGGTACTTTGGTCATGGTTTGAAGATATGCATGTGGTTTTGATATAATCCTCACATTGTTTTTATCACTTTTTTCTCAAATTGACCATAGCCATTTTTTTATACATTTTTACTATCAAAGTGAATAGATAGTGGGTACCTTGTGTGTGCAACTTCTCCTACAGTTTTATGCCGATTCCTTTGAAACTTCACAGGTGTTTTGATCATTGTCTGAAGATATGCATATGGTTTGGATATAGTCCTTATATTATTTTTTATTACTTTTTTCGCAAATTGAACTTAGCCATTTTTCATACATTTTTTACTATCAAAATGAATAGATTGTGGGTACCTTGTGTGTGCAACTCCTCCTACAGTTTTATGCCGATTCCTTTGAAACTCCACAGGTGTTTTGATCATGGTCTGAAGATATGCATGTGGTTTGGATATAATCCTCACATAATTTTTTGCCACTATAACCACAAGTTGAACTTAGTCATTTTTTAGGCGTTTTTACTATCATAGTGACTAGATAGTGGGTACTTTGTGTGCGTAAATCCTCCTACAGTTTTATGCAGATTCCTTTGAAACTTCACAGGTACTTTGGTCATGGTTGGAAGATATGCATGTGGTTTTGATATAATCCTCACATTGTTTTTATCACTTTTTTCTCAAATTGACAGTACGGTAGTTCTTCTAAAATTTCGCACAGAAAAAAATAATTATTTTATTTGCTGTCCGAAATTTTAGAAATTACGATTTCGCATTTTTGTCAGTGCTCGAAATTTTAGAGTTTGTACATTACCGCTGTATTTCGGACTCAGCAGGAACAGGTTATATCACAGTGCACTATGCGAGAATAAATCATATCTCCCGGCAGGTCACAGCGGGAACCTTGTTAAGAAGTACTTATCTTCACAGCAGGTGTAATCCAAAAATGAAAGAAAATCATGTCAGTCTAATGTGGCCTTATTAAATCTGACCATTTATTTAATAATCGGCAGACCGTTACATGTTCAATAGAAGGACAGAAGCAGTCGTGTGCCACTCACGACAGATCAGGGGGGAAATATCTTGCACCCAACATGCATAACATGAAGGTTTTCTTTCCAAAGTGTGAGGTTGCCCTGAAAAAGGGCAGTTTTGTATGTAGCAGAACCGTCTGCCGCATTTAGAAACTTTTTTTTTCAGTCTGCTTTTACGTCCTTTCCATTTAACTTGAAAGTATATAATGGCATGGCACCTCTAAGCCGCCTCTCAACTTCTGATTAAGGATATCTCTTTGGGAACATGACCACAGTCATCATGCCCCTTTTTTAGCTCACCTGAGCACGAAGTGCTCAGGGTGAGCTTTTGGGATACCGTGATGTCCGTCGTACGTCCGTCCGGACGTCCGTCAACTTTTGCTTGTGTACACTCTAGCGGGCACAGTTTCGATCCAATCTTCATGAAACTTTGTCAGAATGTTTATCTCCATAAAATCTAGGCCAAGTTCGAAACTGGGTCATGTCGGGACAAAAACTAGGTCACTAGGTCAAATCTTAGAAAAACCTTGTGTACGCTCTAGAGGGCACAGTTTTCATCCAAAGTTCATGAAACTTTGTCAGAATGTTTATCTCCATAAAATCTAGGCCAAGTTCGAAACTGGGTCACGTCGGGTCTAAAACTAGGTCACTAGGTCAAATCATAGAAAAACCTTGTGTACGCTCTAGAGGACACAGTTTTGATCCAATCTTTATGAAACTTTGTCAGAATGTTTATCTTCATAAACTCTAGGACAAGTTCGAAACTGGGTCATGTCGGGTCAAAAACTAGGTCACTAGGTCAAATCTTAGAAAAACCTTGTGTACGCTCTAGAAGGCACAGTTTTGATCCAAAGTTCATGAAACTTAATCAGAAAGTTTATCCTTATAATATCTAGGATAAGTTTGAAACTGGGTCACGTCGGGTCAAAAACTAGGTCACTAGGTCAAATCATAGAAAAAACCTTGTGTATGCTCTAGAGGACACAGTTTTGTTCCAATCTTTATGAAGCATTGTCAGAATGTTTATCTGTAAAAACTCTAGGCCAAGTTCGAAACTGGGTCTTTTTGGGTCAAAAACTAGGTCACAAGGTCAAATCTTAGAAAAGCCTTGTGTACGCTCTAGAAGGCACAGTTTTGATCCAAAGTTCATAAAACTTTTTCAGAATGTTTATCCTCATAATATGTAGGACAAGTTTGAAACTGGGTCACTAGGTCAAATCATAGAAAAACTAGGTCACTAGGTCAAATCATAGAAAAACCTTGTGTACGCTCTAGAGGACACAGTTTTGATCTAATCTTTATGAAACTTTGTCAGAATGTTTACTTCCATAAACTCTCGGCCAAGTTTGAAAGTAGGTCATGTCGAGTCAAAAACAAGGTCACTAGGTCAAATCATAGAAAAACCTTGTGTATGCTCTAGAGGACACAGTTTTGATCCAAAGTTCATGAAACTTTGTCAGAATGTTTATCCTCATAATATGTAGGATAAATTTGAAACTGGGTCATGTCGGGTCAAAAACTTGGTCACTAGGTCAAATCTTAGAAAAACCTAGTGTACGCTCTAGAAGGCACAGTTTTCATCCAAAGTTCGTGAAACTTTGTCAGAATGTTTATCCTCATAATATCTAGGACGAGTTTGAAACTGGGTCACATTGGGTCAAAAACTAGGTCACTAGGTCAAATCATAGAAAAACCTTGTGTACACTCTAGAGGACACAGTTTTGATCCAATCTTTATGAAACATTGTCAGAATGTTTATCTCCATAAACTCTAGGCCAAGTTCGAAATCGGGTCATGTCGAGTCATAAACTAGGTCACTAGGTCAAATCTTAGAAAAACCTTGTGTGCGCTCTAGAAGGCACAGTTTTGATTCAAAGTTCATGAAACTTTGTCAGAATGTTTATCCTCATAATATGTAGGACAAGTTTGAAACTGGGTCATGTCAGGTCAAAAACTAGGTCACTAGGTCAAATCATAGAAAAAACATTGTGTATGCTCTAGAGGACACAGTTATGATCCAATCTTTATGAAACATTGTCAGAATGTTTATCTCTATAAGCTCTAGGCCAACTTCGAAACTGGGTCTTGTTGGGTCAAAAACTAGGTCACTAGGTCAAATCTTAGAAAAGCCTTGTGTACCCTCTAGAGGACACAGTTTTGATCCAAAGTTCATGAAACTTTGTCAGAATGTTTATCCTCATAATATGTAGGACAAGTTTGAAACTGGGTCATATCGGGTCAAGAACTAGGTCACTAGGTCAAATCATAGAAAAACCTGGTGTACGCTCTAGAGGACACAGTTTTGATCTAATCTTTATGAAACTTTGTCAGAATGTTTATTTCCATAAACTCTCGGCCAAATTTGAAAGTAGGTCATGTCCGGTCAAAAACAAGGTCACTAGGTCAAATCATAGAAAAACCTTGTGTTCGCTCTAGAGGACACAGTTTTGATCCAAAGTTCATGAAACTTTGTCAGAATGTTTATCCTCATAATATGTAGGATAAGTTTGAAACTGGGTCATGTCGGGTCAAAAACTTGGTCACTAGGTCAAATCTTAGAGAAACCTTGTGTACGCTCTAGAAGGCACAATTTTCATCCAAAGTTCATGAAACTTTGTCAGAATGTTTATCCTCATAATATCTAGAACAAGTTCGAAACTGGGTCACGTCGGGTCCAAAACTAGGTCACTAGGTCAAATCATAGAAAAACCTTGTGTACGCTCTAGAGGACACAGTTTTGATCCAATCTTTATGAAACATTGTCAGAATGTTTATCTCCATAAATTCTAGGCCAAGTTCGAAACTGGGTCATGTCCAGTTATAAACTAGGTCACTAGGTCAAATCTTAGGAAAACCTTGTGTGCGCTCTAGAAGGCACAGTTTTGATCCAAAGTTCATGAAACTTTGTCAGAATGTTTATCCTCATAATATGTAGGACAAGTTTGAAACTGGGTCATGTCGGGTCAAAAACTAGGTCACTAGGTCAAATCATAGAAAAACCTTGTGTACGCTCTAGAGGACACAGTTTTGATCTAATCTTTATGAAACTTTGTCAGAATGTTTATCTTCTTAAACTCTCGGCCAAGTTTGAAAGTAGGTCATGTCGGGTAAAAAAACTAGGTCACTAGGTCAAATCTTAGAAAAACGTTGTGTAAGCACTAGAAGGCATAGTTTTGATCCAGTCTTCTTGAAACTATGTCAAAATGTTTATTGTCCGTATATCTAAGCCCCCTATGAAACTGAGTCACGTCGGCTCAAGGTCAAATCTTAGAAAAACATTGTGTACACCCTAGAGGGCACAGTTTTGATCCAATCTTCATGAAACTCTGTCAGAATGTTAATCTTAATGAAATCTAGGTAAAGTTTGAAACTGGGTCGTGTCGGGTCAAAAACTTGGTCACTAGGTCAAATATAAGAACGACCTTGTATACGCTCCAGAGGGCACAGTTTTGATCCAATCTCAATGAAACTGTGTCAGAATGTTTATTCTTACAATATCCAGGCCAAGTTTGAAACTGGGTCATGCCGGGTCAAAAACTAGGTCAAATGTTAGTATGGTAAAAACTCTTATAAATCTTCACCAGAGCCAGTGAACTGATTAATGCTCAGGTGAGCGATTCAGGGCCACCATGGCCCTCTTGTATTGTCTCCATCATACGGTAGTTCGCCATCATTCTCAGGCTCTGTATCTAGCGCCTCTGACTACCGGTTCCCAGTAGACCTCCACGAGACAAATTTGACCTGCGGCGAAACCTCGTTTAGTGCCAGTCTTGCAATACATACCGTTTATACCGACACTAGAATTTGACTATCTCATGTACGCAAGTGAGTGTCGCGTTCTTAGAAAAATTGTATACAGGCGTATGTTTGCCTTCACCAGCCCGTACGGATGCAACCTACGCATGCGCAGACCGGGCGTCTTTCGCTGGACGGGCTGTGAATGCCCCAACCACAATGCGCATGTGCGCAAGCAATCCGGGGCATGCGCAGTTGTTAGAATATATGTAAAAACGATATCATGGTTAATACAAATAAAATTATTCACACAGGGTAATTAATAAGGAAAAAGAAAAGATACTAGAGAATTCTCGATGAAATTTACCTTAACGTAATTTGCCCTAATAGATCGGAGTATTTTACGGCATGACATGGAAAGCCTGTGTGTCGGCACAGGCTGATCAGTGCAAAAATGTCCCATACACACTGCGCATGTGCGCAGGCTATCCTTGGCATGCGCAGTTGTAAATATAAAAAGGAAATCATGATAAATACAAATATATACGCAAGTGTAGTTTTAAATAATTTGCCCAAATAGATCAGAGGTATCTTACGGCATGACAAGATAGTGTTTCCCCCAGAACTGAAAAAGGGCATGGTAAATTTTTCCCGAGAAGGGCACTTTAGCGCGCGGATCTCCAAAAGCAGAGCACTTTGTGTACTTTCATTAGAGGGTGCTTCTGCAGTGTGTATATATAGTGTATTACTCAACTGTATTTTAATAAAAAAGGTATTATTAAGAGAGGTTAAGCTGAAAGACTGTTGATAAAGATTTAAACCTTTCATTCATACTTATTTCTTTAGTATCAGCACCATTATCATGAAATGCAGTAAATCTAATGAAGCAGACAGTCCAAGTAAGGGTGGGGTCTGATTGTAGGATAATTCTCAGCTAGTTTCTTAGTCTCTTCTGCTGTCCACAAAATAACATGGTGTTGGCCTCATTTAAAACAGTGCTGATGCAGTTCTAATAAGGGCCATAACATATGTTTTTATGATCGGTAAAATTATTGTTTATTATCAAACCCCACACTTATTTGGACAGATGTCTAATATACCAGTAAAGATAAAACAATATGATTTTATTTACAGTTTTACTTTCTTTACCAATTTGTATCCCAGTAAACAGAATAAACAACAAGTAAGCAACCACTTCTGAGTGATTTCAATTGCCAAGTTAGGCAGTTGAAAATATCGGGTCGACTGTTTCACCTACTGCCTCTTGAACTGTCTGTCTGAGTGAGGAACTGCAAAAGCAATGAGCTGTCTATTCAGTATTCCTTGATACTTACTTCTGGTACTTCTTTTCAAGAAACCAATTTCATTCCAACATAAACATGACAAGTCCCAGCCCACTGGGCATACGATGTTGAATCAACCTTGATTCAACGTCGTGTGACGTTGAATCAAGGTTGAATCAAGGTTGATTCAACATTGTGAGCCTGCTGGGAGGCCCCTCATGTAGTTCAGAATAGACCAAACTGACTCAGAAACATGAGTTTTTAAAGCTTATACTTGATGCAGTATTGCCTCCCTTACTTACAATTCTTTTTTATTTGATTTTGTTATTCATTGATTAATTTTCTTCTTTCAGGAATAGACATAGCTTAATACTTCGTGCTTTTGAACTACATCATAGTCTAAAATCTTTTTTTGACATATAAAAATCATATGCGAGTATAAAAGTTCCTAATTTAACAAATAAAATAGACCGCCTGTAACACTAATTTGTTTTAAAATTTACATTATATACTACCGATTTAGACCAACGGTACATTTAAAAAGTATACGGCAACGTTTAATTATCTAGCGTGAACTTAGCCGAAACTACGTAGACTGGCCCATGTTCCTACTTCTGTGTGTATTCTCTGCTCTTGAAGGAACTTTTTCAGATTTTAATTTTACCTGTCTGTGTTGAAAAAGACGATATGGAATGATTTGTCTTTGCAACTTTGGCATTGTCTTTTTGAATTTCTGAAATTTTACGTTTTCTGGTCGGCATTTTGACGAGCTTTCACTACGAAGACCGATGCAAGAATGCATTAAAACGAAGGTGCGGAAAAATGATAAATTTTAATTGGGAAGATAACAGACAGTTTCATGCATAATCTAATGGAATTAACCAGTGTTTGGTCGAGATCGGACACTCTCAAAGGCGGCTTAACCTTTGATCGGCAGCATGTTTGATTGGTTCGTATTTCGTTCGTAAGGACACTTTCCCTTAATCGAGCTCGTTAATACATTAAAGGATGCGGTAATCGGTGATCACTTGTACTGTTACCGTCATCAATCAATTTACTTTGTAATAATCGGGAACCAGCAATTAGGCGGGGCTTCTTCTTTAATTGACAGAAGACATGCGCTCGCGCCATCCAATCGTCGCACGCGACTTTGAGGTATTTTCACGGATCATGGAGCTAATCAGCGGTGGATTATGACATCATTATTGTCAATAAACCGTTATTCTAATCGAGTAATATACTGTCCAAACAATATACATGCAAACTTATCCAGTGCGACAGGGATTTCGCAGGAAAAGGGATCTTATTCCGTGGGATATCAGTGACTGGCGGAAGGCAATCTGAGATCGGAAAACATTATATTTGGAGCTAAAAAAAGGGCATGATGCGCGGGAAAAGGGGCATGGCGCTGGAAAAAAAGGGCATGGCGCTGGAAAAAAAGGGCATGGCGCGGCGCCATGCTAAAAGGGGCTAGGGGAAACACTACAAGAAAAGCTTGTATGTCGGCATATGCTGATCAGTGATTCTCTTTTGACATAAACGATCTGGGAAGCCACAGTTTATGCGTTGAAAACTCAGTGAATTCCGGAGATTTGTAAGATTGTTCAGTGTTCGCAAATGTTTATATCATTTGCTAATCGGACATGTTCTAATGCCTTTGAGACGCCGCATTTCAACACGGACTGTCTGTTTATTTATACGATTGCTGTCGCAGAAACTCGAAGCTGAAACTGTTTATGGTCAAATCAGGGACTCGGGCCAAATGTGCCAGTGGAAGTGCGAACTTTGAATGCAGAGACCGTGCATACAGCTGGTCGGTGCTCTCAGAGCATTTGCGCATGCGTTCGCACAGACAAAATACGACAAAGACGAATTTTTCGTTCTGGCAGTTTATATTCTTTTGCGACCCTGGTTTCTCATCTTACGTTCATGCATCTTTACCAAAAGTTAAAAGAAAAAAAAAGATTACGTAGTTTGGAGCACGTGCACATTTCCCGCCAAAAAATGAATTGCTGTGAGAAATGGCGCCTCATCGCATGTACGAAAAGCAAAGACCCACTTCAGCCTGCGCACCCCCGCAACCTCGTTCTGGGTTTAATTTCTAGATTCCCATGATAGATTGTTGATGCAGACAGAAACCACGTTAATGTGACTGCACAGATGTGCAGGCTGATCCGGGTTTCGCCGCTGTTCGCATTAAGTGTAAAGCACATTTTCCGATGCACGGCCCAAATACCAGGAGGAAAAAAATCCCGACTCACATTCCTTTCGCCGCCCGCGCTTTAACGCACGTGCAGAATAATGCTAGAATATATGCAAGCAACAGTTCTCAGACTTTAAAAAAGATAGCCGAGATAAGTAAAAACCGAGGTCCCATATTTTTGCTCGAAATTTTAGAAATTCACCTTTCCACTGATCGAAATTTTGGAGACCTTTCAGAAATTATTTTCGGGAATAATTTTAGGTGTCCGAAATTTTAGAGTGTGCGAAGTTTTAGAAGAATTACCGTAGCCATTTTTTATACATTTTTACTATCAAAGTGAATAGATAGTGGGTACCTTGTGTGTGCAACTTCTCCTACAGTTTTATGCCGATTCCTTTCAAACTTCACAGGTGTTTTGATCATTGTCTGAAGATATGCATGTGGTTTGAATATAGTCCTTATATTATTTTTTATTACTTTTTTCGCAAATTGAACTTAGCCATTTTTCATACATTTTTTACTATCAAAATGAATAGATTGTGGGTACCTTGTGTGTGCAACTCCTCCTACAGTTTTATGCCGATTCCTTTGAAACTCCACAGGTGTTTTGATCATGGTCTGAATATATGCATATGGTTTGGATATAATCCTCACAATTTTTTATATACTTTTTTCACATTTTAACTTAGCCGCTTTTCCAGCTCAAACACTAAGTGTATATACAGTGGAGACCTAGTTTCCAAGGCGGGGGACATAAATTCGTGGAACTTGCATGTTATAATTATCTTCATCAAATACTTTATATATCAATACGGTAGGTAAAGCTGGTTTACGAAATTAAATGTGCTGGCAAAAATTACTTGCACATTGCACTTCACAAAGATAGATAGATAGATAGATAGATAGATAGATAGATAGATAGATTTTCAGCAGGCCGAGTTGACCCGAGCCGAGTTGACTCGGGCTGAGTTGACCCCAGGCCGAGTTAATCCGGATTCATCTTCATATACTGCCTGCGCAGGTTGTTTCTGATGCGTAAATTTACAGGAACAGACCTTATTACCAGACTGGAACAGACCTATATTTTTCAGATTTCCAGCTGATATCTATTGATACAATACACAGTTACACTACTTGACTAGTGCCGAATATTTTTAGGTTCTGTCCCAGACTTACATGTATTCCCTTAAGTAGCAACATCCTGGTTCCATTAACCAATTTATACATGTACTTGTTCCTATTTCCTACAGATGTCAATCATCATAATAAATGATAAATCTGGAATTTTGTATTGTTTGGTTTTTCACTCAAAGTCTTGAAAAAAGGATAACCAAATGAGTGTAATGTTTAAGAATTTGTGATATGGGGATGAAAAAATACATGTGCATATCAATTACAGACCTACCCATAGCGCAAAAGCTCATAGGGTAATCTAATTTATATCTCCTAATTGTTAATTTCATTTTACGCAGTCGTGCTTAAAGAATATATTAAAATATGTAATACATGGAGTGCTTGCACTAATGGATATTTTAGACATAATTATGGCCAAAATTCCTTTCTGTGCACTGAAAACAGACATTAAAGGCATCCTCAGACTTCCAAAAGCGATCAGCATATGCCCAGATTCAAAAGATGTATATTCCAGTTTCCTTCAATTAAGATTATTATCACTCTCATGACACCTGTCAATTTTTTCCTGGCTTTCTAAATACCAGTGACAAAACTGTGGACCCCTGAGCAATGAAATCTACTCATGGCTATATCAGTCACTTGTTTGATCTTGCATGCACTCAAAATATTGGGTCACACTTTCCTTAATTTACACCATGTCATGCACACTGTCAAAATTAATGAAGTGTTAATAGTCAATTGCAACATTGAATGGACACTGCTTGACTAGTCATCTATGGAAAAAGCAAAACTGTCTCAGAGCCAGTATACACAGCGCAGGCTGGTCAGTAGCTTCCAGCTACACCAGTTTGCATCAACATGATAACAGTGGGTAATCCATTTCGCAAGAGGGATGGCAGCTTATAAACATTTATATTTTAACAAAATCTCCAGCTAATGTTAAAGGTAGGTTCCTGGGCTAGCGATAACAATTATGTTCACAAAATAATTTCGCCTTTTTCTGGGTAGTATTGAATTCTCTTAGTTTTCTGAATCTGTTGCTACTGAGAAAATCGTCAGATGTTGAAGAAAATAGTCGTTTTCCCTTTTGGTTTATTTTCCTTCGTTGGAATTCCAGCTCTAAATATAGATGTGTTGTATGTCTATAAGTGCGCAATTTCTGATGCCATTCTCCAAAGGCAAATTTTCTCTTGCCATGAGCTCTCCTAGAGGTCCTGGCATGGCAGATGGGATAAAACTATCCCAAAATGCAATGCAGCATGAGGTCAGCTAACGTTATCTATTTTGGGCGCTAACTAAAAATGGCACTAACTGGTGTGCGAAGCAGAGTTACAGTACACGCAACGTGAAGACTTGATCTGACACGCTCTCGCGTGACACTTAAAATCGCGTGGAAGGGATTAAAATCCACGAGATTCTCTCGCAACTCTCACGCATTTCACACTAAACTTCCTCGCGTGTTTGAAAATCGCCACGTTCCACGCAAGAATATTCCTCGCATCTCGCGTGAAATTCATAGAGTGGTGTATGCGAGAAACTTTCTCGCATCACGCGTGGAATTTTGTCCAGGTAGGTACATGTACAGTAAATGCAAGTTTCTATACAAGTACATATGTACTTATACCTTTACAGACAAGGCACATGATTCGCAATGCATTTTTTTTTTTTTAGGCGCTGATAACGGTTCAATTAATACATTGTAAGCGTGCGTGAAAAACCTAATTGATCGCATCCTCAACGCAAGTATTGTTTGACCGTACGGTATTTACATTGACGAATTAAGGATGGGTTGATAAACAATCATGATCAGCGTAATTTTGTTGCAGTTATGCGCGGCGAGTTAATTAGAGAGGCCTATGTTTGAAAGAATATTGTTAATAGGTTAGTTAGTAAACGGAGTTCTTTCAAATTCTAGAATGATGACACAGACAAAAGAAATCGCTCAGCCAATAATAGCCCAATCCATGTCAAAACAGTCACAAAGATCAAAGCGTTTCGATCAGCTTTTGAACTCAAAGATATAGCCGCTAGTGGCACATGCCGAACTTTCTGATGTAAAAGCTCTCAAGTTTCCATTAATAGCGCACGCGACAACAATGACTTGATTGGCAAATGGGCTGTCTCAGCGGTGATTGACGTCCACTTATCCACTCTCTGAAATATGCAAATTTGTAAACCTGTTGGTTTGACGGCTAAAAAAATACGTCACAGCTGCATCCTCATAATCAGTTCATTCATGAAATATGGAAAATATGATTTTGCGTCGTGGATCAATAGTCAAAGTGTTTGGACTTTAAAAATGCATAAAAATGAAGGAAAAATAAGAGGTGAGAAGTTTGTTTTTTTATTCCGATCTCCGCGTGGCAAAATCACATTATCTATATGAAAAACGAAACTGATTCTGCTGCGCGGAAAAATTCTCAAAGTATTCAGACAAATAAACATAATATCTATATTCATATTTAGAGGTGACTGAACGCATTCAGGGCCTTTGCCATAATAAAATGTGAAGACGGTAGCATTTGTTGAAATACATAAACACAGCACGTTTATAGGTCATTCTCCTGCCTTGACATCAAAGGATGCCGCTAAGAGCACAAAATGGTGAAAGGAATCTTATTCCATACGCTGATAGTAAATATTAGGATCAGCCTGCACAGTATTGAATACAATGCGACAAACTGGTATGCTTTACGCGTCAAAGCGTGAGCGTTTTACGCTGTCTGTTTGTTCGGCACTTTCGGTTAATTCCGGAATGTCGGAAATTACCGATCGTAATTTTTGCCGCAAAATTTTTTGAGTCGGCGCCAAAAAAGACCAGTCGGTTGGAAACCGGAATCACTGCGCAGTATTAAATACAATGCGACAAACTGGTATGCTTAACGCGTCATAGCGTGAGCGGTTTATGCTGTCTATTTGTTCGGCACTTTCGGTTATTTCCGGAATGGCGGAAATATTGCCGATGGTAATTTTTGCCGCTAAAAATTTTTGAGTCGGCGCCAAAAAAGACCAGTCGGTTGGAAACCGGAATCACACAACTTTTTTTTAGGCCCAATGTAAAAATATAAATGAATTACCTGTACAACATATAATGACCTGTGAAATTGACAGGAATCGTTAATCCTTTCCACTCGAAAACACGCGTCACGCGTGATTAAGTTTGGCGCCGATGACTCACCTGAGCATACATGGAGTTAATCCTTTCTCTCAAAAGTTGCGTGTCTCGCGTGAAAAGAAATTGTTTTCTCGCGAGTTTAGTGTCACGCATCTCGCGAGTGTCTCGCATCTCCCACGCATTTCACACGCAAAAACCCCACTAAACTTTTGCGGAAAAGATTAAAATTTCTTGCGAGAGGGTGTCAGATCAAGTCTTCACGTTGCATGTACTGTAAACCATTATAAGCACAAAATTCCAAAATAAAATGTTTGTTTATGTCTCAAAAGCTGACCTAAAATCTTCATTGGTGGTAGGTATTATACCATTCCACGATTGAAAGACAGTTGAAAGGCTGTAAAATCACATCATTCATTTATCTGTACCATGCAACGCATTTCGCTACCTTGTGATACCATGTGTGCGGTATTTCATGTAACCGCTCACGACATCTATGTGAATGGTGCTCACGCCACATATGTGAACAGTTGTATAAAGGTCAAACTGCATGGTGGGTGACTAATGGCTGTACTTCCCATGTCAAAAGCAAATACTAGATAGTCTATGCCCATGGGCGTAGACAATAAAAGGAAAACTACTGGGATAGATTTCAGATGCAAACACCAAACAGCTCTCTCAATGACAAGGCAGTAAGTAGGTCAGCAAGCCATTATTACAGTGCTGGAAACGGCCAGTGGCCTGGTGGCCAAATGCTCCTAATTTTTGTTTCGGGCGACCAGAAATCTCCAAAATATGACCTTTAGTGGCCCAAATTTATCTTTCTTGCAATACTAAATGAATAGGATCTTTAGGGAAAAGGATTATTTGGGCCACTAAAACTTAGGCCTGTTTGGCTTTTGGGCCACCACATTATTATTGTGAGTTTCCAGCACTGTTATTATTGAGTTGTCTTCAAGACAGCACTGCCTCAGGTACATACATTTAAGAAAAAAAGTCTGGCTTTCTAATGTACAAATGTCATTATTATTAATATGTTTCAGACAAATACAGATGCCAGTGTCAGTAATGGATACAGCTGATATTCAGAAGGTAATTAAATTCTTTAGGGTAATGTCGGGAGACTTCAGACAACGGGTAAATTCGGACATACCACTGCAAACATTGAAAATTCAGATGTGACGGCTCATAATGAGCTGTCTCATCAGGATTTTCACTGTTTGCCCAGTTAATATTGTTTTAATTCCAAACCACTGATGTATAAAGGAAACAATGTCACTGTCCGAATTTATCCGCTGTCTGAATTTACCTGCCTTTACCCTATGGCATTTTGTTTTGTTGTCAGTTCTGTATAGTTGTCACTGCAGTTCCATCAGAAGAAATACTTGTTCTCTTCAACAGCCTGTATGAACCCTGAAAAACCTTCAAGCTCATAGCAGATGATGAAGACTGATCAGACTGCATGGGTGTTTAGGCAGGTCTGCCTCTTCACTGTTTGCATATGCTGTGAGGTCCTCTTTCTCATTCACAGCTGTTATAAAGTCTGTGCTGGAAACTGCCCTGCCGGTGGCCAGGAGGTGAAAAGCATTTAACTTTTGTCTGGCACCACCAAAAATCTCTAAAATACTATTTATGGTAGCCCAAATTTTTCCTCTGGCAATAAGCAGTGAATTGGAGCTTCAACTGCTCGGCAGTTTGGGCCACTAAAAGGCAGTGTTGGAAATAGCCAGTGGCCAGGTGGCCAAATGCGCCTAATTCTTATCTGGGGCCACCAGAAATCTCCAAAAAAATGAACTTTAGTGGACCAAATTTATAATCCTGGCAATAGGAAATGAATGGGATTTTCAGGTAGTGGACAGTTTGGGCCACTAACATTTTGGAGTACTAAGCCTTTGGACCACCATATTAATCTTGGGAGTTTCCAGCACTGTAAAAAAGTGTGATCAGCTCAGGTTGAGCAAACTGCTGTTCAGGTTGAGCAGACCACTCAGTAGTATTTTACCAGAGGCCACCCCATGAAGAAGGTTTAATTCTTTGCTGAAATAGGTTTTAAGAAATGAGATCCATCGTGATCCTAAATGATGGGGATTAAAAATCACAAAAGTGACAGAGGAACTGGTGCAGACCCAGACCAGATGACCAGAAATTAAAAGTGGCCTGTTTGAATATTTAGGATTCAAGTAATTATGGTGATTGGTTTAGATGTCCTTCTGTCTATGGTAATAACAGTATTCCAGTTAAACATTTGCATGTACTTGTTAAAAATGATGATTTTTGCTTTTCATTTAAGGTACAGAAGAAAGGCATGGATATGGAGGAGCTTGTCAAATCACCAAAGACAATTGTTGACTTTTTTAAAACTCCAGAAAAACAAGTATTATCAAAACAAAAAAGCCTGTTGCAGTTTTTTACTAAAACAGGCACTGATAAAAATTTAGAATTAGCGACAGATACAGAAAAAGAAAATTCAAATACTTCTGTCAGAAATGGTTGTTCAGTATTAAGTAAATGTTCATCCAATGTGGATAAAGTTACAGAAAACTTGTCTGCTAGCAATAAAGAAACCGTGAAGGTGATAGAAACCGAGAAATCTAACTCTAAATCTGATAAGAATGCCAGTGCCAAAACTGAGAAGTTGCAACAAAAGTTAAAGAAAAAGCAAAAAGTAAAAATGCATAAGTCAGATAGAAATAAAAATTCTGAAGAATGTGGTCAAACAGTTCCTGCGGTTACAGAACAAAATTCTATCTTAGATGAGTCAGAAAATTCAGTGGTACTGATATCAGATCTGTCTACTTGTGATGAAGATTTGGTTGAAAGTCCAAGTCATGGTGACAGTGTTAAAGAAGAGTGTATAGTCAGAAATAATGATGAAGATAAAGCCCAAAATAATGAGAATAGTACTGAAATCAGTATGAAGCAAAGTGGTACAAGTAAGACTGGAGAAAATATGGAATACAGCACTGAACAAAATATGGAAGACAGCCTTGTTAATAAATCTAACAACCAGCAGATATTTTGCACAAATCAGACAACAAACGACAATGAAAATACTGACACAAAGCATTTAGAACCATGCTCAGAACATGATCAAACTGAACAGGTATCAAACAAATTTAGTCTTCCAAATTCAAAAGCTTCGCTGAGGAAGAGAACAACTTTAAGAGGAAAAGATATGCTGAATTTACTTAAAGAAATAAAAGATGCAGATGTAACAGATGGGAAAAAATCAAAACATAAGCACAAACATAAACATAGGCATAAGGAAAAGACTAGTCAAGAAGTTAAACATCATTCAGATAGAGATAAGCTGAGAAGAATGGTTGCAGAAAAACGGAAACAAGAACTTAAGGAAGTAACAAAGTTTGACTCAAGTTCAATTAATAATGAATCAAAACCGTCTGAAAAAATAAGGAAAAAGAAATCAAAACATGAAGGAAAGGATTCTAATTTAGCACCTGTAGAAGAATCAGACATTTTGGAAGGGACCAAAGTACCAACTGATAGTACTATAACTGCTTATGGAAAAAGTTTGACCACTAATTTGACGGATAAAACTTCTACTGGTGAAAAGAGTAATGCCTTTAAAGATGAAATTAGGAATAACTCACAAAGTGTTACAGAAAACAGCACAGACTATATCAAAGAGAGAAAACCCAGGGAATTGAATATTTGTTCATCTGAAAATGCAGATGACAGCAATGAGAAAATGGAGGACAAAGAGTTAAAAAGTATATCATATGAGGACTTTCTCAAAAATCTTGAAGAAAAGGAGAAGAAAAATTCTTTAGTTGAAATAGTTGATATGAATGAAGAGAAAGAAATATCTTATTCAGAGTGTTTGCAAAATTCAGAAGGAAAAGTTTCATCTAACGAAAAAGACTTGTGCAAAGAATCAAAAGATAATGCTGAGGTTAATGCAGATAGTTTTAAAGAACCCAGCCTTTCAAAATGCCATCACAAAAGTACTTCGGAAAATTCTAAAAGGAATTCAATTCAGAAAAGGAGTAAGAAGGAAGAGGATTCAAATTCTGATTCAGTTACTGAGCCTAAACATACAGGGATAGCTCGATTTTTTCAAGTTGTTACTTCAACACCAGGTAAACCAGAAAAGGAAGGGTCAAAAGTTAAACAACAGCTTTCTCACTCAAAGCAAGCAAACAAAAGTACAAAAAAAACCAAATTCTCCAAAAAGACAGACAAGGCTGATACTGACTCATTTGATAAGGACAGTGTCAGAGATGATATTTCAGTACAGAAACTTGACAATGCTCAATGTGAAATAGAGTCAGTCATGCCAGAATCTGACAATAGTGTAGAAATAATAACAGAAGTGGAAGAAGATTTAACAATTCACCTTAAAAATTGTGAAGAAAATTCTGTTGTTGAAAAGGACTCTAACAAAAATGAAGACACTGAAAATAATGAAGAGGCACAGAGAAGGAAACAAATATTTTTGAATAGTAAAAGCAGTACTGTTACTTCTGGTAAAACAACTCAAGCAGTTTTGAGTTTTGGCAAATCTGGACTGATAATGGCTAGAAATGATGCTGACGTAAATGCAGATGATACAGGTATGCATGAAGCAAATTGCAATATGAAAAAGAAGTCACTGAAAACAGGCAAACAATTTAAAAAGTCAAAAGCAGTTATAAATGAGAACAAAGAAGAACAAAAATCGGATGATTCTCACATCTTTGAAACACCTAAAAATAAGGTCAGAAAAAGGAAACATAAAGTAAATGAAACAACTGAAACTCAGAAGTCAGAATCTGATCAGTCATATGAGGGTAACCAGTCAGAGGAATCAAGAGATGGATTGAGAAGGTCTTCGAGGAAAAAATACAAAGTGACAGGGTTCGAGATGGATGAAGACAAGAGGACTCCTATCAAAATGAAGTTAAGGTAAAATGAAAGTCAGTGCACTGATGGTAATTCTAAGCTGAAGAGAAGAAAGGGTACTGGATGATTTTAACAAATTTTATTGATTCTCCATAAAAACATGAGACGATTCGAATGATGGGTCACAGGTGTTTATATGGAGAAGTAAGAAAACTTACCTTACAGTTATCGAAAGCCCTTCTTATCTTGGGCTACCAAACTCAAGCTTATCAAAAAATTTGAAAGTATTAGCTTTGCCTGAAAGTGAAAGAAAGTTCAAAAAAAGCGTATATGCACTCTCTGCAGAGATGATTATCTCTGTCAAGGACTCGGGTATCAAAGTATGTGTATCAAAATTGTAGGGGCTCATGTTTTTTAGACCATCATGGATTTAATTGATAATTGGCTTGATCTTTGCTGCTGTATGGCCAGAAAGTGTTTTAGTATCATCTTCAGCTTACTTTAAGGTTCAGAGCAACTAGTCACCCTGACCCCACTATACTCTGGGCCTGTCAAGTTTGCCAGCTAGGTTAGAATAGTTAGAAAAAAACAATGACATTTGACTGGCAAACCTGGGATCAGACCCACATCAGATTTGGAGTGGGCGCCTACTTGAGCAAATCCTTTCTTTTTAGAGTTTCCCCACTTGAAAGGAAGGCAAAAATCAAAACAATAGAATTGCTTCCCCTGAATATGTGCCCATTCACCATAAGGGTGAAAACACCACAAGGGCGAAAAGGTGAAGTTCTAAAAATCAGTTCTATTTCAGGTTGGCTAAGAGCAGTAGCAGCCTTGAAGAAGCAGAGACAGCAGTTACAAAAAACAAGATCAAGGTATGTAATAAGTCCATGTTGCATTGGCAAGGGGTGAAACTCTTGTCAGTCTGTGTTGTACACAGTCTGCTCTGATTTTGGAGTTCTCAGGGTTCCTTACAGGTCATGTGCACGTGCAGCTAGTTTTCCTGTTTCAAGTGAAGTGTCTGTTTGATACTAATACTCAGAGGCTTAGCTAAGGGGAGTATTTGAAGGTAATTCTAAGATAGTTTCTGCAAATGCTCCATAAAAATCTATGTTGTGACCCCTCATTAGAACCGTCTTGGTGAGACGGTTCTAATGAGGGGCACAACATATGTCTTGGTGAGACGGTTCTTATGAGGGATCACAACATCTCGGTGAGACGGTTCTAATGAGGGGCACAACATTTTCTTGGTGAGGCGGTTCTTATGAGGGGTCACAACATAGGTTTTTTATGGAGAATTAAGAGAAATTATCGGAGAATTGTCATCAGATACTCATCTGGGCCCCTGAATGCTAGAATTATTATGGTGTGGCCTCTTGTTAGAACTACATGTACCTTGGGGATTTGGTACTGAGGGAAAAGACTCAACTTAATTTGTGGAGAATTTAATTATGTTTTTACACAACTGATTATCTCCAGGATCACCACCTTTAACAGAGGAGGTGAGCCAACTTGCATTAGTTCTGAAATAGCAATGCATTTTCAACCCCTTTTATGTTAATGCAAGCATATACTGTAAACTTCAAATCAGTCTGCATAATTTGGCCAATTTTAATGAATTCAGTCATTGTGGAAAGCAACCTATTGATGATAAAATTCATTTCTTGAAAATTGTGAATGACTCATAAACTGCATCAAAAGTTAATGTAGCATCACTAGGCTTAAAGTACATTCTCAGATTAATAAATAGAAAATAAAAAGCACATTTGCAAATTTTCCCATTTTGAAGGTGTGGTGATTGTGGAGATAAGAAACAGTGAGTTATGGAGAGCTAAGTTATTCCAGAATGAATTGATACTCTTATGTGCTTAAATATTTGAACAAATGGTAAATTAATGGTTTTCCATGTCCCAATATGTGAGCTAATCAGATAGTTTCCCTTATCGAAGCAGGCATACATACCAAGCTCCACCAACTTGGCACCAAGTGCTTATATAATTATGCCTCCCATAAGAACTTGAAATCTCAGTGCTTTTGATTTGTATTTCTCCATTAGTTCTTCTAAAGAATTGGACAGAATACACCATACAGCTGTATATTTTAAGAAGAAATAAACAAAAGCACGTAATGTTGTGTTCGTTTCATGTGTAAAAGCACCAAATGAAAGGTTTTAAGTAAGTTCTGAATATTCAAAAAGGAAACTTAGATTGGTTTGGAAGAAATGTTAGTGAGTCTCACTGGTAATTTAACCAAATCTCACACTAAAACTAATAATCTCACAGATTTCAGTCCAGAACTAGTGGCATGTATGTCCAGGGCTCTGGGCCCAGTTTAACCCTATTGCACTCAGAACGGCCAAAACTCCATAGAGTTTTGGTGGTTCTGAGTGCAATAGGGTTAAAGTATTGTTAGCTTAAAGAAGTTGTTAGTCAAGGATTAGTTAAACTAGTACTCAAAAAATCAAGTTTGCTAATATTTTTTCGGCTGAAGAAAGATGAGACGAGCTTATGCACTGCAAACACTCCTCATTTTTTCGGCAAAAAATGGCAGTGTTTTTGTGTACATGACATTTGCAAATTTTAAGTATTGTTAACTAAGATGTGTTAGTTTCGAACAGCTGAGCCCTGAAGTTTTTATAGTGATAATGAGTTCTGCCTGTGATGACTGACACTCGGGCGTATATTTGAAGTGAGCTTATGTTGAGATTCTGTGGAGAAACTCCATTTGTTCACAATGTTAACACTGTTTCTGAGGCATATGGTGTTTGAAATGTGTAGGTCTGTCCATAAGGATGTATGTTGTTTGGAGTCCTGTTAAATTAGGTTAAGGCTTTTCAAGCTCAGTGAGGATTGAGGGACATCAGTAAGTGTTACTTCAGGCCCATTACAATGATTGGTTAACATACTACTTTGGTATTTATGGGATGTATACGACATGTAGTGTCTTTTTCAGATGACAGCTAAACAGTCCAAGGCTCAGGCACTCCTAGAAAAAGCAAAGAAAGGGAAAAAGAAGACTAAACTCAACTCAGAAAAGATTGAGAAAAGAAAGAAAACAAAAGAAGATAAAAAGATGAAGAAGAAATCCAAGAAAAATAGGGAGAAAGACTTGGAAGGTGATGTTGTGGAGCATCGTCGTAGCTCAAGGCTGGTGGGGAAAACCATGCCGTCCATGGAAGAAGTATCACTAGAAAATATTGTGATCTTGTCAGATGATGAACAGGACGGGGATGAAGTGAAGAGGAAGAAAAGAAAAAAGAAAGAAAAATCACATAAGATCAAGGATGATGTACAAGAAGTTGCTGTTGGGAATGACAGTCCTAAACCTAAATCAAAGAAGACGGGTAGCCCAAAAAAGCCAGGTAACTATAGATAATTTCTCATATCAAAATATGTCTGGAAAGTTACTTTGAACATGCTTTGAGATGAACCTGGACATCAGCCCAACCTGATCAGAGTCTTTGCTGTGCAGTTAAAGGGTAGCCAAGAGCCTAAGCTAGATCCATGCGGACAGCAAAGACTGATCAGACTGGGCGGATGCCCAGGCTGATCTGAGTCCTTGCAGGGCGTGCATGCCACTTTGTTGGCTGTGTCATGTTGCAGCTCATATTATTTCCACAAAAGAGCATTATACTTCAGAATAAATTGAACATTTACAGTGAAATTACACAGATATTACGAAATCAGCTTAAGCCTATGATGACCAACACTGCGCAAAATTTAAGTGGGTTTATGTTGAGATTCCATACAGAGGATTTCCATTTATCCACAATGTTAACACTGTGTGTCTGAGGCATAAATCTTAGGAAATTCTTTTTATTATACCCCCCGCAAACTTGTTTGAGGGGGGTATACTGTTTTCACGTTGTCCTTCCGTCCGTCCGGTCGTCCGTCCGCAACATTTGCTCCGATTTGTTTCAAATTTTGTCAATGGATGCAGCATGTGAAAAGAGTTGCTACGTATTTTTCAGTTTTTCCCGGAAGTGTTTTCCTGCTGAGTTATGCCCCTTTATATTTTTTGAAAAAAAGTTTGTTATCGCAACTCCTCCTAGACCGCTTGACCGATTTTCTTGAAATTAAGTATGTGAACACATATTGGTATGAAGATGTGCATTAAGGTTTCCATTTTGAAATCTGACCCCTATTTTTTGAGTTATGCCCCTTTTTGATATTTTTATACCCCCCCCCCCGCAAACTTGTTTGAGGGGGGTATACTGTTTTCACGTTGTCCGTCCATCCGTCCGGTCGTCCGTCCGCAACATTTGCTCCGATTTGTTTCAAATTTTGTCCATGGATGCAGCATGTGAAAAGAGTTGATACGTATTTTTCAGTTTTTCCCGGAAGTGTTTTCCTGCTGAGTTATGCCCCTTTATATTTTTCGTAAAAAAAGTTTATCGCAACTCCTCCTAGACCGCTTGACCGATTTTCTTGAAATTAAGTATGTGAACACATATTGGTATGAAGATGTGCATTAAGGTTTCCATTTTGAAATCTGACCCCTATTTTTTGAGTTATGCCCCTTTTTGATATTTTTGGCCCTAATTTTGGGGGGTTTTAGTCGTCTTTGCTTTGATTTTATTCAAATTTGGTTCATTGATGCATCATAAGAAAATAGTTGACACGTGTTTTCCAGTTTTTCCCGGAAGTGTTTTCCTGCTGAGTTATGCCCCTTTATATTTTTTGAAAAAAAGTTTGTTATCGCAACTCCTCCTAGACCGCTTGACCGATTTTCTTGAAATTAAGTATGTGAACACATATTGGTATGAAGATGTGCATTAAGGTTTCCATTTTGAAATCTGACCCCTATTTCTTGAGTTATGCCCCTTTTTGATATTTTTGGCCCTAATTTTGGCGTTTTTTAGTCGTTTTTTCTTTGATTTTATTCAAATTTGGTTCATTGATGCATCATAAGAAAATAGTTGACACGTGTTTTCCAGTTTTTCCCGGAAGTGTTTTCCTGCTGAGTTATGCCCCTTTATATTTTATTTAAAAAAAGTTTGTTATCGCAACTCCTCCTAGACCGCTTGACCGATTTTCTTGAAATTAAATATGTGAACACATATTGGTATGAAGATGTGCATTAAGGTTTCCATTTTGAAATCTAACCCCTATTTCTTGAGTTATGCCCCTTTTTGATATTTTTGGCCCTTATTTGGGTTTTTTAGTCATTTTTGCTATGATTTTATTCAAAGTTGGTTCATTGATGCATCATAAGAAAATAGTTGACACGTGTTTTCCAGTTTTTCCCAGAAGTGTTTGCCTGCTGAGTTATTCCCCTTTGTAATTTTTGTAATAAAAGTTTGCTATCACTACTCCTTCTAGACTGCTTGACCGATTTTCTTGATTTTTTCTACAAGGTTTTTCCAGCTTTGCTCTCGAGAGCCAATATTAGATAAAAGTAGACATGTTCAGTTACCTTGATAGGATTATAGGATGAGCTATATTTGTTTGTAGTTGTCATAACATGTATGCTTTGTATAGCTTTGTAAAACTTAGATGACGAAGGTCCATGCTTAACTGTTAAATGTGGGGGGTATTTAGTAAGCCATGCTTACTGCCATCTCTTGTTATGATATACTTTCATATACTAGCATAATAGGCTTGTGGGCAGATCGCCAGATAGGAGGGGTAACAGGGATAATTCAGAGATAATTATACCCCCCGCAAACTGTGTTTGTGGGGGGTATACTGTTTTGACGTTGTCCTTCCGTCCGTCCGTCCGCAACGCTTTAAATTTGCTCCAATTTGTTTCAAATTTTGTCCATAGATGCAGCATAAGAAATAGTGGATATGTATTTTTTAATTTTTCCTGGAAGGTTTTTATTACGGAGTTATGCCCCTTTGTATTTTTCGTGAAAAAAGTTTGTTATCGCATCTCCTCCTAGATGGTTTGACGGATTTTCTTGAAATTAAGTATGTGAACAGATATTGGTATGAAGATGTGCATTAGGGTGTTGATTTTAAATTCTGCCCCTTTTTGCTTGAGTTATTCCCCTTTTTGATATTTTTTGCCCTATTTTATAGGGTTTTTGCATTAAATTTGATCCAATTTGTTTCAAATTTTGTCCATGGATGCAGCATAAGAAAATAGTGGATACGTATTTTTTAATTTTTCCTGGAAGGTTTTTATTGCGGAGTTATGCCCCTTTGTATTTTTCGTGAAATAAGTTTGTTATCGCAACTCCTCCTAGATGGTTTGACAGATTTTCTTGAAATTAAGTATGTGAACAGATATTGGTATGAAGATGTGCATTAGGGTTTTGATTTTAAATTCTGCCCCTTTTTGCCAGAGTTATTCCCCTTTTTGATATTTTTTGCCCTATTTTATAGGGTTTTTGCATTAAATTTGATCCAATTTGTTTCAAATTTTGTCCATGGATGCAGCATAAGAAAATAGTGGATACGTATTTTTCAGTTTTTCCTGGAAGGTTTTTATTGCGGAGTTATGCCCCTTTGTATTTTTCATGAAATAAGTTTGTTATCGCAACTCCTCCTAGATGGCTTGACAGATTTTCTTGAAATTAAGTATGTGAACAGATATTGGTATGAAGATGTGCATTAGGGTTTTGATTTTAAAGTCTGTCCCTTTTTGCCAGAGTTATGCCCCTTTTTGATAATTTTGCCCCATTTTATAGGGTTTTTGCCTTTTTTGCTTCCATTTTATTCAAATTGGGTTACTAGATGCAGCATATGAAAAGAGCTGGTACATATTGTTCAGTTTTTCCTGGAAAGTTTTCCTGCAGAGTTATGTCCCTTTGTAGATTTCGTAAGAAAAGTTGTTATTGCTACTTCTCCAAGACCATTTGACGGATTTTCTTGAAATTAAGTATGCAAACACATATTGGTATGAAGATGAGCATTAACCCTTTGTGCATGAGTTATGCCCCTTTTGTATATGTTTTGCCTTATTTTGAAGTTTTTTTCGGCCATTTTCACTTCCATTTTATTCAAATTTGGTGCACAGATACAGTAGAAGGAAAGAGTTGGCACATATTGCTCTGTTTTTCTCAAAAGGGTTTTCCAGCTTTGTTGTACCCCTTTGTTGTCTTGGAAAACAGAATTTGTTGTCGCTACTTCTCCTAAACTGTTTGACTGATATTAAATATGTGAACACATATTGGTATATATATGTGCACTTGCAGTTGTCATAACATGTATGCTGTGTAAATGTAAAACTTAAATGACAAAGCTGCATGCCTAACTGTTAAATGCGGGGGGTATTTAGTAAGCCGTGCTTACTGCCACCTCTAGTTTTATTTATTTCTCATTGAAATCATATGTTGCAACTCCTCATTAGGACCATCTTGTTGAGACATTTCTTATCAGGGGCTTCGTGTTTTTAGCTCGCCTGAACGAAGTTCAGGAAGAGCTTTTGTACTACCCCCGGCATTGGCGTTGGCGGCAGCGTTAGCAAAATGTTAAAGTTTTACGTTAAAGTTTTTAAGATCTCATAGTTTCTAAATCCTTAGATCAATTTGAATTATATTTGGTATGATGAAAGATATTGGTTCAAAATTTTCTTCAAGACCATCCCCATCCCTGGTCATGACCCATAGGTCAAGGGCACGGACTTAGAAATTTTAGGTTGAAGTTTTACATTAAAGTTTTTAAGATCTCATAGTTGTAAACCTTTTAATTGATTTAAATTAAATTTGGTATGATGATAGATATTGGTCTGAAATTTTCTTCTGCAGTATCCTCACCCCGTGCACATGACCTTTAGGTCAAGGTCAGGGACATAGACATTTCATATTAAAGTTTTCTGTTAAAGTTTTTAAGATCTCAGAGTTCCTAAACCCTTTATCTGAATTATAGTTGGTATGATGATAGATAGTGGTCAGAAATTTTTATTCAACCTCATCCCCTCCCCTGGACATGACCTATAGGTCAAGGTCATGGACTTGGCAGTTTTATGTTTGTTTTCTTCAGATGTCATAGTTTCCAAACCATTTGATCTTTTTGAATTATATTTGGTTTAATGATAGATATTGGTTGGAAATTTTATTCAGTCGCATCCCCACCCCTGGATATGACCTATAGGTCAAGGTCACAGACTTAACAGTTTTATGTTAATGTTTTACAATAAATTTTTTTTAAGCTCTCATACTTTCTAAACCCTTGGATCAATTTGATTTATATTTGTTTGATGATAGATATTGGTTAGAAATTTTATTCAACTGCATCCACACCCGTACATGTGACCTATAGGTCACATAACTTTTATGTTAAAGTTTTATGTCAGAGTCTTTGAAATCTTATAGCTTCTAAACCCTTTGATGGATTTGAATTATTTTTGGTATGATGATAGATATTGACTGGAAATTTTACTCTGCACCATCCCCACCCATAAGAAACAAATACTAGCACTTGAAGATGGACAAGGGCAGGTTCAGGCGAGCTGTCCTGTCTGGCGACAGGTCTTGTTGTGGACAAGTAAGGAAAATTATCCCTAAATTATCACTTTCCCCCTTCTTATATGGAGCACTGGTGCGGTTATGAATTAAATGTCTGATATTAGATAATAAAAGCCTATATTGTGGCCTAAAGCTGCTTGCAGAATTTAGGTCATTAATGCATATCAATAACTAAAATGTTTGCGGACAAGCAGAGCTCTTGTACATTCAAATACTGAGTTAAATATTTTGACAAGTCTTAGGGTGCGTTTACACGAGCAAAGTTTCTATGTCACAGAAACTTTAACAAAGAAAGTATGACAAACATTTTGCGTTTACACGGAGCAAATTATTTGTTAAAGAAAATGTGCCATAGAATCTTTGTCACATAAACCTTGGCAATGAAATATTTGCTGCAGTGTTCACACGACCAAATATTATTCGTCAAAGTTACCTGCAGCAATGAAACAAAACCTTTGTCACATTTTCCACGCCTATAGCAAAGTTCATTGTTACATAATCTATAGCAAAGTTCTCCGTTTACACGGACAAATTTAATTTATCGAAGTAACTTTACCATATATATTTGTCAAAGAAACATTGTCATATTTTGGCATTTACACGAGCAAATTTTTCTGTGACAAACCTACTTTGTCATAGATACTTTGGTCGTGTAAACGCGCCCTTACAGGCTTCAAGGTATGTAAATGGAATCGTCACAACAAGGCAACTCACATAGATGAGAATTAAGAAGAAAAAAATAAAACTTTTTACTTCCCTGACTTTGCTTTATCTGAAAATTAGGGTGAATGGAAAAACCTCCACATTTATCTGCCATTTTTACAAAGGGAAACAACTTTTGTGATGTCCTGTTTGCTTCTTTGAAAGATTCCCCTCAAGTATGAGGGCTACTCTTAAAGGAAAGAATTTGCTCCTTGAAAGAGCATTGCTTCCCTTTAAGAGAAGCCATCAGTGAAATAGGAGACAAATTCATCTGGTAAGAATAACTTCCTCTGGAAGTGTTCATAATCTTGACCTTAATTTTATAGCAGGAAAGCTGGCTCCAATATTCATGGGTAAGGGGAACAAATGTGAAGAAGTGAAGAAACCACCTCTGGATCCGGAGCTAGCTAAACAAAGAATGCAGTTTCTGATGAGCGGGGTACCAGATGAGCTGAAGAAACAGTCAGCCAAGACTGTGGCTGCGGCAGTGATAGCCACTGACTACCCTCCCTTACCAACTGTCAGCCATGTGCTTCAGGTATACCATGTTTCTTGTTTACTCTATCCTGCCCCCTTTTCCTATCTGACTCTTCTGCAATTTCGTTTGAACAGAAAAGTGGGTGGAAGTTTATAGGAAAAGGAATTGAATTTCAGATGTTTTTTAGACCGAGCTCAGACTATTCCTTAGATTTTATAATATTTCTGAGATCATTTTTACAACAACAACCATTGTGACCACTTATGAAAATGGCAGCTCCTAAAGAATAGCCTTGCTTAGGTGCTTCTCATGAGGGACCCAGTGTGTTTTAATGATCACCTCTTTTAAACAGTCATATGTAGCTTGCAATGTGCTGAAATGTTCATTTCTCTTGAAAAACATCACTCAACAAGTACAAATTAATAAAAATTCAACAAGTGCAAATTTACAAAAATTCTTATAAGTATGGATTCCGTTACAATTTTTAATTTGCAATACTGATACTAATGAGGCGTTACAGTGAATTGGAACATTTTTGGGGGAAACAACTCTGTCATATTCGTTTTTGCCTACCTCCTTGTAAACCCCTTGTAAGAAAGGCATTGGCGTTATAGAAAGCAAACATGAAATAACCAAAGTTGACTCCCTTTGAAAATTGTAGTTTGTCCATACACCTTAAGACATGAACACTATTGCATAAGAAAGTTTCGTTACAGATACCAGAATCAGAGAGTTGTGAGGGAACAGTATGGCAACTTCAGGATGTAGAGTTAAATTACCGACAACACAAAGAATCGTTCTATATAGAGCCTGCATCTAGATTTACTGGGGACTTGATCAACAGACAGATGGCTAATGTGGATTTCACAGTTATAAAGGTACAGTATCTGTTCAGTAGAAGAATGTTGGTCTGTAAGAAAATAAGACAATAAGACAGTGTTGATAGGTAGAGCTGTCATTGATTGGACATTTGGCATATCAATATATCAATAGAAAATATTGCCATATTTTGATATAAATCGATATTGATAAACTTTGAAATCTTTGTGAAAACATGCATGTGTTACAGGCTCTTGCTCTTCTTTTATGCATGTTTTGTATATTAGTGAGTAAGTCTGCACTTGTTTCCATCTTCCAAAGCAAAACCAAAGTGGTTCCTCACCGACCTGACCAGCTAATGAGAACGAGACATAGGCATAGAGTCGCAAATGGTTTCTACCTACAAACTCAAGCTCAGGGATCTAAATAAATATGAAATTACCCAAATTATGCAACAGAATCATGTAGATACAAGAAAATGACCACTGGTAACTGTAAGAATAAATTCTATTTTTTTACAAAACGTATCAATATTTTTTTCCCCATATCGATTCAATATCGCAGCATATATTTTAGATACATCGATATCGACGATATTGATGACAGCTCTGTTGATAGGACAGTGTTGATAGGAATCAATCTCCAGTGGCAAAAAAGATTCTAGAAATTGGGTCACCCAAAACAATTACCACAATTGTCCTAAAAATGTAACAGTTTGGTCCTACAATGCAGTAATGCTTCCGAAAAATGCAGATTGAATGCAAACAGTATCAGAGCTCTAGATAAGAGGGGTATTTGATGATAATTGAGGGAAGATTTTTTTATTTCTCATTGAAACCATATGTTGTGACCCCTCAACTGAACCGTCTGAACAAGACGGTTCAGATGAGGGGTCACAACATACATTTTCATGCAGAAGTAACAAAAATTATCCCTAATTATCACCAAGTAGTCTCTCTTATTTAGAGCCCTGCAGTATAGAACATGATCAGGCTGATCCTGTAGGAGCAGTTTGATCTGGTCTTTCACTGTTTGCTCAGACCTATCTGTCCCAATACTTGGAATTTAAGGCATTATGCGTATATTTCGCAGGCTTTCAAAAAAAAAAATTATCAATACATGTATGTGTCTCTGTGTAGAAATGACAGAAATCAAAGAATCTTATATTCATTTCAGAATTTTAGTCAGCATTCCCCTATAGAGGGTACAGCAGAAGAAGCTTGTGTTGGAGAAGTGTCATGCTACAATCCAAGTTTTCCTGCTAATAAGATTTTCACCTCACTTAAGAAGCTGAAGTTTGCAGCTGAACAAACACAACTAGAAACAGGTAATTAAATTTTAAATCACTTGTTATAGTACCAGCATACCAGGGCTACAGAAATCCGATTTTTTGTCGGTCCGGACCGATTTTGAGTTCGAAAAACCGATTCAGTTGGCATAAGGCACATTTTTTTCGGTCCGAAAAAACACGATTTGCGATGTATGATGACATAATTACATGTACCTGGATTTTAGCCATGTGTCATATTATTAATCCAATAATCACGCACTGCTGTCAAAAGTTATCACAGATAAACAAAGTGTCCATTGTCTTGCCAAAGTGTGAACACTGACTCAATTTTAGAAATCTTCGATAATTAGCACGTGTCACAATTTTGGCCAGCGGCGAAGATTTTACACAACTCGTAATACACACATACACGTGCCGATGCACGGAAAAAGGCTGTGCAACGTAAGGTTACTGACTATTGTATACTTTCAATTTAATCAAAGATAGCATAAGGAAAGAATTTGAATTTAAACCGGATTTGATTATGTGCAGTCTGGTCAGGGTTTTTTTAGCCGACGTCATTTCTCGCGCAGAAAAAATATTATTTTTTTCTTCGTCCGAAGGTACCTTTTTGCAAGTATATTCATATTTCAAGGGAATTAACTCGAATACAGTAAATTACGTCAATCGTAATACTTCGGCCAATTCCGTAAATGAAGATCGGCGAGGATGTCCGATTGGTACAACGTGTACTTTCACTTTCGTTCTGACTGTCTCTGTGCTTTAAAGCGCATTTTCACGATAAGTAAGAACATGTGGACTAAATGGCTACGTCTGCGATGACATCTGCGTTATAACGGCGCTCCAGTGTAGTCATTAGTTTTCGTGACTTTTTTTAGGATTGTGGAATACACAGTGTAGTCATTAGTTTTCGTGTCTATTTTGGATTCGTATGACGTCATCGGACCGATTTGGATTTCAAAATTTCTGTAGCCCTGCAGCATACAGTATATATAGTTTTCATTATACCCCTGGCAAATAAAGCTTTTGGGGGATGGGAGGCAGATACAAAATTTGTGACGTGCTTTCCTATTTTCATTATGTCTGTTTGTCCATCAACAATTTAACATTTTCTCAACAACTTGAAAACCTTTTGTTGGATTCAGTGAAATTTGCATTGCCACTGTATAATGACACAACCCACTTGTGATACATAGATAGGATCCAGAAGGTCAGTTCTAGTTGTGCTATGCCCTTTGTAATTTAGTTAGGCAATGGCAGTGAGTGCCTATTTTCATTTTGAAGAATCAGCTCGGCCAAGGTTTCCAAGGAATGATTCTCAAACTGTTCATATATCACAGGCATGTTGAACATGTTCATATTAAAAGATGTTGAATTCAGAAAAAAAGAAATGGACAAAGTTACAGGTTTTCAAACTTAGTTAGTTTCCAAGACTTCCTATCAGTTGATATTGGGATTTAGTGCATACTCTTTGTAATTATCTCCTCCCAGGATTTCTAAGGAATGGATTTAAAATTTTATAGTTTTATTAAAAGCATACTTAAAATGTGCATGACAAAGTTTCTTTCTGAAAAATTGATTCTTAAATTTAGACTGTTGTGAAATACAGAAGTGTAGTGCATCACACTGAGGAATCGATGGTCGCCCAGAATTCAGTGAACGCGCAGCCAATCAGTGAACGCGCAGTTTATTTTAGTTTTTTGGAGCGGGGTACTGCTACTTAAAGTGGTAAATGGTGTTATTATTTGTGTTATAACTACTTCAGTTGCCCTTTATCCAAAGCTAATTATAATAATCTTCTGCTATTTTGAAATAAATTTTGTCAAAACAAGATATTAGAAAGAAATATAAGGAACCAATTGGCTTGCAAGGTGATTTCGTGTCATAAATTTTCTGAACAGCGGCCTTTTTTCCATAAAAAAAGCTCATGATGTGAATTTGCTGTGGTAAGTGGTTACGACGGAAGGTGATCCTGAAACTATAAAAGGTTTTGTTCCATAATATGCAAGCATTTAGGAGATACAACCCATTTTAGCAATGTACGCCATAAATCAGTGAACGCGAAAACTGTATCAGTGAACGAGTAGCACAATAATCTGTGTGTACGAAGCAAACGCGCTGCATTGTACGAAGTGAAAGGGAAAACAGTGTACGCATTGAACGCGTCGGAAAGGTCGCGATTAAAGCCAGAGCTAAATTTAGCTTAAAATTAAAACCACAAATCATCTAATTTGTGTACACATAATCCTATCTTGTATCATGGCCTACTTTATTTTCCTGTGAAGAAACCTGTTCAGCATTTTTTCCTTTAAAGCAGTAATCCTGCCCAAATTTCATATTCTCAAAATCTGTGTGTAGTGTGTTTTTATGAAAGTAAAGCCATTGTAACTCTCATTTCCTTTCAATTCAGGACTCATTCATAAGTCCGAATGATACTGCTGGTTTTAGTGTTAGCCTGTTTTACTTTTAGTGACCCGAAAAAAGTCAATACACACAGGAGCGGGTGCACATTTCGTCTAAAGACATTTCGTCTAAAGGACAATTCGTCTAAAGGACATTTCGTCGAAAGGACATTTGGTCTAAAGGACATTTCGTCTAATGGACAAATCGCCGAGTGTGACATTTGGTCTAAAAAATTCTTAGGTTGCGAGAGTTCGTCTAAACATTTCATGGAAAATATTTAGACGAAATGTCGTATAATACCATGGAAATTTATCCCGGCTCTGCAGTTTTATTACCGATGTTCTTTCAACTATGTTAACTTGTCTTTTATCCGGCGCTCACAAGTGAGTAGTATTTGAGGCAGTACGTTCCTGTACCGTTTGATTTACAGTCCAACTTGTATTAAGCAAGCAACTAAGGGATAATCAAATCTGCTTAAGACAGGTGCTTGCTTAATACAAGTTTATTTCTATGAATGTGCCTGCTTTTGGAACTGAATATATGCTTGCTTAATACAGGTTGCTTGCTTAATAGAGGTGGCAATCAAAGATGCTGCCTCATCGTCATTGAAACTACCCTCTAAGATAATCTATTTTAGACAAAATTTAGACGAAATTTAGACGAATTTTAGACAAATTTTAGACGAAATATAGACGAAACGTCGCATTAGACGAGTTGTCATTTAGACGAAATGTCATTTAGACCAAATGTCGTTTAGGCCAAATGTCTTTTAGACGTAATGTCGTTTAGACGAAATGTCTTTTAGACGAAATGTCTTTAGACGAAATGTCATGGATCCTCAGATCAGCTTGCGCACTCGCTCAGTCTGATGTCACATAAACAACGTATGGAACCTGAGGAATCAGTATTGCGAACATCAAAGACTCTTATCAGACTGCAGACTGCTCCGAGCTTTCACATTTAGCACTTGCCTGACGATCCATGGTGTTGAGCGAAGCTCTGTTTAATTTTCATTCAAACAAAAAATAAGACCGTCTGAGCATTTATTATCAGGTGTGTGTGTTTTCATATGATTCACACACCTGATAATAAAAGACTCGTCCAGTAAAGCGGCAATTGCTCTTATTGCAGCAAATTCTACCATATGGTCCCTGCAAACAGTAAGACCCAGATTAGACAGCTAAATGAGCAGATTTTGACGGCGCTGTGTCGTCAGTTGAAAACTGTTTAAAATGGTCATTGTATCTTAGGCATATCAATGTTTGACCGGCGTCCGTATACCATGTGCAAACAGGAAAGTCTGAGATCAACCTGCGCATTTGCTTTGTCTGATAGGAGTCATTCTGGCTCACTTGTCAATGTATAATTCCTCTGGGAGCCAAGAAAATTTAAATATTAATAATAAGACTGTTCTTCAGCAGATACGTTGTTGATTCGAGCATTTAGTATACATATATGGCATGAGGTACTTTTTCACGCGACGTCAGCCAGCTTTCTTGTTAGAATGCCAGTATTCTTTATTTGGTTCATGAGTTGAATTTTTGTTTCCTAAACCAAGATGCGAATTAAGTTAAGTGGCGCGAAACAAGCGCTCAAAGCATATGTGAACAGAAAAAATAGACCTGTCTGCGCATCTATGCAGCTTGAGCAGAGCGCCTGATGTTAGCACGAGTCGACCCAGCAGGCACATGACGTCGAAATGACGTCGTATTTACGTCGATGCGACGTCATAACGTCGCATCAACGTCAGTACGACGTCATTTCGACGTTGTGTGCCCGCTGGATCAATGATGGATCCTGAGGAATATACATTAACAAACAAGAGCTGCACGGATTCACAGACTTATTCACCTTTATTAGCTCACCTGAGCCGAAGGCTCACAGGTGAGCTTCTAGTATAGGCAGGCATCCGTCGTCCATCGTACGTCGTACGTCGTCCGTCGTCCGTCCGTCCGTCAACATTTTCAAACGACATCTCCTCTGAAACTACAAGGCCCATTGTTACCAAATTTCATGTGTAGCATCTATAGGCAGGGGGAACCAATAATACTGTTTTTTATTCAAATCGCTTTGGAACTTTGGTTGCTATGGCAACTTAAAGTTGCCATTGACTTGTATGGGAAAAATTGAAAATTTGCATTTATTGCTATGTCACTGCAGATATTTTGACAAAACTTTTATAGAAATGTACCTTTAGTAGTCCTCTATCAACCACATGAAATTTATGTAAATTGCACAATTTGGCTGGTTGCCATGGCAACCGAATTGTTAAAAATAGAAAAAATATTCAAAACTCAATTTCTCAGAAACTATGCGAACAATAACGCTCAAACTTCACAGAAAGGATCTTGGTACTAGCCTCTATAAAAGGACAGTTTTTCTTGGCAATTGCTTTAGCCGTTTGGTTGCTATGGGAACTTAAAGTTGCCATTGACTTACAATGGCAAAATGGAAAATTTGCATTTATTGCTATGTCACTGCAGATATTTTGACAGAACTTTCATTGAAATGTCCCATGAGTAGTCCCAAACCAGCCGTATTAAATTACGGCAAATTGTTCAATTTGACTGGTTGCCATAGCAACCGAATAGTTAAAAATAGAAAAATATTAAAAAATCATCTCTGCAGAAACTGTGTGGCCAATAAAGCTCAAACTTTGCAGAAATGATCTTAGTACTAGCCTCTATAGAATTACTTTTTTCATGGCAATTGCTCCAGCAGTTTGGTTGCTATGGCAATTCATAATTTCCATTGACTTATAATGGGAAAAATGGAAATTGGCAATTTTTTGCTATCTCACTGCAGTTATTTGGATTTTTTTCCACGGAAATGTTTCTTGAGTAGTCTTCTACGATTCGTTTGAATTTTGACCAAATCGCTGAATTTGATTGGTTGCAATGGCAAAATATAGGGTAAATTTTAGAAAAAAATATTCAAAAATCTTCTCGCATAAGAGGTATGAAGCTGATACTTTGCATACATGTAAATGACATTAGCCTCTACATAAATTATGTTTTCTCTTCCAATCCCATAAGAACTCTGGTTGCTATGGCAACTTATAGTTTCCATTGACTTATAATGGGGAAAGTGAAAATTGGCAATTTTTGCTGTCTCACTCCAGTTATTTAGAATGTTTTTCTATAAAAATGTTCCTTGGGTAGTCCTCTATGATTCATATGAATTTTGCTGAATTTGATTGGTCGCCATGGCAAAATAAAGGGTAAATTTTTGAAAAATATTACAAAATCTTCTCCTCAGAAGCCATAAAAGGGATGAAGGTGATACTTTGCATATATGTCAATTACATTAGCCCCTTCTCTAAATTATGTTTTATTTTACCGTTGCTGATGTGTTGTTGCTATGGCAACTTAGAGTTTCCACAGACTTACAATGGGGAAATTGGAAATATTGCATTTGTTTCTGTGTTACTGCAGATATTTTGATAAAAGCTTTACAGAAATGTTTCTGGAGTAGTCCTTTACCAGCCATATGAATTTTGCCTAAATCCCTGATTTTGATTGGTTGCCATGGCAACCAAAAGGCCAGATTTTCATTTTTTTATTGCTGTTGGGCATGTGGTTTTGTTGCTGTTTTTCCAACATAACCTCAGTGCCCAGGTGAGCGATATAGGGCCATTGGCCCTCTGGTTATTGTTTCTTGCAGAAATGTGACACATTTTGTTTTTCATGTTGATAGTGATCTTGACTTTTCAAATGAGAAAATCACAGGGAAATGTGTTTTGATTTTTACTTATTTATTTTGATTTCCATGCGTGCATTCTTATGAAATCATTGAAGCACATAGAGTGTGTAATGATTAATATTTCACTGTAGGTTTGGTAGATTTGACTCTAATCCTCCCCTGAAGCCTGAAACTGAGAGTCACCTTACTGTTCTAGAGCAGCTGAATACATATGAATCTCTATGAATATTGCTGATGCTTTGAATTGAAAGCAGAGGTGGGGCGGGATGGGGTGAGGCAAGCGGGAACAGTAACAGCTAACACGTGTTACAAATCTGACTTTTGACGGAAAAATTTAACAACGAAACAGTAAGAGTAAAAGAGTGTTCCATAACACTTTGGAAGTCTCCAAAAAACGAGCAGCTATAGCACCTGTACTCAGGGGTATTTGCCATCTCGTGCCTCTGAAAAACACAGAAGAATGCTTAAAACTAAAGTCACGCATAACTAACACCTACTGGTAAACCCACTGGCAAATTTTATGGGCTTCCAGGCAAATAATACAAAACTTGCGCATTCCCTGGCAACATATCACGCATTCACTGGGTTCAATATTAACGTTCACTGGGTACACTACAATTAGTGGCTTACACGTTTACTTCGTTCACAGTGTCGCGTTCACTGATACAAATCACTCGTTCATTGATTTTCAGCGTACAGTCATATAATGCAGAATATCTCCTAAACAAAACGACAGACAACGACAAAATTTATTGTACTTGTAGCTATTTACTTGCTTCTACTTCTGCTTGAAGAAAACATTAAACAGAATATAGCGTATTATGGTAAAAAGAAGAAAACCGTTATTTTCTACGTGTTTAAGATAATGAACAAAATAAAACGGGTTTTACCTGACTCCATGAGAAATTCGCAAAAGTTTATTATCATAATATGACACATACCTTCACAGCCAAGTAATGTATGCGTAGATGTATTTTCAGAACATCTGATATAAATACGAAAATTCGCGCAGAAGCTGATCACACACGTAAATTTAAAACATTTTTACTGCGCGTTCACTGATAGGCTGCGCGTTCACTGAATTCTGGGCGACCATCGATTCCTCAGTGTGGTGCATACATTGTATAATCAGTCAGCTCCCTGTATGTCCTTCACAGGGCTGGGCATCTATTATATATAAATAATTGAAACATCCATCCTCCTAGAATTTGTAAGAAATTGTCTACTCCTATTTAGACATATAAATCATTGTTGGCTGGGGGTATGTACTACAGTTCTGCTTACAGCCATATCTAGTTTAGTTCATTTGTTTACCAGCCTGTTAACATAGTTTGTAATATTTTGCTTCATTAGTCAGTGGGAATGGGCGGGGGTTAAATATGGGCCACTACTCTAGAATGATTTTAACTACTGGTTAAACACCTTCTGATCCCTCATGTAAACCATTTAATCAGTGCAGTTCTAATGAAAGGGCCACACAGTATAAGTTTTGTTTCGCCCGAGACATTTCCTTTAAGAGTTGACCCCATTGGAATGGGAGGTAAAACTGAAAATGGCAGAGTTGCTTTCCCTGAAATGGAAACTGTACCCATTTACCTTAAGGGGACTGATTCAAGATAAATTGGATGATCAGTTGAGTTCTCTTATTTTTAATAGCAGACAAGACTGATGTTTCACAACCAGAACCTGAGGTGATTACTGTGGTGGATGATGAACCAGGGCAGAAGAAGAGGGGTAGAAAGTCACGTCTGAAGCTGAACAAGGAAGAGAAAATAGAAGTCAAACAAGATGAGCAACCAGCACTTGCTGCAGAGAGTGCGAAAAAACCTGGTACGTGTTCCTTGTCCGCTGTGGTGATTAAAGAAATTTTTTACGGTTTTACCCATAATTTTGTACACTGAATTCTATGTGTTTGGAGATGTGTGTGTGGGAGGGTTGGGGGGGTGGGGGGGGGGGGAGGGAGGGGGGGTCCCCACCTCCTTCCCAGATTAATTTGAATTACTTTTCATTTTGTGGGGGTAGATCTAACGCCATGTAAATTTTGGTTTCAACTTTGCAAAATTAATATAACAAATATGCTGAAAATAAGCTCAAAACTAGACTGCTGAAATTATGCTCACAGCCTCAAAACTAGAATGCTGAAATTATGCTCACAGCCTCAAAACTAGAATGCTGAAAGTATGCTTTGGAGCCTAGAATAGAGTACCATTCAGTATTGTGATATAACCAGGAACGAAGAGATGAATATATTTTATGATAGCAGTGTAAAATATATCAAGCCATGTCCTACAGATATTTACTTTAATGAAGCATTGAATATATAGAAAGGCTTGAAAATGTGTCCATTACAGAATGGTGATGGGGAACTTTACAAGTTCTAAAAATGTATGATGTACACCATGGTTTGGAGTTTTACTGGTAATCATATCTTCTGTTCATATTTTGTAGGCCTCTGTTTTGTGATAGTGCACAGGCATGCAAGACACTGCATTCCATGGAATTCTTGTCAGGGGAAGCAGCTCTGCCATTTTCATTTTTGCCTCCCTTTTAAGTGGGGGTCAACTCTTGAAAGAATTTGCTTCTATAGGAGTAGACCCAGTTTTGGAAGGGCTACATTGTCCAGGGAAGCAAACAGGTAGTCACAAAAGTTGGTTCCAGTTGTAAAAATGGCTAAAAAAACAACAATAAAAGGTGTACCCATTGACCTTAATATGCTCACTTATTTCCAGTGAACAGCCTGTTATGGACAGATAAGTATCAACCAAGTTGTTCAGCAGAGTTGATAGGCAACAGCGGCTCCATGAAGAAGATGAAGAATTGGTTGTCTGAGTGGAAACATGTCCTCGACAGGGAGGCAAAGAAGGCCAGAAAACTATTGATGAAGAAAAATAAGGGGAAATTACAGAAGACGGAAGGTAAGGCATAGGCACAATACTGTTGTATCATAATTACTTTGAAAACGTGTATTAGGATACTGTAGCCATTTAAGGTGGGACTTTATTGATGATTCAAACAGATAACTTAAAGTACTGGATAATTTTAAAGTCATTTGTAAAATCCTTCTAGAAGAAAGCAAACATGTTTTAAACCCTGCTAATTCAGAGTCCTGAAAATTGAAAGAAATGGCTTTTGGGTTATCAGGGTCGTATTGTAAGGTTATTATCCTGCAACATGAAAAAAGTTTATCAATACAACCTTGATAATCCAAAACCCCTTTTGCTTTGAATTGTCATGACTCTATACTTTTGATTTTAAGCAGTAGTTTGTGCTAGCGGCCTAATACTGTAGTTGATTGACCATATTTGGGGAAGTTATTCTCTTGCCAGGGGAGCAAATATTGTTGATACAGCTGTCAATCATGTAAACATGGTGATGAATCCCCTGGTATATCCATATAAGGCAAACCATATTAAGGGCTAATTATAAAGAATCTAAAGGTTTGTGACAAATAGAAGCAAGACATAGGTATAGCTTTCTGATTGGTGGCATAATCTTGAGTGGATTTTCAGGTTTAGCTCTGTAAGTAGTACAAGCGCTACTTTGTGATGATCCGTAACAGATGAAACACAGCATTCAGCAAATTCGGGTTATGTTGGTGTGTGACTATGACTATGTACATGTATGTAGGTCTAAAAATACAAATTAATGAGCTCAGTGTATATGAAGCATGTGACCAATAATTCTTCACTCACTGATATCATAGCAACTTGTGATATTGGTTTCTAATTTCTGTGTTGTCTGATTTTCCACGCATAGCTTGACTTTTCCACTCATGGCTTGACCCAATGATGGAAATTTTGTTTATAGGGTAGCTCTGTGTTTAAGTGTGCCTGTCATCTGTTTAAGTTCAAGTGAGGCAGGTAAAACAAGACATTCAGCCGAATTTATGTTCCATATGGAATTTGAATAGCTTGATTTTTCCTGTGGCCAACTCACAGATAGGGCATACCCTGATCAGACAGTTCTTCTACACAGTTTGCCTAGGCACGTCTGCCCTAGTACTTAGAGCTTTTAAGATATACCATAAAAATTCTAAATGTTGGGACAGATAGATCTGAGCAGTCAACAGTGTGGACCCAGATTAGACTTCTCATGAAGGAGCAGTCTGATCAGGTTCTACACCGTCCTTTCATCTGCACCTTTGGATGCATAACTGCAATGTAAAACCAAACTGCTTTATTTAAGGACAATCACATTTTTAGTGTCCCAATTTTTAGCTCGACTGTATGAATGTACAAGAAGAGCTATTGCACTATCCCCGGTGTTGGCGTTGGCGTTGGCGTTAGCAAAATGTTAAAGTTTTTTTGGTGATGGGCAAGGCGCTGTCAGGCGAGCCATCTTGTCCCGCTGACAGGTCTTGTTAGAAATTTTATGATAGATTTTGTATTTATTAGTTGCAGATGATCAGTGGGATGATGACAGTGATTTTGATATGGACAGTGACGACAGTGATATTGAGGATACTCTCTGTAATACTATGCTCATAACAGGGCCACATGGCTGTGGTAAAACTGCTGCAGTTTATGCTCTGGCCCAGGAACTGGGATTTAAGGTGAGTACATTTGTAATATAGAGTCAGGGTCACATGGGTATGGTGTCTCACGTGAAACTTGCTACTGTTATTGTTTGGTCCAGGGATTGGGAGGCAAGTTGATTTGGTCATGGTTCCTGTTCAATATCTTTTTGTTGAAGCTCTAGCATAGGAATTAGTATTTAAGGTAACTTTATAGATGGGTGGGCAGCTTCAGGCAGCTTCAGTATTAGACTGCTTAAGAATTCTATATATACTAGTCAAAAGTTCTAACCGACCACTTAGTTTTTATCATTTTTCCTCAATGCTATTCGCAATCTCACAATTCAGATTACAGCCACAGATAGGCGAATATGTCGGTAAACCATACCACTAAAAGGTTAAGCATTATTCAGTGCACTGTATCCAGGAGTCACAGATGAGTACGGGTACCCCCAGTTTCAAAATTAACAAGAATTTGCATTGAGTGGTGGGGTATGTTTTAACATTTTGACCCAAAGCGGCCACTGTCATGCAGGAACAGTGTTCATTTTTGCATAAATCTGTTTATTCAGACATTTGCTTTAGTAATGAAGTGGTTTTGCTCACGTAAATTGGATATTTCAAAAACTGATTTTTCACAAATTGTAACGAAATGCTTAATTTCGTGAATTTTAAAAATGGGGGTACTTCTGTTCATCGGCATATTCTGGATGTAATATTAAGAATTTTGTAACACCTTTTGATGCCTGAGTTGACTGATATATCTGCCTATTTAGGGATGTAAATAGAACTGTAAGATTGTTTGGGGCTCTGGAGAAATTCGATGAAACGTAAGTGGTCGGTCAGAAGTTTTGGCTAGTATATATGTCAATGCTTGATATTATACACCTCTGGTGCTTCAGTGCAGGCCTCCATGGGAAAAAAAACAGGGCAGTTGTCATAAAAGCAAGCAGCAAAATACAAAGATACTGACAATCCTGCATAAATATGCAGTCTGAACATACTCATATTTTATGTGTTTTGTAAGGTTTCACAAAAGTCCAAATATTGAGTATTTGCAAAAAAAAAAAAAAAAAAAAACACAACTAAGTTCTTATCAGACTTTGGGGTGAGTCTTGGCTATTCTAAAACAATGTTTGCTCTAAATATTCAGACAACCAGTCTGCACAAACATTGAGGTCTCAAATCAGAGTGATCGAAGAGACAGCAGTCTGACCAGGTTCTGGACTGTTTGACAGCAGTTTCAGGTGAATGGGTACAATTTCTAAGTTTAGCATTTTCTTTTTTCAGAGCTCTAGATAAGAAGGGTATTTGATGATAATTGAAGGAAAATTTTTTTTATTTCTCATTGAAACTATATGTTGTGACCCCTCATCTGAACCGTCTCGTCGAGACGGTTCAGATGAGGGGTCCCAATATATGTTTTTATGCAGAAATAACAAAAATTATCCTTAATTATCATCAAATACTCCCTCTTATCTAGAGCTCTGTTTTTTGCCTCCATTCTTAAAGGGGGCAGCTCTTAAAGGAAAGAATTGTCTCCTAGAGGAGCAAATTCTTTTTTCTTTCGAAGTAGACCCCTTTTGAAAGGATTTTGTTGCCCCAGAAAGAAAACAGGAAATCACAAAAGTTGTCAGCCTTTCTAAATATGGCAGGAGCAGCTGTAGCATAGTGGATAACACTCCAGACTACCAATCCAGGGGTCGCAAGTTCGATCCCCCGCTTCTCCGGTCTTTCTGATGAGACTTTAAACCAAGGTCCCGTCTCCATATGACCTCGTTGTTGGTGGGATGTTAAACCCGAGTTCACTTACTCTAAATATGGCATTAAAAAAGATGGTGGTGTACTCATGCACATTTAATAAAACATCCTATGGCAAGACAAATTGTGCTGTCCAAGTTGGAAAATTGAAGACTGACGTGTTAGGATATTTGTGGTAACATGTTAACTTCTTGGTTTCCGATAAGGAGTTTGAGAATAAATGAGCCGCAACACGAGAAAACCAACAAAGAAAAAACATGGGAGGTGTATTCATACTTTTTAGCTCACCTGAGCCAGCGGCTATGGGGGAACTTATAGGATGGTAAGGCTCCGTCGTCTGTCCGTCTGCCGTCCGTCCGTGCGCCCAGGGCAGACTCGGATCAGCCTGGGCATCTGCCCAGTCTGACCAGAGTCCTCACTGTCGGCATGGAGGTAGCTTAGACGCTTAGCTACCCTTTAAGAGCATAGGGAAGAATCTGATTAGACTGGGCAGATGCTCAGGCTGATCTGAGTCTGCACTGGGTGCACAGCCATTGATTTTTAGCTCACCTGTCAAGGTGAGCTTATAGTATAGACATGGTCCGTCGGCGTCGGCGTTCACAATTTCAAACATCTTCTTCTCAGAAACCACTGGGCCGATTGAAGCCAAATTTCATATGGAGCCTTAACAGGATGGGGGAACAAAAGTTTATATATTTGACCTAGGTCACATGACCAAGATGGCCACCATGCCCATATATGGTCAAAACCTTAAAAATTCTTCTTCTCCAGAACCACTGGGCCGATTGCCTTGAAACTTGGTATGTAGCATCTTGGTCTCCAGTACTACAAAGTTTGTATAAATGATGACCATGGGCTGACCTTGACCTATTTTACTGCAAGGTCAAATTTGGTCCCTTAGGCTTATGAATGTGAAAATCTGAAAAAGTTCATTTTTCTGTTGCTGTTGTGCTCTGTGATATGGAAATCTAGTCAATTTCCACATCTGTGAATATTAGAGGTCAAGGTCATTTAGTGACCTTGACCAAAGGTCATTTGTCCATTGGGTGTCAACAATTTCAAACATCTTCTCCTCAGAAACCATTGGGCCGATTGAAACCACATTTCATATAGAGAATAAACAGGATGGAGGAACAAAAGTTTATAAATTTGGCCCAGTTTATATAAATGATGACCTGAGGTTGACCTTGACCTATTTTACTGCAAGGTCAAATTTGGTCCCTTAGGCTTTTGAATGGGAAAAGCTGAAAAAGTGCATTTTTCTGTTGCTATTGTGCTCTGTGATATGGAAATTCAGTCATCGTCAACTCCTATGAATACTAAAGGTCAAGGTCATTGTCATCTTCGTTCATCGTCAACATTTTCAAAGGAATTCTCCTCAGAAATCACTGGGCTGATTGAAGCCAAATTTCATACAGACTTAACAGGATAAAGAAACAAAAGTTTACAAATTTTTTTATCCAGGTCACATGAACAAGATGGCCGCCATGCCCATATATGGTCAAAACCTTACAAGTTCTTCTTCTCCAGAACCACTGGGCCTATTGCCCTGAAACTTTGTATGTAGCATCATGGACTCTAGTACTACAAAGTTTATATGAATGATGACCTTGGGTTGACCTTGACCTATTTTATGGCAAGGTCAAATTTGGTCCCTTAGGCTTTTGAATGGGGAAAGATGAAAAAAGTGCATTCTTCTGTTGCTATTGAGCTGTTTGATATGGAAATGCAGTCAACTTCAACCTCTGTGAATACTAGAGGTGAAGGTCATTTAGTGATTTTATAGACGTCGCTGTGGTGGAACAGTTTACACACTCACCATCCAATTCTATAGAATTGCAGCTTGTTTATTAGCCTACCTGAGCCGAAAGCTTACATTTTGGCCACTTGACCTGAGCATATACTGGCAGGTGAGCGATCGTTGCCCTTGGGCGACTTGTGTTGGTTTTCTCATGTCATGGCTCAAATATGCTTTCACTGCAGGTTCATGAGGTAAATGCCTCTTCATCAAGAAATGGCAAGAGAATCCTGTCCCAACTTCAAGAAGCCACTCAGTCTCACCAGGTCTCTCATCAAGGATGTGGAACTCCTAGTAAGAACCCTGGAACTCAGAATTCATCAAAACCACCAGCAGCTGCAATGCCTACAGCTTTTACAAATCTGTTCAAGAAGAAAGATACCAAGACTGAGGAGGTGATACAGATTGATGACAAGAAAAGTAAAAAGAGGAAACGGGAAGCTAATGATGGTAGGTAATATGATACATTGTATTATAGGTATGATATTGGGCTTTATTGCCCTAAGTACAGTATGTAGAGTCATAACATATTTTTACTTTTTACAGAAATAGTCACATGATCATGAGATTTTCATTACACATGGAAGTATTGATCAGCCTATAGTTTTGACTATCGCCTGGTTAATGATCTCACCCATTTTAAACGTAGCGTAAAAAGTATCAAGCTATATTTTTGACTGTTACCCAGTCACAGGTTAAGTGACAGCAGATGTAAATGGAGCTTCCTGGGGGTAGGGAAATTATGTTAATTTGGCTGGGTAATACAACACAGTTTGCTAAGGCACTTCTTTCTCAATATTTAGTCTCATTAAGGTGAGTGGGTACACTTTCAGGGGAAGCAACTCTAGCATTTTCATTTTTGCCTCATTTCTCAATGGGATCATTGTTTAAAGGAAAGAATTTGCTCTCAAGAGCAAATTCTTTTCCTTAAGAGTAGACCCCATTTTAGAGGGGCTTTGTTCTACAGGCAATCAAACAGGAAGTCTTTGAATTTGTGCCCCTTTGTAAAAAAGGCATACCCATGCATCTTAAACTTTTTTTCTTATAGAAGAAAGTCCAAAAAAGAAACGGTCAAAAAAGACAGATAATAAAGGCAAGACTAAAATGTTGAAACCAACATTTCTTGATGTAGATGAGAGCTCTAATGGTATGATCCAGGGTCTGAATCTCTCCAGCACCACTATGATTCTCTTTGATGAAGTAAGTATTTATTGACCTCTCTTTTCACTCTCATGTACTATTGGTTCATTTTGATGAAAGGAGTATTTACTGCTGAACATCGAAGTTTCTTTATGATTTTCTGAAGTAAATACTTACTGATCTATTCTGTGAAAATTAATGACATGGCATTAATTGTAGTTTATGGGAAGTAGGGTAACAAGAGAGTAAATACACTCAGGTATAAGCTACTTAATATAACTGACATTAGTCTCAGCATCATTTGATGTGTATTTGCTGATTTGGGGCTATCTGCTGACTTTGTCATCTGATATGGGCGGTTTCACAAATAACAAAATGTTATTTGTTTTACTAAGCCCAAATATACTTTCACTCATCGCATATCTGTCAAATGTGTATCCTGTACAAGTTGGCTTCTCGAAAGAGGCATAATTCCGGGAACGGCTAGAATGCTTAAGCAGGTTGCCATGACTATTTGGCTGTGCCTGATATTATGACGAATGAAGAAGCCAAGGTCAGTGGACTAGCCTCTGACAGCCAATATCATGATGTTATTGTGAGATTTATGGTAATAGAGTAGTAAGATTGTAGTATTATGATGTTTTGTATTCATTTAACAATGTGTAAAAGTAGAATACACTATGAAACTCAATAATTCTTGCTGTCTTATTTCTCAAATTCCCATAAAGTACAATTTAGATTCTCTTTATCAAAGTGAGAAGCTACTGATCTGTCTTTTCTGTGCCATGGCTTGAAACAAAGTATTCCAGTTGTTGGCATAGTGAGATTCAAACATTTGACCTGTGCTGAGGCAAGAATCTAAATTACTAGACCATGGCACCTCTCAGATAAATTTCAGGGGTTTGTAATTTTGCTGTCAGAGGTTAAAAATTAATGCACATTTGTGAATGTATTTGCAGAGTTACAAAAACAATCCATAATCTTTTATACTTTTGCATCAAGGCTGATCATAATAAACCTTTGATGAATGTTCCAGGTTGATGTTGTGTTTGAGGACGACAAAGGTTTTCTCTCAGCTGTACAAACATTCATGGCCACCACCAAGATTCCCATCGTCATGACAACCACTAGCACAAGCTTCAGTGCAGGTTTTGATGGAAGATTTGAAACATTAACATTTAAACATCCCACAGTGGTAGGTTTGTTAGAGTTCATGCTGTCACATAAGATACTTTTTCGTAGTTAACCATAAAACATTTAGGTATGTGGGTACTCTCTCGGGAAGCACCTCTGTATTTTCATTTTTGCCTCTTCTCTGAGAGCAATTTTATCCCTTTAAGAATGTACACTATTTTGGGAATGCTTCATCAAGAGAAGCACACGGAGAGTCACTGAAGTCTGCCTTTGTAAAAATGGCAGAAAAAACATGGAGGTGTATCGGTACTTTTTAGCTCGCCTGAACGAAGTTCAGGAAGAGCTATGTCACTACCCCCAGTGTTGGCGTTGGCGTTGGTGGCGGTGGCGGCGTTAGCAAAATGTTAAAGTTTTACGTTAAAGTTTTTTATGTGATGGGCAAGGGGCTGTCAGGCGAGCTATCCTGTCCCTGTGACAGGTCTTGTTAAGTATTTGGACAGACCTGAAAAAACCAACAGTGTAGATCAAGGTCAGACTGGTCCTACAAGAGTGGTTGAGTCATGATGTGCTTTGTCTGATATTCCCTTGACAGGTTTATATAACATCTCTTGATAGTCAGTACCCTTGTGTTATATATATTCGTGGTATTAGTAAAACCTATAAACACTGCATTGACATATGGGGAATAAAATTCTATCATTCAATATAAATAAAGAAGGGAAAATACCTTAGATATATATTTTTATTTTTTCTTTCAATGAGCACATGTTAACCCGCCATATTTGTTTATACCCTCAGGACCACACTTTCTGATGACGTCATATATTTTCGTGGTATCCCAAAAAACTGCTCGTACGATGTTCCAAAAGTGCAGTCATGTCTGATTTTAGGGTATTTTGTATTTCAAGTATTTGTTTAATTATTGAACCAAACAAACTTTAAAACTGTTATTTTAAATAATGAAAAATGTATCACATTTACTAATTGCCACTTAATTCCTTAACACTGCAAGACAATACAAAATCCATATAAGGCATGACACTTTTTTGCTACAGTAGAAAAAATTTTGGCGGGAGTTTTGCATCACACGTCATCAGATTTTGTTACTATAAATAGACCACAGTAGACCGGTTGACCTGTTTGCATCGGATGGTTTTGTATTTTCATATTTGGGTCATTTGAAGATAACTGTAAAAATGTATTAGTGAAAACAGGTTTAAATTGACATGACAATATGAAAAATATATAATTCAGACATGTTCTGTAGCAATGTGGTTTATTTTTGACAAAATTATACTGGGATTCACCGTCTGTGAAAACAGTTAGTATGACGTCATAAACATGGTGCGCTGGGTCAGGAAAAGCTATTTTCGGAATACCACGGAAATGTAAGTACCACGAAAATATATGTCGGACCGATATATCAAGGGAAAGAAAAAAAAAAATCAACAAAAAACAAAGAGATAAAAAAAAGTTCAACATGGCTTACCCAGATGGGTCTGCCTTTGCAATCTGGTTTGTTTGTTGTCTGGGAATTGCACATTCTGACCAGGCCTCGAGGTTAGAAAACTTTTTTTGTGCTCAACTCAGCTGAGCATGAAATTTTCTCTTCTGACAAATATGAAAATGTTGGCATTTCCCTATTCCTAAGCAGAGAAAAGCTAAACTGAGAAGGAAAAACTGAACTTATCAATAACTTGCTATTTATTAGCTGGTAAAATTTCATGCTCAGATTTTCTCTGACATCAAGGCTCGTGTAACTCAAGGTGAATTGGTACCTTGCTATGTTTGCATGCCACTTTTTCAAAGGATGACAACTGTGACTTCAGCTTTGATTAGCTGAGAAGAAAAAAAAATACAAAAGGGGTCTACTCTAAAAGGCGAAAATTGGCTTTTATGGGAGCAACTCTTTCCTTTAAGAATACTCCTTGTGAGAAGGAGGCAAAACTGAAAATGGAAAAGGTGCTTCCCCATGATAATTCTGTAAATGTTGAAGTTTTAAGATACAAATACCAGGGTAGATCAGACTGCTCAGGCCCCGAGGTTATAAAACTTTTTTCATGCTCAACTCAGCTGAGCATGAAATTTTCTATGCTGATAGATATGAAAATGCCAACATTAGTTGGCATTTTCATATCTATCAGCATAGAAAATTTTTAGCAGATAAAGTTTCATGCTCAGCTGAGTTGAGCATGAAAAAAGTTTTATAACCTCAAGGCCTGATCAGGGCCTGCACTGTTTGCCATTCATTCACTAATTTTATATAACACACTCTTGTAAATCAAACACTTGTTTAGATTAACCTTACCATTCTATTTACTGTAACAAACTCTTAATAAATTCAAAGAGAGAAGAGTTTGTTACAGTAAATAGTAGGGTAAGGTTTGAGATATCTCAGTGTCTATTGTTACTTTGGTGTTTTGTTGTAAGTATATGTATACACCTCCAAGAGAGATTGCTCTGAACAGGAAGACACATGGGACTGTAGTTACAAGAATTTGCTCTGAGAAAGAAATTCTGGGCTTGCTCGCTCAAAGCATCGTTAGCTTGTCAAAGTCATTACTACATCTGTCAAGGATATATCAAGTCTTATAGTACCACAGAAAATCAAATGTGCATATATTTTTACTGGAAATATGTAAGGAGCTTTTGCATTGCCAAAGCTTCTTACATATTTTGGCAAAAAATGGCAGCGCTTTTGTATACAATAAGTTTGTAAATGTAAGATTTTCTTTACTTTTGAACATCTGGGTATTGGGCTTTAAGTTTGTTTGCCCTGGAGAAGGGATTCACCAACCAGGAAACAAATGTTATAATGTTAAAGTTGTCTGCCTTGTATATTAGTGGTCAAAAGATGGTACCCATATCTGTAGACCTTAAAGCACTGTGTTTATTGTTTTTCTTTATTCCAGGGCTCATTGTGTAGTTACCTACAACTTATATGCCTGTTGGAAGGACTGCGGTTAAATCCTGTCATACTCTCAGAATTGCTGCAGTTGTTCAAATGTGATGTCAGAAAGTGCCTCCTTACCCTACAGTTTATAGTAGAATCAGGTGGTGCTCTTTTACAAACATTCCGCTCAGTTACAAAGGCAAATACTCTAGAGACTAATATCAAACTGCCAGAGATGGAAGAAACTATAGAGAATTCCCAAGATTCTCAGGATTCAACTAAAGGTGGTTATAATCCAACCTTTGGAGATAATGATGATGATGATTTTGTTATGCTGAAACCTCGAGCAAACGGACAGAGACGGTTAATAGAGGATGAGAATTCTAATTCAGTGGATGTGTTTGCTCAAACTTTCAATCAGAAACCTATGGAATTGGTTCCTGCTGCTAATCAGGATGAAGACGCCAAGTTGTATCCTTGCATACATGAACTTGGAGTGGAGTCAGTAGTGGGGTTAAGTCGGGGGCAAGCTGGGAGCTTGTATGATTTATTTCTCAGGAATATGAAGGTAAGCTATATTAGAATATATATATTAGATCAGTGTTTTCCCTCTGATGAAAAGATGAGTACTTCCTGAAATATATAGGTAGCTTTTGAGGACACTGATTTCATAACATTTTTAAATAGCCAGCACAGCAGATAAGAGTAATATTAAACTGGATGATAATTCTTGAAAAACTTTGCTTATTTATCCATAAAAGTTATGAGTGAACTCCGGTTTAACGTCACACCAACACATAGGTCATACAAAGACAGGACCTTGGTTTAAACTCTCATCCAAATAACTGGAGAAGCTGGGGATCAAACCTGTGATCCCTGGATTGGTTGTCTTGTGCCTTATCCACTACACTACAGCCATTCCTATCGTGTACCCTCAGTAGAACAGCCTGACTGGATATAGTAAAAGTTAGATAGGACAGTAATTTACTTGTAAAATCATGTTTAATCCAGAAGACTGTTGTTTATTTAAGACTGACTGCCTTCTGCAATAACATGATAAAACTAATATTAATCGATTTCACAAAGGCTGATATAAGTACATGTAAGTTTGGGTAGGGCTACCTTGTAAGTAGCTTGCCTGCAATTGCCAACCATTCCATGCTGTTGAATTTTTGTCCTTATTTTTCTGAGTAGTTTAAAAGTTAAATTGTACTCTTATAGAGAACTTGTTGGAGATGTCATTAAAAATGTCCTATTAAGTTTGATTTAAAATTCTCTGATATTTTGATGCTGTACAGAAGTCTTAAGTGGAATTAACAAATGTTATATGAGACATCATGCTTATTTGCAAGAATCCATGTTGGAAATGTTTATTGCTAAAGCTACGGAAGTATGTGAAAAGGAAAGAAATAAACCAGTTTTGAATACCTTTTCAGATGCCTACAATTACGAACCTCTTAGAAACATGCCAGGTATGTGAAATATGCTACCTATTTTGTCATCAGTTGATGTCAAACAACCTTCCATTACTACTACCTCTGATAAACAGGGTAACAGATGTGATCACAATAGAGAAAGACAGTCATTGTGAAAGAAAAGGAAAGAAAAGGAAAAGAATTCAGACTGATCTGTATGACAGTGAGGCTTCTAATGATGCTGCAGACTGTGCTGACGATGAAAAAGTCAGTATCGATAAGAACGAGACAGATGAAAAAACTATAGAAACCCAATCATCTAATAAAGGAGAGAGCAGATGCAGCGGTAAAGCACTGTCAGCTTTCTCCAAATTTTATGACACTATGGGTTTGTTAGATGTGATGGAATCGAAGGAAAGTTTTAAACTTCGGAATTCAATCAAAACTTCTTGTGGAAAAAGAACATATGGCTCTTTACAACCAGGTTTAGACAATGAGTTGCCAAAATTTCAGGATTTCTGTGAACTAGACTGTGAAGTGAGTAGGTCTTACAGTGCAGAGTTGGAGGTGCGCAGTGTTAGTAGACTGTATCAGGAGATTGACCGGTTACAGGGGGAGGTAGAGCAATTGTGCAGTAATAATCCAGCCTATACTGAGGAGTTTATTCTGCCAGTAATTAGAGGAACAGAAAAGTTTTCTTTGGTAGACAGAAGTCAGCCAAGGTAAGATAAGCAAAGCCTGGAATGAAAAGGATACCCTATTTATTTAAGGAATGAATGTTATTTTTTTAATGTTCACTGAAGTATAAACTACATCGGGTCATGAGCAAAGTAAGTGAACCCCGTAGGGGTTTACGTAAACTTTGCTTGTAAACTTTGCTTGTGACCTGATGTAGTTTATTCTTTAGTAAACATTTAAAAAATAACAATCATTCCTTATATATTTATATTATTAAACGATCCTTTTGATCAATAAAAAGACAAACAAAAATAAGAAATACATATATAAGAAGGGTTTTAAATACATTACCGGCCGAAATGCAGAATTTTAAAATAGTTTGAAACAGCTGCATTGTCACTGCCTACCAATAATTCCACCTCCTGCTGTAGATTTTACATGCAAGTAGGCGTAGCAAGCTGTCACTCAATGTTTACTAGCCATTCAAGTACATGGCATGTTGTAGATTTCACGTGCTAGTAAGTGAGATGAGCTGTCACTCTAAAGCATGTGGCACAATGTAATTATTGACTTGTAAACAACATTGATTCCTGCATCACTTAATTTGGTTAACAGAGAGCTCTGCACTGATAATGTAAATATTTGTTTGTAAGACTCGGGTTTTCTCCAATAATATGAACCCAAATATCTATAAAAAAAAAGCTGTTAAGTTCTGCTTTAAGATGGGTTTTTCCCTTCCAAAAACAACTGAAAAAATCTAGATCTGTCTCCTAAGACAGATCTAGAATTTTTGGGATTGTTATAGAAAGGAAAAATCCCGATCTTATTACCAAATAAATAAGGTTATTTTGTGATAGTTTTGCACATTGCTCAAATGAAACAATGTGTATTTGTGCAGAGGTGATTCTAATGAGTACCCACAATATTAATTTTCAACTTTTCATGGTATATTGGAGAAAATTTATAATCTATATTCTCCCTTTATCTGTTCCACTGTTCCACTATAGTAAGATGGCTCAACAAAAGAAATAAGAAAAAGCAAGACAGAGACTAGTGTACAACTGTACATGTACATATTTGTGTAGTTTCTGTCTGCATGGGCACTCGACCTTTGTTTATGGATCTAGAATAATTAAGGTCCTCATCAGAATGTGCCAGCACCATGTCCAAGTCGAAGACTGAACTTCTATACAAATATTTTGTCATCGTTTTAAAGTTAAATTTAGTTGGAGGACTGCTCGTACTAAGACAAGAGGGCATGAACAGTGTTGAAGGTCATATCACTGCTTGTGAACTTGGATGCATTATCTGAATATTGGGGGTATGCACGTTAAATGTTCTAAAATTTCAAACATCGAGTTGTGACTAAACAAATGCTAAGGAAACCAGTGTAGACTCAGATCAGACTGCTCCTTGAGGAGCAGTCTGATCAGGGTCTGCACTGTTTATGATTCCACTAAAGTGTTTTTAGGACAAAAAAATATGTGGGAAACCATTTTCTATGATGTTTCTGACATACTAGTGTACAGAATTATAGAACAATGTCTAACAATTGTTTCACGTTGCAGCCCACTGTCAGGTGAGAAACGTGCGGAGGAGAATATAGTACAGAATCTGCCCTTGGTCGTCCACAATCACCACAGATCATTACAACTAGACTACTTACCTACACTCAGGGATATTAGTCGTATGGAACACTACAGACAGATTTCTAACACTAAAAGAAGGTAGATTTCATTTTGATTCCCCTCCACTTGCCTTAGGGGCAGGGTATCTTGTTTTCATGTTGGCCATCCATTCTTGCATACACTGACCATCTGTTAGAACTTTTTTCCATTCCATAACTAAAGCCTCTTTATCATCTGACATCACTGTTATTCAGTGGATAACGTCTTGGCATAAAAATTGTATGACCACATGTGTAACAACACTTTGGCACATACACGTAATGTCATTTACCACGTCTATGTCAGCAATGTGTTTTCTTATTGAAATAATGTTCATTTTGAAGGCGATAAAATCTCATTTTACAGGATCATATGATAAACAGAATCTAACATGCGTGGTCATTTCATATCAAATTTATGAAATGACCACTTCTGTAAGATCCTCTATATTTATAGATGTCTTCCTAAATTTGCATTTCTATCAGCAACATGGCTTTTGGCCTGTATTTCCTTGCTATATGGAATAACATGATCAAACTTTCCAGAAATGATTGCAGTAATGAAACTTTTCCATTACAATCAGAATTTTATCCCCCAGCTTATCTGCCCTTGCCCTGGGCAGATTTACATGTATATTGTCATGGAAAAATCTGTATATTAAACAATGGTTGGAAAAATCTATGCCAAAACATCTAAGATATGTGGGTTAGTACTTTGATCAGCTGAGGTAATCTCATTTGATGTAACCCATACATCTTAAATTGGTGGCGTATGAGACATGATATTCTTAATGCTTTTAACAGAAAGTTTTCTTTTGTTTTCAGGTTTCACCATTATTTCGACAGCATAACTCTTCCTTTGAAGGATACTACACTGAATATTCTTACCTCGACATTTTCATGAGGCAGCAAAGAGTTTAGACTACCTTAAACATTTATAAAGATTGGACACTAAAATAATTACTGAATTGTCCTAACAGTGGAACAATTTGGTTTTGCAGTACAGTTATGTGTCCAGAAGATGCAGATGTAATGGCATACAGTTTAGATCTGTTCAGTCTGCTCCTTTAGGAACAGTTGGGTCTGGGTCTGCACTCTGTCTGTCCCGATACTTTGAATTTTTATGGTAGTGTTTTGTTTAGCTCACCTGAGACAAAGGTTTCGGGGGAGCTTTTAGGATAGGCAGGCTCCATTGTTAGTCCATCTGGTGTCCTCTGTCCAACAATAATTTCGAACAACTTCTCACGCTGAAACCACTGGGCCACTTGTAACCAAATTTCATATGTAGCCTCCAGGGGTCGGAGGATTGAAAATTTGTTCAAACAGTCGGGGTCACATGACCAACATGGCCACCAAGCTCATGTATGGTAAAAACCTTTAAAAATCCTCTCAAGAACCAATTGACCAGTGGTCTTGAAACTTGGTATGTAGCATTGGGTATACAAGTTCTACCAAGATTGTTCAAATGATGACCTTGGGTTTACCTTGACATTTTTACGGCAAGGTCAAATTTTCTTTACAGTGTTTTTATATGGGAAAATGCTGAAACATAAAATTTCATAGAAACTATATTTTTGGCCTAAAAATGGGTATATTCAGTCATCTGAGTGAGTACATGATGATTTGTGAGTACAAAATATCAAAATCATTCAGACATGTTAATGAGTCAATGAAGATTTGTGAGTACAACAGGTTCAGGTCATTCTTTGACCCTTGACCCAGGACTCTCAGTTTTGAACAGTTTTAAACGTCTCCTCAAAAGCCACTTTAGAACTTCAATGGCTCGAACCCTGATGGCTCGTTAACCCTGCCTGGCTAGAACTACTTCCTGGGTCCCTAGAAATCACTTTATATAGAAACTAACCCTGGATGGCTAGAACTACCCTTGGCTGGAACTAATTTTCATGGTCCCAAGCCTGTTCGAGCCAATGAAGTTCAGCTGTATATTACATATAGCCTTCAGGGGCCACTGGGCCAATTGTATATATATTACATATAGAGCCAATGAAGTTCAGCTGTATATTACATATAGCCTTCAGGGGCCACTGGGCCAATTGTATATATATTACATATAGAGCCTTCAGGGGCTGAGGGAAGGAAAACTTTGTTCTAACAGTCCTGGTCACAAATGACCAACATAGCCACCATGCCATATCTGGTAAAACCTTGTAAAATTTTCTCCAGAACCAATTTACCAATGGCCTTGAAACTTGGTATGTAGCATTAGTAGTACACCAATACTACCTAGATTGTTCATATGATAACTTTGAGTTGGCCTTGACCTTTATTACGGCAAGTTCAAATATGGGAGAATGCTAGAACATAAGATTTTATAGAAGGTTTGAAGATTTTGGCCTAATAATTGGTATATTTAGTCATCTTAATGAGTACATGAGTCCAAGTCTTTCTTTGACCTTTGACCCAGGTCTCTCATATTTTGACAGTTTCGAACCTCCTCGAAAGCCATTGGGCCAATTAGTCGTCACGGATGGTCCACCAGGGCTAACAGCCACGAGAGCATCATAACCACCCTGGGAGCCATTGGGCCAATTGTTACCAATTTTATATAGAGCCCCTAGGGGTTGAGTGAGAGTACAAAAACTTTTCAAACAGTCCAGGTCACATATGGTAAAAACCTTTAAAAATCTTCTTCTCCAGATACAGTTAGACTGATGGCCTTGATACTTGGTATGTAGCATTGAGACTTGAGTACTACTACCAAAATTGTTCAATACTAAGGTCTGTCATATTAAACAGTTTCAAACAAGTCTGCAAATGCCACTGGGTCATTTGTAACTAAACTTCATATGAGCAAAAAAGGGGGGGGGGGGGGAGATAAAAAAATAAATAAAACAAAAAAGGGGGAAAAAATCAGATAGAGCCTCCAGGACTTGCCGGAACAAAAATTTGTTGAAGCCATCTAGGTCACATGATCAACATGGCCACCATGCTCATATATAGAAGAAACCTTTAAAATCTTCTTCCCAAGAACCAATTGACAGAAAGCCTTGAAACTGTATGTGATATTGGAGACCCAAGTACTACCAAGATTGTTCAAATGATGACCTTGGGTTAACCTCAATTTTTTAACTGCAAGGTCAAATTTGCTTTCTGGTGCTTTTATATGGGAAATACTAGAACATAATGGCTCATGGACTTGGTAGAAGATTTTGGTGCAAAAGTTGATAAATACATTTAACTAAAGGAGTATAGGAATATTTTTTGAGCAACAGAGGTCAAGGTCAGTATTTAGGACAGGAGCACAAATTAGGGTAGGTAGAAAAGAACGGAAACATATTTTTAGCTCACCTGAGCACGAAGTGCTCAAGGTGAGCTGTTGTGATTGATATTTGTCTGTCCGTCATCAACAATTTCTTCAAACGAGATCTCCTAGACCAGTAAGCCAATTTCAAAATAATTTCACACAAATGTTTCCGCTCCGCTGAACAAAATGGCCGCCAGAGCTAAAAATAGAAATAAATCTTAGAATGAAGCGTAGGGCACAGTTTTGATCCATTTGTCATGAAACTTTGTCAGAATGTTTATCTTAATGAAATCTAGACCAAGTTTGAAACTGGGTCATGTGGGGTTAAAAACTAGGTCAAATCTTAGAAAAACCTTGTGTACACTCTAGAGAGCACAGTTATGATCCGATCTTCATGAAACTTTGTCAGAATGTTTATCCTAATCAAATCTAGGCCAAGTTTGAAAGTGGGTCATGTGGGGTCAAGAACTAGGTCACTAGGTCAAATCTTAGAAAAACCTTGTGTACACTAGAGAGCATAGTTATGATCCAATCATCATGAAACTGTGTCAGAATGTTTATCTTTATGAAATCTAGACCAAAATTGAAACTGGGCCATGTCAGGTCAAAAACTAGGTAACTAGGTCAAATCTTAGAAAAACCATGTGAACGCTCTAGAGGGCATGACTTTGTTCCAATCTTCATGAAACTTTGTCAAAATTTTTACTTCAACAAATCTAGACCAAGGGTGCAGCTGGGTTATGTTGGGTCAAAAACTAGGTCACTAGGCCAAACCTTAGAAAAACATTGTGTACACTTTAGAGGGCACAGTTTTGATCTGATATTCATGAAATGTTTCAGAATGTTTATATCCAAGAAATCTAGACCAGGTTTGAAACTGGGTCATGTGGGTCAAAAACTAGGTCATTAGGTTAAATCTTTTAAAACCTTAGGTACTCAATAAAAGATTCATTTTCCATTGAATCTTTGTGAAACTCTGTCTGTCTTGCATATGGATGTCTCTGAGGTCAAGTTCAATTGATACTCAGGTGAGCGATGCAGGGCCATCATGGCCCTCTTGTTAGGCATAAGGAGCAATCTGATCTTGGTCTATGCTTTATGCCACCAGTTCATGCCCTGATAGAACTAAAGTAGCAAGGATTGTGATATAGAGAATACCATGTTAGTGTCTTTTGATATCAAGTTTATCAGGCCAGACCAGAAACAGCGTAGGAATGGCGAGGCTTGCCGAGCCAGTCCGACGTTTTTCTGGTCGAGCCTGATAAACTTGATATCAAAAGACACTTACATGGTTTTCTATTTATCATGCATCATTAGAATATTTTGAGATGTAAAGAATGTCAAACAAAAGAAAAGAAAACGCAGCTTTGTTTGAACTTGTTGACGTCGCGAATGCATTATGACGTAAGTCGGTGACGTCATTTAACCAATCGAAGGTTGTTATCACGGCCAACGTCAGTATGTAGCCAATCGTCTTCTGAGATCACTTCTGTAGGCATGACCTGATAACATTCACGCAAGCGCAGTTCTACAGTGACATGATATCACATCATGTTATCATACCCCTGTTATCAGGTGAATTTTGCAGCATATGCTTGATAAATAGTAATACCTGTCCTTTAAGTGGCATTATGTACTTAATATTCTTATTTTTAGAGATTTTTCTTTTTTAATTGATAGTATTTTGTTATTGTCTAATTTGATGTCACAGAAACACTAATAAGAATGTTATAATTATCAAATGTATTTATATGTCGTAGATAATTTTATTTGCATGTCAATTGTATTTAAATGAAATGTGAACTGGTGCATTCATTTGTGATAAATCATGTTAAAATTTGTATTTGATGAAATGATTAGATACATAGCGGGAACTTAAGTCATGTTCAAGTGATGACCAAGTGGTTCTAACAGTAAAAAAATAATTTCAACATAGTTTGGAATATTAATGAAATCCAGGGTCTTCTGAAGCCAGTTTTAATGTCAGAAAGTATAGTTACCCTGTAGTGATGTCCCGTGTAGCAGGTTTAATCCTTTTAAGCTGGCCTATTCAAAGAGTATACGAAGAGTATAGCAGTCACTACAATATCTGTGTCTATGTTGATTGTTGGTATCCCACCTTGCAGTCAAGCTTTTGATTAAAGTTTTTTTTTATGTAATGGGCAAGCATCTGTCAGGGGAGCTATGTGTCTTGTAGCAAAATGCCACCAGTAATGCCAGTTATAGTAAAACCTGTCATAGTGGCCAGCAACCTAAATTAAGCAAGCATGCATTCAGTTCCGAATATTGATAGATTAGTTCAAACATACCTGTATTAAGCAAGTGTCTCTCCTTAGCAAGCATATTTTGAATATCCCTTACCTGCTTGCATTTATGGGATAGAATAGAATAGAATAGAATAGCTTGCTTAATACAGGTGAGACAGTACCGAGATAACTTCCAGTGATCTCATAATCAGACAGCCTATCTTGTTAACTGATAAAATGATGGCATTTGCTGTAGACAAAGCAAGCAGAAGCAAGACATAGGTATCACCTTTCCAGTATTGTCGTCATCAGTGGAGGGCTTAATTTGCATCGAGTTTTCTGGTTTAGTTTTTTTTTTATGACAATGCTTAGACAGGTGAGTTTCTGCATTCCATGGAATTCTTGTTTTGGCTTAAATACTTTCTCTGACATCTTTGTAAGTGAATATTGTTTTCCTTTGATTTGAATTGTATATTTATGTAATTATTATTTATTTTATGTTTTGATATTTTTAGCTCACTTGTATAAAAATAAGAGTTATTGCACTTATGTTGGCAATGGGCATCCGTCTGAGTGCAAAAGTTCCTGGTTAAAGATTTATATCATGAGCAAAAACATCATCTGTTGAGCAAATCTGTCAGGGATTTTCCCCCCATTCTTTTGAAGTAGTTTTACTCGTTTCAATATAACTGAGCCATACTGCACCACAAGACAGCTTGAGCAGAATGATACGCTTTCAGGGAAAGCTGCTCTGCCATTTTCATTTTCACCCTTTTCAAATAGTAGACCCCGGAAAGACCTTATTGTCTAGGGAAGCAAACAGGAAGTCACAAAAGTTGTGCCCCTTTGCTGAAATGGCAAAAAAAGACATGCATGTAGGTGCACCCATTCATTAAGACTTGGCTCAGTCAGCCTGCACATACTAAGTATATGATAGGCATCATGTGAAAAGGAACCTGAAGCCATGTGCGACAAGCAGAAACTCTGTTCAGCCTGCACATCTGTGCAAGCCCCAGTAGCTCAGCTAAGCTAATGCTCTAGGTTTGACTCCAGCTGGAGGCGAAAATTTTTTCAACCATAAATGGGGTTCCATTGCACACAGCCTTTCATCATTACCCTACCATCATCCTGATATGACTGAAATACTGTTGAAAAGGATGTAAAATCGCAAGTCGGCCATCTTATCATTTTTCAAGATTCTTGATGATTCATAAATTGCGGTGCAAACAGGGATGACGATCAGGCTGCATAGATGCCCATCATGATCCAAGTTTTTCCTGTAATGCACATCATAAGATGCTGGTTCATGCAATGCTAGTCATACACATTGTTAATGCAGATCAGACTGCATGGATACAGATTGATCTGAGTTCATCTGTTCATAGAAGCACATTCTCTCATGGTGTGCTTTAGGGCCGAGTTGGGTAACTTAGGACAGCGGGTAAATTCGGACATACCATTGCAAACAGTGAAAATCCAGACGAGACAGCTCATAATGAGCCGTCTCATCAGGATTTTCACTGTTTGCCCAGTTAATTTTGTTTTAATTTCTAACAGCTGATATATGAAGGAAAAACTGTCACTGTCCTAATTTACCCGCTGTCCGAAGTTACCGGACTAGACCCTAAGGCATATGGGTACACTTTGATGGGAAGAAACGCTGCCACTTTCATTTTGTTCTCTTCTCAGTGGGAGTTGTTTTTTTTAAAGGAAAAGAATTTGCTTGTCTATGAGAAAATTCTTTCCTTGTATAACAGACTACATTTTGGAAGGGCTTTGTCCTCCAGGGAAGCAAGCAGGAAGTCACAAGTTATTCCCCTTTGTAAAATGTAGTTATAAATCTGATGGTGTATGGGTGCACCTTCATGTTTTTGTGCCAACAATTTTTGTGCTTCCATGGACAACAGACCATTCTGAATGGGGTCTACTCTTAAAGGAAAGAATTTGCCCCCAGAAGAGCAAATTCTTTTCTATGAGAGTTGGACTCCATTGAAAAAGGAGCCAGAAATGAAAATGGCAGTCACTTTCCCTGAAAATGTAACCACCTTAATTCCTTGTTGAAGATGTAGTTTTCAGAAGGTATATGGAGGCTGCTCAAACTAGCCTGTGCAGAAGGATGAAATGGTGCTGTACAGCATTAGTGCAGTCTACTGATGTTGGTTTCAGATATGGCAAGAGCATGCTATGCTCTTCTGTTATAAATCTTTAAATAATTCATCCCTGAAATTTTGGAAATTTTTATAAATTTGTACATTAAACATTTAAATCAGTTCTCTTCCCTTCTTCTGATGGATTTCCATGATTACGGAATATTCTTTTTCATGATCATGTTCTGATATGTGTCTGCAGTCTCAGCAGTCACAACATTTTATTGTACCCTAGCTTTGAACAAGAGCTGTCGCCTGACAGCATAGCTCGCCTGAATTGGTGCTTGCTCATCACACAGCCGCTATGGTGGTGTGGACTGCTATGCATAAAACTTCATGCAAGCATGTCCATAATGAAAACACATTTATAAACAAAAGCTGTCTCAGAAATATGTCTTAAAATAAAATTAAAATAAAAAAAATGAAATGAAAGTTCAAAGTCCATGAGCTTGAGGTAAAAAAACAGACGGGTAGGGGGTAGGGGGGGGGGGGGGGTAATTGGGAATGCTTTGCATAAAACTTCATGCAAGCATGTCCATAATGAAAACACATTTATGAACAAAAGCTATCTCAGAAATACATGTAAGTCTTAAAATAAAATTAAAATAAAAAAAATGAAATGAAATTTCAAAGTCCATGAGCTTGAGGTAAAAAAACAGACGGGTAGAGGCGGGGGGCTAGGATTTATCAAAACCCTGAACCATTATCTAACATCAGTCCAAGTATTAGTATCAACTGAGTCCATCATCATGGCACTGTGAAATTATGTCTTCATAAATATAAAACTTTAACCAAAATCTTTAAGACAAAATTCTAAGTCGATGACCTTGACTTCAAGGTCATCCAGTGGGGTAAGTATAAGGTGTTCTGTAAAAACTCAAAAAAGAGTCTAACATCAGTTCAAGTATAAACTAAATCTCTGCAAAGCATTATGAATCAGTTTGCAATTACAAAACTTTAAAAAAGACAAAAATTTCCTAAGTCCCTGACCTTGACTCAAGATCACTGAGCGGGGTTGGGGGAGTACTCTGTAGGTCTAACTACAGTGCAAATATAAAAAGAATTCATCTATGGGTTCAGGAGATATGTGTCTTTAAAAAACTTTAACCAAAACATCCAATCAATAAAAAGACAATATTCTAAGTCCATGACCTTGACATCAAGGTCACAGAGGGGGGTGGGGGTAGTACCTTTGAAAACTTTAGACCAATATCTAACTTTAGTGTAAGTATCAAAGGAATCCATCCATGGGTTAAGGTGATATTGGGCTTTATAAAACTTTAACCAAAACATCCAGTTCAAAAAAACTACAAATTTTCTAAGTCCATGACCTTGACATCAAGGTCACGGAGTGGGGTGGGGGTGGTACCCTGTTAAACCTTAGACCAATATCTAACTACAGGGCAAGTATCAAAAGAATCCATCCATGGGTTAAGGAGATATAGGTCTTTAAAAAACTTTAACCAAAACATCCAATCCGAACGCGGACGCTGACGCGGACGCCGACGCCGTGGTGACAACAATAGCTCTTCCTGAACTTTCGTTCAGGCGAGCTAAAAAGGGGGTTATACTGGTTTACGTCACAGATCCATCCCTGTATGTGTTATAAATCTCAGTAGCTAATGGAGCTAAGTTCTTTAAACTTGGCATGACCTCACATGACAGGCTTGACCAGGTTTGCTTTTTTGTTTTCCTCCAACTCCAAAGTTTCTCTGTAACTATGCAAGCTGGAAGCCTTAAACTTGGTATAGTATATAACTATGACATATATACCCCAGTGTTTTTCCAATTCCAGTTTTCTTTCCATATAGGCCAATGTACAATTTTTAGTCTGTGGATGCCTCAAACTTGGTATTATATATCACAATGGAGTAACTTTCTTTTCTACTGGCAAAAGATGTTTCAGAAGCTTTGCAAGCTAGAAGTTGAACAAGAGTTGTCAGAAGACAACAAAGCCCACCTAACGTGAGCTTGACTCTCACAATAATGGTGGTGTTGAAAGGCTCTTGTTCAGATGTATAAGAGTGCTAAGTATAATGACTGCCATCCATATAGGGACTGAGAAATATAATCAAGTCAGTGAAGCATAAAATGAAGGTCAAATCCATACATGGATGGCAAGTTAAAATATTCTTGTCCGCCAAGTATAATGGCTCTGACCTATACAGGGACTGAGAGATACCATTAAGTATAATGGCTCTGACCTGTATAGGGACTGACAGATACCATTAAGTCAGTGAAGCTTATCGTAAAGTCAGTGAAGCAAAACAGGTCAAATCCATACATGGATAGCAGTGTTAAATTGATTGGTTGTTTCGGGTTTCAGACTCTCAGAGTCAGTATTTCAGTCTACATCGAGCTGTCTCCCAGAGAGAGGGAGAAAGATATGATAGGGGAGAGAGAAAAATGTCCAAACGACCCCCACCTACTGCAAGCTCAGTAGGCCTTTGCCATACTATTATCCAAATTAGGACACAGCAGCACTGGAAGTTACCCAACACCATTGCCCAACCCCCCGATGGTATTAAAATGATCCTGCCAGTAAGTAGGCATGTGTCAAGTATGGCTCCAATCCATAAGGGGCCTGAGAAATACTATAAGGTCAGTGAAGCATATCGTAAGTTGATGAAACAAAAGTATAAGCCAGATCCATTCATGGATGGTGGTGGTGTTAATGATTCTGTTCATAAGTAGGTGTGTGCCAAGTATCATGGCTCTACCTCAGTAGGGTAAATGCTGGCCTGCTGATCTACAGTCCTGGATTCAAGCCCAGCTGTAGGTGGGAATCTTTTCTATCGTAAACGAGGTTCCATAGATACAGCCTTTCACTATGCACTATGACCAATCCATCCATCATCCATCTAACCCATATAGGAACTGAGAAATATAAGGTCAGTGAATATATCAGAAGTCAATCAAACAAAAATGTAGGCAAGATCCATTCCTGGACGGTGGTGGTAAAATGATCTTGACATATGTAGGTATGCGCCAAGTATCATACAGAGACTGAGAAATATAAAGTTGTTGAAGTGTATCATAAAGTCGATGAAGCAGAAAAATATTGGTCAAATCCATACATGGGTGATGCTGCTGAAATGATCGTGTCCATATGCAAGTGGGCAAAGTATCATGACTAACCCATATACCAGTGATAGTTCATTAGCGCATACCTGCTTTAGTTGAAGTTATATTAGTAGTGTCTTCTTTACTCTCTCATACGACTAAGCAATCTTTGTGTCCTTTATCCTTGGCAATATCAAGAGCTAACTGTGTAACTCGTGATTCCACTTTTAGATGGAGTTTGTGTGACTCATAAGCTATACAACAAACCAAGATTTGTTTATTATTCATTATATATTTTTCATTGCAAAAGACAGGTGACAATCACAAAACAGCTATCTATAGATACAACAGCTAGTCTGAGATGGATAGCAATTTTTGCCTCTTTAAGCGACCTTATTATTTGCATCATCACTGCTAAAGTACTGCATAGCAATGCTGATAAACTACATATGAGCCGCAATCCAACAAAACCAACAAAGTGGCATGTGTGCCACCTGAAGACTCAGATCAGCCCGGGCATCCCTCCAGTTTAAGAGTCTTCGATGTGCACTTAAAGGATAGCGAAGTGTCTTGGCTACCTCCATGCCGACAGCAAACACTGGGCAGATGTCCAAGCTGATCTGCGACTGTGTGATGCACAACCTACTTTCCGTTGTTGTTGTGTTATTGTTTAACTTCCAAGGTAAACAGCTATGGTCATGTTGGGACGGTCAGTTAACCGAACCACACTATTCCTGGGCAGGCTTAGACCTCCTTAGTGGTTAACCAGTACTAAGTGCACTTACTTTCACCTGTAACTGACAACTGCCAGAAGGAGAAATGAAAGTAAGAGGCCGGACTGGGTATTGAACCCAGGAAGTCAGACCCCCTACCGACTGCGCTACGTGGTCCGGCTAGCTACTTTCATGGCTAATATGACATGTAACTGCACTGTTGGCCAATCTGCCAGCTATGCTTCTAACATATTGCCACTTGTTTGAATTTTTGGACATTTACAGTAAATAGTTAAAGTATCCCGATGTAAAAAGGGTTAGATAGTGGGTTACCATGCTTATATACAACAGCCAGCTCATTATACACCAATTTAACCAATAATATCTTTTGTTATTACTTTAGACAGATCCACTTGCACTATTAGGGTTATCTGATTTTATTTTACTTTTTTCATCAATAATTATCCATCACAAACTAGCTGTCAATCACTGCAATATCTCTGATATCACATTGTCATTCATGCATATTGTACACTAACAGACTCACTAGTAATATATATATGCCTAGAAACTTCATCATAAGAAACTGGCACATTTTTATACTGAAATAAGATGATATTTAAAGGCACAGATCTAGACCAACCTGCACACATCCAGTTTGCTTTTTCATAAGCCTGAACATCCAAAAATATATGTCTGTCATGTCTACTTGCTTAAAATTTGTGGCTGGATAAAAAACAGAATCAAGCTGCAGTAATAACTTGACAGCTTTGTGGACACAGAACAATTCCACAGTTGTATCGGGGTCTTCAATATCAACACAGTCCCAGAAAATTTACTTTGAGATATCAGTAGTTAGAGATAAAAGGAGCTGAAATTCGAATAAAAATACAAAATGTGTCCAAACTGTATTAAATATCAAGAGTTGACTGTACTCCTCGTAAATGCTGGAGCACTATCTATATGGCTACTACAATTACTGTGTTGATATTTCTCGTGTTTCGGCTCAATTCCAAAAGACAGGTTTAGAAATCTGTGGTCATTACGAATTATTATGGTAATAACCCCAAAAATCTGGATCCATCTTATAAGCATGACGAGATGGATCTAGATTTCTGGGACTGTTTTGGAAGGGATAAACCTATCTTTCAGCGGAATAACACAACTGGTTGTTACGAATTATTACAGTAATCACTCACATGCCGAACCATATTTTCACATATGAGTCATACCACAAGGAAAGATGCCTTCAGCTTTATATGTAATAAACATTTTATTTTTCTTTTAAAAGACGGGATTTCTCTGCAGGAGATAATTACCCTAACAAACTGTTGTTAGGAAATATGCTCAAAACGCTTTTCTCATGGTTTGGCTAATATCTGAATGGCTCCAACTTCGTATCACATAACACATCTGCAAGTTATCATGTTGTAGCACTATCTTTCTAAGGTTGACAGATACACTTTTTGAAGGAATAGCAATGACCTGAAAGTATTTGTGCCCCTTCTAAAAGAAGCGAGTAAATTCTTCACTTTCCAAGTCCCTCCCATTGAAAAGGGAATAGAATACCAAAGGAAGAAATCTTCCGCAAAACTTTGAAAAGAGGCAAAACCAGTGCTCTTTCTCGAGTTGTATCTGTATACCGTATGAAATAAATTAAAATCTGAGACAATGAACAATAACTAAAACAATGATACAAATATGGCATTAGTAACTTTAACACAGTTATTAGTACACAAATTATATTAAGGGTTTGCTTTGACTAGTGAATCGGGATTGTACTTAAATCTTTAAGACTGACACAGAATTATACCTACATATATTGAGAATCTTACACTTGTGTTCATGGCGGACATTACAATAGTTATGTAATTCAAATCTTTTGCAAGCCTTGATGAGCAAAGGATTTAAAGTTTTTATTTAGATCAATAAATGTCATATGCAAAGAACACAGATGAAAGTCTATATTAGTATTATATGACTGAAACGTTGCCAGTTATTATAGTGGGTTTCCTACTTGCGTCATCTTATTGCTAATGGCAAACAATGAGTTGTAAATCATACTAGTGTAATGTTAACTTTCACCTGACAGCTATATTAAACTCAGCCCCAGCACTGTATGATAAACAGTGGTCTAGATGAGGGTAACAGGGATGATTTAGGGATAACTATCCATATTTCTCATGAAAAACGTGTTGTGACACATCATTAGAACCGTCTCACCGAGACGGTTCTAATGAGGGGTCACAACATATGTTTTCATTGAGAAATAAGAAAAACTATCTTTGAATTATCCTCAGTGCCCCTCTTATCTATAGCTCTGATGAAAATTCAGTTGATGAAAATACTCTGAAATACACTGAAGCTCTGTACTGAAACTCATTTACCCTGTTTATTTGGCTTTAAGACAATGCCCCCCCTCCAAAACAACCTAAAAATCTAACCCCCCCCCCCCCCCCCTAAGAAAACCTAAAACACACCCCAAAAATCTAAATCAATCCTACACTAGATTTTTAGATTTTGGGTATTGTTTTGGATGGGGAAAAATTATAATTAAAAAAGTTGATATACATGTATATATACAGATAAGGTGGAGTTTTTAGGACTATTCAGAGATATTTTTTATTTCTCAATGAAAACATAAATCGTGATTCCTCATTAGATCTGTCTCAGCAAGACAGTTCTAATGTTAGGTCACAACATAAATTATCCCTATTACCTCTTCTTATCTGAAGCACTGATGTTCGCTTTCAAACACTGCGGAGTCCATAATAGAAAAGGTAAAGGTGTAAGACTGGAAAATATGGGAAACATATTAATAGGTTTACAAGTCTAGGGACAGTGCAATAAGTTAGAATTTAATACATGTACTGAGCAAACTGAACACAGCCAAAGAAACATGGAACCAAAAATTTATACTCAATTCATTTATCAATGATGGTGCATTTCATCACCTTTAGAACAATATATACATGTTTTAAAAGCTGAACCTAAGAGGTTGGCTTCTACACAATGTTGTGAAGCTTACTGTCCTTCAAAACAGACAATACTGCACATGCAAATATTGTTAAGAATTATTCAGCAGCTAGATTGCTCCTACATACATCTGACAGAGCTCTAGGTAAGAAGGAATATTTGATCATCATTGTGAGATAATTTTTCAGGTTTCTCATTAAAAACACGTTGTTAACCCTCATATGAGCCACCTTGAAGATGAGGGGTCACAACGTTATGCAGAATCAATGAATGTCCCTTATTATTACAAAATACTCCCTATTATTTAGTGCTCTGAATTTTTGATGTCTCCCAGAAGATTTCAATAATCTCTCATACTATTAACTTAGTTCAAGACTTTATTGGACAATGTCAAATCAACTTAAGATATGGCTATATACACTGTGTGTACTATTTATAAATGGCAGAAAAATAAGTTTTCTAGCCTTCTCAAACCAACCAACTGCCAGAGTATATGAAATGAATGGATGTATTGCCGCATGGTCTAAAATAAATCTTGTTTGATTAATACTTGTCGATGTCTAATTTTTTTCATTTATGTAACTCACATGTAAGTCCATCTAGCAACATAATAAATTGCAATTTACAAAGCCGGATGATCTTGCACACACTTTTTGAACACAAAACATATTGTGTAACTCTTTCACTAACATTTCTGAAAAGGACTTTTACAGCCATCCAGATAAGAAGGGGTAACAGGAATAATTCATAGACAATTTTTCTTATCTCTTAACAAAAACTTGTTGTGACCCCTCAATAGAACCGTCTTGACGAGACATTTCTAAAGAGGGGTCACAACATATGTTTCTATGAAGAAATACAGAAAATTATCCTGTTAGCCCTTCTTATCTGGAGAACTATTTCACATGTTCCAATATGGACAGGAGCTTCATTCAGCTTTGGAATATTTAACAAATCTCTAACAGTATGGCAAACAGTGTAGCAGAGCTCCAGATAAAAGGGGGTTTTGAGGATAATTTGAAGATAATTTTTCTTATTTCTCAACGAAAACATACGTTGTAATTTCTAATAATGGATCACAATGTATGTTTTTATGGAGAAACATGTATAATTATCCCTAAATTATCCCTGTTACCCATTCTTATCTGGAGCTCTGAGTGAAGGTCTCAATGAGATGGCTCATGATGAGCCATCTCATCTGGATCTGCACTGTTAGCAAAGGTTTTGAAATTTGTGTGACTGCTTCAATGCAAAGGTTTTGAAATATGTGTGACTGCTTCAATATTGTTTTCATGTGAATAGATACATGTTTAGGACAAGTAACTCTGCCATTTTCATTTTTGCCTCCCTTCTCAAAAGGGGGTGAAATCTTAAAGGAAAAAAATTTGCCTCAATAAGGGTCAATTCTGAAAGAATTTGCTCAATTTTGTCCAGAGAAGCAAGCAGGAAGCAACAAAATTTGTTTCCCTTTGTAAAATGTCAAAGTAAGATCTTATTCACTTTATGTTCAGACCTTCACTTCAATAAATATGCTTCTGTCTATTGAGGAAATTTCAACAAAAGTATTGCATAAATCAAAACTGAATTCACTTTCACATGATGGTTAAAATTCCGCGTACATGCTGTACATGTTTTATATAATTCTGAGCATTTATACTGTATCAAACTCCATCTACTGTCCGACTTTGAAGGCCAGGAAAGTCTTCTCATCTGCTTGCCATGTTAAGTGGCCTATCAAAGTGGCCTATCATGGTGGATCAGTCAACATTCTGACTTTATTTCAATCGGCCCCATAAAAGGCCAAAATCAAACTGCTTTCCACCTGCAGACTTCGATGAGTTCCTCATTCTTATCCAAACTTTGTACTTAAATTCACTTTGGCTAGCCAGAAACTCTGACATGATTTGCGACACGACAAAACCAACAAAGTGGCACGTGCGCCCAGCTAACCCACATCATCCTGGCAACTGCCCAGTCTAATTAGTCTTTGCTGTCAGCCTGGAGATAGCTTAGACCCTTAGCTATCCCTTTGACCCCCAGAGTGATCTGAGCCTTTACATACTGGATATGCCACTTCATTGGTTTTATTGAGTCGCGGCTCATATCTATTCTTGAACGATTATCACAAACAGCGCCATCATAAAGTCTGATCACATTGCTATAATATATGATTCTCTCTAGCTTAACAAGTTTCGTATTTCTTTATGTATGTGGCATAAAAAGTCTACATAAGACGCACTTCCATTGAGTCCTTTATCTTCCACTAAGAAATGATGGAACCATGGTTCTAACTTGTCACGCTGGCGCACAATGGTTAACTGAAAATATATAAAAGAGAGATTATTACCCTAATGTGCTTAAATATTGGGACACCTGAAACCATTAATTTTCCATTTCTTCCAAATAATGTACCATTAATTTTCCATTTGTGCTTAAGTATTGGGACACCTGAAACCATTAATTTTCCAGTATTGGGACACCTGAAACCATTAATTTTCCAGTATTGGGACACCTGAAACCATTAATTTTCCATTTGTTCCAAATAATGTACCACTAATTTTCCATTTGTGCTTAAGTATTGGGACACCTGAAACCATTAATTTTCCAATATTGGGACACCTGAAACCATTAATTTTCCAATATTGGGACACCTGAAACCATTAATTTTCCATTCCAAATGAAAAATTAATGGTTTCAGGTGTCCCAATACTTAAGCACATTAGAGTAGTGTGCATAAAACAATATCTTAAGACATGTGCGAACTGGAAGGACTCAGATCAACCTGAGCATGCAGAATAAACAGCAATGGAAAGATTTTTCCATGTCTGTCATTTCAACTGGCCCAACGAGAAGCAAAATGCAACCCTTACCATGCAACAAGGTATGCTTTATACAGAAAAAAGAACAAACTCTGTGCAAAGCTACCTTGAGAATGTACATTTTTGCAGGGTACTTCTCTATTTGTCTAGCAGTGCTAGTGTTGCTGAAGCAACCTTATGATGTAAGCTTGTATCAGGTTTCACAGTCTCTGAAGCTTGAATCAAGTTTCACAGTCTCTGAAGCTTGAATCAAGTTTCACAGTCTCTGAAGCTTGAATCAAGTTTCACAGTCCCTGAAGCTTGAATCAAGTTTCACAGTCTATGAAAAACACAGCTAAACATCTAGATCTATCTTACAAGATGGATCTAGATTTTTGGGACTGATAAAACCATCTTGGTGTAAACAATATTAAGGAAACTTCACAAACAATATGTATGCTGTTATAGTTTCTTATTTTTTGTATCCCTATACATGTATATTTGTATAGCTTCACACACACAATTTTTCATTTTTAGGGGTACATTGCAAATTTTGGGGAATAAAAAAAAATATGTCTGAAGAGGGTAAAATGGGAATTCTGATGCATTATTGTCAATATCCTAGTTGCATTCTCTCAATACTTTTGATTGCATACCAATCCATACTTTTAATGGAACTTCAGGAAAGTACGCAGCTTACAAGAAGGACAACTTTACCACAGATCCATGTAAGACAACTGTACAACAGCTCTATAAAGAGGGGTTTTAAGGTAATTTTTCTTATTTCTAAATGAAAATATGTTGTCGCCCATCATTAGAACTGCCTCGCTGAGACTTCTAATGAGGCGTCACAAACTATGTTTTATGGAGAAATATGAAAAAATATCCCCAAATTATCCCCATTACCCCTACTTATCTATAGCACTGACTCTTAACTCTTTATTTAACTGTGAGCAGACTCACCTTCATATATCTATTTCTGCTAGATCTGACTTTCTGTATAACAGCTCTCACAGTCTGTGATACATCGTTATCAAGATCCAACAGCCGACACTGAAAATATATGGAACAATAAAAGATTAGTGTAACACATGGTCACTGTGCAAGTGTGACCTTAACCTTGTACAAACATTTCATACACCTCAAAATGTCTGAACATTTGAAGCATCTGAATGGCAAAGTGGTTATTGCTCCTGACTTTAGATCACAGTGTCACAGGTTCTAGTCCTGCTAAAGGCAAGACCCTGTCCAAATTAAAATAGCATTTTGTTGCAGAACCCTTCATAATCACCTTTCTATTGTCCTGGTGTGACTGAAATACTGCTGAAAAGTAGCCAAGTCATCCATCCATCCATCCTCAACATTTCTGTTCAATTCTACAGGATTTTTTGACTGCAGAGCCTCAGTGAAACTTCCCATTCCATTTAATTAACTCTTGCTCAATTCTAATTAATTAAGTCTACATCATAACTTTGCAAGGTCTATGAGGCACCATAGATAAGTTCAAGCGTTTCCACCTTGTCTTGTTTCAGCTGCCCTAGTTGTGCTGGCGAAGTCCATCTTCCTATAGGTGCAACTTAAAGTGTGGAAATGTAAGCTTTGAATATCATGCCTGACCAGGATAAGTTCAGGCTGACCTAGATGCATATAGCTCGCATAGCCTTGAGACAAGTTTACTTAAGACAGAATTCATTTCATCAAGATCTATTAGGTTAAGAAACATGCAGAGATGAAACTAAAGGAGAACTCACCTTATCAATATCAATCTGCGCTGCACTCTGAACACCAAACACTTTCTGAACCCAATCAGCTGTTACATTGTGACCAAGCCACAGAAACATTGATACACCATTTTCTGTGGATAAAAAAAATGTATTTCATACAAACTGTAAAAAGGCTAAATATTGGGACAGATACATCTGAGCAAACAGTTCAGATCCAGATTAGTTGGAGCAGCCTGATCAGTGCTTACACTTTTTGCCATTCCATCCGTATATAAAAGATGCATTGCTGCATCGTAAAACCAAACTGTTCAATCGTTAAGACAATTGGGGTAACTTTTGTAGGTGTCTCAATATTCAAAAGTTTTTCGACAGCCTCACACTCACCTTAGCTGGACCTGTCATAAAGATTGCAACTGTTTTCCAGTGACCAACCACCAACCCAGGAGAAGAAAATATCAAAAGCAAACAGCAAGCAATATCTGCTCTAGTTGAACAACTTAAATTTGTGAAGAAGCACTGCAATCAACCAACTGATCAATCATGAAAGTTTTATTGAGCATCTTGCAAAGGATTGAATTAATGGTTCTCATAACAATTCACTGTACTGATAAAGGTCATACCATTTTGAAACAGTTTAACACTTAAACAACCAAAACTGAAAATAGCTTACAAGTTTGCAAACAGCACAGAACAAGATGTGACAGCTCATAACTCGAGGCCTTATCTGAATCTACTGTCTGCCCTCAATTCTTTAAATTCTCAATATGATACAGCTTGGATGAAACATTATTTTGAAATTTTGCAGACATACATTTTATCATCTGGTTTTCTTGTGCTTAAAGAGATTATCCTCTGGAAAACTTTGAATTTGCAAACTTTCTAAGAAAGAAATTAAATAAAGACTTAATTTCAAGGTTACAAAACTAACAAATCGTCCATGAGGCTCTTGCTAAAATGAACCTTTTGTTAATATTTTCCCAAGCCACAAAAATAGATTATTAAACCCATTTATGCCTAATGTCTCATCAGTCAATAATTTCCCAAGCCCGAAATAGATTATTAAACCCATTTATGCCTAGTGTCTCATCAAGGAACACTGGCAAAAAGTGCAGACCCACATCAGATGCCACAAAACAGGGCCTCTGATCAGGATCTACACTATTTGCATATGACAAATGGGTATTTCTCCTTAACACTATTGCACTCAGAACTCTATGGAGTTTTGGCCGTTTTGAGTGCAATAGGGTTAAAATAAAAATGATAAAAAATAACCAAACCCCTTAACTGACAAATGGACTCATCCAATTTATAAGGATAGAAGAGTCAATCTAGCATAAATGGGTTAAATGTAAATGAGCCATGACACTAGAACACCAACAAAGTGGTTGTGGGCCCAGCGCAGACTCGGATCAGCCTGGGCATCCAATAGGTCTGATCAGACTCTTCGCTAAGCACTTAAAGCCTAACTAAGGGTCTAAGCTACCTCCATGCGGACAGCGAAGGCTCTGATCAGACTGGGTGGATGCCCAGGCTGATCTGAGGCTGCGCTGGGGGCACAACCATTTTGTTGGTTTTGTCATGTAACGGCTCAAATAACCTACCTAATAAATAAACTCCATCATCTTGTAATCTCTCAGCTGAGCACCGGATTCCAACTGGCAGTTCAGTGGTCTGTGGATCCAAGTCATGCTGTGATGAAAAATATAATTTTTAAGCCTTCAGGTGTTTGGACATACCACCAAGCTTTTTTCCCACCAATTGTACAAAGGGACACAATTTTTGTGTTTTATTGTTAGCTTTCCTGAACACTTCAGCCCTTCTAATATTCCCAATAAAATAAAAAAAGAATTAGCTCCTCAGGCATATTAAAGTTACCAACCTTTGAGGTGTACCCATACACCTTAAGTTGAAACCATTTGACATGTCTCATACAGAAAAAAATATATCTATCAAAATACACTATGCCTCAATCTTATAAAGCTAAACCAGGGAACAGGAATAACAGTTATGTTATCAATAACAGAAAAGCAATACCTGTGTCTAACATTCTGCTAGTAACAAGTGGGTCAATATGAAAAGCACATACTATGACAAGACTGTGCATCTGTCTGATCACATTTTTCCATGTTTGCACAATCTATGGATTAATCCTGTGGAATCAAAGGAAACGGCAAAGCTTTCTGACATGACAGGGAGATGCAGACTGATCTAAGTCTTTTGTGTTGGCATATGCTCTCATAGCTCTAAATGTTACACCTGCTTACTAACACCATCTTGACAATATTGCCATTCTAACATGGCAATATTGTCTAGTGACTCAACTGTGCTATAATGCTATAGTTCTCCCATTTCTTAGTTAACTACATACCAAGGGCAATAATCTTGGATAGAAGAAAGCACACGATGACTTGACATCCATTGAATTAATTAGATGCATTAGGTAGCTACGGTCGTCAGTTGATATATCTTGACCTGCAATAAAGAACATAAATTATTAAGAAACTTTAAGGTGAATAGATAGACCTTCATGTTTTTCTGCTATTTTATACAAAGGGAAACAACTTTCATGACTTTCTGTTTGTTTCCCTGATCAAAGAAGCCCTTCATAAATACAGTCTACACTTAAATGGAAGACTTTGCTCTTAAGGAGCAAATTCTTTCATTCAAGTGTTGCCTGTCACAGATTACAGTAGAAATCTACAGATTTTACTTCATTTGTATTTAATGTGTTTCTTCTAGCAAACCAAATGGGGGTTTAACAATTCAAGTCCTATAAATGGAATACTTGGGGCTAAATTTGGGCATTAAAACACAAATCTTGGTGGTCTGAAGTCAACATTAATGAGTTTTGCCCAAGTTTTCACAGAGGGAGTGAGTGGGAGCATTTATTAGAGAGGGTGTGCTTGTTTGAAAAAATATGGTATATGGGTCTGCAAGCCTATTTTTCAGCTCAAGTCAAAAGAAATAAGTACATATGGAGATTTACAAAATCTAAATGATAAAGCCAATATGTAGCCAAGCCAGACAATATTCTGTGAACACTATGTATTGCCTGTAAGAGCTTTGTCAAAACACAGTGGAACCAGAAATTACAGAGCTCTAGATAAGAGGGAGTATTTGGTGATAATTTGGGATAATTTTTGTTAGTTCTGTATAAAAACATACATTGTGAACTCTCATCTGAATTGTCTCCATGAGACGGTTCAGGTAAGGGGACACAACATGTGGTTCCAATGAGAAATAAGAAAAAATTATCCTTAATTATCATAAAATATTTCCCATTATCTACAGCTCTGCAGAAAACTTGTTTGAAAAAATATGGTATATGGATCTGCAACTTATGCTGCTGATGGCCTCTATCTAGCTTTCTGCAAGTCAGTCACAGGCGACACAATAAAAGATATCCTACAAATAATTACTATTTATTTGGATGTAAAACTGTCTTTCCACACTCCAAAATGACCCCAAATACAATCAACTCTCGATATCTCAAAGTCAAAGTTCAGCCAAAACTACTGATATCTCAAAGAAAATTTTCCGGTAACAGAAATTTTACTGAGATATCAGTAGTTTGAGATAACAGGAGTTGAAATGTAAATAAAAATAGGAAATATATTCTTTGATATAAGAAGATACTTTGAGATATCAGTGTTCAAGATATCAGGAGTTGGCTGAATGTATGTAAATCAGCCATAATAATTTGGTTATAACACCTTTTCTTCTTAAAAAACATCAAATATCTAAATCCATCTTCTAAGACAGGTCTGTATTTTTTTAGCTGCTTTGGAAAAGAAAAAAATCTCTGTCGTATTACTGAATAAATACAGTACAAAGCCTTACCTCCCTGTATTCCATCATTTTTAATGACACAATTTGAATAAACTGGCAACAATTTCATACACTCTGGCAATATCAGCTGTCCAGCTGAGGAGGGACTAGCGCAGTTCTTTCTGTAACAGGCTAATATTTGAGCTGTTTGGTTCATTATGTGCTCTCTTGTCTCCCGGGGGTTCTTGTTCAAAACATTTCTAATAGCTGAAAGATGAAAACAGCATGAATTTTTAATAGCAAAACACGAAGAGCACAAATTCCTAGACGCTTCAACCTGAAAAGATAAAGCATGCATTCCTGCTTCTTCCCTGGTGGACAAAGGCCCTCTGAAAGAGATCTACTCTTATTTTAGGGTAAATGAAGTCAAATTCTCTTTTATTAACTATCAATGAATTTTCTGAAGAAGACAGGAAATTATCAAATAATATTTTGATTTAGTAAATTTTTATGCTTTGCAAAAGGCATTTTATGCTGAAACCTTATGCACTTCAACTTCCTGAAACAACATTACCGTAATGACCCTAAATATTTGGACAGACAGGTCTGAGCAAACATTCTAGACCCAGATCAAACTGCTCCTGAAGGAGCAAACATTGTAGACCCAGATCAAACTGCTAAGGAGCAGTTTGATCAGGGTCTACAATGTTTGCCATTCACTAAGCATCATTTTTATGCATTAATGTGTGTAAAATCCACTTTCTAAGAATTTTCGAGCAATAATTGTTCAACTTTTGAGTGTCCAAAATTTTCAACCTACCAAATTTGGGCATGTTAAATTTATTTTCAACCTACCAAATTTGGCCATGTAATTAATTGTGGTGTCTAATTCACAGTTTCTGAAGAGATCCGCCAGCTGAGTACAACAGTTCATTGACATATTGTGTATTCGGAGCCTTCTCTGTCCGCTAATGCTGGTAAATAACACTGCCACCTGAATATATGCTCCTTCTGATTCATTGAGTTTATCATCATGTTTAATCTCCACAGTTATTCCTTGGTTTGAATCAACAGCACACATTTCAACATCTGTTGTGTTAGACATGTAGAAATTGCCAAGAAAATCAACAGGACGAATACCTGGAAAAGGAAAACAATGTATAAATAAGGTAAATTAGTATACTTTCAGGGGCAGCAACTCTGCCTATTTCATGTTTGACTCCCTTCTCAATGCTGGTTTACTCATAAAGGAAAGAATTTGCTCTTCCATGAACAAATTCTTTCCTTTAAGAGTGGACTCCCTTTGGAAGAACTTATCCTCCAGAGCAGCAAACAGGAAGTCAAGAAAGTCGTTCCCCTATGTAGAAATGGGGGAAACCAAGGAGGTGTGCCCTTGCACCTTAATCATGTTTAATACTAAACATTATACAAGACTGATACTGTATGATATTAACTGGACAATCTGTCAGCCATAAACATTTCATAATTAATTTTGAGAGATTAATCATGATTTGATATCTGTCTTCACATCTGAAGTATTTTCAACATATATTACCACCACTGTTCTATGCATCAAATAAATAGGGATTGTTATTTCTATTGCATTCAGTGGACAAAACATTACACTGTATACGGAACAGCAAACGGTAAAGACCCTGATCAGTCTGCTTCTTTAGGAGCAGTCTGATCTGGATCTGCTCTTTTGCTCAGACTATCTGTCCCAATGCTTAGAATTTTTACAGTAGTGTCTAGCTGTAGTACACATACCCTGACTTGTTCTCACTCTGATGATGGCATCAAATGCTGTCTGTGACTGAATATTGTTCTTTAGATCTTCCATAAATCTGTCACCATCAAGATCAGCCTGAAATGTAATATGAATGATGTATAATTCAGAAAAGAAACAGACTGTTATGATGCTAAAATGTTATCTACACTGAATTTTAAATATGGAGAAAGAGCTATTGAAAATAGTATTAAGTATAGCACAAAGCTATGAACACCCGAGTCAAATAAACACAAGTCTAGTATAAACAATTTCGAAGGTTAAGCCTGTTAAATTGGAACCGTAACACCCAGAGTGTCACCTTATATGAACAAGTTCCTAATTTTATCCCAAAACTTTTTCCAATTATATTTACATTTTAACTCATTATCACGCCAAAAAATCAATGCCCATTCTAAAAGTGTACAAATCTCTCTTTCTGTTAATGGCAACAAGCAATAATATCACTATTATTCGTAAAATTTTCCCTAAAAGATTTTTCTTTTAATTATACTCTATTGGTGAAGCCTTCCCGCTTACTAACAGCATACATGACCAGGATTCACCATAGCTGGTCAAAACATTTCATAAACATGAATGACACTGGCCATCAATACTAGAGCAAGTGAGCAGGGGCTCACATATACCCCCCGACCAACGCCACCGCCTAATGACACCACCGCCTAATAGAAGCAATCTTATACATGGTTTGAACCTAGAAGTAAACTTAGTCACCTATCAAATGGTTCCATCAAAGAATATTACAAATATCAGCAATGAGGACCAACTCAACACAAAACTTTAATGTAAACACAATATAAGTCTGTTTCCATGAACATGGTTAGCAGCAGCGTCCACTAATCTTCATGAACACATAGAAGTAAACCTAGTCATATATCAAAAGGTTTCATCAAAGAATGTTTGAAATATAAACAAAGAATGTAAACTTAATGCAAAACTTTAACACAAATATACAAATCTGTGACCTTGACCTTTGGTAAGCAGCCATGAACCCAAAAGTTAACCTAGCCAAATATCAAAAAGTTCCATCAAAGGATATTGGAAATATAAAAGAAAAATATAAACTCAAAGCAAAACTTTAATGCAAATGTTTAAGTCTGTGACCTTGACCTTAGGTCAGCAGCAGCATCCAGATGATGTCAATTGTTTTGCATAAACATAGAAGTAAACCTAGTCATATATCAAAAGGTTTCATCAAAGGATATTGGGAATATAAGTAAAGAATATAAACTTAACACAAATATACAAGTCTGTGACCTTGACCTTTGGTAAGCAGCAGCATCCAGATGATGACAACTACTCTGTATAAACTTTAAAGTAACCCTAGTCAAATATCAAAAGGTTCCTTCAAGGGATATTGGAAATATAAACAAAGAATATAAACTTAACGCAAAACTTTGACGCAAGTGTTCAAGTCTGTGACCTTGACCTTAGGTCAGCAGCATCATCCAGATGATGTCAACTATTCTGCATGAACCTAGAAGTATACTTAGCCATATACCAAAAGGTTCCATCGAAGATTATTACTTAACGCAAAACTTTGACGCAAATGTTAACGGACGGACGAACAGACGCACGGACGGATGGACAGACGGACGAAAAGGCGAAAACTATATACCCCTCGACATACGTCAGGGGTATAATTATCTAAATCTATTCTCATGATTTAGACAATGGGCAATACTTTTTTTTCATTTTCCATGCCATTTGCAATACTCTTTATCATTACTGGAGGAGACGAAGAACATTTAATTTGTAGGTACGAGGGTTGTTCAGAAAGTTCTGTTTGTGACGTCTTATTTCGGAAACCATCATAAATACAGAACTTCTGATAGCGATATATATAAAGGTATGATATGTCCGGACAACTCTGCAAACGTGGTGTATATTTCCTGAAGGACATATTTTTGAACGTTTTTGAAAGAGGTATACCCATCAGCCACTGCAGATTTTCACGTAAGAAGGTCATAGTTCAGATATGAGCAGTCTTTGAATTTTTTTCATCATTGCTACTTAAATTTAGTCCCCAGGCAACTGTGACCTGTAAATATCGCGGGTAAAGATATGTAATCTAGGTTCTATACGGTCCCTTCAATTAAGATTATAAGCATTTTATGCAGTAGCAAATATCCCTTTCTACTAAAGTTATAATGATTTTGTAACGAAAACAAGGGTCTTAACATTCAAAATCTTGTTAGGAAGAGCCTTTGCATGGGCCAATTCGAAACCGTCGAAACATCAAAATTAATGTATACAACGAAGCCACTACGAGCTTTCGAAAATGACGTTGAAGTCGTTTTCAATTACGTCATAAGAATTGCGCATTGCTTTGCAAGGACTGAATCGATAACGTTTGCTGCCCTTCTAACTTTTGAAAGGATATTGAAAGCAACGAATGACAAGAAGCTGACAGAAACTTATTTTGTATTTACAATGATTTTTCACTTAAATGACACATTGAAAATAAATTCACATTTGAAATTAGTCCAGTGGTATGACTGGGGCCTTATAACATGCGTTGTAACTCAATAAGGAAATATATCTTTGTATAGTGTTAGGTATCATTGTAAAAACGAAATGTAGTGCTTTTACTATATGCATAGCATATGTCCCCAGCATAATGCTAAACAAACTTATGTGGCTAGAATCAGAACTTTCTGAACAACCCTCGTACATCACGAAAAATTCCTCGTTCAAGGAAATTTTTGTATTACCCAAACTGAATAAATGTTATTCATGGAGATTTTGTATTAACGTAATTGTATTAATGTTATTCATGGGTACGACAGCTTATGATTTTTTTATGTTTTCCTATTAGTCCTTGACAAACATCATATTCATGGATATCTAAGTTTCAGCACATATGCTAGCCAAACTTACCTGGAAGTAGCTATATTTATACATGTTTCCACTGGTTAGGCGACAAATGTCAGACATGGTAGCAACATCACAGTAAGAATTTGGGAACAAGAACAGATCTACACTGCAGCCAGCTGCAACGCACTCTGTGGCCAGTTTACTATAGAAGTTGGTCTGCGGGGACAAGATCGTCTGAAATGGAGGAAAGCTAGAATTAAGATGAATGGATAAATTTCCATATTTTTATATGGGGAGCAAACTCTTCCCATTAAGAAAAGCCCCAAACGAAAGCAATAAAAATATTTTGGGGCAAGTATTACCTCCCCTGGAAGTGTTCCTCTTCTCCATAAGCTCTTACACACTATCTGAACTCCTATAGTACATGCAATTAGTCTTACATATAAGGCAGCAATTTAAGTGCATGTGCTAAAAGTTAAGATTTGGATCAGCCATTTTTAATGTATCTACACACTTATTAGTCCTTCCTTTTTACAAAATAGATTCTATGCCAGCTGTAACGACTGAAATGTCAGCACAGATACACAGGCTGATCTGAGTCGCTTTTCACAAGACCCCAACAACGTTCTGAGAATATATACTTAGTAAAACAATTGAAGGATATTACATTTTAATCCTATTTGTGACTTTTAATGGAATAATTATTAAATTAAATGCGCATGCATGTACTTGTAATGGACATATGCAATTGATCCGCAGGATTTATTAACATCACGCTACAGTGGTTACTGTAAGGTATCATTCCAAATGTACTGACCCCCTACTGCAAAAAATCACAAACAATTAAAACTGAGCAGGTTTCACAAGTAATTCATATAGGTAGCTTGCCCTATCATTTAAGCGCCTCTTACGTTATTCTGATGCCAACTATTCTGCTGCTGATCAAGACTAAACTTAAGAATATCCAGGGCAGTGAGTAGGAGTAGTCTCAATTCTTCAGATTTGCAAATGTTTCAAATGCTTTTATTGTGTAACTAAGGTTTTATGGGAATGATGGTCTCCTTATGGTAAACCATTCAACTGCTTAAACAAGAGACCCAGGGGCCACAAAGCTCACCAGATCTCTAGCTCAAAATTGCTATCAAATTATTGCTGTCACATTTTGTACAGGCTAATACAAAATATACAACTACAAAGTCTCAGTCTAACAGTCTGTTGAGTTGATAACAAAATATATAACTATTTTCCACATTTTGATTGCCCTGGCAACAAAAAAGGATAACTTTCAGAGAAATTTTTGTGATTTTTTTTTTTCCCTTTTGGTTGCCATGATCAAAATGAGCAGGGTGCAGTAAAAGTACAGGGCTGATTGAAGACCACTCAAGGAATAGTTCTGAAAATGTAAGTTCTGAATATCTGCAATGACTTAGCAATGAATCCCGTTTATTGTTTTTTTTTCCATTATAAGTTGCCATACCAACCATGTCCTTTGAACAGTGACAATGGAAAACATAAAATCTGTAAAGGCTAATAGGATCCGCATGTCTATGAAGTCTCTGCCTCATAGAGCATATGGGTTGGTTGGTTGATTTGATGCTTAACGTCCACGGTAAACAACTAAGGTCATGTCGGGACGGTCAGTTAACCTAACCACACTATTCCTGGGCAGGCTTAGACCTCCTAAGCGGTTAACCAGTACTAAGTGCACATACTTTCGCCAGTAACTGACAACTGCCCTTCTTGAATCAGCGGAAGGAGAAATGAAAGTATGTGGCCAGACCAGGATTCGAACCCAGGACCTCTGACTTACGAGTCAGGTGCCCTACCGATTGCGCTACCCGGCCCGGCGAGCATATGGGTTCCGACATGATAATTTAAGGTATTTTTCATCTTCTATTTTTTCATTTTGGCAACCAATAAAAAGAGCAGTGGGCCAAAAAACATTATAGCTTATAAAGACTTCTCAAGGAACATTTCAATGAAAGTTTTGTCAAAATATCTGCAATGGCTTGGCAGTAAATGATGCCATTTTTTGATTTTCCTCATTATAAGTCATTAAAACTCTAAGTTGCCATAGCAACCAAACTAAGAGGCCGATTTTCATAAAAAACATAAACTTTCAATCCCCCAGCCCAAGGATGCTACAGATAAAATCTGGGCCCAACTGGACCATTGACTTCAGAGCAGATAAATTTTATAAGTATTTTTTTCTGTTTTTGCATTTTGGTTTCCATGGCAACCAATATAAAGCACATAGGGCTAAAAACATATGCCTGATAAAAGTCTTCTCAAGGAACATTTCTATGAAAGTTTTATCCCAATATATTTGATGGCTTAGCAGTAAATGCCAGTTTACAATTTTCCCCATTGTAGGTCTATGGGAACTCTAAGTTGCCATAGCAACCACACTAAATAGCAGATTTTCATAAAAAACACAAACTTTCAATCCCCAAGCCCAAAGATGCTACGGATGAAATCTTGGTCCAATCAGCCTAGCGGTTTCAGAGAAGATAGTTTTTAAGTATTCTTTTTTTGCATTTTGGTTTCCATGGCAACCAATAAAAAGAGCAGTGGGCCTAAAAACATATGGCTGATAGAAGACTTCTAAAGGAACATTTCTATGAAAGTTTTGTCAAAATGTCTGCAATGGCTTGGCAGTAAATGCCATTTTATGATTTTCCCATTGTAAGTCTATGGGAACTCTAAGTTGCCATAGCAACCAAACTAATGATCCGATTTTCATAAAAAAACACAAACTTTCAATCCCCCAGCCCAAGGATGCTACAGGTAAAATTTGGGCCCAATTGACCCAGTGGCTTCAGACGAGATATTGTTTGAAAGTGTTGACGGACGACAGACGACGACATACGACGACGACGGACAACTGCTATCCTATAAGCTCCCCCGGAGCCTTCGGCTTTGGTGAGCTAAAAACGGTATTAACAATATAACGACAAGTATGCATGTTTGTGAAATCATGATGTAGGGGTTATTCCATTTGGAGCGGTACTGTACTGTAACCACTTAAGCTCAACTTTTATTGGACAGGCTTTTAATTGTAGATACCCAGTACTATTGAATGCAAAAATAATCATAGAATTTTAATATCCTTCAATTGTTTTACTAAGTATATATATGTATTATGTTTCAGAGACTGTTTATTTATATTATACAGTAACGCAATACTAGAGCATCTACAGACAGCATCCTTCTGAACAAACACCATCTGTATTATCTTTTGGGTTAATCCTTACAACTTTTTTTGGTAACAACACAGTGCTTGATGGTCAACCATTTATGTATCATTTACCTTTTCTTTATCAGTGCCTAGTAGTTTCTTGTCATCTCTATTCTTCAGTTTTCCTGGGGCCTCTGCTATTGGCAAGGAAGTGTGAAATATATACAGCTTGCCTGCTCTGTCTGCAGACTTGAGCGCATCTAGTCCAGCCTGTATAACAGGACCTAGCACTATTTCTGTTTCCCGGGACTCAGCAAACATCTGTGGTATTTGATTCAGTAAGCTAGAAAAAGATACAAAGCATATTTCATTTTCATAACTACAATTACTGTAGTTCGGATGCTTCTGGAAACATCTGCAAAACAAAACTGTCTTCTAATATTCTTCCAAATTATTTACAGATGCTTTCAAAATTTAAAGGAATATGGACCAAAGATATTGTAATGACCCAGTTTCCTGTGACACAATTCTATTTCTGTTCGCAAGTCAGCTGTTTATAGATTTTATGCTATACGCAATCAATACTCAATTGTTTTGGAAGATGCAAACCTGTCACTCGTTGTCTGTGTTAACAAAGTGCTTACCCATGTTTTGCAAGTTAATTTAATCCTTTATGTGTTATTAATAAGTTGTTTTATCTCAAAATTAAGCAGATCGAAGTGTGTTTATGTCCACTGTCTTCCATCTTGTCAGCTGTGTATAATATTGGATTGTGGGAGTGAGTGTGTAAGCGTTCAAGCGTATCTGTCACAACAACGAAAGTTATTTCGAACAGTCAGTCTACACTTCTCAATGAATTCTAAGCAATCGGTACCTACAAAAGTTTCCTTAATATGACAGTCATAAAATTCATTCCTTTGGGGTCATTTTGATAATAATGATTAATGGGGTTTCATATAAGATAGTTGCATAATTGCAGGTTAAAGTCTGGTACTCGGGGTATTTATCGGCAAATCCAACATGGCGGGTATTGGATTTTTCCCTTTGACGGCATCTTCCCTGAGACGTTTGTTGCGGGATCACGTGATCCAGCGGTTCTTCTGTTGGGGGTCTTGGGAATTCCAGAACAAACTGGCCTGGGGCGCGGGATCCCTGAACAAAACCTTACGGGTTTTGGGGGACGGGAACCTGGGAATATATAAGGAGCTTTCCCAGGAATCCCAGGAATCTCAGAATTTGCTTTGGTTAGAGAAAGTCACGTTTATTTTTGCTGCGAATTTTTGGCTTTATTTCTGTTCTGTTTTCCTAAACTCATTTTTAAAGCAGCAACCTTTTGGGAGAAATTATTTATTTTCTTTGAAGAGGGGCCTGTTAATAATGTAAAAGAGAAAACTTAGCTCTTGATTATTTTTTTGGCATTTAAAGAGATAGGATTTTACAATACACTCCATGCTCATGTCCCTTTATAAATTTTCTGAAACTTCTTTGCATTACCTATTCATCCTCCATTTGTCATCAATTTCTAGCATGTTTAAACCATTAATTTGCATAATTTAGCTCTGACTAGTTCGAGATCACTGTCGTTGCAAATAAATCGGTAGCATCATTTAATCCTCATTTTTAAGCCGTCCTCACTGTACATACACATATGTTAATTTATTTCATGAAATGTTAGTTTAAACACCTAGTCATAAAATAACAAAGATCTCATTTGTCTAAAATTAAATTTTATTTGCATCATTATAAGGATAAACTTATTTTTATTGATACAATGTCTTGTTTCTTGTCTTCAATCCCTCTAATAAGGTGCTGAGTCACCTGAAATACTGAATAGAACAGAACTTCTGCCTGTTTTTACACCATTTTACACCATTCAGTTCATCTGAAGAACTGACACCATTCAGTTCATCTGAAGTACTGAAGGGAACAGAACCTCTACCTATTTTTACACTATTCAGTTCTTCTGAACTACAGAATAGAACAGAACATCTACCTATTTACACCATTCAATTCATCTGAATTACAGAATAGAACAGAATATCTGCCTATTTTTACACCATTTATTTAATCTGAGATTCACTTATACCCCTCGAACGAGGCCTAGACTTTCAGAGTTTTAGCGCATCGGCTAAGCAGCTGGGGCTTTTTGCTGTGTAGCCAGCTTGAGCTTCTGTCTGCTGTTAAATACTGCTGTGGAGAAGTCCCGCGGAAGCTGCTAAACCCTCGGCGTGTAACATTAGTGGTGGCAGGGCGGTGCGGATTGATTTTTTTAAACATTCAGTCCGAGAGATACGAACCATGAGCAGCGAGGACAGCCACAGAGAAGCCACGGTTATGGACAACCAAGGCAGTGGGGATCAAACTGATATCCTATCCCCAGCTGATCAAAGGCAAACAGATGTCTCCACAATGGGCGGGGCCTCAGAGACACAGAGTTACCCTCAATCCGTTGCTGCGACAACATTATTGCAGCTGCGCAATGGGACATTTTGCGATAACGCCTTTGATAACAGTCATAGCGTAGACAATCCCTTAACCGGAAATAGAACTAGGTCTGACCCCAGTATGTTATATGGGACTGGTGATGACAGGCCATCTTACTCGAGATCTTGGGAAAATAGTTCCTATGCAAACAGAAATACAGCAAGTTTCCCCGATGGTAGGAATATGACTCAGAACGCCTTCATGTACTCACAAGTAAACATGCAGAATACCCTAGCTGGTTTGACTAATGCCATTGGTAACTTACAGCAAGAGCACTTGAACATGCACACACGACAAGAAAACATAACTGGCACTCTTGAACAGGTCTTGTCAAAATTGCAAGGGCTAAAGGATGGTAATCACCCGTCAGCATCAAACCAAAATAGTGTACAAAATGCGATTTCTGCACCATCCTCCGTTATAAGCAGTGCAAACATAAACTCTGGGTCTATGGGCGATAGTAGCTTAACAAACCAAGATTCTTGCCCACTTGCTGAAACACAGACAGGTACCCCACATAACACTAGTAATATGAGTAGGCACTCTGGGAACACTAGTAGTATGGGTAGGCACTCTGGGCCCAACCACTGGGCAGAAGCCCCCTTTAATAACCAGAGTGGCCAATTTTCCACATATAATGAGGTATACTCAGCGCAGACGGAAGAAGAGAATACAGAAACTAGGTATGGGTCTGTAAGCGAGAGTACTACCGGGTATAGTTATGATCCAACCAACCGCAGTCAGAGGTATGTCAGACAATCCAGCGAGGAGGGACGCCCAAGGGTAACCTTCTCCGAAACAAACAGGTATGACAGGAGAAGACAATCTTCACCAGAGTATTACGGGATGAAAATTCCACCATTCAATGGTAAGGAGGACTGGAAAGTGTGGATCAATCGCTTCGAGGCGATAGCAGATAGAAGAAAATGGAGCGAAGAGGTAAAGCTTGATAACCTCCTGCCTAAATTGCAAGGTAAGGCTGGTGATTTCGTATTTACGCAGCTATCAAAAGATACGCTGAGCAGCTACAAAGACCTGATAAAAGAGCTCAATAGTAGGTTTAGAGTGGTTGAGACAGAGAAAACTTTTGCGTCTAAATTCAGTCAGAGAGTCCAGAAAGAAGGCGAGACCGCAGAAGAGTATGCAGCAGATTTGAAACGTCTATACGCCAAAGCATACAAGAATAGAGATAACAGAACAAAACGTGAAGATCTTGTAAGAAGATTTTTAGACGGAATGCGAGACCATGAGGCCCGCTTTGAAATTGAGTTTCATAAAGAGCCAGACGACATAGATGAGGCGGTATACCACGCCGTCAACTTCATTCAGACCAGAAGAAGAAGTTCTGCTGAAACTCATGGTGAAAAGAGGTTCAAGCGGTATGCAAGGAGAACCAGTCTTGAGTTAGACAGTCCTAGTGAGGGCGAAACAGCCTATGAAACAGACGAAGAAGATAACAGAGCTCTTAGAATACCTGCAAAGACAGACATTCCTCCATCAAGAAAGATGACTAAAACTGGTCAACAAAAAGAACAAGCTAATACTGCTGCAACAGAACAGAATGACTCTTTGAAAGTGCTAACAGAAACTAGAGATTTAATGCAGACTTTGGTAAGTCAGCTTAAGAACCAGGTGAGCACCACCGAAGGTAAGAAAAACCAGCAGCAAGGGAATACAGGCTTTTCAGGGAGAAGAAAGATCCAGTGCTATGGGTGCCAAGAATTTGGGCATATAGTGAGAGACTGTCCTGATAGGTCTGGTAGGCCCGGAAATAATGCCGCGAAAGAGAGGGGAAACGCAGCCTCACAACAACAGGCTCAACAACCACAGGGTAAAAATCCTTTAAACTAGAGCAGGCTATCTCTGGTGGCCACAGGGAAGCCTGTTTGACAAACAGCGGCCAAACTAAAAGTGAAGAATCAGACCATATAATTAAATCGATAAAGGTTGCAAGAAAGTTGCCCGACGGCGTGTACATAAGGGGTGCAGTTCAGGGGTATCCTCTTTTGTTCACTACTGACACTGGGGCATCAAAAACAATAATCTCTAATCGGGTGTTTGAATCATTGAAGCCAGAAAACAGGCCGGAACTAGTGAAAACCTCAAAGCTGGTAGGTGCAAGTGGTGCAAGTATAAAAGAAAGGGGAAAGGGCACATTTGCTTTAACACTAGGGCCGGTTGAGCTAGAAATAGAAGCCATTGTAGCAAAAATAGACGACGATGGCTTGTTAGGGGTCGACATATTACAAAATGGTAAAAATGGTCCTTCAGACTTATTGATGAGCAAAGGTGTTCTACTGATCAATAAGAAAGAAGTGCCCATCATACAAGTCGGCGTCACAAACAGGGTAAGAAAGGTGACGGCGGCAGATCATTTCATAATTCCTGCTCAGAGCGAATGCATTATAGATGTGTACCTAGAGAGGCAGGAATATGACGATATTTCTTGTGAGACAGATTACATTGTAGAGCCTACAGAACATTTCCAAGCGGAGTATCCATTACAAATGGCATCCACTCTCGTCGACATAAATCAATCATGTACGGGTAAGGTCAGAGTGCTCAATCCATTTCCTACCGCTGTATCTATCAAGCAAGACGCTGTGATAGGGAGGGCAGAACCAATAGAAGGTAAGCCTTTGACGGTTGCTATTGAAGAAGATGCTAGTGAAGTAGCTAATAATGCAACTGTTAGAAGAATAAAACTTTCCACAGAGGAAATTACACCATCAGCGTCAGATGATACGGCCAGGAAAGCTGATGCGATGCACACGGAAATTCCAAGCCATTTAGCAGAGCTACATAAGAAGACAATTCAGGGCCTGACAAGTGAGCAAGAACAGAAAGTAACCCAACTTCTTAATAGGTTTCAAGATAGTTTTTCTCGTGATGAGTGGGATTTAGGGTTGACCCACTTAACTTCACACGCCATCAAGACAGAAGGGGCAATGCCAGTCAAGCAGCCACCAAGGCGCGTGCCAATGGCATATGCAGAAGCTGAGAAGAGAGCAATAGAAGATCTCAAGGCAAAAGGCGTGATCAGGGAGAGTACTTCCCCTTGGGCAAGCCCGATTGTCCTAGTTAAGAAGAAAGACGGAGGAGTCCGACCCTGTGTTGAATATCGTAGGGTAAATGAATTAGTAAAACCTGATGGTTTTCCGTTGCCAAGAATACAGGACTGCCTTGATGCAGTTGCTGGATCCAAACTATTTTCTACCTTCGATTTGACAAGTGGGTACTTTCAAATACCACTGGAGAAAGAAGACATACCGAAGAGTGCTTTTGTATGTAAGTATGGACACTTCGAAATGACTAGGATGCCTTTCGGCTTAAATAATGCCGCCTCCACATTTCAACGCACCATGGAGATGGCGCTACAGGGTTTGCAATGGATTACTTGCCTCATATACATAGACGACATAATTGTGTTTGGCAAGAACTTTGAAGAACATATATGTAGAGTAGAGGAGGTCCTTGAAAGAATCAAGACTGCTGGCCTTAAACTCAAACCAGAGAAGTGTCTTATGCTTCAGAAAGAAGTGGTATTTCTAGGTCACGTGGTTTCTGATGAGGGTATGAAACCAAGCCCAACCAATATTTCAAAAATTATGTCATGGCCAAAACCCAAAACCGCAAAACAAGTTAAGCAGCTAGTGGCCATGGGCTCATATTACAGAAGGTACGTTAAGAATTTTGCAAGCATAGTGAGACCAATGATAGAGCTGACAAAGAAGGGCAGAAAATTTCTTTGGTCAGAAGCTTGTGACAGAGCCTTTGAACAGATGAAAAAGGCCTTGGTAAGTGCAGATGTAATGGGGTATCCATTAAATGATGGTGGTGAATTTATCCTCGATGTTGACGCCTCAGACGTAGGAATAGGTGGAATCCTTCACCAATGTCAGGGCGATCGTGAGAGGGTTATCGCATATGCCAGTAGGTCAATGAATAAGGCAGAACGTAATTATTGCATTACAGAGAAGGAACTTCTGGCCGTCCGCTATTTCATTGAGTATTTCAGACAGTACCTACTATGTAGGCGGTTCAAGGTAAGAAGTGACCACCAGGCATTAGTTTGGCTCTTTCGCCTGAAAGAACCAAGTGGCAAAATTGCCCGTTGGCTTGAAATACTCAGCCAGTATGACTTTGCCATAGAATATAGGCCAGGAAAGAAGCAAGGTCATTGCGACGCACTATCAAGATGCGAGAACCCAAAAGACTGTGAGTGTCCTGAACAAGATACTAGTGAGCCTCTAAAATGTGGACCGTGTAAGAAGTGCATAAAGAGGGCCCAGGACATGATGCACTCCACACTTTACAAGGAAATCATGGCAGCACAGAACGAGCAGGTAGCAGAGACAGCAACCAAAGATAGTGAGGTTGTAGATGTAAAATGCATGAAGGAGGTACCTGAACCTGGACCATCGTCCAAGAAAGACTCAACACCAGAGGTGAAACAAAGTGTCATTTCAGCCTTCTGGGCTAGTACAAGGTCAATTGAAGAGTTGCGTGAACTGCAGAGGGAAGACCCAGATATTGGTCCGATTGTCAAAGCTAAGTCGGAAGGTAAGAAACCGAGCAGTCAAGACATGGTTACGTGCAGTCCAGCAACAAGACACTATTGGATCCTTTGGGATTCTCTCAGACTACAAGACGGCATACTTATGAAGAAGTTTATGAAACAAGATGGATCAGGTGAGTACCTGCAATTCCTGGTACCAAAGTCAATGAGATGCGAAATCCTGTACCAGATGCATGATTCCTTGGTTTCAGGTCACCTAGGGTGTAAAAAGACAAAGGAGAAGATTTTGCAAAGGTTCTATTGGTACTCCATGAAGGATGATGTAGCCCTTTACATTCAACGGTGTGATATCTGTGCGGCAGATAAGAAACCAGTCAAAACACCACGGGCACCAATGGGTAGCTTACGAGTTGGTGCACCAGGTGATTGTATTGCTACTGACTACCTAGGGCCATTCCCCGTCACAGAAAGAGGCCATAGGTATATACTTCTTTTTACAGATCACTTTACGAAGAACGTTGAAATCGTCCCTTTGAGAGATATGACTGCCGAAGTCTGTGCCACGAAGCTACTGAATGAAGTGATTTCCAGATGGGGCTGTCCACTTGCTATTCATAGCGACCAGGGGAGGACCTTTGAGAGTAAGATTTTCAGGGTACTTTGCAGAATGTTAGAGGTGCAAAAAACACGGACCAGTGTTAGAAACCCCCGAGGGAATGGACAGGTGGAACGTTTTAATCGAACGTTACTGCGGATGATAAAGGCGTACTTACGCGGGGAGCAAAAAGATTGGGATTTGCACCTTGGTTGTCTCGCTGGGGCCTATCGTGCCACACCAAATGAGTCAACCAGGATGACACCCCATCTTCTGACCATGGGGCGGGAGGTTAGACTACCAGCGGAATTGGTGTTTGGAAGTGCTAATACCTTCGACGGGGAGGAGATTACTTCTTATGGCGACTATGTGGATACCTTGAGATCACGAATTCAACATGCACATGAAATTGCTCGTAAACACATGTCTGCGGCCGCCAAGAGGAGTAAAGACCTTTATGACTCAAAGATTGCCTTCCACCGATACAATCCGGGTGATGTGGTCTGGTGTCTCATGGAGGTGAGAAAAGTGGGTGTCTCTCCGAAACTAGAATGCGTGTTTGAGGGTCCATTCCTAGTAAGACGAAAGTTGTCAGAAATCGACTTCGTGCTACAACTTGACAAGGCAGGAACAGAAAGGCCTGTTCACCATAACAAGCTAAAACCGTACGAGGGCGTTCATACACCAAGATGGATAGTAAGGGCTAAGAAGCGGATTGAAAAACATAAGAAATCTCAACAGTAAGACATAGTAGGGGTAAAATTAATACTGCTATGCACTATGTGAGCATAAAGTAAGAATGTGTAATGAAAATGTAAATAAATAAATAAATTAATAAATAACTAATAAGCACTTTAAAATTCTGTTGGGGGGAGGAATGTCACTGAGTTAACAAGCTTGTATGAGAAGTCCAGAAGTACCTAAGAGGTTTGCCTATGTGGACAACAGATGGTAAGGAGTTGAAGACCTAGTGGGACTTGGTGGCGGTGGACAAGGAAAAGGGATAGGGAGGCTAACGCAGAATGGTGTTGCTAAAAGGGTACAGAGAGTATGGAAGTTTAAGCAAAAAGAGTACCGAAATTCTACAATGGTAGTGCTGTGTGCGCGTTTCTGGTAGAAGTACAGTTCGGCAGTTTTGAAGACAGAATCTGAATAGAAGCGGGGAAGAATTGAATTGAACAATAGGTGCGTTAGATGAGAGGTCCCAAATGTAAAGTGTTGTCCACGCGAGAAGTTACACTAGGGGAAGTCTAGCGAAGATAGCTTTAGCAGATTGTCGGAAAGCAAACAGAAGTAGAGGTCCATTAGAAATCGTTGCGTCTTTAAATTAGGTTTTAACGCGGAACGCATGCGTAGAGGTAAACAGACAGTGATCAGAGCGAACTAAGTCAGGGTTACTATGAAGACCATTAATCTCGAGGTGGCAAATTTGCTATTTTTCAGAGAATGGAATCAAGTATGATGGAGCTGTTGTTTGGGAAGGAGGCGTTGGAACGGGCCAAGAAGAGAGGTCGGGCGTATATGTGTGTGGCGTGCCATAACCTGACGGGAGAGAGACGGACGGGAGAGCTAGGGCCGATGCAGGACCATGTACTGAAGACTCACGTGAGCCGGGATAGAGTACCATTTTACTGCCGGCTATGTACTTTCAAGTGTCAGACGAAATCCCAAATGGACCACCATACTCGTCATTACTCCAGGCATGTGACCATGGCTAAGTTCCGGGGCATCACCAACCACGAGGAGTGGCAGATACAGAGCCCAGCCCCGTACCAGATTGGTGAGAAGGACCTGTTGAAGTTCTCCCAGGAAGAGAGCATCGTATTCTTTCTAGGGAAACAGTCGCCGGGAGCTGTGCCTTCACAGAAAGCATTTGGGCAGATGGACTTAGGTGTGCCTAGTAATCCGGAGGAAGAGCTGTCGTCGGAAACACTCCAGCAGGGATATATTTCCATTCCTGAAGATCCCATTGCAATTACCAGCGGGTTGCAGCCTATGCCGGGACAAGGGACAAGTGTAGGGCAGTGGATCGGCCAACAGTCACTTGTCGCGTCCAGATTCAGTCCAGCAAGGCAGGAGATCAGAGGCTTGACGCAACAGGCCACGACCACGCCGAGGTTGCCAGTACCGCTGCAGATCAACCCTTCAACCAACCATGGACCGCAGAGGAACTTCTCATCCATGGCTCAGAATGGTATGATGCAGGGAACAGTGATGGCCATAACTCCACCCGGATCATTTCACCCTTCACCCATGTCTTCACCTGGGTTCCTGACTCCAGAGCCATGCATGGACCAGCTTGGGATCAACAAAGCCGCTGTGACTGGACAGAATTTCCAGGCGATGTCACAACCACAAGTGTCTTTGACAGCTCCGTTCGCCAAGCGTGTTGGTACCAGTTTCACCATGGCAGCCCATCCAATGAACCCTCCCACACAGTTGGTGATGGCTGGTGCGAGGCAGTCAGGGGCAGCAGTTAGCGTTCCCCCTTTGCCAGCGGTACGCCTTGCCAGTGATTCTGAGATGTCTCTAAGAGCACAGGAGGTCGACGAGACAGTAGCTGCACAATGTCGACAGCTGCCTTCACAACAGCAAGTGGCCTTGACACCCCAGACTACCCACCACGTCAATACTAGCAATACCGTGACTTCGTACCCGATGATCACTCAGCCGGCGACGACAGGGGCCATGCAACCTACCACAGTTGCGAGTGTTTTCCCTTCACCAAGACTTGCAGGTGGCGATGACACAGGGCGAGGCACAGAGATGGTGCAAGCAGCAGAGATGCCAGAGGCTATCTCAAGCACCATGGAAACAGGAGGGGATGTGCAGTTTCAACCTGAAGCGCCCACTGCCAAGGAAACAGCAGCTGAGGAAGTTGAGAACCTGTGGCCCCAGCTTATGCCACAAGAAGACTCTGACCATTTATCAGATGTCGACTCTCAATCTGGAGCTGAGGGACTGAAAAGGAAAACAGCTGAAAGGGAAGGAGATAAGACAGACATGGACCAGGCCAAGGACAAAAGTTCAGCAAATGACGGACAAGCAGATTTGGAGTCTAACCCAAAACGGCAGCGGACCGACAGAGAAGAGCCTGTGTTCGAAGTCAGCATGGTGGCGCTAAATGGTCTTACCACAGCGATACAGCGTCTGTCGGGAGAGGTAACCAGGACAAGAGAAAACCATGAGAAGACAGAGAGAGTTTTAGTGGATGTGACATGTGCACTAAGTAAATGCACGGATGCAATAAATAGGTTTAAGAACATTCTGGAGGAAAATGCAAAGGAGGAAAGGAGAAGGGAAGAGAGATGGATAGAGATGGATAGGGCAAGGGAGGAGGAGCGAAGGAAGGATAGGGAAGCAGAGCAGAGGAGGGAAATGCGACGTAGGGAAGCTGAAAGGAAGGACCGGGAGGAACTGCGAAAATTGCTGACGGAAATGAAAGAGGAGACAAAGAGCAGGCAGAAAGGAGAGAAAGCAAAAGATGGAGAGGAAAAGGAAAATTCTAAATCACTAAAATCAGTTTTGGGAAAATCGTATACAGAAAACAGCATAAAGGATCTTAGTAAGAGGAAGTGATTATGGACTGTTATATAGTGCATTTAAGGGAGTTATGATCTGTACTAAGTGATTATGAACTGTAATAAGTGAACTATGGACTGTGATAAGTGAATTATGGACTGTAACATCAATGTAGTAATAATATGAAGGACAATGGATAGGACTCAAGTGATATAACCGTACACATTCCAATAAGAATCTGTGATATATAGCATAAAGAACCAAAAATGGACATTCAATAGGAATAAATTGTGATTAGATTAGATTTATACCCTAAGTGAACAGTCAGATTCTGTGATTAGGACAAAAGGTGCTAAAAGAAGGAGTTAAATTTTCCGAGGATAATGCTACCAAGTTAGAACTGAGTTAGGTTTAATAAGAGTGTGAGAGTAGTGTGAGTGTGAGTGTAAGATTAAGTTTAAGTGTAGTATGTTGACAAATTTTAAACTGGAGTTAAACATAGATCTGCTATTTTGTCGAAATCACTTGTCGCAATACGTAATGTAGAGGCGTGTGTTATTATGTGATTTTTCTCACTGTTCGTTTCAGCGTATATGTGGCTCCGTGCCTGTGCTAAAGTTACTCGCGATGGTGTTATGTCTGCATACAAGTGATTTCAAGCTCAGCGGGTTTGCGAACATTTGTTTAAAACTGTTTACTATACTTATGAAATTTGGAGGGAAGTAACTTATCAATCTTAATCTCATCAAATGTGTTACTGTAATTATAGACATCCATAATCTCATCCTTAAGATAATTCATTTTATTGTTGAATCATAACTTTAAGTCATATCACATTGTTTGAAGGTCTTTCAGTAATTATCCATTTCAATATTTCTTCATTAAGTCAGTTTTCCTAAAGTCTCTTATTTTAGTCTGTCAAGATTAGGGACGTTCACTAGTATTTCATGTCAAATAATTAAGCCTTTTTAACATTAATTGTCATAGATTTCTTAAGCCATTTATCATCAAATTCAAATAGTCTTTCATGATAATTTGTCTACCATACCAATTAGGGTAGTTTGTAGAATTTTGAATGTAAGGTTAGCATTTAACGAAATTTATATGCAGATTGTTGTAATTTTGAAGAGGCACTAGAATTTTTTTTATCTTTCATGTTAAATTTGGTGCCGTGACCAGGATGTTTCATGAATTGTAATGTTTATGTATGTTGGGAATTGTGTTTGAAAACTGGATTGCTACCAGACCTTTTATTTCGGGTCGTTTGATGGAACTAAATCGACCCTGAAGGGGGGTAATGTAATGACCCAGTTTCCTGTGACACAATTCTATTTCTGTTCGCAAGTCAGCTGTTTATAGATTTTATGCTATACGCAATCAATACTCAATTGTTTTGGAAGATGCAAACCTGTCACTCGTTGTCTGTGTTAACAAAGTGCTTACCCATGTTTTGCAAGTTAATTTAATCCTTTATGTGTTATTAATAAGTTGTTTTATCTCAAAATTAAGCAGATCGAAGTGTGTTTATGTCCACTGTCTTCCATCTTGTCAGCTGTGTATAATATTGGATTGTGGGAGTGAGTGTGTAAGCGTTCAAGCGTATCTGTCACAACAACGAAAGTTATTTCGAACAGTCAGTCTACACTTCTCAATGAATTCTAAGCAATCGGTACCTACAAAAGTTTCCTTAATATGACAGTCATAAAATTCATTCCTTTGGGGTCATTTTGATAATAATGATTAATGGGGTTTCATATAAGATAGTTGCATAATTGCAGGTTAAAGTCTGGTACTCGGGGTATTTATCGGCAAATCCAACATGGCGGGTATTGGATTTTTCCCTTTGACGGCATCTTCCCTGAGACGTTTGTTGCGGGATCACGTGATCCAGCGGTTCTTCTGTTGGGGGTCTTGGGAATTCCAGAACAAACTGGCCTGGGGCGCGGGATCCCTGAACAAAACCTTACGGGTTTTGGGGGACGGGAACCTGGGAATATATAAGGAGCTTTCCCAGGAATCCCAGGAATCTCAGAATTTGCTTTGGTTAGAGAAAGTCACGTTTATTTTTGCTGCGAATTTTTGGCTTTATTTCTGTTCTGTTTTCCTAAACTCATTTTTAAAGCAGCAACCTTTTGGGAGAAATTATTTATTTTCTTTGAAGAGGGGCCTGTTAATAATGTAAAAGAGAAAACTTAGCTCTTGATTATTTTTTTTGGCATTTAAAGAGATAGGATTTTACAATACACTCCATGCTCATGTCCCTTTATAAATTTTCTGAAACTTCTTTGCATTACCTATTCATCCTCCATTTGTCATCAATTTCTAGCATGTTTAAACCATTAATTTGCATAATTTAGCTCTGACTAGTTCGAGATCACTGTCGTTGCGAATAAATCGGTAGCATCATTTAATCCTCATTTTTAAGCCGTCCTCACTGTACATACACATATGTTAATTTATTTCATGAAATGTTAGTTTAAACACCTAGTCATAAAATAACAAAGATCTCATTTGTCTAAAATTAAATTTTATTTGCATCATTATAAGGATAAACTTATTTTTATTGATACAATGTCTTGTTTCTTGTCTTCAATCCCTCTAATAAGGTGCTGAGTCACCTGAAATACTGAATAGAACAGAACTTCTGCCTGTTTTTACACCATTTTACACCATTCAGTTCATCTGAAGAACTGACACCATTCAGTTCATCTGAAGTACTGAAGGGAACAGAACCTCTACCTATTTTTACACTATTCAGTTCTTCTGAACTACAGAATAGAACAGAACATCTACCTATTTACACCATTCAATTCATCTGAATTACAGAATAGAACAGAATATCTGCCTATTTTTACACCATTTATTTAATCTGAGATTCACTTATACCCCTCGAACGAGGCCTAGACTTTCAGAGTTTTAGCGCATCGGCTAAGCAGCTGGGGCTTTTTGCTGTGTAGCCAGCTTGAGCTTCTGTCTGCTGTTAAATACTGCTGTGGAGAAGTCCTGCGGAAGCTGCTAAACCCTCGGCGTGTAACAATATGTTTGTCAATCAAAATGTATATAAAATACAAATATATATCTGCTTGTGCTTTGTGTTTTCTGGAAATTAACCAACTACTATCTTGAAGAGGGAAGGTAAATAAGCTCCTGTAATTTACACCTGCATGTATAATTTCCTCTTTGCAGTTAATGAAACTATAATGCAGTGATATTGATTCATCAGATCAACAGAAAAACAGTATCAGTTGCCATAAATTCAGTTTTTAATTTGGTATAATTCTGAGACTCTCCATTACAGCAAATGCAAATTCAAAGATGAATGGTTACACTTTCAGGGAAGCTACCTTTTTTTTAGCCCAGACAAGGAAACAGGAAACTTCAGTAGTTTCACCTTGGAAAACAGCTGAAAAACCATGGACATAATACCCTAGCACAATAATCCGACTTGCTGAGGTCGTTCTAATAAGGAGCCACAACTTTTTATTATGAAATAAAAAAAGTCTATCCCAAAATTATTGTCTGTTATTCCCTTTATCTAGAGCTTTGATTTTACCTGTCTATGACTGCTTCTGACTCAGCCAGCGTTACCAAGAATCCATCTAACAATGGTACAAACACATCTTCTAGGTCAGACACAACTAACATCTGAGGTTGAGCTAATGAACCTTTTACATTGTAGAAGTGAATTTCCTTGGCATAGGTCACAAAACCAACACGAATCTCACTTTCCTCTGCTCCTACCTCCCTATTACAAAGTATAAAGTAAAATTTAGTGATCCAATCACTCAAAGCTTGAGTTCAATTACTGGGCTCTCTGCAGTTTTATGGTAAGACACATACTGGGATATTCAACCAAAATGTCTTGAAAGTGTTACTGACACAATATTCCACTGCAAATCTGACAGGATTTTTTCTTTTTTTTTTTTTTTTCGCAAAACTTGGCAAATTTTACAAAAAGAAACCCATCAATGTAAGGTTACAAGCTTCTTCAATGTAAAGAACCACTATGATAATCACCAAATCATAATTTTACACAATTAGCTTTGGTAGATAATTTGTGAAAATAAGCCTTCAAGTACATTTCACATAAAGTAAAATAAATTTTAACCTTTCGTCAGGTCTAGCTGTTTGCTCAGACACCTTAACCAAATACAATGGTTCTCTAAAATTTGAACAAGTTCATTTCACTATCTACTAAATATTTGTCCATGAAATATCCTAATCTTTGTGGAATGCCAAACACCAAAGAACTCGATCAGACTGCTCCATTGGGAGCAGGCGGATCTGGATTCACACTGTTTGCTCCAGCAGTTCTTTCTAAATCTTGAGTGATGACGGCAACTATTGACACTTACTTTGGCAAATTCACTAGAATCTCATCTTTCAATCTCTCACACACTAGCTGTACAAGGCCACTTTTTACACTGTTATATGATACATCAATCATAAATATAAATGCTGGGGCATTTGGCAGAACACTATTCTGTAAAGAGAAAGAGAAATCATCTTCACTATGAAGTATTATGTATAACATACATAGTTGCATACTTATGTATTACATACACAGTTGCATACTAAGACAGAAATCTCAGTAGATGCCATAAATCTGACGTGAAAATTGACTGACAGTTGAAACTGACCAGTGAAAGTGACATAACGGTAACACAAACCTTGGACAAAAAAAATACAGGTAGTTTGGATCCCATACAAAATGCATTAAACGTGTATTTGTTTGTCCTGGAGTTTTTGAGGGGTGGAGTAATAGTCCATTTCACGTCAGGTCAATAATGCACAAGACTTGACTGTGTCCTTTGTTTTTATTTTTTCCTCCTCAGTAATGTTTTGTTGGTATATACAAAATATCTGTCAATATATATATCTAGAAATGACAGACAATATATGCATTTTCAGAACATTAATGTAAACTTCACTGTTTATTTTGATCCAGCTTTAAGAATGTTTATGAAAGAAAAGTAGCTACAGCATGGACCACTTTTATCTTATATCCCTTCAAAGTTATTTTCTACCAATAAACTTGTCAAGGAATAGACTGCTAATGTTTAAGGCTGATCAGCATATTCACAGCCAGAACATGTGAAACAGCAACTATTTTTGCCCTTTAGTTCATATAAATGTCCTTACTTTGCAATAATCTTTAGTTGCCACCAACTCATATGAGCCCAGGCAGAGTTCTGCCCTGTCATAACAGTCTGTTCTTCTACCTGTGTGGTCTAAATGAGCAAAATACTCATTGGGCACTGAAAATAAAAGACATAGCATTACTCAAGCACAGATTAAAATTATTAAATTCATAAATCCGTCTTTGACAAGTGATGAATATTATTACTGGTGCCTTTTTCCCCCAGAAGTCAAACCATTTTTATGTTATTACATATATTACCAGAAGTCAAACCATTGTTATGTTATTGTAACTGTTTCAAAATTTATCAAGTCATTTGACACGTAAAACCATCTGCTGGTGGACCAAATAGACAGGCACATGCTTACATTAAAATATAAATTGCAACTACGACTAAATTCTATACTCCCAGTCTGATAAAGTTATGTCTCTGCAGGCCTGTATGCAGACTTTTGAAAAATGGGGTGTGAATTGCAGGAAACTTTCAAAGAGGGTGTGAAAGTTTAGAAATCTCAGATTTTTAGGCCAACTTTTGTGGGTGTAAACACAATTTCTGGCAGAAAACTGCAGGATTTTGAAATAATTTGGCCAATTAGGAGTGTGCTTGCACCCTCTGCACCATCTCTGAGTATGAATTTGCTCTGATTATTTTTACCAATCTGTCAATGCTCTGGATTTGTATATAAAGCTAAAGACTATGACACTGAAGGTTAAACTTTGCCCATACTTTTCCCTGAATGGGCTCAAAATGATGATAAATTATGAAAACAACCCTCACCTCATTCTTTGCTTTTAACCCATTCCATTCGGGATACCCCTTTTGGGTATCTGGGCAAACAGTTTGGATCCAGATCAAACATGGGGGCTGATTTGAGATCCAAACTGTTTGCTGCCAAGACATCATTTTTACAAGAGTTAGTTAGACCAATATTCTTGATTTTTGATGCGGATGACAATTTCAGCAGACGACAAAAATACCCAGAATGCAATGGGTTAATGTTTGGATGTAATATCTACCTACCATCTGTTGCTGCACCACAGAATACACACTGAAATCTCCGGCCGCCGTCAATAAACATCATGTAAGGATTCATGTAAGCTTTACATCTCTTACATCGGACTGGACCAAGCTCACCCAGATCAACTATAGGAGGTGGACTCTGCAAAATATATCAGAATATGCTTTATAAATTTATGGTGAATCGGTATACTCTCTTTCAGAGGAAGCAACTCTACCACTTTTTTGCCTTTCTTATCAATGGGCTCCACTCATAAATGAATTCGCGCCGGAAAAACTGCTATTGTTGTACATTGATCAAGACATTTCCCTACTCTACTAGCTTGTTCCCTCTAAGTCTAATTCCTAAATAAGTTTTTTCTGACTTAAGTTTGACAGGCTGAGATATGGTCTGAACAATGATATCAAAACACCAATCTGAGCGTCGGTACGATAAGTATTTGAAAAGGATTTCTGGATAATTTTCATTGTTTTTTTCATATTCATAAATACAGACTGATTAATTTCTTGAATATCAACTTGGTAAGCAGATTCTCAGTATAAAAGCAGATTTTTTAAGGAAGTATTATCAAATCCAAGCTGCAGATACGCATAATTTTCTTATCTCGAACTCAAAACACAGAACCATCTTATCAAGGTAGATCTAATGAGGGATAACAATGTATGTTTTTATGAGGTACCACACCCTTACTCACCTCTTCTGGTTGTAGTTTGGCAAAAGGAGATATGTTTAAAGCTAAGGGTATATGACTGCTCTTCAACATGTCTGAGGTACATGGTATATTGTACATTGTTGATCTCATAAAAGATGGATTGCAGTTGCCTAAAAAAGACAGAAAATTCAACTTAAGAGTGTACTAACATCCCGAGTGGAATACTGTGTCATATCTAACTTTTCTCAACTATGATTATTTCGGAAGTAGAGTCTTTGGCAAATAAGAAAATGGTATAACTCATATATGTCCCTGTGTAAAACATTATGCTACAGCTGCTAGCAATATACTGATAATAATTCCTACATATACTGTCCTATTTCTACAACAATCTCATCAGAAAAGCTTTGTCACTTGATGCCATAATTACTTTTCACAGCAAATAAAACAGGAACAAGAATTCCATGGACAGTTGGACACTGTCTCACAAATCTGTACTTTCTCAAAGCAACATGGCTAAACCAGAAAACTCAATGAAAGTATACACTGCATAACATTAGAATCAAAATGATTGTGTTGTCAGGCAGACACAAATATTAATTCATGATGGCTTTGAATTCATGAATTAATATTTTGTGATCTGCCCTCCAACAGCATGTGTCGTCAATCATGTAGAACTTGCATGGATATATCACTGCATGGGCAAGGAAAAATTATTTCTCAAATACCTCATTTATTTCTGATATATTTAAGACAGGGGCATTACCCCTCCAAACCGACCCAAAATATGTGTATCAGTTTATCAATTCAGCTATATGATTATTTTTCTTGTAAAAACAATCCTAACAATCTAGATCAGTCTTGTAAGACTGATCTAGAGTTTTTGAACTTTTTTGGAGCGGAAAAATCCAATCTAATTGCCAAATAAATTCAGTATATGTCGTCTCCTATATCTAAAGCCCTGTTTCACCAATAGTACAGGGTTTATACCTACCCTGATCTTGTGTAATGAACGGCGTGGTTACCAAAGGAGGAACTGCACCTTTAACAGCAGTACTGAACACACCACTACGATTACGTTTATCGTCTTCAATCACTTGTAACTGAAACACAAACATATTTCAACTTAATGTAGAGACACTTAATATTAAGATAGAAGTGCCTAATGGACAGACTGAAGGATGGATGGAAAACCAGACGCCTTTATCGCTCCTTGCTAAAGCAGGTGTGTCAAAAAGCATTTTTTAGATCTTCAGTGCTAAGAAAATATTAAAGGAAAGGACATTATCCACTGATTTTTGGTAATATTTACAACTGCTGTGAAAGCAAGGACATGCAGCCTCGCAATAACAGTGCCCCCATAACAGCCTCCCATGTGACAGGCATTAAGGGTTATTTCAAAAAACCATTTTTGCGATCTTCCGTGTAAAGAAAACATTAAAAGAAAGTACATTAGTCACAGATTTTCGGTAATATTTACAACTGCTTTGAAAGTGAGAACATCAAGCCTCACATTAAGAGTGCACTAATATGATAAAATATATGCTATATATAAAATATTTCTTCACTCTCATCAAGATATAAAAATGATTCCAAGTAAATGTGCAGTCTGAAGAAACTGACTCTTTCTATAAGGATTGACTGACTGGAATATACGGCCAGTCAAAGTCTGTTCAGCAGTGTCTCTATAATGCTTCTCCTTATTATAATGCTATATTGGAACACTTTCATGTCATGGCTCCTATCAAGACTAAACTACCATGGAATATATGGCAAATGAGTATTTCATGCTCATTTGCCTTCTATTCCTTTGTAGTTTAGTCACAGTATATGTGTTTTTATGTACCAAGCCATGCCTTTCAATGGAACCCAAATGTACAATGTGTATTGTATTAAAGGGACTAAACAATATGTCAATACAGTTTTTTTTCCAATGCACTCCATGCTATGATACTTACAGGACTAGGCATCTGATCAGGATCTAATTTCTTTTGCTGTGGAGGTTGCATAGCTGGGCCTGGTTGCATGCCAGGACCTCCTGGTCTGGCACCCTGGGGACCACCAAATCCTTGTTGGTAGCCCTGAGGTGCACCCCCACCCATATACTGGTCTTGCTGATAGACTGGCTGTCCACCTGGTGCACCCCCATACTGTGACGATGGAGGGAAAGATGGGGGCTGACCATATCCTGCTGCAAAAAAAGTCCAAGAATTTACACTAATAGACGTGAATATACCACAATGAATATACATGTATTGGGACACCTTGCAATGTATGGGTTCACCTCCATGTATTTCCACCATTCTTACAAAGAGGGACAACTTCTGTGACTTCCTGCTTGCTTCCCTGTATGACATAGTCCTTCCAAAGAGGGACCTACTCTTAACCCTTTTTTGACCAATGGACTTGTCCATCCATATTATTTGGGTTAGTCCATTTCAAATTTTAGGGGTTTCTGGTGTATTTTTTTGGCTTTTACTGTATTTTGCATAGAATTTCCTGTAAGCAAACAGTGTAGACCCTAATCAGATGCCACATTCTGTGGCATCTGAACTGGGTCTGCACTGTTTGCGTAATACCCCAAAACGGGTATCTGGTCAAAAATGGGTTAAAGGAAAGAATTTACTCCCCTAGGAGCTTATTCTTTCCTATAGAGTTGACCCCAATTAAGAAGTGAAGCCAAAATGTAAATGGCAGAGCTGCTTCCCCTGAAAGTGTACTGATTCATCTTAAAGACAAATAATTTTGTTTACTGGCTGTCATAAACATATTATGCAACGGTCCAGTAAAACTGCTACTTTGTCAAAATAATTTCCCTACCTCAACAGATAATGACATTACAGGACCAGAGAATAGCTGTAATCAAAGTTTATTGCACAAGAATGGTCTCTTAAATATTATGGAACTTTCAGCTGTCAATGGTTGTTCTTCTTCACTTTAAAGAACACAATGTCTTTAACTTTCTTTTAACTGCAAGCTATTAAAAAACTTTAAAACATTTGCAATTTGTTTGTTGTTGTTGTCTTGTTGCTTTACACCCACGGTAAACAGCTATGGTTATGATAGGACAGTCAATTAACCTAACTACATTATTCCTGGGCAGGCTTAGACCTCCTAAGGGGTAAGCCAATGCTAAGTGCACATACTTTTGCCAGTAACTGACAACACCCCTTCTTGAATCAGTGGAAAGAGAAACAAAAGTATGTGGCCGGACAGGGTATCTAATCTGGGACCTCTGGCTCTCGAGTCAGACGGGCTACCAACTGCGCTACGCTGCCCAGCACATTTGCAATTTTGTAAGCCCTATATTTAGGTGTGGTTTTGATGATAATTGTGGGACAGACTTTCTAACTGCTCTGTATATGAGCCGCGACACGACAAAACCAACGTGGTTGTGCGCCGAGGGAAGATTCAGATCAGCCTGGGCATCCACCCAGTTTAATCAGACTCTTCGTTAAGTGCTCAAAGGTAGCTAAGGGACTAAGCTACCTCCATGCGGACAGCGAAGACTCTGATCAGACTGGGCGGATGCCCAGGCTGATCTGAGTCTGCGCTGGGCGCACAACCACATTGTTGGTTTTGTCGTGTCGCGGCTCATATAAATTTTTTGTGGCCTGGGCCTGTCATGGAGGTAATTCTAACGACAAAACATAAGCATTTTCAGAGCTTACTGTGAAATGCTTAAAAAATCTCTGAGTAGAAAAACTGATTGAAAGGCTTTATGCTATCTATTCAACTAGATCTGATTTTTTTTTTGCATTTATGCATTCTTATCAAAAGCAAATCCAGACATATTATTACCTGGTGAGTTAGGTCCTGCCATATTTGAGGTTGGAGGTGGGCCAAAGCTTGGCTGTGAGGGTGGTCTCATTTCTAATCCTGTAGGAGCTGCATTATAACCCTGACCCATATCTTGTTGGCCACCACTGTAGTTTGGATTTCCCATTCCAGCTGGCGGACCCATGCCACCAGAAACAGGAGGTCCCATGCTTGTAGGTGGTCTCATTCCCATGCCTGTTGGTGGAGGTCCCATACCACTGGGAGGACCCATTCCAGTAGATGTGGGAGGTACTCCCATTCTGGTGGGGGGCCCCATTCCCATACTTGTAGGAGGCGCCATTCCCATACCTGTTGGTGGCGCCATTCCCATACTTGTAGGAGGCGGTCCCATACTTGTTGGAGGAGCTCCCATGCTTGCTGGAGCTCCCAAACTTGTAGGAGGATGCCCCATTCCCATACTTGTAGGAGGAACCATTCCCATACTTGTAGGTGGAGCCCCCATTGCCTTAGTTGAAGGTGGCATCATGCCCATACTTGTAGGTGGAGCCATGCCAACATTACCAGGTGGACCTGCTCCTATCTGTGCTGGACCCATACTGGTAGGCTGGTATCCCATACCTCCTGAACCAGGGCCCATGCTGGTAGGTGTAGGACCTCTTCCTGGCTGACCGTAGCCCTGAGGGGTGCTGGAAGGCGGGTTGTTACTCTGCAAAGAAGAACAATAATATGCTGTAAATCACTAAATATTCACTGGGTTTGATTTATGCTAATATATGCCAATCTACTGGCTCACAAATTCAAGAGTTTGGCAAGCATTTGACTGATGGCTAAACAAATGGATAAAGCCTATTGAAAATTACTTATTTTCAATTGAAGAACTTGCCAATTTTATTGCCTGACAGAGTTCTAGTGGGCAAAGAAAAAGTCTTTATCTGAAGAAAATTGTTATTCTTGTATTATTATAGACCTGAAAATTTACATATCAAATATCCTGAAATTGATTTCTGGGACTCACACATCAGGAATTCCTCATCAGTCCTGAACATTCTCATCCCCAAACTTATAACTGAAGGTGACATTACTGACAGTTAACACAGTACTAACCGTTGGTGGCTGCCCTCTGAATGGAGGTCCAGACAAATTCATACCACCCATCTGATTGGTCATCTGGTTGGTCATCTGTAAAGATAAAGTATGCACACATCTACAGAAATAGAGGCTCTTACACTCGTGGTCATTTCATATGAAATTTATGAACGAGCCTTCGGCAAGTTTCATAAATTTTGTATGAAATGACCATGAGTGTAAGATTCTGTTTATCATATAACCCTTTAAAATAGACTTTTATGGCCCTCAAAATAGCATTATTTCAATAAATGCATTGTTGACACGAATACTGATAATGACATTACACATACACACTTAAGTATTATTACAGGTGTGGTCATATATCTTTATGCCACGACATTATCCACTGAATAACAGTGACGACTGTGACGTCATATGATAAAGTAGTTTATTTCAAAGAGATGTGGCTGAATTATGTATTAAGGTGATTGGGTACACTTTCAGGGGATGCTTCTATGCCATATTCATTTTTGCAGCCCTTCTCAATGGGCCTCAACTCTCAAAGGAAAGAATTTGCTGCCCTCAGAGTAAATCCTTTCTGAATTTGTTGTCCATGGAGCAAGTTCTTTCCTTCAAGAGTATACCCCATTTTGAAAGGGCTTTGTCCTCAGAAGCAAACAAGAAGTCACTAATTTGAAAATTGTTTCCTTCGTGTAAATAGTGGAAAACATGGAAGTGTATCCAGACACCTTACGAGACAACTTCATCTGTATTAGCCTAACAATTTCAGGATTTACAATTACTTAAGAACAAAAACAGATCCATCCGTATAAATTGGTCAAGGAGCTTGTAAACTCAATTTCCTGGCATCTCCAACTGACGAGAACCATGTAACTGATTTTCTGGAATAACCTGTTTTTATGTCATAAAAACATGTGGTTTGTCATCAGAATCACCTTGACAATACATGATGTGACCTTCATCAAAACTGCCTCTGCAGGTAAATCTTTGGAGCCACATTATTACTTTTATATGGAGAATTCACAGAAACTACAGAGCTCATAATTGTCATCAGAACAAACCCAACAGATTTGGCTTACCTGATTGGTAGAAACTGGTGGTCTTGGACCTTGTCCCATATGTTGTTGACTCGGTCCCCTAGGCATCCCCATCTGACCAGGCCCAGCTCCTGGAGGGGCTGGTCCTCTTGGAGGAATCATACCTGGACCTCCCATTCTGCCAACAAGAGAAATATATATTTAAGCCAATTAATTCAAATAACTTTTTCGAGGGCCACAAATTATTATAATTCAATACATTTTTGCACCTAATTTCAGTTTGTAAATAAACATCACTGTGCAAGTTACTGGGACTCAGAATCATTACTGGGGCAAGTCAGCAGGGCTTCAGGTATACCTTCGATCAGTGCCACCACCTAATACTGACAAGCTTGATGCACATTTGAAAGGATGGATGGATGGATGAAAAGAAAAAGCTGCATACCCTCAACATTTTGCTGGACCTACTCTAAAGGAATGAATTTACCTCCTTAGGATATTTAATCAAATTTTTCGTACTCCTCACCTCAAAACCTATTTTGTGACCCCTCAATCAAATCGGCTCACCAGGACAATTTTAAATGGGTGTCTCAACATATATCAGAGCTCTAGATCAGAGGGGTATTTGATGATAATTGAGGGATAATTTTTTTTACTTCTCATTGAAACCCTATGTTGTGACCCCTCATCTGAACCGCCTCATCGAGACGGTTCAGCTGAGGGGTCACAACATAGGTTTTTATGCAGAATTAACAAAAATTATCCCTAATTATCACTAAATACTCCCTCTTATCTAAAACTCTGATATATAAAGATGAATTCACAGAAATTATCTCATAATTACCATCAAGCCCCTCATTATCTGGACCTCTGTTACAACTCCAGGGCTCAGCCTAGAGGGCAATTTGGGAGAAATAGTCTCCCAAAGCTGGCTTACTTCTCCCTATTTTGAGCTGAGGGAGATGTGAAAATGTATACAATATATAGGGAAATCCATAATCTGGGCCTAAACTTCTCCGCGAAGTCCTGAAAATGTCGCAAAACTTCCCCCTGTCTGAAAGCTCTAAGCTTACCCCTGCAACTAAAATGAAGACACATCCTCTCAGAGATCCAGATTGAGTGGCGTTTTGAGGATACGTTAGAGATAATTTTACTGATTTCTCAATGCACCCATACATTGTGACCCCTCATTAAAATCATCTTGGCAAGACAGCGCTAATGAGGAGCCACAACATTTTGTAAAGAAATGTGGAAAATTATCCTTAAATTATCCCTGTCACTCCTTCCTATTGGCAGCACTTGATTTTGTCCAAATATTTAGGGCAAATCTATGCTGCAAGAGTTTTGACAGGGTGTATGTTCACTAAGCTATTACCTTGGCTGGTCTCCCTGAGGTCCACTGCCAAATTGTGCCGAACCAGGGCCTACATGGGGGCCATTGGATATAGGAACAGACTTGGGACCTCCAAATTGGCCAGGACCTGAAAAAGATACAAATTGTATATTATGGCTAGGACATCAAAATACAATACAAACAAATGTATTCTAGTATTGAAGTCTTACAGATTTTATTCCAAGCAACTCCTGTAAAAAGTATACATGGAACACCGTAAATAACACCATTATTATCCTTAAAATGAGACAGCTTCATTTCAAAATGCAGTTTTGCATCCAAAAAAGAAACTGGAATGGCAAACAGTGCAGAGCTAGACCAGACAGGCCCTTTACTGATCTGGGTCTGCATTGTTTGGTCAGTGCTATCTGTCCCAATAATTAGACTGTTTTATAGTATTGTTGTTAGCAATTTATCAACTATTCTAACATGACGTAAACATTTCCCCCATGAAGCCTATCGGAAGTGGCATCATGTGAAAATTTGTGCACATTTCGCGCCTTGATGACGTCGAACTTCTGGCGGCATCCAATTCAAAAAAGTTCATTGGAAAATGTCACAATATCCATGCAATTTGATTGTATATAATGTTAGAATCGAAATAATTTTTCCTTACCCGTGAATTATCGCAGATTACCATGTGTTAATCTGTGCTAATTCATGGGTAAGGAAAAATTATTTCTTGTCATACTGAGCTTAAATTTTCAAGCTAACTGATAACTGACTTACGACTAACTTTTATGGCCTAGTTAGATGCCATAAATTTTGTTTTTACAGAGAAATTAGAAAACAATTATCTTCCACTTCCCCTACTAGAAGCTCTGAGAACTATTTATGAGTTTTATATTGATTCCAATTCCTGTCCATCACTGAAACTTCAAAGATAGCACGAAATTGACCCAACGGTTTTCACCGTTCACATTCAACCAATGGACAGTAGACTGATTTTTACAGGTTTCCACCCATCCTCCAGTCCCAAATTCCCTGACTTCTCCCTGATTTTCCCCTGACATTTTGCCTGCCCATCATGGCCACAAGGCTCCAGTTAAGAAGGGGTATTGAGGATAATTCAAAGATAATTTTTCTTATTTCTCAACTAAAACACGTTGTGACCCCTCATTAGAATGCCTCTAAGAGACTGTTCTAATGAGGGGTCACAAAATGTTTTGTGGAGAAATAATGATTATTATCCCTAAATTATCTCTCTTACCCCTTCTTATCTGGAGCACTGTGGCCATAACAATCATACACAAGTCAAATTTCTCCATATTTTTCCTGGACTGCACTGTAGGCTTACCTGCCATAGGTTGTCCATTATACATAGGCTGTCTCATTCCACCCATTGGTCCAGGAGGTCCACCCTGCGGACCCGGTGGACCTGGCTGTGATTGACCTCCATAGTTTTGAGGAGGACCCTGTCCATACTGGCCAGGGAATTGAGGGTTCATCATCATACACACTCAAAGAACAGCCAACCTGCACAAAAACACAAGGATATTATTGTTCTTTCAAGGCAAAGGTATATACTTTCAGGGAAAATATCTCTGCCATTTTTGTTTTTGCTTTTCTTCTCAACTCCCCTAGGAGCAAACTTTTTTCTTTGAGTCAGGCCTGTGGAAACAGAAAAATCTCTTACTTGTCCAGGGACAAGTAAAAAGTCAAACTCCACTTGTCCGGCAAAAAATTACTTGTCCAAAACCGTAAATATGGTGTTTGCATTATTTTAAGGATTATTCAGTCATAAACATTTATCTCATTATTATGATTATGACAAATCTAATCTGTCATTAAAGACAACCTCAAGCCTTAAAATCGAATACAGGCATCTTTTCTATGCCAAATGTCCTAAAAGAATCAGACATCTTATTCCTTACTCTACATAGGTAACTGTACAAATTGGAATGGCAAACAGTGCAGGGATAGAGACTTACAATTTTGACATAGGGGCCCACACTGCCAAAATTTAAAATTTAACATAAGGGGTATGGGCATTTTCTCAAAATTTTCAGGGGCCCAGCCCAAAATTTAGGGGCTGTGGGCTACTAGGCCCCTGTTGGTCTGTAACCCTGCAGTGTGGACCCTGATCAGACTGCTCCTGTAGGCACAGCCTAGAAACAGGTATGGCATTTTATGTGTAGCTTTCAGCAATCAACCAAAATTAGTTTCACACTCTATAATTATCTGTTCCTACTGCAGTCTAACTGAGGTCTGTGTTTCGTGTTTCCAGTTTACGTGGTATGGCAGGGTACCCTAGCAGGCAACATAATCTCAATGCAAAAATTGGTAATTTGAAAAGGAAAAACACATAGAGCTCAAGTTTACCTTGATAATTTACAAGAAGAAAATACTATTTTCTATATATTTTTCTATATATTCATCAGGGGAATAATGGCGTTGTATACATAGTAACGGCGTTATACCGTTACGTTATGTGCACAATAACGTAACGGTATAACGCCGTTACTATGTATACAACGCCATTATTCCCCTGCTGATCTTATACAGTGAAATGCATAGGGAAAATTAAATTATTTACAGACGTTCCATCTTGTTAGTTTGATATTCCATATACAGAGTTCTGGTTCCGGACATTATTTTTGTATTTTTACCTATTTTTCTATATATATTTTTTTGTAAGAACCAACCAGCACTGCAGGGTTATTGGAATCTTCTTAGAGCGCCCTTCATTTTGACTGCAAATCTATTATTCTATTCTATCCCATAACCTTACTAGGTCGTTGGGGCAGCACAGATGATTTTGAAACAATCCCTTTTCACCAATGTCTTGTTTTCAGCTGCCCTAGCTGAGCTGGCAAAATTGAGCTGGCAAAATCCATCCCTGTCCACTCTTTGATATTATCTTTCCACCTCTTCTTTTTCCTTTCACTATGCCCTGTAGAAGCTTCTTTGCTAGACCAGAAGACCTTGAGACGTGGCCAAACTACCTTAGTTTCTGTTTCTTGACCAGCGTCAGGAGTTCATCATAGTATCTAATGGCTGCTTGGATCTTTCTGCTAACCTCCTCATTGGTTATATTGTCCTTGTGTGAAATTTCAGTATCCTTCGGCAGCATCTCATCTCAAAGGCCTGCATTCTTTTCTCTAACTGTGCTGTCAAGGTCCACGATTCACAGGCATACAGAAATATGGAAATGACACAGAAGCACATAAGTTTCACCTTTGATCCAAGAGATATGTTGTTATCTCTCCAAATTGGTTTTGACTGTAAATAGAGTGGAACAATTCTATTTAAGAAATAAGTTGTTATTTTTTCCTATTTAAAATTTTTATTTGATCTTGCCAAAATTTATTTGATCTGTCATGTTCAAAGAAGTATGAAAGAGGCATAAAAGAATAAAATTGTTGTTGTTCTATTGTGCCAAAAATGAACATAACTTTTCTCCGAGATATATCATGTTTACTGGAAGGAATGCAAGGTAAAAGCCATATGGTAAGTGTTTTTTTTCCTGCATGTTACCTAAAGGCAAGCTGTCTGCTGGCCCCCTTTGGGGTCAGCTGATGTTGCTTTGCAACGTCGGGCCATGCCTGTATTAAAATTTAATTAATACGGCCTAAAGTTATATTATCTTTCTAGTTTTATTAACTCAAAAATCCATAAAATTAGTCTGAAAAAATAAATCTATATTTTTATTCAACCAGTTTTCGGTTTCCCAGTCAATGGCATCAACGAAATGGAGTGAGTGAACTCGGGTTTAACGTCCCACCAACAACGAGGTCATATGGAGACAGGACCTCGGTTTAAAGTCTCAGGCGAAAGACCGGAGAAGCGGGGGATCGATCTTGAGACCCCTGGGTTGGTAGTCCGGAGAGTTATCCACTACACTACAGCCGCTCCTCAACAAAATGGGAAATGGTTTTGATTGATTGATTTGATGCTTAATGTCCACGGTAAACAGCTATGGTCATGTCGGGACGGTCAGTTAACCTAACCACACTATAAGTATTCCTGGGCAGGCTTAGACTTCCTAAGCGGTTAACCAGTGCTAAGTGCACATACTTTGGCCAGTAACTGACAACTGCCCTTCTTGAATCAGAAGAAGGAGAAACAAAAGTATGTGGCCAGACCGGGTTTCGAACCCAGGACCTCTTTTTCTCTTGAGTGCGTGTATCAAGACTTCTTTCCTTATAAAGCATACCTTGACGTGGTTCGTCATCTGGGTAATGATTACTGCTTCAATGTCGAAGGTTGTCAGTTCTGTTTTGGCATCATAAAGTGGCGCGAGAATGGTTCAACATCGTCTTGTTTACGACTATCCGTTAAGTGGTCACATATTTGTTCATAAGAGGTGTTTCCTAATTGGCCAACATATTGCAGGCCACAGTTTTGGCAACTAATGACGTAAATGATGTATTTGGATTGGCAGTTAAAGCTCCTATGGATTTTGTAATGGATTTTTGTTTGCCATGAGGTAATCAGTTGTTTTCTGCATGAACGGGCATATAGCAAATGGTCCTGAAACAGAGCTGTTTGTGAGTTTGTGACAAAGTAAGGATATTTACCAGAGATTTCTGTAAACAGGTTTAGTGTGAATATCATCGATAATTATACTGTAACACAAGTGTCCCTTTATTCCGAAAATTTACTGAAATGTTCATTCCACAGGGATACAGACTAACTCATTTTTCATAGGAGCAAGCTGGGCCCCTAAAAACTGAAACTTAGTTGCCCAGCCAGAAATTTAGGGGCCCACATTTAAAATGTGGGAATCTTTTATTCAGAATCTGCGTGAGAATTGCGCTGTTTCCGTAGGCTTTGTAGTAAACCTTCCTTTCTTCATGGTTTTGTTTCCTTTTAGCAACCGGATGTGAAACACCAGTGATGTATCACCATATTACGCGCGAAAAATTTATAAACGGTTAAGATTTATAGCTGATAAATCGGCTATCTATCTATCTTCCATTACGAGGAGGCGGCCATGTTGTTTCTCGATAGCGAGTAAAATCCAACACACAAGTATGACGGAACACCGAATATTCATAGCCGATATCGGCGCGGAAGTTAGCAATACCCTTAGAGGTGGTGGATTTTACTCCAAGCCGAAAACACGTCAGACACACGCCGACAGCTGACGATCGCAAACTGGGCGACTATCATTTTAATTTTAGGCGCCCACCCGATTTTTTACTCGCAGTGGGCGAGTGGGCGACCACTAGTCTGTATCCCTGTTCCAGATGGTTGAAATATTGCACCTATTTCTCAGCTGAATGTGCGATAATTCTTTGATAAGTAACCAAGTAACGATAAAAAATCGTGGGCTATATCGTCATTCTTCCCCGTATTACAACGGAATAAAGTGCAACTGCCTTCGGCAGTAATACAGTAGACTAGAGAGTGTGTATATACTGATCGTGATTCTTCCCCCAGTGTTCCCACTCAAATTTTAAACTGAGGGTTTTTATACCCCCTATCTATAAAATTTGCGGGTATGAAGTAAAATTTACGGGTATGACTTTTTATCTCAAAAAAGTTATGGGCCGAAATGGACATGGGCCGAAATGACCCGGAATCCTTGGTCCGCTTCTTTTGCAAAACACTTAAGTGCCGATGTGTTTCCAATTGAAGCCTGAAAAAAAGAAGAAAACGGCTGTCATGCCTTTTTCCAGTCCTCGTTTTATCCAATATTAATCATTTGATGGATTCCTTTCCAAATGAAAAATAGAAAGTGCCGTTTCCAAACAGAAACAGTGAAAATAAACGCAAAAATACGGACAAATTCTGTCGGCCATTATGACAGTTCTAGTGCGCAACATGACCGCACATGTCATTAATATTCATGCAGCCGATTCGTGGTAGTGTTTTCCAATAATGAATTTGATTGGCCGTAGAACGGATGTGACGGACGTGAATGAAAGCATGGTATCTTACTACGGCCCGCATTTCTGATCAAAACAGCGACTTCTGACTCTCTTCTCGTCTACAAAAATCATCTGACCTGGCAGACTCGTAATAGAATGAAGAAAAATGATGATTTTTTATATTTTTGAGAGAAACATATGCACGTGAATGCACGTTCTTGCACCAAAATTTGGAAGGTCTCGTGCAGGCGTTCGAGCAAGTTTAAAAATCAAAAGCTCTGTTAAATTTTATTATTTTTCGGTTTTAAAAATAGTATTTAACTTCTGAAAACAGAGTCTTCCAAAATTATTGTCATAAAATTGTCTGGGCACAAATTTATGAGTTTTTTTACCGACCTTCCAAGCTGGAGCTTCAAGAAATGGCGATGCTAAAATCAACCTCTGATCTGGTGTGTCAACAACAGTTAAAATTCAAAAAGACTCATATATTTTTCAGTGATGTGGATTGTGAATTCTTTGGTGAATCAGAGGGGACACTCCATTTAAGTAAAAAATGGAAAACTTGCTCGACACCTGCTTCACATGTGAGAAAGCACCTAGAGTATGCAAAAGAGTTATTTCAGCACATAGAGAACATAGCCAGTGTAATATTGGCATAGAGTAAGGAGACATGGCTTCGCACAGGGCATGGCTTCGCACACTGCCGAGATTTCTTAGGATGTGTCAGTCATCAGTTATCTTAACATCATTTCAATTTGCAAATATTACAAGGTTGATAAAATAAGCTTTGTGACATCAGTTATGCGTGCAGTGTATCACGTGCATTTTGGCGCCAAAGTGTAAAGTGACATTCAGATCAAAGTTGACAAAGTTTAACATTTCTACAACAAACAATATCGTGACAGCGCTTTGTCGAAATTCGGCTCCTGAAATATTAATGAAATTATCCTTTGCTTTTTTCAGTATACAAAGTGGACATTCATCATAAAATTTACCGGTTATATGAACATGAAAGATTTTCCATGCCACGGGGTATGAATTTTGTCTCCCACTTTTATGAGAAACGTCCCCATATTATTTTTAGCTGCCATCCTATCTAGTCGTAGGTTCACTGTAAGATTACACAGTCGAGAGGTGATGAATTCAACAAAAATTATCAGTCACTTTTTATCTAGTGTTTTAAAATCAAATAAAATGCTGAAAATCGCTGATTTTCGAAAATTCATAAATGAAAGAAGCATTGATATTATACATTTTCCTTGCAAACTATAAATAATAACATCGTATTGGAAATAGTTTTATCAATTTCATTTACTGGTCTCAAGATATATGGCAGGATATATAAAATCATCTGGAAAGCTTCTACTTCCTTCCAAAAGGGGTGTGCGAAGCCATGTCCTCATTTACCCAAAATATTACAGAGAACGGCAGTGCATATTACTGCACGTGTGACAGATGACGTCAGAGCCTGAGACCAAATATTTTCATGCGTAATGTCCTGAAAAGGCCATGGTATCTTATTATATGAACAAACAGGCGTTATGTTAGAAGCTTTGTCAGCGAATGCTGTTGAAGTCATTAAAGTGTGCGAAGCCATGTCCCCTTACTCTAAAGAATCTACAACAACAACAACAACAAAATTTATGCGTGATTAGAATGATTTCCGCGTGATTCACGCACAGTTCTACATGAATGGGAACACTGTTCCCCGTGCGGTTTATTCCGTATACGGGGAAGATTAACCATATAGCCAAATCGTGTTTAGATAAAGCATGTCAAAATGAAAAAAATAGAGAAACGAGTTCTTTTGTCAGTAGAAGTAGGTAGTACAGGCCTAGACAATGGCCAACTGAAAAAAGTTGCGAACCATGAAAATATAAATGCAAAGACATAATGTGAATAGTGGATGAAAAAAGAAAAATTTAGGAAAACTCACTTTTGACAGATGACAAATGCGAAATTTGTCAGCAACACAAACACCGGTCAACTAATAGCAGCTTTTTTAACTCGCAAAACGTTATGTTTCACCAAATATGAGCGACTCACCGAAAATCATTGAATCTGGCGGTTTAATCAGCGAGAGTATATATTAATGCACACGCAATTTGTGTTACAATTTTGGAAAACACGACGACAAATCTGAGAAATATTTTGCCACGTCCAGAAAGATAACTTCCGTTGGCGCATGCGTAGTACATGCCACGTAACAGGATCCCGTTAAATTCACCAATTTGTAAAAGTCACTGGTTCAGTCGGGTAGAATAGAACAGAATGACTGCAGCCGCTTTGGTAACCATATGGATCTAAGTGTTAGAACTGCTCTTTGTAATCTCTAGAATGGATGTAAATCTAGTCATGTACTTCTTGACCCTTAGCCGGGATCCACTATGCTACTCTTGTAGAGTGAAGCGAAGCGGAACTGGTAACGTCTATGTTCAGGACTAGATGTAAGCTCTTGGTTTTCGAAAATGCTGCGTCGACCATAAGATGAACAAACAAGAGGTCCATGGGCCACAAAGCTCACCAGATCTCTAGTAGCTCAAAATTGCTATCAATATTTGTACAGGCTCAAAACTGACGTCACATTTGTACAGGTTAGCAATAAATCCTTTTTTCCCCTATCATAAGTTGCCATAGAGAGGCGCCGTGGCCGAGTGGTTAGAGTGACTCGGTTATAGTGCAGAAAGTCGCCGGAAGGTCGTGAATTCGCGGCTCACCGTCGCAATCCGACGACTGGAAACCTCTCTATGTCAACCCAGCGGTAAATGGGTACCTTTTTCGAATCAGGGAAAGGAGAGATGGGTTCCGCCTTTCATCAGCTGTGTCCAAGATACAGTTGGTCTCTAAGCCCCACTGCCCCTACGGCTATTAGGCTATGGGAAACCTTTACCTTTCAGACTGTTTCTCCAGAGCAAATTTCATAGTTGTAGGGAATCTCCTTCATAGAAATTTCGCCTTAGCAACTGCATAGCGACTACTTAAGTCGTTTTAAAAATACTACCCCTGGTTGCTCTTGTTAGCTCACCTGAGCACGAAGTGCTCAAGGTGAAGTATTGTGATCGGTCTTTGTCCGTCGTCCGGTCGTGCGTCCGGCGTCAACTTTTGCTTTAAACAACTTCTTCTCCAAAACTGCTAGCCGGATTTCAATATAATTTCACAGAAATGTTCCTTGGGGGACTCTCTACCAAAATTGCTCAAACGGTTCCACTCCGCTGAACAATATGGCCGCCAGAGCTAAAAATAGAAAAACCTTTAAACGACTTATCCTCCAAAACTGCTGGGCCGATTTTGAAATAATTTCACAGAAATGTTCCTTAGGAGACCCTCTACCAAAATTGCTCAAACAGTTCTGCTCCGCTGAACAATATGGCCGCCAGAGCTAAAAATAGAAAAACCTTTAAACAACTTCTCCTCCAAAACTGCTGGGCAGATTTTGAAATAAATTCACAGAAATGTTCCTTAGGACACCCTCTACCAAAATTGCTCAAACGGTTCCGCTCCGCTGAACAATATGGCCGACAGAGCTAAAATTAGAAAAACCTTTAAACGACTTCTCCTCCAAAACTGCTGGGCCGATTTTAAAATAATTTCACAGAAATGTTCTTTAGGACACCCTCTACCAAAATTGCTCAAACGGTTCCGCTCCGCTGAACAATATGGCCGCCAGAGCTAAAAATAGAAAAACCTTTAAACGACTTCTCCTCCAAAACTGCTGGGCCTATTTTGAAATAATTTCACAGAAATGTTCCTTAGGAGACCCTCTACCAATATTGCTCAAACGGTTCTGCCCCGCTGAACAATATGGCCACCAGAGCTAAAAATAGAAAAAAGCTTTAAACATCATCGTTTCTAAAGCCAATGGCTCAATTTCAAAAAAAAAAATTCACGGAAATGTTTTACTCATGGCTCTGACCAAAAATTGCTCAGACGGTTCCGCTCCGCTGAACAAAATGGCCGCCAGAGCTAAAAATAGAAATAAATCTTAGAATGGCACAGAGGGCACAGTTATGATCCAATCATCATGAAACTTTGTCAGAATGTTTATCTTAATGAAATCTAGACCATCTTCGAAACTTGGTCATGTGGGGTCAAAAACTAGGTCACTGGGTCAAATCTTAGAAAAACCTTGTGCACACTCTAGAGGGCACAGTTATGATCCAATCTTCATGAAACTTTGTCAGAATGTTTATTTATATAAAATCTAGGCCAAATTTGAATCTGAGTCTTGTGGGGTCAAAAACTAGGTCACTAGGTCAAATATTAGAAAAACCTCATGTACACTCTAGAGGGCACAGTTATGATCCTATCTACGTGAAACATTGTCAGAATGTTTACTTTCATGAAATTTATTTCAGATTTGAAACTGGGCCATGTCAGGTAAAAAACTAGGTCACTAGGTCAGTTCTTAGAAAAACAGTGTGAACGCTTTTGAGGACACAGTTTTGTTCTAATCTTCATGAGACTTTGTCAGAATGTTTGTCTCCAACGAATCTGGACCAAGGGTGCAACTTGGTCATGTTGGGTCAAAAAGTAGGTCACTAGGTTAAACCTTAGAAAAACATTGTGTACACTCTAGAAGGCACAGTTTTGATAACTTTGCCAGAATGTTCATATCCAAGAAATCTAGACCAGGTTTGGAACTGGGTCATGTAGGGTCAAAATCTAGGTCATTAGGTTAAATCTTATAAAAACCTTAGGTGCACAATAAAGGGTTCATTTTCCATTTAATCTTTGTGAAACTCTGTCAGTCATATGGATGTCTCTGAGGTTAAGTTCACAGGATATTCAGGTGAGCGATCCAGGGCCATCATGGCCCTCTTGTTTTTCAATGTACGGCCAGTTTTACCTCAGTTTGCAATTTAGTGTTTCCCTTTGATCTCAATATTCTGAACTTTACATCGCAGTCTCCTCAGCATCTAATCACGATTCTAATGAGTTGTTGTATCGTGGGATTGAGAGCTGAGAGCTTGGTTCATTTGTTCAGTTTTCTTTCTCTCCAATTTTTGAACACTGACAGCTTGTTCAAAGTTCGCTAAGTGACCGTAAATGAAGGTAGAATGTTAAAAGTACACATCATGGACAGATTCGGTACCAAGGGAGAAGAAAGAAAAAAAAAACGTCGAAATACAAACAATGAAAGACAAACACAACGTCAACAAAATACACCGCATCAAGTAAATCAAACTACCAATCAATCTGAATCAACCATAGCTATGGAAAATGAAAGACGTATTCCAAGCCTAATTTCATTTTTGTCTCAGGTTAATTATTTAATAGACTCTCAGCAAAGTGAACAACCAGATAATTATATTGAATCAACTGTGATCCATGATGAAACCATTCCGGGGGTATCCCTTCCAAAGGACACCAGTTTGAGGTTCAGGGTCCTGAGAACCCTGTTCAGCAAGCGTTTTAGGTAACGTGTTGTATCGGTGTAAATAGTGCTGCTAATCATTGTGAAGTAAGACATGATAGTAGCTGTAAATATGGTGATTTTCGTTCCTTGAAGGTTTTATAGGGGATCTCCATATGAACCGAACTACCAACTAATTGTGTGCACCGCAGCGGAGGGTGAGGGTGAAGGTTTGGGCCCAGTAAAACCGGTTTAACCCCCCCCCCCCCCCCCCCCCCCCCCCCAGTAGTTATTACTGACCGTCCCAAGGCGGTACTTTTGTTGCGGTTGCATTTGTTTTGTGTTCTCAGTTTAATCCTTCTATCATAAAAATAGAAAATAGGTAAAAATAATTGTTAAATGTTTTTCATATAATTTGCTTAGTCCGTTGTAACCCGTCTGTTGGTCTAAATTATTTAGTTCAATAAAGATAGCTGAGTTGCCATCTATTTAGGAAAGAGCTGCTGACTCGGCTTATCACTTGTAATTTATTGTTTGTTGGGATGTCTTTGTCAATCTTTCCCTTTGATGTTGGGGATAGGGTTTGGGATCTGATTCAGTCAGTTCCTGAAGTGTAGCCTTTCCCAAACCAAGCTAACCGAATTAGCCAATATCTGTCAACAGGGAAAACCTGACATTCTTGCGATTACTGAAGTCTTACCTAAATATTCTCTCTTTGAATTAGTAAATCAGAACTATGCGATTGATAGGTATGATATGTTTACGCCAGATTTTACAAATGGGCGCGGCTGTATCATTTACTCAAATACGAATCTACAGATGTCAAAAGCCGATTATAATGGAACATTTCAAGAGTCTACATGGTGTCACATCAAACTGAAAAATAACGATAAACTTTTGATCGGCTGTATTTATAGAAGCCCAAATAGTTCAGTTGAAAATAACCAAAAATATTTGACCTGCTTATTAGGGTTAAAGACGCCCAACCAATTCATCTACTGATAATGGAGGGACTTTAACCACGTGACTTTAACTGCAAAAAATAGATTGGATCCGTAACTGTTCTGCAGTGAATGAATTGAATTATTCCATGATTCCTCAAAATTCTTGGAGTGTGTAAGAGATTGTTTCCTTTTTCAACATGTATTAGAACCGACAAGATACTGGGCTGATGATAATCCATCCTTATTAGATCTTGTATTGACCAACATGCCTGGTTTGGGTAAGAGTGACCATCTACAGCTTGTTTTTAATATTAACTCATATAGATTCTTCCAAACATTCTTTCAATTAGTTTAACTTCTTTAAAGGCAATTATGGTGCGCTATCAGTAGTAAAGGGTGGCACTACGGGGACCGCCGTCCGGAGACTAAGTCCGCAGCCTGGGGCAGTCTCGGGCCGGGCTGTCCCCGTAGATGACACCGCTTTAGTAAGCTTGAAAAGGCTAGTTTGAAATAACTTAGTCTTTTTCAGGGTAAAAGTCTATGCTAAATGGCATAGGAGATGGCTTAAGAGGCTATACAGAAGTATGCGTCTGCTATGAGTCTCTTGGCCCTGTATCTCAAGACCTCACTATACCAGAGGCATAGCTCTATAGCTTCCTTAGTATTAGGGCAATCAGTAGGGTATTCTTTCTGATGTAATTGGTAGTCCTGAAAAGGACTGTTTTTTGTGGTTATAGCTAAGAACAATCTATTGTTTCTTCTTTCTTTTTGAATTATCTATGTTCTTGCTATGCGACCCAAGTCCATTTTGAGTTGGTACGGTCACAGACGATTCTGGTGTCATTACTTCTATAGTTAATGGTATTCTGATCGGATTTAAGTCCATGGGACGTTGTTGCTTTTGGTCCTCTAACTGCTGTACTCTTTTCTTGAGATCATTGAGTTCTTTGAGCAAGACTTCTACAGCTCCCGTCTTTGGCTGTGACACCTGTGGCTGTGTTTGTTGCAGTTGTGATTGCTGTGGGTGGTAGTAATAGGTCTGCACGTTCGGTTGTTGTTGTTGAGTTAACGATGCATCAGTAGCAATTGAGTTAATTGCCGTCGATAGAAGGTCTGGTTCTTTCATAAGATCGTCTAAGGTCAGTAGTGGCTCCATGACTGAAGTTGTAAGTAGGTCAGTGCCGTTTTATACTCCCAAGACCGGATTGACCTACTTCTAAAAGTGCTTTCTTTCACGTCGGTGGTGAGAGAATAAATACTGGAACACTGACCCACTTCGTCACATTGTCTTTATGCAATAAACAGAGAAGATGTTGAGCGACGAATATCTCGATGCTTTGGAGGCACAGACTAGGTCTGTGATGGAGAGTGCAGAGAGGCTCGTAGAGCTGATAGGCATCGTAAGAAGGATGGTGACGATCGACAGACAGATGGCTGTGGTGAAGCAAGAGCCCGAAGAAGTGAAGCAAGAGCCTGAAGAACGGCCATCCGGTGAAGATTGGGAGAGGGAGGCGGACCAGCCACCATTCTACTTGCCAACAGGGAGGACGGTGACGTACACGAGCTGGTCAGTACGCTGTCCAGCTTGTGGTGGCAGGCCCTCGCGGTGTCCCTGCTCATAGAAAGGTTTATTAAAACCTCAAAACGGCCCTTTTCAGGGCCACCACAACTTATCAGAAAGAAATACTTTGTTGATTGTTGCATAAAACCCCATAACTACTTTGCATAGTTTTGATTGGTCAAGAGACTATGCTCTCTTTCACGTCCGACATGAGTCAATATATATATTTAACTGCCTTTAACAACTTCATTCTCAAATATGGGGTTGTCAAAGTATATTCCTTTTGACCTGAGTCGACTGTGTAAAGCTTTTAAGAAGAAAGACTGGAAAGAAGTTGAAAGGCAGCAAAATAAGATGGGGTTTGAAGTATTTATGAGTAGGAGAGGGATTAACTTATCCAAGACGAATCCTGTTGTGGGGATTGTAAAACCTGTGTCTAAGTCTTCACAGTAAGTGAAGACTTAGAACACCCAAACAGCCCTTTTCAGGGCTACCCAACTCTTTCGTTTAAAGAGTAACCTTATGAAATAACAAAAAAACAAATACTTTAAAAAACAATTTTATTGAATACAAACTTACATGTAACTATGAAAACTAATCCATTATGAACACATTAGTAGTCACTGTCCAGTAGACACACAATATCGTTTAGATATTGTCTATCCACTAGGTCTCTTATCTAGTCACTAGTTTTTTACTATTTCAGGACAGTTTTTCATCATATGAGTGTCTTCTTTGCACACAACACAGTATTTCTTCTTCTTATGTTGTCTAGCAGTAGGTTTTGTCGGTTCTGGTGAAGCCGTTCTTGACTTCTTTTTACTGGGTACATCAGAGTCATCATCAGTATGGCGTCTTTTCCTCGTAGTTTCTGACTTCTCGGCCGGTTGTGGTGATCCCGAGCTTTCATCTTGTAAGTCGGTATGAGGACATGAGGGTAGCCAGTGATCAGGCGAGCCACAGTTGTAACAAGTCCCATAGGGTGGCTTCTTTGTAGTTTTCTTCTTCTCCTCGGTACATGAGGCAGTCCAATGATCAGGTGAACCACAGTTGTAACATTTCCCATTGGGTGGTTTATTTGTAGTAGTTTTCTTCTTCTCCTCGGTACACGAGGCAGTCCAATGATCCACCGACCCACAATTGTAGCAATAACCATAGGGTGGTTTCAACAGGCCTTGTTCTTTTAGTGAAATTTCCAATGGCTGAATTAATTTTCTGTCATTCTCTTTCAAAAGTTTCTTCAATGCTGTGCAGTGATAATAAATACTGTTGGCATCACTGTATTTATTAAGTCTTGGATCCACAGGTTTACTTTCCATCTTGACAGTTTGAAAGTCAGAGCTGAAATGACTCGCAGATCTAGTTGTAGTCCTTATATACGCCTTGTCTTCGACTGTAGATAGATTGATCTCAATATTCTGAACTTTACATCGCAGTCTCCTCAGCATCTAATCACGATTCTAATGAGTTGTTGTATCGTGGGATTGAGAGCTGAGAGCTTGGTTCATTTGTTCAGTTTTCTTTCTCTCCAATTTTTGAACACTGACAGCTTGTTCAAAGTTCGCTAAGTGACCGTAAATGAAGGTAGAATGTTAAAAGTACACATCATGGACAGATTCGGTACCAAGGGAGAAGAAAGAAAAAAAAACGTCGAAATACAAACAATGAAAGACAAACACAACGTCAACAAAATACACCGCATCAAGTAAATCAAACTACCAATCAATCTGAATCAACCATAGCTATGGAAAATGAAAGACGTATTCCAAGCCTAATTTCATTTTTGTCTCAGGTTAATTATTTAATAGACTCTCAGCAAAGTGAACAACCAGATAATTATATTGAATCAACTGTGATCCATGATGAAACCATTCCGGGGGTATCCCTTCCAAAGGACACCAGTTTGAGGTTCAGGGTCCTGAGAACCCTGTTCAGCAAGCGTTTTAGGTAACGTGTTGTATCGGTGTAAATAGTGCTGCTAATCATTGTGAAGTAAGACATGATAGTAGCTGTAAATATGGTGATTTTCGTTCCTTGAAGGTTTTATAGGGGATCTCCATATGAACCGAACTACCAACTAATTGTGTGCACCGCAGCGGAGGGTGAGGGTGAAGGTTTGGGCCCAGTAAAACCGGTTTAACCCCCCCCCCCCCCAGTAGTTATTACTGACCGTCCCAAGGCGGTACTTTTGTTGCGGTTGCATTTGTTTTGTGTTCTCAGTTTAATCCTTCTATCATAAAAATAGAAAATAGGTAAAAATAATTGTTAAATGTTTTTCATATAATTTGCTTAGTCCGTTGTAACCCGTCTGTTGGTCTAAATTATTTAGTTCAATAAAGATAGCTGAGTTGCCATCTATTTAGGAAAGAGCTGCTGACTCGGCTTATCACTTGTAATTTATTGTTTGTTGGGATGTCTTTGTCAATCTTTCCCTTTGATGTTGGGGATAGGGTTTGGGATCTGATTCAGTCAGTTCCTGAAGTGTAGCCTTTCCCAAACCAAGCTAACCGAATTAGCCAATATCTGTCAACAGGGAAAACCTGACATTCTTGCGATTACTGAAGTCTTACCTAAATATTCTCTCTTTGAATTAGTAAATCAGAACTATGCGATTGATAGGTATGATATGTTTACGCCAGATTTTACAAATGGGCGCGGCTGTATCATTTACTCAAATACGAATCTACAGATGTCAAAAGCCGATTATAATGGAACATTTCAAGAGTCTACATGGTGTCACATCAAACTGAAAAATAACGATAAACTTTTGATCGGCTGTATTTATAGAAGCCCAAATAGTTCAGTTGAAAATAACCAAAAATATTTGACCTGCTTATTAGGGTTAAAGACGCCCAACCAATTCATCTACTGATAATGGAGGGACTTTAACCACGTGACTTTAACTGCAAAAAATAGATTGGATCCGTAACTGTTCTGCAGTGAATGAATTGAATTATTCCATGATTCCTCAAAATTCTTGGAGTGTGTAAGAGATTGTTTCCTTTTTCAACATGTATTAGAACCGACAAGATACTGGGCTGATGATAATCCATCCTTATTAGATCTTGTATTGACCAACATGCCTGGTTTGGGTAAGAGTGACCATCTACAGCTTGTTTTTAATATTAACTCATATAGATTCTTCCAAACATTCTTTCAATTAGTTTAACTTCTTTAAAGGCAATTATGGTGCGCTATCAGTAGTAAAGGGTGGCACTACGGGGACCGCCGTCCGGAGACTAAGTCCGCAGCCTGGGGCAGTCTCGGGCCGGGCTGTCCCCGTAGATGACACCGCTTTAGTAAGCTTGAAAAGGCTAGTTTGAAATAACTTAGTCTTTTTCAGGGTAAAAGTCTATGCTAAATGGCATAGGAGATGGCTTAAGAGGCTATACAGAAGTATGCGTCTGCTATGAGTCTCTTGGCCCTGTATCTCAAGACCTCACTATACCAGAGGCATAACTCTATAGCTTCCTTAGTATTAGGGCAATCAGTAGGGTATTCTTTCTGATGTAATTGGTAGTCCTGAAAAGGACTGTTTTTTGTGGTTATAGCTAAGAACAATCTATTGTTTCTTCTTTCTTTTTGAATTATCTATGTTCTTGCTATGCGACCCAAGTCCATTTTGAGTTGGTACGGTCACAGACGATTCTGGTGTCATTACTTCTATAGTTAATGGTATTCTGATCGGATTTAAGTCCATGGGACGTTGTTGCTTTTGGTCCTCTAACTGCTGTACTCTTTTCTTGAGATCATTGAGTTCTTTGAGCAAGACTTCTACAGCTCCCGTCTTTGGCTGTGACACCTGTGGCTGTGTTTGTTGCAGTTGTGATTGCTGTGGGTGGTAGTAATAGGTCTGCACGTTCGGTTGTTGTTGTTGAGTTAACGATGCATCAGTAGCAATTGAGTTAATTGCCGTCGATAGAAGGTCTGGTTCTTTCATAAGATCGTCTAAGGTCAGTAGTGGCTCCATGACTGAAGTTGTAAGTAGGTCAGTGCCGTTTTATACTCCCAAGACCGGATTGACCTACTTCTAAAAGTGCTTTCTTTCACGTCGGTGGTGAGAGAATAAATACTGGAACACTGACCCACTTCGTCACATTGTCTTTATGCAATAAACAGAGAAGATGTTGAGCGACGAATATCTCGATGCTTTGGAGGCACAGACTAGGTCTGTGATGGAGAGTGCAGAGAGGCTCGTAGAGCTGATAGGCATCGTAAGAAGGATGGTGACGATCGACAGACAGATGGCTGTGGTGAAGCAAGAGCCCGAAGAAGTGAAGCAAGAGCCTGAAGAACGGCCATCCGGTGAAGATTGGGAGAGGGAGGCGGACCAGCCACCATTCTACTTGCCAACAGGGAGGACGGTGACGTACACGAGCTGGTCAGTACGCTGTCCAGCTTGTGGTGGCAGGCCCTCGCGGTGTCCCTGCTCATAGAAAGGTTTATTAAAACCTCAAAACGGCCCTTTTCAGGGCCACCACAACTTATCAGAAAGAAATACTTTGTTGATTGTTGCATAAAACCCCATAACTACTTTGCATAGTTTTGATTGGTCAAGAGACTATGCTCTCTTTCACGTCCGACATGAGTCAATATATATATTTAACTGCCTTTAACAACTTCATTCTCAAATATGGGGTTGTCAAAGTATATTCCTTTTGACCTGAGTCGACTGTGTAAAGCTTTTAAGAAGAAAGACTGGAAAGAAGTTGAAAGGCAGCAAAATAAGATGGGGTTTGAAGTATTTATGAGTAGGAGAGGGATTAACTTATCCAAGACGAATCCTGTTGTGGGGATTGTAAAACCTGTGTCTAAGTCTTCACAGTAAGTGAAGACTTAGAACACCCAAACAGCCCTTTTCAGGGCTACCCAACTCTTTCGTTTAAAGAGTAACCTTATGAAATAACAAAAAAACAAATACTTTAAAAAACAATTTTATTGAATACAAACTTACATGTAACTATGAAAACTAATCCATTATGAACACATTAGTAGTCACTGTCCAGTAGACACACAATATCGTTTAGATATTGTCTATCCACTAGGTCTCTTATCTAGTCACTAGTTTTTTACTATTTCAGGACAGTTTTTCATCATATGAGTGTCTTCTTTGCACACAACACAGTATTTCTTCTTCTTATGTTGTCTAGCAGTAGGTTTTGTCGGTTCTGGTGAAGCCGTTCTTGACTTCTTTTTACTGGGTACATCAGAGTCATCATCAGTATGGCGTCTTTTCCTCGTAGTTTCTGACTTCTCGGCCGGTTGTGGTGATCCCGAGCTTTCATCTTGTAAGTCGGTATGAGGACATGAGGGTAGCCAGTGATCAGGCGAGCCACAGTTGTAACAAGTCCCATAGGGTGGCTTCTTTGTAGTTTTCTTCTTCTCCTCGGTACATGAGGCAGTCCAATGATCAGGTGAACCACAGTTGTAACATTTCCCATTGGGTGGTTTATTTGTAGTAGTTTTCTTCTTCTCCTCGGTACACGAGGCAGTCCAATGATCCACCGACCCACAATTGTAGCAATAACCATAGGGTGGTTTCAACAGGCCTTGTTCTTTTAGTGAAATTTCCAATGGCTGAATTAATTTTCTGTCATTCTCTTTCAAAAGTTTCTTCAATGCTGTGCAGTGATAATAAATACTGTTGGCATCACTGTATTTATTAAGTCTTGGATCCACAGGTTTACTTTCCATCTTGACAGTTTGAAAGTCAGAGCTGAAATGACTCGCAGATCTAGTTGTAGTCCTTATATACGCCTTGTCTTCGACTGTAGATAGTCAATCACTTTTGAATTGTTGGCCACATGAAGTTTCCAGTTGTCAAATGTAAAGACCGTCTCCTCTGATAATTCCTGTTTCGCACACGAACACCAGAGTCTTTTAAAATCTTTGAAATATTCTTCTGTGTTTAATTTCATCTGAATTTCATCTAAAGTAATGTTCTCATGTGAATGTAGTATGTAAACACAAACTAGTAATTTTCTGTAAGGTCTAAATCTCAGAATTTGTGTCAGAGGAATTTCAAACCACTTTGTCTCCATGCTTGCCGTAAGATAAATGATTTTGCAAGAGACAAACAGTTCCACTTTATAGTGTCAAAGCTTCAAATTTTGCAGTCAATTCATCCATATCAATATCCATTGGTTCTTCCTGTGATGGTTGTTCAATTTCCATATTTTCTGTTGTTGTTGTTGTTGAGTCGATATCCATAGATTGTTCTCTCGAAGCCTCTTCAACATCTTTGAGTACATTGCAAAGGTAAGTAATCACGTCCTCGTTGTTTGCCACATGAAGTAGCCATTGCCTATACTTCACAGGCGATGCGTCTAAAATAGTGTTCATTATCAAAGCTGTTTCACACATGGCTTGTCGAAAGGTCATGAATGTTTCATATCGTCCCAACCACGTTCTGAGTCCATCTTTTGACTTCAGAAATTCTGAACTTGTAGGTTGTAAGGACAGTGTGTGTTCAAGTGACCCTCGATAAATGTCAAACTGTAAAATTCGACCTAACGATACTGGAGGAGATTTCTTGATCACGTTCATTGTTTTATTCCAAGTAGCAGGTCTGAATAGACTGTTGGAAAACGTAATGGTAATAATCTCTCTTCCCTCTCGATAACTTGTTCATATGCGTCTCTGTTTCCAAATGACACATCACGACCATGCAAACTGTTTATATGCTCTTCCCAGGTTGATAATAACAAATCGTTCATAGGTGCAGGAAAATTTAACTGGTAAAGAAATGGTAAGTAGTAAAAAAATGCTAAACTCTGAAAGAATACTAGAAGCCCAGTCAGATGTCCATTCACGATTTTTCCATGTACGTAAATGTCATAATGGAAAGGAAACAAGTTTTCAAAAAACTGTTCACATGTTTCCTTGTTGAAATTGTAAATCGTAAAGATCCATCGGTCATGTCTAGAATGAGTATCCTTCAACACTTCCATCATGCGTTTGTGAAAGTATAATCTCATGTTCTGGTCAAGATTCGATATTCCATCGATGTCATATAATAGCTGTGCTAGGCTCTGGTAAAAATTGTTGCAAGACAGAGCTCTTTGAAAACACATGTTAAACCACGTCAGTTGAAGTTCGTCTCTAAACTTTTTACTTTTCCTCGAAATATTGACAAGCCTTGAGTAGATTATACTTCTAATTTCAGTTGGTAACACACCCAGATCGACTAGTTCTTCAGACATCTTGAAACTTTATGAGCTGCAAAAATGAAATGTACACATTATATATCTCTTGATTCTCTGCATGCACATTGTGGTTAATTATTTTGAAATATTTTTTGGTAAGCCTTGACCAGTTCTTTCAAATGAAAAAAGAATTATGAAAATCCATCAAGGCAAAATGGAGTTATTATAGTTTTCTTACCCTCCATATTCCGCGCATGCGCAGTGTGACAATTTATTTTAATTTCATTTGGTAGGTGGTGACTTGTTCTTTCCAATAAAAAAAGAATTATGAAAATCCATCAAGGCAATCTGGAGTTATTACAGTTTTCTTACCCTCCAAATTCCGCGCATGCGCAGTGCACATGCCTGGCAAAACATGCTTCTTTTATTTTAGAGCTAGTAGTTAACACAAAATATACTCATAACAAAAGTTCTTATACCAAACACATATTCACTTTTCATTTGTATCATTTTTTCTGAAAGCTATTACTTGTTTTGTCTATTTATAGAATAAAAGAAAGTCAATCCAGATTTACCTCCCTTGTAATAACACCATAATATGAAAAATTGAATAACTTTGTTATTTTTCGGCCGATTTTGATAAAATAAACACCAAAATGTAGATTTTTTTATTCTCTAATTAATTTTTATATTCTAAAATGTGTTACTATAAAAAGTAACATGACCTTTTATTAAAATCAGATATACATGATATGCAAATGTCCAATCTTGTTTCAAGTAAACTGGTTTATGTATAGGTATATATATTAGGAACTCGCATTTTAATATTGCTGGTTTGCCGGTCACCACTGGACTGGAACTGGTGTGCACAACGGTTATACCGCCTGGGCCCGCAGATGCGAAGTCTATCGATTACATGTGAAACAGTAGAAGCCTTATGGCTTAAGGGGTCGGGACACTATCCCAGTAAACTGAACCTCCGCTGGCAGGTCTCTGGTCCACAGTGACATTCAGGACTTGTGATCATGTAGATATGGCTTCAAATCGCCAGGGCTTCCCAGGCATAGGGTAACCGACCGGGGAAGAACAAGGTGCTGAACAGCACACTCTTCTTGCACTTCTTTTAAAAATAACAAAAATTCCGTAAAACTAGTGTCTCGCCTGTAGCACAAAAATTCTATGTGTCTCGCCTGGTGATAAGAATTCCATATAGCATGTAGTCTTGCCTGCTAGTTAATAAAAATTCCTTAAGACTGTTGTCTCGCCTTACTACAAAAATTCCGTAAAGCCCATGTCTCGCCTGTACCACGAAAATTCCTGTTGTCTCGCCTGCTAAGTTAAATACTATGTATCTTGCCTGTATCACAAGAATTCGATAGAACATGTAGTCTAACCTGATGTCATGTACTATGTATCTCGCCTGCCTAATCTTGGTGCTGATGGATATATAAGTCAAATATTCAGATCTCCTGACATTCTGAGTTAAACAGTGACAAGACAACATGCCAAAGAGACATTGGAAGAGAATACGTACCCCACCCACTTCATCAGACTCTGAGGAGGACGAGTTACCATCGCCAAAGAAGGTGAAACTTGTGGATTATTCCGACAGTGAAGAATCTGAAGATGAGGTGTCACCACCAAGAAAAAGACCTATGGTGATTTATTCGGACGATGAAGAAGATGATTACAAACAGTACTATGTGATCAAGCCTGTCAGAGAACGTGAGTCGAGACGTTTCAGAACAAGAGCCAATGTGTACAATGTGGATGTCAATAAATTTCCAGAAGATGTATCACCGCTGGAATTTGTACCTCGGATGTTTCAACAGTTGGTGGATGACATCAAGACCCATTCTCAAGCTCAGGGCAATGACAGGATTCGAATGAGCATTTACCATCCCGAACTGAAATTAGGAATCTTTGTACCATTCACAGATGTGACGAGTCTGACTGGGGAATCTTTGACTCAAGAAATCGAGAAAGTGTTGTAATCCAATGAAGATTTTAAAATCAATGATGGACAGATGAGCTTGGAAGTGACACACACCAAGTTACCATCTGGAAGTGGAAGAAAGGCATTACACGATGGACTTTACTTTGAATCACGCAATATGAGAAAGATGAAACATAGTATCGTTCAAATCAACAACACCAAAGATGTCATGTGTATGGCTAGAGCTATTGTGGTAGGAAAACATCATGCCGACAGGGACACATCTGACTCATGGAAGAACACTTGGGAACATATTCGAAAATCAAACAAATCACTACAAACTAGAGAAGCCATGAAATTATTAGATCGTGCTAAGATTCCTCACAATCAACCTTGTGGATTTGAAGAATACAAGAAAATTCAAACTGTGTTAGCTCCTGATTATTTGATCAAAGTACATTCACAGCATCCCAAAGACGGATTATTGTTTCCACTTGGATTTAAACCTAGTGACAAAACAAAAGTGATTCATATCTATTACAATGGCACAGATCACTATGACACTATCACCAATGTCAAAGGATTTCAAGGATGTAGTTATTATTGTGAGTTTTGTGACACGGGATTTAGCAATAGAGAGGATCATGCTTGTTCGAATGGATGTACTAGTTGTTATAGTGCAACGCCATGTCTTCACGAACAAAATCAGTACTGTACAAAATGTAAGAGAACATTTCATAGTGCATCTTGTTTTGTAAATCATACCTTAGTCAAGCCAGGACAGAAAAAATCCATTTGTCAACTTGTGCATAATTGTGAGAAATGTGGAAATAGGATTATAGGAAATAAAAGAAATCACGTGTGTCCAGGACAGAAGAAATGTAAATTTTGTAAACAGATTGTTGGAGCCGAACATCAATGTTATATTCAACCTTACGTGTGCAAACCCAAGAACGAAGTGTTGCAAGAAGATGCCGAGGAGGACGATATCATCGACGAAGAGAAAGGTACCGTTATTCAACCTCAGTTCATATTTTTTGACTTTGAATCCAAGCAAGACTCTGGCGAACATATTGTCAACTTTTGTATTGCACATAGAGCTTGTGATCAGTGTATGGATTTACCTATTGAACAGCCATGTAAAATTTGTAATAAGTTCACAAACAAAGCGTGTGACCGTTGCGTTAATTCACCTGTAGATCAGTATTGTGACAATTGTAGTCAGTTTGGACGAGAAATGATCTTTGAAGGTGAAAATACGTTGTCAGATTTCTGTTCCTGGTTATTTAGAAAAGAAAATGAAGGCGTGACAGTCATTGCACATAATTTTGGAGGATATGATGGACAATTTATTCTACGCTACATACTAGAAAATGGAACTTTTAAGCCCGATGTGATCATGAATGGAAATACTATCGTGACGATGACTGCTGCCAAAGTCAAGTTCTTGGACTCGTATCATTTTCTGCATATGAGATTAGCCAATTTTCCAGATACCTTTGGATTGACAGAGATGAAGAAAGGCTATTTCCCACATTTGGCCAATACTGATGCCAACCAGAATTACGTGGGACCTTACTTTCCCGTGGAGATGTATAATCCTGGACAGATGTCGGTCAAAGACAGAGAAACTTTCCTGGAATGGCACAAGCAGAAAGTGGAATCCAATGCCATCTTTGACTTCAGACGTGAAATGGAAGAATACTGTCGCAGCGATGTGGATATCCTGAGGAGAGGTTGTGCATGTTTTAGAAAACAATCGATAGATATCAGCGACTTGGATCCTTTTGCTAATGCATGCACGATCGCTCAAGCCTGTTCCCAAGTATGGAGGAAGAATCACATGCCTGAAAACTCTGTGGCCATCATTCCACCAGAAGGCTATCCCAACCAAAAGAAGTATTCTATCAAAGCTGTGCGCTGGATTCAAGCCGTGGCTAGAAAGAATCACATCCAAATTCGTCACGCTTTGAATGGTGGTGAACAGAAAGTTTTTGGACATTATGTGGATGGGTACGATCCAGAAAAAGAAACAGTGTACGAGTTCCATGGATGTTACTGGCACGGGTGTCCCAAACATTTCCCCGACAGAACTAAGATCAATACTTACAACTGCCAGACGATGTACCAGCTATACAAACAGACTGTGGAGAAGACCGAGAAATTGAAAAGAGCTGGGTATCAAGTGATAGAAATGTGGGAATGCGATTACGACCAATATTATCAAGACGACAAAGATTTTAAGGAGATGGTGGATGCAGAATTTACCAACTTGGATCCACTCAAACCCAGAGATGCGCTATTTGGAGGACGTACGAATTCTACAAGACTGTTCTACGAAATTGAAGGAGACGAGGAAATTAAGTATATCGATGTGTGTTCACTTTATCCATACATCTGCAAGTACGGAATCTTCCCTATTGGACATCCAGAAATTTATTCACAAGAAGACATCGACAGAGATAATATACATCAATATTTTGGACTGATCAAATGTAAAGTGTTACCACCCAGAAACTTGTATCATCCGGTATTGCCGTACAAGTGCAACAACAAATTACTGTTTCCACTCTGTAGAAGTTGTGCAGAGACATCTGACAATTCGAAATTATGTACGCACGACAGAGAAGAAGACAGAGAATTAGTGGGAACTTGGGTGAGCATCGAATTGTTTGAGGCGATGAAACTGGGTTACCAGCTGAAAGATGTGTACGAAGTATGGCATTTTCCCCAATCTTCACAGTACGACAAGTCAACTGGACAAGGAGGTATCTTTGCTGGATATATCGATACTTTCCTGAAGATTAAACAAGAGTCAAGTGCATATCCCGACTGGTGCAAGACAGAATTGGACAAGATCAAATTCAAACAGGACTATTTCGAAGCAGAAGGTATCAGACTAGAGAAGGTGGAAAAGAACAAAGGTCGACGTGGAATCAGCAAGATCAGTTTAAACAGTTTGTGGGGAAAATTAGCACAGAGAGACAACATGACCAAAACAGAATATGTGTCAGATCCTTCTGACTACTTTGAACTGGTGACTAATCCATTGAAGAAAGTGAAGAATGTCGAAGTGTTTGGAGAAGAGTTTTTGTTAGTCAACTGGGAAGATCTGGACTCGATTGTAGAACCTCATGCTTGCAGCAACGTGGTGGTAGGATCCTTTGTGACAGCACAAGCCAGACTGAAGTTATACAGTGTCCTGCATCAACTTGACAAACGTGTGTTGTACTTCGATACGGATTCTGTCATCTACATTCACAAACCAGAATTATGGAATCCAGAGATCATCAACAACAGACTCGGCGAATGGACAGACGAACTGCCTACTGCGAAAATCACCAAGTTTGTGGGTATGGGACCGAAGAATTATGGCTACGAGTATGTGGAGCACGACACTGGGAAACGCAAGTCTACCTGTAAAGTCAAAGGACTGACCCTGGATTACAATACTTCACAAGTAATCCATTTCTACAACATGATGGAATGGGCCCATAGTGAGAAGAGGGACTTTCAAGAATCTGTGGAATATCAACACCGTATAAGAAAACATAAAGACAGAAAAATTACTACTGAGAGACAATCTAAGACATATAGATTTACTTATGACAAACGTGTGATTTTAAAAAGTGGTGAAACTGTTCCGTATGGATATGTACTGTAAACCAAAGAAAATCAGATCAGAGACTGTTGTGAAACAGTGTTTTCAGTAAGAAAAATTATTTGTAAAGTATGTCAGTAAAACAATTTGTTGTTTGTAAAAAATAAAAATATGTTATATATACACATGTCTTTCATTATTCTTTCTCATTTTATCTTTCAATCATGTCGGTAACAGTTCAAGACGAAAATATTGGTAGTTTGTTTTTTAAACATCCTGCTAATATTTTTATATCGGGTCCAAGTGGATCGGGAAAAACTGAATTTGTTAAAAAACTGATTCAGTACAAAGAAGACTTGTTTGATATTTTACCACAACGTATCGTGTGGTGTTACAAAGAATGGCAACCTGTGTACAATATCTTGCAAGAACGCAAAGATTTAAACATCAGATTTATTTTAGGAATTCCAAATGACGACGACGATATTGTCACAGACACGAGTGAAACTCACTTGATTGTCTTTGACGATATGTTGGGCGATAAAGACGAAGAAAAAATTAAACTTTGGTTCACGAGGAAAGGTCATCACAGAAATGCAAGTGTTGTGTACATCACACAAAACTTGTTTCAGCAGAGTAAATCGACACGTACCATCAGTTTGAATGCCCATTACTTGATTTTGTTTCAAAGTCCAAGAGACAAAATGCAAATTAAAGTTTTGGCACAACAACTTCAAGCTCCACACTTGATGTCTGCCTTCAACGATGCCACTTCTAAGCCACACGGTTATTTACTGATTGATTTAAAACCAGACACACCAAATCATTTGAGGTTTAGAACAGATATTTTTACAAACTGGTATACAAAATCGGATCAACAAGGTCCAGTTGTGTATTTTCCAGTATAAAATGGTGTGTTTGGTCTTACATGGGTCAGAATGAAACCAGACATGGCTCAAAAAGCATCGGCAAACTTGATCAGGGCTCTCTACAATTTGAGTAGAGAGCATGATTCGAACAAAAGAAAAACTTTGCTTAATGCCGGGTTGATGGAAATGATCAAATGGTTTTCTTTAGCAGCTAGAAAAATAGCTGAAAATAAAATGAAATTACCAAAACAAACTCAAAAATTCATGGACAAACGCAAAGACGATGTTAGAAAACTAGCAAGTCCTTTGGTAAATGCAGATACAAAACGAGAAATCATTCTAAAACCTGGTGGCGGTGGGTTTTTTGGTGGGGTGATAATCAGATCTCTCATTCGTTGGGACGGTAATAAAATACTTAGACGGTTTTCTCAGAAAAAGAAAGTGGGTAGAAAAGGTCCTAAAAAGTCTAAGAAAAAAACTGGCAAGAAAAAATCTCCAAAGAAAAAAACTCAGAGGAAAAAATCCCCTAAGACTAAATCAAGGAGAAAAATAAAAGTGAACGATAAGTTTGTCACTGTAAGAATTAAGAAACCTAGAAAACCTCCATCTCCTGTTGCAGGACCGTCAACTGCAAGAACTCCAAGTCCATTTACTCCTTCTACTCCAAACTCTAGTCTAAGAACTCCAAGTCCATTTTCTACTCGATTTTCTACTCCAAGTTCAAGTATCAGAAAAATAGGTGAAAGATTCACTCCTGCAAAAACACCTTCTCCATTTTCTACTCAGTTTTCTACTCCAAACTCTAGTCTCAGAAAAATTAGTGAAAGACGCACTGCTGCAAAATCACCTGCTCTAGAAATTTCTAGATTTTCTCCTCTAAGGGCTTCTCCTCGAAGGAGTTCTTCTCCTGCAAACGAATATCTTCGTACTGCCAGAAAACATGGATTTGAAGCTGCCATGAAACAGATGTTGGCTAAACGTAAACTTTCACTATAAAAGGACTTGGTTAACATGATATTTTACTAGTTTAATTCTTGACTGCTATCATGGCTGCACGTAAGAAAAGAACACAAATCAAAAAGAAAAGAGGTTCACTGATTAAAAAGTATGGTCCTTTTCTGGAAGGACTATGTAACATTCCATATCGGTTTCGTCAAAAAATTGTCAATGATTGTCCAAAAGAGATATTAGACTGTGTAGGGGAATGTTGTTTAAATCTTATAAAAGGCAATGTCAAACTCACAAAAGCTCAGAAAGAACAATTACGTTCTAGGAAGAATGATATTCGATTATTGTCTACAAAACGTGTTGCACTAGCAAACAAGAAAAAAATTCTCAATCAGAAAGGTGGTGCACTCCTGGGTTTACTTTTAAAACCTTTGCTTGGTTCAGTCTTAGGATCTATTCTTGGTCAGTAAAAAAAATTGCAATGGAAGGGCGTAAAATGGCCGTGGTACCATTTAAACTTTGGGAAGACATGAAACGCTGGAAAGAAGAACAAATTCAAAAACCAAGACTTCCACCCGATCCAAATGTTTCTGCGACGGCCAGTCTTCAAAGAGACTTGTCTTCGGTCATGGCCAACGAAGATTTGTCAGAGGCAGAAAAATCTCAATTATTTGGTCAAACTTTACATAAATTTAAAACGGCACATCGCAAAGCACTGACAGAAACAAAACTTTCTCTCCCAGTAGAGCCTGAATCGAAAATTAATCAACGTATTTTTGATAGTGTTCCTACCACGATGCGAAAGAAAGCTAAATTATTGATATCTTGGTTAGAAAATAATCCTAACTTATCTTGGGACGAAGATGGGACAGTTAAAATGTATGGCAAACCAGTTGCAGGGTCTAATATCATAGATTTAGTCAATGATGTTTTAAGACAGAGAAAAGACACTGAGCCCAGGGGTTGGCAACCTTTTGCTGAGGCTCTTAGAGACATGAACGTGCCTCAAGATTTTGTCGGAAATAAGAAACGATGGGAATGGATGCATCGTACTCCTCTTCAGCACGAAGATGAAGAAGAGTATGTCACTCCTAAAACCAAACACCGACGCATGCCTACTCTTAAAAAAGAACAAGTCCCGTTACACAATCTGTTAGAAAACACATCAAGAAAGACTTATCTCAAAGTTTGTCTGCCACTAGAAAACATATCAGAGACGAACTGTTTACACCCAGTTCTATCAAACCTATAAAAGAAGAACTGTTTGAATCACCCAGAAAATGGTTATCTTATGATGAACAATGAATAAATTATTATCAAAACTTTATAACGATCCTAAAAGTCCAGTGGGATATACGGGGTTGCAAGCTTTGTATAAAGCAGCAAAGAAAATTTCAAAGAAAATCAAACTTGACGATGTGAAAACTTGGTTGAGAAAACAACAAACTTACACTTTGCACAAACCCATACGTAGAAAATTTGTGCGTCGCAAAACTGTGGTGGCAGGAATAGATTATCAATGGCAGGGAGATTTGGCAGACGTATCTAGTATGGCAAAATATAACGACAAATATCGTTACTTGCTCTGTTTGATAGACGTATTTTCAAAATACGCCTGGGTTGTACCGATCAAAGACAAATCTGGAAAAACTTTGGTGGAAGCTTTTACATCTGTTTTGAAACATGGACGTATTCCAAAAAGTTTGCAAACTGATAAAGGTACGGAATTCAAAAATAAAGAGTTTCAAAAGTTCTTGAAATCTAAAAATATTCATTTTTTCACGACAGAAAATCCAGAAACAAAAGCAAGTATTGTAGAAAGGTTTCAAAGAACTCTGAAAAGTCGCATGTGGAAATATTTTACTCATAATCGTACACTGAAATATGTCGATGTACTTCCAAAATTAGTTCACAGGTACAATCATGCTTATCATCGCAGCATTAAACGTACGCCTGCATCTGTCGATGTCAAAAATGAAGTTCAAGTATCCCAAATTTTGTACGGCAAAAAGCAAAAAGTTGCAAGTCCTGAATTAAGAGTGGGTGATTTTGTGCGCATCAACAAAACAAAACGCACTTTTGAAAAAGGTTATTTACCAAACTGGACGCAAGAATTGTTTAAGGTTAGGGGTGTCATACAAAGTCAGAGTCCCGTTACCTATAAAATAGAAGATCTAGACGGGGAACTCATAAAAGGTACTTTTTATTCGCAAGAATTACAACGTGTGGACAAAGATCAAATTTACGAAATAGAATCTGTCTTAGATCGTCGTAAACGAAAAGTTGGGAAAAAGTGGGTCAAAGAAATTAAAGTTCACTGGAAAGGTTATCCATCCAAATTTGACAGTTGGATTTTGGAATCCGATCTTGTATAAAAACACGAACATGAATTTTAAATCTTCAGTCATAAGAAGGGACACGGATTCTTTGCAATCTTCTGAAAGTTTAGCCAAGTTACCCAAAAATAGATTGACATTTTTATCTCAAATCATTATCGTTTATGCCATCATCATCACTTCTCTAGTTCAAATCAGTCTTCAAAGTCCAGATAAAGAATTGTGGTTGATTTTATTGAGCAGCTCTGTCGGTTATATTCTTCCTTCCCCAGGGTTAAAATTCAGAAAACGTAGTGGTTTTGAAGAAACTTCCAAACAAACACCATGACAGGGTTTTATTTGACATTGTTAAGTGACAGTTCAATGACGACTTTTCCTGACAATACACAAAGTTCTTTTACTGTCAGATTAGATCATCCCATCAACATCGAAAAAGAAAAGTGGGAAGTTGCTTTGGTAGAAATGATTACACCAACTCAAATCATGAATATTTCGGATGAAACCAATTTTTTCTACTTGAGATTTTACGATAAAGTCTTAGCTCAAGAATTCGGAGTAGAAAATATGAGCGAGGATTGTACGGAAGACAACACCTGCGCAGAATACGAGTTGAAAATTCCCAAAGGAAATTACAGCAGTCCACAACATTTGGTGGAAGAAATACAAGGCATCATCGATACACGTTTCGGAAATGCTTTGAGAGGTGTTAATGCTTCGACAGAAATGAGTTATTGCAATAACAGTAAACGTGTCAAAATATTTTACAACAATCCAAAAGTCGTCAGACTGATATTCCCAAAACTACTTGGGGAGAAATTAGGGGTAAATCCAAAAATGTCAGAAAGACCCATCGGAAACGAAAGACATGCTTTTAGATACGAAGTAGATTTAAACACGGCTAATAATCAACTGTACGTTTACTCGGATATTGCCAGTTACACTTACGTAGGTGACATAACTGCTCCTATTTTGCGAGTTGTTCCATTTGAGATTTCAAAACGCTCTCATCATTCTCATCAAGAGTTTGTCAACTTGCATTACGTTCCGGTGGCAAAATCATTCATAGATCAAGTTCACGTGAGTATAAAAGGCGATACGGGAATAGATATTCCATTTATCACGGGAAAGTCTTTGATCAAGTTACATTTCAGACTCAAAGATAATTAGCCAAAAAATGTATTTCCAAACTCGTGGTGTAGTGTGTCAACAAGGGTCGGGTGGAAATAACTTTCCAGTTTACAGAGGTGTATCGAGACAGTACGGTTATGGTTTAGGGTCCATGTTTAAAACTGCCTTGAGAACGGTCATGCCAATCTTAAAACCTGTTGCAAAAGCAGGTTTACAAAGTATCAAACATGTAGCCAAAGATCAAGGAATTCATGCACTTCGCGACATCTTGGATGGTCAAAATATCAAACAAGTTTTAAAAAGTAGAGGTAAATCAGCTTTAAAATCTTTGGGAAAATCTGCTTTGGATCATTTGGCTTCGGGAGGTATAAAATCAAGTCAGAAACGTAGAAAAACTCAGTCTAAGACAAATCGTCGAACTGTTCACAACAAACTGCAAAAGGGTAGAGGCAGAAAGAATTCTGTAAACAGAGCCATTAGGAAAAAATATTCAAATCTAAAATTTGACCGCGATATTTTTGACTAAGAAAATGATGCAAAGTGGATCTTGTGAATGTAGCAAGTCTGAAATAGACATGCAAACTGTTCCTCCAACTCTGACCACCATGCAAGATTCTCAGTGGATAGATTATCATCCCATAGCTTCTCTAGACAGTTATCATGCACCCATCGAATTTGTGGTACCAGGCCATACGGAATATTACACTGATTTATCACAAACTTATTTGTACTTGAAATTCAGGATTTTGAGAGCAAACGGTGACAATCTTGAGAACGATAAAAAAGTTGCTCCCATCAACAACTTCTTTCACAGTATGTTTAGTGGAATTGATCTATATCTTAACAATAAACTGGTGACCAGTAATATGGATACGTATCCCTACAGGGCTTACATTGAAAACTTATTTTCTTTTGGATCTGATGTGAAAGACAATCAACTTAAAGCTGCAGAATTTTGGTACGAAGATGAACCTGGTCACTTTGAAGATTTTGGTCATGGCAATGTAACAGCCCGTATAACCCCTTTTGAACTAAGTAACCCTAAGGAACTTCAAGGGCGTTTACATCTAGATTTGGCCATGCAGGAAAAATATTTACCTAATGGAATAGAATTAAGACTTCGTCTCAATCGTGCTTCTCCTCAATTTTGTATCATGTCTAAGGATGAGTACCCTGTTATGGTTAAGATCGATGCAGCAGTCTTATCAGTTCGCAATGTTCAACTTTTGCCAGCCATAGCCAATGATCTCAATCAAACTATTGCACATCACAATGCCAAATTTCCCATACGGCGTGTAGAAGTTAAGACATTTACCATAGGCACCGGTCTTAGAGCAAAAGTCGAGGACCACTTGTTTCAGGGACAACTTCCAAAACGATTATTCATTGGCATGGTAGATAATGCAACATTCAATGGATCGTTCGCCACAAATCCTTTCAACTTCAAACATTTCGGTCTCAGCAAACTTGAAGTGAGTTGTGACGGTCACAGCATTTATGGAAAACCATTTGAACCGAAATTTAACTTGGATCAATATCTCAGATCTTACATGTCTCTGTATCAAGCTTTGGGCAGTCAAAATCAGATTCAGAATTGTAACATCGACTACGACGACTACAAAGGTGGATACTGCTTCTGGGGATACGATTTCACGCCAGACCAAGGAGCCGATCAGAGCCATCTACATCCTATAAAAACCGGCAACCTGCGAGTGGAACTTCAGTTTGCTAGAGCACTCGGCAAGACCATCAACGTCATAGTATATGCAGAGTTTGACAACCTAATAGAAATCAACGGTTTGAGAGAAGTCATCACAGACTACTGAGACCATGAACAAAGGATACTTTGTAGAACAAGAACTAAAGTTTAGAGTGGAATGCTACGAACAACTACATGGATCCTACTCTGACGAAATTGGTTCCTTGGAGGACGAACTTGAACAGCTGTTACACCCAAAGATCAGATCTGTGTGTGATAAAAATGGAAAACTGCTAGAACAATTTGATGTGTCACCACCAAAAACATTTATTGGCAAGGACAAGACTGCTTTGATATTTGCAATGCTAAAGAACCTGAGAATAGCTGTCAGAGAATATGCTCAACACGAGTGTGAAGGTTGCAGAATAGATCATCCCAGCCAGAAAAATCACATGCTCTGTCTAGGAGCCGGAGATGATTGGATAAGAGACTTACACTATCACGAACCGGCATTAGAATGTCTCAACATCTACGATGTCATCAAAGACTGGAACCATGAACTGTGCCTAAAATTTGGCTTAAAAGACACTGGAGATGCAAGAGGCATGAGTCATCTCACGCCGGAAGAAGCCGTGGAAGCCTATAAAAACTGGATGTTTCTGAAGAAAAACCAATACTGCTCTCCACTGAATGAAGACTGGAAAAAATACTGGGAACTGAGAATCTTAGACTCCTACAACAGAGATGAATACGCTAGAATTGACGGCCCTTCTGACCAAGGCGTCTCAACTTATGCATTTGAACGCCAAAGTTGTCTCGAAGGATCTCCTGCCACAGAAGAAGCCATTGGATGTGAAAGCATACATCATTAATACAGATGACTCGGACCAACCAGGAGAACATTGGGTGGCCTTATACTTCAAAGATGACAAGGCGATTTACTTCGATTCATATGGACAACCACCATTAGAAGACTACATTCTACCATTCATACAAAGAAATACCAAGACGTGGATAGAAAATACAGAGATGCTTCAGAGTCCATGGAGTAAAGTGTGTGGAATGTATTGTATCTACATATTACATCAGCTAAGCAGAGGACTAGATCTGAAGACGGCCATTCACGAGAACCTGATGGGAACAGGAGAAGATCCATACCAAAATGACAGAGACATTGAAATGTGGTTCAGTTTGAATTATGGAAGACTATACTTATCAGTGAAAAAGACAATAACGCCACCAGACCAGTTCTTTGAACATAGGATTCAAAGTTGTAAATGCTTAAGATATACCAATTGTTTATCAAAGAAATATCCAATGTATACGATGTTGTAAATATGTTTGTAAACGATGGCAGAGGGACGACCCTAATCCTTTGTCAATCGTCAGTTAGTTCGTTAGCGGGGTAATTAAAGTTCTGTTATTGAAAAAATACAGTTGTTGTTATTTTTTCAGGTAAACTTTAGAAGGCTAGTAAGAAATAATTTCAGTCCAGAACATTAAAATCTTGAGATACAAGATTTTATAATCCCCAAGGAACAAGTACTGACGCTATAGAGTTATGCCTCTGGTATAGTGAGGCCCTGAGATACAGGACCAAGAGACTGATAGCAGACGCATATTACTGTAAAGCCTCAGAAATTGAACAGAATGAACAAGAGTATGCCACAGCAACTCATACCATCAACTGACGCTATAGAGTTATGCCTCTGGTATAGTGAGGTCTTGAGATACAGGGCCAAGAGACTCATAGCAGACGCATACTTCTGTATAGCCTCTTAAGCCATCTCCTATGCCATTTAGCATAGACTTTTACCCTGAAAAAGACTAAGTTATTTCAAACTAGCCTTTTCAAGCTTACTAAAGCGGTGTCATCTACGGGGACAGCCCGGCCCGAGACTGCCCCAGGCTGCGGACTTAGTCTCCGGACGGCGGTCCCCGTAGTGCCACCCTTTACTACTGCTATCCAAAGATTTGGAGGAAATTGATTGGGAAATCGTCTTTGATGGGCTCGGCTTGACTGACTCTTGGGAAGTCCTTACAGAGAAAATTACCAGATTAGTTGAGAAATATATACGAGGGAGTAAGGTCTCCTCGGAGGAGTCGGGGTTAAGTAAGAAGAACCCATATGTGAACCAAAAATGTCGAGAAGCTGTACGGCGGAAACACACTATATGGAAAAAATATTAGTATTGTAAAACATATACCAATTATAAAATATATTAAGAAGCTAGAAACAGATACTTAAAAAAGATCAAGATTAGAGTTGAGAAGTAACTACTTTTTTGCAATAGGATTGTTCAAACTTGGAACGACCTTCCAGAATATGTAATAATGGCACCCTCTCTGAACAGTTTCAAAAATCGGCTAAATAGTTCATGGTATGGGCACCCATATAAATTTAATCCTTGGTGTTACACCCCGGGCGAGAGGATTAGAATTGAGAAAACCTATTAATATGCGTCTACAGAGGTTGCAGAGCCTAATCTGACGTCGACTATGTAAGAAATGTAAGAAAGAAGTGCATGCTAGAATTTGTTAGGAGCACTGGGCGGACGACACTGTCAACAGTTACTTGGTTTAAACAACATTTTATTCATACAAGATTCACTGACAAGATCAGATATATACATGACCATACATGTAATACTCATTGAGGATCTGAATGGAAACATATTGCCTATGGAGTTCATTTCCTCGTTCATATATACACCATATATTCTGTACATAGTAACAGATATACTAATATATTACTTAAACGTTATTATTCCCTTTTTGCTAAGAACACAGTGTCTTAACTATACTTCTATCATCAAAAACCAGTAAAACACGCAAAACAAATAAGATTTGCTGGCTGTGAGCGTTTAATGCACAATGAATAGAGCAAGGATATACATGTACAGTGGAGACAGAAATCGTAATGTCGTAATTGAAAGACAAATTTGACTTGCGCAACTAGTAAGTACGTGTCGTAAAAGACTGACAAAATGCTCCACTACATGTTCAGGTATTTTAACCCCCTTCAATTATACTAGCCGGTCACGAAAACCAGAGATAAAAAACCTTTCAGGAAAAATGCTCTGGAACGTGAGTCGAAGCCATGCTAAAGCATACCTCAGGGCAGGATGTCGACCTCATCCAAAAATACCAAACCATATACTGAACCAATCAGTAGTATCCCAAATACAACGCACATATATAAGAAGTTGTGAAACTGAAGTGAACTTTGAGAACGCTTCGCAAGAACTGACCACTGCCGACCAAATCGGCGCGAAAACGATTTAGTCACCTGACTAAAAAACAACTGACCAGCTGACCACATGATGAATATTCATACCATTAAGACAAAAGTTTCTCGCTATACTTCGAAACGCGAGAAACTATTATACTTAACGGGTAGCTTCTTCTGTGTCATATCTGAATAGCTTTTGTTTGCAATCTTTAAATGTAATCTCTGTGGGCGTATCTAATAGTTGTGATACAATTTCAAGCCGCAACACAAAATGGGAGCATTACGTATTAGCAAACGGCGACTATTCAAACCAGTCTGTGAATCCCTGAAGACTACTGGGCTCTCCATTTTGCCTATTATTTCACAAAGAAAAAGACATGGTGTGCGCAAACAACAAAGGCTCTGACCAAACTGCGCGGATGCACAGGCTGGCCTGAGTCTTCGCTGATCGCATATGCCTTTAGCACTCTTGTGTGTGTCACAGCTCACGCACCCGTATACGGGTGTTTGAAAAACTGAATGGAAAATTGAGAGAATTAACTTCCGTTTTTTCAACATATATAACGTTCCACCCGGCGATCTCCTGTTTCTTTTCGCTTGACGCTCTTACAAGGTATCGGTAAGTATTTTAGTTTCTTTTGGATATGACAATGTGTGCTTTTTGTCGATGTTAAATGTGTGTGTCTGTGGGCGTGGGGGAGTGGAGGGGAGGGGGTGTTTTAGCTCGATGATGACTAATAATTTATAGTGGATTGTGATTGAAATATATTGTATAAGCCTGAAATATAGTTATTTTATAGAAAACTTGTATTATAAATATTTTTAGAAGAAAACATATATACAACATTTACACAAAATAGAAATACGTATCTTTTTTATTTTCGATACTTAAAATAAAATCGTCTCAATATTTAAAAAAAAAATATATACTGAAAATCAAAAGAAACGCCTACAATGTATACACCCAATTTATTTGAAGGTATAGGTATATAGTTTTATTTAGACACTTTAAGTTACTTTATTTATGCTATTCCGACAAAATGAGCACCTTAGTGCATCGATATTGCACAAACTATAGACACCAGAACGCTTGCTTTTGTGATGGGGTTAAAGTTACTCTCAGACGCTGAATAGTCAGTTCCATGTTCGGCCGATAATTTTCTCCAGTCATAATGTCCGCAGCAAAGGTAAAAAAAGCGAAAATATCAAAGCAATCGGGCCATGCGTTTTAGAGAAACAACCGGGTGAAAGTTGACAGTAGAAACAGTAACACTTGCTTACCACTGAATTTCCCATAGATCTTTCAACACACTATCTTTCTTGAAAAGAAAAGAAGCAGTTCAGACGAAGAGTGAAAATGAATTACCAAGAGTAAAATGAAAAGATCTGCAAAGACATTTTTCGTAGCAATGAAGAATGTTTGATGCTATTGGACTTTCAAATTCGCTATATGTTTAATTACAAGGGAGATAATTTGACAAGTGTTAACTTCAACCTGCTGTCAAGTTCGTAAGACGAACTCTATGATAATAATCCTGACGAGATTTTCATAATGGCACTATGGAGTCGCGTTTCAGACAGAATTTGATATACTATTAAAGGAAAACAACTCTTACAACGACTTTGAAGGTTTAAGGATAAATTGAGATAACTCTTTAATCAAGATAAAATTTTGCAAGAAGATTCGTTTATATTGTTCGCAGACATCAATAGTATTTACTGCTACACGTGATTTAAAACTGCAAGCCAGCTTACGGAAGAAAATTGAACGTAAACTTGTATGCGTTTCTTTTGACGTTTAATGTGGATCAAACGATGTTGTAGTGACCTTTCAAATAATTGGCAAAATGCTCCCCCACCTCCCCCCGAATGTAAGTGCTGATTGCTGTGACTATATATCTCGGAATTCACAAGTGTTTATTATATATCAGCAATATACGATAGAACAAGTATTCAAAACTTGTCATGGCATTGTTACAATGTAGTTGTGCTAGCTGAGACTGAACTGGCGTTGGAACCTTTTCATTTGTGGTCCCTGATTCTTACGCATACACAGGGTATAAACCAGTCCGCCAATTTTCGCTTCCTGCAGAGACTGTACATCATATTTGGCTTCCGTCGAGACTGTCCGCGAACTCTTGCTTCCTGCACGGACTACTGTCCTCGAAAAGTGGCTTCCTGCCGAGACTGTCCGTGTGACTCTGCTTCCTGCCGAGAGCCTCGGCAGGAAGCAGAATCACGCGGACAGTCTCTGCAGGAATCCATTTATCCAGTAAAGAAGTCTCGGCAGGAAGCAAGAGATCGCGGACAGTCTCGACGGAAGCCAAATATGATGTACAGTCTCTGCAGGAAGCGAAAATTAGCGGAATCGATTGTACCCTGTGGCATACAAATCTAATTTTCTATGACTCTACATGATTTTAATATGACACTATATTTGATTTAGATAGCTATAATGATTTCATAGAGAACCGAGAAGCGGCATGCACCATGATACGTAACGCATAAGCGAACCAGCCTGTGCATTTATGCAGTCCGGTCACAGCATTTGCTGTTCGCACACACCATTCATCACCCTGCGGAATCTACGGATGCGAAATGATGACTGGTTAGACTAGCAACAGGACTAGCGGGTCTGACAGATAGTTTGAATATTTGCTGCTCAAAGAATTAATACCAAACCCCCTCCCCAACACAGAGGTCTCTGAAATGTCTTTTTCTTGTTCACATTAAATCCATTTCTCATTCGTCTACTATTTCAGAAGAGACAATATGAGTACTAGCTGGGTAAATACGCTGAAATCGGATCTGAAAGTAGACGAAGGAATAAAATACGAGATTTACAAAGATCATCTAGGTTACCCAACTTTTGGAATAGGACACCTTATCTTGTCATCCGATCCCGAGTCAAAACAGGACGTCGGCGCGAAGGTGTCTAAGGATAGAGTAGAAGCGGTATTCGATTCCGATCTTCAGAAAACTCTTGACGATTGTCGAAAGCTTTTTGCCGACTTCGAAGAATTACCGGATGAAGCCAAAATCGTTATAGGCAACATGATGTTTAATCTTGGCTTCTCAAAGCTGTCAAATTTTAAGAATTTTGGGGAAGCTGTCAGGAACCGGGATTGGAACAAAGCTGCTGAGGAAATGAAGAACAGTCGTTGGTACACACAGGTTACTAAAAGGGCGGAGAGGCTCATAGCAAGAATAAAGAAACTGTAATAAAGAAAACCGTTTAACAGATGTGAAAGCAGAGCTCTAGATAAGAGGGAGTATTTGGTGAAAATGAGGGATAATTTTTGTTAGTTCTGCATAAAAACATATATTGTGACCCCTCATCTGAACCGTCTCGACGAGACGGTTCAGATGAGGAGTCACAACATATTGTTTCGATGAGAAATAAGAAAAATTATCTTTAATTATCATCAAATACTCCCTCTTATCTAGAGCTCTGGAAAGTGTGTAACGATATAAACGATACAAATATTACTGTAATAACTACAGTATATGCATTAAGACATGATAACAACAGTTCTCTAGGTTAATGGGTACACTTTCAGGAAAGCAACCGTCCTTTTCATACTTTGTTCCCCACTTCTCAATGGAGGTCAATACTTTATTGAAAGAATTAATTTGCTCCCCCAACTCACTCCCAATAGGAGGGAATTCTTTCTTTTGAGAGTTAACTCCACCCGGGAAAGCATTCAGAAAGTTATTAAAAGCTATTTTGCTTTGTAGAAATGGTAGAAAAATAAGAGATGTACCCGTACACCTTCATCGAGGGACGTTCTGCGACACGAGAAAAGCAACAAAGTGGCATGTGCGCCCAGCGAAGACTCAGATCAGCCTGGGCATCCGCCCGGTCTGATCAGAGTCTTCGCTGTCCGCATGGAGCTAGCTTAGACTCTTAGTTACCCTTTAAGCACAAAGCGAATACCCTGGTCAGTTTGGGCGGGTGTCCAGGCTGGTCAGAGTCTTTGCTGGGCGCACATGCCACTTTGTTGGTTTTCTCGTGTCGCCGCTCAATTTATTAAGCTGTTGACAGAATGGACACAGTACAAGACCTGACCTTGCAACTGCTTCTTGTGAGCAGTATCTACACTATTTGCACAAACATGTCTGTCCAAACACTTTTTCTTTTTCATGCTGTAGATGCTACTACACCCAAGGGTCAAAAGTAATTCCACAAAAATATTTTGCCATAGACTTAAGTGCATTTCATGTTTACACGAAAATTAATTCAGACAATGTTCTTTGCACACTATAACAAAAAAAGTTCATATTAAGGTATACGGTATCCTTTTTGATTGAAATAAAAACAAACAGAAAGCATTGGTTGTACTTTCTGATTTTGATCTCTTCCATAAATACGCTTTATCATCAGATCAGGCTTTATTACATTTACCCTGTTTTGAGCAGCTTTAAGGTAACTTTTTTAGGTTTCCCACAGCCTAATAGCTGTAGGGGCAGTGGGGGTTAGAGGCTCACTGTATCTTGGGCACAGCTGATGAAAGGCGGAGCCCATACCTCTCCTTTCGCTGCCCTATCCTTCAACGATTCGAAAAGGTACCCATTTACTTCTGGGTTGACAGAGATGGTTTTCCAGTCGTCGGATGGCGAAGCCTGGGCGCGATCTCACAACCTCCCGGCGACTTTCTGCACCATAACCGAGTCACTCTAACCACTCGACCACGGCGCCTCTCAGAGGCAGCTATATTTTGATCTTTGTTATAACTGCCTTTTTCTGCTTATAACTGAGCCGCGACACGACAGAACCAACGAAGTGGTTGCGCGCCAAACGCAGACTCAGATCAGCCTGGACATCCGCCCAGTCTGATTAGAGTCTTCGTTGTCCGCATGGTGGTAGCTTAGACTTCGCTACGCTTTAAGCGCTTACCAAAGAGTCTCATCAAACTGGGCGGATGCCCAGCCTGATCTGAGTCTGTGCTAGGCGCACAACCATTTTGTTGGTTTTCTTTTGCCGAGGCTCAATTCATTGTGGCCTCAAATATAGGCAGAAAAAGAAACACACCCTGCGTACCCGCTCGTAGGCGCAGTTTGTCTAAACAATTGTGTCATCGGCAAGTTTCAATGGCAGAGCTTAATCAATTTTAGAGGCCTAGCAAACTTTAAGATCCGCATGGATAATCATTAATTTCAGCAATATGTGGGAAAAAATACATTTAGAAATTCCTTTGCTGGCTTGTATATTGCTCTCGGTGCCTGTAATGAATGCCAGACCAGTGTGGTTCAAATTGGCGATATTTCTTCAATACCGGTATTTCTTTGCCGTGCTCATGCATACCCTCTTTCCCAGGTCTCCCCGTCCCGTACAACATGACATAGTAAAGGCGGCAAGCAGTGCGTGATTGCTTTAGAGAGGTATGCACATTCTAATGAAAAACCTACACGAATATTCAATAACTAAGTCGAAGACACATAGGAATTGGAGCTTAACACATGTGAAAACAGCAAAGTCTCAAACCATCCTGTACATCCGCTTAGTCTGATCAGACGGTTTTTACTGTTAACACACAACATGTATGGACCATACGGAATCTGCAGGCACAAAATAAGGGCTCCGGCTAGACTGCATAGATTCACAGACTAGATAAACGTTATGCCCATGTTTGCCTGTATGCTAATTATGTATGCTCTGACCAGACTGCGCTTGTTTGCAGGCTGGCTGTTCGCATATTTCGAAATACAGCTTTACTCTTAAGGTCTTTTCCCAAAACTTTTCGCAGCAGAAGCCTCGGCAGAAGCACGGCAAGTCATTCCAAAGGTGTGATTCTAGAAATTCACACTGTTCGCAAATTTTATTCAAATTTATTCATGTTTGGGTGTTTATGTTTATTTACGTTTTCTTTCTATCACTTTTAATACACCCTTGTATTTGATCTCAGATTTGAAAATACTTGCCGTCATTAGTCATAAACATTCGAATTTTAGTGTTAACAGGCGTAGCACAGTGCGAGACTAATTCAACCAGGTATCCAAGAGCGTAGGTGCCTATTCGAAAATACGCAGATGCGTATCGAATTTTGTCAAATTGACAAAATTTCGACAGGCATCAGCGTATCTGCATGTTGAATTTTAACAATTAGTCAAGATATCAATATCAACTGCCAAAACACATGACAATTTGAAATATATTGGGGCTGAAATACGTTCACGACCCCCCCCCCCCCCACCACCACCACCACCACACACCACCCCAACACATAAACACACTCAAAGAGTATGGAAAAAATGATAGTGCGTGTTACGAAATTACTCCTAGCTACACCCCTGGTATCGGACAGCATTTAGATTTCCTGCAGGAGGTCAAAGGCAAAAGTTCACAACTTTTCAGCGGCATTATGTTTTTCGAAGAAAATATTCCTGTCCAACAAGAAATAATTCAGCTGAGTCCGATCTGCTAGCTTCAGGTTTGAAAAATCTAACTTTTCTAAACATTCTTTCCATTACATGCTTGAGTTTTTCTTGATCACCGCCCATCCAAATCTTACACACAACACATCCATTGTCCTCTAGCACAACCGTACAGAACTTTAGCACTGACAGACACAGTTCAATGATCATGTCATGGTCTAGTGATGGTGTACCAGTGGCACTTGGTGCCATATCACTCAGAACCACATCTGCTGGTTTGCCTCCTAATTCATCTAGAATTGTGGCTTGTGTGTCTGGAGACGTGAAATCACATCTGTCAAATATTATAGCGCCTTGAATCGGTTCTATACGCTGCAAGTCAATGCTGATTACTTTTCCAACCTTGTTTTTAGAAACGGAACCTGAAAAATGAAAAAAAAAATACCATATAGTCAATCGGAACACCGCTCGCCCAATTCCGTGATTCACGGAATTGACCGAGCGGTGCTCCGATCGACCATATAGTATCAAATCAGTTGACACAAACGAATACAACGTTTTGATTACTTATGCTCTCAAAGATCAACACTAGCTTCTTTCCCATAACCCACTGATACTTTCAAATCCAGCAGCCTGATTTAATGAGCATGCTCAATGTCACGTTTTTGCATGAAATTATGATGTTCTATCATTGCAAATTACCAGAGCACATAGTATATCCGGTATGTTAGAACATAATGGCTCATCTTGAAAAGCATAAACTTCTATCAGATAGGCAACCTGCAAACAGGAAGACCTCAGCTGACAACAGTCTAAAATCTTGGGCTGACACGTTTATTCTGGCTTTTGAAAAGGCAGTCGATTGGCACACCTCATGAACTTTTGAAAAGTAAATAACATGATTACGGTATGAGAAGAAAAGAAAGGCAAAGGAAGGGTGTTTTATATAAAACATTGGTAGGTTGTACGTGAATTTCAATAAAATGTCAAACTATGGAAATTTATATAGGTGTTTAGCAATCAAACCTGGCACCATTTGATAATTGTTCCCACTGAGTATATCTTCTAATGTTTAATAAGACAAACGTTTAGAATACTTGGCAAAATAGTAGTATGATTATCTTCTAAGGCGAAGTGAAGATATATATGGATTATATCATGTATCTGAAGCTATAAGAACGATGGTCCGCTTTGCAGGGCGGTTTCTTGTTGAATACAAGATTGACTATTTAGTCTCTTTAGGCTGTCAGCATACACCATGCATTTTAAATGACGTTTCATATCTAAATCTATATGCTTGTTTAAAGCGAGTTATCGTGCCTCATGCATACCACTGTGCTTTGAATATCGCATTATTTGCAGTGCCTCTGCCCCCAGAGCGCTGCAACTTTGTCTCAGGATCTCTGCAAGTCTTGGGCTACTTTCTCCCGGTAACTGTATTGTTCATCACAAGGTGGGTGCAATGGGATTTCATTCAGATAAATGAAAGATTCATGCGCTTTTAATAATTGGCAATTGTTAGTCTTAGCCAAAAGGAATCCAACTTTGACTGATCCAGTTCTGTTTGCCTTATTCTGAAAGTGATCTTTTAAGTGACAAATAAAACAAAGTCTGCTGGCTGTGAGAGTGTAACTTCTCTGTAAGTTTCGTAAGGATGATCAAATCACTCAAGATTACCGATGACAATACCTTTATCTTCATTAATCGAACACACTTTCATAACAGCAACCTGTGTCCAAGAGCCCGGTGCCGCACCACAATCAATTACTGTACATCCCGGTTTCAAAATATTAAACTTTTCATCGACTTCAAGTAGCTTGTATGCACTTCGACATCTCCAGTTTTCTTGACTCGCTTGCTTAACAAATGGATCACTCTGCTGTCTGTTTAACCATTGATGGGAACTTGATTTTTTTCTCTGAAAGTAAGCCGATGTCTTTATATGTCTAGAAGCGCACCTGCAGCAAGGTAAACCTCTAAAATGATAACTTTTTAGCACAAGCGAGGAATGCGCCATATTTGTTTATACACAGTTTGATCGGCGCCGGTAACCAAATCAAAGGAATGCACCCACAACAACCTTTAAATACCCAAAATGATATTGCGAATCGGTCCGAAATGCATTGACGGTAAACTCAAACATATTAAATTTTGGCATGTGAAGACTGTTACAAAATAAAAATATAAGAATACTGAAAACACTGGATTAAACTAGAAATATTTTTCAGAGAAAAACAGATGTTCTCCCATCAGTCCATTCCCACTGCCTTGAATCCCCAACCAGTGCATTCCCACCCAGTAATACTCACCATCCTTAACCTTGGCATTGCTGATAAAATCTATCAAGTTTGGTCTCCCATGTCAATACGTTCAATTTGACCTTGAAAAATGGGGTCAATATCACCAAAACCTCATCTTCTTTTTCAGAGTGTCATAATCACATAGTCATACAAGTACAAGTCTGATTGAATTCCATCACTAGTTTAATATTTTAAGTGACTTTAATCAACTGCTGCCATGTCCATGTAAATGCACTGTTTTATTTCCCATTTATAGGTACAGATCTGGGAGTAATAAAGGATATGTTCGTTCATTCAACATATTCTTAGTGAAAATTGCTAAAAGCTCCAGTGACCTTGAAAGTGGAGTCAAGGTCATCAAAATCTTAACGGCTTTTAAGCTTGTCTAAATGATATATCCTTGCAGGTTTGGAGAAAATCAATTCATTCATTCAAAACATATCCAACATACAAGACTATGCTCTGAAAATGAGGTCAAGGTCACCCAAAACCGAAAAGTGTCTATAGCCTGTCACAATGATATAGTAATGCAAGTCTGACGAATATCCCATGATCCGTTGGTTGAGGTAATACATGTATCTCATCTTTAGGGAAAATTTAACATTTGCAAGATGGCTTTTCTCCTTGATAATGAAGTGAAGGTCACCAAAACAAAGCCGACCTATTTTGCAAGTTTGGTGGGAATCAAGCCAAAGGTTCAGGAGATATCTCATCTTTAGTTAAAATTTCACATATTTAAGTCCTCCTGTGACCTTGAAAATGAAGTCAATGTCACCAAAATCTAATCATGTCTGAAGCTTGTCCCATGTAAGCTTGATGAAATTACACTAATTGGTTCAAGAAATATCATGGGTGCAAAAAAAAAACTGTCACGCCGACGCTAACGCCGACGCCGTCACCAACGGGAACCGCATTGAAACCAATATGTTCCCCAGTCCTCACGTTTGGTGGGGTGACACAGATTGTTTATTTGGGAAAACTTCAGATTGGTCTATACAAATTTCTTGTAACCATTTCACTACCATGGGAATACATTGTATATGCCCATGCAGACCGGAATTTGCTTCCGCTATTTTGCTCTCCGATGCCTCGATGCCATAGTTGTGTTCTGTACAACCTGGATTGTCTTATGTGAGGAGAGGCATACCAAACTACGATGCCACGGAGTCTCATAGGCTTTTCCTCTCACTGGTAAATACACATATGTACCTTAAACAAAATAGTATAACAGCGGTCACGTACCTGGAAGAATTTATAGGGAAGGAGTAAATCTCAACTTTGATGTAGTCAGTCAACTCTTTATTTTGTCTCCGTAGGCTGGTGTATCCTCAGTGTCGGCTATATGCAGGTCAAAGATGTATAATCTGTTCAATATTTCTTATCAAAGCGCCATATCGTATATCCTGGAGCGGACACTGTAGCGGGTAACGATCTGTGTCGTCTGGCTCAACACAGCTGCAACGATTAGACTGTGTTTAACCTAGCCTGAATCTTTAGTCACTGCAACATGAATTTCCGGTTGGGGTTGTAAAATCTACGCTTCTCAATAGGGTTTGTTAAAGGTTTTTATACTTCTACTGAAGGGAACTGTGTGAAATAGGCTCTGTTTATGTCTGCCATCCCCAACATTCGTCACCACAAGATGGTCATAATTAAGTTTATTTATAGCTTATCAACTTTGTGTCTACCATGTTTGTTGTCTTCCGCTCATCGGAAAATGTACTGACTTCTTGGGCAGCCTCTCGGCTACTTCCCAGCGATGCAGCTGTGTCCAGGTGCCCAATCAGTTTCTACATGTGTACTTGACTGTTTGAAGGACTGATAGTTTTGGTAACAGTCCTGTAGTTTTCTTCTTTCTAGTTACATTTTAATATTCTGATGGTGGAATTGCTGTCACAGAAGAGTTGGACCAAGTCAAGCCATGACGGAGAGGTTCTGTAGCATTTATTCTTAAGCAATTAGGATGGTAACAAGCTAATCCAACTGTAAAATCCCTCTTCTTAACACACGTCTTTCCACATACACTGTTTTGATGGTATGTATACTGATAACTGTCCCTGTCCCGCACTGGGCGTAGATTTATGAGGCAGCTACCATCAGATTCTGTAAAGGTAAACCTGAGGACTGCTCAACAACAAAGGAGCTTAGCGGGCTCTCGATGTACTGGTTCCAGATTGTTCACAATTTGAGCAGCGACATGAAAATAATAAAAAGTGGCATGTGCGCCCGGTGGAGACTCAGATCTGCCTGGGCATTCGCCCAGTCTGATCCGAGCCTTTGCTGTCGACATGGCGATAGCGCAGATAGATAGATAGATAGATAATCAGCAAGCTCAATACTGTCTAGATAGATAGATAGATAGATAGATAGATCTATCTATCTATCTATCTATCTATCTATCTATCTCGATCGATCGATCGATAGATAACCTTATTACTCCCTGTCACGGGGTCACTTCCATTATAAAGCAGGGTATATATGTGCCGCTGGAATAGCCCTACTTTTTTTTGATCTGCCAGATATGTCAATAGGTATGATTTTACAGACTAATAACACGAATAGGTCTTATGTCTCCAAGCTCTGCTTTTACAAACCAAATTATCTGATTTTTGTTATCAAAAAGAAACAAATATCAATTACAAAGACTACAAATGTTCTCAGCATATTAATTTCTTGAAATTTCTTCAATGCTTAATGTGGAATTCATGAGCAAATCTAAGCACTTTTTCTGCACCTATATATGAATAGGGTCCAAATTTGATACAAAACACATGAATAGGTATATATTTTGGCATTTGTGTTATACATGAACAGGGTATGCTATCAGAGTTCCAGCGGCACATCTGTGCCCCTTTAAAGACCAAGTGACCCCCGTGCTCCCTGTTAAGGTAGGTAGGTAGTCAGCGAACCAATACACCCATTGTATGGATAAAGGTAGGGCAAGAGCCTGCCGTATTTGCAATAGGTGAGGGTGGAGGTTGTTTCTCCCCCTCTCTGGAAGACGGCCCGAGATACCGGAATAAATGGAAGAAAGAAAGAAAAAGAAAGGTTGTTTCTCCCCCTCTCTGGAAGATGGCCCGATATATACTGGAATATTGTCTCAAAGGGCCGTTAACACGAAACTACCAACCCAGTTTATAGAAGTTCGGTTATTTTTAATTCTTAGTTTTATTAATTGGAACATGCGGTTTTTTATTCGACCTTCACCTTTGTCATGGTCGTTTGAGCGCTTTATCGTTGGAATTTTAAGAAGCGTCTGTACTATGTAAAATTCATCAATATGTTCTGATTTATTTGTCAAAAAGTTTGGCTTTCGAGGATCAAAACATTCAAGACATATTGTTCTAAACGATTACTCTCGTTTCCAAAAATGCTGTAGCAAATTTTGGAACAATTTCGCTCATTAAATATGATGAGGCAACATTTCAGAGCGCTTTTGACCTTCGATCAAACGGTCCAGAGAGTCTTTAATTTCACTAGACGATGGCGATGTGTAGATTCAACAGGTAACACTTATCATAATATGATGCAGTTTCACAGTTTTAGCTCCACTGGAATACGTCCCACGACAGCATGGGGACCCTTCGGCATCTGTCAGCAAATGCCCATTATTGCATCTATCTTCCTTTAGGTCTTAAGATTATGGTGATTCAGTGTGGAATCCCAGTTTAAAAAAGCATATTCAGATGATAGAGAACATACAAAGGAGAGGAACAAAATTAGTACCTGATATAGTCAACTTAAGCTACACGGATAGACTCAAAGAATTATGCTGTTTTCTCGTTGATTCGTGCCCCTTATTATAATTTGCCTGCTTTTGTGAAAAATTAAGGAACAGGTAAATCGATTTTGCTATCAAAAGCTGCAAATACACTTCTGACAGCATATCAACTTATTTAACTGGTGTGAATTTTCATTTTTACTATAAAATAGGACACTGCCTTAGACTACCCCTCAGAGCAAATATCGAAAAAACCTTCTCATTGAGTTCATGCCCTAGAATCAACAGCCAAATTTTCGAAATTGTTTTTTAGTCTGTCAAAATTTTTAATATGTAAAGACTAGTCCACAGTATTTATAAGTAAAACTGGCAGTTTTAAGGCATGGTATTAAATATAACAAGTTTGGAAGGATTTTCTTTGGGACCACTGAAAAAAATTAAGGACTTTTTCAAAAATTTTGATTGTCTAACCAAAATTTTATTCAAAACTGACAACCAAGTTTTCTGACACATAAATGTTGTTTTTTCAACCTTTTTTATCCAGATAGTTGATCAAATTAATTGAAGTCCTAAGCAAACCATAGAAACGAATCTATGAGAAGGCACGAATCCATGAGAAACGGGTATAAACTTGCCCACGCTGAAATATAGAAGAATGAGAGGGGACTTAATTCAAGTGTTTAAAATATTAAATGGACATTATGATGTAAATTCAGAAGATTTCTTCACTCTTGATAATGAAAGAACGCATGATACAAGAGGGCATAGTAAAAAGTTGGTAAAACACAGAACTCTTACATCTTTGAAACAGAAAAGTTTCTGTTATAGAGTGATAGATCTATGGAACAACTTAACAGAAGAAATTGTTACTGCTAAAACAGTCATCAGTTTCAAGACTTTATTAGATAAACACCTTATACAACAACGTTTTGACACAAGTGAGATATACTAATGTGTAAACTATTATTTGCATCCAAACTAACTTATACAAGAATTCAAAATATCACACCGGAAGTCATACAGTATAGAGAAGCTACAGAGGGGGAAATATGAGCCATAAGGGCTCCACAGTTCCCTATGGAAACAGTAAACAGTAAACATTAACCCCGAGGGGGACGTCAGACGGGTTCCGGTGAACAAAGTGCTGAAGGGGGTTAGCTGGAACAAAAGTATAGGAAAGTATGTGAAATGAGTTTGTACAGTGTGATAAAGAGTGTTAGTATATAGTTAAAGGATAAAAACAGAAATTGGTGTTTAGGGTGAGACATGGATTACCTGGCAGACAGCACTGCTGAACTGCGCCAAGGTGGGAAGGACCGGTATGTAGGGTGGGAGGGCATTCCAATGGATGATAGTCCTAAGGAAGAATGTGAATCTGTAGTAGTCTTTATAAGTTGGGATTGCATCTCGGACGAAACGAGTATGTTTACTATTACTGGAAATGACCCAATAACTGGAACTAACCTGGAATAACAGAAACTGACCTTACTGACCGACAAACAGTGAATTATTACTCAACAACGCGATGATAGAATTGAACTATTTCAATTCTAACACTCAGAAACGCTGAAAAAGTATTCATTCAAATTCTCCCAACCTTCCTGCCAGCATGTTCATGCTCCCGCCAATATTCTTAAATGTTTCTAAGTGAATGTACGGCTTTATGGTGATTTTAGAAAGAAAAAGAGACATTACACTGTTTAATGTCTTAAAATGTCACAAAATACATCCGTAATTGCCGATGACATCAGCAATTAGACGCTCGAAATAGTGAATCGTTGCAGAATAAAAAACTGAAACTTTCCATTGCTGCTATAGGTGCACTGTGTTAGAATGAATTATATCTTTAGCCTGAAAAAGAGTGATACAAGCCCTGTGTTTTCAATAGTTTTTATCAACAGTTTAGTATAAGGTGACATTAAAATCCAGGGTGTGCGTTGCAGGCGAAGTTGGGCGATAACTTCGCCTTGGGGCTCATAACTTCGCCCTGGGTTTCCCGAAAAGCGAAGTTCGAGTCGCCCTGTTTTTCTGGGTCGTAAGATCAATAATTCGTCAAAATGACTGGCGCCAGTATATCAAATTTCAACGCCAATTAACAAAGCCCCCTTTCATTTACCAGCGTTAATCCCATCACCGACCCTGATTGAGCTTTGATCTCGATAGGTGTTGCCGACATCAAGTCGGTAAAATTAACACCACGGCAAAGCCAACGGTAGTACAGTTAATCCACTAAGTGACGAGCGAAAGAGCTTTGATCCTGCTACATTTTGCCGACTTAATCTATCCATCTGCTTTGGCGGCAGGTGTAAAGCGCATTCTGATCATGGTCTTTATTGATTTCTTACGTTATGTAGAAATTTTCCTATCTTTCAACGAAATTTTCCTATCTTTCAACTAGCGCGATAACGAGCAGAGCAGATACCACTTGACAGTTCTCACTTAGGCAGGCTTACGAAGTCCGTCGTATTCTTCGAAGTTCAGAATGATAATGCTGGCCGTGTAGACAAGTGCAGGACAGCGCATCAGGTTATGATCTACATCGTTCATAGAATTTTGTGATTGCAAAAGTTCTTCGGACAGTGTAGCCCCGACGCCGGGCTGCACTATTCGCAAATGCATTACCCGAGACTTACTCATTCCCGTCGAATCGCTGTCACATATTCAATATCGTTTTGGGGATTAACCGGCATATGAACAATCTCAAGTCTCAAAAAAAAAAATTGCAAAAATTGGCGACCAGTGCGAGTTATGCATTTTGATCAATGCAAACGCGATTACCGTGCGTAAAACCGGTAGTGCAACGGTTAAAGACGGTAACCATTGCACTTTAATAGGTCAGACACGTTTGTTTAATCCCACTTTGATTTCAGCTTCAGATCAAAGGAGCCGCCGTCTGACACGTGCAACTCAATGTGTCAGATTGAACCGAGAGACGGGACAAGGTATCTTAACCCAGACATACGCTGATAGCAAAGACTCGTATCAGCCTGCGCAATATTGTAATGCGATTGGTGTTTCCTGTCCGCTAATAAGGTCTTTGTGATATGAGCGTCACCGTTACCCAAGAAAAGCGAATGCTTTCGAAGAAGTCTGCACTCTTTGCATGTTCCATAAGATACATTTTATGTGGTGCGGGTCATGAGTTCCCCGGACTTCCCATGAAACGAGACTGCGCTATGTACGGTGCTGGTGTAAAATTTACTTCGGCATTGAGCCGACGACCGAAATCGCGACTTCTGATCAAAGTTTTTCCGTACAAACAAGCTCTGGACCGTGCGGAAGTTATATAATAGAGGAACAAGACTCGGATAAGCCTGCGTATCCGCGCTGTCAGAATCTTGTCTGTTCGCATCAATTAAGTATGGATTCTGAGAAATATATAGCCAAGGCGTTGACTCTGAAGTCTCTATAAATGCGCAAGCTTTCTGAGACTTCATTGGTACATGCAGTGCCGCAAGATCCAGACTTCAAAGACACCGCTAGACAAGTGGCACGTGCAGATTTGTACTGGTGTGTCACGGGGAAAGATACTGGGTGCATATGCAAAGAGAACTGACATAGATCAGCCTGCAAGTCTCCGCAGGCTTATCGGAGTCTTTTCTGTTCGCATGAAACGTACATGAAATCTGACGGAATCGCATAACGGTCAGTATGCGCAGATCTGCATCTTTATCTATAATTGGGCAGGGGAAAAAGAAGTTAACAAGGTCATAACTTTCAGTTTAACGATTGCGTTTTTAACTATGACAGGACATGAAAAAAATCATGAATTTCTCGAGTCGCCTTGTTTCTTGAGAAGTCGCTTAGCTTCGGCAGGACGGCGAAGTTATTTCGCCCGATTTTTGGGCCCAGCGCACACCCTGAAAATCATTAAGATACACATGGACAAGTATTTTTATATAATCTTATCTCTAGGGAAGCAAATTGACACAAACAAATAAATTATTTACAGAATTCTTTGTTTATACTTGTTTGTATACATGTGTAATATTAAAAAGTAATTCACTTTCAGTATCAAAAATTGCAACAATATAAAGTAAAGGGTTTTTTCAAAAATGTTTAAAAAATATTTGGTATCTAATTTTCAGAGATCTGTTTTTTTTTGTGTGCTTTTTCAGTAAAGGAAATTTTGCAAAAAACGGATAGACTGCACCATGCTGATCACCATACAGATGTTGAGAAAATGTACAAAACAGTGATGAGAAAAGTTCCACAGCCAGGTATTGCAGAGCTCCAAATATACAAGCTAGATATTAGGTGAAACTTAAGCTTTCAAAGAAAACTTTATGTTGTAGAGCTCTTTAGAGTTAAGTATTTGTGATCTGTGGGTACAGTTAAGTCTTTACCTCCCTACTCAATGGGAGTCAAAAGAAAAAGATTTTCGCCTATAAGAGTAAGTTCCCTATTGGAGCTGTGACACGACAAAACCAACAAAGTGGCATGTGTGCCCAGCAAATACTCAGATCAGCCTGGGCATCTGCCCAGTCTGATCAGAGTCTTTGCTGCCCCCATGGAGCTAGCTGAGACCTTTAGCTACTCTTTAAGGGCAGAGCAAAGACTCTTATCTAACTGAGTGGATGCCCAGGCTGATCTGAGTCTTTCCTTGATGCTCATGCCACTTTGTTGGTTTTGTTGTGTTGCGGTTCAAGAGTTGATCCCATATTGGAGGGTTTTATTGTCCAGAGAAGCAAATGGGAAGACACAAAAGTTGTCTCCCTTTGAAAAAATAGTGGAAAATGTGGTGGTGTACTTAATACATCTTAAGAATCAGCTACCATGTTAATCCTATTAAACACCCCGATGGTGTTGCTTTTTGCGAAAGGAGGGGCATTATTTAGAGCCTAAAGTGTAGTAAATCAGTCACTGCCAGATTACTTCTAATAAGCAATATAAAGGTGATGGGTCACTTCAAAGGTAGCAATTTTCATTTTTTGGCCTCTCTTTTTAGTAGGAGTCAACTCTAATAAGAAAGAATTTGCTCCTAGAGGAGCAAATTCTATCCTTTAAGAGTAGACCCCATTTTAAAGAGCTACCTTATCCAGCCAAGCAAACAAGAATTCATGCAACATAACATTACATTATTTTTGGAAAAAAGGCAGGGAGTGTTCATTGGAGCAAGGGCCTTTAATGTGTGTCCACTAGAGCAGGGGTGTTTGTTAGGATTTATACAGTATTCAAGTTGATTATAACAAGATACTGCCATATTCCATAGAGAAATAAGAGAAGCATTAAATTCTGAACTCAAAAATGCTTTACATGTACCTGCAGCAGTACATGTACCGTAATGACCCTAAATATTCGGACAGACAGGTTGAAGCAAATATTGTAGACCCAGATCAAACTGCTCCTCAAGGAGCAGTTTGATCAGGGTCTACAATGTTTGCCATTCACTAAGCATCATTTGGATGCATTAACATATGTAAAACCCACTTTCTAAAATTTTGGAACAATAATTGTCCAACTTTCAGGTGTCCAAAATTTAAGGGTCATTACAGTATATTGTATTGGATGCAAGCTGTCTGTAGCATTAGACCACCATAACTCAGTTGGAACAGAAGTGCCTGAGCCAACAGAGTACTGTAAAAATTCAAATATTGGGGACACCTGAACTAAGTACTATGATTGTCCTAAACATGGAACATTTTGGTTTCACAATGCAGTAGTGCACCCAAAAGATGCACATGGAATTGCAAACAGTGTAGACCCTGATCAAACTGCTCCTTAGGAGTAGTCTGATCTGGGTCTGCACTGTTTAATCAAACTTTTCTGTTCCAATACTTAAGATGTTTACGGTAAATCCAGATCAGACTGCTACAAAAAAGGGAATAAACTGATCAAGATCTGCACTGAGCAAACAGTCTTGACCCAGATCAAACAACCAGGAAAGTAGTCTGATCAGAATCTTCTGCTGATGATTTTTGACATTTTGCTTTTTATTATCATTAATTTTCTTCATGATCCATCATTTTTGCAGTGGTTGTCGTGACAACGGGTATATACACGAGAAATGGTTGGAACAAACGTGGCATGACATGTACCTCATTTACAAGTGTATCATTTTGTCCTCCTATTGTCTCCATATGTATACAGAATCCAAGGTATGTCTACACCTAGGGTCTGAGGAATTCATTTCCTGGCTGCCCAGGACAAGTTGCAATTTTGGCTGGGTAAATTAGAATTTAAGTGAATCAGGCCCAGATCCAGACCATCACATTCTGGTGGAGCTCTGGATAACTGGTGGGGCTTGGAGGTGCAGTGATATAGGTGTGGGGTGGGAGGTAATGGGGGGGGGGGGGGGGGGGGAAGGAGGGGCTTGAAATGTATGACTTAATTATGGATCAGTTTGATGAAAATTTTTAATGTCTGTTTTGCCTTGAAATATATGTTGTGACATCTAATTAGAATCGCCTTAAGGCGATTCTACTCAGATGTCACAACATATGTTTCTAATCTAACCACGTGAATAAATTGTCTGAAACTGTCATCAGATATTCCTTATTATCTGGAGGCCTACCTATTATATACACAACACTGAAGCCCAGGTGGCAGGGCTGAAACCCCCAAACGCACCCCCTGGATTGGGGGGCTGTGAAAGTTTAAGGTGAATGGAAGCATTTTCATTTTTGCCTCTCAGTGGGGGTTCAACTCTATATGAAACAATAAGCTGAATTTGCTCCTCTAGGGGCAGATTCTTTTCTTTAAGAGTAGACTCTATTAAGAAGAGCTTCATCACCCAAGGAAACAAACAGGTAATCTCCAAAGTTGTCTATCTTTGATAAAATGGCAGAAAAACATTGGGGAATGCCCATGCATTTAAATACTTGTCCAGAAATTTGTATAGAATATGTGTAGAAAACAAAAAAGCATAAAGTCATGAAAAAATCTGTATAAAATCGAGCTGAAGTGATTCTTCTGAAACTTTCAGCATATGATTGAAGTAAGGAAAACTTTCATGCAGGATATAATAAAAATGTTCTTTGTCCTTTCGGGGTTGTTTGCCTTTTTGCGCGAAGATCTTGAAAAATCTATCATAATATCTCTTCACTAGATGTAGATAAGGAAAATATCCTAGAAACTTCTTTGCATACAGACTCAGGTGACCAATTTAATTAAGACCTCTGTCTTTTCTCTGAAAAAAAAAAAAATTCTATTATACAGGAATGGGAGAGGTCAGTGTGAGCAGAAATAATACTTTAATAATGGCTCATATGGCAGTGACATGTCTTCCAAACACATTATAGTCTAGTTCAATAGATTTTGCTGTTTTTCTTTCAGTCGAATGCATGACATGCTGATTCAGTCCAAGAATTTTGCTGTACATGTTCTGGCTAGGCATCAGGTAGGATTTCAAATGTGTTGCCATGGTTACCCAAATATATTTGAACAGAAATGCTTGCTAGAACAATGCAGCTCCAGATCAGACTGTTCCTAAGGAGCAGTCCGATCAGGGTGTGCATTGTTTGTTGGAGCAATGTAGGCCAAGAGCAGTCTGATCAGGGTATGAATTGTTAGTTCGAACAATGTAGCCCAAGAGCAGTCTGATCAGGGTCTGCATTGTGTAGCAATAAATCACACATAATTTTCACATAGAGTTGTCCAATATGAAGTTTCAAGTGTCCATTACAGATTATGCATGGTAGATGGGTGACATGAGTTTTACATCCCTTTCAGCAGCATTTCAGTCATATCCAGACGTTGGCAGGATGGTAATGAAAGACTGTGTGCAATGGAACCCTATTCATGGTGTAAAGAACTCAGTTGCTTGCAAGGTTTGAACACAGTACTGCTAGGACTGCAAACCAGCCCTTAATTGACTGCACTACCAAGGCTCCATATCCATCAAAATTAAACCATCCATGTACAAGCTTGCTCTGCTATTTATGTCTTATGGCAACTTTTTCATGGTAACTTTTCACAAATACCCTAAGTTTGACCTAGGGAACGACAAAGAAAGTTATGTATTTCACTAACATTAAAGAGTCTCAATTTGAATACAGTCAACACTCTATATCTCAAGCACTGATATCTCAATGTCCCCTCTCATATCAAAGAATATACATGTAGTTTGGACATGTTTTTCTTTACATTTCAACTCCTTTTATCTCAAACTACTGATATCTCAAAGTAGATTTTCTGGGACCAAAATGAGATGTCAGTGGTTTGAGATGAATTTGGACTTTGAGATATTGAGACTTAACAGTATGTTGCTCGCTGTATTTCATATACAGTCAGCCCTCTTTATAACGACACTCATTACAACAGCAAAACTCTTCACAACGTCTTTTTGATATGCACAAAATGGCCTTATTGTTCAAAATATGCATTCTTATAACAGCAAATTTAGTTTAACGTCAAAATGTTTGGGGACAAATGCTGTCGTTGTAAGGAGGGTCCACTGTACACAAATGTGTTTTCAGGTGAGCTATGGAATGACATTTGCTCAGTTTCCTAAAAATGGTTGTCAGTTTGATGCCGTTCCTCACTATCAAGGTGAAAATGTAAGTTCATGTTTAGTTTGTTCTGTCTGAAAGTACTGGCAGTGAATGAATGTTTTTGGTTTGGTGATTGCCCAGGCTGATCTGAGTATGTGCTGGGCGCACAACCACTTTGTTGTTTTTTTCGTGTCACGGCTTATATTTTCTTGAAAAACTCTACAATGGTGTCTTCTCATAAAAGAAAGAATTAATGCTAAAAGGAGCAATTTTTTTCAAGAGTTGATCCCATTGAGGGGGGAAGGGAGTAAAATAGAAACAACAGAGTTGCTACCCTTGAAATGTACCCATTCATGTTAAAGCTTCTTTAAAAGAGCACTGATACCAGCTGTGTGTCATAAATTATAACAGTTCTTATTGTATGCATGTTCGCTGGTAATCTGGCTTCTTACTTGTGCTAACCATATTCACTTAAAGCACCATATGCTTTTCAGAAATGTACTGTTTGTCTTAGCATCTGTCTACATGCTAAACTATTTGTTACCAAAATGTTGGTCTTATACTTTACATATGATTACCAGCTATCTGACGTTTTATTATGGTGTTCTGGACACACAGCCAGGTTTTTCTGCTATTTTGTCAAAAGGAGACTGGTGACTTTCTGTTTGCTTCCTTGGACATCAAAGTCCTACCAAAGGGGGTCTAAAAGGGAAACAAGTTCTTTCCTTTAATAACTAGCACCCATTGTGAAAGGAGGCAAAAACTGAAAATAGCTTAGTTGCTTCCCCTGAAAGTGTACCAGTTCACCTTGAGTATGGTTAAACAGATGCTTAACATTTGCTAACTGCCACAACAACAGTAAAGTCTCAGTGTTTACCTGGGGTTAATCATGTACGTATATTTAGCATGGGAAGTCAGGAGGAATGATTTTTCAGTTTTTCTTGCTATTTCAGCACAAAACATGTTGGGAAATCTTATTAACCCATTAATGCCTAGCGTCCAATAAATGGGATACAGACCAGATGCCGCAAATGCGGCATCTGGTCTGGGTCTACACTGTTTTATTAAGACAAATGGGCATTTCTACGACAACTAAAATAAAAGTGATAAAAATAAACTGAATTAGACATCTCTTAAATGACAAATGGATTAGCCAATATATACAGATAGAAGATTCCACTGGGCTTTTATCGGTTGAAGTATAAAGTGAATGTGTAAATTGTCATATGAATGTTTCTTTTACAGCATGTTCCAGTTATCCTTGGCTGTTGTGCAGTGATGGAGTGCAAAGCTCACTCAGTTCACACTGTTGGTGATCATCATGTTTGGTACGGGGAGGTACGAGATGCTCATGTAGATGACAAAATATCACATCCAATGTTATATCACTACAGGTACTTTAGTTGATTACTGAAGGAGCAGTTTGATCAGGGTCTACAATGTTTGCCATTCATTATGCATCATTTGGATGCATTCACATATGTAAAATCCACTTTCTAAGAATTTTGGAACAATAATTGTCCAACTTTTGGGTGTCCGAAATTTAAGAGTCATTACGGTACTTTTCATTTTAAAAGCAGAAAAGAAAACAAACTAATCACTTTATTCTTCTGTCAGATGCAAGCATAATCACACAGTACTTTGCTTATGTTACAGGCATCTTTACTTTTCCGTCACCTTTTTTCTGCTTAAATAGACATGGCCTCAAACTTGAATAGCACCATCATCAAAGTTTTGGCGAAGTGACATAGATCAAAATGATGAAACAAGAAGTATACTTATACATATCTCAATAATCTGGCTACGAGATGGAATATTCTCCCTCTAGAATGACCCCCAAAAATGCAAATCAGTTTTGTGTAATTCTGCTGTAAGCTGAGTTTTTCAACAAAGATCAATAATTACATTATATTGCATTGTTTGTATTCTAGGTCATTTCGATCAGTTGGAGACGAAATATTTATCCAGTCTTTTGAAGAAGCAACATTACCATTTGAGAATTGGACCCATGAGGCTCATCTACGCATGGCTTGGACCTATATCAAGGAACACGGCAGGGAAGGGGCTGAACCCTATGTCAAGTATGGCCTGTTAACTGTTAACCCATTCTATTCGGGATACCCCTTTAGGGGTATCTGGGCAAACAGTTTGGATCCAGATCAGGCCACACAAACATGTGGCCTGATCTGAGATCCAAACTGTTTACTCCTAGACATCATTTCTACAAGAGTTAGACTCAATTTGAGCCACCTTACCTAGATCTACGCTGTTTGCGAATGCAACTATATTCAATTTTGGTGCTTTGAGTGTTAAAATAACCATTTGTAGTTTACCTGAAGCAAAAGTGCTGATAGAGCTATTGAGCTCACCCAGATATCTGCAGCAGGATTGGTATTGTCCGTTGAGGGTTGTGGAAAAAGATGTGTTTTGATGCTAATTATTACATATGATAATATATATAAATATATTCTCCAGTAAAGTGTATTTAGTGACTTCATTATTAGAACTGGCTTACTGAGACCGTTCTAATGAGAGACCTCAAACTATGGTTTTTGAGAATGACAGAAAAAGCTCTTAATTATATTGAAAATGCATCCATATCTTGAGCCATTTTTATGCTCCCAATAAAATGGCTCCATTCATCTGTTCATGATGAATTTGATAAAACTTCACAGTAAGGTAAAGCATAATGAAAAGTTATGTGCAGTATCTAAGTTCCCAAGTCCAAGGTCAGTGTCACAGTTGGGGGTCAAAGATTAAATCTTGTCTCCCCAGTTACTCAAAATCCACTCTAGCAAACACATGCATGATCTTAAACTAAACGAATAGTAAAACATAACGAGAAGATATGCTGTGTGCAAAATTATGGTTTCCATGCCCAGGTAAGTGTCAAAAGTCAAGTATATAGAATCTACTGGACCTTTCTATACACGCTGTTAAGGTTCTTTCTCATTGAGTTTTCTTGTCAGATTTTTTTTCTTTTTTTTCACTACCAGGAAATAGCAACTTGAAAGCTGCAATTAAGACTTGCTTGGTCCCATCAGTGTCAGAGCAGAGAGGGTGGAAGATAAATGTTTGAATTTATGACTTCATATTTCATTTTTGTGATATTTTGAAGCTTAGTGGTATCATAAACTGGTCTTCATAATACTTTCATGGGTATACAAGAAAAGGCTGTGAATCTACAATAATTAGGAATCATTCCTATTTTACAAATGAAGTTCCCACCAACTGTAGCAAATACAGTAAAAACAGTAAAAACTGGGACACCTAAAATAATTTCAGTAGTTGTCCTAACACTGGAACAGTTTGGTTTAGCAATGCAAAAATGCATCCAAAAGATGTAGAGGGAATGGCAAATAGTGTAGACCCAGATCAGACTGCTCCAAAAGGATCTGCATTATTTGCACAGACCTATCTGTCCCAGTACTTAGAATTTTTTACAATGTTACTTAATATTTTGCAGAACTGGCATCAAGAATTTTAATGAAAAGAATAAAGAAAAGGTAAGCTTATATAATGTCCACTTAGAGGTGAAAAGGACTATATGTCTTCAATTTTTATGCTGCTAGCATTTTTACCTCCTCGGGGATGGTGAGTGTCATGCAAATGTGTTTGATATGGGAGACTATGCTTTTAGGCTGACTGGTATTAATTAGGGTAGGCAGTTAGAGCAATTTGCTTGGACTGATCACAGGCGCTTGAAGTTTTATGCTATTGATGCCGCTAAATATCCATGCTATGAGCTATTTTGAAGAAATTGCCAGGTGTGCAAGCTTGTGTTCAGACTCCATTATGGTCTCCAATTTCCGGTGTATCAACGTCTCCAGCGTTATCAGGTTCTATTACTGGAAAAATGAAGTGATTCTGCGAATAACGATCCTCTTAAATGTACAGCTTCCTACTCTGTCAAATCTTTAATCAACAAAATCGCCGACCAGACTGTGCGGATGCGCAAGCTAATCTGCATCTCTGATGTTTGCAAAGTCAGTACATGCCGGCCTCAGTCAACAAGTGAAAATTTTATGCCAACGTTACTGCGCAGTTTTGGCGTTGTTTACACGAAAATAATGACGTCATTTTCATTATGTTTGCTCCAAGTTTTTACTTGTAAGAAACGTTTTGACCAAAAATAGGACAAACAAAATATTGTAAATGCATGGAAACAGTGATTCAACGACATTGGTCATATCTAAAAGAGTAATTGAATGATTTTGCTGATGTGTGATTTTCAAAGCGTACAAGCACATGTTCAACTTTGGCGCAGCACAGTGAACCGGAAACTAGACACCATAATGGCGACGAGATTTTGTGGCAAATTTTGAATTCAGGATTACAACACCCCATAGACCATAACTTAACAAATGTATCATGTTTATAGATACATTTTGAAATGATTTTTACTGGTAAGAAGTTTGCTTTTGTTGGGGTGTTTTTTAACTGGCAGTTTTAGCAGTCCAAAAGATTGGGTCATGTTTGCTTGCATACCTGGTCATTTCTTACAAAATGGCCTATAGACTTTTCAAGTTTAAAGGGTTTTGAGGTGTTTTAAGCATATAACTTCAAGCGCCTGTGGAATGATCTGAGTCTGCACTAATTACTTTGTCTGAAGTCACTTTGGTTGCTTCCCAGTCTCAGAGTGAAAGGCAACTCAAAGAGTGTTTATTGGATATTAGTCATTGAAAGATATTCTTTTTCCTGTTTTAACTAGGGTTTACCTCTTGACTTGATCACTGAGACTTTTGTCTTTGATGTGACATTTTATAGTAGATTTCAAAGAATAAAGAGTTAAAGCAAAGACAGATGCTGTAAAATCTAAAAAAGATTGGGATACCTAAAATAATTACCATAGTTGTCCTGAAAATGGAACAGTTGGGGGTTTTCCAGACAATATGAAATGGTAGACAGTGTTGATCCTTATCAGACTGCTCCTTTTAGGAGCAGGCTGATATGGATCTGCACTGTTTGCTCATAAACATTTTTCCCAATACTTAAAATTTTTTGTGCTACATATAATGATATCAGATAATGAGGATAATTCTGAGGTAATCTCAATTTTTATTAGAAAACCTCACTGAGATGTTTATATTGAAGGGTCACAACATACTTTGATGGAGAAATAAGATAGAAATATCCCAGAATTATAAAATAAGATTATTTGTATCTGGAGTAAGTAATAGTTATACTATGGTTTGTCGGCCTGTACAAGGAGATTATCCACGAGCTTTAGCAAGTGGATTATCTCCCATACAGACGGACAAACCATGCTATAACTATTATATACCACACTTACCAGTGTAGACCTTGCTCATTGTGTAATATTTTGTGCTAAACTTGGCATTTTCTGGTTAGGTTGGTATAATGTTTGGATAATGAATGACATACAGTAGTATATTCATTCACCTAAGAACTGAAGAGCTTTAGCACTTCAGCACAAAGGATTATTTCTGTTTACACATACGTATGTGAGTTTGCCTATATTTTATATTTTTCAGATTAAGACCGGTTATTCAGAAACAATCACCATGTTTTACATGTTTGCTGTGTCAGATGCTATAGCTCAGACTCCAAATGTGACGGAAATTAGTTTTGAGGACTTTTTAAAACAAAACGGACATTTACTAGACCGTAGTCTTATGTATGAATATTACAGCAGGGATATAATCAGCAATCCAGTGTCGAAAACAGAGTAAGTTGACTTTATTTCAGACCAGGGCCCAGTTGTTCAAAGCATTGTAAGCCTAACGAGCCTGTTAAGAGGTCATCTTGTAAAGTGATTTATGAATTTATAACCAAATATACTGAACTTTTTGTTGAGAAAATGTGAGAAGCTTTTACCTTCTCACAGTTTTTCTACAAAAAAATATTGGGCATATGTGAGATATTAACATTTGTAATTTTAACGAAACCTTAACTAACGATGTTGTTAGTTTTAAACAACTGGTCCCAGGTGTTTATTTCCTCTAATACGACTTATTGGCTTACGTACCCAATCAGCTTGAGCAAGTGGTGTGTACCCAGATCAGACTGGTCCCATAGAGCTGTCTGATCTGGGTCTACACTGTTTGCTGTTTGGCCAGCAAGTTTTTGACATGTCCTTAGGTAGTAAACTCATCTATTTGAATTTTGAGGATATTTACCTTAAACATTCTAAAAATTAGGACACCTAAAGTATTTCCTGTCACTGTCCTGAAAATTGAACTCTTTGGTTTTCCAGTGAGTAATACATCTGCATGTACAAGATGCCAATGGAATGGCAAACAGTGTAGACCCAGATCAGACTGATGAGGGTAATTATGATGTACTGTAAATGAGAAGTTTGAGGAAAATCAGTCTTCTATAAAGATTTGTTGATTAGCACTTTGGGATGATTAATCTTTTCTGTTAATAAAAAAGATAGATTGTTGAGGGTCACATAGCATACATCCCACTGAACATGCGATGTTGGCACAATGTAGACCCAGTGTGATTCAAGCCGCCTGGACATTTGGACAACATAGGGTAGACATTGTACCCACATTGCATGTTAGATGAGATTGTTGAGAATTAAGAGATTGTATTCAGAATAAGCATCAAATAAACTCCTTATCATACTATAGCTACTAAGACAAAAACATTGTAAACCAATTTCATGATGGAGGTAAAACATTTGCAAGATTTCAAGTTCATTTAAAGAAATAGTAAAAGATATTTACCATAAATCTTTGCAGTTAAAGGGTTACCTTTGCATCAAATCCAGAAACAAGACTGTGTAGTGCATTGATCTAGTTATCTGTCAGCAGAGTAGGAGTTTCTAAACCTACATGTACTTTCACCATCTGTTTTACATCTTCAGATTTCTGCTACCAGACAAGAAGAGACTTCCAGGTGTATGATGATACTTGTCTGTTTACAAACACTCAGGACCATTATTGTGTTGCAGAACTGTTGCCATATGAATTTGCCCAAAATCATCCTGCCCACAGCAAATCTTAGATAATAGATGGTGGGAGAGGTTAATTGGTTGATGGGAGGAGTGGAGACGTTAACTCTGCTGTAGAAACTTTAAATGCACCCTATCAATAAAATCTAGGACAATTTCAGATGTTTCAAACATGGTGTTGCTTCAGACAAAAGGGTTGAGTGGGTAATTTCTGTTCAGTCTCCACAAAAACATGTTGTCCCTGATTAGAATTGCCTTAGTTACATATCAATGAGGAAATGTAAGAGATATTTCATTCAGTGTAACCAAACCATTTTCTGTAACAAATAGTGGCGAGTTGGGTAACTTCAGACAGGCGGGTAAATTCGGACATACCATTGCAAACAGTGAAAATCCAGATGAGACGGCTCATAATGAGCTGTCGCATCAGGATTTTCACTGTTTGGCCAGTTATTGTTTTGTTTTAGTTCCAGACAACTGACACATAAAGGAAAAAATGTCACTGTCGGAATTTACCCGCTGTCCGAAGTTACCCGACTCTCCCCTATGTCAAGGACTTGAATGGCACCTCTCATTTTCACTGTGTATAGGGTGTTATTGAGATTCAGTCGCTGGACAAACTGGGACATTCAAGGATTGTATCGGCTCAAGTAAACAAGTGTGCTGGCTTGTCGTTGAATAGTTGGTTGGTTGGTTGATTTGATGCTTAACGTCCACGGTAAACTACTAAGGTCATGTCGGGACGGTCAGTTAACCTAACCACACTATTCCTGGGCAGGCTTAGACCTCCTAAGCGGTTAACCAGTACTAAGTGCACATACTTTCGCCAGTAACTGACAACTGCCCTTCTTGAATCAGCGGAAGGAGAAACGAAAGTATGTGTGTCGTTGAATAGATTCTATGTCAACCAAACAGAAGCAGGCCAACAGTTACGTGAAGAAGGATGACAGTTCCTGTCATGTCGTTTGTATTTGTTTGATTTTTAGCTCGCCTGAACGAAAGTTCAGGAAGAGCTATTGTTGTCACCACGGCGTCCGCGTCAGCGTCCGCGTCCGCGTCAGCGTTCGAATTGGATGTTTTGGTTAAAGTTTTTTAAAGACCTATATCTCCTTAACCCATGGATGGATTCTTTTGATACTTGCACTGTAGATAGATATTGGTCCAAAGTTTATCAGGGTACCACCCCCACCCCACTCAGTGACCTTGATGTCAAGGTCATGGACTTAGAAAATTGGGAGTTTTTTTGGACTGGATGTTTTGGTTAAAGTTTTATAAAGCCCAATATCTCCTTAACCCATGGATGGATTCCTTTGATATTTGCACTGAAGTTAGATATTGGTCTAAAGTTTTTGAAGGTACTACCCCCACCCCCCTCAGTGACCTTGATGTCAAGGTCATGGACTTAGAAAATTGTCTTTTTATTGATTGGATGTTTTGGTTAAAGTCTTTTAAAGACACATATCTCCTGAACCCATTGATGAATTCTTTTTATATTTGCCCAGTAGCTAGAGCTACAGAATACTACCCCAACCCCGCTCAGTGACCTTGATGTCAAGGTCAGGGACTTAGGAAATTTTGGTCTTTATTAAAGTTTTGTAATTGCATACTGATTCATAATGCTTTGCAGAGATTTAGTTTATACTTGAACTGATGTTAGACACTTTTTTGAGTTTTTACAAAACACCTTATACTTACCCCACTGGATGACCTTGAAGTCAAGGTCATCGACTTAGAATTTTGTCTTAAAGATTTTGGTTAAAGTTTTATACTTATGAAGAAATAATTCACAGTGCCACGATGATGGACTCAGTTGATACTAATACTTGGACTGATGTTAGATAATGGTTGCTGGTACAGCTTAGCCTCCCCCTTCCCCCCCCCCCCCCCCCCCAGCCCCAGCCCCAACCTCCCCCACCCCCCCCACCCCCACCCACCCCCCACCCCTCAGTTTTTTTTTACCTCAAGCTCATGGACTTGGAATTTTTTTTTTCATTTTTTTTATTTTAATTTTATTTTAAGACTTATTTCTGAGATAGCTTTTGTTTATAAATGTGTTTTAATTTTGTACATGCTTGCCTGAAGTTTTATGCATAACAGTCCACACCACCATAGCGGCTATGTGATGGGCAAGCACCAATTCAGGCGAGCTATGCTGTCGGGCGACAGCTCTTGTTAAACCATGCCACGAGAGCAGATATTTGTAGTAGACATTAAGATGTATGGAAACATTGCCCAAGATCACATTGGCACTGCAATAATTGCCAAAGCTCCAGATAAGAAGGGGTGACAAGTATAATTCTGTGATTATTTTTCTTATTTCTCATCAAAAACATACATTGTGACCCCTCATTAGAACCGTCTCAGCGAGACGGTTCTAATGTGGGGTCACAATGTATGTTTTAATGGAAAAATAAGGAAATTTATCCTTAAATTATCCCAGTTACCCCTTCTTATCTGGAGCACTGATTTGCCTTTTTGTGATGAGAAGTTATTGGTGTATGGATACACCTGCATCTTTTTCTGACATTTTTATAAAGGGAAACAACTTTTGTTACTTTCTGTTTGCATCCCTGGGCAACCAAACTTTTCCAAAAACTGGCTAACTCTTAAAGAAAAGGATTTGCTTCTGGAGGAAAAAAGGTCTGCTCTTAACAGAAAGGATTTGTTCCTTGAAAAGCAAATTCATTCCAATAACAGTTGGTCTACTCTTCAATGACAGTTTTTGCCCCCTAGAGGGGCAAATTCTTCTCTTTGCAAGTTGACCCCCATCAAAAGGGATGCAAAAATGAAAATGGCAGAGTTGTTTGCCCTGAAAAGAGATTTTATGCTGTCTGAGAGCAAGGTCTTTTCTTTAAGTATAACCCCAACTAGAGAAGAGATTTACTGAACAGGGAAGTTGTTAGTATCCTGTTTAAGTTGTCTCCCCTGTAAAAATGGCAGCGAGATTATAAAGGTGTATGCATATGCCTTAACAGTGATATCTGAGCTTGACGTGCAAAGCTGTGCAGACAGAGCGGAGTCTTCACTTGTTAGTACAAAGATTCTTTATTAAGAAGTCCATATATTTTGGGTGGAAAAGTGAAAGACTGATTAGACGGACGTGCAGGCTGATCTGAATCTTCACAATTTGCAAATGCAATAAGGCAGTTTTGTCTCTCTGGGGACGAGCAGGAGTGAGACATCAGTATTAGTGTTGTCAGGTTTACTGTTCGAGCACTGTTTTGTGACAGTGCAATGACAGGCTAGACACTGTCTGTTGTGGAAATCTTGTATCATGGCACAGAGCTCCAGATAAGAAGGGGTAACAGAGATAATTCAGGGATAATTTTCCTTATTTTTCCATTAAAACATACATTGTGACCCATCATTAGAACCGTCTCGGCGAGACGGTTCTAATGAGGGGTCACTATGTATGTCAAGACGGTTCTAATGAGGGGTCACTTTGTATGTTTTCATTGAGAAATAAGAAAAATTATCTCTGGATTATCCCTGTTACCACATCTTATCTGGAACTCTGAATTATTGGCATGGCTCATTTTATGTTGGTGAAGTCTGTGATAGAACTCGTTTAATCCATCAGTCTCTGAATTATCCCTGTTACCCGAGACGGTTCTAATGAGGGGTCACTATGTATGTTTTCATTGAGAAATAAGAAAAATTATCTCTGAATTATCCCTATTACCACATCTTATCTGGAACTCTGAATTATTGGCATGGCTCATTTTATGTTGGTGAAGTCTGTGATAGAACTCGTTTAATCCATCAGTGCTTTTAGTATTAATAAGAACATGATCTACCTCTACGACCCAGGGGGGCATACAATGAAATTGTGTTGTATCAATGTTGATACAACAGTTCAATGTTATGTCTCTCTACTGTGGATGTTCTAGGATTTTAATGTGTTCTTGTTTGATTTTAGGTCATAATACATTGTACATGTATATTGTTTATGTTGTTAGTATAATTCATTGAAACTCATATGAATAAACTAAGTTTTTAGCTCACCTGAGCCGAAGGCTCAGAGGTGAGCTTATAGGATGGGAGTCGAGCCGTCGTCCGTCCGTTTTTAACTCACCTGAGCCGAAGGCTCAGAGGTGAGCTTATAGGATGGGAGTCGAGCCGTCGTCCGTCCGTGGGTCCGTACGTACGTCAACACTTTCAAACATAAATATCTCAGAGACCAGTGGGCCGATCGCAATCAAATTTTATCTGAAGCATCATTTGGGTGGGGGAAAGGCTGCATTAGGTTTTGGTGCTGATCAGCTCAGAACTCTGGTTTCCATGGCAACAGATAGCCCCCATAGGGTTATAATGGGGAAAACGGCGTCATCACGTTTTCTCGACTGTTTTTGATTAGATCCTTATCATACTTGCAGGTAATGATGACATACACAAGAGCTTGGATGAGTTCGAAATTTGGCTGGATTCGAGCACAGACTACGGAGTTAGCTGCCCTTGAGCGTTTGAAAAAATCCCATAGGGTTATAATGGGGAAAATGGCGTCATCACGTTTTCTTAACTGTTTTTGCTTAGATCCTTATCATACTTGCAGGTAATGATGACATACATAAGGGCTTGGATGAGTTCGAAATTTGGCCGGATTCGAGCCCAGACTACGGAGTTAGCTGCCCTTGAGCGTTTGAAAAAAATCCCATAGTGTTATAATGGAGAAAACAACGTCATCACATATTTTTAGAAAAACTTTGTCATCGCTCTATTGCCTACATTTCTCAACGGATTTTGAAATAACTTCACACAAATGTAGGGCATGACAATATCTCGAGCAAGTTCGACTTTCAGGATGCTGCGCCCAAGGTCAAGGTCACTGTGGCTATTTTTAGAAAAATTTTGTCAGCACTCTAGCACCTGCATTTCTCAGCAGATTTTAAAGTAACTTCACACAAATGTAGGGCATGACAATATCTTGAGCAAGATTGACTTTCAGGGTGCTGCACCCAAGGTCAAGGTCACTGGCTATTTTTAGAAAAACTTTGTCAGCGCTCTATCACCTACATTTCTCAGCAGATTTTAAAATAACTTCACACAAATGTAGGGCATGACAATATCTCGAGCAAGATTGACTTTCAGGGTGCTGCACCCAAGGTCAAGGTCACTGTGGCTATTTTTAGAAAAACTTGGTCATCGCTCTAGCGCCTACATTTCTCAACGGATTTTAAATCAACTTCACACAAATGTAGGGCATGACAATATCTCAAACAAGTTTGACTTCCAGGGTGCTGCACCCAAGGTCAAGGTCACTGTGGCTATTTTTAGAAAAACTTTGTCAGCGCTCTAGCACCTACATTTCTCCATGGATTTTAAAATAAAGTCACACAAATGTAGGGCATGACAATATCTCGAGCAAGTTCGACTTTCAGGGTGCTGCACCCAAGGTCAAGGTCACTGTGGCTATTTTTAGAAAAACTTTGTCATTGCCCTAGCACCTTCATTTCTCCATGGATTTTGAAATAACTTGACACAAATGTAGGGTATGACAATATCTCGAGCAAGTTAGACTTTCAGGATGCTGTGCCCAAGGTCAAGGTCACTATGGCTATTTTTAGAACAACTTTGTCATTGCTCCTACATTTCTCAACGGATTTTAAAATAAATTCACACAAATGTAGGGCATGACAATATGACTTTCAGGGTTCTGCAATCAAGGTCTTTGATTAGATCCTTATCATACTTGCAGGTAATGATGACATACATAAGAGCTTGGATGAGTTCGAAATTTGGGTGGATTTGAACACAGACTGCGGAGTTAGCTGCCCTTGAGCGTTTGAAAAAAATCCCATAGTCTTATATTGGAGAAAACAACGTCATCACATTTTCATTTTTCATCGGATCCTCTTCATACTTGCAGGTAATGAGGATATGCATAAAAGCTTGGATTAGTTAGCATTTCGGCTAGATCCCACCACTGACTATGGAGTACCTGCCCTGAGCATCCAAAAAATCAGTGTTGCAACTTTTTCTTGGTTTCTACTGATCCGATCCTTTTCAAACTTGCAGGTAATGAGGAAATGCATAATATCTTAAACAAGTTCAAATTTTGGCCAGATCAGGCCAACCACTACGAAGTTAGCTGCCCTTGACAGCTCTGTCTATTGTGCTCTTGATCGGATACTTTTTAAACTTGCATATTAAATGAGGGCATACATAATGTTTTGGATGAGTTTAATTTTCAGCCTGATTGGACCACTGACTGTGGAGTTAGCTGCCCTTGAGCATCTTAAATATCCCTATAGGTTTACAATGTCTCTCAGGTGAGCAATTGTTGCCCTTTGGGCTACTTGTTAAGCTTTGTGTTTTGTTTTCATGCTTCTGTTGCCTGTGTGGCCATTACCGGTATCCTTAATATTTTTATGCCTATGGAGAATGAATACAGTACACATTCAGGTATGCCTACGGAGAATGGATACAGTACACATTCAGGTATGCTTATGGAGAATGAATACAGAACACATTCAGGGATGCCTCTGGAGAATGGATACAGTATACATTCAGGTATGCCTATTGAGAATGGATACAGTACACATTCAGGTATGCCTATGGAGAATGAATACAGAACACATTCAGGGATGCCTCTGGAGAATGGATACAGTACACATTCAGGTATGTCTATTGAGAATGGATACAGTACACATTCAGGTATGCCTATGGAGAATGGATACAGTACACATTCAGGTATGCTTATGGTGTATGGATACAGTACACATTCAGGTATGTCTATGGAGAATGGATACAATACACATTCAGGTATGCCTATGGAGAATGGATATAGTACACATTCAGGTATGCCTATGGAGAATGGATACAGTACACATTCAGGTATGCCTATAGAGAATGGGTACAGTAAACATTCAGGTATGCCTATGGGGAATGGATACAGTACACATTCAGGTATGCCTATGGAGAATGGATATAGTACACTTTCAGGTATGCCTATGGAGAATGGATACAGTACACATTCAGGTATGCCTATGGAGAATGGATACAGTACACATTCAGGTATGCCTATGGAGAATGAAGACAGAACACATTTAGGTATGCCTATGGAGAATGGATATAGAATACATTCAGGGGAAGCAACTCTGCCATTTTCATTTTGTCTCCCTTCCTTATGAGAGTCAACTCTTAAGCTATCAACTCATACTATTATTTCCTTCAAGAATAGGCCTCATTTTCAAAGGGCTTCCTCATCCAGGAAAATAAACAGGGGTTCATGTATGTACCACTTATTTTGCTCACATTCTGTAAGTTTCCTGTCTGCCTTGGTTCATCCATTCTATGCCACTCACCCACTGTATGTATGTGCTCTTTGGTGGGTCAAAATTCATAGTGTAAAACTTTTATTGTGTATCTTGTTTAATTTGTTGGACACCTCAGAATATCTAACACGACTCTTCCATTGTTGAAGTGTGCCAAATCCAGTTGCCTCTTCTAGATGTTTTATAAACTGTTGGCAAGCAGTGCAGATCCAGATCAGACTGCTCCTGAGGAGCAGTTTGATCTGGATCTACACAGTTTGCTCATATTGCTGAATATTCCAGATAAATATGGCACACCAAATTACATCTCGAGTTGTAAATTGGTGTTTTAAGTAATTCCTATGTGATTTATATCTCTGACAATAAAACTTAAAATCTGGCATTACATGTACAACTGTAAAATCAAAATATGTAAATCTTGCATTTCTTGGAAGGTGGTAGTGAAAAATATCCTGAGGAATATGATTTTCAAACATGATTGAGCTGAAGTTGATGATAATCATGTTTTGAAGGGACACTTTTTACTATCAACCTTTCATTTATGGCATTCATTCCGTTATCAGAACATCATGGAAAACAGACAAGAATATGTTGATTTTACCATGTAATACAGAGTTTGAATTTCATTAGAATATTTGTTTTATGTAAATCCTCTTACTAATTGTGTTTCTAAAGGTATTGGGAGTACATCACAGGGATACAGACTAACTCATTTTTCAAAGGAGCAAGCTGGGCCCCTAAAAACTGAAAACTAGTCGCCCAGCCAGAAATTTAGGGGCCCACATTTAAAACGTGAGAATCTTTTATTCAGAATCTGCGCGAGAATTGCACCGTTTCCGTAGGCTTTGTAAACCCTCCTTTCTTCAGGGTTTTGCTTCCTTTGAGCAATCGGGTGTGAAACACTAGCGATGTATCGCCACACTACGCTCAAAAATGCATAAACGGCTAAGATATCTAGCTGCCAAATCAATCTGTCTGTCTATCGTACATTACGGGGAGGCGGCCATGTTGTTTTTCTCGATAGTGAGTAAAATCCAACACACAAGTATGACGGAACACCGAATATTCTTAGTAGATATCGGCGCGGAAGTTAGCAATACCCTTTGAGGTGACGGATTTTACTCCAAGCCGAAAATATGCCAGACACTCGCCGACAGCTCACGATCGCAAACTGGGCGACTGTCATTTTAATTTTAGGCGCCCAGCCGATTTTTTACTCGCAGTGAGCGAGTGGGCGACCGCTAGTCTGTATCCCTGCATCAGCAGGCTTTTAATCTTGTAAAATGGATCTAGATCTCTGGGATTGGTTTGGAAGAGAGAAAACCCATTTTAGAGCTCAATTACACAAGACAGATTTATATATTTGTGGTATATTTTGAATGGAAAAACTCGGCTCCCGTCTCATAACCAAATAAATACCATACTTGGCTTTCTCACTTGTGCCCCGGCATAGGCTCAAACCCACAGCAGTGAGAGACCTAATGTTTAAGAGTCAGCACTCTTAACCAACAGCCCACGGAGGCCCATTCAAAACACTAATGTGGTGATAGTCTACATTACTACCTTCTTGTTTATTGACAATATACATTGCTCTTTTACTTGGGATTTTAGGCTGAGGCCTTCATGGCCTAGTGGTTAAGTGACAACACTTAAACATTAGGTCTCACCACTGTGGGTTTGAGCATCATTTGAGGAATATGTGAGAAAGCCAAATTCTGCTTCTGGAAGGTCAAATGTTTTTTCTCTGGGAGCTGTTGTTTTCACCCTGGGTACCTTTGCTTTGTGATCAGCCCAACGTAAATGAAATATTCTTGGGCTGTAAAACCCATATCAGAAAAAAAACCTATTCTGCCAGCTCTTTGAGTGTAATGATGTGAGGTATCTATGCTAATACATTACAACACTATGCTAGACAAATGCTGTATCATGCTAAGAAGAGATGTTGCCGTCAATTTGTATCCACATGGCTTATTCAGTGCTGGGATCAACATATGAACATACACGTATTCTTTAGAATTTATTATATTTTTCTTTTTTTCTCATAAATATTTTTAACAACAGCATCAAATATTAACACCATTTAGGTCTTAAATGATTATCACATTTTGCCAGATCAGTAATATTTGAAGATAGTAAAATTATTCAATACATGGTATAAAAACAAATAATATGTAAACTGAAGCTGGTTGTTCAATTCCAAAAATAAAGCGAAACAATACATTTGCCTCAGAACTAATAAAGTGGTGTCTTCATATACATGTACATATCTATTTGAGCCACGACACGACAAAACAAAGTGGTTGTGCACCCAGCGCAGACTAAGATCAGCCTGGACAGCTGCCCAGTCTGATCCGACTCTTCGCAAAGTGTTTAAGGGTAGCTAAGAGTCTCAGCTACCTCCATGCGGACAGCAAAGACTGATCAGACTGGGCAGATGCCCATGCTGATCTGAGTCTGCACTGGGCGCATAACCACTTTGTTGGTTTTGTCGTGTTGTGGCTCATTTATGCTTTTATTAAATCTGGATGGAATGTCAAGGACACAGGAAGCTGTTCTGGACAATTATATTTAATAATTTGTTTTGCCAGGTTTGGACGGAATGTTATGTAAATGCCACCTTGACAAATAAAGTGGATGGAATGGTATGCGAGCAGAAAATCTTGGATAAGCTCCTTTAATGGCATGAAATAAGGCATATTATGTTTTAGAAACTCTTTAAAATTGTTGAAACTTTATGCATAATAGCATCAAATTTCTTAAAGATTTTAAAGAGTTTTTAAAACATTATTTCTGATGCTCCCACAATTAATCAAAACAAAGTTTAAAAATATGAAAAATGGTAAACAAAATATAAGCTTTATAATTTCTTAAAAGACTTGCTGAGTTGTTCTGACATGAATTTGAATTTATTTCTTACAACAAAGTTTCGTAAATTGATAACATTCACCGTCTCTGAGCTCCTGATTGCGGAAACATTTGATGGGATTTTAGAGACAATTTGTACCTATACCTTTTAAAACTTATGTTGTGGTCACTCATAAGAACCCCCTTATTCAGGGGTTTTTATAAGGGGCAACAATCCATGTACTGATACAGCAATAAAAATTATTCCATATATATTAAACCCCTCTCTTCTCTGGAACTGTGTTGTTTTGGAGGTACTCTGTTTCTTGCATTAAACATGCGATACTTGTTGAACATTTATGCAGTCGTTGAAACTTAGGTCACTAGAAAATTCATACTGTCTTCTTTTAAACTGTCATGCCACTATTTGCTCAGAAAACCTCTTCAAATTCACTAATATTCACAAACTGGCATTTAATGTTCTTATTTTGTACTTATGCAATAAAACTTGGTCCCTGTCCATGTACACTATCGATGAAATGCACTGAAATATCTACAATGAGACTGCATGGATTGGAATATTTATGAAACTGAAGTTTTCAAAGCTTTGGAGCAGATTTCATGCATGTTTACTCCATAATTACATCTTTTGGCTTGTGGCGAAGTTGTATGGCATATTTTCAGACTTGTTTTGCAGCTATCTGTATGAATTTTGTAGATTGTGTTATTCTCCATGGATTTATTTCTTTTCACCATCCTGAAAGAAAACAGCAAAAGAATGGTAAAAATCATGTATTAATCTATTAAGCTAAAAATTGTAAAAGCAGGCATGGCTGTCAAAGACTCCTTATTATCCCCTCGCACCACGAAGTGGCGAGGGGATATAGGTTTTGTCCCGTACGTAAGTACGTATGTTCACCTTTTGTCATCGCTCTAGCGCCTACATTTCTCAACAGATTTTAAAATAACTTCACACAAGTGTAAGGCATGACAATATCTCGAGCAAGTTCGACTTTCAGGGTGCTGCGCCCAAGGTCAAGGTCACTGTGGCTATTTTTAGATTAACGTCAGCGCTCTAGTGCCTACATTTCTCAATGGATTTTGAAATAACTTCACACAAATGTAGGGCATGACAATATCTCGAGCAAGTACGACTTTCAAGGTACTGCGCCCAAGGTCAAGGTCACTGTGGCTATTTTTTGAAAAACTTTGTCAGCGCTCTAGGGCCGACATTTCTCAACGGATTTTGAAATAACTTCACACAAATGTAGGGCATGACAATATCTCGAGCAAGTACGACTTTCAGGGTGCTGTGCCCAAGGTCAAGGTCACTGTGGCTATTTTTAGAAAAACTTTGTCATCGCTCTAGCACCTACATTTCTCAATGGATTTTAAAATAACTTCACACAAATGTAGGGCATGACAATATCTCGAGCAAGTTTGACTAACAGGGTGCTGCGCCCAAGGTCAAGGTCACTGTGGCTATTTTTAGATAAACGTCAGCGCTCTAGTGCCTACATTTCTCAATGGATTTTGAAATAACTTCACACAAATGTAGGGCATGACAATATCTTGAGCTGGTTCGACTTTCAGGGTGCTGCACCCAAGGTCAAGGTCACTGTGGCTATTTTTAGAAAAACTTTCTCAGCGCTCTAGCGTCTACATTTCTCAATGGATTTTGAAATAATTTCACACAAATGTAGGGTATGACAATATCTCAAGCAAGTAGTCTTGTGCGAGGGGATTTGTATCGCCTGCGATGCCTTGTTATACTAATACTACCACCATTTATTTTGTTTACAAAGACAATTTTAAAAAAAAAAGTGGCTCAAGAGTGACAAGATTTGAGCCATGACACGAGAAAACCAACAAAGTGGTTGTGCGCCCAGCGCAGACTCAGATCAGGCTGGGCATCTGCCCAGTCTGATCAGAGTCTTTGCTGTCCGCATGCAGATAGCTTACTACCTTTTAAGCACTTAGAGTCTGTTCAGTTTGGGCAGATGCTCAGGCTGATCTGAGTCTGTGCTGGGCGCACAACCACTTTGTTGGTTTTCTCGTGTCACAGCTCATTTGCACTTTTGTTGATTTTCCTAATCCTTTGTCCTTTTGTACTGGCGAGGATTTGTTGCCAACAGCATAAACACAATCATTAGTGCAAAATTCAGAAAAGACGGGCATCTCCTTTTGAAGATTTCTTTGGCCACGGTTATAACTACTCATATTTTTCACTGGCAGATGCCGCTTTGACTGATTTGCAAAGATCAGTTTTAGAAGGAGTTTTGCCAAGAGATGTTAACACTATTGCCAGTGATGAAAAGAGCAGAATTTGCAAACAGCATAGATCCTGATGAGGCAGCTCGTCATGAGCCACCTAATCTAGATCTACACTGTTTGCCCTCTAGTTTATGAATTCTCAATATGATATAGATTAAATGAAACTTTTTTTGAAGTTTTGCAGACGTAAATTTTGTTGTCTGCTTTTTGGCATTTAAAGGGTTAATACAAGACATGGCATGGGTAAAGGCATGCTTCACCTATTGGCAATTTGGCACACACTGAAGACTCATGCCAGCCCATGCCTACATCTGAGTATGCTGGAGCCTTCAAGCCGCTCATTTTGATTCCTCAGAGACCATCAATGATTACAGCCATCAACAAAGGCACAGACTGGACTGCACAGATGTGCAGGATTGTTGTTAACATATATGCATTAAGCACCATTCTAGCATTATGTGGTTCATATTTTGCTGATAAAGGCAATTAAGGTAAATGGGAAGACTAATGGGAACCAACTCTATTTTCATCTTTCAATTGGAGGTCAACTCTTAAAGGAAAGAGTTTGCTCCTAGAGGAGCAAATTCTTCCCTCTAAAAGTAGATCTCTTTTTGAAGAGCTTTTATTCCAAGGAAACAACCAGTAAGTCAAGAAAGTTTTCTCCTTCTTATGCAAAAAACTTCGAGGTTTTCCTGAAAATCAGAGCTCCAGATATTGAGAAGTACTGAGATACTTTCTGTTCATTCTGCGTAAAAATATGTCACTCTTCATAGGAACTGCTCATGAGTATATTTATATGAATGGAAAATGAAAACTCCCACTATTATCAATACTACCTAATATTCACTGGAGTTTTGGCTGCAAAGTTTCAATATGGCTTCACATGAAAGAAAAATGTCATTTTATTTATTTCAGCTGTATATTCTTACCTTTTCTCCCCCATCTTGTTCTTGGTCTTCAGGGATTGGCGATTGCTGCAAGGAAAAAGCAGATGTATTAAACCACTGCCTTCATTGTTTACATAATTTGAATCAAATCAGACAACCTGAACTGTGAATATGTTGGAACTGGACTTGCAGACATGTCCACATTGACTGTAGAAAGAAGAAGGATACCCAAATGACTTGGATCAGCTTATGCATGTGCAGACATCAGTCTTTTCTTATTCACAGATGTCTCAGGATCCAGTTTTTATGCAAAGGGGAAGAATCTAATCATACTGCATAGACCCGAAGGTTGATCTATGTTTTCTCTGTTGCCATATGTTTAAGTTACATTTTCTCATGCCATAAAAACATCTAGCTCATGCGTGATAACCAATTTATTCTTCGATTCTCAAGAAACTTTTACAAGGGCTAAGTAAAGGATCTGCAATCTAATCAATTACAACTTTACAATTTGTAATTCTGTTACGGCATTCAAGTTTATCCAACTTTCCAACAATGGTAAAAATTTGCAAAACATTTAGGTTCTTGAAATCTACAATGAACAATAAGATGTCTTTGTTTTATCAAAACTTACGATAAACTGTAAAACTGAAAATTTAATGAACGTACAATTCTCAATGCTTCTTTTTCCTGGAATTAAACTTTATTGAAATATTTTCATTAAGTTTGGAATTTCTTATTCTCAAAAGGTAAATGCAGAACATTAAAGGACATTTGCTTAGAAATTTGCTTATGCATAGAAATGCAAATGTTTAGAAAACAAACTTCTTGGCAATACACCCCACTTACAGCAGACATAAATTTCCTTTGAATGCTGCATATAAGTATCAGCAGGTGACATTTTAAACTATTTTCTTTTAATTTTTCACAAAAAACTAGGGATTGACATTAGATTCAAATAGCCCCTGAAAGAGGGGTGATCTGTATCTGATATAACGCCAGCTTTCTGCTAAGAACTAGAAGAATACAACATGTCCGCAAACTGGTCATATAACCAACAGCAGGCTAGAGTCAAGGTTTACAGGGTTGCCACTGTCAGGGAAAACATTTGGAAAATGTTTTTTTTTTTCCAGGTCCGGGAAATTTGTAAAACGACTTGAAAAGTCAGGGAATCTGAAAATCAATGGCTATAGCAGTCTTCAGAAAGTATACTTATTCTATTCTGTTCAAGTAAAAAGGATGTACTTTCTAAGGAGATATAGTCCAGGCAAACTGGCGACTTTTTTCCCTAAACCCAAAACAAATTGCAACAAAAGCTTTTTTTGCATTTTTTAGCTCGCCTGAGCACGAAGTGCTCAGGGTGAGCTTTTGGGATACCGTGATGTCCGTCGTCCGTCCGGACGGACGTCCGGACGTCCGGACGGACGTCCGTCAACTTTTGCTTGTGTACACTCTAGAGGGCACAGTTTTGATCCAATCTTCATGAAACTTTGTCAGAATGTTTATCTCTATAAAATCTAGGCCAAGTTCGAAACTGGGTCATGTCGGGTCAAAAACTAGGTCACTAGGTCAAATCTTAGAAAAACCTTGTGTACGCTCTAGAGGTCACAGTTTTGATCCAAACTTCATGAAACTTTGTCAGAATGTTTATCCTCATAGTATCTAGGACAAGTTCGAAACTGGGTCACGTCGGGTCTAAAACTAGGTCACTAGGGCAAATCATAGAAAAACCTTGTGTACGCTCTAGAGGACACAGTTTTGATCCAATCTTTATGAAACTTTGTCAGAATGTTTATCTTCATAAAATCTAGGCCAAGTTCGAAACTGGGTCATATCGGGTCAAAAACTAGGTCACTAGGTCAAATCTTAGAAAAACCTTGTGTACGCTCTAGAGGACACAGTTTTCATCCAAAGTTCATGAAACTTTGTCAGAATGTTTATCTCCATTAAATCTGGGCCAAGTTCGAAACTGGGTCATGTGGGGTCAAAAACTAGGTCACTAGGTCAAATCTTAGAAAAACCTTGTGTACACTCTAGAAGGCACAGTTTTGATCCAAAGTTCATGAAACCTAATCAGAAAGTTTATCCTTATAATATCTAGGATAAGTTTGAAACTGGGTCACGTCGGGTCAAAAACTAGGTCACTAGGTCAAATCATAGAAAAACCTTGTGTACGCTCTAGAGGACATAGTTTTGGTCCAATCTTTATGAAACATTGTCAGAATGTTTATCCTTATAATATCTAGAACAAGTTCGAAACTGGGTCTTGTTGGGTCAAAAACTAGGTCACTAGGTCAAATCTTAGAAAAGCCTTGTGTACGCTCTAGAAGGCACAGTTTTGATCCAAAGTTCATGAAACTTTGTCAGAATGTTTATCCTCATAATATGTAGGACAAGTTTGAAACTGGGTCATATCGGGTCAAGAACTAGGTCACTAGGTCAAATCATAGAAAAACCTTGTGTACGCTCTAGAGGACACAGTTTTGATCTAATCGTTATGAAACTTTGTCAGAATGTTTACTTCTATAAACTCTCGGCCAAGTTTGAAAGTAGGCCATGTCGGGTCAAAAACAAGGTCACTAGGTCAAATCATAGAAAAACCTTGTGTACGCTCTAGAGGACACAGTTTTGATCCAAAGTTCATGAAACTTTGTCAGAATGTTTATCCTCATAATATGTAGGATAGGTTTGAAACTGGGTCACGTTGGGTCAAAAACTAGGTCACTAGGTCAAATCATAGAAAAACCTTGTGTACGCTCTAGAGGACACAGTTTTGATCCAATCTTTATGAAACATTGTCAGAATGTTTATCTCCATAAACTCTAGGCCAAGTTTGAAACTGGGTCATGTCGAGTTTAAACTAGGTCACTATGGTCAAATCTTAGAAAAACCTTGTGTGCGCTCTAGAAGGCACAGTTTTGATCCAAAGTTCATGAAACTTTGTCAGAATGTTTATCCTCATAATATGTAGGACAAGTTTGAAACTGGGTCATGTCGGGTCAAAAACTAGGTCACTAGGTCAAATCATAGAAAAAACATCGTGTATGCTCTAGAGGACACAGTTTATATCTAATCTTTATGAAACTTTGTCAGAATGTTTACTTCCATAAACTCTCGGCCAAGTTTGAAAGTAGGCCATGTCGGGTCAAAAACAAGGTCACTAGGTCAAATCATAGAAAAAACTTGTGTACGCTCTAGAGGACACAGTTTTGATCCAAAGTTCATGAAACTTTGTCAGAATGTTTATCCTCATAATATGTAGGACAGGTTTGAAACTGGGTCATGTCAGGTCAAAAACTAGGTCACTAGGTCAAATCATAGAAAAAACATCGTGTATGCTCTAGAGGACACAGTTTATATCTAATCTTTCTGAAACTTTGTCAGAATGTTTACTTGCATAAACTCTCGGCCAAGTTTGAAAGTAGGCCATGTCGGGTCAAAAACAAGGTCACTAGGTCAAATCATAGAAAAAACTTGTGTACGCTCTAGAGGACACAGTTTTGATCCAAAGTTCATGAAACTTTGTCAGAATGTTTATCCTCATAATATGTAGGATAGGTTTGAAACTGGGTCATGTCGGGTCAAGAACTAGGTCACTAGGTCAAATCATAGAAAAACCTTGTGTACGCTCTGCTGGACTAATCTTTATGAAACTTTGTCAGAATGCTAACTTCCATAAACTCTCGGCCAAGTGTGAAAGTAGATCATGTCGGTTCAAAAACAAGGTCACTAGGTCAAATCATAGAAAAACCTTGTGTACGCTCTAGAGGACACAGTTTTGATCCAAAGTTCATGAAACTTTGTCAGAATGTTTATCCTCATAATATGTAGGATAAGTTTGAAACTGGGTCATGTCGGGTCAAAAACTTGGTCACTAGGTCAAATCTTAGAAAAACCTTGTGTACGCTCTAGAAGGCACAGTTCTCATCCAAAGTTCATGAAACTTTGTCAGAATGTTTATCCTCATAATATCTAGAACAAGTTCGAAACTGGGTCACGTCGGGTCAAAAACTAGGTCACTAGGTCAAATCATAGAAAAACCTTGTGTACGCTCTAGAGGACATAGTTTTGATCCAATCTTTATGAAACATTGTCAGAATGTTTATCTATATAAACTCTAGGCCAAGTTCGAAACTGGGTCATGTCGAGTTATAAACTAGGTCACTAGGTCAAATCTTAGAAAAACCTTGTGTGCGCTTTAGAAGGCACAGTTTTGATCCAAAGTTCATGAAACTTTGTCAGAATGTTTATCCTCATAATATCTAGAACAAGTTCGAAACTGGGTCACGTCGGGTCAAAAACTAGGTCACTAGGTCAAATCATAGAAAAACCTTGTGTAAGCTCTAGAGGACACAGTTTTGATCTAATCTTTATGAAACTTTGTCAGAATGTTTATCTTCATAAACTCTCGGCCAAATTTGAAAGTAGGTCATGTCGGGTAAAAAAACTAGGTCACTAGGTCAAATCTTAGAAAAACGTTGTGTAAGCACTAGAAGGCATAGTTTTGATCCAATCTTCTTGAAACTATGTCAAAATGTTTATTGTCCGTATATCTAAGCCCCCTATGAAACTGAGTCACGTTGGCTCAAGGTCAAATCTTAGAAAAACTTTGTGTACACCCTAGAGGGCACAGTTTTGATCCCATCTTCATGAAACTGTCAGAATGTTTATCTTAATGAAATCTAGGTAAGTTTGAAACTGGGTCGTGTCGGGTCAAAAACTTGGTCACTAGGTCAAATATAAGAACGACCTTGTATACGCTCCAGAGGGCACAGTTTTGATCCAATCTCAATGAAACTGTGTCAGAATGTTTATTCTTACAATATCCAGGCCAAGTTTGAAACTGGGTCATGCCGGGTCAAAAACTAGGTCAAATGTTAGTATGGTAAAAACTCTTATAAATCTTCACCAGAGCCAGTGAACTGATTAATGCTCAGGTGAGCGATTCAGGGCCACCATGGCCCTCTTGTGTTGAGGACTAACATTCACATATGACATATCAAAAGTAGGATAAAATCGGATAATGCAAAACATATTTTTTCTGCAGTTTTACATGCGCCTATTTGCGTCTTAAATATACCAGTTATTTGTAATGTTTTATATGACGTAACATTATTGCTGTGAGTTTTATTTCTAAAAACCTATTCTGCCTCTACCAGAATTGAATCTAAAAGCTTAAAATTGAATTTGACACATTTTGTTGTTGAATGTAAAGCCATCTAGGTCTTAAAATGGTATAAATTACCCCACCTACTTTATTCTGCCTTAAAACCTGAAGTGAATTTTTGAAGGTCAGTAGCTGAACTGCAACAAGAAATATGTTATACTGATGACTAAGCTTAGCATAAACATGCTTCAATTTAGAATACTGATCTCTGAAGGCACGAGAAGTCCGAAACAAAGGCACAAAGAGCAGAATACTACATGCACAATAACACAAACAGTGCAACATACTTATGAATAGTCTTTGTAAATCTCCTCGCCAGGATTTATGAAGGGGACCACTAAACATTGCTACATACTAAATATGTAAGGCCTGGGCCTCATGGTTTCAGGGAAGATGATTTTTAAAGATTTTTCCCTATTATAAGTCAACGGGAGCTAATGACCCCTGGGGCGTGGCCAATTTGGACCCAAGGCATGGGTGGCTGGATTATGTACGTGACAACTAAACATTGTTAAATACTAAATATGTAAGCGCTGGGCCTCATGGTATCAGAGAAGAAGATTTTTGAAGGTTCTTTAGCGATAAAGCTCTATATAAACAAATGACCCCCTGGGGTGGGTCCAGTTTGGACCCCAGGGGCTTGGTTGGCAGGAGTTATGGGACACTAAACATTGCTACACACTAAATAAATATATAAGCTCTGGGCCTCATGGTTTCAGAGAAGACGATTTTTTTATAAGTTTTTCCCATTATAAGTCTATGGGAGCCAATGATTGACCCCGGGGGTGGGGGGGCAATTTGGAATTTGGATCCCAGGGGGCATGGTTAACAGGATTTATGTACGTGCTCACTAACCATTGCTAACCATTGCTAAATACTAAATGACATGTAAGCTCTGGGCCTCATGTTTTCAGAGAAAAGATTTTTGAAGGTTCTCAGCTATATAGCCCTATATTAACAAATGTCCCCTGGGGTGGGGCCAGTTTGGACCACATGGGCATGGTTGACAGGATTTATGCAGGGGACCATTAAACATTGCTACATACTAAATGTTAAGGCTCTGTGCCTCATGGTTTCAGAGAAGATTTTTTTGGGACTATGGGAGCTAATGCCCCTGGGGCGTGGCAAATTTGGACCCTAGGGGCATGGTTGACAGGATTTATGTAGGTGACCCCTAACCATTGCAACATACTAAATATGTAAGCTCTGGGCCTCATGGTTTCAGAGAGGAAAATTTTTGAAGGTTCTTTAGCTATATAGCCCTATATAAACAAATAATCCCCCGGGGATGGGTCCAGTTTGGACCCCAGGGGCAAGGTTGGCAGGATTTATGTAGGGGACCATTAAACACTGCTGCATGCTAAATACATCAGCTCTGGGCGTCATGGTTTCAAAAAAGAAGATTTTTTAAGTTTTTCTCGTCATAACTCTGTGGGAGCTAATGACCCCTGGGGGTGGCAAATTTGTATCCTAGAGGCATGGTTGGCAGGATTTATGTACGTGACCACTAACCATTGCTACATACTAAATATGTAAGCTCTGGACCTCATGGTTTCGTAGTGAAAATTTTTTGAAGGTTCTTCAGCTATATATCCCTATGTAAAGCAGTGGGCCCCTAGGGTGGGACCAGTTTGGACCCCAGGGGATGGATTGGTAGGAGTGATGTAGGGGACCACAAACCATTGTTTTATACTAAATATATAAGTAGCAACCCCAGCAGATTGGAAAGTCAGTTCAGAATTGGACAAAAAGAATTAGGGGTACCTGGACTTAGCTTGATCTGTACAGAAGTGGACTATATGTAGCAATTTCAAATACATTTCATAAGAAGGAGCATAAAATTTGGATTAGCTTGATGTATAATACATCTAGCTCTGATCAAAACTGTAGCTGACATTTGTGGGTAAAGAAAAAAATACATCTCAAATTTTCATGTTTTCAACCATAATTTTCATGAGAGGGTATGGATAGCTAAACCAAAATCCTTTGGCCAAATCAAAAGATACATGTTCAATATTCAGCACACACTTAGGAATAACACTTAGCTACATAATACTAGGTGAATTTTGAAAATATTTCAACTGATGGGAGAGAAAAAACAAATTTTAGTTAATTTTTACGAATTTTTTGCCAAAATGGTCTATTTTTGGCCTCGTTTTGGACACAAAGGTCCTCCTTTCAAACAAAAATGCTGGTGGCAAAACTTACTTTAATTTCAAACTTTTTGCTTTTAAATGAAAGAGGATATAAAAAGCTTAAAAAAGCTATGTGAATTTTGAAATTCTGTTGTATATTAACTTAGATATTAGCAAATCAATAAAAAAATTGACTGAATTTTGGTGCCGTCATACCTTAAAGAAAAAGGCAAATATGGGGTGAAAAAATTCTGAAAATCTGTCAGAATTTTCAGACTTTAAAACAGTGTAACTTCAGTTCTAGTAAAGATATTTTGAAAAACTAAACTGCACTATGCTGCTTTCAGCTAGCTCTATAAGCTGATATGAATTGTTTTTCATTTACTAAACTTTCAAAATTTCACCTGTGGTTGCTAATATAAGTTCTGGGCGTCATGGTTTCAGAGAAAAGTACTTTTTTAAGTTTTTCCCATTATAAGTCTATGGGAGCTTTATGTTGCCATGGCATCCAGAGATCCAGTCTGATCTGCCCTTTAACCTAATGCAGTCAATCCCCCATCCCAACAATGCTACACATAAAATTAGATTAAGATTGGGCAGATGGTTTAGGAGGTATGTTTTAAAGTGTGGAAGACGACAACGGACTACGGACCAGGGCTATACTGTAAGCTCACGTTGACAGATGAGATAAAACCTTAAAGAACATCCTATATTTTAACATGAAATTTCCAGTTTCATGACCTTGACCTCAAGGTCACTGAGGGGTGCGATGGTGTAAAATGTTGGACCATTATCTAGCATTAGTGAAAGTATCAACTTAAGCTATCAGTGGGTTAAAGAGATATGGGTGTTTTAATATAACCTATAACACCCAAAAGGTGGACATGGACGCGGGTGCAAACGCGGAGGCCGACACCGGGGTGACAACAATGGCTCTTCCTGAAGGTCGTTCAGGCGAGCTAAAACAATGACTTCTTTCCAGAGGAGTGGGCGGGGGTGGGGAGGTGGCTGTTAGGCGGGAAGGAGGTATAATGTGTAAATTTTGAACCAGAAAAGTGAACATTTTACCATTTGTGAATGCAAAAATGTCATGGAGGTCATCACCTAATATCCCAAAGCATGTCCAAGTTATCTGCATATTTAAACCTCCAGTGGATTATCCTTTCAACACATGAAGTACTTACTAATAGCCGGTCCACATAGTACAGTCGGTAGCGCGTCTGACTCAAGAACCAGAGGTCCTGTGTTTGATACCCGGTCCGGCTACTTACTTCCGTTTCTCCTTCCGTTGATCCAAGAAGGTCAATTGTCAGTTACTGGCGAAAGTATGTGCAATTAGTACTGCTTAACCGCAAAGGAGGTCGAAGCCGGCCTAAGAATAGTGTCGTAAGGTTAACTGACCGTCCCGACATGACCATGGCCGTTACCGTGGACGTGAAGCAACAAAACAACACTCTCAGATGTCCCATCAATTGTTTTCTTATATTTTTCTGTCACAGTCTTCATTTGAAAACATTGATTCTGTTTACTGTCTTCATTGCCACTCATATTGTCCATCTGAATAGAGGTTATGGTAAAAGCAAAATTTGCACTGGTGGGTGGGGTAAACCAATAGTAATATACTATATGATCGACCGGTTATGCATAATCAGCAAATTTAATGGTAGACAAAACCTAAAGAACAGTTTATATAACTGCATTTTCAACGCCTTCTATGGATTTAACTTGTCTAGAAATGATGTTTAGAAGTGCTTTCCGACCAAAAATAGCTGTGCAGTGGTTTAAATCCTTCGAAAACAAGACATATGAAAAAATCAAGTTTCGCATTCTCCGATTTTGTCCTACTTTCAGTATGTTAAAAATGTAGGTCTTAGGAGCTTATTACTGCAAAGAAACCTTTTGTTGCAATTTGTTTTAGGTTCTCCCACAATTTGACTGGACTAATAGTCCAGACACATCTCTCTCTTTCCTGGGGACTACTCTTATAGGAAAGAATTTGCTCCCACAGGGAGCAAATTTTTTTCCTTTAAGAGTGACCCCACCCCCAGTTTTCAAGTGATACAGTTAGGACTGTTAAAGTAAACAGTAAAAACGACTTTTGTATCAGTATACAGGCATGGAAAACAATAGACTGTCAGGGAAAATTTAGGGAAAAGTCAGGGAATTTTGAAGTGGAGGATAAGTGGCCCTGGGTTACCCAATTACCTTTCCAGCGTCTGATTTATCCATATCTGCCTCTTTCTTTTTCTCGATATTTTTCTTCTCTTGATTAATTATACTCCAGAATTCTGAGTCAGCCTTTGCATATAGATCTTCATCTTCTAGTTGTCCCTCTCCTTCCTCTTCCTCCTAAAAGGGGGAGATAAATGAGTTTATCAATAGAAAGGGAGATAATTTACTCTTTCTCTGGACTGATAATTCTCTAAAATGTTAACTTGTCTGATCATGCGCAAATGCTTATGTCTCATATACCTCTTTGTTTGGTACAAGCAAATAAAGTCAACTCTCAATATCTGAAAGTTGAAGTTCATCCCAAACTACCGATATCTTACAGTAAATTTTCTGGTCCCAGAAAATTTACTTTGAGATAATAGTATTTTGAGATAGCAGGTGTTGAAATGTAAGGAAAAATAGGCACTGTGGACAAACTATATTCTTTGAATTAAAGGGGTACTTTGAGATATCGGTGTTCGAGATATTGTTAGTTGACTGTAAATCGGTAAATAAAATGTTTGACTTCTGAGATGCAAAAAAAAAGGTGCATCAACATACTTACAATTAAAAAGTTAGGACCAGGTAAATGGTAGTAACAATGTAATAATACCTTTTCCTTTCCTTCTGCTGAACTCTTCGCTCTTTCTTTTAATTTCATTTCTCTGTGCCGAGTATCTAAGATCTTTTCTCTTCTCGTTTCTCTCTCAAACATCTGCAATGAAATACATAAACGAATAAATTTACTGACTGCAAGATGTTGTTGTTACATTGGTTTAGGTCCATGGCAAACAGCTATGGTCATGTCAGGACGGTCAGTTAACCTAACCACACTATTCCTGGGCAGGCTTAGACCTCCTAAGGGGTTAAACAGAACTATAATAATAATACTAAAGACTTAATTTTCAGTGGGTGACACAATTAGCTACATGCTACTCTTCCTTGAGGCCCACTTAACAAAATATGTTTGACCAGGTGAAATTAATGTTAACATCCAATATATACTAAGTGCACATACTTTCGGCAGAAACTGACAACTGCCCTTCTTGAATCAGCGGAAGGAGAAATAAAAGTATGTGGCCGGACCAGGTATCAAACCCGAAACCCCTGGCTCTTGAGTTAGGTGTGCTACCGACTGCGCTAAGCAAGATTTGATTTAGTACATACCTATTTAGCATTTTCTAAATAAGCAATGAAACAAGGCTCTAACAAACCTCAAGTTTCCCTGATGAATGCACTCAACTCTAATCAAAGAAACCTAACGAATCTTTGTATTCCAAAATTATACTGTTTAACCAAAATTATGAATGTTGACTTTAAAGGAAATGGATGCGATAATTCACAAAATGACTAGCTGCCCTCTGTGCTCATCAATGACAGTTCTGACTGCTCCAGAAAGCAGGTTTGCAAATAAATGTGACAAATTAATATTGAAAAGAAATTTATAATTTAAAAATACCAAAATCTTTACAAGCCCAAAGTGTGCTAAAAATACATACCAATGTCACCAAATTCTTTTCATTTCTTTGTAAACCAAAAAGACTGTCTGATAATTCTAATAACGTTGTAGTACCACTATGTGAGCCACAGGCCACCAGTCGACCCTGTTCCTGTACTCGTAAACTGTGGAGGGGTTCATCACACACCTGTAGGAAAGAACATGTTTTAAGATTTCATCTGAAAATATTAGTCATATAATGTTTAATCCATGCACTGTAAAAATTTTAAGTAGTGGGACAGACAAGTATGAGCAAAGAGTGCTGACCTAGGTCAGTCTGCTCCCTTGGGAGCAGTCTGATCTGGGTTTGCACTGTTTGCCATTCTATCTGCAGCTTTTGGACATATATCAGCATTGTAAAACCAAACTGTTCCATTTTCAGGATAGGGTATCCAAATTTTTATAAGTTTTATGATTATTATGATCCCACTACTGTACAGTTACATATATGGAAGATAGGGAATTAGAATAGATTGGTGCTGCTCTTAAAACTTTAAATTGTTTATAACAACTTGAGGACCACATAAAACTACCTTCATGTAACTGGTAACCAATTGCAGAATTTCAAAATGGATTCATCTACTTTTTGAATTTGATTGACTAGTCCATTCATCATTTGAAAAAGTTACACAGGAAAAGTGTAAATGAAATGGGTCTACACCATTTGCATAAACCAGTCTATTATCCCTTAAAGAGCTAGAAATGAAAATAGTTGAATTTGCAAACAGCCTAGATCCAGATGATGCATCTCATAATGAGCCTGCTCATCTGGATCTACACTTTGCCCTCTGGTTGTTGAATTCTCAATATTAGGGTCAAGTCAGGTAAATTCGGACAGCAGGTAAATTCGGACAGTGACATTGCTTCCTTTATATGTCAGTTGTTCGGAATTAAAACAAAAATAACTGGGCAAACAGTGAAAATCCTGATGAGATGGCTCATTATGAGCCATCTCATCTGGATTTTCACTGTTCGCAATGGAGTGTCCGAATTTACCCGCTGTCTGAAGTTTCATGACTTGACCCTATATGGCTTGGACTTAACCTTTTTTTGAATGTAGCAAACGTAAATTTTTGTCGTCTTTTTTCCGGCATTTTAAGGGTATTAGCAGGTCTTCTTCACGATCTTCATATTTAATAAGTGTGTGAAATTTGATGTTAAAAGGAAAAGTCTTAATGTTTCTGAAACCTACCTGTAGACTAAGAGTGGGGTCATTTTGTTTGAAGATAATATCCCACACATCCATGGTTCCGTCCATCTTGGTAATAAAGAACACTGAAGGTCTGATAGGACTCCAACAACCGTCTGTCAGGTAAGACTGGTACTGTCTGAAAGAAATGTTATGCTTAAGAACAAAATTTGACACGTTTAGATACTGAAAGAATGGTAAGAGGTCTGTTGTCTGTTTACATCATATTTTCTTCTATAATAAACCTTCAATAGGTGCTGGATACATATTTGACAGAGAGTTGGCATCCATCAGCATGCACATGCTACAACTGAACTTTTACACAGAAAAAATTGTGTGAGCAAAGCTGAGCAAAATCAGAATCTGCAGTAAAATTTCCATTTGCAATGAGAAAGATAAAGATCCAGCCTTTCTGAAGGGTTTTCCAATTAGGCGTCTATTCAGTTTAAAATAAAGCCTGCATAATACCATTTTTTCTGTCCAATAAGCGTCCCATCTCAAAATTCTAGATGGTTTCAGTCATGAAATATGCTGTTTAAAGTCTCAATGTGAATAAATCTAACTTTGTCTAACTTACTTTGTCCACATAATTGACGATTCCCTGATATCTTCTGACCAAATCTGAAATTAACATGATATTTATAAATATTTCTGAAAGTATAGCTTTACATGAAATACCATTAGATTCAATACAACTTTGAAGTTATGGAATATGGAAAAGTCTCTTTTGTTTTTTTGCTGTTTTTACAAAGGGAAACTACTTTCCTGACATCCTGTTTACTTTCTTGAGCATGAAACCCTTCCAAACAATAGTTTACTCTTATTGGAAGAATTTGCTCCTGAAGGAGAAAAATTCTCTCCTTTAAGAGTTGACCCAATTGAAAAGGTAGGCAAAATGAAAATAGCAGAATTGCTTCCCCTTCACCTTAACATTTGCCATAGTTTGAGAAACAACATCTTAAAGCATTTCCAAACAGTTAAGATTCAGATCAGCCTGCAAATTTCATCCCTCTTAACGAGACAATATTTTACATCTCAAAGAAAATGGTTTGTCTTTTACAAGCAAAACATAAAGCTGGAAAACTCTGTGCCTGACTAATAGCTTATACAGGATAACCAAGTCATCAGTGTGACTTTTACATACAGCTTCCAATAGTCTTTATACAGTAATTGTGCAAATGAATGTGGTGCACTGATGTTCACCATTTTCCCAGTCAACATAAATGTGTGAACTCGAATATCCGTGAACATGATGATTTTACATAGAGATTATAGGAAAGCATGACAAATTTGAGAACTTAAATTCCCGTGAATGTGTCTAAAATGGCAAAACCCTGTGAACTTTTGTCCAAGCAACCTTATATACAATACCAGTACATCTAAGAGACACACAGACTTACCCTTGCTTTCCAATCTCCAACACTAAGGAAGTTTTTGGGGAAGAATGGATTTCTCTGAAGTGCGTAAACTGGTCCCAGATGACCTGTATAGTTGGCTACTATTTTTTCTGCAGGAGTCTTGGCCTTTCTGTTACATGACATAACTGTTCCCTGTTCTGTACCAACCATAAATTTTGTAGGCTGAAAAAGCAAGTATGAATATTGGTAAGGAATTGACCTGCATCCACATGCTGACAAAGTTAAGCTGCTGCATCATTTTTGGGAGTTATAAATATAGTTTATAAGCATTATGGGTACCATATTAATTCTATGTATTACTATATAGGTACAGCACAATGTTTTTCTCCATTTTTTGTAACTTTTGGGGAACAATTTTTGTGATTCTTGGACCATGAAACTCTTTAAAAATGGGGTCTATCCTAATGGAAAAAAATCATGTAAGCAGCAAATTCATTTGCTCTTAGGGCAGCAAATCCTAAGGCAGCAAATTCTTTCCTGTCAGAGTCCACCCCATTGAAAAGAGAGGCATAAATGAATTGGCAGAGTTGTTTTTCCTCAAAGTATACTCATTATCTTAACCATTATCTCTGTAATTCTGCAGTGGACTTCACCTTTGAATCTGGGTAAGTCAACTTAACATATTTTATTGATCATTTTATGGGAAATATTCTGTCATTTCTTCATAAAAGCACAATGATGTTGCCTTTCCTAAGACCTACATAGGGAGTAATTCAAATAAGGGGCAACAATGTTTGTTTTGTATTAGTAGTAGTATTTCAATTCTCATATTCACGTTCTCCCCGCACCTCAGCGGAACGAATCCATAGCCGCAGTCCGTCCAATTGTTTTGTATTAGATTGGTAAATAGCTTTTTATAAGTACCCTGATGTGCTTAAGTATTGGGACACCTAAAAACATTTAAGTATTGGGACACCTAAATACACTAATTTTCCATTTGGAACAAATGGAAAATTAATAGTTTTAGGTGTCCCAATACTTTAGCACATAAGAATAGTATTGATATGTTGTAACCCTCAGACTAATATAAACGTTAGGTTTGTTTTTCATCTCTTACCATAGTTGGTTCATATTCCAGTGACATGGCACCTTGAGCCTTTGTGAGATCTTGTTTCTTTGTTGGATCTAAATATAGTTTTTCTGTTGGTTCCCCCATCTTTCTTATGTCCCACCATAGCACCTGACCATCTGAGGATGCTGAGAAGCACTCGGTACCAGTCTTAGACTGGATCCACATTGCTTTATAGGCTGGATCTCTGTGACTGTGTTCTATTGGAGACATTTCAACAGGCTGGGAACCTTTCCGCACATCCCAGTAGGCTGAAAATTGAAACGAAACATGAATACATATTTAGAGTTTAATAGAAGATTTCAATATAAACACGGTAATTTTCTTTGCGTTTATATTATTTTCATATATGCATGGTGACACTTCTTTCATTAATGTTCTTCTATAGTGTATGTACTTGTGAATTATGAAGGTAAATATATTAACTATCATGATGAAGAAGAAATGAGAGTGAGCTGTGACACAACAAAACCAACAAAAAGGCATGTGCATCCAGCAAAGACTCAGATCAGTCTGGGCATCCGCCCAGTCTAATCAAAGTCTTCACTGTCTGCATGGAGCTAGGTTAGACCCTTAGCTAGCCTTTCAGCACACAGCGAAAACTCTGATCAGACTGGGTGGATGCCCAGGCTGATCTGAGTCTTTGCTGGGCGCACATGCCGCTTTGTTGATTTTCTCCTGTGTATCTTTTCAATTAAAATAAAATCTTTTGAAACTGACAAGGCAATTCCATCTCCCATATTCAGTGCTAGGAATAAGAAAGACTTTTTTTATATTTCTCAGCTTAAGTAACTCTTGTGAGCCACTAAATGCGATATTTCAGTTGCATGAGGACGCCATAGTAGGAAAGCTCTTGATACGGATGATATCCCTATTATAGATAATTCTTGTTTACTCTCCAATTTAAAGTGTACGTGTCCACTTCAGTGTTCATCTGTCATTTTTACACAGGGAAACTTTGTGACTTCCTTTTTGTTTCCTTTGGCATACAAATCCTTCCAAAGATGGATCTGCTCTTACAGGAACAATCTGCTCAAGAGGAGCAAATTCTTTCCTTTAATAGGAGTTAATCTACATTGAGAAAGGAGGCAAAAATGAAAAGTGACAAACGAAACTGTCTTATTGTCAGAGGCGGGTCAATTTGGAGCCACTATATACATGTATGTTTTTTCATGGATAAAAACAAGAAAGCTACTGTAATGTGCTGAAATTTTGGGACACCTAAAATAATTAATTTTCCATTTGGAACAAAAGGAAAATTGAAAATTTTAGGTGTCACAATTCTTATGCACATTACGGTATCTCCTAATTATCAGAATCAGTCTCTTGTATCTGGATCACTAGATTTATAAATGAACCTACCTATCTGTCCATTGTAGCAACCACCTAATAATACATGTGAATCTTTGGGGTTATATTCCACACAAACAAGGGGAGAAACTGGCTTCAACGTCAACTCTGGTTTATTTGGGTTTTCTGAAAAATGAAAAGTATTAAAGTGGTAAAATATACACAGTCGTGCTGAAACAACTATCCATTATGGTAAAAGCTTTTAAGTATTTGGACACCCTGCTAAGTACCATAAAATGATTTTTACATGTACTGGGACAACTTGCTTGAGCCTATTTATTGTAATTATCCTAAAATTTTACTACAGTCAACTCGCGTTATCTCAAACACTGATATCCCAAAGTACCCTCTTATATCAAAGAATATATTTTGGACTTATTTCCTAGTTTTCTTTACATTGAAACTCCCCTTTTCTCAAACTACTGATGTCTCAAAGTAAATTTTCTGGGACCAGAAAATTTACTTTGAGATATCAGAAGTTTCAGGTAAACTTCGGTTTTGAGATATCAAGAGTTGACTGTATTAGGTGATGTCTCTACAAACAGCTGTGAGACAATAATACTGGATCTGGTTGTTCAAACCAACAACCTGTTTACTCAACAAGAGGTTACATTTTTATTGTATTCAAAACCACTGCCTTCTTTTTTTTTGTTGAAAAAATATTAGCACAATTGAATTTATTGTTTAACAGGAAGTTAAACAGCTTTTAATAACTCTCACTTATAGCTGTTAGATTAATATTGAACTGAAACTATATATAGTATTATACAAAACCAAACTCAGCCTTCCTTACCAACATCCCATATGTAAGAATCCATGCTGGTATCTGCAGATGATCCCTGGAACTCGAGGTTACAATATGCCACAGCCAGTTTTCTGGGACCATCAGGGAACCAGGATATGTGTGTAGCTGTTCTTTTAATCTCATTTGGATCTCTAAAATAGAAAGTGAGTGAAATATAGATTTTCCACAAACCCAAACTACTTCAATGCAAATTTATACAGTAGAACATTACTATAAAGTCACTCTGACTCATTATAATGCTATTTTGGATATAACGCTATCATATCATGCCTCCCATTGGACTAAACTCCAAAGAAATAGGAGGCAAATGAGCATTAAATGCTCATTTGCATCATATTTCATGGTACTTTGTTCTAAATATAACAGTATTTACTATGCCTTTTTACTGACCCCAATGTAGCGTAATAAAGTGACCCTACTGCTTCTTTACTTGTTGCATTTTATGTCATAAGTCAACAATGGCTTACATGAGTTGTGAGATGAAAAATCATCAAGCTACAAATTACCGGAAAGATAAAATATTCTGAAACAAAACCGCTAACATTTTTCCTTACAATTAATGAGAGATTTTTAGACTTTTCAGCTTAATGAGAGATTTTTTAGACTGTTCAGCTCATTACTGAAATGCATTTGCAGTCTGTTTTATCTGGTAAGCCCATTCAAAGGCGTTCAAAAACGGTCTATTTAAACAATTCTGCATAAAAATTGGCCTTTTAATATAGAAATCTACATTGTCCTGCACAAATTTTCATAAATAATACAAAATTTAATCACCTTTAAAAAGTTTTGCGACATCTTTCCATAACTGCTTCCTTTTTCATATAAAATGCTTACCTAAATACATTGATAGTTTTGGCTGAAGGTGATTCTTCTACTTGATCTAAGTGGACATCCTCAAAATACTCTTCATATATGTCAATAGCATTATTTTGTTTAATACAATGTTCCATTATCTGAAATGTAAAATATATATATATGAGCCGCAACACGAGAAAACAACAAAGTGGCATATGCTCCCTGCGAAGACTCAGAGCAGCCTGGGCATCTGCCCAGTCTGATCAGTCTTAGCTGTCCATATGGAGGTAGCTTAGAACCTTTGCTACCCTTCATATGCACAGCAAAGACTCTGATCAGACTGGGCGGACCCCCAGGCTGTTCTGAGTCTTTGCTGGGCGCATATGCCACTTTATTGGTTTTGTCGAGTCGCACCTCATATACTTTAGAATAATAACTATAAACTGTATGATAACTGTATTGGAGCACCTGAATCCTTAAACTAATATACCCTAAAAATTGAAAAAATTAAAAAGCCTTTTAATTACCATAACTGCCATAAAAACAGAATGTTTAGTTGTACAATGCAGTAATGCATCCATTATTCAGGAGGAAGTGAAAAAAGTGAGCTTTGAAAATGTCAAATAACACCTGATTTTATATTTTATGAAGAAATAAAACAAGACTAGAATATTTTTTTTTTTGCATGCAGACACAAAAACAAAGGTTTCAAGCCTCTTTAGATCACTTTACCTCACTTGATAATCCATCAGATTTCACAGATTATCCTAAGCAGCTATGGCATGTACGTGACACAGTTAAAGCAAAAACCAAAACTTTCAAAACCATCATTCTGTATAAAACATTAGATCAAAACGGTAATCCAGATATTGAAAGCACCATCTGATCAACCAGAGTAATTGAACAGTGCTAATAATTATGTAAACAGTCAGAAGAAGAGATTTTTTTGTCTATTTACTGTGTACTGAATCGAAGCAGAAATTTTTTTAAAATCTTACCGTTCCCAGAGATTGGATTGTGTTGACATACATCTCATCTTTTTCCACCTTCTTTCTGAATCTGGTGACCTGCTCCACTTCTTGTGGGTTGACATCTTTAGGCCAGCCACCTTCTGTGTGATTGATGCCTCGGGAACCAGTTTCAAATCTTTCTGTGTTAATCTAAATAAATTAAAATGATAAAGATCAGACCAAAGAACAAACCACATACACACAAGCCATTTCCCTCTTAATTTTGCCCTTCAGGGTTTTAACCCATTCTATGCGGGATACCCCTTTAGGGGTATCTGGGCAAACAGTTTGGATCCAGATCAGGCCCCAAACTGTTTGCTGCACAGACATCATTTCTACAAGAGTTAGTTAGACCAATATTGTCAAAATATTCTTGATTTTTGATGCAGACCACAATTTCAGCAGACGACAACAAATACCCAGAATGCAACGGGTGAAGATTTTTAAATTTTCAGTTTATGCTATTTCATCACCTGATTTAATTCAGAAGAAAAAAGGTTCCATTTCCATGCTGTTTATGCCATATGACAAAGAGAGACAATGTTTGTGACTTTCTGTTTAATTCCCTGGACAACATAGCCCTTCTGAAATGGGGTCTACTCTTAAAACAAATAATTTGCTTGTAGAGATGCAAATTCTTTTCATAACTATGCATCAAACCACTAATTAATGCAACTTAGGTTCAGAATTGCTTTGCTATCTCAAAATAACATGAGGACAAAAGATAAAAGTCATTTATTTTCAAGGACGCCGGTTCAGTTGATCCTCATGAAAAAACTTACCTAATAACGGTATAGATCTGTCAGTTATATTAGTAACGACTTCTGCAGTCACTGTTATTTTGAGCTTCACAGAGTACTGCGAAGCTGTAGATAAGGTGGGTTGTCAATCAGTTCATGAAATCAAAGGTAACAGATGAAGCCGCAACCTTAACTGAGCAGTTTTAAAACAGTTATAACTGAATAAAAAAGAAATCAGATTTTGGGCTGAATATTTGATCTGACAGTTGACCATAAAGAAGTTACATTACCTTTGAAAGGGTGTTCGTTGCACTCAATGATAGATCCATAGTAAGAGCTGACTCCCAATGAGAAAGAATACAAAAATGAAAATTGCAGAGTTGCTTCTCCTGAAAGCATACACAGTCACCTTAAAACTGGGCATGCAATGATTTATTACCTCATGTTCTGACATTTCCTGGACACATTGTATACCCGTGTCCACTGGATTTCTCTCTACAAAGTTTTCTGCAAGGGATGGATCTGGCAGGATATCCACATGCAACTCTGCTGACCTGTCCGTGAAGTTGCATTGTCGACCAAACTCCGCCCTCTTTTTTGTATAAACGTAAACTATTTCCATACTGGCCCTTTACTGTTTACTGTTCAATTACCAACTCATTTGCCTATTCCTGAAAAAAGAAAAATGACATTTGTATTAATTCACAATGATATTAAATATTAATTGATCTACAACTTGCAAGTTGCAATTAAAAACATAATTAAAAGTATGATCCCAAGATACCCAAATTTTTAGCACGAGATACCCTGTAACGTGTCAGGTCTAAACTGGGTATCATACTATAAGTGAGATTAAACATATGGTTTGTTCACCTATATAGTTGATAATTCACTTGCTAAAGCTTGTGGATTATCTCCCAATACAAGTGGACAAACCATGCAACATAAATTACACTTTACATTAGTACCACTTGCAGTATGCCCTGGATTGCTTCATTTCTCTGTGTTTGGTGGGCACTACATAGATGGGGCATGCACCAGTCTACCTGCTATGGGTCTCTATGATGGTACCACTGCACTGACTTGTCTAGGCAGTGAATGATCTTCATTTTGGGAAATTGTTAATGTAGTTAATATATCATATCACTGAGACTACTTTAGGGCTAGTATGTGTTTCTCCTAATTGTATCATGTATATGGTACTTGTATCATCTGTTAGGAGATATGCTTTATCAATTTGCAGGGCTGTGGAAATACTATGCCCGACTTGTCCTACTTGTCCCCTTTCACTCTGGACAAGTAAGAAATTTCAGTTTAATTGCCCTGAGACGATTACTAAAACTGTCATCGGTGGAAGTGCAAGTATTTCAGGATAATTCTGAGATATTTTCATATTTCATCAGGAAAACATATGTTGTGGGTTCCTGTTAGAATTGCCTCATGGAGGCAATTCTAACAGGTGCCCATGACATATGTTTTCATGATAAACTTTTTGACAGTTGGCTAAAAACTGTCATCAAGTTCAACTCTTCCTCTATCCATTATCTATTATTCTTTCTTTATTTCATGTGTACCTTTTTTCTGGGCAAGTAAATATTTGTTAGTACAAGTTAATTTTGTCTATTTACTTGTCCATGGACAAGTAGAAAATTTTGGTATTTCCACAGCCCTGAATTTGTATCTTTTATTTTGCTCATATTCTGTCATTTGGAATTCTTTCCTTGATTTGTTTGGTTGCTCATTCTATACCACTATGTGTGCTCCTATGAGGGCCGAAAATTCGTATTAAAGAGCTTGTATCTTGTATCTTGTAGTACCATATAATTATTCTGCTACAAGACATGGTTTAGACCCTCCATTGCCTCCAAACAACCAAAAAATCTAGATCCAACCTACAAGATGGACCTTAATTTAAGGAAGTGTTTTGGAAATGGGTAAAAAATCCTGAAGCAGAATTAATGAATAATTTTCAAGCCTGGCGTTACTTTAGAATAAGAAAACTATGTCTTAAAGGCTGAATGAAAAGCTATGTATCCTTACCCTACTATAACTGTAATATTCTTGTAAGTCTATTCTATTATTTGTGCCTATAGAAGCAATGGGAAGTTTCCATGTTTTATTCTGCAACTATTCACTGTTTTAGAGCGCGCGAGTCTTTAGAATTGCTGATGCCACCTCACTGGCAATACTGACGTAATTTCATGACGTTTTGAGACGTTAGAGGGTGTAACATCTCTTTTTCTTTCTAAAATCGCAGTATAAACCTACGTTTATCTTAGATACATTTAAGAATATTAGCGGGAGAATGATCGGGCTTGCAGGAAGGTTGGGAGAATTTGAATGAAAAAAAAAACTTTTTCAGCGTTTTTGGGTGTTAGAATTCATATCTAGCAGTGAATAGTTGAGTAATAATTCACTGTTTCTCAGTCAGTTGTAAACAGATATATCATTCCTGCTCTGCACTTGTGATATGATCTACTTTACAACTGACCTCCAAATAGTAAATTATTACTCAACAATTCATTGCTAGAGCTGATCTATTTCTTAATAAAATCTAAACCTATCATTCTTAAGTTTTTAATTAAGGTAATTCTGGGGCACTCAGTTTTGCATGCCTGCTTTATACAACCTGTTTAAATTTGTGGCAGCTAATGATATGAGCTAAGATATTTAACTATGGACTTCTGGAACCTTTGATGTTGTGATATATCATTTTTACTCATCTTTACACATACCTGCACTGTACTATAGTAGGTTTAAGAAAGAATTACTTTTAGCAAGCAGAATGTAAGAAATGCCCAACAGAATTTACCTTAACATATGAGATAACTACCAAGATCCTATAACAAAATTAACATAGCCAGTGTAATTCTGGCATTCAGTATATATAGTGAATACACTGTGTTATATGGTTATAAGTCAAAACAGGGGTGCAGGTGTGGACCCTCTAAAACAAGCATAAAAAATCTAGACCGCCTGTTAAGATGGATCTAGATTTCTTTTAGATTGTTATGGAAGGGAAAACTCTTCTTATATGACAGTTACACAAGACTGACTTACGATATTTGGAGACATTCTGGCAGGCAAAAACTCCCAATCTTATACTGAATTAAAACATGATAAACTTAATAAATTCTGAAGAAAAGTATCACTTTCCAGAAATTTTTAATAGCGAGCTAATCTATAAATTCATCTTTTTTTTTTCATATACAGTCAAACCTGTCTTAAAGGCCACCTCTGTTAAGCAAGAACTTCTCTTTTAGCAAAAATCTCATATCCAATGTTCAGTAGCATTTTTTGTGTAAATTGACCTGTATTAAGCAAGCACCTGCCTGAAGGACATGCATTTGCATTCAGATCACAAACTTATAAATGCAACCACAGAGAGATGCCCTGGTAAAATAGAAAGCTGTTGTCACCTTCCTCCTTTTTATTTGAAACAACAGCTTAAATACTTGTCAGAATATTTAGATATTGTGTATCTTTTTTCTGCTGTTGACATTGTGAGCGCTCTTTTCTACATTTCTACATCTGGACATTAAACTGTCAAACTTGACAATACTTTAATGGTGCGCAAGAAAGAGTAAAATAGAGAAATAGCAAAGCATAGAAAAAAGAAACGGTCTAGGCTGTAAGAGCTGCATAGTAAAGATAACAAGATAGAAGGAAGAAAAGTTTTACCCAGCTATTTTTCGTCCATCCGAGCACTTGACCAATCCGGCTTCCGTGGCGGTACCAGGACACTAAGTCCAGCCGACACAGCTCAACACTCATCATTTGGATTTACTTCATAGCTGGGTTGGAAAGCCCCCAATTAGAAGGGTAGGTTAGACAGCTCCCTCTTGAAGAATGCCAAGGAGGGAGCCTCAGCCACTGTGGCTGGAAGTCTGTTCCATGCTGGTATGGTTCTTGGAAAAAAGCTGTACTTGAAGCAGTCTGTGGATGTAGAGTACTGCTGAAACTTCAGGGAATGAGCTGCTCTTGTCCTGGTACTGCCTGGTGTTAAATAGCTGGAGGATGGGATGGCAATAAGGTCATGCACGATTTTGTAGAAGACAATCAGTTGCAGCTTGCTTCGCCTGGCCTCGTGAGTTTCCCAGCCAAGGTGCTGTAACATGTCTGTAACACTACTGGTGTTCCTGTATCTGTTGGTTACAAAACGTGCCGCCCTTCGCTGTACCATTTCTACTTGGTACTTCTGGTCCTGTTGATAAGGGTTCCAAATGGTACAGCAATAGTCAAGGTTTGACCTTACCATGGTAACATATGCCTTGGTCTTGGTTTCTTCACTGGCATGCCGTAGATTGCGACGAAGGAAACCGAGCATGCTATTTGCCTTCTTTGTGACTCGGCTGATATGTTGGTTCCAAGCTAAGTTTGACTGCAAGTCCACTCCCAAATATTTAGTGGTTGTGTCTTCTGCCAGAACTGTTCCTTTTAGCTTGTATGGGAAGGTCATCGGTGTCTTTGCTCTGGACACTCGTAGGACACTACATTTCTGTGGGTGGAATTCCATTCCCCATCTGTCTTCCCAAGCAGCGAGTTTATCTAAATCCTCTTGTAGTAGGGACTGATCACTGCTGGATTTTATCTGTCGGTATAAGATGCAGTCATCCGCGAACAGCCTGGTCTGGGAGTTGATATTTTCAGGAAGGTCATTTATAAACATTAGGAAGAGTACTGGTCCTAATACTGATCCCTGTGGAACTCCACTTACGACTGGTACTTTCTCAGATGATTGCCCCTCTACCATGACTTGCTGGGACCTGTTTCCAAGGAAGGATGCAATCCACTGGAATGTCGTGCCCCTGATACCATAATGGTGGACCTTCCTCAGTAGTCGTTGGTGAGGCACACGGTCAAAGGCCTTGCTGAAATCTAGAATGACCATGTCAGTCTGGATCCTCTTGTTCACAGATGACGCCAGCTCATGATATAGGGTGAGTATCTGTGTCTCACAACTTCTCTTGGCTCTGAATCCATGCTGGCAGTCATTCAGGATGTTGTGCTTCTCCAGATGACTCACGGTGTTGCTTACTATGACATGTTCCAACAACTTGCAGCACAGGCTAGTAAGTGAGACTGGTCTATAGTTGGCAGCATCATGGCGAGCACCCTTTTTGAAGATAGCTGTGACATTTGCGTGGCGCCAGTCATCAGGCACGGTACCCTCCTGAAGTGATCTGTTGAAGATAATCGTTAGGACAGGAGCCAGTCTTGAAGCATAATCTTTCAGGAGTCGGGCAGGTATTGAGTCTGGGCCTGTTGCTTTCCTTGGATTTGTCTTCTCTAGCATCTTCCTAACACCATCCTCTGTCACCTTTATGCCATCCATCGCTGGAAATGGAGTACCTGAGGGACTGGGAACCTGATTCTGGTCTTCCTGGGTGAATACTGACGCATACTGTCTATTGAGAATGTTGGCCTTGTCCTTTGGGGTGTTGAAAAGACGACCTTTGTCTTTTAGAGGTGAAATACCAGTATTGTCTTTCCTTAGCGATTTTATGTAGCTCCAAAAGCGTTTCTGTTTGGAAGGTTTGTCATCATCATTTTCCTGGACTTCAATAATGTTGTTGATGTATGAATGGTAGGCTTGTCTTTCTAACTGTTGTGTTTCTGACTTGCATTGCTTATACTTTCTAATATCTATTTCATTCTTGCTTTTCTTCATTTTCGTGTAGAGTCTGGCTTTCTTTCTGAGGGCAATTTTTACCTTCTTATCTATCCAGGGCTTCTTTATCTTTCGTCCACTCAGTGTCTTTGATGGAATGTGTTTGTTCATCAGGGCAGTAATTCGGGATTTGAATATCGACCAAAGATCTTCTGTTGAATCAGATAACATGCCTGACATATCTTGGTGAAGCTTAATCAAGTCTTCATTCATACTGTCATGGTTGGCCTTATTATAGCAAAACACCGTACGTGGTTGTGTAGGGTTCTTGTGTGGGCGCAGACTGGCTTCTATGTATACTGCTTCATGATCAGAGATCCCAGGGATGACTTCTGTGTTACTGATAAGCGAGCTGTTGTTGGAGAAAAATAGATCCAAAATACTTTCTGTATTCTCGGTTATTCTGGTTGGTTGACTGACAAGTTGCTGGAGGAACCTGTCCTGCACGATGCCAATCAGCTGATGGCAAAGAGAAGTCTTCCGGCTTAGCTACTTTAAAATGCCCTGGAAATTACCTTTAGAAAGAAAAAACAACAACCCTTTCTACCAAAGCACCAAGTAACTGCTGCATAAACGTTGCCAAGAGATACAAGTTATTGCGCATGCGCCAATACACGGGTTACCCTAAAATGCGAAAAGGACTCCTTTTCGCGAAAAGGACTCCTTTTCGCGAAAAGGACCTAAATTTCACGAAAAGGATCCAGAAAACAGGTATTGGGCTTTTATTTATTACTTCTTCGCTTTAATTATTATTACTTTATTGTCTTCAAGCTGAACTTATTATTACTTTATTGTCTTAAAGCTGAAATAGTATTTTAAGGTCAGGTAATTACTGTTTGCAGAGATAATTCAGACAAATGTGAAGTCCGCCTATTGTGATGCGAGGGTCAGTCTTTAATGGGATTGTAAAAAAGCTTTATAGTTGCTGTTTTAATAAATTCTATTGATTACTATACAATACAATATACAGAATATTGTATTGTATTGATTACTTAATAATGATAAATAATTCGCCCTGCCACGTTAGCCAAAGGATAAAATTTTATCCTAAGTTTCCAGCTGGCACCACGAAGTTACGCTCTAGATATTATGCTTTACGTCTGCGAATCGTGGAGGTGTGACTAGGACTTGATGCGCACAAATTATCGTGTTGGCTATAACATTTTGGAGTGGTTGGGGGCCGGGGGAGGGTAGGGGCGCAGACGAGTTTTTATTTATTTTTTGTGAAACTGGTTGCGGGTCAGTGGTGGTGGCGTGTGGCGTGTGTGTGTGTGTGGGGGGGGGGGGGGGGGGGGGGATGGGATTTAAAGAAAATTTCTACAATTTAAAGAAAATTGCTACAATTAACAGTTAACGTGTTTTTTATTGAAAAGGGCGGATGTCAAGATACTAATATTTAATTCAGATTCTTTTTCTGTTCTGAAATGATGAGGTTCTGAGAGACATATATTTCCGCAGAAAATTTTATCGTTACACCAATGCTTACAATTGAAACGGTAAGCCTATGTATACATGTCTATTGAATTGCTGTTAATGACGCCTGTAAAGCGATGAGTGAAGGTGTGATAATCCAATTAATGCCAGCTACCAATGTACCTTAATCGCTCCAAAGAAGTGTGCCGATAATTCAATCAACAGCTTGTTAATACAGACTAGATAATCATATGATTTTGACATGATATTTTATGTGTATTTTCAAAAGATTTGACTTGAAATATTGATGAATTGAAATATAATATAAATGTAATAACTCACACAGACCATATAGTCATCAGCGTAAGAGTTAAAGCAGAATACCATTTTTTTAATGTATATTTCTTTAAATGGGTGGCCTTATATAAACGATTTCGAATCTCTAATATTGCTCCAATAATCTTAATTTGTTCAAGATTTGAGCATGTATTTAGGAAAAGTTTATTTTTCGATGACTTATCTACTCCATTTCAAGTAAGCCACTCTGCGGCTAGGATGCAGATTACATTGAATTATTTTATCTATTTAGTAATTTATCTTTTATTTTTATTTCTTCCGAACGCACGAAGGTACTTGTATATTAAATTGATACGACAATCTTAGTTTTCGATACTAGTTCCAAATGACATATCATCAGTTTAACATAAAAATAAATAAATAAATATTTGAAATAAAATAAATTACTTGTATATACCGAGCTTTTTTCGTCAAAAAGAATTCCTTTCCACAAAAGAGCTTACATTTTTGAGTGAAATCCACACTATTATAGCTCGCCCATTGTAGCTTCAAAGAAAACATTATTTTACAAACTTTCGATTTAGTAGAAAATATAAATAAAACTTGAGAAATTAAAGCGTTTCGTTTCTGAGGCGTTAATCGAAAAGGACTTCAAAACTTGAAGCAAATACGCTTACTATGATTTGACTTGATTTTGTGCTTCTCATTAAGGAAAGTATTTTATGCAAGGTAAGCATATTAGAGCACAAACCAATCAGTTAAATCTAGAGAATGAGTCCTTTTCGTTTCTGAGGCATTTAAAGTGAAAAGGACTTCTCAAGGATTCTATACGGGTTACTAAAACTACAATCAAATATGCTCAAATTTAATTTTATTTTGTGATTCATATTACGGAAACCACTTTGTCCAACGTAAGCATATTACAGCAGAAAACAGTCAGTTGAAGAAAAACATATTTGAATCATTTATTCGTTTGTCAGGCATTTAGCGAAAAGGACTTCTCAGGCAGTTTTCATACCGGCTTCTAATACTTTGAACAAATATGCTAAAGTTACATTCTATTTTGACTTTGAGCTTGTTGGTAAGACAAAATAAAAAAAAAAAAACATTGTGTCATATAAGTATCTGAGTGCATAAATCAGTCAGAAAAATCATTTATATTAAAGAAAAGAAGAAGAAGAAGAGTGAGTGAGTGAACTCGGGTTTAACGTCCCACCAACAACGAGGTCATATGGAGACGGGACCTCGGTTTGGTTTAAACATATTTATTTCAAACTTTTTTTACAGTTCACATAAACATGAGACCTCGGTTTAAAGTCTCATCCGAAAGACAGGAGAAGCGGGGGATCGAACCTGCGACGCCTGGATTGGTAGTCTGGAGTGTTATCCACTACGCTACAGCCGCTCCTAGAAGAAGTACTAGAAAACATATATCCTTTTTATCCTTGAAATAGATCAATAACAACATCGTAAACAATCTTTCATAAATATTTTTCTAACCATTTGAGTTAAATTATATTCGCATTCTCCATACTGATAATAAAGGAACTCCTTTTCGTGAAATTTAGGTCCTTTTCGCGAAAAGGGGTCCTTTTCGCACTTTAGGGTAACCGCCAATACACTGGCCTACTTCGCTTGGGGCTAATTCCGCGGCTATAACCGAGCTACTGATGTTCGGTTGGGGCTATAGCTCGGACCATACCTCTGAGAATGGTCGCGGCTATAGCCAAAAAATACCCGGATGAGAAATTTTGACCAATCAGCGAATATGTAGCAAAGCTAGTCGGAAGATCACGAACATGGTCGCTAACATTTGATTGGAAGATGCTTTACGTGGGAAATGACTAATTAATGTAACAGCGGCTATAGCCGCGGATTTAGCCCCAAGCGAAGTAGGCCACTGTTTCCGCCAAATGTGGGTAAAGCAAAAAGTAGAGAAAAATATTGTGACGAAATTGATAGAGCATATTTGATGTGATGTTATTTAAAGAAAAAGCAGAAACAAAAATAAAACAAACTTGTTTACATCCTTCATTGTTCATACAGATATTAAGGGTTGTAAACAAATACTAGCGAGTTTTTCTTTTTTTTTTTCCGTTCATTTAAAAGGGGAAATCAAGATGGCGCTGTCCTTTATAGAAAAGCTGCATCAAAAAGCCAGGTTTGTGTGCTTTGTTTCACTTTAACAGAAAAGTGACATAGCATCTATGTTTGAGATTTGAATAACTTTAATATTGTTTTACATGACTGTTTTACTTACGTTGGTGTTAACTAACGGTAGAAGCTGCAGACATTGGGGAAAAACTTGTTTCTATATGTTCACTTCCGGGGTCCAAATCTTTATGGAAGAAAATAAGAAAGTGTGCGGATTGGTAATAAATTACACAAATTACATGACTGGCCTGGTTTTGCCTTCTGGACCCCATGCTGAGATATGACACAGAGTCATATGTGCACTCTTTGAAGGCTTGGTGGAAAGTCGAACTTCCAAAGGCTTTTCCCTGATGCTTAGTATGAAGTTTAGGTATTAGCCATACTGTCGCGAACCAGAGACACTTTTATCTATGTGGTGCTCAAGGGAGTACTTGATTAAAGTATAATTGTTCTCTTGAATGGTTGAAAGCGCTCGCTGTTGTGCACTGGTCCCAGTTATAGGCATAAACAACATTTATTAGTTGACTTTCAACATCATTTGATAACTAAATACTACAATCAAAATAAATTTCTGCTACCTCAAGAAAATATGTTGCCACGCAAACCAATCAGGACATATTTTTATGCCAGCTAAATGGAAAAGCAAAGGCAATAACAATCCAAGCTGTCTCACAAGAGCTACCCCCCTTCTTAATATTCTATTGTAGTAGGAGGAGAAAAATCTGTAAAGAAAATTTCGTTGAGTGCCCCGACTGGGGATCGAACCCGCGACCCCAAGATTATAAAGCGAACACACAACCACTAGGCTAAAAGGTCTGGACCAGTTAGACTGGTCAGTTATATACTCTATATACCTATATACATATTTACACATCACTAATTGGCCATACTACTACACTCCTCCATCCTACCAAAGAACATTTGTATCAAATGTTAAAGGTAGGTTCCTGTACTAGCGAACACAATTATGTTCACAAAATAATTTCGTCTTTTTCTTGGAAGTATTGTATTCTCTTATTTTTCTGAATCTGTTGCTACTGAGAAAGTCGTCAGATGTTGTAGAAAATAATCGTTTTCCCTTTGCTTTATTTTCTTGCGTTGGAATTCCAGTTCTAAAAATAATATATGTTATATGTCTGTAAGTGCGCGATTTCTAATGTCATTCTGCAAAGGTCAATTTTCTCTTACCGTGAGCTTTCCTAGAGGGTCCTGGCATGGCGGATGGGTTAACACTATCCCAAAATGCAATGCAGCATGACGTCAGCTGCGTTATGTATTTTTGTCGCGAACTAAAAATAGCGCTAACTGGTGTGCGAAGCAGAGTTAGGAAATCCCTTGCAAAACAACTTTTCTAATATCTTTTTATTTAAACTTTTTAGTGAAACTTATTCATTCCCTTTATATAAGTGCTTTCCAACAACTTGGATAAAAATCATCAAAATCATGATGCATTCCAAAGTACAGGAACCTACCTTTAAGGAAATGAAACAATTATAATCCAGGTTCTTTTTGACTCCGCAGCCATTGCTTCGCCCTTGGGCTCCAACGGTATTCATCCTGGTCACGGCACCAATGTAGTAGGAGGAGAAAAATCTGTAAAGAAAATTTCGTCGAGCGCCCCGACTTGGGATCGAACCCGCGACCCCAAGATTATAAAGCGAGCACACAACCACTAGGCTAAAAGGTCAGGACCAGTTAGACTGGTCAGTTATATACTCTATATACCTATATACAGGTAAAAATACAAAAATAATGTCCGGAACCAGAACTCTGTATATCGAAAATCAAACTAACGAGATGGAACGTCTGTAAATAATTTAATTTTCCCTATGCATTTCACTGTATAAGATCATCAGGGGAATAATGGCGTTGTATACATAGTAACGGCGTTATGCCGTTACGTTATTGTGCACATATATTTATGACGTCATTTAAAACCTATATACATATTTACACATCACTAATTGGCCGTACTACTACACTATCATCAAGGTTTAGACCCTTGAAGTGTCTATAGGGGCAGTGGGTTTTACAGGCCCACTGTATCTGGGGCACAGCATTTGAAAGATGGAGCCCATCTTTCTGCTTTCACCCCCCAGATTTGAAAATGGTACCTAGTGACTTATGGTTTGACAGAGGGAGGTTTACAGTCACTGGCTGGACCATTGGGGATTCGAACCTGTCACCATCTACACCATAGCTGAGCCCCTCTAACCACTTGAACATAGTGCCTCCACTCAAATAATGTGTTGATATGGTAGAGTATTTCTGGTAATTCTTTACAAATTTTTGTTGCAGAAATACTTCAGCTGATGAGGTGAAGAAGCTGTGCAGCACTATTCAAGATGATTTCTATGACAAAGACAAAGCTGCAGAATGTATGGCTCTTTTACGACAGTTGTTCTTTATTTTACAAGCAACAGACACAGAGCATAGGTAAGATATGTCACTGCCCTGCTGGCTAATAACTTTGAAATGACGTCATACTGATGTCGATGCGACTCAAAGACATCATTGATGTCAGTTGACATCATTTTGACAACATTTGTGTGCTGGGTGAGCTCCTAAAAAGCCAAATATCTCATACTGTAAATATTATAGCTATAAAGACATAAGAGTTGCGACACGACAAAACCAACATTGTGGCATGTACGCCCAGCTCAGACTCAGATCAGCCTGGGCAATCCGCCCAGTCTGATCAAAGTCTTTGCTGTCGGCATGGAGGTAGCTTAGACCCTTAGCTACCCTTTAAGTGTGCAGCTAAGACTTTGATGAGACTGGGAGGATGACCAGACTGATCTGAGTCTTTGCATGGCCCACATGCAGCTTTGTTGGTTTTGTCGTGTCTTGGCTCTTAAGATAAATGGTTGCACTTTCAGTCTAAGCAACTCTGCTTTCGTTTTTACCTCCTTTGTTAGAGGGTCAACTCTTAAGCACCTCTTTTAGGAGCAGACCCAATTTGGAAGGGCTGTGTTATCTAGGAAAACATACAGGAAGCTACAAAATTTGTCTCCCTTGGTAAGAATGGTGTTAAAACATGAGGGGCTACCAAACACATTAAAAAGTATAGAGCATTAATTTTGCTTCAAATTAAAACAAGGCAGACCTAAAAGCATCATGATCATAATTGATGGAGACAGCTATTGAAGATATTTTGGGCATAGCATACTTTTTTTTATAATGAATAATTTATGAGTTGCGACACATAACAACCAACAAAGTGGCATGTGTGCTTAGTGAAGACTCAGAGATCAGCCTGGGCATCTGCCAAGTCTGATCAGAGTTTTCACTGTCCACATGGAGCTACTAAGACACTAAGCAACCCTTTAAGAGCAAGGCTCAGACTGGGCGGCTCCCCAGGCTGATCTGACTTTAACAGAAGCTTTGAATGTCTAGGATCAGATCTTTCAAAAAGATACCGTAATGACCCTAAAATTTCAGACACTCAAAAGTCGAAGAATTATTGTTCGAAAATTCTTAGAAAGTGGATTTTACACAGGTTAATGCATACAAATGATGCTTAGTGAATGGCAAACATTGCAGACATTGATCTGGGTCTACAATGTTTGCACAGGCCTGTCTGTCTGAATATTTAGGGTCATTATGGTAAAAGCCACAGTTTTCTCTCTTTATGATCTAGTATCCCAAAAGAATTGCTGAACATTCTGATATCTGTGGTTGTACAAACAGACAAGACCAAAATGAAGGAATGCATGCTATGCAAGAGGATATTTCAGGAGTTGCTGCCCCTAAACAAAGAAACAGATGAGCAGACATCAAAGTTTCAGGGTAAAGTTCCATGCACCATTCATCTACAGTTAATGAAGGTATGGTGTATTTCAGAATACTATTTCTGCTGTGAAAGTATTGTACTGTAATTAAGAGTGTATGGTGACACTTCCATGTCTTTCAGCCAGTTTAACAAAGGGGAACAACCATTGTGACTTCATATTTGCTTCTATGGAAGAGGAAGGCCTTCTATTAAGGGGTCTGACCTTAAAGGGAAACATCAGCTCCTACAAGAGCAAATTCTTTCCTTTCAAAGTTGACCCCATTGAGAAGGGAGGCAAAATTGAAATTAATGGCAGAGTTGCTTCCCCTAAAAGTGTACTCATTTATCTTAATATGCTTTTTGAAATTTTGGCTTGAAACCTGGATTCACTGACATTTCCATCTTTGAATTAGACCAGTCTGTATTCATTATCAAGATATCATTGATAAAACTCTGTGCTGAGCCACCACCCTAATAAGCATACTTTTTTTCCTGTTGCCATAAAAGAGTGTCCTTAGATTTCAATGTGTGTACCAGATATGTACACAGTATTTGACAATTGAATTGATATTGTTTGGCTTTTGTATGTTTTTGACTATTTCAAAGGAAACATATCTGTACGAATATTAACCCTTAATGCTCCAAAAAGCAGACGACAAAATTAACGTCTGCAGAATTTCAAAAAATGTTTCGTCCAATTGATATCATATTGAAATTTGAACACTAGAGGGCAAACAGTTTAGATTCAGATGAGGTGGATCATCATGAGCCACCTCATCTGGATCTACACTGTTTGCCAATTCAACAATTTTAATCTTTGGCGCTTGAAGGGTTAAAGATAACTGTGGTAATAAGTAAATTGCTGTTTTATTTTTCAGGGTCAAACTGGATGTTTATCTAAACTGATGTTAAATGCTGTCAGGTAGGGAGCTACCATTTCTTCAGAAGCGGATTTTATAGTTATACTGGAAATGCAGTAGAATTCAAATATAAATGCTCCTTTACCAAATTTAGTGATGAGCATTCTGTTGGGTGCTGTTTTATTATTTATTCCCTGTTTATGGATATCCGTAATTCAACTTTTGTATATCTATTATTTGATATATGGATATCCAATATTACGATTTTGTGATATCCTAAATTGGATTTATGGATATCTAAATGTCGAAGTATGGATATTCATAAACCAAATTATGGATATTTAAAAATCAAGCGGAATAATTAATAATTGATATTGGAAATCCAAGAATGGATATCCAAATATCTAATTATGAATATCCAAAGATCAGGTTAATATGTGCATGAGAAATTAAATTTTGGATATCCATAAATCGAATTTTGGATATCCAAAGATGATATTGAACATCATATAAGGTATTCTTTGCTATTTAATTGCTATTTATGGATATCCATAATTCTATTTTTGGATATCTATGATTGGATTTATGGATTTCAAATATTCAAGTAGGAAAGTTTGTATGTTCTTAAATACTTAAATTTAAAAAAAATCATGGGGGGAAGAAAAAATTGTATGATCTTTCCGTCGGGTAACTTCGGACATGGGGGTAAATTCGGACATACCATTGCAAACAGTGAAAATCCCGATGAGACGGCTCATCAGGATTTTCACTGTTTGGCCAGTAATCTTTATTTTAGTTCCAAACAACTGACATATACAGGAAACAATGTCACTGTCCGAATTTACCCACCGTCCGAAGTCACCCGACTCTCACCTATACTCTTTTTTGTAAATTTCAGATGGTTAAAAGCACAGGATATGGAGTATGAAATACAGAAAAAAGCCTTTTCATTCCTTATAGCAGTCTCTATGATGCATGACCAAGCAATTGATACAGGTTTGTCATTTATGTGAATGGTACACCAATAATTGTTGGTCTGCCATGTTTACAAAGGTAAACAACTTAAGTGTCTTTCTGTGTGCTTTCCAGGATGAAGAAGTCCTTCCAAAATGGGGTCAACTCTTAGAGGAAAAAAATTTGCCCAGAGGGGCAAAACTTCCCTATAAAAGTTGACCCCTATTTGAGAAGGGAGGCTGGAAAAGGAAACAGCAGAATTGCTTCCCATGAAAGTGTGCCCATTCACCTTAATATCGTAATTTTCTCACCAAATAATTTTATGCAAATTTAAATCCGTCGCGATTACACTGTTTTGACTAAGTGTGGATAGGAAAGCTTAAAGCACAAGCCACGATGGTACCTAAAATTGTGAAACAACAAGCTATTGCCCCCGCAAAAATAAATGAGCCGCGACACGACAAAACCAACAATGTGGTTGTGCGCCCAGCGCAAACTCAGATCAGCCTGGGCATCCGCCCAGTCTGATCAGAGTCTTCGCTGTCCGCATGAAGGTAGCTTCGACCCTTGGCTACCCTTTAAGCGCTTAGCGAAGACTCTGATCAGACTGGGCGGATGCCCAGGCTGATCTGAGTCTGCGATGGGCGCACAGCCACATTGTTGGTTTTCTCGTGTCGTGGCTCAAATACAATTACTGTATTGAGATAGTGACAAAGGTGCATTCTGTTCCCTGTTTGCCATCTTCCAGCAATTTTGATGCACTGCCACATGGAATAAATCAGCTTCAAATCCACTTGCATGGTATTTGGCTACTGATTCTCTCTCTTTGTAATTAGGCTACTGATTCTCTCTCTTTGTAATTAGGGAGGGATGGTACGCCCATTTTGCATACTCTTAGACTGTAGTTAGATTACCCAATATAGATTGTAATTCGGCATCATTTTTGGATAGAAGGCATGTTAGTTAGTGGTTAAAAGTTCATAGAGTTGAAAGCTCAAGATATGCAGTATAAGTTACTGTGGGTAAGGAGAAACTCCTTTCTTTTAAGAGAGGCCCTGGGACATGAGAGCTAGATATTTCATGGTAAGAATAACCTCCCTTGGTAAGCATTCACCATGAGGTGTGTCAGTACAGTGACCTATATATATAGTGACTCGCATCTCCCGTTAAATATAGGTATTTTTCCAATAGAGGCTTGTCGCGCCGCTGGACAGGTGAGTGGCTGAAAAAATCGATAATTCTGTCGACCGCTTATTTCGCATCTAGAAATATTTTTATATTATCATTGTTTTATTTTCTCTGTATAAATAATGTGTTCTTACAAACATTTGCGTTAAATTGTGTAGTTAATTTCGGAAATTTTGATACTAAACTTGCCAAGTTTTTATACGGTAGTTTTATTTGACGTAGTTACAAAAAAAAACAAAAAAAAAAACGAAAAAATGGGCTGGAGGGCTTTTCAATATAAATACGGGAAACTTTTTTATTTTGCATTTGGATGAGGATTTTGATCTTGGCTCTCTCTTACTTAGGAGAATATGCATGCATTGAAAATTGAAGTAAGTCAGTGACATAGGTTTTAATTAAACTGAGTGGGTTGGAATTTCTATCAGATGTTATCGACGTGAATCGCCTATTTCATTAACGTTTACGTAATCAAAATATTATTCAACGTTAAGGTAAGCTTTGAATTTTATGATGATGTATTAGAATAGTAAGTTTTGTGATTATTTTGCTTGGTTTTGGGGTTAATTTGTATATTGATGTGAAATAAGAAACTTTGGTCGCTGACAAATTCTTCAATGCATAACTAACCAACCCTCTGAACTCATTGTTGTATGGCGAAAACTGTGAAAAACAAGTTTTATTTTAAGATTATTTTGACCCATTAAATCGGCATGAAATTGCATAAAATAACACTCAAACAACTTGTAAGGCATTCAACTTTATGAAAAATATCATTGCGAGGCTCAAAAATAGTTATTTTGGGAGCCTTATTTAAAAACGGGGTAGTGGGGTTTTGAACATCCTGATTTGCCGGTTTTCGCTACTTTCCTAAACAAGCCTATTTCTATACTGTCATAAGACCATCAAAATAGTAAATAATTGTCATGAAAATGATATTAAACAACATTTTGGTCCTTCCCCTTTCGTTTTCTAATGCTAAAATATTACCTCAAACCTTATTAACGACGGAGTACATCGTAAAAGAAGGGATGGTTTTTACAGCGTCGTCGACATTTTGTTTCGAGTGACCAAATTTTCTCAATTTACATCGTTAAAAATGAACTCCAAAACCAAGCAAAATCATCACAAAACTTATATTCTAATACGTCATTATAAAATTCAAAGCTTACCTTATCGTTGCATAATAATTTCACTATGAAAACACTAATAAAATGGGCGATGCACGCCGTTAACTTTTGACAGAAATTCAAGCTTTTTCAGCTTGTATTAAAAATGGCGCTCCGGTAGGAGGCGCTGCAGTAGCATGCGCGACACGCCTCTTTGGACCGAAAGGTGAAGACGCGAGTCACTGTATTTATAGGTCACTGGTCAGTATTAAGGGTATTATAGTATGTGTTTTTGTTTGTTTCCAGAAAGTGTTCGCTCTGTCAATGAGAGGATAGGGAGTTGGTTGATGGATGCTGGCTTATATCAGGCGCCAAACCCATATACTTCAAATCCCTTTAGAAGGGATCAGAACAACCTGGTGACAGAAGTAGATGGAACACCTAGCACAAACTTCTTCACATTCCTAAATATAGGTAGGTAAAGGCTTTTTGTAGCCTAGTGGCCATAGGGGTTGTGGGTGTTAGAGACCCACTGTATCTTGGGCACAGCATATGAAAGACTCACACCATCCCTGTACTTTTGCTACCTTTATCCTTCCCCAAGTTGAAAAAGTACCCATTTACTCATTGGTTGACAAAGAGAGTTTTCCAGCCATTGGCTGGCCAGACCTGGATTCAAAACTGCAACCTTCTGCACCATAACCAAGCATCTCTATCCACTTGACCATGTGCCTTCCTCATATATATACATGTATAAATTACCCCCAAAAACTTAAATTGGGACACCTGAAATAACTACCGTAATATTATAAAAATGGATAAGTTTCGTTTTAAATGCAGTAATGCCTCCAAAGATGCAGATGGGATGGCAAACAGTGGAGACCCTGATCAGATTGCTCTTTTTGGGAATTGTACAATTTGCTCACTTATCAGTCCCAATAGGTACATTTTTAAGGTAGACCCATGTCATAAGAAAATATACATAATACTGTACTCATGGATAAGATTTGAGGGTTGCAATTCAAGTGCATTACTGTACACCTTATGCCATATTGGACAGTAACCTTTTTATAGTTCCAAAAATGAAAATAGTTGTATTTGAAAATAGGGTAGATCCGGATTATGTGGCTCATTATGAATCACCTCATCTAACGTTTAGCCTTCTTGTTCTTGATTTCAGTATGATATAGCTGGAGGAAACTTTTTTTTTTAATTTTGCAGACCTGAATTTTGTTGTCTGTTTTTGGCACTTTAAGGGTAGCAGAGTATATTTAAATTTGCAAACATATTCTGATAGCTTGTTTGCTTTTTAACATTTGGCAGTTCATTCTAGCTGTCACTGTGTTAATAAAAGAATTTCTATTTCTAGTACTGTACATGCTCAAGATTATACACATCAAGATTGAAAGGTTAATGTATATAATTAGTCTGTAAAATGGCACAAGATGATGCTTTTGTGCATCATTTATTACATTTCTGACTGTGGCCACAGGAGCACAGATGTCTGACTGTGGCCACAGGAGCACAAACGTCTGACTGTGGCCACAGGAGCACAAATGTCTGACTGTGGCCACAGGAGCACAGATGTCTTTTTTTATTAATCACATTTGTCTAAATCTAGGTCAGTACTACACAGATGACCAGATGCTAAATATTTACACCTTCTCCATGCTTTATCAATGGATTTCTAAGACACAAAGCTCACTAGCATTTCAGCAAGACAGCTCAGAACCAAGGCCAATAACTCTGTCAAATACAAAATCTGATTCACCAACCTCAAGCAGGATTTCAACTTCATCGCTGGAAAAACTTGGGAGATCAAATTCTTCAGAGAAACTCAGTAATTCTCCAGGTAGTATTCCTAAGTTTGGAAGAACACCATCCTCAGAAAAATTGACGGGTTCTCCAAAGAGCTCAAGTGTAACAAAGCAGAGATCAACAACACTGGTAATCAGTCCACAAAAGGCAGCCTCTTCAGGTGGACAGCCAAGGGCAAGAACTCCAGTGTTTGAACAGAAGTCACTTCCCTTTGATAGAAGAGGTTCTATTATGCCAAAGACTATTTTTGATGCCTTAGTTGGAAGAAGTGTGGATTACTGTTTTAGAATACTTGACCAGTGCGAAAGAAGTGAGTTAAACAGAGCTCTAGATAAGAGGGCATATTTGGTGATAATTAGGGATAATTTTTGTGAATTCTGCATAAAAACATATGTTGTGACCCCTCATCTGAACCGTCTCGACGAGACGGTTCAGATGAGGGGTCACAACATATGGTTTCGATGAGAAATAAGAAAAATTATCCTTAATTATCATCAAATACGCCCTCTTATCTAGAGCTCTGGTTAAATATTTTTGGCCTCTTTGATGTTTTTTTCAAGCTGTATGTTTTGTTTATTTATACCAATTGCGCAGATTTTTGTCAAAACCATGGAAAATTTACTATCAAAAGTGCGTTTCAAATGTGCGGATTATTCCATCAGCTGGTTCGCAAATTTATGAAGTTCATTTTTCTAATAATTTTGGATGGGCAAGGAGTAAGGTCATCTGTGGCCTTGTGTTTAACTTGGACACAACATTGTTCCCTTTCAACTCTTTTCTCAACCCCTTAATGATTATGATACATGTAAAAAAAGCAGTAAGGTTGTCATAGCACCATCAGCTCTAAGGCAACCTTTACATTTTTTGTTTGTGCACTGCCAGGAAATATCCCCGCAGTTTAGAACAGCGTTTAGAATACATTTCCTTCGCAAAACAAGCTTCCCTTGTTTATGTGAGAAATGATAAAATCCCATGGTTAAAAGTTGCTGTATAAAACACTTCTAAAATGTCACCTAAAGGCATCTGTGCATTTGATAGCATGATTGCTGCGCTTTTCAAACAGGGTCAAGGTATGATTTCAGCACTTTTGATATATGCCAGAAAAGAGAAGACTGATCAGAATGTTAGTTTGTGCAGGCTGATCTGGGTCTTTCCTGTTCCTGTTTTCACTTGTGAGGTACCTTTTCACATGTCAATCATTTTGTTTTTCAGAGCCAAAAGTGTTGTCAGATGCTGAAATGCAAAGTGCTGTAAGTGTACTTCCATAGCTTTCAAAGTGGTGCATGCATGTCTTAAATCAGATATGGATAAAAAAAATCTAAGTACCCAAACGCTGTTTGAAGCATCAGAATCTTTGATTTCTCTGTGCTTTATCCACAATATCACTTGACAGATTAAATCAGAATCATAAGAAATTTTAAACAGTTGTTCATTCACAAAAATGAAAATTGCCAGTGTAAATACATTGATTTTTTGGGTATCTGCTCTGACAGGAGCAAAATCTTTCCTTTAAGAGTTGACCCACATTGAGTTGAGAGAGCCGCCATGGTCGAGTGGTTAGACGCTTGGTTATGGTGCAGAAAATCGCCGCAAAGTCATGAGGGTGTGCCCTGTTTTTGCCATGCCAACACTGGAAAACTCTTTCAACCCAACAGTAAATGGGTACCTGCTTCGAATCAGGGAAGGATAAGGTAGGGAAAGGAGAGGGATGGGTTCTGCTTTTCATTTGCTGTGCCCAAGACACAGTGGGCCTCTATGCCCCACTGCCCCTTTGGCTATTAGGCTATGGAAAACCTTTACCTGCCTTTACCACATTCAGAAGGGAGGCAAAAATAAAATTGGCAGAGTTGCTTACCCCAAAAGTGTACCACTCCTTGATCCGCTGTTTTCATTTGCACTGCCCCAAGGCCAGTCATTGTGACATAATAATACTGACTCCTTTCTGATAGTGGGCTACTCGTAAAGGGAATAATATTCCTACAGAGGCAGCAGGGAAGCAGGGATTCTAACCGCAATTCTCTTCTGCATTATTGGTCTCCATTCCAAAATGGAGGCAAATTATTTTTCTCTTTGTAAGGGCAAGCTCTGACAATTTAAAACTTTCAGGGGAAGCTACTCAACCATTTTCTTCTTAGCCTCCTTTTTCAGTGGGGATCAACTGGAAGGAAAGAATTTTGCTCCCCTGGGAGCAAATTCTTTCCTTTTAGAGTATACCCCACTTTTGAAGGACTTTGTTGTCCAGAGAACCAAACAGCAATTCACAAAAGTTATCTCCCTGTTATAAAATAGCAAAAAATGGAGGTGTATTCATACATCTTAAAGCTTCTTTTTCATTTTCAGAGTTTAATTGAGACAGTGCGTCTGCTAGACTTGATCTGTAAGATAGATAGTAGCTATATTCCTAAAGCTTTCACAGAGCTGAAGAGACTGTCAGCACAGACTGCTCAGGATCCAAACAATCCCAGGATCTTGCTCACCATACTGCAGTTTCTGCTAAACCATTGTGAGATATTTTGATTATCATACTTCAAAAAAGACACTTGATTTCATTGCTATGACTTTACTTTATAGACATGTATGGTATACCTTCCAAGGACAGATGGATGATTCGTTGTTTACAAAGCCCTTTAACAATACATGAGCCACGACATGAGAAAACCAACAAAGTGGTTGTGTGCCCAGCACAGACTCAGATCTGCCTGGACATCCGTCTAGTCTGGTTAGAGTCTTCGCTGTCCACATGGAGGTAGCTTAGATCCTTAGCTATCCTTTTACCACTTAGCAAAAAGTCTGATCAGAGTGGGCTGATGCCCAGGCTGATCTGTCTGCGCTGGGCACACAACCACTTTGTTGGTTTTCTCATGTCGTGGCTCATATCTATAATTTGGGCCAGTGAGGCAGTGGGTGATATAAGAATGAAGTAATTCAAAGGTCAGAGAAAAACACAGCCTAACCTAAATGAACATTCAGCTTCCGAGTTGTGCATTAAGGGCATTAAGGCCTTGCCCAATGACTGTAAATACATCAAAAGAAATCTGCATGTTATTACTTTAAAATGGTTTGGCAACTACAACTTTCACACAGTAAATTCACTATTTTACTGTAAGTTAGGAAATATTCATGAGATGCCTTGTTCACAGATATATTTACATTTTCAGTGCATTTATTGAAAAGCCTTATGGTAAATCATTGGAACGTTATGTAGTTTATACTTCAAAAACTACATCGGTTCATGCAACGTTACATGAGGTCAAGTGAAGTCAAAATAAACCACTGATTGGACATAGGCAATGTTATGACATTGTTGATGCTGTTCTGCTGATAGTAGAAAAACTGTGTTTAAATGCTTTACTGCTTCAACTGTAGACCCTAATGCAAATTTGTGGACAATTAATAGATAGAAGAGAATGTAAATATAGGCAATGAACTTAATTTTCTGGTGTTTATCAAAGTATAAACTACATTGGGTCGCTAGCAAAGTTTACATGAACCCCTTCCTGGTTCACTTACTTATTTAGCACGCGACCCAATGTAATTTATACTTTGATATACACCAGAAAAATGAAATTCATTCCTTAAATAAAGCTGTCATAAATCAATGATACCCATAAGGTAAATGGGTACGCCTCTCTGTTTTTTTTTTACTGAGGGAACAACTTTTATGACTTTTTGTTTGCTTTTCCACATGATGAAGCTATCCCAAAATGGGGTCTACTCTGAAAGGAAAGAATTTTCTTCACGAACACTTGACCTCTTTTTGGAAGGATTTCATTGTACGGGGAAGCAAAAAGTCTCAAAAGTTGTCTCCCTTTGAAAAAATTGCAAAAAAACATGGAGATGTACCCATACACCTTAAGATTAGTTTTGGTGACATTTTCCTTATTTTACCAACAGGCAAGGCTGTGGCCTACGATCCCCAGGATGAGTTCAGCACAATGTTTCACCGAGTATTATCAAGACATTACAACTCCCATGCTGTTGCATTTGAAATTGTTTTGTTCATCATGGACAACTTGGAGCAGCTGTGTTATGATTACCAGATACTGTCTGTGTTCTTTCCCAATATACTCAAGGCAAGTACTATATATAAGCTCTGAAAAGCTAGATCAGTTGGAAGCGAGGAATGCACCAGAGATATAGAAATGACCATGAGTATAAGTGTTTATTAATCATGTGACTGTTTTTTTTTTTATTTCATCACCTTAGAAGTTGGCTTTTTTCAATAAACAACATAATGTTAGCAAGGATTGCATCATGTGTGTTGTCGACCACTTACCTTGTGAACATGATAGAGACTACTTTTCTTGAGCACTCATAATCAAACTTACAAAGTATGTTAAGTGGCACAAGATCTCGGCCAGGGTTAGAGGTTATAAAACTTGAGAATAGTCTCAAACTAAAGCACACTGATTGGCTGCTTCCGAGCATGGGCTCGGAAGCAGCCAATCAGTGTGCTTTATTTTGAGTTTGAGAATGTACTCAAGTTTTATAACCTCTGGGCCAGGTTTGATAATGGGATAAATCGAACTATTAACAGCAGTGTATTTCAACCACTTCAAATCAGACTGTGCATTATGTGGCCAGTTTTCAAATTCTTCATAATTGTAGTGAATGTGGAGATTAACTTATCAAAAAAAAGTCTAAAAATTGTGGATCATAATTAAATTCTTCCATTTTGGAAAATAAAAGCACAATCATAGATTTTCGCATGTTGATGGTATGGTGATTGTGGAGATGTTTATTAGCAGTGTGCTATAAAATGTTAGCTGTTGGCTACAGTTTTGCAGCATGCACTGTTTAGACCACTGTTCTACTACCTTACAAGAGCGAAGGCATAGGTGGGGGCTGGGGGACTCATAAAGGGAAGAGTTGCTACCTTTGGAGCAAAGTTTTTCCTTTACGAGTAGATTTCATATTTTTAATAATTTACTGTATAGGGAGGCAAACAGGAATTCACAAAAGTTGTTCCCCTTTGTGAAAAATGCCAGAAAAACATGGAGGTGTACCCATATCTGTTAAACATCTTACAGAAAACTTAATTTGCATAATGGTGAAGGTCTTCAAATGATAATTTCTTTTATACAGATTCTAGCATGGAACCCAAGGACATTTGTCTCTGACTTTGTTGAGATAGTTCCTGCTATGATGTCACCCACAACGTCATTAGAAGTCTTCCATACTTTGATTGACCTTCCCTGCATGACGGCAGCATTAGAGGTCATGGAGAAATACAAAAATGTTGACCTTTCAACTATGACTGGTGTGATCTCTGACCTTGACCCCACTACTTCAGCAGAGGCATTTAAAAATGCTATGTTTAGACCAATGTTTAACTTCTTTACAAGAGCAGAAGGGGGGCATGGTGATACTATAAATAGGTACTGTAAATGGAATAATGTCTGTGAGAATTCTTTTTTAGCAAATAGTTGTCAATCTTTTGGCTCACAAGGTAAAACTTATAAATGATATATAATTTGATTATATACTGAACAGTGACAACCATTTCCCTATAAGTCCTTGAAAATGCTAATAAGTAACAGTTATACCTTGGTTTGTCCACCTGTATGAGGAGATAGTCCACAAGCTTTAGCTCATGGATTTCCTCCCATACTGGGGGACATACAGGGGTATAACTATTTTATACCACCCGTATTAGAGTAGACCTTGCACATCACTAAATATTTCATTCTAAAGTTTATGTGTTTTGGCAAGGACAGAGTTATACTGTGATGCGTATGTTCAAGTGATTTACAATAGGTTGCAAATATCAAACACAACAGCATGTTGTTCGTATTTTATAGTTCAATTTGGTCATGATATATGACTCTTAGATAGGAAAAAAGTTTCATAGACATGTACTGTTTTGTTTTCTTCTTTCATATTGTTTAACCACATATTTTCTCTGTGTTAGGTTGGGTAAATTTCACACTGCACTCAGTGATATGGTAGATAATCCAAGAGTCATTTGTTGTTGTCAAGTGGTGCCAGTATTATTGAGGTAAGAGTACCCATCTGGGGCTGTATTCATAAAATGACTTGTCGTTGCTATGCTGTTGCTAAGGCTAAATTTCTTTGAAGGAGATTCCCTACAACTATGAAATTTGCTCTGGAGGAACAGTCTTACAAAGACTGTTCCTCCAGACCAAATTTCATAGTTGTAGGGAATCTCCTTTATAGATATTTAGCCTTAGCAACTGCATAGCAACGACAAGTGGCTTTATGAATACGGCCCCAGGAACACAACTTTAAAAACAACATTGTATCAATATTGTTTTAACGTGTATGGGTAAACCTCTATTTTTAACCATTAGTACATGCACAAAGGTAACAACTTTTGTGACTTCCTCTTTCCTACAATGGATGACACAGCCTTTCCGAAATGCGGTCAGCTCTTAAAGGAAAGAAATTGCTCCTAAGGGAGCAACTTCTTTTCTTTAATAGTTGACCCTTATTTATAAAGGAGGAAAAATTAAACTAGAAGAGTTGCTTCCCCTGAAAGTGTAAGCTGTCATCTTAACAGTTTACAATTTATGGCCACTAGTAGCGAGCACACAATGTTGCTACAATGTTTTATTACAAGGCAATCAATATTAAACCCTTTAAACTGTGTGTTTTCTGGTAATCTGATACAGAGAGCTGGGTCAGTATACAGGTGATTTCTGAATCCATACTGTTAGCCATTAAAATGGGGCTATGTCTGAGTTCCTGCTTCAGATGCCACATCACAGCAGCAAGAACCAGGGAAATGAACTTACCCAATAGTGGCATAACATCAACAGCCATGGTGCTGTAGTTGGTTTAACATTATTTTGTTTCAAGAAATCTAACATTCATGACAGTAATAATATTGTTCTATACATAAACATAATGGGATTAGAATGAAAGCATAAGCTTATTTGGTGCTAAAGTTTGGCTTAGGATTCTCATGTTTTTACTTGAAATTCGATTCAGTAGATTAAAAGATGGATATTTGATCAGACTTCAAAGCATGTTATAAACATATCATTACTACCGTAAAGTGATCTGACTCGGTGTATTATGTCTCTTGGATATGCCCAGGTATCTGAATTCAACACCAGCGTGTCAGTGCAAGTATCATGAGGAAAGGTGTCTGAAAGCATACTAAAACTAATTGTGACAAGACCAGCCTGCAAACAAATGTGCAGCCTCTGTGGGAATGTACCATTTACCCAGGCAGTGAGTCTGACTTCTTGATTTTAAGGTGGATGCACATAATGTATATTGTTTCCTGTCATTTTTACAAAGGGAAACAACTTCTGGACAGATCAATGTTCAGTGTAGCCCTTTAAAAATTAGGTCTACTCAAAGAATAGAATTTCGCTCCCAGTGGAGTGAATTGTTCCGTGTAAGAGTTGACCACCATTTGAAAGGGTGGCAAAAATGAAAATGGCAGAGTTGCTTCCTCTGAAAAAGTACTTATTCACCTTACAAAGTGAATTTGGCATGACCTTATCAAGTGTGTATACACAGGATAGCCATACTTCTTGCACATCGGATAGAAAATGCCATTCTTTTCACCTGGGATAGAAAATCTTATCTTACCCAGGTGTTCTTACCCAGGACCGGATAAAAATCATGAGCATTCAATGCATTGGTTGTATTGGAGGTCACGTATCTGCGTCGTCAAGTGACGTTGAGTTTTATGATGATTACGTCACGAAGATGGCAAAAATGACGTCAGTTTATGCACGCCAGTCGTTGACGTAAAGAAGTGAATGGCGGTCGTTGAAAGCGGCGCCTTGTTTCAAAATCAAAAAGAAACCTCTCAAGCTCTAAAATTACGCATTTTAACAAGTTCTAAAGTTAAAACAAAACGTGATGTACAAGAAAAAGTATCTTTCATCGGTGTGAGGTGCGGATAGAAAAATCCGTCACTCGGGATCACTGTTAGGCATCACTCGGCAAGCCTCGTGATGCCGAACAGTGGCCCTCATGACAGATTTTTCTATCCACACCTCATACCCATGAAAGATACTTATATTACAAAATTTGCCTTATGGTGAATTAGAGGTACTTATCCATCTTTTTCATCCGTCGTTGTGAAGGAAACAATCATTGTTACTTCCAGTTTGCTAACCTTGATGAAGCAGCCCTTAAAGAAAAGAATTTACTCTAAAGGGATGACAGAATTTGCTCCTAGGGTTCCTTTAAGAGTTGACCCCATTGAGAAGTGAGCCAAATGAGAAAAAAGCTGTGTTGCTTCCTCTGGAAGTGTACCCATTCACCTTAATGTTTTCTCATGGCATGGCTCATACTAGAAGTTAGCTGGGGCCAGTGAAAAGACCTGAATTCTGGAAAGTTTTATTGTCTTCTGTGACTCAGTGTCTGATTTTCAGTAAAGCAGAAGAGCAAAGCTTAAGAACTGGCACCAGTGCTGTTGGAGCGGACTTGTTTACTGTCTGGTTTCTCTTGTCTTTCAGAGTCTGGTTTTCCGTGATAGTAGAAGAGGGCAGCTCTGAGTTTGTGTCAGAACTGGTACCAGTGCTTTTGGAGCGGACTGGTTTACTCTATGGGGTGCAAGCATACAAGGCTGACATCAGAAGGTAAATATCTGTTGATATGATTTTATTATTCTTACAAGTTGAGACAGTCTGATCAAGACCAGAGCCTTTGCTTTCCTACACAACATGTGGAGACCCTGAGGAGTAAATAGGCACAAATGAAAGCTCTTGATAGACACTGGATGTATATGCAGAGTGGTTTCAGTGGTCTTGGCATAAATATGTTTTATTATAGTTTTGCATGCTGTGCCTCATATGAGGCGATAAAGACTTTAGCTTCACTGTACTTTTCCTTAAGCATGTATTGTAATGATAAAATATTGGAGACAAAATTACATGTTCTTGCTAGCCTAATGAATTGTTACCGTAAAAATTTAAAAAATTGGGACACCTAAGATAATGACTGAAATTTTCCTAAAATGGAACGGCTTGATTTTACATTCCAAACAATGGGATGGAATGGCAAACAGTTTAGGCTCTGATCACAGCGCTCCGTTTCAGAGCAATCGAAACTTGGTCCCAATTTTCAGAATTTTACATATGCAAAACTTGTCATATGAGTGTACTGTTTGTTATTCAGAATTGTATGTGAGAACTTGACTGTCCTGATAAAAAAATATCCCGAAGTTGTGCTGCGACAACAGGCAGAGTTGATGGAGTTTCTGGCTAGTACCCATAACATTCTACACAGGGAGGATTTCTTCTGTGTGCTGGTAGGTGGCTATTCTCAGAGATCCAAACAAGGAAGTACTTTGATTTTATGAGCTGTAATATATGTAAAGGGGCCTTACGGTGAATGGATACATCTTTACAGGAAGCAGCTCTGCCTTTTTAGCTCGCCTGAGCCGAAGGCTCAAAGGTGAGCTTATAGTATAGGCAGGCCTCCGTAGTCCGTCCGTCATCCGTCCGGCCACCATTTTAAAAGGTCTTCTTCTCCAAAACCGCTGGGCCGATCAAAGCCAAATTTTATATGGAGCCTCCATGGGTTAGGGGAACCAAAGTTTGTTCGGGGTATCTGGGTCACATGACCAAGATGGCCACCACGCCCATATATGGTAAAAACCCTTCAAAAATCTTCTTTTCCAGAACCAAAAGGCCTATGACCTTGAAACTTGGTATGTAGCATTGGGTACATCTAAGGTACAATACTTGTTATACATGGTCGACTAAATGAACAATTGAAGTTATTATGTCACTAAAGGTCAAGGTCATTCGGTCTGTCCATCCTTTGTCAAGATTTAAAAATATCTTCTCCTCCAAAACCTCTGGGCCGATCAAAGCCTAATTTTATATGGAGCCTCCATGGGTTGGGGGAACGAAAGTATATTTGGGGTATCTGGGTCACATGACCAAGATGGCCGCCATGCCCATATTATTAAAAACCCTTCAAAAATCTTCTTCTCCAGAACCAAAAGGCCTATGACCTTGAAACTTGGTATGTAGCTTTGGGCATGCAGGCCCATCATAGTTTATACAAATGATGACCTTGCGATGACCTTGACCTTTTTTTTTGACATGGTCAACTTTGATATGTTAGGCTTTTATATGGGAAAACACTTAAACAGTTGATTTCTCAGAAACTATTTAAGTCTTAGGTACAATACTTTGTATACATGGTCAACTAAATGAAGAAATGAAGATACTGTGTCACTAAAGGTTAAGGTCATTCAGTCGATCCATCTGTCATCAAGATTTTCAAATATCTTCTCCTCTGAAACCACTGGACCGATCAAAGCCAAATTTCATATGTAGCCTCCATGGGTTGGAGAAACGAAAGTTTGTTCAGGGTATCTGGGTCACATGACCAAGATGGCCGCCACTCCCATATATGGTAAAAACCCTTCAAAAATCTTCTTTTCCAGAACCAAAAGGCCTATGACCTTGAAACTTGGTATGTAGCATTGGGCATTCGGTCGATCATAGTTGATACAAATAATGACCTTGTGATGACCTTGACCTTATTTATGACATGACTTTGGTATGTTATGGGAAAACATTTAAACAGTGCATTTCTCAGAAACTATTTGTCTAAGGTACAATTCTTGGTATATATGGTCGACTAAATGAAGATATTATGTCACTAAAGGTCAAGGTCATTCATTCGGTCCATCCGTTGTCAAAGATTTTCAAATATCTTCTTCTCCAAAACCGCTGGGCCGATCAAAGTCAAATTTGATATGGAGCCTCCATGGGTTGGGGGAACGAACGTTTGTTTGGGTATCTGGGTCACATGACCAAGATGGCCGCCACCTCCATATATGGTTAAAACCCTTCAAAAATCTTCTTCTCCAGAACCAAAAGGCCTATGACCTTGAAACTTGGTATGTAGCATCGGGCATGCGGGCCCATCATAGTTTATGCAAACAATGACCTTGTGGTGACCTTGACCTAATTTATGACAAGGTCAGCTTTGGTACATTAGGCTTTTATATGGGAAAATGCTTAAACAGTGGATTACTCAGAAACTGTTTAAGTCCAAGGTATAGGCCATTTGCTGTCTATAAAACAGGTCATTTTGCTAAATATCTCTAAAACTACCACAGCTATCACTTTGAAGTAAAGCGCATCTTTAATGTCTATCTTATACATAACTAATCTATAATTTTCCTCAAAATTATATTTTGAAACTAAAAAGTTTCTTTTGAAAACTGCCCATTTTTAAAAGATATTTTTACTGTATTTTACAAGGGAGTAAGTTTATTTATGTAACAGCCTTTGAATGGTCAATATTTACCTATGTCAATTGTTACTTAATTGTACAGAGTTACTCTATGGCACCCCTATACCTGTTAATCTTTTGATCTGAATAAAAATGAAGTTCACTTATTTATTGGTTGGGAAGAGAATTTATTGGTGATAAATATAGAATTAATTTACCTGTAGAAACATTTCTTGTTTGTGATGCATATATGGGCATTGCTTATAGCTATTACATTAAATTATTGTACTCCCCTTTACTTAAGCTGAAAATTTTGTAAATTTTTGTAAAGGAGCAAAAAATTGACAAGATAAAATTCTGAAAGTCAGTTTCCTGTTATGTATTAGTTTGACTATACCAGTGGAGAAAAAAATCCTTTTTATTACCTGTCCAGTAATAAGAGAAAATCTGCAAAATGACCTGTTTTATAGACAGCAAATGGCCTATACAGTACTTAGTATACATGGGTATCTAAATGAAGATATTATGTCACTTAAGGTCAAGGTAATTTGGTCCCTCCATCTATGTCAAGATTTTCAAATATCTTCTCCTCTGAAACCACTGGGCCAATTGAAGCCAATTTTATTTGGAGTCTCAGTGGATGAGGGAGCGAAAGTTTGTATCGGGGGTCTGGGTCACATGACCAAGATGGCCACCATGCCCATATATGGTAAAAACCCTTCAAAAATCTTCTTCTCCAGAACCAAAAGGCCCATGACCTTGAAACGAATTAGGGACATAACGGACCACGGACAAAACGGACCACGGACATAACGGACCACGCTTGGGACAAAACGGACCACGTTCAGGACGAAACGGACCACGTTCAGGACGAAACGGACCACGTTTAAGGTCAAAACGGACCACGTTCAGACCTTCCGATAATCTTGAGAAAGCATGTTTTATTTTAGTTGCAACACTAATAATGAAATTTGCATGCTTTAAAGATAAAAAGATCTTTCCATTAAATTAATTAGATAGTTGCGACAACCAAAGATAGTTGAGATCATGAACAGTAGTCAAATAATTGTGACCATTTAATATTGTCCTTGGTAATTATATACTCCATAACCTTTTAACTGACACCAATTAATGGTCTGGTTTGTCTTCTAGCGTGGTCCGTCTGGTCCTGAAACGTGGTCCGTTTTGTCCTGAAACGTGGTCCGTTTTGTCCTAACCGTGGTCCGTTTTGTCTGGTCCGTTTTGTCCATGGTCCGTTTTGTCCGAGTACCCCTTGAAACTTGGTATGTAGCATTGGGCATTCCGGCCCATGAAAGTTTGTTATGCTTTTATATGGGATAATGCTTAAACAGTTGATTTCATGGAAACTTTTTAAGCCTAGATATAATAATTGGGAAATATGGTTAACTAAATGGATACATGAAGACATAAGGTCATCAAAGGTCAAGGTCTTTTTTTTTTTTTAACTTTGCTCAAGGTCACTGAGATTTTAAAATTAAAACGTGCATTCCTTATAGGCCACTGGTGTCAAATATGTATCAAATGAGGGAAATGGCAAATTGTGTCTGTTGACAGAAGGTGTCAGGTGAGCTACAGGACCAGTGGTCCTCTGGTTCTACATGTAACTCCCCTGTACAAAAGTACAAAGAGCTATTTCCGTAGGTGTTGGCGTCACATCCCTTTTGGTGAAAGTTATTTTTTATGTGTAGGGAAAGGGGCTATTAGTGAAGCTATCCTGCAGTAGGACAGATCTTGTTTCCTTCCTTTTTAATAAGTAGTGTTTCCCCTATAGAGGTATAGAAGGGCGCCGCGCCCTTCCTGCCCTTCCCTCCCGCCATTCTGCCTTTAAAAAGGTTCCCTCTGCCCTGAAAAATAAGCCCTTTTTCCCTCCTGAGAAAGATACCTTTTCTGTTGATAATCCCTAAATGGCTATCCATCCGGTCGGATACACACAGCTTTTTGACACTACACAGGGTATGTCTATAAATAGACTGTCCAGGTAATAATGTTTACCCACTTGTAAGAGTCATTGTCTGATAATTGCCATCACAGCTTGTGTACTTGCTTAATGGGCATTACCATATTTACTAGCAAAAGGATTAAAATTAGAAAATAAAGAGCCTTAAAGAGGCCATCTAAAAATTAATTTATGGGTAACTGGATAATCATTACTTCTTTTTGTTTATTAAATTCATTTGATATGTTTTCAATTTAAGTGTACATTATGCATTGTATGGGGGTGAAATGAAATAAAAGACAGTGCCTAAAATAAAAAAAAAAAGATAGAGAAAAAGAACAGTGCCAAAACAGAAAAAAATAATGAATAAATAAAGTCAAAGAATAAAACAGTAAAAACTATATAGCACCATGTGTGGTGTAAACAGGTTAATGAAGAATTTTTTATTATGTATGCACCATCTTTTGGGGCTGACAGGAGAAGATGATGTTTGAATGATTAATATCTTTTACAGCCCTTCTAGCAGTATTTCAGCCATTTGGAGCCAATGCAGTAATGAATGCAGTATTAAAGCTGAAATAATCCCTAGGCTCTTATCAGCTCTTGCAGAACTCAGACCCACAACTTCTAGATTGTAAACAGTTTAGCAGTTGGCCAGCTCAACTGGATGGCAGATGAGGATAAGATATGAGGCTCCATATAGGAAGAGCTTGACTGAAGGTAGAAAACACTGTGTCACCATACAGCAATTATGTGACCACAGGATGGTGAATGAAAGGGAGTGAGAGGCAAGAGATGGACAACACAGTGATTAAAAACATATATACAGAAATCAGTTGCAGTAATGACCTCCTAGACCATAAATAAAAAAATAATATTTTATTAATGCAGAACTTTATAATTATTTTATCAGCTGAAGCACACAGCAGTCTAAATAAAAAATAAACAATCTGCATGATACATGTAGCAATGTGGAAATTCATGTTTATATGATAAATACAGATGTTTTTTGAAAGTCGCGCGCGCGCGCGTCAAATGCCCCTCTGCTTCCAGGCTACCCTGCCCCTTTTTCAGCTTACCCTGCCCCTTTTAGGAGTCTGGGGGAAACACTAATAAGGGTAAACTCTTAAAGGAAAGAATTTGCTCCTGTAGGGAGAAATTCTTCCCATGAAGAGCAGAGTGACCCTTTAAGATTCAGTTTCCAATTCTGTTTCAGATTTTTACATTCCCCTCCTCTAGATAATTGAATTTATATAAATTCCAAATTAAAAGTCAGCAAATATGTATATAAAAAGGGTTTCTGCTAGCATGATAACTCCTGAAATTCAGTCATGATAAGGGTCCACTGAGGACTGTGGAGATGCAGTTCAGCATGCACATTCATATACTGTAAAACACATATTTTTGGCGGTTACTAAATTTTGGCGATATTGGCGGTTAAATCAACGAGCGCTAAAATATAAGTCCGCCAATATTACATAGATTTATTACATATACACACGCACAGAATAATGAAAGTTCAGATGAAAAGGAAAATTTGATGAGTATTTTAGATTTTTTTAATACATTCCATTAAACTATACATTGTGGCATCCTTTAGAATCACCTCGATGAGGCGATTCTAATAGATTCCACAATATATAGTAAAATGGAAAAGTAAGAAAAATTGTCACAAATTTACTTAGGATTTTCTTCATTAACTGGAGCCATGGTACATTAAGGCCGCCAAAATTAACATGCGCCAATATGTCATTGTCTTTAAACCGCAAAATTTTGATACCACAGATATTAAGTGTTTTACAGTATTCTGATCAGAGCCTATGCTTGTCTCATTCACTGTAAAAATAGAATCTTTTTGGAAGGGCTACATCCCCTAGGGAACCAAACAGCAAGTCACCAAAGATGTTCCCCTTTGTAAAAATGGCCAAACAACAAGGCGGTGTACCCATATACCTTTACATTTGAGCCTGTATTTCAGATCTGGGCAGTGGGTGAGTTTAGCTCCGCCTCCTATGATGTTGAGTGTTCAGCTGATACTGTGGGTAGTATCTACGAAGTACTAGAGGTTCTGCTATACGAGGTCATAGGGATCACCTCAGTCCAGGGGTCAGGGAAGATGGTTAAAGTTGTATCTACTCTGATGTCAGCCATTTCCAAGGTACTCATCTTTACAGTAATTTATATTGAATAAATACACCACAAGGGAGGTCAGTGATTGGGAATAATTTGTCCCATTTCTCGTAGGGAGCTACTATTAAAGGATAGAATATTTCCGCAAGGGAATCAGTCATCTTCTTGCTTCCATGTAGCAGATGCAAGATATAGGTATTACTTTTGTGGCTGCATTTGTTTCTTTAACTTTTGTTTAGCTTTCTGGTATAGATCTGTTGTCTAATAATGGGCAGACAGGGACAGGAAGACACCATCTTCCCCAGAATTCTTTTCTTTATTAGTAGCCCTTAGTGTGAAGGACGGAAGGAAACATTTGTGAAACAATTGATTGATGTAAAGTTTAAAGGTATATTGTGGCATTAGTGAATAGGAAATAGTCAACTCTTGATATCTTGAACACTGATATCTCAAAGTACCCTCTTATATCAAAGAATATAGATTGGACACATTTCCTGTTTTTTATCTACATTTCTGCTCGTTTTATATCCAACTAATGAGCCTTACCAGGGGGGTCAGTGCTCCCCAGCTCCCTGAAAATAATGCCCAAATATCCCCAGCACCCTTAAAATATTTTATCGTGCCCCCTAAAATTATTTTGCCCCTGCTCCCCAAATCCCTAAAAGTAATACATGTACAGCTTCTCCCCGGCTCCCTAAAAATATTCAAGCATGCTGCCTAAAATGTTCGACACTTTTCATCAGTTGATTACTGATCAGGGTTACATTCCATAAAATTTCGGTCAGATATTAGGTGCAGTAACTATACTCAGAGGCCAGAGAATATATACTCCCCAAAACCCCTGAGAGGGCTTCACTAATGACATATCAAAGTAAATTTTCTGGGACCAGAAAATTTACTTTGCGATATCAGTAGTTTGGGATGAACTTCAACTTTGAAGTATAGAGAGTTGACTGTACTCAGAGCAGCTTGTGCATGTTGGCATGTTGATCGGAGTCTTCCCTGTTCACCATGTAGAATCTAAGAGTAGGATAAATTATACGGTTTTAAGGAACCGCATGGTTAAGTTAATTGACAGGTATGGTATAGTCAACTGCTGAGCACTGAAGAAGGTGTGGAGGCCAGGGGTCGTATTTATAGAGCCACTTGAGTCGTCGCTATGCTGTTGCTTAGGCTAAATTTCTATGAAGGAGATTCCCTACAACTATGAAATTTGCTCTGGAGGAACAGTCTTTTTCAGACTTTTCCTCCAGAGCAAATTTCATAGTTGTAGGGAATCTCCTTCATAGAAATTTAGCCTTAGCAACAGCAAAGCAACCACTTAAGTCATTTTATAAATATGGCCCCAGAGCCTGAAAGGCAAGGGTTTTGACGCCTTCTGAGATGCCAAATAGATGCTAATACTTGGCGAAAATATGTGTGAGCGAGGCCCTGACGATTAAATGTAATTGACCGGTGAACAGAATGCTCTCAAAATAATTCCAAATTATCTTTTTCTCTGATTTGTGGGTGAAATAAGTGAAAGTTTAATTTGCCCAACCGTAAATTATACTTGCCCTGAGCAGCCCAACAATGGATTTGACAGGCCCTGTGTGATTACTGTTATTGCATAATACCTCAAATGATTACAAGAAAATACTTAAAAGGAGCAAAGAAAGTAGTAAGTAGTCGAAGCAAGCTGAAAAATTTTGAGAAATGCTATTTCCAGGGCGAGATGACAAGTCATTTCTGACATCAGGTTTTAAGAAATCACTTTGCATCTGAGTTGCTGATTGAAGCCACCTTGGAATGAGTATAATTAAAGCCAGTTTATAGCAGCACCTGAATTCACTTGTCAAAACATAGCTTGTATTTGCATGCAGTACTAGTTTTCATGCACAAATACAGTTTGTAACAGATGGGCTGCATGTTTTTTCTGTGATTATAGTTGGCCAGTAGATGTCAAGACCTTATCCCAAGAGCGGTACTATGTTTAACCAAGGTTGCCAAGCAACACCAGAATGATGTCTTACAAGAAGATACAAGAGACATTCTTCTGAACAGGGCTCAGGAATTGATCAACATTCTCAAGTTGCCAAAGTAGGTCACAACTTTATGGAGTTACCAGTAAATATTCTAAAAATTGAGACACATAGAATACTTACCTTAGTTGTCCTAAAAATTGAACAGTCTGGTTTATTGATGCAGTAATGGGTCTAAAAATGCAGATGCAATGTCAAACATTGTTGACCCTGATCAGACTGCTCCTTAAGGAGCAGTCTGATCTTGGTCTGCATTGTTTGCTGAGACCTATCTGTCCAAATATATAGAATTCCTACGGTGTTCTTACTATGGTATCATTTCACAAAAAGAGCGGTAATTTTGATAATGTTTCTTGGACCAGTTGTTCACCACTAAGGATGTCATTTCAAAACAAGACATTACAGTTTCAAATGCATTGTATTCAAAGAGATTGCCATATTTTGCTGATAAAATGTGTGGAGTTTTGCTTTTGCATTGCAAAAGTTCTCTCATTTATGCAGCATAAAACATTAGCACTCTCGTTTTTATGTGTGCTAAAGACTTAAATAAATCCTTGACTTGTGACTTTGTTAAGCTAACAATGCTTTCAACAACTGGGCCATAGAGATTTTCTCTGTTCATTTTCAAAATAAATATATTGTGCCTGATGCTTTCAACAACTGGGCCCTGGAGATTGTTTCTATTCATTTTCAAAATAAATATATTGTGCCCATCCACAGGGTCTTAGTTGTTGGTGAGGTCATTCTGATATGGAGAGGCAGCATAGGGTTTCTGCAGAACAAGGTTGTTATATTGAGAAGCTGGGTTGAATGTATTTGTAGATAATGTATGAAATCAACAGGCTTTCTGGGTATTTGTCAAATACATGTGAGCTGCGACACGAAAAACCAACAATGTGGTTGTTCGCCCAGCGCAGACTCAGATCAGCCTGGGCATCTGCCCAGTCTGATCAGAGTCTTCGCTGTCCACATGGAGGTAGCTTAGACCCTTAGCTACCCTTTTGGCACTTAATGAAGAGTCTCACCAAACTGAGTGGATGCCCATGCTGATCTGAGTCTGCGCTGGGCGCACAACCCCATTGTTGGTTTTCTCGTGTCGCGGCTCATATATAAGTGTATCAAGATGCAATTTTATTCCATTTCAGCTTTGCTTCTGTGATACTTAACCCGCCTCAACACTTAGAGACAAGCAGGTAAATATTTAACACTTCTTTTTTGCAGCAGGTCTGAACACTTACAGCCAATAGTCACAGTGGTAATACACTCATTTGACCTATTCCGGTGGATTCACCTATTCCGGTGTAGCCTGTTTCTTTCTCTGCAACGAAACAAGCTAGAAGCGAAATGATTTTTAGGTAATTACTTTCAATATCAATTTGTCAAACCCACATATAGTAAGGATCTCATTTATCAATCAAAGATACGGAAAATTGAGTTTAAAAGTGGCTGATAATGCATATTTAACAAGATAAACAGATGTTTTCAGGCCAAGTGTGAAAATAGGGTCGGACAATATTTGTGTAAACAAATATGTCGTAAACCAATATGTCTGTTGATTGCTCATTTTATTAGCTATCTAAACAGATAAATATCAAAATGAATTAAAATCAATTACTTAGGTTTATTGAAATTTTAATTTATTAGCTCATTTAGCCTATTCCGGCGGATAGTATATTTGGGGAATGTCTCTGAGTTCTAAAATCCATATTAGTGCTGCATTCTTGTCACGCAATTTGAATATGTAAGTAAAACTCCATAAGGCTTTATTTTGAATTGTCATTTATCATAGAATCCTGGATAAAAATATTAAACGTTGTACTTACGGGCACTGAATCACCGAAATATTTTTTCAGTGAAGCCGTGTGCATAATCAGATGTTTTGAATAATCAATTATGTCAAATAAACATTTGTTTGCATAAAATCATCTTTCATCGAGCTAGTAAATAATCTAACAGTTTACTTTTGGGGCGCCCCTCGGTGTTTCTTTCGATGTATTGTAAAAAATTTACAGATCCATCGGAATAAAAGAAGGTGCGTCGAAATAGGATAAAAGACAACGTCTGGTTGTCGTCAGATTTCCCTATCTTCCTCAAATAGTTTGTAAACCCAAACAAAGTGCCTTAAAGAAGAGGCTTTTATTTATTTACTGACACAAATAAATTAAAAAATGACAGTGTATTTAGACTGTAGCGCACGGTCGACTAAAACGTGCGTCGGAATAGGTCAAATGACTGTACCAATTTTGCCACCTATGCTGTTGACTGAGATAGTACAAAATGGCTGTCAACCGAAAATTCAGTCATAAGCATTACCAATAACGGTAAATGGTGCTTTTGTTAATGGCTGACAACGGAGCTGATACTGTTGTGGTTTGTCTCCATCGACAGCCACTTTTGCATGTGTGGTAATTGACTGGCTCAGTCAAAAGCACAGGTAGGGAAATTGGTATTATTACCCTGACAGTGAGCTATTGGGACCGGTCTTGCTCCATCACCTCTGAGTTGACTGTTTGTCTTCCCTTTCTCTTACTTCACCTCTGAAACTGTTTGACCAGTTATTGTCAAAACTTCATCTCAGTAATCCTTGCATGGTCCTTGACCTAAAGTGTTAAACAGATTGGAGTCATGCAGGTTTCTGATCACTGTGGCTGTGAAAAGGAAACATTTAATGAGCAGTGACACGAGAAAACCAATAAAGTGGCATGTGCACCCAGCGAAGACTCAGATCAGCCTGGGCATTCGCCCAGTCTGATCAGAGTCTTTGCTGTCTGCATGGAACTAGCTTAGACTCTTAGCTACCTTTAAAGTGCACAGCAAAGCTCTGATCAGACTGGGCTGATGGCAAGACTGATCTGAGCCTTCGTTGGGCACACATGCCTCTTTGTTGGTTTTCTTGTGTCACGGCTCATATAATCATTGACACCACTGGCTTGATTTCAAAATAACTTTACAGGAATATTCTCAGGTTGATGGATGAATGATTGGCGATTTTATGTCCTTTTTAACAGTATTTCAGTCATCAGACGATGGGTGGGTGATGATGGAAGGCTGTGTGAAATGGAACCCCATTTATATTGAAAAGATTCCAACCTCAAGCAGGGCTCAAGCCCGGGACCGCTAGATCAGCAGGCCAGCGCTTGACCTACTGAGCTACAGGGGTTCCTAATATCCTTCATTAACCCTCTGCTAAGATACCAGTATTAAAACCAAAAACGCTGGCCACCATGGGGAGACTTACTTTCTGTGGATGTATATGATGAAAACTACCGGAATGCAAATCATGAAAATTAGTGTTTCTGAATTCTTTAGGATGTCCTCAGCAATATAGAGCCATAGTAGGTTTGTTGCCTCTGTCACACTTTGTTGTTCTCTGCTCTATTGTTTCATACCAGCATGAAACACCTGGGCCAGGTTGTTTGAAACTAACGATGCTGTTAACTTTTCGTTAAAATTTCAAATGTTTTAAATATCTCAAATATGCCTACATTTTTTGTTGAAAAATTGTGAGAAGCTTTTGCAGTACTTTTGCACTGCAAAAGCTTCTCACATTTTCTCAAACAAAATATATCAGTGTATTTGGTTATAAAGTTGAAAAACCCTCAACAAGTTGACCTTTTAACAAGCTTGTTAGGCTTACGATGCTTTGAACAACTGGGCCCAGCTGTTCTTCCATTTCTGATGATGAAAATGTTAAATGGTATTGTTTTCTCAGAGTACAATGTATGTTATGAATGATCACATGATTTAAATGGTAAATAACACAAAAAGACTAAAATTTTGGTACAGGTAAGTAAATTTGTTATATCTTATATCTGACAAGACTGATTTTAGTTTAAGTAAAGTGCCTGTACCTGTAGTAATGCCTTTTGAAGCAAATACCACTTATGTGAAATTAAGCCAGTGATCAGGAATCTTCTAAACAGTGATATTAAGGTCAGAATAAGGATTGCTGTTTAAAAATGTTCTGGTAGCTGGCTTAATTTCATAGCAGAATGGCATTTGCTACAATGTACTTTTCTCCTGGGAACATGCAGTTAATATCAGATCTTGTATATAAAAGGAAAAGGATGTAAAAATAAGAAACAAAATTATTTCTTTTCAAATATATGTTATTTACCATTTAAATCAGGTGATTGTGATGTCTGTTATCTGCCATGATTTTTATCTTTTCAGAATTCACAGAGATAGCACTTCCATGGCAGCCATTTTAAGAGGAACATATCGTCTAGTTGCACCAAATATATGATTTGACTGTTCATCTGGCAATGTTACATAAACATTTATCTGGAGCTCTGAAAGTCTTATGAAAGTTCTTGGAAGATGAATGACTACACTTTCAGGGGAAGCAACTCTGCCATTTTCATTTTATGGGTGTCAGCTCTTGAAGGAAAGAATATTTTTCCATGCTCCCTTTGAGCAAATTCTTAACTAAGAGGAGTTTCCCATTTTGGAAGTTTCAATTGAAGCAAACAGGTAGTCTCAGTCTCTAAAGTTGTTCCCCTGGGCGAAAGTGGTGTAAAATTATGGAAGACTGTTTTGAATAGGAAAGATTTTTTTGGCTATTTTCTTGAAGAGAAACAAGTTTTATGTCTTTCTATTTGGTTGCTGGAAGATGCACTACTTTCTAAGTATGAAACAGCTATGGGGAGCAAATTCTTTTTGCATAAAGGGAGACAGATGCTTTAGGGCAAGGGTTATCTCTCCTGATAGTGTCTCATTCACCTTGAGGACAAATGTATCAGAATTTGACAACCAGAAGAGTTGTTTGTTGGGACAGTGCAATGTGTTACCGTTTCCATACATATTCATGTTTTGTTATCATTGTTATTAAATAAGTACTAATGAAACACTTGTTTGTCATTCCTATGAATTTAAAAAAATGCTATGAGATCTTCGCTTTTTAGCTCGCCTGAACGAATGTACAGGAAGAGCTATTGCATCGACGGCGATGTCAGCATTTTAAAATATTTTAACGTTTTATGTTAAAGTTTTTTATGTGATGGGCAAGGCGCTGTCAGGCGAGCTATCCTGAGCTGCGGACAGGTCTTGTTATAATAAAAGTTAAGATGGGGAAATTGGGTCAAACAAATTGGTGCAAAAAATAATAAAATGTAGTTTAGCATATCAGAGCAGTGTTTAGATGGCCAAATCATGAAGCTTCAGTGCTATCCCACACTATGTTTGTACATTTACCATCAAAAGTCTTTGCATTTAGATACTACAATCCTTTCCTTTTTCAATATTGGACCTTTCCAGCTTCCTATCAGGGCCACTTTTTATACCCCATGCAAAATGTAGTTTTAGTAGGGTCTACTGTTTTCAGCATTTCCATCCTTCCATCTTTCTGTCAATGTTTGAGGTTTCTGCTACATAACTTTAATAGCTTTTGTCAAATGTTGATCAAATTTACACCACTGTAATCATGGGCTGAAAGGTCAGTATTGCAAGAGTAATGGCACTTTGTAATTCTTACAATAATGTTGGTATTATGAATGATACAATTACATTGCATTATTGTGAAATCCACTTCTCTTAGAGCTTTAAGTGGATCCTTTCAATACTTTGCGGATATGTTACAAGCATATTGAAGATGTGCATGAAGAAGTTTGATGCAGAAAAAAATATTTTTTGACAAATTTACAGGCCTTTGAAGTTAGTCATTTTCAGGTCTCTGCACATATTCAACAATGGTTAATTGACAGAGCATACTTTGGTGAAAACCATTCCTCCTAGAGCTTTCACTGGATCTTTTCAGTACTTTGAAGATATGTTACAGACATATTGAAGATGTGCAGGAAGAAGTTTGATGCTGAAAAATATTTTTTTGACAATTTACAGGGTTTTGAAGTTAAAGCATTTTCCAACCTCTGCACATATTCAATAATGGTTGATAGTGTGTACTTTGTGAAATCAGCTCCTCTTTGAGCTTTCATGGAACCTGTTCATTACATTGCAAATACATTGCAGACATATTGAAAATGTGTATGAAGAAATTTTAATGCGGAAGAAATATTTTATGACAAATTTCCGGGCCTTTGAACATAGCAATTTTCCAACCACTGCACGTAATGAATAATGGTTGATAGTGCATACTTTGTGAAATCAACTTCTCTTAGAGCTTTCATTGGATCTTTTCAATATACACTTTTTATATATGTTAAAGATGTATTGAAGTTGGGCTTGAAGAAGCTTGATGCTGAAGAAATATTATTTGACAAACTGACAGGCTTTTGAACTTAGCTGTTTTCCAACCACTACACATATTGAATAATGGTTAATTGTGCATACTTTGTGAAATCAACTCCTCTCAGAGCTTTCATTGGATCTTTTCAATACTTATCTGCAAAGAATAGAATACTTTGCAGATATGTCAAAGACATAATGAAGATAAGCATGAAGAAGTTTAATGCCACAATTTTTTTTCACAAATTAGCAGGGTTTTGGACTGAGCTATTTTTAGACCTGCTATTGTGGCATAGCACATATTATTTTCTCCAGTAATCAGTGTTTCTGTTGTACATGTACAGTTTTTGCTGCAGAGAAAAGCTAAATAATTATGGTATTTGGGTACTGGTCATGTTTTTAGCTCACCTGAGCCAACGGCTCCGGGGGAGCTTATAGGATGGTAAGGCTCCGTTGTCCGTCGTCCGTCCGTCCGTCGTCCGTCCGTCCACAATTTCAAAGGACTTCTCCTCTGAAACTGCTGGGCCAATTGTAACCAAATTTCATGTGTAGCCTCTAGGGGACTTAGGAACGAAAAATTATTCAAATGGTCCTGGTCACATGACCAACATGGCCGCCACGCCCATATATGGTAAAAACCTATAAAAATCTTCTCCAAAACCAATGGGCTGATGGCCCTGAAACTTGGTATGTAGCATCGGGTACGGGAGTACTACCAAGATTGTTCAAATTATGACCTTGGGTTGACCTTGACCTTTTTTACGGCAAGGTCGAATTTGCTCTCTGGTGCTTTTATATGGGAAAATGCTAGAACATAAGATTTCTTGGAAACTGTTGAAGATTTTGACCTGAAAATTGATATAAACAGTCAGCTTAATGAGTACATGAAAATTTATGCGTACAAGAGGTCAAGGTCATTCTTTGACCTTTGACCCTGGTCTCTCGTATTGCGACAATTTCACACATCTCCTCAAAAGCCACTGGGCCAATTGTGACCAAATTTCATGTAGAAGGCTCTAGGAGGCAAGGGAATGCAAACTTGTTCAAATGGTCCTAGTCACATGACCAACATGGCCGCCATGCCCATATATGGTAAAAAGCTTTAAAAATCTTCTCCTCATGAACCAATAGGCTGATGGCCCTGAAACTTGGTATGTAGCATCGGGTACACAAGTACTACATAGATTGTTCAAATAATGACCTTGGGTTGACCTTGACATTTTTTATGGCAAGGTCAAATTTGCTTTCTGGTGCTTTTATATGGGAAAATGCTACAACATAAGATTTCTTGGAAACTGTTGAAGATTTTGACCTGAAAATTGGTATATACAGTCATCTTAATGAGTACATGAAAATTTATGCGTACAAGAGGTCAAGGTCATTCTTTGACCCTGGTCTCTCATATTGCGACAATTTCACACATCTCCTCAAAAGCCATAGGGCAAATTGTAAACAATTTTCATGTAGAGGCTCTAGGGGGCAAGGAAACAAAAATTTGTTCAAACGGTCCTAGTCACATGACAAACATGGCCACCATGCCCATATATGGTAAAAGCCTTTAAAAATCTTTTTCTCCAGAACCAACAGGCCAATGGTCTTGAAACTTGGTATGTAGCATTGGGTACGCAAGTACTGCCAAGATTGCTCAAATTATGACCTTGGGTTGACCTTGACCTTTTGTACGGCAAGGTCAGTTTGCTTTCTGGTGGTTTTTTGTATGGGAAAATGCTAGAAGATAATGATTTCATGGAAACTGTTGAAGATTTTGACCTGGAAATTGGTATATACAGTCATCTTAATAAGTACATGAAAAGGACGAGTTACACTTTACTATTGCAATGTGCCCACTGAAAAGGCCGATTTTCGAAGGTAGTCAGATAACCACAAAAACATGCAGAAATGTTAGTTATATGTTTCTAGTTTATTCTGTACGATTTCATTTTCCCGTATTTTAATGCCTTTTTGGTTAATTTTGCGGTTGAATACATGTACTGTCCGTAACATTTAACATTGAGCCTATGGGAATTTGAACTACCAACGTTCACTATGCATCCAAATTTCACTTCATCCTACCCTCGTAACCACTACAATTTTTATGTATAATTATTCCTCATATACATATTTATCATAATCGGGTTGTATGACAGTGGTTACGAGGGTAGGAGTAAACGAAAATTAAACTTTTTGGGTAAATTTCCATGTATCCAACACTAGGACTAAAGGATTTATATCAAAATCGCAGCAGTATATTTTGTAACTGATAGAAAATAGAGCATTATTCGACACAACACATCTTTCTCAAAGTGTTCATCTATGTAGTATGTGTTCGTAATGCCTCTACCAAGGATTCCGTGTGTGTGTATGTGTGTGTGTGTGGGGGGGGGGGGGGGGTCGGGGCGGGGGGGGGGGGGGGTCGCAGCGCTGGGCATGCGTATCGGTATGGCGTAATATGCGTATATAAGGCGTTAGACTGAATGTTCTCCATCATCATGCTGTGATATAATCTCTGATGTTATAATGTTGCGACGTGGTCAGACGATGTATTTCTCTGCCTGAAGCTGATGCATTGTAAAATTCTGTGACCTTGAACTAACTTTGTATGAAAAGTTACTTGGATGAGCTTTTTCCTTACCTCTTTTGATATCTTTGCGTTGGGGTAAGAGTGTTGTTATTTGATCAGATCAAATCCATTAAATGTAGGGACTGCAAAGCATCCATGCACACTGAGTCTTTAAACTTTATGCATGGACCAGGATTTTCACTTATTTCTCAACACAGCTTTTGGATTTGCAACATAAAAACAAATAGTTGGTCAGTCAAACGATGCAAAAAAATCTTCGTACTATTTGTAGGTTACTGTGACATATATTTAAAAGTTCACTGTTCTTTTCTTATATATTCAACATTATATATGCATCATACTAAAGACAATGGTTCAGTCAGACATTGCAAAGGACGTCATACTATTTGTAGGTCACTGTGACTTGTATTTCAGGATCCATTGAATAAATGTTTAATTTCGAACTAATATTTAATTGAATCTTCCTCGGAATTGGAATAGTAAGTCACTTTTGGTACTACATGTAGGTCCCTGTGACCTTAATTTCTTGGTTCACTGATTTTGTCTAATATTTTAAACATCTGTACCTGGGTAGCATCCATAAATACGTAATATTTCATACGTGTTTATTAATATTTGATATGATGAAGCTTTCATTATATGTATAAGTAGTGAATAATGCTTAAGAAAAGAAGAAGGTTGATGACCTTTTCACGCACTTGCCAGAGCACAAGCGTGCGCAGCGTTTCGCCAAGAATACAGTTGCTTAACAATATCGGTTGGTTATAATCGACTTCCTGTTCATTTGTTTCTTTATTTTCACGAAAACAAACGCTTTACATGCTTATTATTGTGTTAATAAACACTTGTAAAATCTACTGTTCTAAGGTTTCGTAAAAATTCAGATAAAATTTCTCCTTACTAGATGTTTTGAGCGGAAATATCTCTTTTAGACTGTGGATAAGAACCAAAAGTAGTATATTTGTCGGTTTTGAGGGCTGATATGTCAGCGGAATTGCTGATTATATCGAAAAACCGCAGGTAGTTAGTGTAGCCCGTTCAGCACCCCATATGCAATAAACCGGAAGTCACGTGATTATTTATGAAACCGCAAACTTAAAAATGTGCTTACATAAACTGCCAAATGCCAAGCTTTTATCAACATAAATATTATCAAGATCGGTCGTGGGCACAAAAACGGCCAAAGTGTAACCCGTCCTTTACACGTACAACAGGTCAAGGTCATTCTTTGACCTTTGACCCTGGTTTCTCTTATTACCTCTCCTCAAAAGCCACTTGGCAAGTTGTAACCAAATTTCATGTAGAGGCTCTACGGGGCAAGGGAACGAAAATTTGTTGAAACGGCCCTAGTCAAATGAAAATTTATTCAAGCGGTCTAGGTCAGATGACCTACATGGCCACCATACTCAGGTGAGCGATTCAGGGCCTCATGGCCCTCTTGTTTGCCATTTTTACAATGGGGGACAATTTTTGTGACTTCTTGTTTGCTTCTTTCCATGATGAAGCCCTTCCAACATGGGGCCTGCTTTTAATGATTTTATCCTTTGGGAGCAACTTCTTTTGGGGAAGCAAATTATGTTCTTTAAAAGTTGACCCCTATTGAGAAGGGAGGCAAAAATGAAAAGAGCAGTTCATACCCATTTCCCTGTACCCATTCATTTTAGACAGTGTCTTAGCAGTGAGTGTAAAGCCATAGTAGACTGCTCTGTGGACCAGTCTGAGCACTTTTTGCCAAGTTTTATTAAACAGTCCCAAACAGACCAAATGGACTTTTCAGTCTGAATGAGGCAGAGTACATTATAGACATCATATAATCAAATATACCAAATAATCAGAAATTAGCCTCAGTAGACAGAATGGTGGGTAAACATATGAGCCGCGACACAAGAAAACCAACAAAGTGGTGATGCACCCAGCGCAGACTCAGATCAGCCTGGGCATCCGCCCAGTCTGATCAATCCTCGCTGTACACACAGAGGTAGCAGAGACCCTTAGCTACCCTTTAAGCGTCTAGCAGCATCTGATCAGACTGGGTGGATGCCCAGGCTGATTGGAGTCTGTGCATGGCACACAACCACTTTGTTGGTTTTGTCGTGTCGCGGCTCATATTATCTTACAAAGCGAAGACTCAAATCAGTCTGTGAATCTATGCAGTCTTGATAGAGGATTCATTTCGTCTTTGTAAATTCCTCAGAGCCTGTACATGTTTTGTGCTATCAGCAAAGGATTTGATCAGAGAGTGTGGATGTGCAGGCTGTTCTGAGTCTTTGCTGGTTGCAAATGTGTTAAATACAATTTTCTGTTCTGTTTCGTTTCAGTTTTCATAACTATGTTCCCTAAGTGGCAATTTTTACCTGTCATGGCTCAAAAATACTGTTTCACCCACCTCCTTTTGTTGAGAAATCTTAGGCAAGAAGAGAAAACAAACTCAGTATACATTTCAATAAATATTAATTCACTTTGTTCCATCCTTGACATTGCAAAACATTATTCTCATGAATCTGAATATATGCATTGTTAAATATTAAGATGATATAACAATGAAACATGTATAGATTAATAACAATCAAGTTCTCTTTCATATACGAAACAAAAGGTGAACGGACCTATGGCATTCATACTGTGGTGTGGATAGAATGTGTTGTATTCGAAAAAAATCCAGTCACTCACCCCTAATAAAATATCAGCCTATCAGTTCACATATACAGCAGATTAATATACATGCAAAACTTGTTTTAACAGTTTCCCCTTCAATTTAGACTTTTATAGATGTGAGGTGTAGGTACACCTCAATGTTTTCCCGCCATTTTTACCAAGGGAAACAACTATCATGAATCATGCAGTTTTAAATCTGCCCCAAAAATGAAAATGACAAAGTTCCTTCCCCAAAAGTGTATCCAGTCACCTGAAAGGTTTTACAGCATTATCAAAACCTGCCATTTTTCAGTATTTGCAGTAGTTCCAACATTCTAACACCTGAAATTTAAAGCACTACACTACATACATACGTAATAATGACAACTTAAACACCCCAAAATTACTCAGAAAATCTGTTTGAAGTTCTGCTTTCCTACCCATAATCCTATAAACTGTCATAACACCTTCATGTATGTCACAACCGGTAAACACACAATTCCATTTTCACTAAGATATTAAAAATTCCAGTTTCTGCAAATGGCTAGCAAAAATATAACAATGCTATTTGACTTAAACACATAAACCATACTTGTGCATAATTTCAGCTTTGTAATGCCACTATTCCAAACAGATCATGAATTCAACGAATAGCCCCAAATTGATAAATTATAGGATTTGTAGCTAAATCATAATCAGTTCGTGAATTTCTTAACTGAATTGAATATATTAGTAGCCAGTTCTTGCAATTCTTGAGCAGTCGGTAAATTTGTGGCATAAGTTTTGTGCTGTTTAAAATTTTGGCCACCAACTCTCGATTCCAGAAAATCGTAGTAAATTCTTTACAAATTCATAGTGCATTCTTAGGCATCATTAGTCATTGTAACTGAATCGTATTCAATTTGTAGGTATTCTTAACTCATTCGGGGACTTGTAAATTTATAACTCATTGCATTTGCACACAGTGAAGACTCCAACCAGTCTCTGGGCGCATGAAGTTTATCTACCCAGGAGGCATATGACATCAAAATGACCTCCTACTGACGTCGGTGAGACGTCACTACATCGCAATGACCTAAGTATGATATCCTTACGACGTCATGTGCCTGGTGGGTAGATATTTCATTTTGTGGCCATACATTGCAATGGTTCATACTTAATATGTTTGTACAGCAAAGACTCTGATCAGACTTGAGGCCATTTTATACCTATATTGAGAGAAAGTCTTGCAGATTGTCAAGAATAGTCACAAATTCATTTATCTGTATCGGGTTTGTACATGCATTGGGCATATTCTTAACTGATTTGTAACTAATTCCCAACATTTGTGCAGTGTTTCCCAATAGATTCTTGTAAATCATACTAAATCCTTGACAATATACATGCGATCCCAGGCGAATCCCGTCAAATATTCATAACACTATCATACCTGTATCATAACTGAAACGTAGAGCATCACAAATTGGACGAGAAAATTTACAATTCCACAAATTTTAAAATTTATCAATTCGTCATGAATCGTGGGATTCGTGGTCTGTGTGGAATAGGGGCATAAAAGATAAACATACTCACAGAGATATAGACAAACACACGAAAAAGGCCAAACTGAAATTTTGGTTTCGCTTGATTGGAGCAGTTTTTGGAACAGCCAGTGTTGTACAGACTATTTACAAATATCCCTTTTATGGGCATTTACTCTCTATTAAGGAGAAACATTTAAGAAAATCCTTCTCAAGTGATTGGCCCGTTATTGCTAAAGTCTCTTGTTTACCAAGTAGTGAGTGAACACATTTCAGACCACATGGTAATTTGTGAAGGAATTATAGTATTTGTATTGTAACTATAGAAGCAACAATGGCGGCTGTACCTTAATGGTTACCTGCTGTGTTAGAATGGCATAAAATAGCGAAGAAAAGTGGTAATAATTCATAAAGAAACTTTTTATTTTAAAGTGAAAAAATTCTGAATTTCCCTGCATGAGTTCGTATAGGTAACACATTAAGGTAGGCAAAGTTTCATGAAAATTTATTCTGTAGTAACGAAATAAAATTGATTTTTTGTCCTCCACTTTTTCTCAAACGGCCTATACAATATTTTTTCTATTACTACCTCTACAAGATTTCTACATATTGCACTTCCCACTCAAACCATTCACACAATGACTGAGCTGATGTCATTGGGTACACTTTCAGGTGAAGCACCTCTGTCATTTTCATTTCTGCCTCCCTTCTCCATGGGTGTCAACTCTTGACAGGAAAAAATTTGCTCCTCCAGGAGCAAATTCTTTCCTTAAAGAGCAGACACCTTTATGGACGGGTTCATTGTTATGGGGGGGGGGGGGGGGGGGGGGCAAACAAGAGATCACAGAAATTATCTCCTTTTGAACAAAAATGGCAGAAAACAAGACCTGTCAGTGGGACAGGGTAGCTCGCCTGACAGGGCTTTGCCCATCACCTTAAACTTTAAAGTAAAGCTTTAACATTTTGCTAATGCCGCCGCCAACGCCAATGCTGGGGTAGTGCAATAGCTCTTCCTGAACTTCATTCAGGCGAGCTAAAAATTACAGTGTACCCATCCACCTGAACCACCCTAATTTTTCCAACAAAAACAACTGAGCATGCAGTCAGATCCCTATCAGACTGCTTAAATCACCCTGATCCCAGGTCTGCTACATTGCCAAAAGCTATGTGTATATCGAACATTCTTACTAGGGACTTCTTCAAATCCAGACACAGGACAACTCCAATAGAGATGGTGGTGGTGTCTGCATATCATATATACACTACTTTCCCCAGTGCAGGGCCTCTCAAACAGTAGTAAATGAATGAAATCATCTTACAAAATGACAAAATGTTGTTATCCCAACATAAATCTGGTTAAAACCTACTGGTTAATCAACCATACCAGTACATATTTACAGTAAACACAGAAAGAAGGAATTTAAATGAAAGACATATACGGATACAAATATACTGCAGATAGCCCGCAGAGTTCAAGAGAGTATTTAACGATACATCCATGGTAAATTTTTGAATACAACACTATAAAATATATGACTGGCATGGATAGAAAAGGACCTCAAGAAATGTGTGCAGCAAATGCGAAAAGGATGCACAGACTGATCTGAGTCTTTACTGTACACACATGCATATGGTACCTTTTCAAGAGACACCAATCAAAATGTGCCCCCTCAGCAGAACCACATAGATGCCAATTTGTTTTCTACAGTTTCTGTGACACCAAGACGAATGCTTTGTCAAAACGAGAATTTTCAGAAAACTATAGAGCACACCTTATGGGAGCTTGGCTGCTTGACTTTCATGAGCAAAAATATATTGCATGAAACTTTTGATCATGCAGATACCCACTTACATGTATGTTATCAAAGAAGTTCTCCTTTTCTTTGAACAGACAATTATTCTAGCATTTATGAACAAACTTATCCACAGCTGGAGAAATTTTGAGATAATTTTCTTATTTGTCATGTTGTGACTCCTCATCAGAACCATCTCACAGGGGTCACAACATATGTTTTGGTTGAGAATTAACAAAAACTATCCCTGAGTCTGCTTGTCACCGAGTTGGATAGCTAGCATAAACTCCCACTTCCCAATAACAGAATGTAAGTTTGAAGTACAGCTTTAACCTCTGTGAACACCGATTCCAGCATGGTAGGGTAAAGTCTGGTAAATTCGGACAGCAGGTAAATTCGGACAGTGACATTGTTTCCTTTATATGTCGATTGTTTGAAATTAAAACAAAATTAACTGGGCAAACAGTGAAAATCCGGATGAGACGGCTCATTAAGAGTTAAAAGTGTGTCCGAATTTACCAGCTGTCCGAAGTTACCCGACTCTACCCCAACTGACAGCGGTGGTGTGACAGTATCAGTAGTTCAATAGCTATTCCTCTACTTGCATGCAGACGAGCTAAATCTTCACTTTGTTGGTTATGAATATTAATGAGCTAAAACTTCACTTTGTTGGTTACGAATATTCATGTTTGTGAGATTTTGATCCCTCACCATTGTATAAACATGTAAAAACAATAAGAATGATGTGATAAGAATGATGCTAACTTCAATCAGAAGTAAGAGATGACTCTCATCCTGTATTCCTTTCTTATATTCTAATATCTTCAACACAATATTTATCATACAACATTTGAGCCGCGACACGACAAAACCAACAAAGTGACATGTGGCCCCGACGCAGACTCAGATCAGCCTGGGCATCCACCCAGTCTGATCAGAGTCCTCGCTGTCTGCTTGGAGCCAGTTTAGACCCTTCTTTACCCTTCAAGCACACAGCCAAGACTCTGGTCAGACTGTGCCGCTGCCCAGGCTGATCTGAATCTTCGCTGGGTGCACAACCACTTTGTTGTTTTTCTCGTGTCGCAGCTCATTTTAAGTATCCTCAGCAGCATGGTTGGTTAAGTGCTGTCTTGCTTTGTCAGCAGTATAGGCTGGAATCTTGACGGCAGCAGAATTCTTCACCCTGTAAATGGGATTCTGCAGGCTTTATCATCCTATCAATGTCTCAATACTACTGAAATACTGTTGAAGGGGTGTCAAACTCAATTTCATCCATTGTATCCATCCAAAATTTTTAAGAAAGGGACTTTGGATATATTGGAGCTGCAACACAACAAAGTGGCATGTGCCCCCGTGGAAGTCTCTAATCATCCTGGGCATCCACCCAGCCTGATCAGAGTCTTTGCTGTCTGCATGGAGCTAGCTTAGACCTTAAGCTACCCTTTAAGCGTACAGCAAAGACTCTGGCCAGAATGGGCAGCTGCCCAGGCTGATCTAACACTCCGCTGGGTGCACATGCCACATTGTTAGTTTTGTCATGTTGTGGCTCATTTGTGTTTTTCCCACAAACCTATCATGGCACATGAAAAGGGACCATGTGATGTGCAAACAGGAACAATTCAGAACAGCCTGTGCATACATATATTATGGTCTTGTCCAGCCATGCCATCTAATCAGTCTTCACCAGTGCCAGCCTAGGGAATCTATAAACTCGCAAATCAGCATTCATAGAACTGATCTTCAATACTGTACAAACTTTATATAAAGGTTAAAGGATACATCTCCATGTTTCACTGCCTTTTTTACTCAGATGAACAACTTTTGTAACTTCCTTTTTGCTCTCCTTGGCGACAAAGCCTTCCCAAAAAGGGGTCTACTCTTAAAGGAAAGAACTTGCTCCTTCAGGAGCAAATTCTTTCTTTTAAGAGTTGAACCCTATTGAGGAAGGAGGCGAAAATGAAAAGGGCAGAGTCGCTTCCCTTGAAAGTACACCCATTCACTTTAATCATAATGAAACTAGAAAATTGTGTCTATAAGACACTAATGATGCCCCCGTGCAGCGCCTGTCACATGACCTGTATATCCATACAGCACCTACAAAGAATCCATTGTAAACATTACACGAACTCCATACCCTACCATGTAAAAAATTGCCCAAAATGTCTATGTTAAAAAGGCTGTTATTCTATCAAAATTAATTTTAGATCTATCAAAATGCCTCATGCACATCTTCAAATATGTCCACAATATGTAGACAAGGTTTGAAAAAGATCCATTGAAAACTGTGGGACAAGCTGATAACACAACTCCATTCCCTACAATGCAAAAATTTCCCTAGAATGACTAAGTTCAAAAGGCCGTAATTCTGTCAAAATTAATTCTAGGTTCAAGAAAACTTCACATGCACATCTTCAATATATCCACAACATGTACACAAGGTTTGAAAAAGATCCATTGAAAATTATGGGAGGATTTGATTACACAAACTCTATACCCTACAATGCAAAAATTTGCCTAAAATGACTAAGTTCAAAGGCTGTAATTCTGTCAAAATTTATTCTAGCTCCATCAAAAATCCACATGCACATCTTCAATATGTCCACAGCATGTCTGCGAAGTTTGAAAAAGATCCATTGAAAATTGTGGGAGAAGTTGATTACACAAACTCAATACTCTGCACTGCAAAAATTTGCCTAAAATGACTAAGTTCAAAAGGCCGTAATTCTGTCAAAATTAATTCTAGCTCCATCAAAAATCCACATGCACATCTTCAATATGTCCACAACATGTCTGCAAAGTTTGGAAAAGATCAATCGAAAACTGTGGGAGGAGTTGATTACACAAACTCTATACCATAAAGCGTGACTGACAGACAGACGGACAGACAGGGGCAAATCTTAATGCCCCCTGACTATCGTCACGGGCGCATAAAAAACATAATCGTAATGTATTTATAAAACAGTTTCAAATAACACATTTATACTGTATTTTATTCACAGTTTCTTGTATTTTAAATTATATTCTACAGTATTACAATAATAAGACACTGTGTCAGAAATCCAGATAAAAGTAGTACCAGATGATAACTCCTAAGAACAAAAATTCTGCAGAATGGAGTGTCTCACTTGCCTGCCCATTGTCATAAAACACAGCTAAACCTGAAAACCTGACGCAACATTTATGCTGCTGATGCTGACAACAATGGAAGAGTAATCAGAGCTCCAGATAAGAAGGGGTAACAGGGATAATTTAGGGATAATTTTCAAAATTTCTGCATTAAAACATATATTGTGACCCCTCATTAGAAACGTCTCGAGACGGTTCTAATGAGGGGTCATAACATATGTTTTCATTGAAAAAATAAGAAAAATTATCTCTGAATTATCCCTGTTACCCCTTCTTATCTGGAGCTCTGGTAATACCTATGTCTTTCTTCTGCTAGTCCCAGGTGGGACAAAAACTGTCAGCTGTGACCCTCTCAGAATACAGAAAAATATGCCGAGTAGTACTGTCAATGGCTTCCTTATCTGGAATTCTGCACAACACTGCATTTATAATGCTTTATATTATGGATAAATAAATAAGTCTGGGAATGTTTTTTTACATAGAATTAACTGAATTTACTACATTTCTCATATATAAATAACAAATTTTCTCCGTGGAAGAAAAATTGGTAATTTCATGCCAGTGAACTATTGTAGTTCACCATTTTGATCAACTTTCATGTTGACACTGGCACCAACATTTTTTCTTACCCACCTGATTGATGTTTCTTGCAATTCAGATGGTTTCTTCTCCATTTTTCAGGAGAAAAGAATTGGGGACAGTTGCAAAGTATAGTCATTAAGCTCTGTGTGATTATATGTGGGCCAGTAGACTACAAAAACTACCCTAATATGCTTAAGTATTGGGACACCTAAAAAAAAAAAAAATTCCATTTGTCCCCAAAGGAAAATTTATTTTTTCAGGTGTCCCAATATATATGCACATTATGGTATTTGCATTTTTACACTTTTTAAATCACAGAAATGTAATAAACAGTTTATCGGGCTGTTTTGACTGATTACTGAGAAATCATTTATACACGTTCTGTAAACAAGACCTGTCCATGAACAGGATAGCTTGCCTGACAGCAGGGTTGCCATTTATTTTCCACTTCAGAATTCCCTGACTTTTTTCCTGATTTCTCCCTGACATTTTACAGTTTTCCATACCCTTTAACAAAAATTTTACCACAATGTGGTAAACCAATGCCAATGCCATGCTGAGTGCAAAAGCTCTTCAAGTTCTTTTGTACAGGTGAGCTAAAAATTCTAACTAGCACTCCCTCCTATTTTATGCAACTCTGTAATCCATTAAACCAACAAATACATTCAATGCATTTGATTAAAGGCCTATATATTTATGATTGCACAACTTAAGAACAGTCAGCCACATCTTACAGCATATAACAAACTGTGGACAACTGAAATATAACAAGACCTGTCTCCCTATGGGATAGCTCGCCGGACAGTGCCTTGCCCAGCATTAAAAAAAGAATTGTTGTAAAACTTTAAAAAGTGAAGTCCATGCCAATGCCAATGCTGAAATCAGGGTGACAACAATAGCTCTCCCTGTACTTTCTTACAAGCGAGCTAAATATGAAAAAGGTTCCCACATTGCCAAGAAATGGCTATAAACACTGATACAAAAAACTGCGACCTTTACACTCCCTCACAAATGTTCTTATATACTGTACTAAATAATTAAGGTGAATGGATACACCACCATGTTCTTTTTCCACCATTTTTACAGAGACAACTTTTGTGACATTCTGGTTGCTCCCCTAAAGGATAAAGCCCTTCCAAAATGAGATCTACTCTGAAAGGAAAGAATTTGCTCCTAAGGGATCAATTCTTTCCTTTAAGACTTGACCCTTAGCGTGAAGGGAGGCAAAAAGGAGAAAGGCACAGTTGCTTCCCCTGCAAGTATACCAATTCACCTTAAACAATATTTAACTGAAACAGAATGTTATACAAAACTGCTTAAGTTTGCATTGTAGAACAAGATCATCCACCACTTACTGACCTGACATCACAATCCTTATACAACCAGCTTTCGAAACAAATAGTTCAAATTTTAGGGTAACCTAGGTAATCAATTTAGTGGGTACACCTCAATGTTTTTTTTCCACCATTTTCACAAATGGTTAACAACTTGCGAGACTTCTTGTTTCCTTTCCTGGAGGGAGGATGTAGCCCTTCAAAAATGGGTCTACTCTTAAAGGAAAGAATTTGCTCCAAGAGGAGCAAATTCTTTCAATTAAGAGTTGACCCAACTGGAATGGTGACAAAAATTAAAATGAAACAGTTGCTTTTCTAGGAGCAAAATTCGGTCCTTTAAGAGTAGACCCCATTCTAGAAGAACTACAATGTCTGGGGAAACAAATAGAAAGTCAAGAAAATTATTTCCCTTTAAAAAAATGGTGAAAAAAACAACAATAAAAAGCATGGAGTTGTATGCATTTACCTTAATGAATCTCTTTTTTCCAGATAATGGTTGATTAAGTTAACAAGACCTGTCACAGGGCCAGGATAGCTCACCTGACAGCGCCTTGCCCATCACATAAAAAACTTTAACGTAAAACTTCAACATTTTGCTAACGCCGCCGCAAACGCAAACGCCGCCGCTGACGCGGACGCCGGGGGTAGTGCAATAGCTCTTCCTGAACTTTGTTCAGGCAAGCTAAAAATAAATCTTTAGTATGTTTCTTATTTCTCAGTAAAAAATTTCTTTACAACCCACTACCCCTACAAAAACAAGGCTATAGAAAACCTTTACCCTTGTTTAAGCTAGTAATTTGAGTGATAGACATAAAGAGAGTAAACTTTATATCATTAAGTACAAACACCACTGAATCTGATGTAACTTCAATGACATCATATGACACATTTCAGACTTTGAAAAAACAACAACAAAATTTTTTGGCCAAAAATTTATCATTTCTCTACTTTCTGCTAGATGACTATTGCATGGTATGGGTACTACTGTATGTATTTTCACTGTTTTTACAAAGGGAAGCAACCTCTGTGACTTCTTGTTTGCTTCCCTGGACAATGAAGCCCTTCCAAAATGGCCATCTTAAAGACATAAAGAAATTTGCTCTTAAAGACTAAAATTCTTTCCTTTCGAGAAGCAAATTCTTTCCTTTAAGAGCTGACCCCCTTTGAGATGGGAAGCAAAAGTGAAAACGGTTGCCTCTCCTGAAATTTTACTCATTCACCCTAAATAAATGCCCCAGTAAAGCAATTCTAATGAGAATCTCAAACATATGAGCAAGACACAACAAAACCAACAAAGTGGCATGTGCACCCAGTGAAGACTCTGATCAGCCAGGCCATAAGCCCAGTCTGATCTGGCTTCATTATGCACTTAAAGGGTAGCTAAGGGTGCTTAAGGATCTATGCTACCTCTCTGTGGTCAGCGAAGACTCTGATCATACTGGGCAGATGCCCAGGCTGATCTGAGTCTTCACTGGGCGCACATGCCACCTCGTTAGTTTTGTTGTGTCCTGACTCAATTATGTCTTATTCAGCTTTTTCATTTCACCACCAATTTTATGAACAAAGAGAAATATAAAATAATTCATCAAAAATCTTGGGCTGATCCAAAACTCAGCTTACATGTATAGCACATCATTCTGTATTTAAGACCCCTCTGTAGTAGCGTTATCACAGTCCGCTGTTACCATAGCAACTATCATGATTGGGTTGTGAAACCCTCCACATCACCAACATCGGAGCAATTCTGATCGTTCATATTGTATGTAAGCTTGTATTTTAACCGGATCTTCTCCTGTTGAGAAAGAAGCAAGGCTGTAGATAATACAACTCTTGGAAAATAATTCAGGGATAAAGTTTCTTATTTCTTCACATAAACATATGTTATGCCGCGTCATAAGAATGACTTTTTTAGGTGGTTTTAAATGGAAAGGAGGCTTTTGTAGTGTCTCCTCAAAGAGCCTGACCTGTTCCTTGTTTGTGAATAAATTAAGTGGAATCATATGTCCAGATAAGGGTTGATTTTGAGGAAAAATAATGAAATACAGTAGAACTTCAATGGCTCTAACCCTGATGGCTTGTTAACCCTGCCTGGCTAGAACTCTTTCATGGGTCCCTAGATGTCTATAGAAAAAGTGCTTCATGCTAAGAATCACGAAGCACAAAACACCCAGTCGAATATGCCCAGTGGTGCAATGGAAACGACAGAAGTAAATCTAGTGTGGTTGTCTCACCCAGATGTCTCATTCACCAAGGATCAGGTTGGACTGGTCAGGTTGGATAAGACTACCTATTTGACAGAGAGCAAATTCACGTCTTCTAATATTATAAGCCACAAAATGACAAAACCAAGGAAGTAGCATGTGTGCCTAGCAAAGACTCAGATCAGCCTGTGCATCTGCCCAGTCTGATCAGAGTCTTCACTGTGCACTTAAAAGGTAACTTAGGGTCTAAGCTAAGCTGCCAGCCAAGACTTTGCTCAAACTGGGTGGATGCCCAGGCTAATCTGAGTCTTCGAACATGCCACTTTCAGAGCTCTAGATAAGAGGGAGTATTTGGTGATAATTAGGGATAATTTTTATTAATTTTGCATAAAAACATATGTTGTGACCCCTCATCTGAACCGTCTCATGGAGACGGTTCAGATGAGGGGTCACAACATATGGTTTCGATGAGAAATAAAAAAAATTATCCTTAATTATCATCAAATACTCCCTCTTATCTAGAGCTCTGCACTTTGTTGGTTTTGTCATGATGCACCTCCTTTTTTATATGAAATATGTACATATACTAACCTTATTGGGATTAGCTAGTAACAACACTTGAGTAATGGCCGCAGGGGGTAGAATTGGGTTGAAAGCTGGTAGGTCTGTAGCTGATGGTGGCTGGAGTTTAACTTTCATTATCTGCAAACAAATGACCCAGTCATGAAGCAGTTATATTTCCCGACAAATAATCAAGTACAGACAGTGCTTGTTGACAAGAAAACATTTTCATATTTCTCTATAACATTGGGGTCCTAAATAAGAAACCAACTCAGTGAGGTGACTCTAATGCCTGGCCACAACATATGAATACATGAAGTATTGATACAGGATGTCTTTTTTAACATCAAATACTCCACTATAAATCTAGAATTTTAGAAATAATTCTTTTTTTCAGGAATGACACCACAAATGTTAATGGAAGGTAAAAATCCGCTATGAAAAATATGGAGCATTGCATAAAAACATTAAAATATCAAACTGTATCACTATGTAAATTCAGTTCTTCATTTTGTCAATTCTAAAAGCTCCATTTCACCATTACCAGATATTTTTTTTTGTTAAACATTTCATAATTTTGAGATAAGACTTTAAGTTAAGGTCTGCAAATGTGCAACTGTGTTGGTGCCAGAAAAAAAACTTAAGACTCACCTTTGGAACTGCCGCTTGAAACACAAAACCTTTGACAGGTGATGTATTAGTACTCATTACCGACACAACCATTACTGACACATCTTCTCGTGGCCGGTCTTTTGCTACATGTATCAGTATCTTTAAACCATTTTTATCATAGGCTGTCACAGGTGGAGCAGTACCTGGAAAAAAAAACACAATGCAAACATAACTGCTCATACTCTGATATAGTTTTAAGTTTCTCGTCCTTTGGGACTACTGACTGCATACACTTTACCTGTTTAAGGCATGTTTAAGGACATTGAATTTTCAGTATCTCTCATGGAAATGACTGTTATCAAATTCAGAAAATTGTTTTCTAACTTTTGTTGTTCTCTTTCCTTCCAAAGGACCCTCTTCAAATCATTTTAGAGAATACAATAGCTGTCATAAAGCCATAAAATGTTACCCAAATACTTTGATATAGCGTCTTTCTAGTTCATCTAGGCCACCAATGAGTATCTCTTATACAGACTCAATTATACCACATCTCTTGTACTCAAGCTTTCTTTTACTTCCTATGGATCTGCCATCTTCAGATATTCATGTTAAGGACCAAAAGTAATTCCACAAAACGAATTTTCCCATAGACTTCAGTGTATTTTCATGTTTACTGGAAATTATATTTTAGCACTTCTGTTAAACAGATTACAAAAATTTTGGTACTGGTAGAAAACTGAACATATATAGCATGCAATATATTTGTTTCATTTAAGTCGTTTACATATATCTTATACTCAAACAGCTTGACCTAACTTTAATGTTTGAATTTTTGGTTCAATTCGTCGCAATGTCACCATTAACATCCATGGAAACTTGGTAATTTCAAAACTTACATTAAGTTTGACAAGCTGTTTCTTAATGCTGAGTGGTCAGAATTTAGTTCTGTGAACAATGTTTATTGCATTGTTCATGTAGCTTTTCAACCCAAGTAATTATTTCATGCTTGGCCTAGTACAACTGCCAAAATTAATTTTCTTGTAAACATGCAAATGCACTAAAGTCTATGGCAAAATATTTTTTTTGGACATACTTTTGACCCTGACTGAACAAAGCATTTTCAAGTTTTGCTGCTTAACTTAAATTCTTGCCAATACAATGCTTACATTTTGAATTATCAAGGAGAACGGGTACATCTCCTTGTTTTTACATCAATTTTACAACTGGGAAAAGCTTTCGACTTCCTATTTGCTTCCTTGGACAATGAAAACCCTTGAGGATGGGGCCTACTCTTAACTCTTTCACTACCAAAAAGCAGACGACAAAATTTACGTCTGCAAAAATTAAAAAAATGTCTTGTCCAAGACTTTTTATATTGAGAATTCAAAGACTAGAGGGCAAACAGTGTAGATCTAGATGAGGCGGCTCATTATGAGCCGCCTCATCAGGATCTACGCTGTTTGCAAATTTTGCTAATTGCGTCACTGGGGCTTAAAGAGTTAAAGGAAAGAATTTGCTCATACAGGAGCAAATACTTTCCTTTTAAGAGCTGACCCCATATGAGGGAGGTAAAAATGAAAATAGCAGCATTGCTTCCTCTGAAAGTGTACCATTTACCTCAATTCAGCAAATGAAGTTCTTGCCAATAGAATGCTTACCTTTTGAATATTTAAGAATAATTGATAAATGCCCATATTACTGAAATGATAAACAGATTGTGGCTCAGATTTCCAGTACTTACAGAGCTCTAGATAAGAGGGCGTATTTGGTGATAATTAGGGATAATTTTTGTTAATTCTGCATAAAAACATATGTTGTGACCCCTCATCTGAACCGTCTCGACAAGACGGTTCAGATGAGGGGTCACAACATATGGTTTTGATGAAAAATAAGAAAAATTATCCATAATTATCATCAAATACGCCGTCTTATCTAGAGCTCTGACTCACCTGGTTGTATTGATTCTAATGCAACAAACACATCAGTAAGTGGTTGGATCTCCGCTTTGGTTGGTGTACTAACAGTGGTTACCGTGGATCCTGAAACTGCTGACACGGGTGGGGGATGTGTTACCGTGGAAACTCCTGTGGGCTGGAATACCGTGAGAGGTGTGCTAGATGATGCTTGTGTTTTACTTGGTAACTGATTCAATGGAATTTTAGGAACTGGAGTTTGACTGAAACCAGACATGAAGACACAATTCTTAGTTAGCACATTCAATTATGAACTCGGATGTATGGAAATCCCATTGAACAGTATTTTAGTTATTTAGGTACAAAAGGACATGGAAAGACATGATGACAATAAAATACTGTAAACCGATTTATTTTCTGTGGCCATTAATTTTTGTTTTTGCTGATGACACCCAATTTCCTGTCAATGAATTTTCGTGAGATATTTTGTCATCTCATCTGTTAAGGTCGCATTCAGACAAGCAAAGTTTCTATGTCATAGAAACTTTAACAAAGAAAGTATGCCGAACATTTTGCGTTTACATGGAGCAAATTATTTGTTAAAGAAAATGTGACATAGAATCTTTGTCAAATAAACTTTGGCAATAAAATATTTGCTGCAGAGTTCACACGACCAAATATCATTCATCAAAGCTACCTGCAGCAACGAAACAAAATCTTTGTCACATTTTCCACACTTATAGCAAAGTTCCTTGTTACATAATCTTTAGCAATGTTCTCCGTTTACACAGACAAATTTAATTTATCGAAGTAACTTTACCATATATTTGTCAAAGAAACATTGTCATATTTTGGCATTTACACGAGCACATTTTTCTGTGGCAAACCGTTTTTGTCACAGAAACTTGCCTGTGTAAACGCAGCTAAACACTGCAGATCTAAAATATTGCTGCAATATATTTTCACAAAGTATTTTTCCTTGCCAAAGTCAGAAAAATTATAAGCTTGTGAAATTAAATGTTTAATTCGCACTTTGAGCTTCAAGGAATTTTAGCTACTCCCACTAGCTTCATCACCCAACGAATGTTGAAAAGTAAAAAACTACTGATTCTTTAGTGTATCATTATTACATGTTGTACAATACTTCTATATAGAATAAATTACTCTCTTTTAGGCCAGCTCCTGTAAGGTGTGCTCTTTTGTTTTTAGGTCATTACAATAATATGAACAAGGGAGGAAAATCTGTTTGAGAAAAGATGAAAAGTCCCCATACCCTGAAAATGTCATTTTTGAGCTTTTTAAAAAAAATCCAGAACATTTTGTGTTTGTCAAAATAGATTCAACAAGGGCTTCGCAAGCGGCGCATAATACGCCCGTTGTAATGTCATAAAGGAATTATAGAATGAACAAGATTGTTTACATAAGGACAGACAGGCAGACAAGTAGGGGAAACCACACTTCAATTAACGGCGGCAACATTATTTAAATATTTAACACATCAAATACTATATTAGTATACCAAAAATCAGCTTCGAAGGTGAAGTGGCTCCTAAGTTGAGTAATGCCAAAGTCAAACAAGGGAGATAATTCATAAACTAAATACATGTATACTAGATATACCATTATTGGTTCTAATACATTCCCTTGACAATATACACATCTCCATAAAGTTGTGTTAAAATATTCTAAACGGTTATGGAGTTACAGAGTAAACAGGAAATTTATGCATGGGCAGATAATCCAGTAAGCAAGCCAGAGTCGTGGTTCTTGCTCAGGATACATTGCCCCTTTATTACAAACATTCCTATAAAATTTCATTCTAATATTTCAAAGGGTTAAGGAGATATAGAGTGAATGGAAATGCCTAAATATAATGATCAAAGGGAGGTTACTCCAAACTTAAGAAATGGGGAGCAACCATTCTTATATGTGACACATCATCTTGTGATCATGCACATTGCTATAAAGTTTCATCATGATATTCCAAACAGTTACCGAGTTAATGTATGCACAACATAAGTATACACAAAAATAGCCGAAAAAAACTAATAAAAGGGACGTAACTCAGAAACGAAGAAAGGGAGAGCAACCACTGTTAAACCCGACACGTCGTTGGGACTTCATACACATTGCTATGAAGTTTCATGAAGATATCCCAAACAGTTATCTGGTTATGGCGCACACAAGACCTGCAGAGAAAAAAAAACGATCAAAGGGGCATAACTTGGAAACTAAGGAAGGGGGAGCAACCATTCTTATACGCGACACGTTCCCCCTACCTAATACATATGCATACAAAATTTCATGAAGATATCCCAAATGGTTACTGAGTTATGGCGCGCACAAGAATGTTTACGGACGGACGGACGGACGGACGGACGGACAGCGCCATGACATAATACGTCCGTTTTTTCAAAACGGGCGTATAAAAAGGAATTCCTCTGAAAAAAGGAGTATCACATCCCTGTAACTGGGCACACTACCTTTGTGGAAATGAGTGTTTTGGTTTATCTGTAACATTTTGTTGCATCAATGTCTGTCCTAGTACATCTAGATCTTCCATGGCCTTGACCTGGGACTGTGACATAGGAGCAGATGGTGCTGGTATTGCTGTAAAACATGAAAAATGTTTTCTGTTTTGATATGTCAAATCTGAGTAGAAACAATGTATCTTTCTATGGAGAAATAAGATGCATTATTAATATGTCTGATTTCATTATAAAAGCATTCAGAAAATTTACTGCTTTCAGATAAAAACAAGAGTTGTCAGAAGACAACAAAGCGCACCTCTTGGGTGCCTGATTCTCAGTTACAAAGACCTACAAATGTAACAGGCCATCTGCAGTGTCAGACTGAACCATTGTCCCAGGAATGTGATGAATACTTACTGAATACAACTAAAAATATGAAGCAAAATCACTGCATGATAAAATGTATGTAAGAGTGACCTCAAACTGAATGAGGTCATTCAAAGAGTCAAACTAACCCATTTTGCCAACTAGGATCTTAGTCAATTAAAAATTGTTGTAGAAACAAGGCAAAATCACTAAACCATGAAATATAGGTCACAGGGATCTACAAATAGTATGAGGTCATTTGCCATGTCAAACTGATCCACTATGCCAGGTATCATGTTAATCTATCAAACAGTGGTAGAAATATAAGGCAAACTCACTGGACCGTGCACAAAGGTCAAGAGCACAGGAGTCAGCATGGAAGCTTTGCAGCTGCTGCAATTATAGGGATATGCTATTTGATCAAGTATCAAGTCTCTTGTGTCGAAGGTATCATCAAAACTAAATATTTTGCCTTAAAAACATTGCCAAATAGCAAAGTCAGTCAACCGTTACATTTAGGTCAAGGACACACAACTGTGTGATGCAGCTGCTGCAGTCATATGGATGTATATATGTACCTAGTATGATGATTGTAGCTACTGTAGTTTGTATGATACAGAGTTAAACATCGAGTTAAACGCAATTGTTAACATTGGTTAACCTGATCACAGACGCCAACGAGGACGCTGACGGGTACGCTAACGCTGACGCTTACGCATACTCAGACTACGACACCGGGGGTATAGCATAAGCTCTCCTTTGCTTTGCAAAGGCGCGCTAAAAATTGCAACAAACAATAGCTACAATCTTTTTTTTATTTTTTTTTTTGGAAAGAATATAACAAATAAATTAGAACATAAATTTGCTGTCATTCGTAAAACACATATACTCAAACGCAAAAATAATGCATATTTTCCTTTTTGGTGTTTATATGTTAAAATAAATATCTGCTGAAATTTGCAAAACGAGAAAGGTATTATCAATGCATGGAGTACACTTCGTCGCTAAATTATTGAAATTTTGTTCGTTTATTCATGCATAAGAAAAGCGTAAACAATCAAGGGGTCAATCTTAAAACTAACAAATACTGATCATTTTAACTCATTGTCTGGAAGTGAGTTGTACCTGGCTCCAAAACTGATGCCCTCTTTATCTAGGATGTTACAACGTCTCAGAAACATAATCAACAATTTTCAGCATTGGTTCCTCGTTACAAACAAAGTTATGCCCATTTATGCAAATCCTGTAAAGTAAGCAGTTTTTGCCATAGCAAAAGAAAGTTCTGTGGATTTTTCAGCAAACTGAATTGTAACTGGATTCCAATTCATGTTAAATTAAAGAGTATGTGGTCACAATCCAATAGAGTATGTAACAAAGGGCAGTAACTATGTATGTCCTTCCAATAATGCAACCACAGCATGAACTTTTGGGCCCTGATCCTTGAAATCACCTGGCAAAATTCAATGAAAATCATACTGCATCTTTATCATGAAGTGCAGTCTACAGTTTGGCAATCAGGAGACAAGATTGTTTCCATGAAAACGTTTATTTCGGTCTTTTAGTTTCGTAACTAAAACCAGGCGTGAGCCAAATACGTGCTCATTTCAACCCAAAATTTGTTTTAAACGGGTCCTTTGCCAATAGCCTTATCATTTTGAATCCCAAATTACCAGATTTTTCTACTATTCTGATGATTCAGACGATTTTCAAAAACTTTGGAAGACTTTGGAAAATGCAGATTTTTGCATGTGCAATTTAACTCTATAAGAGTCAATTTTATAAAAGTTTCATACCGTTTTCCAGTTGGTTATATCAGGCTGAACTCACATACAGCAAAATTGTATTGATAATTTAATTTTTGACACTGTGAGCCAGAATTTTGTGATTTTGGCCTTTTTGATAAAATCTTCATATTTTTTCGAAGAATTGCTCTATAACAAGAAAATGCGGCAAAACTTATGGCCACGTATAGACAAATCCCCGTACCAAGTTAAAAGTAGAATATCATTACATTTAACGAGGCAATACAATACAGTAAAAATATGCATTTCTTTTGCTGTTGAGTATATATGTGTTGGTAGCTGGTGTTGATATCATAATCAATTTTGGAACTACTGGCAGTAAGGATGAAAATTGCCAAAATAAAAGCCTACCAATATTTCAATATTTACATAGCTAGACATAAAGCTTAAATTGTGGCACAGCCAAAATTAAACTGCTTAACCATTAAGCTATTCTCATATAAATATCAAAATCCGATAACACAGATATTCAGTACTGAAGGAATGCTGAAAAAAAACAAGAGTTGTCAGAAGACAACGAAGCGCACCTAATGGGTGCCTGACTCTCGAGGTTACAAAGTATCCTGACTCAAAACATTGTTAATGTAGTTAACCAGGGGTGAATGTGGTAGCTAGTGCACAAATGAAGTTTGCATCGGAAGCTAGACTAAGTCAGTTGTTCCCTTTGGCATACAGGGCCGACTTGTATGCCACTATCTGGACACTTTGCGGACATTGAGGGTCGGGTCCTTGTGCACCAGACGGAGAGATACCAACTCAGTCTAACTTATAATGCCTCATGGTGACAAAGGGCGGTTCCTAGTATGGGTTTTCACACCACCTTTACCCAGTACTAAGTCGGTCTGATGACACCTCCTTACCCTTTGCAGACTTCTCATGTTTCCTTTGGCCCCACCCCATAACCTCACTCCTAGCCTGAAGCAGTTGTCAAAGCCTGGTCTCCGTATAAACTATTTCATCTGTGATCATTATGTCCAGTTTCTAACTCTCCACGGCAAGTAATGGTACCAGACATGATTTTATTCCCATTTTGCAAGTGTTTAATATGACCTGTTATACATTCTGACCCCTGGCTCCACCCAGGAGAACTCTACCATAAAGTAAAAGATGTTGGTCTGGGTAAGTGTCATACTACATTTAAACTTTGTAGCATATAAGGTATCTAAGCTATGAGCTTGAAGAGAAATGCATATTCATATTGCATATTTATTAGATAGTGCTAAAGGTATAAGGCAAAATCACTCAGCCATGAATAAAAGTCAAGGACACAAGAGACAGCATGGATGCTTTGCTGCTGCTGCAACCCAATGCTCCAGAGGAGTTCCTGACCAAATACGAAGCAGGTAGTGATCTATAAATAGTATGAGGTCATTTGCAATGTCAGGCTGATTCACTTTGCCAGGTATAATGTTAATTCATCAAATAGTGTTAGAGATATGGAATCAGTCCACAATTATTTCCCTTGATTGGTTGAACACTTTCAGGATATACTTTCGCACAAATAGTTCCCTGGTTCATTGGTTTCTAAGAAGGCCAGTTTGACTGAATATCCTGCTTGCTATAGCAAACTGAAAAGAGCCTTGGATATGCTTCTTGAAAATGTATAATTAGTTCAGAATCCCCAGCACTGGAGGTAACTATAGGAACCGAATCACACCCTTCATAGGTGCCCCTACAGCGGCAGTTTGTCTCATAAGTTGACGGGTCAATGTTTACCGTAAAAACAGCAGAAAGACAAGCTGGTTTATTCCTGTTTAAACTGTTTGAAAAGTGTTTGTCATGCCTCAGAGACTTGAGGAAAAGAGAGTTAAAAGTGCCTGAAGTGTTGTGTAAAAAGTTTCATGGAAGGATGGATAATTAAACTATATAGTAAAACTAATTGTGGTCTCGTGCCTGATATAGGGTGGGGTAATTGTTTATACTTTCAGTTTGCGAGGTCATTTTCGCTGATACAGCCCTAGGATTCGGCACAGAGACAGAATTTCTCCTAGATTTAAAGGCGTTCTACAGGCAGTGAGTATTTTATTTTAATTTTTTGAATAAATTGGACTTTTAAGTGAGAACCGTTAAAATTTGCCAATATTGACATGGGTTTCCTAATGGAACTTAAATGCAGTCTGGATTTAGAGGCCATAAGGTATTCCTACACTTGTCTGTGTTGGTAGCCTCATTCTGAGAAGTCAGTATGGAGGGCTTTTATGAAAAATACCAGAATCTGTTTGTGGATCATAGCGCTCGGGCAGAGAATGGAGAATGCTTGCTATGGGCGCGGAAAGTGCAGAAAAATGGTTATGGCGCTGTGAAATACAAGTGTCCAGTAACTGGACAGTGGAGATGTACCACAGCTCACAGATTGTGTTTCATGGTTTTCACAAGGCATTTGGATATTGGTGACAGAGATATAAGCCACCTCTGTCACAATGCCTTGTGTATACGGTCAGACCATTTGTCGGCCGAGCCCCATGAACTCAACTGGCAGTGAATCAAGTGTGTCAACCGTGGCAAATGTCAGAGTCATGGGGAATATCCGCTGTGTTTATTGCACCTTAAGTTATAAAAAGGTATACAGTAATCTGTACACTCGTGTGTAAACCTTTGCAAACAGTGTAGATCCAGATCAGCCTTTAGGGTACTTAAGTCGTCGTCTTGGAATTTGTGTGGCATATAGTGCCACTGTCTTGTCTGGGAAGAGCAAGCCACCTTATGGTGTGGAATCCATATCTGAACCTAGGACCCATAACCTGGGATCTGTATCTTGACCAGTTACAGTAATTGTCCTAAAAGTGGTTGGAAACTGGTCTTTCTTAAAGCTATAAAATGGCTTAGTAAAATGGCTGGTCCTGATCAGATTGCTCGTAAAGAAGCAGGCTGATCTGGGTCTGCACCTTTGGTTGTGGTACTTCCAGCTCAGAATTTTGGGTCTAATTACTGTACTTGGTTGGATACATTTTGGAAACATAATTAAATATGGATTCTAAGTGACAACAATACCAAAGGTTTCGATTAATTTTTATTACTTATCTAATGCGAACATTTGATATCTAACGTCCAGCCAAAGACAAAAAGAGAAACAGGCAAGCACGTAAACCGACTTATATCCATTCATTCACAAAAATTTCAGAAAAGAATTTGGTAAAAGAATTTGGTGAATGTTCAGAAAGAATTTAGAAAAAGAATTTGGTGCCAAATTGAGTACCAAATTCTTTTACTAAATTCATCAGTATCTCCAAATTCTCATCTAACATAACAGAACAGAATAATAGGAAAGCAAATAACACTATAAGCTGTTGCTAAAGTCACTTCTGATCAGTTCCATGAGCATGGTTAGATGGAATATGATCAAGCTGTCCTTTTCTGTAGTCTGATTTAACTTTGGTACTTTGCTTATACTCAGAATGAGCTTGAATTCTCTTACTGTTCACCACAAGCTTATGTTTAACAACTTCCGATCTCTTCGAATAGTTTCTGTGGTAGTCCGAATCCCTGTCTGCTGCGCTCAGAGCACGCTTTGTACGAGATGAAAGTTCAATTCCAGAATATTCACATTTCTTAATAGCAGAAGTTCCTGGATCATTATTGACTCTGTGAATTGCTGAAGAACCCCGTCCTTCCATTGTGGCAGAGAAATTGACATTCTTTGGGAGTACAACACTTAGAGCACGGTTAACTGCTTCACATTTCTGAGTATCAGTGTATAGTTTCATTTGTTCTACAGAAGCAACACTTAACTTTATTTTCAGTATTTCTAATAGTAAAACCTTGTCATTTTCATTCATGTTTAGGTTATGGATCCTGTTAGATGACAGAAACATGGAGCGATTCCACCAGTTATTCGTAACACCACCATGGCACACAACAGAATTGTTCGCACATTTGGAACAGTCCCCATCATAACGTGACAGTGTCGATTCCAGAACTTTAGGTAAGATCCGCTTAAAGGCAGCCATGTTACCGGCATGATCTTTCATGAATTCCTTAAGAATTAAGCTGCATCTTGCTTTTACATCCTGACTCAGAACTTTCTGAGCCTCTTTTCTCTGTTCGCGTGTTCATCCGGGAAACATTCCGTCACTAAAATTGGCCTAATAACACTTTCGAATGGGGAAAAATTGGACTTCTGAATTATTAATACCTTTCATGAGTGCTGTCAACCTCTTAGAGATATGTAATTCTACATCTGACAATATATAAGTAGTCATTGCTTTTTATCCTGCCACAGATGACATTCTTGTGTATACCTATATGCAGGTGCGTTCGTTTATTCTGTTGACTCTTCAGTGACACTTTACTGGCACTAGTGACAGTTGTTTGCTTCTGAATCTCAAGGCTGATAAACACAGGACTTGAAGTGCCTCTCATCTTCTTTAGCATTGGTATGAAGGCTATGAGGGCTAAAATTCAGTAGTTTTAGGATTCATTTTCATTTTCAAATTTTAATTATAGAATTTAATTATTTTTTAAATTCTTTAAAATTTGACTAAATTTTACTATAGACATGCAAGAATTACTTTTTTCTCATTTATTTTGGTACAGATAGACAGAAACGTTCCTAATGAGTTAGGAAAAGTTTACTTCATGAAAAAATATCAACAAATAAGGAAGTTATAGCAAAAAACTACCAAACTTTTAGTCAAAATGTGGTGTTCCACAAGGCGCGAAAATCGGACTTCTAGTATATCTGTTTAAATGTCTGTCAGATTTCTACAGTTTAAGTAACTGACCTCATACTACCAGAACAAGTTCTAGAAAGGTGTAGAAATAGATTAAAAGGTAAAGTTTTGAATTTTAATGCCAAATGAGGGTCTGATAGGAATCAGTCCACAATTATTTCCCTTGATTGGTTGAACACTTTCAGGATATACTTTCGCACAAATAGTTCCCTGGTTCATTGGTTTCTAAGAAGGCCAGTTTGACTGAATATCCTGCTTGCTATAGCAAACTGAAAAGAGCCTTGGATATGCTTCTTGAAAATGTATAATTAGTTCAGAATCCCCAGCACTGGAGGTAACTATAGGAACCGAATCACACCCTTCATAGGTGCCCCTACAGCGGCAGTTTGTCTCATAAGTTGACGGGTCAATGTTTACCGTAAAAACAGCAGAAAGACAAGCTGGTTTATTCCTGTTTAAACTGTTTGAAAAGTGTTTGTCATGCCTCAGAGACTTGAGGAAAAGAGAGTTAAAAGTGCCTGAAGTGTTGTGTAAAAAGTTTCATGGAAGGATGGATAATTAAACTATATAGTAAAACTAATTGTGGTCTCGTGCCACATAAGGCAAAATCAGTAGACCGTGAATAAAGGTCAAGGGCACAGGAGTTAGCATGGATGCTTTGCAGCAGCTGTAATTGTAGGGATATGTTTTTTGTCCAAGTATCAACTCTCTTTTCTCAAAGGTATTATGAAAATTGAAAATATTGCCTTCAAAACAAAGCCGAACAGCAAAGTCAATCAACCGTAACATATAGGTCAAGGACATACAATTGTGTGATGCTGCTGCTGCAGTCATATGGAAGTATATACGTACCAAGTATGATGACTGTAACTACTGTAGTTTGTAAGATACAGAGTTAAACATCGAATTAAACGCAAAAGTTAACATTGGTTAAACTGATCACAGACGCCGACCAGGACGCTTACGTTAACGCTAACGGATACTCAGACTACGACGCGGGGGGTATTGCATAAGCCCTCCTTTGCTTTGCAAAGGCGCGCTAAAAAAACCTTAAAACAATCTTGCTGATCTCACTTACCTGGCTTTTGTGAAGTTTCAAACACAGAATTTGTTACTTGTGGATTGTAATTAACTCCTTGCTTTGGGTTTTGTCCCATCACTTGGTTATACCCTACACTAGAAACTACAGCTTGTTCCACTGGCTGATTAAATCCAACATGAGTTGTCACAGATTGTCCTACTGGCTGACTAAACCCAGTATTTGATATTAAAGGCTGTCCCATTGGCTGATTAATTCCTACATTAGATATAACAGGTTGTCCCATTGGCTGATTAAATCCTACAGCATGTCCAACTGGCTGAATTACTCCTGGTACTGTATTATTCAAAACTGGAAAGTGTGTTGGAAAACCGGGTGTATTCTGTACTGCATTCTGCAATAGAAGTCATTACTTTAAAACCAACAAAACCATAAAGCTTGAGAGGACCAGGGAAGGTAGGAAGACTTTGATAATACTTGGATAATTTTTTCTAATTTCTTCACAAATGTTTGGTTTAAACAATATTTTATTAATGAATCTTCGTATACAACAAATACATTTACAGGTATACACATGATAGGAAGCTTAAAGCTTATACAGTAGAACTTCATTGGCTCGGAACAGGCTCGGGACCATGGAAATTAGTTCCAGCCAAGGGTAGTTCTAGCCATCCAGGGTTAGTTTCCATATAAAGTGGCCTCTAGGGACAAAGAACAAGAGGACCATTGGTCCTGTAGCTCACCCGAGTCCATTCAGCCTCAGTACTCAAGGGTAAGTTACTCTAAGGCCATCTGTCAACTGGTTCTGGAGAAAAAGATTTTTAAAGGTTTTAACCATATATAGGCATGGAGGACATGTTGGTCATGTGACCTGGACATTTGAAAAAAAAATCTTTCCCTTAACCCCCTGGAGGCTCTATATGAAGTTTGGTTTCAAAACTGGCCCAGGGGCTTTTGAGGAGATGGTTTGATATTGTCAAAATGACAGATTTCTGGGTCAAAAGTCAAAGAATGACCTTGATCTCTTGTACTCATAAATCTTCATGTTCTCATTAAGATGACTGTAGATATCAATTTTTAGGCATAAATCTTCAAAATTTTCCATGAAATCTAATGTTCTAGCATTTTCCCACATTTGACCTTGCCGTAAAATAGCCAAGGTCAACCCAAGGTCATCATTTTGAACAATCTTGATAGTACTGTAGATCCCAATGCTACATACCAAGCTTCAAGGCCATCCGTCAATTGGTTCTGGAGAAGAAGATTTTTAAAGGTTTTTACCATAAATGGGCCTGGCGGCCATGTTGGTCATGTGACCTGGACCGTTTGAACAAATTTTCATTCCCTCAAACCCCTGGAGGCTCTATATGAAATTGGTTACAATTGGCCCAGTTGTTTTTGAGGAGATTGTTTGATATTATCAAAATATGAGAGATCTGGGTCAAAGAATGACCTTGACCTCTTGTACTCACAAATCTTCATGTACTCATTAAGATAACTGTATATACCAATTTTTAGGCATAAAGCTTAAGAACTTTCTATGAAATCTTATGTTCTAGCATTTTCCCACATTTGACCTTGCCGTAAAAAAGTTCAAGGTCAACCAACGGTCATAACTTGAACAACCTTGATAGTACTCAAGTACCCAAAACTACATACTAAGTTTCAAGCCCATCGGTCAATTGGTTCTGGAGAAGAAGATTTTCAAAGGTTTTTACCATATATGGGCATGGCAGCCATATTGGTCATGTGACCTGGACCGTATGAATAAGTTTTTGTTCCCTCAACTCCTGGAGGCTCTATATGAAATTTGGTTTTAATTGGCCCAGGGGCTTTTGAGGAGATTGTTTGGAATTGTCAAAATATGAGAGTTCTGGGTCAAAGGTCAAAGAATGACCTTGACCTCTTGTACTCATAAATCTTCATGTCCTCATTAAGATGACTGTAGATACCAATTTTTAGCCCAAAATTTTCAACAGTTTCCAAGATATCTTATGTTCTAGCATTTTGCCATAGAAAAGCACAAGGTAGAAAATTTGACCTTACCGTAAAAAAGGTCAAGGTCAACCTAAGGTCATAATTTGAACAACCTTGGTAGTACTCGCGTACCTGATGCTACATACCAAGTTTCAAGGCCATCGGCCTACTGGTTCTGGAGGAGAAGATTTTTTTAGGTTTTTACCATATATGGGCATGGCGGCCATGTTGGTCATGTGACCAGGACCGTTTGAACAACTTTTCGTTCCTAAGGTCCCAGGAGGCTACATATGAAATTTGGTTACAATTGGCCCAGTGGTTTCAGAGGAGAAGTCGTTTGAAAATGTTGACGGACGGACGGACGAACGGACGGACGGACGACGACGGACGACGGAGCCTGACCATACTATAAGCTCCCCCGGAGCCTCTGGCTCAGGTGAGCTAAAAAAGTTCTAGCCAGGCAGGGTGAATGAGCCATCAGGGTTCTAGCCATTGAAGTTCTACTGTATAAATCATCTCCTCAAGCTTATATAAATCATCTCCTGTAGCTTACACAAATCATCTCATGAGCTAATATAAATCATCTCCTGAACAAAAATTTAAGCTGTGACCACTCCTTAGGACTGCTAATGGTGTTCAGATATTAATCACCCTGAAAATTTTAGTTGAAAACAAAGTTACTGGTTTTATAATTATTACACTAAATAATTTTTCTTTCACAAACATATATTTTTTCAACATTTACATCTGTGCTCCCTTCATGCAGTTTTTACCAAAAATCATTTTAAACATAGCGTTTTGTCAATGCTTAAGTCTTGATCTTGCTGATAAAATGCATTTATCTTCACACTTCTTAAGTTACAATTAAGTAGTTGTTATGATGTCTAAAAATCATTTTACCTTTACTGTGAAGTACCTCTAATGTGCTTAAGTATTGGGACACCTAAAATAATAAATTTTCTGTTTGTCCTAAATGGAAAATTCATTATTTTTGGGTGTCCCAATACATGTATATATGCACATTACAGTAATTTTTATGGTCATTGGATACCCTTTTACAGGAAGAAATTTTCCCATTTTCGTTTTTGCCTCCATCCTCAGTTGGGGTCAATTGTTAAAGAAAAGAGCTTTCTTCTCTAGGAACACATTCTTCCATTTAAGAGTATAAACTATTTTGGAGAGACCAGGCCCTGAGGTTATAGAACTTTTTTCTTGCTCAACTCAGCTAAGCATAAAATTTTCTCTGCTGACAAATATGAAAATGCCGACTTTATAAGCATAGAAAATTTCATACTCGGCTAAAATGAGCAAGAAAACAACTGCACATATCAATAACTTGCTATTTATTAGCAGGTAAAATTTCATGTTCAGCTGAGTTGAGCATGGAAAAAGTTTTATAACCTCGGGGCTTGGTCATCCAGAGAGGCAAACAGCAAGTCACAGAAGTTGTCTCTCTTTGAGAAAATGGCAAGAAACAACAATATGGAAATGTACTTTCTAATGCACTTACAAATATAACGTGACGTCTGATTGGATAACGTCAAAAATTTGCGACAGTATATTCTGCGATTTACTGTCGCAAACCCGACATCATTAAGTAACGTAGCTTCTCATTGGCTGACGTTTGGTTTTACGTTGCTGACGGCGCTTGAAATGGGTGCAAAATAGTACATTATGAAAGGTGAAAATGTGGAAAAGTGCATTAGAATTGGGATAACTGTATTAAAAATTGTCATTTGGAGAGGTTAATCATCGGTTTTATGGTCACAAATAGCGTTTTACAGCTCTGCTGGCGCATTGCCGTAAAATGAAATTTCCTACCATAAAACCGATGATTAACCTCCCCAAATGACAATTTTCAAGACAGTTATCCTCTAAATTTATCATAACTTTTGGCCATGAGTATATTTATATACCTGAGAGGCTTGTGTGGTAGTCGCTGAGAATAGGTCATCTAATTCTGCAAGCAAGCTATCTTTGGTAACATTGTTCTGTGTTTCTGTGGGGCTTTTTAAACCTGTAAACATATAAAAAGAATGTAAATGCATGCAAAAATAAATTTCTTCTATACATTTTTTGAATTTTGTTCACTGTTGTCACAAGATGATACACAGTATATTTTGCTTAGTAAGGGGCAACTACTCTGGCATTCATACTCTGATTTAACCTGGGCTCAAGGTTATAAAACTTTTTCCATGCTCAACTCAGCTGAGCATGAAACTTTACCAGCTAATAAATAGCCAATTACTGATACATACAGTTGTTTTCTTGCTCAGTTGAGCTGAGTATAAAATTTTCTCTGCTCATGAATATGAAAATGCCAACATTAGTTGGCATTTTCATATTTATCAGCAGAGAAAATTTTATGCTCAGCTGAGTTGAGCACAAAAAAAGTTTTATAACCTCGGGGCCTGGTATTGAACTTAATTGAGATTCTGTATCCATAACAATACTGTGCAAATTTGGTGAAAAAATGGCCTTCACTGAGTTCAAAAGATGAAACACAGCATTTTCCACTAAGTAAGGGGCATTAAATCTGGTATTAATAATCTAATTTGGCCCATTATCAAACCTTACCCAAACCATATGGCCACTGATATACTGTGTAAGTTTGGTAACAAATGTTCAAGGCGTGTACACACTATTGTGTTCACAATGAAAGTGTGGACGACAGATGACAGACACTGGAGGCCTGTAGGTGACAAATCCAAATAGCTAACTGACAGCACTTTCAGGTGAGTTAAAAATTGTACAGAATTACCATAAACTAGAAAATGTGTTTATGAAACACTATGCCCCCAACCATATGCTTGTCTCTAGAGAAGGTTCATCCAATAATGCTTGTACCTTTGTACAATAGGCTTACAATGCACTAAGTCGAAAAAGGGGCTTAACTCAGTCAAAAATTTATGAATTGTTTTCGAAAGTTAATCAGATCATCTACACCTTGGGCAATATCAACCTGCAAAAATCATGATTCTAGCATCAAGGGTTCTCCAGATATTTTGTTCACAAGCTTCCATAGGCAAATAATGCATTAAGTTGAAAAAGGGGCATAACTCAATCCAAAATTTACAAATTATTTTCAAAAGTTAATCAGGTCATCTACACCACAGGCAGTATCTTCCTGGATAAAATCATGCTCCTAGCATCAGGTGTTCTTGAGATATTTTGTTCACAAGGTTCCATAGACTTACAATGCACTAAGTCGAAAAAGGGGCATAACTCAATAAAAAATTCACGAATTTGTTTCAAAAGTTAGTCAGGTCATCTACACCACAGGCAGTATCTTCCTGCAAAAAATCATGCTCCTAACATCAGGGGTTCTTGAGATATTTTGTTCACAAGGTTCCATAGGCTTACAATGCACTAAGTGGAAAAAGGGGCATAACTTTGTCAAAAATTCACGAATTTGTTTCAAAAGTTAATCAGGTCATCTACACCTTGGGCATTCTCATCCTGCAAAACCTCATGATCCTAGCATCAGGGGTTCTTGAGATATTTTGTTCACAAGGTTCCACAGGCTAAGTCGAAAAAGGGGCATAACTCTGGAAATACATGACCGGCGGAAAAATAAAAAAATACGGGTCTGCTTATTTTCCATACTGATCATGTGTATAAAGTTTCAAGTTCCTAGCTCTTATTGTTCATGACTATGTGTAAGAGTACCTTTGTACCATAGGCTTCAATGGACTAAGTCGAAAAAGGGGAATAACTTGATCAAAAATTCACGATTTTTTTCAAAAGTTAATCAGGTCATCTACACCACAGGCAGTATCTTCATGCAAAAAAATCATGCTCCTAGCTTCAGGGGTTCTTGAGATATTTTGTTCACAAGGTTCCATAGGCTTACAATGCACTAAGTCGAAAAAGGGGCATAACTCGGTCAAAAATTCACTAATTTGTTTCAAAAGCTTATCAGGTCATCTACACCTTGCGCATTCTCATCTTGCAAAGCCTCATGATCCTAGCACCAGGGGTTCTTGAGATATTTTGTTCACAAGGTTCCACAGGCTAAGTCGAAAAAGGGCCATAACTCTGGAAATACATTGCCAGCGGAAAAAATAAAAAAATACGGGTCTGCTTATTTTCCATACTGATCATGTGTATAAAGTTTCAAGTTCCTAGCTCTTATTGTTCTTGACTATATGTAAGGGTACCTTTGTACCATAGGCCTCACTGTCCCGACATGACCATAGTTGTTTACCGTGGACGTTAAGCATCAAATCAATCAATCAATCAATCAAAACCATAGGCCTCAATGCACTAAGTCGAAAAAGGGGAATAACTCGATCAAAAATTCACGATTTTTTTTCAAAAGTTAATCAGGTCATCTACACCACAGGCAGTATCTTCCTGCAAAAAATCATGCTCCTAGCTTCAGGGGTTCTTGAGATATTTTGTTCACAAGGTTCCATAGGCTTACAATGCACTAAGTCGAAAAAGGGGCATAACTCAGTCAAAAATTCACGAATTTGTTTCAAAAGTTAATCAGGTCATCTACACCTTGCACATTCTCATCTTGCAAAGCCTAATGATCCTAGCATCAGGGGTTCTTGAGATATTTTGTTCACAAGGTTCCACAGGCTAAGTCGAAAAAGGGGCATAACTCTTGAAATACATTGCCGGCGGAAAAAGAAAAAAATACGGGTCTGCTTATTTTCCATACTGATCATGTGTATAAAGTTTCAAGTTCCTAGCTCTTATTGTTCTTGACTATATGTAAGGGTACCTTTGTACCATAGGCCTCAATGCACTAAGTCGAAAAAGGGGAATAACTCGATCAAAAATTCACGAATTTTTTTCAAAAGTTAATCAGGTCATCTTCACCACAGGCAGTATCTTCCTGCAAAAAATCATGCTCCTAGCTTCAGGGGTTCTTGAGATATTTTGTTCACAAGGTTCCATAGGCTTACAATGCACTAAGTCCAAAAAGGGGCATAACTCGGTCAAAAATTCACAAATTTGTTTCAAAAGTTAATCAGGTCATCTACACCTTGGGCATTCTCATCCTGCAAAACCTCATGATCCTAGCATCAGGGGTTCTTGAGATATTTTGTTCACAAGGTTCCACAGGCTAAGTGGAAAAAGGGCCATAACTCTTGAAATATGTGACCCGCGGAAAAAAGAAAAAACACGTGTTCGCTTATTTTTCATACTGATCATGTGTATAAAGTTTCAAGCTCCTAGCTCTTACGGTTCTTGAGTTAGAGGACAGACGGACAGACAGACAGACGGACAGACGGACAGGCCCAAACCAATATGCCCCCACAATTTCTCCGAAATTGGGGGCATAAAAATCAATCTTATATGAATTTTGTTTAAATCTTTAGAACATTGAAAGAACATTTCTGCCACAAGAAGAGATGCCTTAAGAGGTATGGTACACTTTCAGGGGAAGCAGCTTTGCTGTATTCTGTTTCATATTCTGTGTTTTTTTGCCTCCCTTTCTTAATGAGGGTAAAGTCTTCAAGGAAAGAAATTGCTCCTCTAGGAGAAAGAATAAGCAAATTCTTTCAATTCAAGCAGAATCCATTTTGGATGGGCCATGACACCCTGGGAAGCAAACAGGAAGATGTAAGGTGTTACCCTTTGTAAAAATGGCGAAAAAAACATGGAGGTGCACCCATACAGCATAATGCACGAGCAAGCACTGAAAACTCAGATCAGACTATACTGACATTCAGATCAGCCTGCATGGATGCACAGTCTGATGTCTTCCCTATTCACATAATAAAAAGCTATAGACGATATAGAATTACCATAATGACCCTAAAATATTGGACACCCGGAAGTCCGACAATTATTGTTCAAAAGGTCTAAGAAAGTGGAATTTACACACGTTAATGCAGCCAAATGATGCTTAGTGAAAAAATGGCTTATGTTGTAGACCCTGATGAAACTGCTCCTTGAGGAGCAGCTTGATCTGGGTCTACAATGTTTGCTCAGATGTGTCTGTCCGAATATTTAGGGTCATTACGATAATTTGGCACAAAGCAAAGACTGATCAATTTGTGCACATGCATAAGCTAATCTGAGTCTTTGTTATTCGCATATGCCAAAAGGTACCACCAACTGTTTAAAGGGTGTAAAACCAAAGCCCACCACCATTAAAGTGTATGGATACACCACAATCTTTATCCACCATTTCAACATGGGAAACAACTCTTGTGACTTCCTGTCTACTTCCCTGGATAGCAAAGCCCTTCTGAAATGGGGTCAGACTAATCTCTTAAAGGACAGAAGAAAGGCAATTTCTTTCCTTTAAGAGTTGACCCTGATTGGGAAGGGAGGAAGAATAAATATGGCAGTTGTGTCCCCTGAAAGTGTACCCATTCATTTTCACACAACCAAAAGAGGTATAAAGGGTCATTAGCATAAATGTATATGCAAAAAAGCAAAGATACAGACTAGTCTATGCAGGTGCCCAACATTCTGATGCGCTTACAAACATAACATGTCTGATTTGACAGCGGCAAAAATTTGCGTCGGTATATTCTGTGATATACTGTTGGAAATCTGACATCATTATAAAACGTCACTTCCGATGGCTGATGCCCACTGGGCACACAAAATTGAATCAACATAGATTCAACGTCATGACATGTTTTTGCCAGGAGCGGTGGCAGTGTAGTGGTTTACATGACAGACTACCAATCAAGGGGTCGTAGGTTTGATCCCCCACTTGTACGTTCTTTCGAACGAGACTTTAAACCAAAGTATCTTCTCTGTATGACCTATGTGTTAGTGGGACTTAAACCTAAGTTCACTCACATCCTGCACCTGCTAGGCATCAGGTTTTACATTGCTATTAAAAAGCCCTTGATAAAAAAACACTTTGAAAGGTGATAATATGAAAAAGTGCATTAGAATGACAATAGGTAATGGGGTGGAAAATCATGTTATATGGTTGCAAATTGCCTGTTATGGCTCTGCCAGCATGTCCCAATAAAATCAGATTTGCCGCCATAAAATTGACAGATTAATTTTCCCAAATGATAATTTTGAAAACAGTTATTCCATAATTGTTTGCTAGCAGGTTGTTGTTGTTGTTTTGGGTTTAACTGCCTTTTGAGATAGAGTTTCAGCCTATATTTGGCCATCTCCCAGACAGAAGAGGAAAGAAGAGAGGGAAAAAATATCCAGCAACCCCCACCTGCATCTACTACAAGCACAATAGGCCATTGCCATTGCCCTACTTTTCTTAATGATGTGATTTTTCAGTTAATAAATAAGGTTGCTAAAGTCATGAGTGTAATTGTTTACACTTTCTTTATTTTTTTCTTTCTCAAAACAATTGGTGAAGGGATGATAATGACATTTTGTGTAAAAAAGTTCAGTGACCCTTTTTACAAAGACAGCATCTGTTCCCAAACAATTTGACATAAAACTGAATTTGCTGAATTCCATGCAAACCAAAATGAAATTGTACTGAATTATGCTGTTGCTATGAAAGCGTTTATAAAGAGGGTTGGCTGTACATAAAGTACTTCATAGGTACACTTCAAATTAAATTTATCAACAAATATCTGGCGAACAACAATTGGAAGCATATTTTAGTTATGTACTTTTTGCATATTCTTGAAAAATCACAGGCTATTTTACATTACTCAAGAGTTCCACAGAATGTTGTGTTTTACCTGCCTGGACACTGTCACAAAGCAACCCCTCTACTACTAACAGAGCTAGCCCAGAAAACTTGACAGAAGTTTGCAATGCCGGGTAAGCTTAAATGTATCCGTCTGTCTCGCTTTCTGTTACCCTCTGTCTTGCTTTCTAACTGTTACTCCCAAGGTAGTCAATACAACAGATTATTGTTGTATTTTCATTTGTTGGGAAAGCATCAACTTTTTTATTTGGGACAGAAACGCTTTGAAGTTTATGATAACCTAAGTGACCTGTTGAAACTGAACAATGTTACTTTAGACTCTGCTAAAACAATGGGTGGGATTTTTAAAAGGTTCCTGGATTCAAAAAAGGCCATCATATAGACAAATCATAGTACACTGGAGCGCCGTTATAGTGTGGACTGATAGACCACGGAAACTGGTATAATGGGGTCGTCCTGTGTCGCCCATTTTTTTTTTTTAACAGCTGATGTTTCGGCAGTTTTCACGACATTGGAATAGAAAAATAACCATTAAAAGTTAATTGGGTTGTTTACATAAATTCAATCAATAACTTGTCAAGTGAGTGAACTCGGGTTAAATGTCCCACCAACAACGAGGTCATATGGAGACGGGACCTCGGTTTAAAGTCTCATCCGAAAGACCGGAGAAGCGGGGGATCGATCTTGCGACCCCTCGATTGGTATAACTTGTCAAAGGTTATCACAGATAATCAAAGCGTCGATTGTGTTGCTAATGTGTGAACACTGGTTATGTTTTTATAAGATTTGATAGATTAGCGTATGTTGTGTGTCACCAATTTGGCCAGCAGCTAAGGTCACCACAATACACAGGCTGACGCATGAAAGAAGGCTGTGCAAATTTGTCACTGATTACTTTCAAGGAAAGCATCATAAAACAAGATGACAAGCGAAAAAGACAACGACAAAAAAGCTTAAACTTGAGTTGATTATTTGTAGGCTGGTTAGAGTTTTTTAAGCGACGTTAGTACTTGCGCAAATAAGTATTTTTTATTAGTCTGAAGGCGCCTTTTTGCAAGTGTGTATTTAAAAATTTCAAGAGAATTCAGTCGAACAGAAATATTTTGGTTATCTGCCCAATAGTACACAAATGTATTGGCCCATATGCCACCAGCAGTGTTTATTGCATGTCTACTTTCACTTTGTATATGCATTTTGCAGCGCAATTTTCACAATATGTAAGAACATAGAGACTAAATGGCTACTTCAGCGATGATTTTTGTTGTGTCAGAGAAGCAGTAAACAAGTCAATCTACCTGGTAAGGGCTAAATAAGCGCTACGAACATGTAAACAAGTGGTTTTTCAATAGTAGGTGGGATATTCAGCAGCTATCGTTATACTGCAAGATTACTTACAATGTGGTTCAATTTTATGTCTCCCGGCACCCGCGTTAAAAGCGCTCCAGTGTATTGTGGAATATCGTAAGCATTGCAATGGCTACATGTGATGTGAAATTTCATACAAACTGCCTCATCACAATCATTCTTATGAGATACCACTATATACTCATTTGGTGAAAAATTATGATTTCTTCAAATTTTAACATCCAAATTGTTTTATTATACCTAGAGAAAGAAGTTCGTCATCCAGCATTGCTGAAGCTAGTTCTGTGCTTGTGCTTTCAGTGCCTGAGGGCGAAGCTAGAGTATGGTGGGAGCTGGGATCAGACATGAGGTCTACAAGGGATGAACCATCTAGAGAAAGAAAGCCATCTTGATTATATTTGAAACAACTCAAAAGATAATATACTGTAGATCAACCTTTTTCACATGCAAGAAATAACTTCTGAGTGCAAAGTAGGAAAAGCAAAGCTTCCTCAAAGACTAGCTAATGCTCTTTACAACAACAGTAAGTTATTTTCAGTACTATTAAGGTTATTACAATTTCTTACTGCAGAAAAAAGTTGGTTTACAGTATAGTCATAATACCCTGTGCACCATAAATATTCTGACACTCAAACCTTTTCTTAAGGTAAATGGGTACACTTTCAGGAGAAGCAACTCTGCCATTTTCATTTCTACTTCCCTTTTCAAGGGGAGTTGATTCTTAAAGGAAATAAACTGCTCCTTTGAGAGCAAACTCTTTCATTTCAGAGTAGACTCAATTTGGGAGATTTTTGTTGCCTGGGGAAGCAAGCAGGAAGTCACATAAGTTGTCTCTCTTTCACATTAAGAGGCAGAAAAACATGGAGGTGCACACATACACCTTAACAGATTCTTCCATCTTGAAATCAACATAAGACCTTTGATTCATCATGATTTGTAATTGTGCTAACAAAGTAGATCTGTATCAGACTATTCTAGGAGTCTGACCTGCATCTCCACTGTTAGCTGTAGCATTTCTGTCAGAATATCTAGGGTAGAACACATTACTGTATCAATATCTCCATCATACTATAGTTGTATTCAACTGGCATCTGATAAAATGAGCCGCGACCCGGGAAAACCAACGATGTGGTCGTGCGTCCAGCGCAGACTCAAATCAGCCTGGGCGTCCGCCCAGTCTGATCAGAGTCTTAGCTGTCCGCATGAAGGTAGCCTAGTCCCTTGGCTACCCTTTAAGCGCTTAGCAAAGAGTTTGATGAGACTGGGCAAATGCCCAGGCTGATCTGAGTCTGCGCTGGGCGCACAACCACATTGTTGGTTTTCTCTTTTCGCGGCTCAAATATCTAATAAACGGCTCACTGGAAATATCCTGTCAATCAAATTTTTTAGTTTTCTCCTCTACAGAAGCTCAAGATATTGATGGGCTTTAAAAATATTATATTTGGTTGGGTTGTTGCTTTTGGTATACCAGCCCTCTCAGGCAGTATTTCAATCTATATCAAGCCATCTCCCTGAGAGAGGGGGAAAGAAAAGACAGGATAGTCAAGACTGAAAAAAATCCAAACAACCCTCATCCTGCACTAGCTGCAAGTAAGGCCAACCTTTACCCCAACAGGACTCCCTCCCTCGCCCCCACTACAGCACTGAAAGTTACCTAGCACCATTCCCTGACCCATTCAACCTCAATGGACACTGCAGCCTGATATTTTATTTCTTAAGTGACTTTAACCCTTTGAGCACAAAAATGCAGACAACAAAAATTACATCTGCACAATTTCAAAAAATGTTTCTTCCAAGCTATATCGTACTGGGAGTCAAAGAATAGAGGGCTCTGTGCAAATTCAATCATTTGTGTCATTTCTGGTGCTTTAAGCATTAAAAAGAATAAAGAGATACCCTGCATATCTACAGCTCTTTCTTTATATCAATCATCTCAATGATAACAAGAGGGCCATGAGGCCCTGATCCGCTCACCTGAGCAATTGGCAAAGTGGCTTTTTCTTATGTCTGAAATTGTCAAAATATGAGTCTAGGGTCAAAAGTCAAAGACTGACCATGACCTCTTGTACTCATAAATCTTCATGTGCAAATATGCATTAAGACAACTATATATACCATTTTTAGACCAAAATCTTCAAAACTTTCCATGAAATCTTATGTTCTAGCATTTTCCCATATTTGACCATGCTGCAAAAAAGGTCAAGGTGAACCCAAGGTCATCATTTGAACAGTCTTGGAAGTACTCTAGTACTCCATGCTACTTACCAAGTTTCAAGGCCATAGGCATATTGGTTCTGGAGAAGAAAAATATTAAATGTTTATACCATAAATGGGTATGTCAGCCATGTTGGTCATGTGACCAGGACCATTTGCACACATTTTTGTTCCCTCAACCCCTGGAGGCTCTTTATGAAATGTGACTACAATTGGCCCTTTGGCTTTTGAGGAAATGTTTGAAAATGTCAAAATATGAGAGATCTGGGTCAAAGAATGACCTTGACCTCTTGTACTCATAATTCTTCATGACCTCATTAAGATGACTGTATATACTAATTTTTAGGCCAAAATCTTCAAAAATTCCCATGAAAGCTTATGTTGTAGCATTTTGCCATATTTGACCTTGCCATAAAAAGGTCAAGGTCAAGCAAAGGTCATAATTTGAACAATCTTGATAATACTGGAGTACCCAATGCTACATACCAAGTTTCAAGGCCATCGGTCAACTGGTTCTGGAGAAGAAGATTTTTAAAGGTTTTCATCATATAAGGTCATGGCGGCCATGTTGGTCATGTGACCCAGACCATTTGAAGAATTTCTTTTCCTCAACCCCTGAAGACTCTATATATTTGGTTACAATTGTCTTTTAATAAGAAGTTTGAAATTGTCAAACTATGAGAATTCAGGGTCAAAGGTCAAAAAATGACCTTGACCTCTTGTACTTATGAATCTTAATGTACTCATTAAGATGACTGCATTTTCTAAATCTTCAAAACTTTCCATGAAATCTTATGTTCTAGCATTTTCCCTTATTTGACCTTCCCGTAAAATGGTCAAGGTCAACCCAAGGTTATCATTTTGAACCCTTTTGATAGATCTGGAAAACCCAATGCTTCATACCAAGTTTCAAGGCCATCAGTCAACTAGTTCTGGAGAAGAAGATTTTTAAAAGTTTTTATCATATATGGGCGTGGCGGCCATGTTGGTCATGTGACCTGAACCTTTTGAACAAAATTTCATTCCCTCAACCCCTGGAGGCTCTACATGAAATTTGGTTACAATTGGCCCAGTGGCTTTGGAGAAGATTGTTTGAAAATGTCAAAATATGAGAGTTCTGGGTCAAAGGTCAAAGAATGACCTTGACCTCTTACACTCATAAATCTTCATGTACTCAACTGCATTTACCAATTTTAGGCCTTACTCTTCAAAACTTTCCATGAAATCATATGTTCTAGCATTTTCCCATATTTGACCTTGCAGTGAAATGGTCAAGGTCAACCCAAGGTCATAATTTGAACAATCTTGGTAGTACTCGAGTGCCCAATGCTACATACCAAGTTTCAAGGCCATCGTTCAATTGGTTCTGAAGAAGAAGATTTTTAAAGGTTTTTACCATATATGGGCGTGGCCGCCATGTTGGTCATGTGACCTGGACAGTATGAATAAATTTTTGTTCCCTCAACTCCTGGAGGCTCTATATGAAATTTGGTTTCAATTGGCTCAGTGGCTGTTGAGGAGATTGTTCGAAATTGTCAAAATATGAGAGTTCTGGGTCAAAGGTCAAACAATGACCTTGACCTCTTAAAGTCATAAATCTTCACGTACTCATTAAGATGACTGCAGATACTGGTTTTTAGCCCAAAATCTGCAACAGTTTCAAAGATATCTTATGTTCTAGCATTTTGCATATAAAAGCACAAGGAAGCAAATTTGACCTTGCCGTAAAAAAGGTCAAGGTCAACCCAAGGTCATAATTTGAACAATCTTGGTAGTACTCGCGTACCCGATGCTACATACCAAGTTTCAAGGCCATCGGCCTATTGGTTCTGGAGAAGAAGATTTTTAAAGGTTTTTACCATATATGGGCGTGGCGGCCATGTTGGTCATGTGACCAGGACCGTTTGAACAACTTTTCGTTCCTAAGGTCCCAGGAGGCTCTATATGAAATTTGGTTACAATTGGCCCAGTGGTTTCAGAGGAGAAGTCGTTTGAAATTGTGGACGGATGGACGACGGACGGACGCCGGACGCCGGAGCCTTACCATCCTATAAGCTCCCCCGGAGCCGCTGGCTCAGGTGAGCTAAAAAAACTACATTACAGCCAAAAGACATCTCCAAATTCTAGGTTCTGATAAAAAAAATCTTACTTTTGTAATAAACATGAATTATGCCGAACCCTGTGTCTAGCCTAACTGTGAATTGTCCCAAAACAGAGCTAAACCAGAAATAAAAGTTTAGGCAGCTGCTGCCAAAAAAACAACACCCAAATTTTCTTCTGCTAGTGGCAGGCAAGACAAACACATATACTGTGATCCCTCATTCAATCTGCCTCAACAGAGCTGTTCTACAGGGAAGTCAATATGTGGAACAAAAATGATCTCATCCTAAAAACACATCCTTATCTGGATATCATTTACAATGAAGTGAGTGAGTAGGTCGTGGTTCATCCTTCCAGTCAACAATATTCTAGTCATGTGGAGATGAATTTGAGTGATTTTTACCAACCTGGGACAAATGACATTCTCATATACAAGTACTGCAATATGATTCAGAGGCACCCGGCAGCAATTCAATTTCCAAGGCACCCAAGGGTTGGGGGATTATTGTACATTGGAGAAATTGATATTATTTGAGCCACACCACAAGAAAAGGGGCATTATGGTATGCATATACAGCCACAACTCAGATCAGCTGGTGCATCTGTTCAGTCTGATAAGAGCTTTCTCTGTTCACATCAATATTTCATGGCTCTTAACAAGAGTGAAATCTGGTAGCAAATGATAAGGTGTAGGTACACTATCATCTTTTACCCCTGAGAAGGGAGACAAAAATGAAAATGGCCGAGTTGCTACGCCTGCAAGTGTTCCCTTCACCTTAATGCTGATTATTGCTGTAAGATTCTTTTTCTTGTACCATGGCTCTATTGAGTTTATTCAAACATAAGGATATAATGAAACTGAAAATTGTCTTTCACCTTTAATATGCATTAAATTAACATTTAAAGCCCAAAAAATGAAATTAAATGAATTTGCAAACACTACAGACCCAGACACAGCAGCATATAAGAAGAGCCAAAAAGGAAAATAGTTGAATTTGCAAACAGGGTAGCTCAAGGTGAGGTGGCTCATCATGAGCCTCCTTATCTGGATCTACACTGTTTGCCCTCAATCTTTGAATTCTCAACATACTATAGCTTAGAAGATTTTTTTTAATTTTGCAGATGTTAATTGTGTCATTTTTTTTGGGCACTTTAAGAGTTAGAAGCATGCATTAGAAGCTGCTATAAGAACACAAATCAACTGAAGACAATTTATAATTTTAGAGGTCATACTGATTAAGAAATTACTATATTTCGGCATCATAAAAACAGATACAGAAAACTTAACAAAAAAAATTGCCAAATGCTGTGTCTTGCCTACCTGTGCCTTGTCACAAAACAGGGCTAAACTACAAACCTCAACAAAAGTTAATGCTGTGGCACCTCTAGTAAAGCAATACCTATGTCTCACTTTCTGTTAGTCACAGGAGAGACAGGGGATGGTCGGGCTAGGGCGATGGTGATGGGTAACTTTCAGTGCCAGGGCATCCTACTGATTTGGATTAATAGTAGGGCAAGGGCCTATTGTGCTTGCAACAGGTGGGGGTGGGGGTTGTTTGGATATTTTTTTCTCACCTATCATCTCTTCTTTTTCCCTCTCTCTGGAAGCTGGCTCAATATAGACTGAAATACTGTCTGACAGGGTCTTTAAACCCCAAACAACCAACCAACCAACCACAGCTCTGCTAAAGGTGGTGTCTTCCCTGTCAGAGCACTGGCACAAAACAGAGCTAAACCAGAAATCTTGATGAAAGTTTATGCCACCGATGCCGATAGAAAAGTAATACCTAATTCTTGCTATCTGCTAGTCGTAGGAGAGACAAAAATGAGCTGTCTGAAGTTACCTCTACCATGCTGTTGGCATGAAAATGTAACTTATACATGTACATGTAATTTACATAAAACAAATAGGCCAATTAGACAAGACTTGAAAACTTCACATGGGTGAATTTAAATGCTTTCATGGTTATACAAAGCACTGAGGTCCTAGAAGGGTCTTGTTGGGGTGAGGCTTTCTATTAGTGTCCTACAAGGGGCTACAATGTATGTGCTGGAGGGACTATAACAAGTGTGATGTGACTGTGCATGATGGTGATAATTCTGGGTTACTGTATGTATTCCGCTATAAGACAGGGTGTTCCCCTTAGTAAATTACCCCAAACATTTAAATCAGTTTGTAATTCAGCTATAAAATAGGTTTTCTCTTCTAAAACAATCCCAAAAATCTGCATGACAGATCTAGCATTTTTGGATTGTGTTGGAAGAAAAACCACCTGCCATATAAACAAATGAGCCGCGACACGAGAAAACCAACAATGTGGCTGTGCGCCCAGCGCAGACTCAGATCAGCCTGGGGATTTGTCCAGTCTGATCAGACTCTTTTCTCAGCGCTTAAAGGGTAGCCAAGGGCCTAAGCTACCTTCATGCAGACAGCGAAGACTCTGATCAAACTGGGCAGATGCCCAGGCTGATCTGAGTCTGCGCTGGGCGCACAACCACTTTGTTGGTTTTCTCGTGTCGCGGCTCATTAATAATTATGGTGGCTTTCTTAAGCTTCCATAAAAATATAATTTATGACCAGTCATTAGTACCACCTCACCAGACTGAAATTATCTCAGAATTATAATCACCAGAATTCTGCTGAATGCTACGTCACACCTACCTTTTGCTTCCACAGCCATAGAGGTCATGGTGAAAAAAACTGTATTTAATACAGAGCTCCAGATTAGGTGGGTTTAATGAGGATAATTCAGAGAATATTTCTTATTTCTAAACAAAAACATTTGTTGTGACCCCTCAGCGAGAGGGTTCTAATGTGGTGTCACACCATACATTTTTATGGAGAAATATGGACAATTATCCCTAAATTATCACTTTTATCCCTTCTTATCTGGAGAACTAATTTAATGTGTGAAAAATATAAGTATGTGCTAAAGTTTCAGAGAAATTAAATGGGCTTAGAGGCAAGATGCAACAGAAAGAGTCAACTGAGCATGAGATGTAGGTTAAAAGTATACAGAAGTGCACTATTCAAGCAGACCAAACTTTATGCCATTTTTGATGATAAAATGTAGTAATAGTTTGAGGGAAACACACATTAAGTAATTGTGGACGTAAGAATGATTAAAAATTTCAAACTCAACAAAGTGTAAAATATGGGTCAAGGGTAAGAATATGGGTCACATCTAAGGATTTCATTCTAAGAAGAAACTTTATGCTACATTTGATGATTGCTGGTATTTTTGTTACACAGAAATGAACTTAAACCCGAGGGTCATGCAATTTTGGACATAAAAACATACAGTCAACAGAGCATGAAATGTAGGTCAAGGGTATTAATAAATGCAAAAGCCATGGAGACCATCCTGAATTGATACCGCCAGGTTTTTGATTTCAGGTATTATAGTTTGTGAGACAGGGACTCAAAAGCTAGTGTCAATGTAATTGTGGAAAGACAGACAAACTGAATGACTGACTGAGAGCATGCTGTATGGCAATTTGAATGCCAATATCACACCTAATCTCGCTAAAGCTGATGCGACATAAAGCTCTGATCAAAGCCAAGTACAAGAACCTCCCTGTCAACAACATTTCAGCCTTGTCAAGATGAATCTTTGGGACTTTTACCAAAGGATAATGTAGGTCAGCAAAGCCTCATCATAACACTGCTCGGTATAACCCATTTTGGATATACACAGCCAATTAAGGGGTCATCCATGGGAAAATACACAAGTTAGCTGCTAAAGACAGGTAAGCCCTTAACATGTTTAATTTGCACTGTATTTTTGTTACAAGAAATCCTAAAAGTTGGCTGGTGACCCCTGAATATGGTGACCCCTTAAGACAGGTTTGACACTTAAAATATCATTTACTGGCTCCCTGTGTGATTGATTGATTGACTTGATGCTTAACATCCACGGTCAACAACTATGGTCATGTCGGGACGGTCAGTTAACCTAACCACACTATTCCTGGGCAGGCTTAGACCTCCTAAGCGGTTAACCAGTACTAAGTGCACATACTTTCGCCAGTAACTGACAACTGCCCTTCTTGAATCAGCGGAACGAGAAATGAAAGTATGTGGCCAGACTGGGATTCGAACCCAGGACCTCTGACTTATGAGTCAGGTGCCCTACCGATTGCGCTACCCGGCCCGGCTAGTGTCAATGTAATTGTGGAAAGACAGGCAAACTGAATGACTGACTGAGAGCATGCTGTATGGCAATTTGAATGCTAATAGCAAACCTAACCTTGCTAAAGCTGATGCGACATAAACCTCAGCTCATCTGGAGCTCTGATCAAAGCCAAGTACAAGAACCTCCCTGTCAACAACATTTCAGCCTTGTCAAGATGAATTTTTGGGACTTTTACCAAAGGATAATATAGGTCAGCAAAGCCTAATCATAACACTGCTCGGTATAACCCATTTTGGATGTACACAGCCAAACCTGTCTTAAGGGGTCATCCATGGGAAAATACACAAGTTAGCTGCTAAAGACAGGTAAGCCCTTACCATGTTTAATTTGCACTGTATTTTTGTTACAGGAAATCCTAAAAGTTGGCTGGTGACCCCTGAATAGGGTGACCCCTTAAGACAGGTTTGACAGTTAAAATATCATTTACTGGCTCCCGGTGTGACTAAACAGCAAAGAAATATAATGCAAATGAGCATTTAATGCTCATTTGCCTTATATTCCTTTGCAGTTTAGTTTCCATAGAAAGGCGAGGACACAATACATAGCATAACATAGAGACAGCAATGCCTCTTTTAGGAGTTCGTCTTTTATTTTTATATGAACCCCAGAGCTCCAAAAAGAATGGGTTACAGGGATAATCTATAGAGTAATTTTCCATATTTTTCGCATTAAAAACTATATTGTAATTCCCCATTAGAGCCGTCTCGACAAGTCAGTTCTAATGAGGGATCACAACAAGTTTTCCTTGAGAAATATGAAAAATAATATAAGAACTATTCTCAATACCCCACATTATCTGGAACTATGAACCCAATATATCTACCTTTCTTGCGGTCCCCTTCACCATTCTCCTGTATACCTTCAACTTTTCGTTTGTAGTCATTCATTATCACAGACACTTCATCATTGGCCTTCAGGATAGCATCTATAGGACAAATATTGTTAATTAAATATTACAGCTCACAGAGTATTAGATATGAAAGTGAATGAATATTCTAATGCACATAGGAATGTAATGCAATGTCTGATCGGACAATGTCCAATAATTTGCGACAGTATATCCATAATAACACTGTCACAAACCCAACATCATCATGAATTGTTGCTCCTCATTGGCTCATGTCTGGTTTTGTCATTGCTGAAAGTGCTTGCTTTGAGTGTAATATAGTGCACTTTGGAAGATAAAAATGTGAAAAAGTGCATTGGAATGGGAATAGCTGTATTGAAAATTGTCATTTGGGGAGGTAAATTGTTGGTTTTATGGTTGCAAACTGTGTTTTATGGCCTTGCTGACGCATTGACGTAAAACCCAATTCTGATCATAAAACCGACAACTGACCTCCCCAAATGATAATTTTGAGTACAGGTATCTCCTACTTCTTACACACTAAGCATTGTTTACCCTGGATTGCTCATGCAGAAAGATGGCCGATTTTCTCTTTCTAGGTAACTCTGATAGTGGTTCTGCTTTCCCTTACTAATCATTAATTTAATGTCAATCCCTTAGTACTGATAGACTCCATGCAAATTTGATCTCCTAGGGAACATCTTTATGAGTGATGAACTACACAGAAAAAACAAGACCTGTCAGTGGGACAGGATAGCTCGCCTGACAGCGCCTTGCCCATCACGTAAAAAAAACTTTAACGTAAAACTTTAACGTTTTGCTAACGCCGATGCTGCTGACGCCGACGCCGGGGGTAGTGCCATAGGTCTTCCTGTACATTCACACAGGTGAGCTAAAAAAGTACTTGGTCTGAAGCACTGTTTTGTGTCTTTTGGATGTTGACAGTATCATGTTATAAACTCATTTTCAACCCCGCAAATGATGATAACATTTCCAAACAGTCCATTTAGTCCATTTTTTTTTCAAACAGGTATCTCAGGGCTCTGTGCTGGGCTTCACATAGGCAAAACAACTTGCCCAAAGTAATAGCATATCTAAAGCTGCTACATGTATAACGATTTCAGCTTTGCAATGAGAACAAGAGGGCCATGAGGCCCTGAATTGCTCACCTGAGCAATTGGCAAAGTGGCTTTTTCTTATCATGTCTGAAATTGTCAAATATGAGTCTTTGGTCAAAAGTCAAAGAATGACCATGACCTCTTGTACTCATAAATCTTCATGTACTCATTAAGGCAACCATATATACCATTTTTGAGGCCAAAATCTTCAAAACTTTCCATGAAATCTTGTTCTAGCATTTTCCCAAACAAAAGGTCAAGGTAAACCCAAGGTCATCATTTGAACAGTCTTGGTAGTTCTCTAGTACTCCAAGCTACTTACCAAGTTTCAAGGCCATAGGTGTATTGGTTCTGGAGAGGAAAAATATTAAAGGTTTATACCATACGTGGGTATGACCGCCATGTTGGTCATATGTGACCTGGACCTTTTGAACAAATTTTTGTTCAATCAACCCCTGAAGGCTCTATTTGAAATGTGTTTACAATTGGCCCTTTGGCTTTTGAGGAAATGTTTGAAGATGTCAAAATATGAGGGATCTGGGTCAAAGGTCAAAGAATGACCTTGACCTGTTGTACTCGTAATTCTTCATGACCTCATTAAGACGACTGTATATACAAAGGACTACGTGCATTAAGGCCCAAAAATGGCCCCCAACCGAATGGACTCATATTGGTAGGAATAATAGATGTGTTATTCCCATAAATGAAACTGATAAGGAAATTTGTGACAGACATTATGTATGGAGACAAAATGGGGTCAAAGGTTATGACCCTTAAGCCATTCTTTATACCAGGAAAATGACATTGCTGTGTATATTTTTGAATCATGTAATTATATTTATCTTTTTGAACAAGGCTTAATTATACGCCCGGCATAAGAAGTATTTCAGGAATATTTGTTATGTATTTTCCTCCGTTCGGTCATTTGTTAGTCCAATTGTTCGTCCATCAGTTTGTCCGTTCGTCAACTTTTTCTTTAAAGTTTTGTGTTAAATATTTTTAATTGTTTATATCTCTGTCACCATATATAAGATCTTTTCCATATTTAGATTATGATATCTCCATAGGATTACCTTTGACAGGGTATCTCTAACATGCACAGTAAGGCCCCTGGGGCGGAGCCCGGGTCAATAATTAGGACATAGACATTTTCATTATGTAAAAGTTTTGTGTTAAACTTGTGGTTGCTCACTTGTTCTCTGATCCACCTTCAGTCTTTTGACTGTTTCCATTGCCCTTGAAAGAACTTATTTATATTTTCATGAAAGGTAAGATTTACTTTCATAAATATAATTGATTGTAAACAGTGTCATATAAACATGTTTTGCTGTCCATTTCAGCCTATAGCTGGGCTCAAATGTGTCACTCATTTTTGAAAGCCTAAATGGCAACATTTCAAACTACTTGCTGGCTGACTTCAAAATCAGTCAATTTCTGCTTGACACCTGTCAGTATGCAACAAAAAACAAATTATATTATTGATTTTGTATGAGTGATATGATGTTTATTAATGCAAACTTCCGTTTCTATAAACATGTAGATATACCAAGAAAAAAAAAAGTTAAAATTTCCAAAAAACAAGCTCTGGAATAGTGGTGCCATGATCAGTAAAGGAAGCATAACTGAAGCAAGTTATCGTAATCTTTTCTTAATTGTGAGAAAGAACTTCCTGCGCAGTAAGTACAAATCCTGATAAGACTGCATTTTATTAGAAACAGCTCACTCAGAGGCTGCACTATTGTTGTTTTACAAACACTCTGTCTTTATAGGATAGCTACTGTAACTGCTTAAAAGTTCCCATTTTAGGGTAATTCGACTGATGCAACATATTTTAGGCTAGTAATTGTAACTCATATAAAAATATGATCACATTTTTAGGGTAATTCAATTCGGGAAAGTTTCTTAAAATTACATTAAAATCTTAGTTCCTATGCCTTCGAATAGTCACTTACAGCGAGTGGTGTATTTCGCCAATGCTATTTACAGGCAAATTATAGGTAAAATCCTGTCTCTGGAAGTCAGTTTTTTTAAGAATTAAGTATGAGCACAACCATTAACCAACAAAATCTTTCAATATGATGTGAAGTGTAGCAGTATATATCATATGTTAAAAGGATTTTTTGGTTAACGCTTGTGCTCTATTCTAATTTGTAAACTGAATGTCTAAAAATTGACCAAAAATGACAAATTCCATGATTTTAGCCTGTTTCAGCAGCCATTTTATCATACTTAAAGCACAGCAAGATTAAAATTTTAACTGAAATGAAACACTAGAAGTATTGGTCTAATGAAATCATGCAATGAAATACTTTTATCTCGACTTTCATATTTTGGCCTAAGATGGGGGCCAAAAACTGGCCTTAACGCACGTAGTCCTTTTTAGGCCAAAATCTTCAAAACTTCCTATGAAATCTTGTGTTCTAGCATTTTCCCATATTTGACCTTGCCGTTAAAAAGGTCACGGTCAACCCAAGGTCATAATTTGGATGTGATAGTACTGGAGTACCCAATCTTAGCTTTTGCTTTTTGCCTATGCTATAAGTTCCCTTTACTCACAGCTTGGTTTCATGTGTATGGGTACACCACTACGTCTTTCCATTTTACAAAGGCTAACTACTTTTGTGACTTCCTGCTTCCTTCCCTGGATAATGTAGCACTTCCAAATTCCTTTAAGAGTTGACCCCATTTACAAGGGAGGCAAAAATAAATATGCCAGAGTTGCTTCCCTTGAAAGAGTACCCATTCACTTGAAATATCTTACTCAATCCGTCGGTATCATCTTCCTCTGTATCACTGGCTAATCTAAATAGTTTTGGTCGTAACTTTTCCAATGACTCGTACAGTTCCTACAAAAAATGAGAGTTTAGATATAAAATCACAGGAACAAGAGGCCCAAATGGGCCTGATATCGCTCACCTGGCTTTTGTGCAACGGGACCATTCTGATACAAATTGGTTCAATTCCAGAGATTTTCTCAGTTTCGCATTTTGCTACTTTTAGTGCCAGAGGCCAACTTGTCTGGTCTTTATATATTTACTTTTGAAACATCTCAATGCAAGAATCATTTTGCCACAAATTTAAACAAATTCCATTCAGGGGTTACTGAGATATTGTCAGTTTCATGTTTTGTGCTATTTTTAGTAACGGCAGATGGTGACCATCTTAGCATGCCAAAATGCAAATCATGCAAGGACCATTTTGACACAAATTTGGTCCAGTTCCATTGTAATTTTCTAATTTTTTTTTCGTTTTTTGACATTGGCATTTGAGCAAAATTACACTGGTAAACAGAAAGTAGGTCACTGTGACAAAACTCCGCTACAGATTTTTTTCATTTTTACAATTTTGAATACCAACGTTTCACTGATGTTCCATGCCATTTTCAGACAAATATACCCAGTGGTTCTGGAGAAGAAGTTTATTTTGTTGTTTTTGCTATTTTTAGTAACGGCGGTCATCTTGGATTTTCAACCTGACCCAATTTTACAATTCTGAGACCCTGGAGTCAGGTCATGCTCCATGTGAAATTTGAGAACCATGGGACCAGTTGTTTTACAGAAGAAGATGTTTGAATATTTGTTTTTAGGTGTTGACGGACAAATTTCGTGACGACACACGACGCACGCATTGGTATGACAATAGCTCACTATGGCCCTTCGGGCCAGGTGAGCTAAAAAGGACACTTCTTTATAATTTTATTAAATATTTTGGCAAAAAGCTAGCTTTTCAATGGGGAGAAAATAACTTTATTTGTCACCTAACATTCTATGGTAATTTATTAAAACCTTTGATTTTTTATTATTGCTTTGGCCTCACTGAAGTCTGAATATAGCATTTTATACAAACATCACACTGGAAAGACCTTCAATTATAATGAAATAAGAGGATCAATAATAGCAAGTAAGCGAATACCCCCGGCCCATGCAACTGACCAGTGCCACTCCTAATTTAAGCAAAATTAACACAAAACCAAATGCGAATGATATTGATGTACAAACATCAAAGGCTGTGACCTTGATCTCAGGTCAGCAGCAGCATTCAGATGATGTTAACTATTAAATATGAAATAAACCAAGTCATGTATCAATAGGTTCCATTCAAGTTCATAAGAACTAAATGCAACATTAGAACTATAAGAAGACCTGTCGGCACACAGGATAGCTCGCCTGACATCACCTTGACCATCACATAAAATACTTTAACCAAAACATCAAATTTGGATTAGGATGCTGATGCCAGGGTGACAATAATAGCTCCTGCTGTAGTTCCTTACAGGTGAGCTAACAATTGCAATAAATGTCTTAGTCCTGTTGTTGTTTTGTTTGCTTTATGTCCAGGGTAAACAGCTCTGGTCATGTTGGGATGGTCAGTTAACCTAACCACACTACTCCTGGGTAGGCTTGGACCTCCTAGGCAGTTAACCAGTACTTGATGCACATATTTTCACCAGTAACTGCTAATTGCCCTTCTTGAATCAGTGGAATCAGCGGAAGGAGAAACAAAAGTATGTGGCTGAATTGGGTATCAAACCCAGGACCTCTGGATCTTCAGTCACATGCGCTACTGACTGTGCTACGTGGCCCAGATGTCTAAGCCCTAGTTACTGACCCCTAGTCCCATTCAGAGCCTGACCCATGTCCTTAGATATTGAAAGTACATGTAATGCTAAAAAGATATCATGAACCAAATACGAAAGGAAACTGAAATGCTGTTGCAGACTTATGAGCAATCATAATAAAAATACCTAAGTCCTAATTATTGACCCCTGGCCCTGACCTGTGGACTGACCAACTAGCTTAGAGGGGACTGACCAACTAACTTAGATACTTCACATCAAAGGTAATGCTATTAAGAGATAACATGAACCAAATATGACAAGAATCTGACATGTACTTACAGAGATATGAGCGATCATAAAGGTTTTATGCAAAACTTTGACAAACAGAAGGACCAATGGACAAATAAATGAACAGATGGATGACCGGACCAGCGGATGGAATGACGAGGTAATAATTAAATATTATGATGGCAGTTAACTCTAAAATCTAACATTGTAGTGAGTGAGGGAGGGAACTAAGATTTAACATCCCACCAACACATCATAAGATGATGGGACCTCAGTTCAAAGTCTCATCAGAAAGACCGGAGAAGCAGGATCAAACCTGCAACCCCTAGATTCTACCATTGTAATAAGTGGCAATGTCAAGGTACTATATTTTTACAGTCAAAATCAAAACAGAATCACAGGCCATATTTGTCAGTGTATCCCAAATATTTGTTCTGTTTCTTAGTAATTCATGTAAAACGGCAGAGTCTGTGTAATTACCTTCATCATTTCTCTTTCTGAATCTGTTGTCTGTGAGTTGTACTGGTCCACCATCTCACTCAGTAATTTAACATTAGAGTGAATAGTCTCTAGTTCATTGATACGTCGAGATATCTTCTCCATTTTTTCTGAATCCTGCAAAAAGAACTGCTAATTTTAAAGACCTTCTACATGTGTTGTACAATAATCTTAGTTGTAGAATAAAACAAGTTTTGCCTTTATTTCATACTGAAGATATTATACTGAGGATATATGTGAACACATCAATGGACTGATGGCTAGGACCGATGGCTAGCGATTCACTATCAGTAATGCTTTCGGAGAAGTAAAGTTCATTTCTTCTCATTAAACTATTTTCCTCTCATTGTTGGGGAAAATTTCAGTTAGAAGAGAATTGAATTGGTCACATTAGTTCTCCAACAAAATCCCCCTGATTCCTATTTCTGTACAACATGACAAAGTACAACTTATATAACATATGAGCCGCGACACGACAAAACCAACGATGTGGTTGTGTGCCCAGCGCAGGCTCAGATCAGCCTGGGCATCCGCTCACTTTGATCAGACTCTTTATTAAGTGCTCAAAGGGAAGCTAAGAGTCTAAGCTACCTCCATGCGGACAGCGAAGACTCTGATCAGATTGGGCGGATGCCCAGGCTGATCTGAGTTTGCGCTGGGCGCACAACCACATTGTTGGGTTTGTCGTGTCGCGGCTCATATATTTCTAATCTCTATTGCATCTATGAAACTCATTTTTAAAGGACTTTGACATCCAGGGATGCCAACAGGAAGACATAAAAGTTATTTCCCTCTGTAAAAATGGGGATATCATCCATCTGAAAATGCCAACTGCTTATGTTCTAAGCAGACTGCACCTATGTCCAGGCTGGCCTGGGTATGCATACTTTGCCTGAACCACACATTAAGGCTAGTCACAACACAGCTAATCTTTCTGAGTGTGTTACCTGTTTCACCATATTCTTTATTAGTCTGTTTGCTGCTTGCAAGTCCTCTGGATTTTTACTCTTCAACAATTTGGCCAAAAGCTGGAAAACAATTAAAAGAAATTAACAAATCACTGGTGTTTATCTATTAGGGTATTTTTACCACTTATGCAAAAATTAGGTACAAGAAAATATCAATCATTGTGTCAAAGAATATTTTCGCAACTTTTGCAAGGATGATTTGTGATAATCTAGATGTCCAATCATGTTTTTTAAAAACTGACTGCAAATACTGCATATGGTAGTCGCACTGCCCCATATGACTAGTGTTATCTGAGACTTGATGGAGTAATAAAACTGAGTTTTATGTCTGTTTCAACTGTATTGCTGTCATATCATATTACACAATTATTGACCTATGTTGGGTTGAATATGCAGTTTTAGCGACCTGCAAACAACATATTGTCATTATGTCATGTTTGCAGGTCAATAAAACTTCACATTCATCGAAAAAAGGCCAATAATTTTTTTTATTATATGACAATTCTAAATACAAGTCTGATATTTTTGATGGTACTAATGACTATGCCATTAACATTAACATACATCAGACGTTATATCATGAAAATACAATGACGTCAGTGTAAAAGTAATATTCACTGACTGGCTGGTGACTATCGCATATTGACTGGCATGTGATGTCAAATCAGCCAGTGGAACTGTCTGTTATATCTTGGTCATATTATAATAAAGAGTCATATTGTCCATACAGGTACTGCATCACTATATTCGCTTTATCAGAAGCTTTTCACAATCAGATACCTTTGATTTTTCTTCATCCTCAAATGCTGCTCTTTTCTCTTCTGGCTTAGGAAAATCAAATTTCTGAAATAAACCAAAACCAACATGATTCCACCATCACTACAATTTCTTAAAGTGAATGGATACACTTTCAAGGGAGGCAATTCCCTTTTGTTTCCCTCCTGAACAGGGGTCAACTCTTAAAGGAAAGAATTTGCTCCCCTTGGAGCAAATTCTTTCCTTTAAGATTAGACTCCATTTCAGAAGGCTATGTCATCCAGAGAAGCAAACAGGAAGTCACATATGTTGTTTCCCTTTGTATAAATAAATGACAGAAAAACATGGCAATGTATCCATATTCCTTAAGACCCACCAAAATGTGACAATAATTCCTTGGGAATACTATGTCTCACCTGATTGCATTGTCACAGAAGCTGCTAAACAAACAAAACTTGACAAATGTTTAAGTAACAGCTTACCATCTTTTAAGTATGTCCCAATGATATACCCATGCATGTCTGATGGATTTAGTATAGACAGATGGACATTCTTTGTGGGACCTTACCTGATATGGTCTAGGGATTATCCCACATATATCCATGCAAGTTTGTGGAAATTCACTTACTGGTTGAAGAAAGAGATGGAGTTAATCTAGGTCTGATGAAATTTTGGACTTAGGTAACGGCAAACAAAAGAAAAGACTGTCGGATGGAAAACCGACCCTTATGTCGCACCTTTCTAATCTTTAATTTAAAGAAAGTACCACAATAAAAAGGTTTAAAGTCAACTTTTCAATGTGACTATTATTAAAAATACTTCATTTGTATTTGCACATTACTCATTTAAAACAGTTTTCTCATACTACTTTAATAATACATCATTTCTTAATTAAATAATATACACTTTAAACCTTTTAAATATTTCAATAACCAGTGGACTTATCCATCCTTATCATTGGGATGAGTCCATTTCCAGTTTCAGGGGTCCTGGTGAATGTTTTCATCTTAAAACTTATTGTATTCCTATTAGCAAACAGTGTTAATCCTGATCAGATGCACATTCTGTGGCATCTGACCTGGATGTACACAGTCTGCATATGTCCTCAACACAGGTTTACCATCTAAAAGGGTTCAGCTATGTTTAATTATTTCATGCATTATGATACAACTACTAAGAGCAAAGGTTTGACATAAAAAAAAAATCAAAATGAACAAAGCATGAGATGTAGATTACAATAATGTCACAGTCATAGTGATGAAATGATAATTGATCCATATCATGTGATTTCCAACAATGTGCAATTTTGTCATGTGATATTCAGATCATCCGTCTCATTTATACAGGGTTATCAGAGCCCTCACTGTTGGCTTTTTGATTTGGGCCACTTCCATAGATGGCATAGGTGACAAGCAAAGGTTCTGATCAGACTGCACTTCGGTGCAGTCTGATCGGAGCCTTCGCTTGTCACCTATGCCACATTGTTGGAAATCACATGATGTGGCTCATATTAGCGTTGCAGAAGAAGAACCAGGACCGATGACTGTAGGCAAACCCAGTGCTTCTCTATCACCTAGGGTATCAGTGTTAGTGTATTACATGCAGGGCTTTAGAGATCAGAGCTCTAGATAAGAGTATCTGATGATAATTAAGGATAATTTTTCTCATTTCTCATCGAAACCATATGTTGTGACCGCTCATCTGAACCGTCTCGATGAGACGGTTCAGATGAGGGGTCACAACATATGTTTTTATGCAGAATTAACAAAATTATCCCTAATTATCACCAAATACTCCCTCTTATCTAGAGCTCGGGAGATGTCAAAGTTTTGGGGATAAAATATGCATATTATTTGCTCCCCATTCTACAACCAATATACCCATACTATCAGTTTTTTCATGAGTTTGAGGTGCAGATACAAAAATCCATCCTGTGTGACATCATAAGGATGGCCCAGTGATGCCAAGCACTAATCTCAATAGTCATGCGACTCCTGATGTTGCGTTCCGCTCCGCTACACTACTGTGAAGTAGCTGTAGTGTAGCGGTAGCGGATTCTAAGGCCCTATTTTGTAGGTCTATGATCTCAAGGGATGAAGTTCACTCTTGACAGATCCTTTTTTCTTGATACCTTTTGATTTACAATGTTGATTTTACACTTCAAACTTGCTAAAACACATGAATTTAGTGTTTGAGAGGTTTTTATTCTACTTTGGAATATGCCGACACCATATTCCGTACTTTATGCTAACATGCAAGGAAGCGTTAACGGTTAACTGACATCATTCTTGCCATCTAAAAATGATCTTTGTGATGTCATTTTGTTTGGCAACCAATATCTCGACAAGCCAGATTCATGATTTTCCATACTCCCATAGATAATGCAATACACTGTGCACATCATTTTTTTATATTTTTATCTAGTCCTAGCCTGGATTGGATATATAGGGTATAATACATGTATAAGATTTTCTAGCACCTATTAAAATGTGGAAATCTTGTCTGGTATGTGAGAAAGGTTATTTCCGCTGAGGTAAGCAAACTATTATGCCTTTACCCCCAAAATTTTGACTCATTTAGAGGTCTGTATATTACATGCATACCTAATTAGCTGTAAGATAAGCAAAGCAACATGCTCTTGCCCATGCCTATCATATGATGTAGAAGGACTGAGGGGTGGCTTGAATAAAACTCAGATAGTCGTTCATACCATTTATCTGACAAGGTCTGTACCACTCACTGTTACTGTAGATTAGGAAGACTAAACTTTTAACCCTTAAAGCGCCAAAAATTAAAATTGTTGAATTGGCAAACAGTGTAGATCCAGATGAGGTGGCTCATAATGAGCCACCTCATCTGAATCTACAGTTTGCCCTCTAGTAATCGAATTCTCAATATGATATCGCTGAGACGAAACATTTTTTTGAAATTCTGCAGACGTAAATTTTGTTGTCTGCTTTTTGGCGCATTAAGGGTTAAAAAGAGCAGACCATTCTGGCAGGGTTTTATCATCCAGGAAAGAAAACAGGAATTCAGGAAAGTTGTCTGCCTTAGAAGACAATGGCATAAAAGCACATCAGTGTACCAACACACCTTAATATATGCACTGTAATTCTGAGGTACTGTACTTCTTCGGTTATAGTCCACACCTGGATAACTATGTTTTCAAGGATGTTACAACACAAAAACGAGCTGTTACAGGACAAACAAGACCTGTCAACGGGACAGGATAGCTCGCCTGACAGAGCTTTGCCCATCACATAAAAAACTTTAACGTAAAACTTTAACATTTTGCTAATGCCGACGCTGACGCCGCCGACGCTGACGCCGAGGGTAGTACAATAGCTCTTCCTGAACTTCGTTCAGGCGAGCTAAAAAGAGTCATAGTTACCAAACAACCTGGTCATCAGGTCGTTTGGTAACTATGACTCTTTTTCATTTCGTAAAAGCTCTTTTTCATTTCGTAACAGCCCTTGTATATAAAAAGTTAATCAGGGGTGAATCTGTTCACAGTGCTAGACATACACAGCATGCATCAGATGTTAGTATGTTGCCATTGGATAATTGGAGCATAATACATGTAGTGATATCATAGTTATCGTGGTAACTCTAAATATTGGGACACATAATCTAATTACCGTAACTCTCCTACAATTTGAACAGATTGAATTAGCTATCCTAAAATGCTGACGGAATGGCAAACAGTGCAGACCCTGATCAGACTGCATAGGAGCATTCTCGTCAGGTCTACATGTTTGCTCAGACATGTCCGTCCCAATATTCAGGGTAGAATGGTAAACACCTACTCATACTACATAGTATTTTAATACATGTATTTTAATATGTACTTACAGTAAGACTCTGGAATATTTTAACATGCAAAAATATTGAAGTTCTGATTTTTGAAATTTGTTACAAAATTTTTGAATTTCATAAAAGTCACAAACATTCATCATCTCCACAGTTTTAGTCAGTATGAGCAGACGGGAAATGTTTTGGATACTGTACATCAAGAACTAAATCACAAGCTTTATTTTTGCAAAATTTCACAAGTGCAAAGTTCAATCCAGATTGTGAATGCAAAAGTTCACAAATACTATTTTCAACTCTAATTTAACATTCATAAAAATTTCAAATTTTCTGCACAATCATGAGAAGGAGACTGGACTGCAGGTTACAGTTTGGCTGTGGTTGTGATATTGTACTACCCATTTGATCCCTTCATCACCTTACTCATTTTCCCATTGGTAAGGAATAACTGAAATACTGCTGAATGGACAGTAAAATACCAAATAATACACCGACCCATACCCACACAGAACACACAATGCAGCAGCACCCAGCCAGTACACGTCTAGTGCAAACTCTATTAAGTGAAAAACCGATAACTTCACAAGCACATTAACATTAAACATGCCTTTACTCAATAGTATCAAATATTTTTATCAATTTTAGGATATGCACTAAAATTATTACAATTTTCAGAACAAACAGAATATATGATTAATTAGAACACACTCTACAGTCATTCCATATGTACCCAGTTTAAATTACTATAATGACCCTAAATACTGGAACATAATATGAGTCACAACACATCCGCCCAGTCTGATCAGATTCTTTGCTGTGCACTTAAAGGGTAGCTAAAGGTCTAAGCTGACTTGTGACTGCAAAGTCTCTGTTCAGACTGTGTGGATGCCTAGGCTGATCTGAATCTTCGCTAGGCCCATATATCATTTTGTTAATTTTGTCATGCCGTGGCTCATCTGTGCCTTAGGAAACAGTATAGACACATGGTTCGCACTGTTCACCATTTTGCCCACAATTTTGGTGGGCACATTGCTGGATTGTAAACTCAACCTGTTCAAGAACAATTATTGTAACAGGTTATAGAGTGTTCCAAAGCATAGGAGTGCAAATGGGGAACAGACACATACTCCTTTTATAATCCGATGAACTTTGAACACAAGAATTCCACGGAAGCAATGTCTCACCTGTCAAAGCAGTACAGAGTGAAACCGTAAACTTGGTGAAAGTTTACCCTGCCAATGCAACCATTGGAAAAGTAAATCTATGTCTAGCAAAAATTGATCTTAAACCATTTGACCTCAAATTAAAATTTCCTTAAGACACGCACCTCTTTAGAGTCTAAGTCAAATCCTATCTAAAAGATGAAATACATGCATGATACTTAGGGTAATAACGGTATTTTATTTGCATTATTTGAGCCGCGACACGACAAAACCAACAAAGTGGCATGTGGGCCCAGCAAAGACTCAGATCAGCCAGATGCCAAGTCTGATCAGAGTTTTCGCTATGGGCTTGAAGGGTAGCTAACGGTTTAAGCTACCTCCATGCAGACAGCGAAGACTCTGGTTAGACTGGGCAGATGCCTAGGCTGATCTGAGTCTGAGCTGGGCGCACAGCCACTTTGTTGATTTTGTTGTGTCGCTGCTCATTTGCTTTAGAGCTCTGTGTTAACAGTCTATGATACAGCATTTTTTTTTCAATTTGTATTAGTTTTAATATTCAATAGTAGGATTAGTCAAAACACTCTCCAATGCCCCATGTGAGTTCCTGAATTGCCTATATATACAGTGATACAGCACAGACCTGGTTCAGATTGCACTTGTCAGCAGGGGTATCTGAGTATGTGCTCCTACCCTGTGTAATAAAATGTATTTTAGCCTAACATGCTCAAACCTAGGCACTGTCTTTGCTTTACTCAGCACAGCTTCAGATAAACTGGGTTTTCTGTGATGTTTTAACGGCTTTTCCTTATTTTGCTTATTTGCCATTAATGAACAGTGCAAATATCAAAATAAGACATGCATTGTGCTTTAAATAATCCAAAATACTGGCAGTAAAATAAAAACTCCAGATAAAGTAGGATTTTGAGGATAATTCTAAAACATAAGAAGTAACCCTTGATTAGAACTGCTTCATTGCTTCATGCCAGTGGGAGCCCTGGGGCCGTATTCATAAAACGACTTAAGTGGTTGCTATGCTGTTGCTAAGGCTAAATTTCTTTGAAGGAGATTCCCTACAACTATGAAATTTGCTCTGGAGGAACAGTCTTACAAAGACTGTTCCTCCAGACCAAATTTCATAGTTGTAGGGAATCTCCTTTATAGATATTTAGCCTTAGCAACCGCATAGCAACGACTTAAGTCATTTTATGAATACGGCCCCTGGTAGCTCAGTGGGTAAAGCGCTGGCCTGCTGTCCCGGGTTTGAGAACCTTTTATACGCGGAAATCTTTTCAACCATAAACAGAGTTCCACTGCACACAGGCTTTCAATATCACACTTCCATCATCCTGATATGATCAAAATACTGATAAAAGGACAAATAATTGCAAGTCATCCATCCATCCATCATGGTGGTGGTTCTAATGAAGCGTTACAAAATATTTTTTTATCTAATACAGAACATACAGAAATTATTTCATAATCATCCTCAAAGCCAACCCATATCTGACCCTCTGTCGGATATCTATATTAGTTGTATTTATCAGCAAAAAAAGAAAATGTAACTTGTTAAAACTGCCTTGAGCTCTTCTTGAAGGAGACAAAGCCACCATAACCAATGTTACCAAGTGTCTTGTATGCAAATTTTAAAACAAGAAAAGACAATTGGGAGGTAATGCAGGAATGGGGCATGCACAGAACAACAGCCTGTTTTCATGCATGCTGTTTTAGCTAATCCAATTTTAAGAATTTTTAAGTAAAACTGTGCTTTCCACAAAACTTGTTCAAACATATCAAAATTCTGTGAAGAAACCAAATAATATTCTTAACATAATCATCAAAATACTAAGCATTCAAAAGTGTAAAAAGCTAAATGCAATTCAAAGAAAAAAGACAAACTATATACTGGTTTCCAGTGGAAACTGGACCATTTTATTTGGATAGGTTTCTATGGAAACTGGTTTCCAATGGATACTGGGAAATCTTTTGAGGTTACTATGGAGTAACCATCTATATTCTGGCACCATGACAAATGCTACATCTTAAAAATGAGATTGTCCATTATGTTCTGACTGGGGATATTTATACTGGTGGCAAAAAAGTGAAGACCATGATCATATTGTTCCGATCTGCATTTCCACTTTTTACTCAAGCATGTCTCACCCAGGTTTATGAGTACAAATCTTTACTAATCTGTCAGTTTTCAAGAAATCAATGGAAGAAAACCACCTCTGTTTAATAACCTAAAACTATCAGCTTATATGCCTATCAGCTTATATTTGACTGTCCTCCACTAAATACCGCAGTTTGTCTTTTTTCTTGTCAAATTTTGCTTACAGCATTACCCTATACATCTGCAAGGTAAAAAGTATTTTTTCACCTTTAAAATAATGCATTATCACCAGATGCTCATCTATTTTATTACTGAGAGTCATTTTCCTGGGCTAAATATTCTGTGGTAGTGGCAAAATTTCTTACTTGTCCAGGGACAAATGACATATCAACCTCCACTTGTCCACCAAACAATGACTTGTCAAAAACCGCAAATAATTGAGCCACGACACGACAAAACCAACAATGTGGTTGTGCGCAAAGCGCAGACTCAAATCAGCCTGGGCATCTGCCTAGTCTGATCAGAATCCTTGCTTTGTGCTTTAAGGGTAGCTAAGGGTCTAAGCTACCTTCATGCAGATAGGGAAGACTCTGATCAGACCGGGCGGGTGCCCTGGCTGATCTGAGTCTGCGCTGGGTGCACAACCACATTGTTGGATTTCTCGTGTCGCGGCTCATATAATGTTAGCATTATTTTAATGATTATTCAGTCAATACCATTTATCTCATTGTTATTTTGACACATCTTATCTCTCATTTTAAATAGCCTCAAAGCCTTAAAATTGAATAAAGGCATATTTCTGAGCTAAATGTACGGAAAAAAATCAAACATCTTATTCCTTACTCTACATATAGAAAATTTTCCAGGTAGCTGTATAAAATTGAATGGCAAACAATGTGGACCCTGATAGAACTGCTAGCAAACAGTGCAGACCCTGGTCCGATTGCTTAAATGAGCAGTCTGATCTCTGCCTATATTGTCTGCTCAGGCATTACTGTTCAAATATTTAGAGTAAATACAGTAACAGGGGCCTATTTTCTTATTCACAGATTCTGTGACTTATGTCTTGTGTAGAAATATTTACATCATATGGAACGAGGTGTGCCAAGAAAAATGATACACATACAGCAAAACCTGTCTTAAAGTAAAAATCTGTATCAAGAGCCCAAAATCTGGTATCCCAAAACAGCTTTTTCAGTATAAATTGAACTGTAGGGGCAAGCACCAGCCTTAAGCATGCAGGTTTTGGTCTTCAGTTGGATGCCTGCATAAGACAGGTTTGACTATATCTTCTTTTGCAAGCCAAACCAGGTTATATATACAGTATGAATACTCTCCTTGCTTGCAGCTCCAATAATTAATACTCCAATATATACATGTACTACTAAAATGATTGAGTCTTATTTGATGACAAGGATGCAGATTACACTTTAAAGAATTTGTTAATTAATAATTTTCCTAGCAAGGCTGAGGCTAATTGCTTAAAATCTAACCTTTATCTGGACTTCATATGAATTTCCTAAACATAATTCCTGACAGGTAATAAAACTGTACAGGCTGGTCTGGTTCTACTCGTACCTATTACTAAAAAGATAAAACATTCTTTTCCGTATTATAACGTTTGCCAAGCCTGAGTGTATTAACATGTTGCAGCCCGAAGCGCGCAGCGGTAAGGGCTGCAACATGTTAATACACTTAGGCTTGGGTAAATGTTAAAACACAGGAAAAGAATGTTTTATCATCATTGTTATATACCTTCTTATGGACGCCATCTTGATTTCGGAGCTCTGCAGGCGACACAAAAGCAGGCTTTCATGGTGTTTAAACCCTGGGGCACCTGTGTTTTAACAGTATTTAAACCCTGTGTCAGCGATCCTGTCGCATTGCAAAAATTAACAAGAGCTGTCGCCTGACAGCATAGCTCGCCTGAATAGGTGCTTGCCCATCACACAGTCGCTATGGTGGTGTGGACTGCTATGTATAAAACTTCAGGCAAGCATGTCCATAATGACAACACATTTATAAACAAAAGCTATCTCAGAAATACGTCTTAAAATAAAAAAAAAAAATCCACATGAAATTTCAAAGTCCATGAGCTTGAGGTCAAAGAACTAAGGGGTAGGGGGGAGGCGGGCAGGGCTAGGATGTATCAAAGCCTTTAACCGTTATCTAACATCAGTCCAAGTATTAGTATCAACTGAGTCCATTGTGGCACTGTGAAATTATGTCTTCATCAATATAAAACTAATCAAAATCTTTAAGACAAAACTCAAAGTCCATGACCTTGACATCAAGGGCATCCAGTCGGGTAAGCATATAGTGTTTTGTAAAAACTCAAAAAAGTGTCTAACATCAGTTCAAGTGTAAACTAAATCTCTGCCAAGCATTATGAATCAGTACGCAATTAGAAAACTTTAATAAAGACCAAATTTCCTAAGTCCCTGACCTTGACATCAAGGTCACCGAGCAGGGCTGGGGTAGTACTCTGTAAAACTTTGGACTAATATCTAACTACAGTGCAAATATAAAAAGAATTCATCTATGGTTTCAGGAGATATGTGTCATTAAAAATCTTTAACCAAAACATCCAATCAATAAAAAGACAATTTTCTAAGTCCATGACCTTGACATCAAGGTCACTGAGGGGGGTGGGGGTAGTACCTTGGAAAACTTTTGACCAATATCTAACTACAGTGCAAGTATCAAAGGAATCCATCCATGGGTTAAGGAGATACTGGGCTTTAGAAAACTTTAACCAAAACATCCAGTCCCAAAAAAGTCCCAATTTTCTAAGTCCATGACCTTGACATCAAGGTCAAGGAGTGGGGTGGGGGTGGTACCATGTTAAACTTTGGACCAATATCTAACTACAGTGCAAGTATCAAACGAATCCATCCTTGGGTTAGGGAGATATAGGTCTTTAAAAAACTTTAACCAAAACATCCAATCCGGATGCCGTCGCTGACGCGGATGCCGTGGTGACAACAATAGCTCTTCCTGAACTTTCGTTCAGGCGAGCTAAAAACAGAAGGAAACCAACGTAAAATGCTGTGGATTACAACACCCCTGTTTTCTATAGTAAAGTCTCATTAGGTATATAACAATATATATTAACTAGCCCACTTGGGTCATGCTTAAAAAATATTTGGTTTGCCGCTTCCTACTGGGAGGTTTTAGAGTTGGGTAGGTAGGTAGCATTTTTTTTTTGCATATATGCATAATGCTAATGAACAAGTTGTATTGGATACCCAGATTACAATCTTCTTCTAATAGTTTTTAGTCAAATAGTGTCAGAAAAAGATACAGAAATCATCATTTATACAAGAGTTAGAGATGAAACATAAAATATAGGCATTTTGCTCAGTAGGCAGAAATGAAAAGCAAAAAAAAATAAATAAATAAAAAATCCGAATTTTGAGGCCATTAAATTTTTGAGGTAGGGGGGTAAATTGCTTAGTAGGTGGGAAATGGCAAACAAACAATTTTTTTAATTTAGGCCTTGTTTATATCACAACATCATTAACCCACCTGGTCCATGTAAGTTGGATCCTCTTTGATAATGCCCTGAGTCTTTAACATTGTGTAGGCCTCCAACATCTTGGTCTCATGGGGTAAACCTTTCTGCCAGCTGTACATTAGCTCTACACATTTAGTCTTTACTTTCTCTGTTGTTCTTGTGCCAAGATACTGCAAAAATAATGTAGCAACTAACCATTTTATAGATACAAATATCGGCATTTTTGATGCTTTTTTTACATGCTGTACAGTAGTGTTGTGTCAGTGACCTAGTATAATCTAAAATTAATTGATAGTAAACCATTCCAAGCTATGACAATGAAATTTGTGGTTCAATAAATGGTTGCTGTTCAATCTGGTGTCAGTTCGAACTGTTTAAAGGATGTAATAATAAATGTTATGACGACTGCTAGAACATGTGACATGGAGCTTTGTTTTCTTCCTATTAGCATTCCATCATGGCCTGATGACCATGCACACAAACAGAAGTCCTCTTTTGAATGTTGTTGATTTCTTTTTCTTGTTCTGACTTCAAAAATTTGACAAGTAAGGCAATTAAACCCCCAAAACACTATTTTATGTTTTCTGAGTCTAAACTGGAGCAAAACTACATCAATAATAATTTTTTTTTGTCTCATAGCCAAATCACCAGATAACTAGAAATGTTTTTTGACAAAAACAGATGTCCCCCAACCTGCACTTTCCCATTTTTCCTAAATGCTGCCAAGTTAAGACCTCCTGTGACCTTGAAATAGGGTCAAAGTCACCAAAATTAAATCACTTCTTTTCCATCTCCCAGTGATGTATCTGTGACAGTTTGGTTCTAATCCATCCATCTGTTCAGGAGATATGGTGCAGACAAGCTATTTTTCAACATTCTTTGACCCCCTGTGACCTTGAAAATAGGGTCAAGGTCACCAAAATATAATCAATTGTTTAACAATTCCCAAATATATATCCATGCAAGTTTGGTTCAAATCCATCCATTCAGGAGCTCTGGTGCAGACAATGCATTTTTCAACACTCTCTGACTGCCTATGACCTTGAAAATGGGATCAAGGTTACCAAAATCTTTTCACTTCTTTTCCATCTCCTAGTGATGTATCTGTGATAGTTTGGTTCAAATCCATCCATCCATTCAGGATATATGGTGCAGACAAGCTATTTTTCAACATTCTTTGACCTCCCGTGACCTTGAAAATAGGGTCAAGGTCACAAAAATATAATCAGTTCTTTTACATTTCCCAAATATATCCATGCAAGTTTGGTTCAAATCCATCCATCCATTCAGGAGCTTTGGTGCAGACAAGGCATTTTTCAACACTCTGACCTCCTGTGACCTTGAAAATGGGGTCAAGGTTACCAAAATCTAATCACTTCTTTTCCATCTCCCAGTGATATATCTGTGCTTTGGTTCAAATCCAACCATCCATTCAGGAGATATGGTGCAGACAAGGCATTTTTCAACACTCTTTGACCTCCTGTGACCTTGAAAATATGGTCAAGGTCATCAAAATCTGATCACTTCTTTGCCATCTCCAAGTGATGTATCTGTGTCAGTTTGGTAAAAATCTATCAGTTCCTTCAGGAAATATGGTGCAGACAAGCTATTTTTCATCGTTCTTTGACCTCATGTGACCTTGAAAATAAGGTCAAGGTCACCAAAATCTAATCAGTTTTTCCCCCACCCAGTGAAGTATCTGTGCAAGTTCGGTCAAAATCCATGCATCCCTTCAGGAGATAGAGTGCAGACAAGAAGCTACGCTGATGCAGACGCCAACCGGATCCACATCAAAAACAATATGTCCACCCCCCATGGTGGGGGGACATAAAAAGCACCAGAAAAGACTCAGAATGCCAATCAGTAAATGCATAAGTGATATCTAATGTTTTACACAAATACAATTCTGCTGACTATATAATTGTACTACCGGTATAGTCAACTCTCTACATCTCAAAGTAAAGTTCTTCATAAACTACAGATATTTCAAAGTAAATGTTTTGGTCCGAGCAAATTTACTTTGAGATATCAGTAGTTTGAGATTACATGAGTTGAAATGTACATAGAAAAATAGGGAATATGTCCTAACTATATTTTTGATGTAAGAGATACTTACAGATATCAGTGTTTGAGGTAGCGGGAATTGACTGAATCAAGAGAATAAGAGCAGCAGCTGCAGTATACCCCAACCAGGGCCACCACTTAATGAAAGTAAACATAAAGCAAATGTACCTTGCTCTTATCTCACATTCTGAAGGCCAGGTCCTCCAGAAGGATCCACACTTCACATACCTTTGGTGAGATGACTTTGATAATCTCATTCAGGAACCGGAACTTCCCCACCTCCTGGTGAAACCTCTTGCCACAGTGTTTCATACATGCTTCTAAAGTCTGTCAGATAAAGAATAGAAAAATATTGGAGCTCAGCAACAAACATTACATATATAGCCAGCTCCTGGTATCTCAAAAGTCAAACAGAGCTCTAGATAAGAGGGAGTATTTGATGATAATTAAGGATAATTTTTCGTATTTCTCATTGAAACCATATGTTGTGACCCCTCATCTGAACCGTCACGTCGAGACGGTTCAGATGAGGGGTCACAACATGTTTTTATATGTTGTGACCCCTCATCTGAACCGTCTCGTGGAGACGGTTCAGATGAGGGGTCACAACATATGTTTTTATGCAGAATTAACAAAAATTATCCCTAATTATCACCAAATACTCCCTCTTATCTAGAGCTCTGGTCAAAGTTCATCTACTGATATTCGCTGTCTGATAATGAGGAGTCACAGTATGTTGTTACTTAAAGAGGCTAAGTAACTTTTCTGGTCCTAGAAAATTTACTTTGAGATACCAGTAGTTTAAATATCTGGAGTGGAAACATAAAGTAAAATACCCAGTAGGAAATGTGTCTGAACTATATTCTTTGATATAAGAGCGTACTTTGAGATATCAGTGATTAAGATAACCTGAGTCCACTGTACAACAAACTCAGGAAAAGGATATGTTTTCCTACTTACTTTGGGGCAATATTTATTTCTTTACATAACAACATACTGTGGCTCCTCATTACAGGGCTCCAGATAAGGATGATTGGGTAATTGGGTATTACCCACTGATTTTTTTGTTAATTGGGTATTCTGAATTTGGATTGGGTAAAACTACTCGCATCATCCACTGATTTTCCTTCAGATTGGGTATTCTGATTCTTTATTTGTGCAATTCGGTAAAATTGGAGTTATCAATAGTGCTGCAATCTTAATATTTTGCATCACCATGATTTCTATCTGTATATATAGTCAACACACAGACCAGCCACTGAATAAAACAAAATCATTAAGAAATCAGTCTCAGAAAACACTTTTGTAGACCAAGGTCTGATAGTCCAAGATCTGTGTTTTCACTAACAATGTAAATCCTGGACAGGCTGACCTGGAAGAAGAGTTTTTTCTTGCTTCTATATTGAAGTTCAGCCCTTTTCATTAAAACATCTGGAGGACGCCAAATTTGGCGTCTCTGGACGCGAAAAATCCGGCCCGGACGCAAGAAAATTAGCTCCCGAAGAGAGAGACCAGACTTCTTTAAAATTTTAAATGTCAGAATTTAGCTTTCAGAGAAGCCACTCGCTGTTCACACCTTGCATAAAACAGCAGGGGTGTCGTTAATAGGTACCGATAATCAATAAATCACCCAACGCATGACGTAATGGAAATTGTCGTAGGCACGTGTCTCTTAATCGCCAATAACTGAACCTTAATCCAGCAGTCTTTGATCAGTATAAAGCAAAGTACAAATTGTGTCAACACTATATCGCTGTATTAGTTCTACCGCGTCGTGACCAGTCTGTTCATCGCTTCCCGCTGATTGAATATCTGTGTCATAATAACTATAAAATACTACTACATGGCGAGAAAATCGAAATTATTATGCACGTCTAATGCTGTGATTCCGAAAAAGGGAGCCGGGTTCCCCCAAGGAAAATTTAGAATTTCAGGTTCTGTCGAAGTTATGAGCCTTTTCCTGGACACTTACTCTATTTCCTGACTTTTGTATTTCACTCGTGCCTGATGTGCGTAACGGGCGGTATGCCTAAGCATTACACCAGGTTTTACTTGCAAAATGCAAATGGTAACATAAATTTGCTATACGCTGTCATCGGAGATAGTAATTATACGACAAGAAGGCCGATCAGATTAAATTTCCGGAAACCGGCAATTTTAAGAAGTTCGGTTCGTTAACTTTAAGATTCTTTCCCGCCGATTTTTCAGCATGTATCCCGCCATTTCTTGCTCATCATATATAGAACGAGTAGAGCCCAGTATATCTATAAATAACGCTGCGGTAAATCTGTGAGGTCAACACAGACAGTTGAACATGCGACATAGTAATTACACCCGATGCTTTTGTTTACACATGACATCCTTGGATAATACCGTCGTTACGCTTCTGCTTTATGGACCATTGCGTTCCGGGAATTTTGTCTGCGTATTGGTATGCTGACAGGAAAAGGTCAATTGTGTTTTTCAATTATTTTATTGGGTATTTACGCAAGTACGCTGCTTATCTGGAGCACTGTCATTATCAGACAGCGAATTCTGCTGAGATTGAATTGTTGTTGTTGTGTTGTTTAACGTCCACAATAAACAGGTATGGTCATGTCGGGACAGTCCGTTAACCTAACCACACTATTCCTGGGCAGGTTTAGACCTCCTAAGTGGTGGGTTAATTAAAGCCTAAATTGTAATAAATCAGCCACTGCCAAAATCCCTCTTATAAACAGTATGAAGGTGAATGAGTCTACTTTAAGTAGAAATAACTCTAAATTTTTTGCCTCCCTTCTCCCTTTGCCTGGGGTTCAACTCTAAAAGGAAAGAATTTTCTTCTCTAGGAGCAAATTCTTTCATTCAAGAGTAGACCCCATTTCAAAGTGCTACCTAATCCAGAGAAGCAAACAAGGTTTTCATGCAAGATAATTAAACATTATTTTTGAAAAACAAGAGGGCCATGAGGCCCTGAATCACCCACCTGAGGAATTGGCAAAGTGGCTTTTTCGTATGTCTGAAATTGTCAAATAAAAGGCCATCGGCCAAGTGTCACCCGACGTTTGAAATGTGTCACAAACTTCAGCCCTTTATTCTGTTTCAGAGTACATGTAAATGTATGGCCAAATACAGAAAATATATATATTACAGAACCTGGTATGCAAATGATAACTGAACATAAGTAAAGACATATACCCAATTACTGAGCCTCTTTATAAAATACTTAAGTTCATAAGTTCAGAACTGGGCATATATGTGTAAAATCAGGTTACTGAAACTATTGGCCCTTACAAAATGATCAAAACATCAAGACTGTATACCCAGTACAAAATAACAAGAGCCATAATCCTGCTTATATGAGTCTGATGAAAAATGAACAATGCATTTATGAAAATTCAGCCCATTAATATGAATAGTTCTGGAGTTATCCCTTTTACCTTTAAGTGAATGTATTATCTATGAAAGGGAAATAATTCTGTCACTTATGATTCAGCACATCCTAACAATAATCAGAATAATCAATTTACCAAATGCTAATAGCATACCAAATTTCAGCTCTCTCGGTCAAACGGTTCAAAAGTTGGAAAAATGCCAAAAAATGCCAAAGGGCCATAACTTTGTAAAAAATAGGACAATTGAAATTCCAAAATCACATGCACATCTTCAGATCATGATGAAACATTCTGCACAATATCAAGTCAATCTGATACAAGATGTTGCAGGAGTTGCGGGGACAAGGTCTAAGTCAGCAAGGGCCGTAACTCCATTAAAAATGGCCGAAACAAAAATAAACTACCACATGCACATCTTCATATCATAAGAATACAATCTGTAAAATTTCAAATCAATCCGATGAAAGATGTAGGAGGAGTTGCGGGGACAAGATTTCGGAAGGTCTGACTACCACATGCACATCTTCATATCATAAGAATATAATCTGTAAAATTTCAAATCAATCCGATGAAAGATGTAGGAGGAGTTGCGGGGACAAGATTTCGGAAGGTCTGAGTCAGCAAGGGCTGTAACTCCATCAAAAATGGCCGAAACAAAAATCGAAAACCACATGCACATCTTCATATCATAAGAATACAATCTGTAAAATTTCAAATCAATCCGATGAAAGACGTAGGAGGAGTTGCGGGGACAAGATTTCGGACGGATGGACGGACGGAAGGACGGACGGACGGACGCACACACGGACGGACGAGGGTCATTTCTATAGTCCCCCTCCGCCTACGTCGGGTGACAAATATGAGTCTTGGGTCAAAAGTCAAAGAATGACTATGACCTCTTGTGCTCATCAATTCATGTACTCATTAAGACAACCATATATACCATTTTTTAGGCCAAAATCTTCAAAACTTTCCATGAAATCTTCTGTTCTAACATTTTCCCATATTTGACCATGCCACAAAAAAGGTCAAGGTAAACCCAAGGTCATCATTTGAACAGTCTTGATAGTACTCTAGTACTCCATGCTACTTACCAAGTTTCAAGGTTATAGGTGTATTGGTTCTAGAGTCGAAAAATATTAAAGGTTTATACCATAAATGGGTATGGCAGCCATGTTGGTCATGTGACCTCGACCGTTTGAACAATTTTTTGTTCAATCATCCCCTGGAGGCTCTATCTGAAATGTGTTTACAATAGGCCCTTTGTCTTTTGAGGAAATGTTTGAAAATGTCAAAATATGAGAAATCTGGGTCAAAGAATGACCTTGACCTCTTGTACTCATTATTGTTTATGACCTCATTAAGACAACTGTATATACCAACTTTTAGGCCAAAATCCTCAAAACTTTCCATCAAATCCTATGCTCTAGCCTTTTCCCATATTTGACCTAGTCGTAAAATGGTAAAGGTCAACCTAAGGTCATAATTCGAACAATCTTGATAGTACTGACATACCCAATGCTACATACCAAGTTTCTAGGCCATCGGTCAATAGGTGCTGGAGAAGAAGATTTTTAAAGGTTTTTACCACATAAGGGTGCGGCGGCCGTGTTGATCATGTGACCTGGACCGTTTCAACAAATTTTCATTCTCTCAGCCCCTGGAGGCTCTGTATGAAATTTGGTTACAATTGGCCCACAGGTTTTTGAGGAGTATGCTTACAAATTGTCAAAATAGAACAAATCTGGGTCAAAGGTCAAAGAATGACCTTGACCTCTTGTACTCACATATCTTCATGTACTCATTAAGATGATTGCATATACCAATTTTAGGCCTAAATCTTCAAAACTTTCCATGAAATCTTATGTTCTAGCATTTTCCCAAATTTGACCTGGCGTAAAAAGGTCAAGGTCAACCCACGGTCATAATTTGAACAATCTTGATAGTACTGACATACCCAAACTACATACAAAGTTTCAAGGCCATTGGTCAATTGGTTCTGGAGAAGAAGATTTTTAAAGGTTTTTAAAGGTTGCACCTTTGGTCTAGATTTGTTGGAGATAAACATTTTCACAAGGTTTCATGAAGATTGGAACAAAACTGTGCCCTCTAGAGCGTTCTTATGATTTTTCTAAGATCTGACCTAGTGACCTAGTTTTTGACCTGACATAGCCCAGTTTCAAATTTGGTCTAGATTTCATAAAGATAAACATTCTGACAAAGTTTCATGAAGATTGGATAATAACTGATTTGACCTAGAGACCTAGTTTTTGACCCCACATGACTCAGTTTCAATCTTGGCCTAGATTGTATGAAGATAAACATTCTGACAAAGTTTCATGAAAATTGGATCATAACTGTGCCCTCTAGACTATACACAAGGTTTTTCTAAGATCTGACCTAGTGACCTAGTTTTTTACCCCATATGACCCAGTTTCAAATTTGGTCTAGATTTCATTAAGATTAACATTCTGACAAAGTTTCATGATGATTGGATCAAAACTGTGCCCTCTGTGTCATTCTAAGATTTATTTCTATTTTAGCTCTGGTGGCCATTTTGTTCAGCGGAGTGAAACCGTTTTACCAATTTTATTTCAGGGCTATGAGTCAAACATTTCTGTGATACCATTTTGAAATCAAGCAATTGGCTTCAGAGGAGATGTCGTTTAAAGGTTTTTCTATTTTTAGCTCTGGCGGCCATTTTGTTCAATGGAACGGAACCATTTTAGCAATTTTGGTTCAAGGCTATAACAGAAACATTTGTGTGAAATTATTTTGAAATTGGCTTACTGGTCTAGGAGATGTCGTTTGAAGAAATTGTTGACGACGGACAAAATTCCATCACAATAGCTCAACTTGAGCAGTTCGTGCTCAGGTGAGCTAAAAACTATCGAAACTATCAGTAGGGGAAAGCACTATCAGCGATAGTTATCAATAGCTGAAAACACTGTCATGATAGCACTATCAAGGCAACCACTATCACGATGCATAGATATTTTGATACATGTATATCGTTACACCCCTAATACTTACAGCCAAAGCATACAATGCTTCTCTCTCTTGTGGAGACTGGATCTTGTGTGCTAGAAGCTTGACAGCAGTCTGAGGTCCCTCAAGCTCCTTGTTGACTTGATCGCAGAATTTACTGATGTCATCAACATCCTCATCCCGATTGGCTGGATTAGTTGCTCTGTCTGCAAAGAAAATTGGAAACTTTCTTTCTGAAATAATTTAGGTCTAGAGCTAGACTAAGTCCAAATACACTGTATCCCAACTTTCACCATTTTCATCATAGTTTGACCAGTCTTCCATCACATCAATTAATTGCAATATACATGAACTGTTCTGAATCCAAACTGAGCATTTGATATATGATTGTTTCTAACCAAGTGAGAAGAACTCTATAAGCATACAGCTTTCATTCTAATCCCATAGCTTGTACTGATATGTTATTAGTACATGTATGTATATGTCAATGGAAAAGCGAAATAAATGTTTAAACCAACCAAGTGAGAAGTGCGGTGGCTCAGTGGCTAGCACACTTAACTCTGAACATGTACATCTACCAATTAAGTGCATGGCAAATATTGCCAGATGTCATGGGTACGATCCCCACAGGGGGCGAAATCTTCCTATGTCCAAACCAGTGCTCCAGATAAAAAAATTTCAATCAGTACCGTACTGGTCAAAATTTTCTTGGATCAATATCCACGATTCTGCTTCAGTATTTGCACTGAACGAGTTGATGTAACATGTAAACAGATTCAATTTAAACAGTATTTTAGACTGTGACTTTTCTTGAAAAATACTATTTCTGCTTTCACTGTTTGAAAATACACTCTTTTATATACACAAAAACACAAAATTGTATGTAATTCCGATTTATCAAGCATGACCCGTCTATATGAAAGCTCCTTCTGACTGCTTGAAGCAGGGTTCTCACTTGAATTTTAAAAATAGGAGTCCGGGACTCCTCCTTTTCAAATAAAAGGCCATCGGCCAAGTGTCACCCGACGTTTGATATGAGTCGCAAACTGCAGCCCTTTATTCTATTTCAGAGTAAATGTATGGCCAGAAACAGAAAATATGTGTATTACAGAACCTGGTAAACAAATAATAACTGAACATAAGCAAAGACATATACCCAATTACTGGGCCTCTTTATAAAATACTTAAGTTTAGAAAGGGGCATATATGTGTATAATCAGGTTACTGAAACTTTAGGCCCTTACAAAATGCCAAAAACATCAAGACTGTATACCCAGTAACAAAATAACTAGGGCCATAATGCTGCTAATGTGAATCTGATGAAAAATGAACAATGCCTTTATGAAAATTCAGCCCATTAATATGAATAGTTCTGGAGTTATCCCATTATCTTTAAGTGAATGTCTATTATCTATAAAAGGAGAATAACTCTGTCACTTGTAATTTAGCACATCCTAACAATAGTCAGAATAATCAATTTACCAAATAGTAATAGCATACCAAATTTCAGCTCTCTTGGTCAAACGGTTCAAAAGTTGAAAAAATGCCAAAAATGACAAAGGGCAATAACTTTGTAAAAAACAGGACAATTGAAATTCCAAAATCACATGCACATCTTCAGATCACGATGAAACATTCTGCACAATTTCAAGTCAATCTGATACAATATGTGTCAGGAGTTGCGGGGACAAAGTCTGAGTCAGCAAGGGCCTTAACTCCATCAAAAATGGCCAAAAAAAAAAAACAAACATCACATGCACATCTTCATATCATAAGAATATAATCTGTAAAATTTCAAATCAATCCGATGAAAGATGTAGGAGGAGTTGCGGGGACAAGATTTCGGAAGGTCTGAGTCAGCAAGGGCCGTAACTCCATCAAAAATGGCCGAAACAAAAATCAAACACCACATGCACATCTTCATATCATAAGAATACAATCTGTAAAATTTTAAATCAATCCGATGAAAGATGTAGGAGGAGTTGCGGGGACAAGATTTCGGAAGGTCTGAGTCAGCAAGGGCCGTAACTTCATCAAAAATGGCCGAAACAAAAATAAAAAACCACATGCACATCTTCATATCATAAGAATACAATCTGTAAAATTTCAAATCAATCCGATGAAAGATGTAGGAGGAGTTGCGGGGACAAGATTACGGAAGGACGGACGGAAGGACGGACGGACGCACACACGGACGGAGGAGGGTCATTTCTATAGTCCCCCTCCGCCTACGTCCGCCTACGTCGGGTGACAAAAATTGGAGTCCCATCTGAAAAGTAGGAGTCCCATCCTGAAAAATTGGAGTCCCATATGTTTTATAAAATTTAGCCTATAAATAATCTTATCTAAATCTAGTTAAAATTGTCTTTTGATATTGTCCTTGAGGGATACGAAAGATGAAAAGGGACTGGATGGGGAAAGGGTAATGCTTTTGTGATGGGACATCAAATGATTATGTTATAGAAATGTAAAAAGATACGACTTTGACAGTTATGTGGTAAATCTTCCATTTTAAGTCATAGGTATTAATTTACTTTTCCCTTCAGCAGAAGTGTAACATGTAATAGCTACACTTCAGTACTATCCAGTGATGTCCTGTCCACTGCAACATTGCTTTCAGCAATAATTACAACTTGTCTCTCCCCCCCCCCTTACACACACACACATTGGCGTACCTTACCCCACCCGCTGACATCAAACGCAGAAATCCGTTTACATGTAGACCTATTTTGAGCCACAGACTGATTGTTTATGTCCAAATCGAGTTTGAATTACACTTGAATGAATGCATACCTGTCGTTAAATCTTCCTTTGTTTGTTGAATTATACATTAAATGCGAATATCTGCGCATAGAATTCCTATACTGCGTGTTGAAATATCTGTTTAGAACTTGCGGATTTCCAAAGCGTTATTTATAGATTTATACTGGTACTCGTTCAGCACGTGGTGCGCAAGATATCACCTGTAAATAAAGACTCACCAGTTTTTAGTACTTAATATAAAGATATACGAGCTCAAATTTCCTACTACGTCGAAAGGCGGTTCTCCGAAAAATCAGCGGAGGAAACTTATGAAATAGAACAGAACATATGGCGGGAAACAGACTAAAAACGGCGGGAAAGAATTTTAAAGTGCACGAACCGAAGATCTAAAAAGTCACCGGTTTCGGGGAATTGCAACAACTGGCCTTGCTAAAATATAGAATAGTCACCTCTGACGACTGCTTCTAGCAACTTGAAATTACCGATTGCATTTTGCAAGTTAAAAAAACCCTGATTCAATGCACACGTGTAACGCCCATCAAGCACAGCGCACGAGCGTACTACTAACAGTTGGGAAATAGAAAACATGCCTTAGAAAAGGCTCATACTTCGGCAGGCTAGATCTACCTGAAAATCAATATTTTCTCGTAAAAGATTCTCTTTTATGAGATGGCAGTTGCCCCTCTCGGGTTCTTATTCCATTGGCGAGAGTAATATAATTGTAATTTTAATTTGCTGACACAGCAACTGTAAAAGTCCCATCTGTCAATTAATGCCATGCGGTACTTCTAAAGATGTAAACTGACGAATCATGCGAGGCGGTAGATCTAAGACAAAGATACCGTGTTGACCCAATTTGTTTATATTGATCAAAAGATCGCCTGTTATTAGTGATTAAGAAAGTAATATTGACACGTGCCCTGCTACGGTAGATCTAGTGGGGATTAAGAAGGTGTGAAATTCCAGGTAAATAACAGGAAGCATTTACGACGTTTTTATTGATTATTGGTTCAGATAAATGGCTCCTCTATAGTTCTGTCAAAGGTGTCAGCAACGTGTGTCTTCTTCACAACTTGTGAAAACTGACATTTTAGGAGATTTTAAAGGAGTACAGCCGGAAAAATACCGCGTACGCGGGAATCCTCGGAAGGCAGTTACTGGCGTCCGGGTCAGAAAATTCGGCGTCCCCGAGATCCCTGTGCTTCACAACATGTAAATCTCAAATTGAAACTGATATACAAACTGTGATTTATTTTATCAGAAGAACATTTCACTATACATGTATGCACCTGAATGACACACATGAAAAAAGTTCTCAGCTAAATAGTAACAAGAACCAAAACCTTTGAATATGATCTCAAAATATCTGGATAGAAATCAAGATCCATCAAGACTAAAGAAGTCAACAGACTATCAGTTGGTTTCTGTAGCCATTTTAGACACTGACTTGTGTTATTGGTGTGTGGCTATGACAGTGCTCTTGAGTATGCCCCAACAATAGTGTTACATGTCCAAGAATGCATTTGCTTGGAACCTTTCTCAGCAGACACTTCAAGTTGTTCAACTATGTTCTGTGCCTCATGTCTTAAATGTTTAAAAATGTCAATTTCATAGTGCTAAACTGGAGGTATGAAATCGGCTCATGCGAATCACATTTGGATTGAAACTGCAAATTTCTACCCATCAGTACATTTTCTTCCCTTTCGAAGTGCAGTGTTAACTGCAGCTGAGATAACAGCATTTGAAATCTTGTAATTGCATCAACAATTTTCCACAGATTTGTCTTAAGGCTTAAAAATCCTATATTTGAGGACTGCTTGTCATTACCCATGCCATGCTTTCTACTTTCTAGTATCGAAACGACTGGTTTACAGTCCATCTATTTTCAATGCATTAGACAGACTAATTCAGGAGTAAAATATTTGAAACCAGTCAGCTTCTCGGTGATTGCGTCGCAGTAAGGAAGCTCAGTCATCTTGACGATATAATGCAAGCGTCTATGTGAACTCATCCAGATGGTATGGTTTACCAAAAAAAATGAACCGCATCAGAACAGGGTACCGATAAAATTTATAATCGTTTTGTATCGGCCACAAATGAGCCGTAATATATACATAGATATGGACGCTGTCTGGAGCACTGCCAAACGCGTTTTGCTAGCATCATTTACAGGGATGATGTTAACAAATGTGCCATACTTTGGATCGGGACATTAACTGGAGGCCTCCTGTGCATGGAATCACCCCCCCCCCCCCCCCCCCCCCCTGTGCAGGTTACAGATACCTACTATAGCTAGGCTGTATGTAGGCTTTCATCCTGCAACACCAGAGTGTTCACAAGTACACCGTCTAAGTCTCCCTCAGGGGTTAAGACGTAATAGATCTATTTGCATAGATAGTGAGTAAGTATTGATGCCCTGATGCTTTTTCCATTCATTTGCAAAAACCAACCAAATTGTCCTAAGGCTAATGCTATCGTCGATGTATCCAACTTCGTTATGCATAAAACTTCGTTAGGTTTCGTCATCTTCCTGTCCCGCGCGTGAGGTCAAGGCTACCACGTGTGTCTGTTGGTAAACATTGAGCTCGAGAACTGTCAAAGTTGTTCGGCTGTTTTCCAGTGCACTATGCGTTTCAAGCAAGTAAGTAGTGAGCAATCAAATTCTACATGCTTAAAATTAACAATTCTCACTATTACTTTTTTCTCATGGCGTTAAAATACCCACAATATCCTAGATTTTCAGTTTTTCACTTTGTTTGCTGAACGCATCATTCGGATGACTTCTATAGAGAGTTAAAATCCAACACCCATCAAAAAATCTTTTTAGGCCGAGCCAATTTTACATTCAGTTTCATGTCCCTATCCTTAGGCTCAAAAATGGGAAAAGTGACTCCTTTTAAATGAATAAACACTGTAGCATGTTTATATTTCAGCAGTTTATTATTTAATATGAAACAAATTTAACAAACAATAGAAAAACTTATAAAACAGAGTAAAGGCAACATGCTGGATGGAATATAACCTCAACCAAAACAATTAATGAAAGTAATTCCCCAACCAGGCCCTTCTACTGACGAATCAGAGATTGATGAAACTCAAAAATGTTGTGTTTGCTCTAAATACACCCCTGATCAAGTCAGAAAGAGTACAGAGGACTGCTGCCCGTTGGACCTGTAGGCGCTGGCGCAATCATAGCCATGTGGGAGAAATGTTAGAAGAACTCCAATGGCCAGACCTGCAGGAAAGACGACAGCAGGCTTCTCGGTCTCTATTCTACAAAATTCATAATAATCTTGCCATTGTTGATAAGAATAAGTACCTATCTGAGGTCGGTGAAGGGAGCAGGAGAACTAGGTCCCACCCATTCCAGTATCACCGTCCAAATGCTTACACGGACGGTTTTAAGAATTCTTTTTTCCCCAGGACAATTGCAACTTGGAATGGCCTTACAACCGAAGCTGTCTCTTCGGAGACAGTTGATGGGTTTAAGGCCAAAATTTAATATCCTAGGGTAGAGCAGGGGTTAGGCATGGAATGCCTGCCCCTGAGGACTTCTTGTAAATAGTTTTAATCTGCTGGTGGCTTTGTCACAAATTCATTTATTTATTTATTTTTTTTTTTTTGTGACAACTTATGCGCCACACCAGAAACCTGTCATCATGGTCAAAATTGACCGAGGACAGTAACGATAGAAAGAAAGAAAGAAATTCTTTGGACATAAAGTTTACCAAGTGGTTACAGTGTGCAAACTTGGAATGTAAGCACTGGATCCATCTTATATATTGCACCCCTATGAGAGCTGTGAGGAGAGACATTATCTTTTACTGTTCTCACTCCCCAGAAGACCTCCCCCCCCCCCCCCCCCCCCCCCCCGAAGAGTAACTCTCCCCATTCAGATTTGTAAATGGTGTGTTAACTGTTTTAGTTGGAAACATTAACTTTTGAATTTGTTGAAATTGTTACTGTTGGACTAAATAAATAGAGAGTACAGTCAAGGGATGATTGTACAAAAGATGGACCCTGGCACTGACCTGAACCAAAGGTAATGGTGAGTAAAGAAATAATGTCTTACAGTTTTATTTATTTTTTTTATTTTTTATTTTTTTTTTGTTCTTGGTATAGTAAAATTAATTTGGAATATCTTACAACGAAAAAATAATAACCTTGGCCTAAATGAAGCATGGCTAATTAGCATAAATGTCAGCGCATGCGCCCTAACGAAGTTTTATGCACTTCCCTTTGTTTACAAGATGGCGGACACACACTAGCCGAAATGTTGAAAACAATAGAAATTGGAATCGCAGGGTCATTATTTTCGCCATTAATGTTGCGAGAGGTATTGATTCATCGGGTAATGGTGGATTAAATTGTGGCCGCCATATTGTCTATTGCCGAAAACCGTGTATGCTCTTAAAGTACCGAAGTTTCATGCATCGAGGATACCATTTTGGACTGGATGAAATGTCATGGATCCATCTGTTATGGCTTAGTCACCTTTGCCATATTAATCTTACTGATCACCAAATGTAAGCCAAATGTAAGCCTGCAGTTACACTGACAGTAAACATTTCGGAACTGCGGAAGTTAGAGGAAACAAACTACTGCAAAGTGGGTGGGGAAAATCAATGCAGAATACAACTTCCGTTACAGATTCACTCATATGGTGCAGCAGCAAGATTCACGTGTCTAAGGAAGAGACCAACGTATTCAAATGAATTTGTTAAAATGAATACGCTATCATGTCCGTTGAATATCAGATACATACTGAGAAAATCTTCCAACGTATCTTCTCTCTCTTCGTCAGCCATTTTGGCAAGTCACGAGACTTTGACGAGATTTGAAAGATTAGAGGTAAAACACCATCCCCACTTTTTCAAAATTCTACCCTCAAAGGAGCACCTGATGGCGGAATTGATTTGCGTAAAATTTCCTGTTATATTTTATCTTTGTAAGTAGGTAGATCAAGCTCCTAGGAGCTTGTGTTGATATGTATTTCTAACCGTAGTCTCTTAATATGGGTAATATGGGTAATAAGGCTGATGACACCAGTCATACGCATCATTAAATAAAGGTAAAAAGTTAGTCCATATTAAAGATACATAAGAAATTTTCAACACCAGGTAAAAGTTCACACCAAAATACACTGAATTCACTATGCGTGTAGTCAATGTGTAGTTTACTGTCATGAAAGAAGACACGTAGAAACTTCAGGATGATATATATAGTGTTTAGGGTGTTGGACAAGAAGTTGGGGCATGAGATTCCAACCAGTCAAATGCAGCACAATGTAGATTACAAGGAAACATGTAAAGAAGATCAAGGCTTCCAATACCTTCTATGAAACGGTCCTGGATAACGTAGAAACTATCAAATACCTGGGCATAACCTTAGCCAATGATTTGAAATGGAACACACATGTCAGCAATATTTGCAAAGGCTAATAGGATCCTTGGCTTCCTTAGACGTAACATGGCGGCATATCCACACATATATGTCCTGAAACTACTACTCTTTTCCCGATAGTGTATTTTCGGTTACCTAAGGTAACACAGGTAACAAAGGTAACACTATTCGTTGACACTTTGAAAAAAGGAAATAAATAAGAAATTATTAAAGTCAATAAATATGGCAGCTTGTTTATATGCTCCCTTGAAGACCAGAAATATGGTAGCTTATTCAAATTGTCTGTCTCAGGTTATTATGGTTTACCTGGGCCAAATAAATACATTGCAGGAATCGCTGCCGGCAGATAAATATTATACTTTCACAGAATTTTATTTCCAAGGTACCCAGTGGCATTCTCGCCATGTCTGTTGGTATATTTGAGGTGAAAGACCATTTGTTGTTATTATCTGGAAATTATGGTATCCTTTGATCACTGAATTCATGACAACAGGGTTAGGCATTAAGTTTTCGGACCACTAAATGACTGATGAAAACGTACACATTCAATCAGGAATAAGAGGCAAAAACAACAACAACAACAACGACAAAAACAACAAACAAAAAAAAAAAAAAATAAATATGAAGAATAGAAAATACCAAGTGACACGAGGCAAGAATCAAGCAAAAGAACATCTACGCACAATTACAGCGGTCGCACTATCCGGTCAGTAAACGTTCTTTAATCAATTTGGCGAAACCTCGTGTAACGTTTGGCGCGCCGCCGTAACATCAGTGATGTGACGTCAAGAAGTAAGCATAGAAAGATGGCCGTCGTTGCCGGTATGAGACGTTGAAATTTTGAGGCGCTGTATTTTAAAAATGAAGTAAGTACACATATATCTAAATAAACCACTTTAATGGTCATATCAGTTTGGAAGCGTCTCTGCCACTGTTTGCCTCCGTGGCATCCCCATACGCGTAGCCAGTCTGTTACTCTAAAAAGGAGCGGTGTCCGTGGCATCCCCATACGCGTAGCCAGTCTGCTAATCTAAAAAGGAGCGGTGTTCGAAATGATCTGTCAAATCTGAGACCATTTCGTAACTGAAGCGCCTATTCTGGATAGCGTTAAAAAGAAATTAGTTTTAGGATCATAAGCACCCTTAAAAAATAGTACCTTACTGTTGCATATCTGCTTAAATGGATAAAATTGTTTTCGTTACTTGTCGTGCAAAGATTTTGCAAGCAGATTTGCAATTTCCGTAAGAGCGGCTATTGTCTAGTGGCTACGCGCTAGACTACCAATGTAGGGGTCGCATATTTGAACCCTGGTTCCGCCGGTCTTTTGACTGAGACTTTGAACCAAGGTTCAGATCACATTACGACACTTTTGCTGGCATGAATTTAAACTCCCTCCCTCTTCTCCATTCACTCCACTCCACTCCACTCCACTGTTCGGTTTGTAGTTGTTGTTCGGTGTACTTTTTTGTCTGTTTTTGATGTCAGGAATAGTCATTTTTTTCATACTCATAATACTACAGTACAAGTCACGAGGATGTGTTCTGTATGAGATTGAAAATTCTCTCCTCAAAGTGTAGACTGTTTTTTGGGAAAAGTTTCTTTGCCTATGGCAGCAAGAGAAGAAGTTGCAAAAATTGTCTCCTCTTGAAATATGGATGTTTACCCAATTCACATTCAAATGATAATAATGCGGCATTTTCTAAGGTAAATGGGAATAGTTTCCGAGGAATCAACTATGCTATTTTAGTATTTGCCTCTTAAAGGAAAGAATGTTTGCTCCTCTTGAAGCAAATTCTTATCTATGAAAGTAGACAAGGGCCCAGTTGTTCAAAACTAACGAGGTCGTTAGTTAATGAGACGTTAAAATTTCAAATATTAATTTCTCAAATATGCCAATATGTTTTATTGAAAAAAATGTGAGAAGCTTTTGCAGCGCAATAGCTCAACAAAAATATCAGTGTTTTTGGCTATAAAGTCGTAAAACACTTAACGAGTTGACCTCTTAACGAGCTCGTTAGGCCACAGGCGCTTGAAGTTCTATGCTCAAAAAACCCTCAAAACCCTTTACACTTGATGCAGTCTATAGGTCATTTCGTAAATGGCTCATAGCCTAGATGTTTAGCGGCATTGAAATATGTTTCATAGCATAGAACTTCAAGCGCCTGTGGTTAGGCTAACGATGCTTTGAACAACTGGGCATAGAATTTCAATTATTTTTATCATCCAAGGAAGCAAATAGTTCACGAAAGACGGAAAACCATTGAGGTGTATCAACACACTCGAAGTAAATAATTCGTATCCTCTCATTTCCTCAGTTTATTTGTAATTGTGGAAAATGGGATACAAGCTTCATAAACTTATTAACCCATTAGAGTGGACTCTTGTCAGGTTTTCCAAGTTAAGATATGAGCCGCGACACGAGAAAACCAACAATGTGGTTATGCGCCCAGCGCAGACTCAGATCAGCCTGGGCATCCGCCCAGTCTGATCAGAGTCTTCGCTGTCCGCATGGAGGAAGCTTAGACCCTTAGCTACCCATTAAGCGCTTAGCGAAGAGTTTGATCAGACTGGGTGGATGCCCAGGTTGATCTGAGTCTGCGCTGGGCGCACAACCACATTGTTGGTTTTCTCACGTCGCGGCTCAAATGTGGGTACACCTTCATGTTGCTCATCCATTTTTGTAAAGGGGGAAAACTTTTATGACTGACGTCCTGTTTGAGTCCACGGACAACAAAGCGCAGACAAATTGGAACATATTCTTTTCTTTTAGCGTTGAACCCCATTACAAAACTGGGTCGACTCTTAAAGGAAAGAATTTGCTCCTCTAAGAGCAAATTCTTTTATTTTATACTTAGCAGTGAATTCAATGCAAAGCTACAACAAATAAAAGAGCTATTGTCTACAGTGAAAAATATCGTATCAATTCACTGGTGACTGATACGATTTATATTTCTTCACTGTAGCAAACCGCGGCGTGTTTTTGACAATTTCGGGCTTAATTTCTTTCCAAAAGGCTCTGAGATGTAGTGTTATTGTCTGACATTATACAAATGATATACTCCGGGTGTTAGCACGTCAAATCAAGCAACTGACGTCACACTTTGACGTTACTTTTTCAGCTTGAGTGTCGCTAATTTGCACGCAATGTCAAGTCGTCGGCAGCTGCGCAAGCGGCTTTAATCGCCGATTTCCTTTTTATTCAGCCATTAAAATGTCAATATTTACATTCTTGGTGTATTTACTGAAAATCCCTATAGTAAACCATTGGAACGTAATGTAGTTTACATTCCAATAATTACATTGAGACACGCGACGTCAATGACGTAAAATTAACAATGGCTCTCTACCAGCTGATTGGACGTCAGCAATGTCATGACGTCATGCATGCCGTTCTGCTGTTAGCAGAAAAACCTGCGTGTACGTGTTTTACTGCTTCAATTTTAGGGCTTCTATAAGATTTTTCATGAAAGATTTGATTGAAACGAATGTAAATATAAGCAATGAACTTAATTTTTCTGATGTTTATCGAAGTGTAAACTACATTGGGTCACTAGCAAAGTTTACATGAACCCCTTCGGGGTTCATTCACTTTGCACGTGACCCAATGTAGTTTACACTTCGATAAACCTCAGAAAAATGAAATTCATTCCTTAATTATAAACCATTTGCTATGTGCAAACCTTGTTTATACCCAATAAGGAAATTTACATTTTTTTCGGTAAATATCAAAAATATTTCATCTCATGTGTTGAATACTATAAGCAATTTCACTCGTGCTATGCACTCGCGAAATTGCAGATATTTTCATCACATTCGATGAAATACCGTATACGCGGTAATTTTCGCGGGTTCAAAATTTCGCTGTTAAGGGTCAAAAACAAATATTAATTTTTGCGATTTTCAATTTTCGCGGTTAGCAACATGCCCGAAAAGAAAAACTATTTCTTTTTCACTTGAGTCAGTTCTTTCATTAACCTGCGGCAGGGCTGCCGAAGGTTAATGAAAGAAATGGCACAAGTGAAAAGTACCAGCAACAACCGAAGCAAACACAAACAAAATATATGAACACCTTGTCTACAGAAGACACTTTGTAAGAAACAGGAAATTATTCGCGATTTTAATATTCGCGGTTTCTAAGTGACCGTGAAATACCGCGAAAAATGGAACACCGCGAAAATTACCATATATACGGTATATTTGGCATTCACCCCCAAAAAGTAAGTATCCTCTATTTTTTTAGGGTTGAACCCCATTTAGAAGTAATGAGGCAAAAATGAAAATTTAGCCATTGACCTTTAGTGGTTTCTGATGTGACTTTAAATATTATATTTACTATTATTATTATTACTAGTAGACCCACTGTCGCTCATTAGCCTTTTATTTGACTCATCCGCTGCCACCGGAGATTGAGTATCCGGTATTAAGAGGTGGCAAGTGTAGCAGAAAGTAATTGTTTCCATGGTGTTCGAATGCCTTCCTTTAGGTGCTGCTCTCAAAGGTACAAGTTTGCTCACTGTAAGAAGCTCTAGCCTACACAGGGTATAATCGATTCCGCTAATTTTCGCTTCCTGCAGAGACTGTACATCATATTTGGCTTCCGCCGAGACTGTCCGCGAACTCTTGCTTCCTGCCGAGACTTCTGTACATGATAAATGGCTTCCTGCAGGGACTGTCCGCGTGATTCTGCTTCCTGACGAGGCTCTCGGCAGGAAGCAGAATCACGCGGACAGTCTCGGCAGGAAGCCATTTTTCGAGGACAGTAGTCTCTGCAGGAAGCAAGAGTTCGCGGACAGTCTCGGCGGAAGCCAAATATGACGGACAGTCTCTGCAGGAAGCGAAAATTGGCGGAATCGATTATACCCTGTGGCCTATTGATAATATTCTTTAAGAATAACCCCATAGAAAGCTGTATGAGTAGCTCTTTAAAAGCAGCTCCATAGAGGGGAGTACATTATTGGTTATCCCCTCGGGGATAAGGGGATAACCATATCAAGTTAGGAATTCGTACTCGATTGTACGCCGTTTCCTTTTGCTGAAATAGTGTCCCACTATTTCCTGGTGCTTCTACATTTGGCGCACCCTACCACTCTATTGCCAGATTCTCGCAAGCATCGCAAATGTATGATCTTTATAGCTTATCTTGAACACGTTATCTCGCCCTATACAAGCAACTACCCGAGAGATCAGTACAGCTTTCTAAAGGGTACAGATCAATAAGTTGTACTCGATTATGCGCCGTTTTGTTTCGCTAAATGCGGGTCCCACTATTTCCCGGTATTTGTTCCCATATTTTTGCGCACTCAGCTGCAGGGTCCCTCCCAGCATCTATCTTCCTTTACGCCTTAATCTCCGACGGGGACGTCAGACGGGTTCCGGCGAACCAAGTCCTGGAGGGGGTTAGCTGAAACAAAAGTATAGGAAAGTGTGTGAGATGAGTTTGTACAGTGCGATAAAGAGTGTTAGTATAGTTAAAAGATGAAAACAGAAATTGGTGTTTAGGGAGAGACATGGATCACCTGGCAGACAGCACCGCTGAACTGCGCCAAGGTGGGAAGGACCGGCATGTAGGGTGGGAGGGCATTCCGATGGTTGATAGTCCTAGGGACAATGTGAACCTGTGGTAGTCTTTATAAGTGGAGATTTGCCGATATGAAAGTGGATGAATATGTCTTGATTGTCTAGTGTTACGAATAAGGTACTCAGATGCAGGAATGGCAACAAGGTGATATGTGACCTTGTACATCATGACCTTGTACACCTCGCTGAGGCATGAGCTGTAAACCTTGTCCTGACACTTTGTCTCACATAATACAAGCATCTCACCTAATACAAGCAATTACCAGAGAGTACAGTCCACTTAGGAAGAGCTGTCACTAAACAGTACAGGTCACCTAACAAAAGTTAATAGCACTGAAGCTCGCCTGTTACAAGCAATCACTAGACATAAAGAAAAAGCTGTAAAACTCGCCCTTTACCTACAGCTCCAACAAAGTCCAAGAATGCAATAAAACAAACTTGTATTGCTGCCAATTTTCTACTGTACCACTTGCATCCTATAGATTCATTGCTAAGGGATAACCTCTCACGCTTTTTCAAAGCCTAAACTTGTTTTACAAATTATAAAAAGGGAGATAAATACTTCCATTGCAGACTAATCTACATTTGGGACACGTTCGCCATAATTACTCCAGTAAACTCGAGCAATACACAAGTATTGCTCGGGTTAACCCAAGTAATTATGCGAAAGTGCCCTAATATATATGCAATCGGAGCACCGCTCGGTCAATTCCGTGATTCACGGAATTGGCCGAGCGGTGCTCCGATTGCCATGCACCTTCTTTAATCGCTGTTTTGTAGAAATGGGTTAGAGCAGTCATGACTAGAAGTGAACTAAGCACGCCCCAGAAAGGGTCTAACACACTGCTAGCTACAGGTTCCCCAAGCAAGTCTCGAGCAGCCAGCGCCGTGTCATTTAGCGACAATGTCTCCGTTTATCCAGGGAGATCGGACCATGCTCTACCAAACATCGAACCCAAACTGAAAACCCCCGACAGCGGCGACGGGCCAAAATACAGCAGTGGGGGTAGGTATGACAGTGGCGACAGAAGAAAAAGTAGGAGCTACAGAAGAGAAAAAAGATCCGGTAACAGAAGTTCTGGCGGCAGTCGTGCCGAAGAATCTGCCGACGATTCCGAGTTACAGTTCAGTAGGCTACAGAAGATGTTCGAAGCTGCCGAAGATGACGGTCGAAATGGTTTGGATATTGACGAGTTCAAGGCTGCTTTGAGACAAACTGTAGGCCGCAACAGTACGGAGGATGAAATAGAACTTCTGTTTATGAAAGTTGATGCTAATTGCGACGGTGTTGTTGACTGGGAAGAATACGTGACGTATAATCTTCTTGAGTATAAGGAAAAGACCCTTATGTTTGAAATGCTCAGGGAGAAACCGTTCCCGAACGAAATACGGGAGATAGACAGTAAGCATCGAGACACAATCATACGCATTCGGTTTTATCCAACTGTGAGAAAAACTGGCGGAAAAGAATGCATCATAGATTACAAAAGAGGCAGGTACGTGACAATGAGCAAAGAAGGAGTTATAGGCATATGGAGTCTGAGCATGAAGAATCTGAAATATTACAACGCCAATCAGTACTTTGACAGGAACACGCAGCCCTGGTTCACTGATATGGTTATCATGCACAATGTCAATATGATGGCCGTGGCTTCGACAGACAGAGATATTGCCATATTTGAACTGTCACTGAAAAAGTTTTCTATGCGTTATTATGTGACGGGGTTCGAGAACTGTGTCACTGCCATGGACTACTGGGTGAATCCAAAGGATCTAAATTACGCCCTTCTACTTTGGGGAGACACATCAGGTAGCATTTTTGCAATCAAGTTCGAACAGTGTCTTAGAGGAGGTCCATTTGGAGCAGTCAGCGGCAGGAAAAAGGCATGCAAGAGAATAAGTTTTCCAGAAGTTTTGAGGGGTTTCGTTCTCGGTGCGAAAGCTATGAAATTCCTTAATGTGCATGAGGACTGGGTGGGTAAAGTGCAGTATCTTCCCGACATTGATTTCTTTATGTCCTCTTGCAATTCACCAAATACTGCTTTATTCTTTGGAGATTTTCAGGGCAAGAAGACGCCTGTGTACTTCAAAGTAAATAAAGGCGTCCTCTGTTTTGATTATTCATACTATTTGAATATTATAGTAACTGGAGGGATGGACTATATGTTGAGAGTCTGGAACCCGTACGTCAACAACAAGGCGATTGTCCTTTTGAAAGGCCATACAAAACCTGTAAATCAAGTGATAATAAACGAGAAACAGAATCAGGTGATAAGTATTGATAAGGGAAGGAATCTTCGAGTGTTTGATCTTCGCGACCAGACCTGTCTCCAACAAATAAGCGGAAGAGTTATCAAGTTCGAGCCTTTCTCAATATCCGCGGCTCTGTATAATCCGAAAATGAGGACGATGTTAGTGGCGGCCAACCAGATGGTGATGTTGGAGAAAAAGGAGGAAGACGAGAGATACGCAGAAATTGTATCACACCAACGACCTATTGTTGGCGCCATCTACAATAAGGTTTTCGGTACATGCGTTAGCGCGTGCCAGGATTCCGTGGTCAGCGTCTGGGATACAAATACAGGTGTAAAGGCCATGCAGTTTGTGAACGCCCACTCTCGTCTGGAAAGAGGAGTCGAAATTCCAGTAGAAATTACTGCGCTCTGCTTCGATCACAATGGAAGGAGACTGGTAACTGGGGCTAGGAACGGAACGGTTCACATCTGGAATTTTAACAACGGGTCATGCATGCAGAAGTTCCAGCTACCAGATTTTTCTGATGTGACTGGTCTGGTTTGTACAAAACACAGAGTGTATGTGACTGGGTGGGGTAAAACGGTGTATATTTATGTCGATGGTGGCGGAGAGGAACACAGAAAAGCGTGGAAACAGCAACACGGAGAAGATATTCTCTGTATAGCTTACCTCAGTCCTAACATTATTGCTACAGGTTCGTACGACGGTGACGTCATAATCTGGTCTAGAGAGACAGGGCAGGTCTATTGCAGACTGAATGCATTTTTAACCGTCAAACCGATAGGCGAAAATTCAACCCATATACCGAAGGGAAGGTCAGCACAGCCTGACATGGGGACACCTAGTCATCAAACTGTAGGGTCCGAGGCAGACGATGAGGAACTGCAGCTACAGAACAGCCAGTGGAGGAGAAAGTATAAACTGTCAGGCGGTTTAGGGCTCGGCATCTTGTCGAAGTTCCGGGAAAGTGACACAGACAGCATTGTGGCGTCAGAGAGCGAGAGCCCCGAGGAGACTGTGGATCATCCGTTACTAAAGGCATTTGATATATCTGGTTCTGGGGACAAGGACTACTACTCAAAGGAAACCTATGACGATATTTGCAAAACTTATGAATCTGCCGTTGAGAAGATGATCTTTCTACAGACTCGTGAGACACTCCACAAAGAAACTGCAATCATTGTAACAAGCGGTGCCGAGGGCTGGATAAGATTTTGGTCTATGCATCATGAAGGAGGACTGCTTGGCCAGTTCAATTCCTCGCACAGACTCGGAGAAAGCGTTCTCGCAATGATAAGCGATTCAAACGACCAGTTCCTGTTTATAGGCGATACGCAAGGATATGTAAAAATCTGGGATATTGCCGATTATTGTATTAATAAGAAAATGAAACTGACAGAAAAGAAGAATCATTTTGAGCAGATGAGGAAAAAATTCACATTCTTCAGAGTGGAGGTTTATGAAGAAGAAAAATATAAAGAAACGATTCCCCGCCATCTGAGAAACATATTCTCAAGCAGACCACCTCCTACATCAAGTGATCCAAAACGGACTTTAAAATATCCTGTGCTGCTCAACTCGTTCAGGGCTCATACTCGCAGCATCCATAGTGTCGATTACGTCACGGATAGAGAAATCCTGATTACGGCAAGTGCTGACTGTTCGGTTCGGTTGTGGACATTAAATGGACAGTATATTGGCACATTTGGGGAAAGATGGAAACCGCTGCCACCGGTTGTTACGACGGACTACTTTTTGTCTCAGATGCCATCAGATATCCGGCGAACAGGATCCGCAAGAACTCTCAAAGTGTTGAATGCAGGAAAGACCCCAATGTGGTATAATGCGTTTAAATTGATACGCTTTCGTGGATTAGAAAGACTTAAGAAACAGTTTGAGCATCTTCAGACGAAAGAGGAGGAGGTCAAGAAGGAGGCTGAAGAGAAACTGGAAGTGAGTAATATACTGGGCAAGTCGTACAAACGGATGACCAGACACAAAATGCCTCCAAGATTACCAAAGTTTATAGAGACTCCAGGATCTGTAAGTTTAGTCTTTTTTTTTTCAGGTAAAATGAATAGAGATCAATTTATAGCACGTGAAAATAAATTCAGAGAATGTTTTACGACTATTTAGGAGAACTTAACTGAATATCCGTTTAATTAAAAAAAAAAAAAACAAAAAAAAAAACCGACTGCATTGTATTTAAACCTTATTTGATGTCTGTAATTTCCTAGTATAGCCATTTCACGTCATTTTCGTGGTGAGCATATTAGATGAATATCTCAACTTAGATAATATTTTCATGTAAGAATTACACGATTCTGGCAAAGAAAGAAAGAAGGCTGTTAGTAATTGTAGTAGGACTGACGTTACACGTATAACAAGAGGACCATTGGTCCTGTAGCTCACCCGAGTCCATTCAGCTTCAGTACTCTAGGGTAAGTTACTCTAAGGCCATCGGTCAACTGATTCTGGTGAAAAAGATTTTTAAAGGTTTTAACCATATATGGGCATGGAGGACATGTTGGTCATGTGACCTGGAAATTTGAAAAAAAATTTCTTTCCCTCAATCCCCTGGAGGCTTTATATGAAGTTTGGTTTCAAAACTGGCACAGGGGCTTTTGAAAAGATGGTTTGATATTGTCAAAATGACAGAGTTCTGGGTCAAAAGTCAAAGAATGACCTTGATACTCTTCATGTACTCATTAAGATGTCTGTAGATATCAATTTTTAGGCATAAATCTTCAAAACTTTCCATGAAATCTTATGTTCTAGCATTTTCCCACATTTGACCTTGCCGTAAAATAGTCAAGGTCAACCCAAGGTCATCATTTTGAACAATCTTGATAGTACTGGAGATCCCAATGCTACATACCAAGCTTCAAGGCCATCGGTCAACTGGTTCTGGAGAAGAAGATTTTTAAAGGTTTTTACCATATATGGGCCTGGCGGCCATGTTGGTCAGGTGACCTGGACCGTTTGAACTAATTTTCATTCCCTCAAACCCCTTGAGGCTCTGTATGAAATTTGGTTACAATTGGCCCAGTTGTTTTTGAGGAGATTGTTTGATATTGTCAAAATATGAGAGTTCTGGGTCAAAGGTCAAAGAATGACCTTGACCTCTTGTACTCACAAATCTTCATGTACTCATTAAGATAACTGTATATACCAATTTTTAGGCATAAATCTTCAGAACTTTCCATGAAATCTTATGTTCTAGCATTTTCCCATATTTGACCTTGCCGTAAAAAAGATCAAGGTCAACCAAAGGTCATAATTTGAACAATCTTGATAGAACTTGAGTACTCGATGCTACATACCAAGTTTCAAGTCCATTGGTCAATTGGTTCTGGAGAAGAAGACTTTTAAAGTTTTTACCATATATGGGCGTGGCAGCCATATTGGTCATGTGACCTGGACCGTATGAATAAGTTTTTGTTCCCTCAACTCCTGGAGGCTCTATATGAAATTTGGTTTCAATTGGCCCAGGGGCTTTTGAGGAGATTGTTTGGAATTGTCAAAATATGAGAGTTCTGGGTCAAAGGTCAAAGAATGACCTTGACCTCTTGTACTCATAAATCTGCATGTACTAATTAAGATGGATGTAGACACCAATTTTTAGCCCAAAATTTTCAACAGTTTCCAAGATTTCTTATGTTCTAGTATTTTGCCATAGAAAAGCACAAGGAAGAAAATTTGACCTTACCGTAAAAAAGGTCAAGGTCAACCTAAGGTCATAATTTGAACAATCTTGGTAGTACTCGCGTACCTGATGCTACATACCAAGTTTCAAGGCCATCGGCCTATTGGTACTGGAGAAGAAGAAGATTTTTTTTAGGTTTTTACCATATATGGGCATGGCGGCCATGTTGGTCATGTGACCAGGACCGTTTGAACAACTTTTCGTTCCTAAGGTCCCAGGAGGCTACATATGAAATTTGGTTACAATTGGCCCAGTGGTTTCAGAGGAGAAGTCGTTTGAAAATGTTGACGGACGGACGGACGGACGGACGGACGTCGGACGACGGAGCCTGACCATACTATAAGCTCCCCCGGAGCCTCTGGCTCAGGTGAGCTAAAAACGTCACGTCGGTGCAATATGTGACGTCAACCGTAGCATCACGACTTGTTAAAGCCTATAGTGTAATAACTGACGTGATAAATATTATTTCAACCCTTTCATCGAGAAAAATAGCTAATCCATCGTTATAACCCAGCAGGCACACAATGCTGAATTAACATTGACTAAACGTTGATTCAACGTTATCACGATGAATCAACGTTTAGTCAATGTTAATTCAGCAAGAATTAGGGGATAACTTTCTTGAAAACTGTCATTTGGGGAGGTAAATCATCGGTTTTATGGTCGGAAATTTCGTTTTACGGCGACGCGCCAGCGGAGCCGTAAAACGAAAATTTGCGACCATAAAACCGATGATTTACCTCCCCAAATGACAATTTTCAAGACAGTTATCCCCATTCTAATGCACTTTTCCGAATTTTCACCTTTTACAATGGACTATTTTGCACCCATTTCAAGCGCCGTCAGCAACGTAAAACCAAACGTCAGCCAATGAGAAGCGACGTTACTTAATGACGTCGGGTTTGCGACAGTATATCGCAGAATATACTGTCGCAAATTTTTGACGTTATCCAATCAGATGTCGCGTTATATTTGTAAGTGCATTAGAAGTATGTGCCCAATGGGAAATGTAGTAACCTCTCTAATCTTATTCAGGTGGCTGTGTATCATACGCTGTCTTTTGTTGACCTTTCACCTGTGGATGGGTTCATTGAGACTTACAAAGAAATCCAAGCCAAGCGTGCCGGAGTCAAGGCCATGGGCAAACTAAGGGGACAAAAGCCCCAGCCCAAACCGCAGGCCGCGGGGATTTTTGACGTTTACCATAAAGTTGTTAACAAACAGGTCAAGGTTCCAAAGTTTGGATACTTAGGCCGAGTGAAAAAGGTAGCGGATAAATTTCAAACTAAAACGCCGGAAATGCTAATGAAAAAGTCCAAGTCGTCAAACAAAGCGCTGAACCAAAACGAGGCTGAAACGAAAGGAGAAGAGGCGCCAAGTGTCACGATAACAAGGGAGGAAACGTCAGAAGGGGACTTGGATAACGATGATATGCTGCAACCTGGTCGGACCTCTTCTGCTATGTCCAGCATGTCACAAAATGTTTCTAGGGTTGATTTCAAACTGCCATCTATTGTCGAGTAAAATACATGTATAAATCATACACGCCTGTAAACGCGCAGTTCCATCCCCACTTTCCCACTTGCAAATTAAAAAATGAATAAATAAATGATAAAATAAAATCAAACTTCTGTAAATGGAAAGCCAAAATAAAATAATGCTATTAGGCTCATGTGCATATAAAGCTTATTAGTATAAAAATTCAGTGTTATAAAAGATAAACTGTGGAGTTATCGCAAAACTTCTGCATGTGGCCAAACCGAAATTTCGGTTTGGCCACTTTCAGGAGTTTTTAGATAACTTCAAAATTTATTTTACTTCAATGCAAATGTAGTGCAAAATATGCTTTTTATACACTGTAAAAAATCTGTAGATTTTACGGTAGAATAACTGGAAACCAGCTGCCAGTCCTTTTCCCGTTATTTTTACGGGCATTTGCCTGTAAGACATTGTTGGAAATCACGAAATGGAAGTTTTATGTTAACTTGGAGCACTCGAAAATAACTTTGTATTGTTGAAGGGCTATCAGACTAAAACGACACCTGCTCTTTTCTGTCCCACTCTGCTTGATGATTCCTGCAATTTTTACGGGCGCCCGTAAAAATAACGGTAAAAGGACTGGCAGCTGGTTGCCAGTTATTTCTGAGTTATTTTACCGTAAAATCTACCGTTATCTTTTGCAGTGTACACACTAGTCGAACAGCAATGTTACATTTTGGGTAACTATTTGCAAAAACTCGAGTTTTTTTAATTTTCAAGTGGGAACGGAATTGCGCGATTATCGGGTCTGATTATAGATCACCTAAATAAAAATAAAACATTAATAGAGGAAAAAAGGAGCTGACAGTCACGTAGATAAACATAAAAAGAAGAAGAAATTACCAAGCAGGGACACAAGGTTGAATCAACCTTGAATCAACTTTGATTCAACGTCGTGAAGTTGAATGAAGGTTGAATCAAGGTTGATATAACCTTGTGTGCCCAGTAGGTAGAAATCAAACTAATGATGTCAAAATAATGAATATATAGAAAAAATGAAAAAATAAAACAAAACAATGGAATTACCCTATCATAACGTATTTAGGAATCTCCTCACGTGGAAGGTACGGGGAAAGAGAGGAATCGTTAAGTTTCTCCCCACTGAAGAAGGTATTTTCCTATCAGTTTAGCCACCGGAAACTGACGCTGTATCAATAAAAAATATCAAAGACCCTTAACAACCAATTATTATATACAAGAGAAACAACTTTTGAGTGAAAGAATTTGCTCCAATAGAAACACATTCTTTCCTTTAAGAGTAGATAACAGTTTGGAAGGATTTAGACAACGCCCATGGGAGTTAACAGGAGGTTATATATAAAGGCTGTCTCCCTTGAAAAAAAAGTGGCGGAAAAACTGTCATTATGCACTAAATATATGAACCGCGATAAGCAAAATGGGGACGACGCATATGCTCAGACCAGCCTGTGCATTCGCGCAGTCTGAGCACAGTTTTTGCTATTCGCACCCTTCAAGTATGGACCCTGAGGAAACGACAGATACAAAGTAGACTGCACAAGTTCAGAGGCTGGTTTGACTCTTCACTGCTCGCAAATGCGTTAACACTCCTTTTTGCTTGACGCGGCTCATAAATGTAGTGTGTGCTAGCGTACAACTCTGATCAGACTGATAATTTTTTGCCGTGTCACAGTTTATTTCCCTGGGAATCGTGAAAGATGCCTTTAAATTATGTATCATAAATGTAAATTAACAGTTGTCATTAAATGTACAGTAATAGTAAGTGAAGATTGCCTCCTTTGTTTTTTGTTTTTTCCAAACCAGCTGTATGTCAGTTAAACTTAAGGTGTATGGATTCACCTTTAGGCGAAATCACTTTGTGATCTAAATGTTTGCCTCTCGTAGACAAACCGGTTAATGCCGTCAACCATCGGCAAACATTGTCAACCATCGACAAACGATGTACCCTGCCGTAGCTCGTTCCGTTTAAAGGTAGGTTCCTGTACTTTGGAATGCATCATAATTTGATGATCTTTCATCCAAGTTGTTGGAAAGCACTTATAAAAGGGAATGATTAAGTTTCACTAAAAAGTGTATATATCAAAAAAATATTAGAAAAGCTGTTTTGCAAGGGATTTCCTAGCTCTGCTTCGCACACCAGTTAACGCTATTTTAGTTCGCTCCAAAAATAGATAACACACATGAGGTCATGCTGCATTGCATTTCGGGATAGTTTTAACCCATCCACCATGCCAGGACCTCTAGGAGAGCTCATGACAAGGGAAAATTGACCTTTGGAGAATGGCATCAGAAATCGCGCACTTATAGACATAATAAACATAGTTATTTTTAGAACTGGAATTCCAACGAAAGAAAATAAACCAAAAGGGAAAACGACTATTTTCTTCAACATCTGACGAGTTTCTCAGTAGCAACAAATTCAGAAAAATAAGAGAATTCAATACTGCTCAGAAAAAGACGAAATTATTTTGTGGACATAATTGTTATCATTAGTACAGGAACCTACCTTTAACAACGGTGAGCCGGTGTTAGACGGAACTGACAAAGGCAAATTTCGATGTTTGTCCGTCTCTCGCCGATGTCTGTCGATGTTTGGCGACGGAAAAAACATGTATCTGGCGCTTCCTGGCTGTGTATGTGCATGTATGCCTTATTTTATTGTATGACTAGACCGGCTTATCTACATCGACATCGCGACTCACAATCAAGGTATCCACAGGGTATAATCGATTCCGCCAATTTTCGCTTCCTGCAGAGACTGTACATCATATTTGGCTTCCGCCAAGACTGTCCGCGAACTCTTGCTTCCTGCAGAGACTACTGTCCTCGAAAAATGGCTTCCTGCCGAGACTGTCCGCGTGATTCTGCTTCCTGCCGAGAGCCTCGGCGGGAAGCAGAATCACGCAGACAGTCTCGGCAGGAAGCCATTTATCATGTACAGAAGTCTCGGCAGGAAGCAAGAGATCGCGGACAGTCTCGGCGGAAGCCAAATATGACGGACAGTCTCTGCAGGAAGCGAAAATTAGCGGAATCGATTATACCCTGTGGTATCTTGACATGCTTTCTTTCCGTCAGCAAAGTGACCTACTGACTAAACTTAACACTTATATCGTGATAATGCATTAAAAGAATAGCTTGTGTCCTCGGACATGGTTTTTAACCTTAAATACCTGTAGAGTGAGGAAGGATAACATTTTTAGCTCAGGTATGTTAGTCTGACAGAACATTTTCCAGTTCTTTTTCTGGCTCTTCTCCGCCTTCAAACAGGGAGTCTGGAAACCGCGCAATTCTATTCCCAAACAAATACGTAACAAAAACATAACATTGCTATTCGACTAAAATGTATGTAAACCATATCTGGGCCGCGACACGACAAAACCAACATGTGCGCTAGGCAAAGACTCAGATCAGCTTGGGCATCCGCCCGAATCAATTCAATCGAAAACGGGGTTGCACTGCACATAGCCTTTCAAAATCACACACCCATCGTCCTGATATGGCTGAAATATTGCTGATAAGGACGTAAAATCGAAAGTTATCCATCCATCTCTCTATGTCTAGCGTCCCATAAAAGGGGCGTCTGATCAGGGTTTTCACTATGTGCATAAAACAAATTGATGTTTCTTCTTAGATTAAAATAAAAAAGGATAATAATAAACTAAACCAGATACTTCCCAATTTACAAATAGACTCACCCATTTGATAATGACAGAATAGTCTATTGGCATACATGGGTTAATACGAAAACCACTCTCTGGAAACAAGATAGAAAATCTGTATTGTTGGTACAACTCGCAACTTTACTGTAGACTCTGTTTTGGGTCGGCTTCGGGTCGCACCATCTCCACTAGCCAGGATTACTAAGTCCACTTTTTGACATAGGCAACAAAGTGGACATAGTACCCTTGGCTAACGAAGATGCTGTCGCATATGTTTCATGTCGATCTAGCCTACAGGTACATCGATTCTAAATGATTTGACGAACATATAGATAAAATGAAAACAGCATTTTCTATTTAATGCCGTTGGTCATTTTAGCGTCTTACAATGAAAGTGGGTAGAACATGTGAATAAAAATTCAATCGAGTATTTAATCGAATATTTAAAAAGAGTTTTATGCCAATGAGGGGACTTTATGGCGAAAGAGTGCCATGCTGATTATCAATTTATAGAAAACCTATAAGCTTGACATTTTTTTTTTCAGTAAACTCAAAACATGTTGCCACTATTCCTTGGTATAGCGGGTACCAGCGGTATTATTTTCATATTTCTACGCTACTTTTGGCCTGGGCTCGTGCTGGACTGGATTTATATACGCGCCAGGAAAAGAATTTTAGACTTTGTTGCGAAACATATGGAAGCAAAAAATTTTCTCATAGATGTTTTTGAGGATAAAGTCTCAGAGAACCCTTCAAAGACCTTCTTGATATTTGAAGATAAGAAATATAGTTATGCGGAAGTGGACACAATGGCAAACAAGGTTGCACGTGCTGCTTTAGAAATTGGGTTGAAGCCGGGAGACAATGTGGCAGTGCTATTGTATAATGAACCAGTTTTCGTCTGGACCTATCTTGGTATGTTACTTTTACACTGAAATACTTAGATTGACAGCTGTATCATTTTGTAGTATCGGCATAAGACTCAAGGTGGTTTAAATATTCATAAAGCCCCGAGACCGCTAGAAACATGTAAGGTTTGAAATTTAGAGTGGGGTGCTAGACAGGCACAGGATTTATCTGTTAAGCTGTGCAATTTTGAAATGGCTAAATTAAATCAGCATACTCAAACAGTTTTACACAGTCTCATAATTTAAATTTTCGCGAAAATATGAGCTTTATCGGGCTTGTAAAAGCGAAAACTATTCCGATGCCATTTAAATAAATGATACCAATGAAATGAAACAGTCGAGAATGATACATGTAAAAAAAAGTTGAATTCAACTATTCAGGAAGAAAATACTGTTTTATAAGAACAGTATTTCATGTTTTCATGAATTTCATGTCACCAGCTTACGTTCACTTCCATTGTGCAAGGGCGTTTTAAGTATCAATTTCAATCTGCAGTTGCTTAAGTTGTATGCCCCCTGCATAACTTAAGTAACAGAGAAGCGGTCAAAACTTAGTTACCATAAGAGCAAGTAGCTTCAGAGTTGTAATTTTGGCATGCCTTTTAAATCTGCCTTAAGGTGTCTGGATACACTTCCATGTTTTTTCGCCATTTTATAAAGGTAGACAGCTTCTGTGATTTCCTGTTAGCTTTCCTGAACAATAACGACAAAGGCATTCCAAAAATAGGGTCTACTGTTAATGGAAAGACATTGCCCCTGGAGGAGAAAAGCCAAGCCTGAACCCTCGAGTTGTTATGGTAGTGACAATATGGCATCATTTATATCTGCGAGGGCATACACTGTATGCCGGGCTTACTGGTTAAGGTCTATGGATAGGTATAAACCTCCATGTTTGTCCGCCATTTTTACAAGGGGAAACAACGTTTGTGGCTCTGTATGCTTCACTGGACGACTAGTCCCTTCTCAATGGAAGGCAGCAAATTCTTCCCTTGAAAGGGAAGAATTCGTTGCCGTCCATTGAGAAGAGATCTCAGGGTTGCGTAAACTTTACCATGATCAGCTTTATTGTGAACGTATTACGAGTCCATGCAACACAAAGGCCTAGGCAATCATACAAAAGAACTCATTCTTGAATTTGGTTTCAGGTCTTTTGAAGGCTGGTCTAAGAATAGTATTCATCAACTACAACCTCAGGTCACGGTCACTTGCTCACTGCATCAACTGTAGTGAGACAAATTATCTTATTGTTGGGGAAGGTACGTAACTGAGTATGAGAAGTAAACGTTACAATGTCCATCAATATTTAAAGTGCTTGTATTAAATGAAAGCACGGCAAATGACTGCCCGATACCCAGTCACTGCAAAAATATTTCACCTGTCGATTTTTCCGTGAATTTTCTTTTTCTTTTTGGGCCCATTGCAGGGACAGACAACTGCCATAAATCAAAAGTTTCGTCATGACAAGAAGCTTTCATTCGTTTGCTGTTCATAAAGTGTTTCATCTTTTATATTTAAACTTTAGTGATTTATCCCCGTACAGGGACAGAAATTTCCTTGGACAAAATATGAACTCCACACGGAGCTTTTATCACTCTGATCATTTATTATAATTTTCTATAGGCTAAAAACATTTTTCGGACACTGACAATTGCCGTAACTCTGCGTAACTCTGCCAGAAATTATCAAATTTGCCCGTTTGCAATCGCAAGCGAGACAGGTACAAATCTATGCAAAATCTGAACGAAATCGTGAAAAAGTACTCAAGTAAATGAACAGAAACGAAGTGCGGACGGACGTACGTACAACGGACGAACAAATGGAGGGCCGGAGTGAAAACACAATATCCGCCGTTAACGTTTTACGTAAGTCTAGTCAATATCTTTTCATAAACACCTAATAAAATGTTTTAAACAATTTAGATCAGCTCTGACTTTAGTTTAGATCTTCCTCTTCTCAGATATTGCTGTCCAAACATTAATACAAGGATGTACGTGTGTCGCGATATGTAGCATATTAACGGATGTTTAGTTCCCCTTTAAGGAGCCTGCATTGGTCTATATTTTCCTTCAATTTTACCAAGGGAAATGACTTTAACGACTTCCTGTTTGCTTTCCTGGATGACAAAGCCCTTCCAGAAAGAGGACCACTCTTAAAGGAAAGAATTTGCTCATGAGGAGCAAATTCTTTTCTTTCAGAGTTGATCCTCACTGAGAAAGGAAGCAAAATGAAAGTTACAAAACTGCTTCCCATCACAGTGTACCAATTTTTCTTAAAAGGTGAAGCTCTAATTGATGCCGTTCAAGAAGTCCTTCCTGAAATCCCGTCAGTTTTGGTTTATCTGTATGGTCACACAAGCGATCTGAAGTCACCGTCATTCAATTCCTTTGGAAACGTGATAGACCGGGTTCCGGATGGACCGATCGATAAGGCGGTACGGGATCACTTGACTTACGAAATGCCAGGAATTTTCATCTTCACATCTGGCACTACAGGTTTGTTGCAATGCATATTTCCTGTTTCTTTAAGCTTTTACAGTGACACATGTGATCTTGCTATATGAGACTTTGGCGAGTTTCATAATTTTCGTATCAAATGACATGGAGCTTAATATTCTCTTTATTATAGGACCAATTTGTAGTTTATTGTCCCCGCCTTTTCAAAGAAAAGCGTGGGGGCATTGTATTCCGCTTTTCGTGGGTCCGTGACTCCGTGCTTCCGTCCCCCTTAACAATAGGTATATTTGAGCCGCGACGTGACAAAACCAACAATGTGGTTGTGCGCCCAGCGCAGACTCAGATCAGCCTGGGCATCCGCCCAGTCTGATCAGAGTCTTCGCTGTCCGCATGGAGGTAGCTTAGACCCTTAGCTACCCTTTGGGCACTTAACGAAGAGTCTGGTCAATTTGTGCTGCTGCCCAGGCTGATCTGAGTCTGCGCTGTCCGCACAACCACATTGTTGGTTTTGTCGTGTCGCGGCTCATATGCACAACTCCTCCTACAGTTTTTCATGAATCATTCTGAAACATTACAGGCTCCTTTTTCATTGTATGTAGATGAACATGTGTCCTAGGGTTATTGTCAACTAATTTTTATGACTGTTTTCGCTTTGCGAAGTCGTTTTTCAGCACCAGAAGACCCTTTGAGTACATACCTTGTGTGCGCAACTCCTCCTACAGTTTTTCATGAATCGTTCTGAAACTTTTCAGCCTTATTTTTCATGGTCTGTAAATGTGCATATTCCTTTGAGCTCATTGTTAAATATTCTTACCACTTATTTTGCTTTGCAAGCTCAGTCATTTTTCAGCATCAGAAGACCCCTTGAGTACATACCTTGTGAGTGCAACTCCGCCTACAGTTATTATGCCCCCAACTTTGAAAAAGTTGGTGGGGTATATTGTTTTTGGCTTGTCCGTCCATGCGTGAGTGCGTACGTCACGCTTCTTCATACCTACTATAACTTTGGAACCCTCCAGCTAGGGTCTTGAAAGGACCTGGTATAATACCAGGTCCTTTCATATATGAATTCCTCCTGGAAAAATAGCTGTCAGTGTGCAATAAACACGTTCATGCATTATAATTGATCTTGGTTTGTTCAAGGTTTACCTAAACCAGCAATAATAGACCAGGCTAAATTGTTGTGGTCTGCTAGCAGTTGGAACTCTTTTGGGATGACAGAAGATGACGTCGTATATGAAACTCTCCCGATGTATCACTCCGCCGCACTCATGGTGGGATTCGGGAATACCGTCACTAAAGGTATAGTAGATCTTCAGTATAACACTACCCACTATAATGCCATTTTTGGATATAATGCTACCATACTGGACTGGCACTCACTGAGTTTAAACTACAAAGGAATATTAAGCAAATGAGCATATGCTCATTTGCCTGATTTTCATTTGTAGATAACGCCATGCGCTTATGTTGCAGTACTTTTCTATGGACACTAGACACAGCGCCGTAAGAGGACTATGCTGTATATTTCTGGCGTCCGATTTGCAAAACAAGAAAACATAGCTACGACATATATTTGGGAATAGGGAAGACTCCGAAGCAAGGCTACCCAATCGTGTTGGCCAAGGGATCTACGCTCTTGAAATCAATGGGGTGCCGTTTTACTATTTCTTTCCTATTTATAGATATCCATACTTTGCGTAACAGATATCCATAATTCAAATAAGTGATATCCATGATTCGGCCCATTTATTGATGTCACTAATTCGTTTAATGGATATCCATAATTCGAATTAGTAATATCACAGACTCAAATTATGGATATCTATAATTCAGTCCGATTTAGGGATATCACTTTATCGAATTATTTCTACCACTAGTTTGAACAATGGATAGTCTTATTTCTCCTCTCTAAGAGTTGGCCACATTGAGAAGGAGAGTAAAACTGAAAATGGCAGAGTTACGTCGCCTGAAAGCACATCCTGTTTTGAATGTTCATCGTTATATATACTGCTCACTTTTTTAAAAGAACACTATTAACCCATTCCATTCGGGATACCCCTTAAGGGGTATCTGAGCAAACAGTCTGGATCTAGATCAGGCCCCACAAACGTGGGGCCCGATCTGAGATCCAAACTGTTTGCTGCCTAGACATCATTTCTACAAGAGTAAGTTAGACCAATATTGTCAAAATATTCTTGATTTTTGATGCAAACGACAATTTCAGCAGACAACAAAAATACCCAGAATGCAATGGGTTAACACTTGTGAATAGGTTAGGCACCAACATCTTTTGTAGAGTTTAATATAAAACTTATGGAAATTATATACAGTGCTCTATCAAATATTTTGAGTAGTGTATTTTCAAATTCAGGAGCAACAATTGTTCTAAGGAGTAAGTTCTCAGCTTCACATTTTTGGGAAGACTGTCGGAAACATCACGTGACCATATTTCAGTATATAGGCGAGATATGCAGGTATCTAGTGGCTAGGCCAAAGGTAATAAAACGTTTAATGTTGTATTTTTTTCTTTACTTTTTGTTTCACGCTGCTTCACCGATGATCATGATGTCTTTACAAGTAATGTAATGTTACAAGTTCTGTCTGGTAACTTCCCGTAGTTGATTAAAACCAGTGCATATTGAATTATACATATATAACAGTTAGAATTCAAATAACAGTTGATAGGAATGGCAACAAAATCAAGTGACGAGAAAGTGAGATATTTCAGTGATATGATTACATCATTTAACCACTTGCTTGCAATATCTCACTCATAGCATTGATCGATTATGTAATTACGCCCTTGCAATGTAATTGCGTCCGCGCAATATCTTGCACATGGAATGTTGGCTTATTTTCGCCTACAATATTGTAAATCGGGTATTTTGACATACGGATTATGATAATTTTTGTACTTTTGCAGGCCGATCCATTCTTGCAAATTGAATGCAGTTTGGGGTTAAGGAAAAAATTTGGAATCTTTGATTGCACAAAAATATACATTATTGTTATTACAGGACAAAATGGATGGCGTACACAAAATAAAATATGCGTATGGCAATGGTTTGCGTCAAGACATATGGGCGGAATTTCAAGAAAGATTCAAAATACCACAGATAGTAGAATTCTACGGCGCAACAGAGAGTCCTTTGTTGTTTCTTAACGTCACAAACAAACTGGGAGCATGTGGAAGGTCATCACCAATGACGGTAATATCCTAGCGGACACACACATCTGAAACAACGGTGTATCAATGTTCAGAGCTCCAGATAAGAGGGGGTATTGAGGATAATTTAAAGATAATTTTTTTTTATTTCTTAACGAAAACATATGTTGTGACCCCTCATTAGAACCGTCTCGACGAGACGGTTCTAATGATGGCTCACAAAATATGATTTTATGGAGAAATATGGATAATTATCCCTGAATTATCTCTGTTACTCCTTCTTATCTGGAGCACTGAATGTTGCGTCAACGTTGTGAGCCAGCTGGAAGTTGTTCTTCATGATAGTGACTGTAGTAAAGTGGGCCCTCTTCACAACGACGGCATTTGTCCCCCCCCCCCCCCCCCCCCAACCGCCCACAAAGGATAAAAAAAAACACGCGGTAAACTGAATTTGCTGTTATAAAGAATGCATATTTAGAACAATAAAGCCATTTTGTGCAAACCAAAGTGACGTTATAAAGAAGTTTGCTGTTATAATGAGTGCCGTTGTAAAGAGGGTTGACTGTACATGTATTCTTAGATGTTATTTTTCATTAAGATTACACACGGCCGCTCGAATTGTTGTGGTGCATGTTTGCGGGGACGAATTGATAAAAATGGTAACAAGCTCTGCTCAAGATGCTGACCGTACTTTTCCCTTCTTTGGTGCGACCGTTAAGATATTTTTCCTCTGCAGTGACGCTAAACTCCTAAAGTTAGAAGCTGGTGGACTGTTAGTTTTATTTTTAGATATTTCTGTCACCGCTTTATTTGCAATACAAATCTGTATTAAGGCGAGTGAATACATGAGCCGCGATATATAAAGCACACTGATTGGCTGCTTTCGAGCATGTGCTCGGAAGCAGCCAATCAGTGGGCTTTATTTTGAATTTTGAGAATGTACTCAAGTTTTATAACCTCCGGGCCAGAAAAATAGTCTTGTTAATATCAGCTGAAATACATATGAGTGTAATGCCTAGCGTCTAATAAATGGGTTCTAGACTAAAAGCGTAGACCTAGTTCACAAGCGTCTAGTAGACCAAGGCGTCTGATCAGGACACAGGCTGATTACCATTGATACAGGAATTCCTGAAAAAAGCTTATTAAATTCAGGTATAAAATTGAACACTCCTTATATTGAAACGGAACTATCCGTATTGTGAGATGGAAGATTCCACTATGCATAAATGGGAAAAAGATCAAAACAAAAGCTCTTGTTTCAGAGGAAATATCTACCAGCGACTTTTGTCAAGTTTGACCTGGAGTCACAGAGCCCTGCCCGGAATAAATCAGGAAGATGTATACCAATTCAACCAGGTTTGTGGACTTTTCTAATGTGTATGGGTACACCTGCATGCTTCCAACCAGTTTGATAAACTTCTTTGACTTCCTGATTGCTTCCCTGGAAGACGACGGACTTCCCAGCGCAATGTACAATCGGCAAACCTCGGATGATTCCGTATCCTTCATCAAGGATACGGAATCATGCGAGATTTTCCGATTATCAAAATGTGGTATGCTCTTCCAGAAAGAAGTTGTAAAAGCAAGGAGAAAAATTCTCAGGAACTGACACAATTCAATCCCAGATCCAACCAAAGACACCACGTGGGAAAGAGACAACACAAAATTAGTCAGCACCAAAGACAACACCAGCGGCAGCCATGTGAACATGTAATACATATATATCCTACAGTTGCCTAACTTTGCAAAATAAATATCATGCGCTAATTATATTGGTTAGAAAAAAGTTTCAGGCCCATGGGAAGTGACTGTCATATGGAAATATTTCCTTCCTTCTCAACGGAGCAAATTCTTTCCTTTAAAAGTTATTCTCCTTGGATAATTTGTTCACACTCCCAATGAAGCTAATTTCAGTCTGCTAGAGTTATCTCCCTCGCAACAATAGCTGCAAAACCATAGTGGAGAACACAGCCAAACTTAGACTGGTTCTCTCCCCTTATAGCTACGCATATCGCATATTGGGACAGGAAATGACTAATCCAAACGGTCACATATCTGACCGTGAGATCTAGCGAGGGTTCATGCGATAGATGTTGTAGCTATAACATCAGGAATTTCACATGGGTCTAATATAAATATTTACAATTGATATTATAATGCATGTAATGTTTTTTTATGGCAAAAATATTGTTTTTAAAACATAACCACGCTGTCAGGTCATTGAAGAGTAGCCATGACGCGTCATGACGTAGATCCGATACAATTTTGAATGGACCAATCTAGCAAATCACATGGCCAGGTGACGTAATGATAACCCGTGTATTTATCGGCTCGAGAAAACCCGAAAGGACTCGATTTGTTATACGGCATATGAGTGGCGGACCAATCACAGCCCACGAAAGACTATATCGGACCAGTTGTCATAAACATCGACAACTTGGGACCAGTTTAAGCCAAACTCCGAAAGGGAAGTAATCCAAAAGTAATTTCCATTGCAGGTGAAGTTGGACTGTTACTATGTCCGCTTACTCCACAAGGAAGACAGTTTCGAGGCTACCTTGGGCGGAAAGAAGCGACGGAGAAGAAGATTCTGAGGGATGTTTTTCAAGAGGGAGATAAATACTTCGACACCGGAGACTTACTGAAACTTGATAAAGATTACTATGTCTATTTTAATGACCGCGTTGGCGATACTTTCAGGTGATTTTTGGTTTCATTTCCTCTTTACCACCTCTGGTTAACTATGTATATACAAGGGCTGTTACGAAACGAAAAAACTGTTTCAAAACGAAAAAAGAGTCATGGTTACCAAACGACCTGGTCATCAGGTCGTTTGGTAACTATGACTCTTTTTCGTTTCGAAACAGCTCTTTCTAGCTCTTTTTCGTTTCGTAACTTCCTTGAAAACATAGTTAACCAGGTGTGTTACATTTCACTGTCAACGGATTCGACAGTATTGGACACAAATGCGATTGAAATCTGTATCTTTCATACGATCCCAGCCAGACTGGTTTAGGCCGTATGACGGTTCTTTAATACGTAAGGTGAATGGATACACATCCGTGCCTTTTCTGTCATTTCCATTAAGCAAAGGAAGTTTTGTGGCTTCCTGTTTGCACCCATAAATGCTGAAGCTCTTCTAAATATGGGTCTGCTCCTAAATGAAAGATTTTGCTCCTTAAGTTTCACATATATGCTCTCGGATAGCCACAGTTTGAATACCCAGTAATTCTAGTGCACCACTAGCGGACTGTGTAACACTAGATATTAGACTGCAAGCGATCAGTTATTTTATAGTCTCCTAATTAACATGCCAAGTCTAGACATTGGCACCCTACCCAATAGGCATAAAACATTTTAACTTCACATCAACAGCCATGGAATGTCATTGTGTAATTGTTGTATGCCCATTTGGCTTATATCGAGGTATATGGGTTTACCACTGATGCTTGAATACACATTTTAATCAAAATAGTAGTTTCTCTGAAGGTAAACCCGTTTAGCAATGGGAGTTTGATGCTTGAATACACATTTTAATCAAAATAGTAGTTTCTCTGAAGGTAAACCCGTTTAGCAATGGGAGTTAGCATACTCTTTTGAAAGAGCAAATTTCTTCTGTGAAGGTGTTTACCATTTCAGAGGAAACAGCTCTGCCATATTCAATTTTGTCTCCCACCTAAATGAAAATTAACTTTCAACGGAAAGAAAATCCCCCACTCCCACCCCAACTGCAAATTCCTTCCTTTAATACAACCAAACATCTCGCTCTTGCTTTTGCTCCAAAATGTTTTTCAGTTTCTGAAATTGTTATGGTCTTTTTTCCCTTAAATTTTATATACTCTATTCAAAATTTTGTTTGAATATATATACTGTATTTCTTGATTTTCCTCACTTTCTTCTTTTCATCGTTGTAGCTGTTATTGTCTTGTTTTTGTTTATGTATATGTTCTTTTTTGTTCATTAATTTAACCACAGGTCATTGCTATTCATTTGTCACATTCATTTTTGCTCATTGTGCTACAAGGAGATGAACTAATAAGCAGTGATTGCTTCCGTTCCCATCCTAACTATTCGTACTATTTATGTGTAATATGTATATGAAGAAGGGAATAAAATATGATTAAACCAACCAGATTTTGAAGGGCTCTATTGTATAGGGAAGTAAACAGAGAAAGTTGCAAAAGCTGCTACACTTTGTAAGAATGGCGAAAAACATGGCGTTGAAACCATGCATCTTACGAGTAGTCCTAATAAGAACAGTGTAAAATGCTTCCATGTCAAGCATATCCATTCGAGACCCGGATACAGACCACCATGTACTCGTGGGGCTCTGGATAACTGGTTGGGTTGTGAGGTGCCGATATATATAAGTGAAGGGAGGGGGGGGGGGGGGGGGGGAAGGGAAGGAGGTTGAAAATATATGACATAATTACGGCTCAATTTGATAAGAAATTTTGATAATGTCTTTTTTGCCTTGAAACATATGCTGCGAATTCTCATTAGAATCACCTCGTCGAGGCGATTCTAATGAGATTTCACAACATTTATTTTAATCTAGTCCCAAAGATAAACTATCTCAAATGTCATCAGATACACCTTAAATTCTGGAGACCTTCTTATTTCACATAACACAGAGGTCCAGATGGCGGGGCTGAAGCCTCCAAACCCACCTCCTAGCCCACCACTGGATCCGGGGCTGTAGAGGCCCCATTCACCTGAAAGTGTATGGCTTTTCTGCTAATTTATTCAAAGGTAAAAGACTATAATCGTAACCTATGATTCGCTTCCCCGGACGATGAAATTCTTCCAAAATGGGACCTAAGGAAAAGAATTTGCTCATAGGGAACAAACTTTTTTCTTTAAGGGTTTATCCCGTTGGAGTGGGAGATGAAAACAGAAATGGCAGATTTGATTTTCTTTAAAAATGCACCAATTTCCTTTAATATTTTTGCAGATGGAAAGGCGAAAATGTGTCCACAACAGAAGTGAGCAACGTAATTACTGATCTTGATTTTGTACATGATGCTAATGTATACGGAGTTACGGTGCCAGGTACATGTTTTCACTTCTTCACGTTTCTCGTAATGTTTTTAGTCGTCTTCCACTATCAGTATTTTCAAAGATGCCATGCCACTCACTTCACAAGCTCTACTCGTCTCTACTGCTCTCAGTAATGCTGCAAGGTCCATACTTGTACATGCCTTTTTTGTCTCGCCATCTTTTATGTTATCTGCCACTTCTGATCCAATGAGTTTCGTAGGGCATTGTGACGCACGCATGCGTGTGCGTGAATTTGTCGCTTTACGTCCACGGTAAACAGCTATGGTCATGTCGGAACGTTTGTGATGTACGCAAGTCTTAAAATACAATTTCTGTCTGTATGCTTCAATTGACCGTGGGGAAAACATCTATAGCTTTGCCCAGCTTGATGGGCACTGCCTGGCGTCCTATAGGCAAATCTTAGTGCAGATCAAATAAGACGCCACAGAACGCGGCGTCTAATCAGGGTCTGCGCTCTTTGTACAAAATTTACAGCTATTTAGGTGAAGATGATAAAATACAATACATAAACAGAAACCCCTAAAATGATGAATTGACTCAGGCAATAATTTTTATTTGAAAGGGTAGAAGACTTAGAGAGCACTCGGCATAAATGGATTAAACAGTAATGCAGTAATGCTGTCTCTGTGAATGAGTCTGAAAATCCTTCGGTGGCACCGAATCTTCTAAACAGTACCTACGTGATAAAAGACACTTCATAAAAGAGAATTCATTCTGTTCTTTATTTGTATTAATTAACTAAGTCCGGTTCTCAAAACGATGAAAAAGGCGTAGCTGCCTATACGTAAATACGCAGGTTTGTATTGATATTTTGTCAAAGTGACAAAATTTTAAGACACACCTCCGTATTTGATCAAATTTCAACACACACCTGCATATTTGATGATGGTGAAACTTTGTAAATTGGACAAGATTTCAATAATAACTGCAAACAGATGCAGCTACATGAAGTATCTTTTGGGCTTAACTCTTATTCGTGCACTCAAGGGCTATAAAACATTATTGTGCGTAACATTTAATTACACCTAGTTACGCCCCTGGATGCTCCCTATGTGGCTCAAGGGAAATTATTTAAGATGCGCCTCCTGGCACCGACTCTGTCAGTTTCCTCATCAGGTCAAAGAGGAAAGCCTATTTGGGTGGTCCTTCTGATCTTTACTGGCTGCTTTGTGATTTTACGCGATGCCGCCATGTTACAAAGCAAAAGCTGTGACATGATGTCAGATCTAATTTAAAAATGCATTCAAAATAGAAACGTGCGACAGATACTGGCCGGTATTTGCCTGGCGCCTGGATATACAAATGTAGCCACTGAAATGCTGTGCGAATCGTAGGTGCAAGAAAATGGTTTAATGTTTAAGATAAATGATACAGAGACACAGACACGGACGCTGGACACGAACAGTGTGCATAAAGCATTATTACAATGCACTTTCGAATGTAACGCGACGTCTGATTGGATAACGCCAAAAATTTACAACAGTATGTCCGGAAACCCGACGTCATTTAAGAAATTTTTACACTTGCCACTGACTTCCCATAGGCAAACCGTATAGAGCAACTAGCTTCATACATCGATGAACGACAGTTGATCATGTGACGTTGTCGTCAAGCGACGTCTAAGGTAAACAAACTTCTTGATTGGTCCACGTAACGTTCAATTGACACCACGTTATGGCGACGGCTGTTAAACGTAATGACCGAATACGTCGTTTCTGCCTTTTCTTCGACGCATATGTTGCCTATTCTACACTAAATTACCACGAAAACAGCACAGGAAGGGTCTAAAAATAAAGTGTAAATATAAGAATAAAATTTTGATTTTTCAGCGTTCATCGTGTGAAGAAGCAGTGGTCGTCGCTAAAATTCTACAAAAAGCGCTTAATTGAAATTTGATTTTTCAGCGTTCATCGTGTGATGAAGCCAGACGGCGGAGCTAAAATTCCATGAAGCGCCAAGCCAAGACGTTTGTTTACTTTAGACGTCGCTTGACGACAACGTCACATGATCAACTGTCCTTCATCGGTGTATGAAGCCAGTTGCTTTACCTATGGGAAGTCAGTGGCAAGTGTAAATATTACGTAACATCGCCTCCCAGGTTTTACGTCGCTGTAAGCGTTTGCTATGGGTGGAAAGTATCACACTTTGAAAAGTGAAAATGTGAAAAATGCATTAATGGGGATAGCTGTATTTGGGGACGTAAATCGTCGGTTTTATGGTCGCAAATTGCGTTTTACAGCTGCGCGTCGCCGTAAAACGAAATTTCCGATCATAAAACCGACGATTTACCTCGCCAAATGCATTATCTTACACGTGGACCTCTTTTTCAGGTGGGGATGGGCGTGCTGGAATGGTCTCACTCCATCTTTCTGATAACGAGGTAGGCTTTTTAAACCAAGCTCAGATGGAGATAATTTCAAAGCACGTGAACAAACTGTTGCCTTTTTACGCCAGACCTAGGTTTCTCCGCGTGCAGAAAGAGTTCAGTATGACGTCAACCTTTAAGCAGCAGAAGATGTCATTGGTACAAGAAGGATTTGACGTTGTGAAAATTACAGATCCTATTTATTTTTACAATCCTGCAACACAAGAATATAAGCCATTGGATTACGTTACGTATTTACAAATAATGGCGGGCAAAGTGCCTTTATGATTTGATTACTTTCTGTTAAATAATAAGAATATTGGAACGACGCCGTGAAACAATCTGACTAGAGATGTTAAGTTCGTTTGCATGTTTAAAATAATGATTTCATGACAAAAATATCAACAGGCGTCGAGCTCATTTCAATGAACTTAGGTGAAATGGGTTTAAAAGTGGCAATCACACTACCCATACCCACGTAAAATCTCAATATTCATTATGGCCGACTTTTTATTCCACCATACTACACTTGTGTGACTAGCCTTCAGGTTTCCGTATTTAAATTTGAAAGTGTTTTAATATAGGTTACCATCATGGATACACATAAGGAGTTTAAATTCTTAACAGTCGTTTACAATATTAATTAATATTAACAATGTGGTTGTGCGCCCAGCGCAGACTCAGATCAGTCTGGGCATCTACCTAGGCTGATCAGACTCTTCGCTAAGCACTTAAAGGGTAGCTAAGGGTCCAAGCTACCTTCATGCGGACAGCGAAGACTCTGATCAGACTGGGCGGATGCCCAGGCTGATCTGAGTCTGCGCTGGGCGCACAACCACATTGTTGGTTTTCTCACGTCGCGGCTCTTATGATTGTTTTCCCTCAGAATCATCCCAGCGGGCACATGACGTCGAAATGACGTCGTACCGACGTCGCATCGACGTCAGTACGACGTTATTTCAATGTCGTGTGCCCGCTGGGATTACAGTCTGAAGGCAGAATCTTTTCGTGTTGTGTGTCATAATTATTTCCCCCCATTCAAATCATCTTTGAACATAAATGATGTGATTACAGTATGGCATATTTTTTATCATTAGTTACAGCTGTTAGTAACGTAAATAACAATTGTTCATATTATAGCCCACTTCAATTTGCATAGAACTTTCTTTACTGTCTTATAAATATAAAAGTCTGACAGTTTTTAAAGAAAGTGGTTCAAATGAGACCTGTTCACACTTTGGCCAATCAGATGTAGAGTTTCATCGCAACCAGTGTTTTAATTAATTTTGATAAAAGTAAAGTTCCTCAAACATGCACACCTCCTCTTCGAATTGGAGAGAACACAGACAGACTCGATGCCAGTAGTTGCAAGTTATGAATTGAGCCGCGACACGAGAAAACCAACAAAGTGGTTGTGTCAGATCAACCTGGGATCCGTTCAGTCCGATTAGACTCTTTGCTAAGCGCTTACAGGGTAGCTAAGGGTCTAAGCTTCTTCCATGCGGACAGCGAAGACTCTGATCAGATGGGCGGATGCCCAGGCTGATCCGAGTCTGTGCTGGGCGCACAACCACTTTGTTGGTTTTGTCGTGTCGCGGCCCTGTTATTCTTTCTCTTGAGTCTCCTGGGGAACATCGTTATGACAACTGGAAGGAAAGAAACTCCCAAAACTTAAGATGATTTGAGACTTATCAAGACATAAAACCTTATGTACTTAATTTTCGTTTTAGTAGTATAAATCTACAGCTTTTAAATTAGTGATAAGATTTCAGCAACCCAACGTCACAGCGGTTTCTTTAGCACTAAAAATTGTGATATTTAGTTGAAGTAAACATTAAAACATGTTAAGGTGCATCTGCATGTTTTCCGCCCATTTTAACGGAGAACAACCTTCGTGACCTTCTATTTGGTTCCTTAGACAACGAAGCCTTCCCAAAAAGGGATCAATTCCTAAAGAAACGAATTTGCTCCTACGGGAGTAAATTCTTCCCCTATTCTTTTCCCATTTGAGTGGGATCAATTCTTAAAGATATTGCACTCCGCAGTTTTATAGTCATGTTTTGCACTACAGATTACATGTAATATTGCATTTTGTACTAGTAAACAGCAAGACAAAGCCGTTGAAGATTTAAATTTCATAAAACAAACTATAAATTGTAAGATTGAATATCTGTTAGAGCAATTGTGAAGACCTACTTTCAGAGCATCCTTCTGTTTGAAAGACTTAGAAATACTTTATATCAGAGAGAGAGAGAGAGAGAGAGAGAGAGAGAGAGAGAGAGAGAGAGAGAGAACAACAACAACAACGACAAAAAGAAAAAAAAAAGAAAAAAAATGTTTTCAGTTAAAGTTTTAATGGAGAAATAGCACAGCTGTTTGCTAACACTTCAAGTAGGGGAGAGTCGGGTAACTTCGGACAGCGGGTAAATTCGGACACTGACATTGTTTCCTTTATATGTCTGTTGTTAGGAACTAAAACAAAAATAAACTGGCCAAACAATGAAATTCCTGATGAGACGGCTCATTATGAGCCGTCTCATCTGGATTTTCACTGTTTGCAATGGTATGTCCGAATTTACCACCATGTCCGAAGTTACCCGACTCTCCTCTACTGTTGATGCATGACGCTTGCCCTTGAAAGTAGCATTCGTCCATCTACAAATTCTAACAGAAACCGGGTCATTTAGATCAAACTTTATTTTCTAAGCGGCAAAGTCGTTTGTTTGAATGATACAATGGCCAACTGTATTGGGATGACATGAACTACCTGCTTCTGAAAAAAACTACCTGAGTGCTTCTGCTGATATTTTGTTGCAGGAAGCATATTTGTACCAACTATTGTTTATTAACTTATAGTAATACAGTACATACGGCAAAAGCAGTCCGCATAATACCGGTCATAAACTAGGCTTATTCAGACAAACTCGGCCAATGCAAGCCAACTCGGCCAATACAAGCCAAACTCGGCCAATACAGGCGAAACTCGGCCGATAAAACTCGCCCAATATCAATGACGTCAAACTCGGCAAATCTCATTGAACTGAATTAATAAAATTGTCATTAATCCATTAATGCCTAGCGCCCCAAAATTGGGATATATGCAAACAGTGCAGACCCAGATCAGATGCCGCAAACGCGGCGTCTGATCAGGGTCTACACTTTTTGCATACGACAAATGGGTATTTTTCCTCAAAATAACTGAACAAACAAGTTTAGCTTTTGAAAAAGCTTGAGAGGTTATCCCTTAGCAAATGAATCTATAGGATGCAAGTGGTAAAGCAGAAAATTGGCAGCAATACAAGTTAATTTTATTGTATTCTTGGATTTGTTGAAGCTGTTGGTAAGTGGCGAGTTTGACAGCTTTTTCTTTTTGTCTAGTGATTGCTCGTAACAGGTGAGCTTCAGTGCTATTAACTTTTGTTAAATGACCTGTACTGATTAGTAATGTCTCTTCGTAAGTGGACTGTACTCTGTGGCAAGTGCTTGTATTAGGTGAGATTCTTGTATAAGGCGAGATGAAGTGTTCAGGAAAAGCTTTACAGCTCATGTCTTGGCAATGCAGGAAGGGATCCTGCAGCTGGGTGCACCAAACTATTGGAGCAAATAACGGTAAATAGTGGAACCTGTATTTAGCGTTAATCAAGTAGAACTTGTACTGTTGAGTGATAACTGAACTTTCAGGTAACTGTTTGTAAAGGGTGAGACAAAGTGTTTTAAGATATAAGGCATAAAGATCATGCATTAGCGATGTTGGCGAGAATCCTGTAGCAGGGTGTGCCAAATGTAGAAGTACCGGAAAATAGTGGGACTTGTATTTTAGCAAAAGGAAACGGCGTACATATAAGCGTTAATCAAGTAGAACTTGTACTGTTGAGTGATAACTGAACTTTCAGGTAACTGTTTGTAAAGGGTGAGACAAAGTGTTTTAAGATATAAGGCATAACGATCATGCATTAGCGATGTTGGCGAGAATCCTGTAGCAGGGTGTGCCAAATGTAGAAGTACCGGAAAATAGTGGGACTTGTATTTTAGCAAAAGGAAACGGCGTACATATAATCGAGTACGAATTCCTATCTTAATATGGTTATCCCTCGGGGATAACCAAAAATCTAAAGATAAACTAAATCTGACACCCCTTAAATGGCAAATGGACTCGTCCAATATATACAGATAGAAGAGTCCACTAGGCATTAATGGGTTAATCAAGAAATTTCGTATTGGCCAATGCAGCAGACCTCGGACCTGTAACTGGGCCAATACGAATTTTCTTGATTAATAACATTATAGTACAAGTTTGTTGAATCTTGTTGTCAGATTAAGTTGATGATCCTACTGTGGTGTCATGATTTTCCAGGAAATGTCGAGAGAGTACTCTACTGTGAGTCAAATGTTTAGTTCAGCTGTCCCCTGGTCAGCCGAAGCTATTAAGCTAATCTGGTACACGTTCAGGGGAGATCTGTGATTTCAACAAATAAAACATCCTTGCATTTCATTTTAGATGGAAACCAAAATTACCTACTTTTGATATCATGAACTTGAATCAATAGTAAAACTACAATGTTTAGGCAAGGGACCCCTTTCTTATACTATATTTATTTACGGGGAACGGGAAAAAGAAATTGTAATTTGTTGAGCGGTATTTTGTGTTTTAAAAACATGTTCCTACTATGTTTTGTGAATTAACCGATACAGTATATGCGCACCAACCCACATCGTATCGCCAAACATTGCCGCTGCACTTCTTTTCAAAACGGTTTGTAAAGACGCTTTTAATGTGTAGCTATGGAGAATTTAAAAATACCGAAGAAAATTGGTTCTCTGAGCGATATAAGGCCTGCTTGGGCCGTTTGGTTGTTATGAGTAAGCGGTGCCTAGAACTAAACTTGAATTCTGACACCAATATTATCTGTTCCTTTATCAAGGAGCTTGTCAGTAAACTTGCAATTGAATTCGAGGTTAACAAAAACAGTTTTGCTGATCCCTCGGACAGGAGCTATAATGCATTTCGTACCTATTGTCAGTTCAAGCATTCCTTTGAAACTGTGGACTGTTGTGAGTTGATCATATTTTTTTCTCGTAACTTTTGTTCGTTCAGCATTTATAAGCTGATTTTTCATCGTGTAGTGTGTGTACAGGCTGATAGTAGTAAAGGCTGTCACTATGGCCACGCCCGTCCGGAGACTAAGCCCGCAGCCTGGGGCAGTCTCGGGCCGGGCGTGGCCATAGATGACAGCACTTAAGTAAGCTTGAAAAGGCTAGTTTGAAATTACTTAGTCTTTTTCATGGGGGAAAGTCTGTGTAATATGGCATAGGAGATGTCGTAAGAGGCTATACAGCAATATGCGTCTACTATGAGTCTCAAGACCTCACTATACCAGAGGCATAACTCTATAGCGTCAGTTGATTGTGTGAGTTGCTGTGGCATACTCTTGTTCATTCTGTTCAATTTCTGAGGCTTTACAGTAATATGCGTCTGCTATCAGTCTCTTGGTCCTGTATCTCAGGGCCTCACTATACCAGAGGCATAACTCTATAGCGTCAGTACTTGTTCTTGGGGATTAATAAAATCTTGTATCTCAAGATTTTAATGTTCTGGACAGAAATTATTTCTTACTAGCCTTCTAAAGCCTGACTACTACATTTGATGACGAGAAGATCTCTACTCCCAGTGTGATTGAACTTGTGAGTATCTAGTGGAAGGCCCACATATCCACACTGAAATTGTGGAGCTGATATGGATGTCAAGTGGAAGGTCCACATATCCACATTGAAATTGTTGAGCTGATGTGGATGTCAAGTGGAAGGTCCACATATCCACATTGAAAATGTGGAGCTGATGTGGATGTCAAGTGGAAGGTCCACATATCCACATTGAAATTGTGGAGCTGATGTGAACGATGTGGAATTGATGTGTATGCAATGTGGATCCACAATGTGGAGTTTCCACGTGTCCACATCTACACATTAGACAAATCGGCTTTCCCTGTCCCATTTCTGACAGACTGACACAATGCATCTCAAAACCTCACTGTTACAATAATAAGAACTAGTAGACCTTGAGCTGACCATAGACCCCCCTCCTCCCCCAGGGGGAGTTTTGTACCCTATAATTTTCTGAAACTACATTATATAAGAAACAAAATGACACATGTTAGCCCTCTGTACGTTGGGGTGTTAACGTATGACGTCAACGTCAATTACACTACCCAAATTTATATATTCATGTTATAATAGAAGATACGCATTGTTGTACACATGCTAGTATTCGCCCTAAATAATGTTGGGTTTTGTCTGCTAGTACATAAATCACTGTTTCAAAGTTATTGACATTGTCAAGGATCAGTTGACTAGCCTGTATAACGTAGTTTACATTGCATTTGACGTTTTTTCCCCTTCAGTGGCTAAATACATGTAATATCAGGAGCAAATTTTAAGAATTTAAGTGTAGCGGAAAGTTAATGTCATATATATGCCTGTTTCAATATTCTATTATAAAAAAGAAACAATCTAAAGTCTTATACTCGTCAGTAGTCACAATAAATATGTAACGTATATAACAAAAAAAAGAAAAAAAGAATCAGACTAAATCTCTGAATTGCTGGACTGAAGTTTATACGTGCTCCATCAATCTTCTTTTATTCATGCCCAGCTTAGATAATTTTGGCAGCAGTTAAATTAGCAGTGGATACATTAAATGGGGACAGAATCTTATTTTTGAAGAATTTAACCTACAAAATGACCAGAAAAGCTATGAAAGCCAACATTAGCTGCATTTTATATTTCAATGTTATCTTTCATTTGTCTTCAGTAGATACTGTTGTATATGTAAATATGAAGAAATGTCAATGTTATGTGTCCTCAAACTATAAAAAAAACCCATCTAATAGTGGATATTTGAAAAACAATCTAACAGTAACATTACGTTACATAATTGTAATATGTCGAGGAATAAGATTTGTGAGTCATCTGTTATCAAAATTTTAGTTTCCTTGCGGTATGAAGTATTTATTGCTGTAGTATAAGCTTACCACTGGTAGTCAGATGGCAAATTTAGCTCTTTGAAATACACAAGAGTTCAGCAAGACGCACATAGATTGTTACAGCTGAAGCAGTTCGACTTTGCCTTCAATTCAGTCTCACTTAAAAGTGACTTCATAAAAATGATTTTTTTTTAATTTTATGCATTAAATGAAGCCTCTTTGCACAGTAACTGCTTTACATGGGTTAGCAAATATGTGTGGCTCCCGTGATCATAACTTATATGTCAATTTGTGATCTACGTGATCTGTTTATGCAGCTCCCGGCCATCAAATACATTACAAAATGTTAACAATGTGAAAATTTAAGGATTATAGAAAGTGACATACTTTATAACGCATACAACATTCTGTCTTCAGTCTGTTCAGGAGTTCTATTTTTCATTATGTTGTTACAAATATTCAAATGGTCAGGTAATTTTGCAAACCCCGTGGTTTTATTCCCACTTGTTGATACTATCAAGGACTAAAGGTGTTACAAAATACAAATTTCAGTCAGACAATTTTCAATAATGTAACAACTAATATTCAGGGGCTTTATACTCTAACAGAATTTAACATATTTGGACAAGGATTATTTGATAAGCAGTAAGATATATATCATAAATAGGCAGTTTACAACCATATTTATTGCTAAAAAGTAAACAATATGGTAATACAAGGTCACGGAGATCAAATCAGAAAGTTACTTAGGTTAGCCCTTCCTTGGTGTGTATAGGTATGCACTATTTTTATTGTTTGATTATTTGCTCTTCAGAAATACTGCATTACTAGTTAAGGATATCGGAAATGGAGAATTCATAAACTCTGAATAAATACGTTGTATACGTTACTTGTTTGGTCTTTCTTTTTTTCCCAATATTATACTGCAAAGCATATAACTACAGTGTAGGCAAATACATTCTGAAGGAGAACAACTAAGATTTGCTCATAAATATCTGAACAGCGATGACCAACATTAATATATTCTGTCATTTTCATTTGCCATATTATTATGTGTGCAGAGCTACTGGAACATTGTCGCTGAAAAACAAAATCATTTTGTCCAACTAAACGTGTCTTTATGTTCTTTTGTGAATAGATTCTTTAAGAGATGATTGAGTGTAGTTTGACTCTTTAGGAGATGGTTGAATGTAGTTAGACTTTAAAGAGCAAGAAACAAAAGCATAGAAATATATATCATCTTAAACACTATAGCATTTATAGATAGCTACAGTATACTAGTTTACTGCCAGTGTCTCTTTTCTGTATTAAATATTTCTTATACTATTCTCCCAAACTCCTGGTTGACACATAATTGTTAGTTACATAAATGAACTAAGTAAAGCAATGTATTGACACTACTATTAATTATTTTCAAAAGTTTGTTTTGTTTCTTAAATTGTAACTCAGCAATGTTGTTTTCTCTGGTAACGTAAAATATACAATAGTCTTACAAAAGTAAGTATACGCTGCCAGCAAATATCTACATAAGCTTTATTTGGCCAAACTGTATTTGGCTTAATCCTTTAAACTTCAGGTTACTGTTCTGCTTGAAAGATTTCAGTGTGCACGTAAAAGCTATAACAAATCATGTCAATAAACAAGGTGGAACTCCAGTTTGCATTGTTGATTACTGATTTTTTTATAGTTTTAAACTAAACACGTCAAAACCGCTTAGCTTTTAATGGTATCAAACTGATTGCATATCATTTTATTCAAGCCCTATATGCAAAATCAATGCTGGCTTTTAATAGCTGCGGCTTTATCTTTTGTGAAGTATTTTTGATTTTATTTTATTTTTATTTTTTTGGATTTTTTGGATTTTTCAGCTGTATATAACAAAATTTCAGGTATGTTACTGTGTTTAGAACTCAAATGTACAATTAGTAAAAGAAACAAACTGGGCAATGCCATTATGACATACTTTTATCTTTGATATGATAACAAAGTAAACAGCAAAACCCGTTTTACATGTGCAGAATATGTCAATGCCCTTAACATTACAATTTGAAGTATACTGTGTTTAATCACGTATAAAACACACCTTATGAATCCCTAAAAGTAATAACTGAGATAAATGTTGATAGGTCCAAGTATACAATATATTATAAGATCACTCAGACTTATATGTGTTATTTAATTAATGTGACAGTGGAAAAAAAACTGATTAAAGGTATTATAATAAAATATTTTAAATGTTAATGTTATTTACATTACTACTAGTAATAGTTTATCATAGAAAATAAACCAGAATGAATTTTTCTTTTATATTAATAGATTCTTTTATGAAGAAACTGCTACCAAAGAAAATAAAATGATTCTATCTTCAAATTATATGATTTTAATAAAAGTGGCCCTGGGTAACGTATATAATTGATCATTATGGACGACTAAAATGCATTCAAAATATTGTTGAACTGTTCCTTGCTGTTTAAATAGGCTGGCATATTCAATATTACCGTTTACTGTTGTTTTCCATTCCAACAGTGTAGTCCAAGCGCTTAAATTATACGGAAAGTGATAATTGTAATGTGGAACATTCATAAGGGGTTACTGTGTTAAACATCCTATTTCTCCCAAAGTATACAAGATAGGATAATAATTTTTGCAGATCTGAAAAGATCAATAAATTTCCTTTAACATATAAACAAACATTTGGTCTAACATGAAAGGAATAACTCACAAAAAGAAAGTATTTTGGATGGAAATTGCAATTTTAATGGAGAGTCAAGAAAAACGTCACGTATACTACACCACGTAGGCTAAAGTGACGTTTCAAACATCATAACTTTTAGCTATTGGATTGTTCTATTAGACTCCATTATAGTTTTAAACATAGGAAAGTGACTTCTATTTTTTATAATTTTTGATAATTTTTATTTTATGTTTATTATTTTAATGGGTAACGTAATGTAACAGGCTGTTACAGCTTAACGCCCCACTCGCCAGAGGGCTAACATGCTGCAAAAAACTTCTTAGATGCTGGTCTTTAAGAAAAGTATGGTCTACAAAACTCCCCCTAGGGGGGGGGGGGGGGGGGTAAACCATATCTGGCTCATGTCCTATAGGAAGGAAAGAACAAATAACAACAGATTAAATTCAGAACAACTTTATTTGTCCCGCTCACCTATTCATTACGACAGACAGAGGATTAGGACCGTCCCTCTGTCTTCGTTTACATAATGATCATTAGTCTTTGGTAGTAAATAAAACTCTTTTGATAGGTTCCACTGCAGTTCTACTATTATCTAAATGATCTCATTGCTTTGCCATCGCTGAAATGGTTAATTTCAAAGTCCTATCAAGAATCAATGTCATTGGGTTTCCTCTTCAACAGTTAAAGTTGGTCTTTCATATTCGTCAAGTTTTCGTTCAAGTACATATCTTCTTTTTTTTCACTGCATACTGCATCGCCTCTTCTTCATCATAGTTTTCATCTTCCTTCAATCTGTGAGCTGTTGATATTACTTTCTTGTGGATAGGATCTTTTCTGAAAGCAGACCCGAGTGCCACGAGGTCTTGATACTTGGTAACCAGCGTTGATCTGTATTTTGGTTTCAGTTCTTCATACGCCATTTCCTCAGCTGATTCAACATCGATGTTAAGTATCTCCTGCATGGTATTTTCCACTGCTTCATCGAACTGATCTTGATTGTCTCTGTAAGTGCTTCTCATTAGTCTATCTCAAGGACTTGTCTTTTGAATTTTCCTGCGTTTGGCTTTCTGTTTTTCCTCTTTACTAGCAGACTCACTGTCTGTCTCGACTTCTGACGGATCTGTATCTGGATCGTCTGAGAGTTTACTATAATCATATTCTCCAAAGATATCATGTCCTTTCATTTCCTTCAAATATTTTCTGTTTGTAGTTACATCTGATGCTTCTGAGATAGTACTTTCTTCGCTGTCAGACATAGTTGTAGTTGCTTTACAAACACCACTGGACAAATGTCTTCTCAGGCTGTCTGGTCTAGCAAATTCACGGAAGCACTGCTTGCACTGGTATCGACCCATTAACGACTGGTTGAAGAATGAAGTTATATCCTTTGACTCTTTCTTTTATAGTCTGCAATAGATATTGAAGAACTTGAGCTAAGTTTGGCAAACCACTGCAAATCTTACATTTTTACCAATTGCATGCAATTTTGTGAACTAAATGATGTAGAACATTGTGAAAAAATGTGTATAATTTAAAATCAGTTTTATTAAATCTGTCAATAATTTAAATACCAACTGAATTCTAACAAACCTACATTTAGAAAACTGATACAAGTTTCCAATGTTACTCAATCATCATAGCATTAAACAGTGACTGACACTTTATTTCATTGTTTTTAACTCCAGCTTGTTCCCTGTCTGTCTGTTGATATCTTCTTTAGCTTCACTACGTCTATGACATTTCTCACCCCCAGAAACATTCTTTGTCCGTCTGGAACCTCTTACTTGTGTATGTATCCTTTGAGTTTGCGTTGTTTTTCTTTCTCCTCACGACATAATGAACGAATTTCTGCTCTGCATAGTCGGCAATACTTTAAAGGTCTACCCTCTCTGAGCCTTTTGTCTAAAGCAGTTGATAATCGTTTCATGAGGTATCGAATCTGTCCAACGGTAGAAGGATTTCTTTTTCTTTTTTGTGCAACAGGAATGACTGGCAAGCCTGAAGATTTAGAAGTTAGCCCACAGTGTGCTTTTGTTAGGTTATTGGAACTAACAGACATTCTGCTTTCTCTCAAGATTTTACTTGAAATGGTGACGTTTATAACAGTGTGTTGTATTTATACTCATTTTGTGTGTTTTTTCTTTTATTTAATTCGCCGCCTGAAATGTAATTTAATTAAAGTCTTTCCAGAGCTGAACTAAATATCTTTACCGGTATCACCTTTGATACTGATATGAACTTGATCAATATAAGATTTTCCTACTGGAACATAATGCATGTTGACAAATTCTTTGTGTGACTGCTGAGAGCGTTTTGAATTCTCAAATGGTACAACTCTCAAAATAGGTGCCGTCACATGTATAATCAACTACATCTGAGTACACGTACAAGCGATTATGCAATATATTTAGGTCTACTCCATATTTGAAAGCATATGATTCGTTTTCAATGTTTTTTCTGACATATCCGGGTTAACTCCAAGAGCTTCTCCAAGTGAAGCTGGAAAGCGAATCCTGGCCTGGTTTGGATTTTGTGCAACAACTTTTAGACGATTTGTGCTTTTAACATAAGTAATGCTGATATAAGCATTTATTTGTTTCATTAAAGATTCATGTTTTGTATCTATAACAGATTGCATCTCATCTACCAAATGCTGTGGATAGTTGAAATTTCCTTCAGGAAAAAATAATTTATATTCATGACAGCCCTCTCCACTAGCACACAAATTCTTCGTCGTAAATATTCCTTTAGCATTTAATACCGCTTGGTCCAGAAATGACAAAAAGAAAAAGTTATTGTTTTCTGAAATATTCTTGACTTGAGATGGTGTAATCAGTTCCACCAAAGCAACTTCCCACTTTTCGCTTTCGATATTTATAGGGTGATCTAATCTCACAGTAAAAGAGCTCTGTGAGTTTTGAGGGAAAGTTTTCAAAGAACCATCACTCAGAAGTGTTAGATAGAAGTCCTTCATGATCAAGAGATGAATTATAGCTCATCAAATATCTTTAACTACTTTGTTTTTTTTCTCTTGCTTCTTACTTCTTTCTGTTCAAATCTAGAATGAATTCATATCTGAACACCACACTTATATACCGGTTAGCATTTAGAGTTTCATATATTATTTCACACAATTCTCATCAAGATTATAGTGCAACAAAAATTGTATTATTTATTTCTTGCATGCAAGTAAAGTAAAAAATATGCACTTAAAATTTAGAGAGTGCTGTACAGCACTTTTCCTTCCCCAGTCGGTTACCCTGTACCTGGGAAGCCCTGGCGATTTGAAGCGCTATCTACATGATCACAAGCCCTGAATGTCGCTATGGACAAGAGACCTGCCAGCGGAGGTACCTTTTACGGAACCATGTCGTTCCGACCCCTTAAGCCATAGGCTTCTACTGTTTCACATGTAATCGATAGACTTCGCATCTGCGGGCCCAGGCGGTATAACCGTTGTGCACACCAGTTCCAGTCCAGTGGTGACCGGCAAACCAGCAATATTAATATGCAAGTTTCAAATATATATATCTAAACATAAACCAGTTTACTTGAAACAAGATTGAAAATTTTCATAGCATGTATATTTTATTTTAATTAGGTCATGTCACTATTTACAGTAACACATTTTAAAATATAAAAATTAATTAGAGAATAATAAATTCTACATTTTGGTGTTTATTTTATCAAAATCGGCCAAAATTGAAAAAAGTTATTCATTTTTTTCTTCATATTATGGTGTCATTACAAGGGAGGTAAATCTGTATTGACTTTGAAGATTGTATAAATATATTATTCAAGTAGTAGCTTTCAGAAAATGATGCAAATGAAAAGTGAATATGTGTATGTATTTATCACTTCAGACATGGGTATATTTTGTGTTAACTACTAGCTCTAAAATAAAAGACGCATGTTTTGCCAGGCATGTGCACTGCGCATGCGCTGAATATGGAGGGTAAGAAAACTGTAATAACTGCAGATTGCTTTGATGGATTTTCAAAATTCTTTTTTTATTGGAAAGTACAAGTCAACACCTATCAAATACAGTTAAAATAAATTGTCACACTGCGCATGCGCGGAATATAGAAACTAAAATAACTCCAAATTGCCTCAATGGATTTTCAAAATTTTTCTTTGACTAGAGAACAAGTCAACACCTACCAAATAATGTTTCAAAATAATAAACCACAATGTGCATGCACAGAATAGAAGGTAGGAATCAGATATAACTCAGAATTCGGATGTATGAGGAACAAGTGGACCTCTGGGCAGTTGGTATTGTAACAGTGAGGTTTTGAGATGCATTGTGTCAGTCTGTCAGAAATGGGACAGGGTGAGCCGATTTGTCTAATGTGTAGATGTGGACATGTGGAAACTCCACATTGTGGATCCACATCATCCACATTACCTCCACATTGCATACACATCAAGTCCACATCATCCACATCAGCTCCACAATTTCAATGTGGATATGTGGACCTTCCAATTAACATCCACATCAGCTCCACAATTTCAGTGTGGTTATGTGGGCCTTCCACTAGATACCCACAAGTTCAATCACACTGGGAGTAGAGATCTTCTCGTCATCAAATGTAGTAGTCAGGCTTTAGAAGGCTAGTAAGAAATAATTTCAGTCCAGAACACATTAAAATCTTGAGATACAAGATTTTATTAATCCCCAAGAACAAGTACTGACGCTATAGAGTTATGCCTCTGGTATAGTGAGGCCTTGAGATACAGGACCAAGAGACTGATAGCAGACGCATATTACTGTAAAGCCTCAGAAATTGAACAGAGTGAACAAGAGTATGCCACAGCAACTCACACCATCAACTGACGCTATAGCGTTATGCCTCTTGTATAGTGAGGTCTTGAGACTCATAGCGGACGCATATTACTGTATAGCCTCTTCCGACATCTCCTATGCCATATTTCTCAGACTTTCCTCATGAAAAAGACTAAGTAATTTCAAACTAGCCTTTTCAAGCTTACTTAAGTGCTGTCATCTATGGCCACGCCCAGGCTGCGGACTTGTAGTAGTCTTTAGAAGGCTAGTAAGAAATAATTTCAGTCCAGAACACATTAAAATCTTGAGATACAAGATTTTATTAATCCCCAAGAACAAGTACTGACGCTATAGAGTTATGCCTCTGGTATAGTGAGGCCCTGAGATACAGGACCAAGAGACTGATAGCAGACGCATATTACTGTAAAGCCTCAGAAATTGAACAGAGTGAACAAGAGTATGCCACAGCAACTCACACCATCAACTGACGCTATAGCGTTATGCCTCTTGTATAGTGAGGTCTTGAGACTCATAGCGGACGCATATTACTGTATAGCCTCTTCCGACATCTCCTATGCCATATTTCTCAGACTTTCCTCATGAAAAAGACTAAGTAATTTCAAACTAGCCTTTTCAAGCTTACTTAAGTGCTGTCATCTATGGCCACGCCCAGGCTGCGGACTTAGTCTCCGGACGGGCGTGGCCATAGTTACAGCCTTTAATACTGCTGATTTTAAATCTCGTAGCATTTGTTAGCTGATTTTACATCGCGTAGCTTTTGCAAACATGCTGATTTTACATCGCGTCGCGTTTGTAAGCTGATTTTACATCGCGCGGCGTTTGTATGCAGATTTTTCATCGTGTAGAGTTTGTAAGCTGATTTTACATCGCGTAGCTTTTCTAAGTCGTGTACTGGTGTAGAAAATAAATATCATGCAACGCTTGACTGTAGTTTATGCCCCAATCTTAGAATGACTTTGTTTCTTAAAGCCACAATTGTAAATACAAAGTACATTGAAACAAGCTTTCCACTGACAAAAAAAATTAATATTCTGTTTTCCAGTCATAACGGTACATACTGCTGTATCAGTTCTCTAGAGAAGAGATTTGTTTTTCTTAATCTGTTAACCCTAAATGCGCTAATACGAAAATAATAGAATTCTCAAATAGCTTATAATGAGCAGCCCAATCTAGGTCTACAGTTCTACATTGTTTTCTCTCTAGTCTTTCAATTCTCAATACAATGAAGATTAGACAGAATATTTAATGAGATTTTGTAGACATAAATTTTATTGACTGCTAGGATTTAAACCCTGCATTGCTGCTGTTATTGTTTGCCTCAAGAGTATAACTACAGTAAAGTTGCTTCAATCAATTAACAAAGCAATTAAAAAGTGCATGATGTCAATAGTAAAACACGTATCTTCCTTATTAATATATATTATTTCATAAATTATTTTATAACCATTTGACTTCAGGCAGTGGCTATCAATATATCTAATCAACAGTTTTGCTATTTTAAAACTCCCTTCAGACATAACAATAAAACAGATTATAACATACATGCCTGAAGACACGCCTCCTTGTAAATGCGTAATTCATTCTTACGTGGAAATGAGCCGCGACACGACCAAACCAAAACAAAGAAAAAGGGGCATGTACGCCAAAACGAAGACCCAGATCAGACTGGGCCGCCAGTCTGGTCAGAGATGATGGATGGAAGACTTGCGATTTTACGTCCTTTTTAACAGTTTTCAGTCATATCAGGACGATGGGAATGTGATTATAAAAGGCTGTGTGCAATGGAACCCCGTTTACGGTAGGAAAGATTCTCGCCTCAAACCCGGTCCGCTAGATCAGTAGGCCAGCGCTTAACCCGCTGAGCTACCGGTGCTCCTGTTAATCTGATCAGAGTCTTTGCTGTCCGCATGGAGCTATCTTAGACCTTTAGCTACCTTTTAAGTGCTCGGCGAAGACTCTGATTAGACTGGGCGGATGCCCAGGCTGATCTGAGTCTTTGGTGGGCACAGATACCAAATTTGTTTTGTCGTGTTGTGGCTCAAAGAATGCTATTTGACTTCTATGTATGCATGGTGGTACAATAATTGTCCAGCTTAAGTGGCCAAAACAAAATTTCGGTTTGGTATCGCAGATGACTGCACTTGAAATATACGTATAATATATACTGCTCACAAAAAGTAGGGGATATTATGACATAGAAGCGTGTACCAAACTTAATAATGATGGTTGGGTTAGTTTATTGTTGTATATTGACAGAACACTATTCAAGTAACAATATTCACTTAAGGTGGTGATAATCACTGATTTGGGACAAAGACAAAAATCTGCATAAAATACTCAAAATAACACTGATCTTTCCAAAACTTAGCAGATGCCTTCTTTATGTTGTTTCTCATAATTTAGAATCCCAAAATTCAGCATTTGTTAATGTTCAAAAGTGTTTTTATAAGAGAAGATCAAAGGGTAATTTTCTGCGAATAAATCTGAAAAAATAATATCATTATTGAAAATATACTTAGTGCTTAGAGTACCTTGTTGCATAATGGAGAGCGTCCTAGCAATTATTTTTTCCATCTCTTTCACACATTATCAGGCTGAGCAGTTGAAAAAAGATGCAGTTTGTGTCCAATTTTTTTTGTCAAAACACACAGGTGAGACAGGTGAAACTATTTTAACAAGGTTGAACAATTTCATCTACACACCACTGATCATGTCAGTAATGTATTATTTATATTGTAGGTGTTAACATAGGTATGCTTGCCTACCCTATATTTAATAAATGCGTCCAGTGTACATTGACTTTGTACATGGCTGAACATTGAGAAAAAGCTACCGTTTTCATCTGGTCTACATTACAATTTGAGAAAGAGTTGGAATAAATAACTGCTAGGACGCTCTTCATTATGCAATATTGCACCTTCAGCATTACGTAAATTTTCAATAACAATATTATCTTTTCAGATTTATTCGCAGAAAATTACCCTTTGATCTTTCCTTATAAAAACACTTTTTTAAGCAGCATGTACGTCTATTTTGTACTCTAAACTGTAAAGAACAACGAAAATAAGAAGTCTGCTAACTTTCAGGGAGATACGTTCCTTTTTTATGGTTTTATGAAGATTTTTACATTTATCATAAATCACCACCTTAAAACAGAAACAGTCAATGCAGGTCATGTGACCTAGAGCAGCACATAAAGGACTATGGGGTCTACACTTCAATTTCACATCGGCGACAAAAATTCTTTTGGACCCTCAGATTCTGTGAATAATAAAATTCTCCATAATTTTCCAAACTGAAAACACCCAATTTGATAGGCTTTTTTGCGTTATTCAAGGTGGTGGGCTATTACAAATAACGCCATAAGCGAGACATTTCACCACACAATGGTATCTTTTACGCCTATCATTTTCTCCTGTGAAAAAAACCCATGAAAACAGTATCTGTATCTTGTTAACTAAAGCATTATGCGTCGGTCTTAATAAAGTTTGCATAAAAATTATTAGTCATTGCTGCGCTGGATTCGTGTGAAATTTGGGTGTCGACCCCTTGTCTACTTCCATTTTACTCTAGGTCACGTGACAAGCTTAATCATTTCAATATTCATATTGAGGGTCTCTATGAATATTTGTTTTATGAATCATAACAGTTTAACATTCATTTACTTATTTTCCTTATAGGAGAAAACGCGGTGACGTCATCGATAAGGATTTCCAAGGTATTCCCCACGCTGGTTGGCAAAAAGTCGATAATCAATCACGCTAGATTGAACTTATTGAGTGATATTAAACCATGTAATTAATCATGTCGTGTATTTTGCGCATTATGATGCATATTTTTATATAAATAATAACGCTGAGAAACGTTTTTAGTGTTAAATATTGTTCTATTCTCTCTCCTAATTCATTTAAATTGGTTCCAAATGAAGTGCTTTAAGATGTACGTTTTAGCATGGATACTCTAAAATAATGTGTCTGTATCTGGTGTACGTTTTGAAATTAAACCGGTTGTTTATTGTTTATAATGAATGTATCCGGTATTCAGCAGGTCTTTTGATAAGGAATGTCTTTAATTATCATATTTCAAAGAACGCCGCGGGTTTCCTACAGTGACAATGTCATATTAACTTGAATAATATAACCAACTGTTTTTGGCGGTGTGGCTAATTTAAATATCTAATAAAACTCGATTATTATAATCTATGATATTTTAATATTAATATGCTTGTCCGCTAATACAATATAAAGAGCAAACGATGAGAGAGAGAGAGAGAGAGAGAGAGAGAGAGAGAGAGAGAGAGAGAGAGAGAATTTATTGTTTAGATGTCATGAGCTCGGACTAAATACTTTTGTAATTACTGCATTTCAAAACAGAGAATATTCTCTGTTTATATATTATCCTTTATCGTTTCATCAAACCATTAGAGAGAGAGAGAGAGAGAGAGAGAGAGAGAGAGAGACAGAGAGAGAGAGAGACAGAGAGACAAACAGACAGAGTGAATTTGTTGTTCAGATGTCATGAGCCCGGACTAAATAATGTGCTAATTACTGATAGTAATTTAAAAACAGAAGGTTCTCTGCTTATACGTGTATATTATCCTTTACCGTTTTATAACAGTCTCTTTTGAATCGCAGTCATGAATATAAATTCATTTACTTATTTATTTTTTTACATTTTCTTATCCCTAAATCAGATAATATGTTTTATTAATTTTGCATTACTTCTCGTTGGATACAAGTTTCTATGCTCATGGGCCATAATGGCTTATAGAATAAATAAAGTATATATTTTATTGTCTTTCATTTTCTATTACCCGTGTTCTATTTAATAATCACTTTGATTGTCAAAAAGCTTTAAAGGTTAAAATACTGATCTTTAGTACCTCCGATTTATTGTACTTTTATTTCATTTATTTATTTTTCTTTTTAAGTCAAAGTTATTAAGAGAAAAAGTCCTGTTCCGAAGCGAGTCAATGTATGTCGAGTAATTAAATAACTTTAAATAATATTAAATAACTTTCTTTTTTCGCGCGACAAGCGATTAAAACAATATTTGCACTGGTTTTATCGGTTTCTATTTATTCGCAGCTTTCTTAACTATATTTTACGCATTTCAGAGGTTAAATTTCAGCAAAATCCCATAGAATACCACCGTCTGTCGCTATCTTTTTGCCAACCAATCTACCCACGTGATCATCCGATGACGTCACTCCGGGGATTCCCGTTATCTCCTATTTCTGCTGCCTTAAATGTCTTATTTTGAGCAGTATACGAGCCGCGACACAACAAAATTAACAAAGTGGTTGTGCCCAGTCTGTCTAGAGTCTTTGCTGTGCGCTTAAAGCCTACCTAGGGGTCTAATCTACCTCCATGTGGACAGCGAAGATTCTGGACAGACTGGACGAATTCCAAGGCTGGTCTGATTCTTCGCTGGGCGCACAACCTCTTTGTTGGTTTTCCCGAGTCGCGGCTCAATTATTTACAAAATTTGCTGCATTGCGAAACAATTCACTGAAAGCACCAAAACAGGTTTCCATATCTGACAAATGAGCCGCGACACGAGAAAACCAACAAAGTGGCATGTGCGCCCAGCGAGGCTTCAGTTCAGGCTGGGCATCCGCCCAGTCTGATCGGAGTCTTCACTGTGCGCTTGAAGGGTATCTGAGGCTCTAAGCTACCTTCATGCGGACAGCGAAGACTCTGATCAGACTGGGCGGATGCCCAGGCTGATCTGAGTCTGCGCTAGGCCCACAACCACATTGTTTGTTTTGTCGTGTCGCGTTTCAAATTATCAATATTTAAACACTAAGTCAACGCTAGAGGCATTGCAGTCAGCATCAATTAGATGCGCTAGACGCAAATCATACAACATGCGAAGGAGATGAAGGCTGTTGTGAAATTGGCTGCAGTTATTTTCCTTTTCAATAAATTTGCGAATACTGGAGGTAAAATTTGTTATGCTTACTTTATTTGTAATGTTATACAGGGGTGAGGGAGGTGGGGGGGATTTGTTATGCTTACTTTATTTGTAATTTTATACAGGGGTGAGGGAGGGGGCGGGGGCGGGGTTACGAAATTTTTGTTTAGATTGTTTAAAATGGCGATGCTGTGGGTGAATCTGGTATCATATCAAAATTACTGTCTCTGTCAAATCTTTTACACTCGTTCAGCTATGCACCATTTTCTAGTTCATATCTTCCCTTTTCTGATCCGTCATCGTTTTCGGGAATGTAAAAGCGTCTCCACTGAAACTGAAGCAGACACAAAGGGAAATATGGATATTAAGGTAAATAGATACACTTTGACTTTTTTCCTTACCATTTTTATTAAGGTAGACAACTTTTGTTAGCTTCCCTGGGCTGCCAAACATTTCAAGACTGGATTCTATCTTCTCTTGAAAAAAAAAATAGTGGACAGACGCGTGTTTCTGTAAAAAAAAGTTTTGCTCCTAAACAGCAAGAGTTGACCCCTATTTCGGAGGGAGACAAAGATCGCTTGCTTTGAAAAGCTAACCGTCTAGTTTAAATATAGTGGATCTTACACGAGTTGTTGTTTCATATGAAATTTATGAAACGAGCCTTGGGCGAGTTTCATAAATTTCATATGAAATTACCACGAGTGTAAGATTTTGCTTATCATATGACCCTTTAAAATGGGATTTTAAAGCCTTCAAACTGAAAACTATTTCAATACGAAAACGCGTTGTTGACATTAAAGTCTCCATAGTCCTATAAATGGTAAAAACGTCTAAGCGCAAATCCTTATGAAAAGCGCTTCAATCTTTACATTTGGTGATAAAATATGGGATGATGTGAATATATTGATCCATATACCTGGCAAAAAGTATGGGGAACGTGTTTTTGAAACACGAAAATTCGTTCTACAAAATGCAGGTTTCCTTATCTGGTCTCGTGAGCGATGCAATATAAACAAAAGCGGTACAGTGAAAGGGACTCCACTGCTGTACATTGTATTTTTACCATTTTTTCATTGTTTACGAAATCGAAAGTAGGTCATTTTAGTTGGCAACTAAAATGACCCAAATCAATTTTCGAACCCTTTTTATGTGAAACTCAATGATGTTTTATTGGTTTAAAGTTAGCTAATCGCTGTGATTTACAATGATGAAACTATGGTGAGAAGCTTGCAGCGATATCTCACGATAAAAGTTTTCATTCTAATAGAGCAATGGGGCCTTTAACGTTCTCATTGACGTTACATGTAGGTGCCAAAGTATATTACACATGTGGTCATACGATTTTTATAACACGACGTTATCCTCTGAATAACAGCGACGTCATTGTGATAAATTGTGTTTTACAATAATATTTAAGGTGATTCAGAATGGCCGCTAGGAGAATACGCAATCCCAAAGTCTGTCTATGGATGTCCAGACGGTGACCCCGACAACTGGCACTATGGCTATATGAACATCAGTTTTAAACAAACCATCCAACTGTTCGAATCTTCACTGGGCAAAATAGGCTGGGATGATACATATTTGGGTTTTCTTGAGCTACTGGGACCTTATGGTCAGCACAGCATACAACTGAACTTCTGTACTCATATAGGTGGTGGAGGCAGCAACGTGACGGAATGGCCGAGCGGACGATACGGTATATATGGAACTAAACAGGGATGCCCTTTTGGTAAGATTCTGAAAAAATTATTCATTTTCATGAAAATTTTAACTCAGCTTTTATATCAACTCCGACTCTGACGCCGCTTTAAATAAACGCAGGGCAGGACAAAGGTCTATAATTCCAACTCAACTTCCTAATACTAATTAAGCGCAATTCGATTGGTCAAGAGCGAACATGAACCGGCATTTATACTTCGATAAACTCCCTGAGCCAGAAATCTGGAACTACTTGGATCTAGTTTCTTGGCGATTTCTAAGATACTTACTAATAGTATATAATTTTGAGAAAAAGATGGCTGAGATGGAATTATAAGAAATTAATTTTATTTTTGTAGATTTTATGGATGTGTAAACCCCGGCGAATCACTCACAAACTTAACATAAAGCCCTTCGGGCTTTATTCAGTTTGTGAGTGATTTGCCGGCGTTTGCACATCGATAAAATCCACAAAATCTATAGTGTTCTGTGTTTGGAGAGTTTTCATGAAAAGATACACTATCTCTGAGACTGACTGTAATCTAGGGATTGAAAGTCGTGCAGAAAGAGTGTCTGCATAACAGTTTGCTAGCAAACTTACTGATGCACAACAGCGCACGTGCAATACATGCAAAACGTGTAAATGTAGCGAAAGAGGATCGTCCAAAAAGTTATGTCACTGGACTCATAACTTTGCTCACAGGCGTGATAGCTTACCACAGTTTGCAACAATCAAAAGAACAATCTATCTTTATACTGATATCAGGTACATGGTAAAAAAAGCCATTTGGCTGAGTTATAAACTCAAATTCAGACCTAGTATTTGACATTAGCCTAGTTTCATAATTTTGTTTTATTCGTGCAGGCTTGTGGTCCATGCTGCATATCTCGTCAGCCGTATATCGCAGGATTCTGAAATTTTCAGGGTTGCTGTCTGTTGCATTCTGTGGGGCACTACATAAAAAGCAGCGACTTCTGTATATTATGTGCGATGCAAACGATTGATATCTAAGGTGTCACAGAAATATGTTGAAAATACACAGTCAAGTGATTTTCCAGCACCCACTGTGCCTTCATTTTATGGATTTTTTTTAAAAATTTTGACTGAGCTCACATTGTCATGATCTACTGCAGTAAGTATATGCTTCAGAATTTGAAATATTATACATCTATGAAGCCTTAGAACATAGAACATGACCTAGTCGATTTTCGTATGGTGTCGCTTGCAAAATGTTGAGATTACGAAATGCTGTAAACTCTTTAAAATGGACATAATGACTTGGAGATTTATTTTGCTGTGTTTATTAGTACTCGAGATATCGTAGGCACCAGGCAGCGATGATAGGCATCCCTTAAATGGACATTGCCGGAGTTGCATCTGCAACTTTGCCAGTTGGGTGAGGGTACCCTTCTTTTAAAGCAGATTGTGAACGTTATATCATTGATACAAGGATCAGTTTTTCACAGCTATGTGATAAAAACAAGTTTTCTGAATGGTTTTTACTTCAGGTTAATATCACCTTTCGTTTTCGAGATATAAAGCCAGTGACAGAACGTTTTGGATGATCCTCGTACTTTGGATTTTCCAAGCTCAATCGAGTAGAAAATGTATGCACGTGATGCTCATATTCAACATGTCTGATTTCTCAATACCTAAGAAACGACAGAAAAATAAAATAAACAATGATAATAACAATTAAAAAAGTCAAATTTTCTGTTTATTTTGCTAGCTTTATTATCAAATTTGGTTTTAGGCTGCTGGTATGGACATGCCTATTTCTTATCTTGTAGACAGTGTTGGGACATTGCTAGGATACAGTCATTTTTTAAATCAGGTGGTACCTTTGCAGCAGTTCAAATTATTTAGTTCATAGTTCACTTCAGAACGTAGCAGTAACCGACAATTACCCTGCTTAGCCTTTGGATACGTTTCTAACAATAAAATGCATGAAAGGATGCAGGAATTTATATGACACTAGAAAAGAGCCCGCGCAAGCGCGGAAATATTTCATGATGGTCAAGTTTATATAAAAAAGCGAGTTTTAATTTTTCAATGTAAATGGCCTTAGGCCCAGGTGAATATATGACCTTTACCATGAATACTCACTAAAGCTTCATTTACCTAATTAGTTGTCTGCATCTACAAACTTTCAGGTAGCAGACTGCATTGTTTCTAAAAAAATCAACTTTTTTCACTTTTTCCTATAGAAAAACCTAAGTGACTCAAAAGTAGACCTTGCCGTAAAACAGATCAAGGTCATCCCGGGGTCATCATTTATATAAATTTTGTTGAGCTTTTGAGTCCTTGATGCGACATGCTAAGTTTCAAGATCATAGGATTTGTGGTTCTGGGGGAGAATTGGTTGATTTGATGCTTAACGTCCACGGTAAACAGCTAAGGTCATGTCGGGACGGTCAGTTAACCTAATCACACTATTCCTGGGCAGGCTTAGACCTGCTAAGCGGTTAACCAGTACTAAGTGCACATACTTTCGCCAGTAACTGACAACTGCCCTTCTTGAATCAGCGGAAGGAGAAACGAAAGTATGTGGCCAGACCGGGTTTCGAACCCAGGACCTCTGACTTATGAGTCAGGTGTCCTACCGATTGCGCTACGCGGCCCGGCGTGGTTCTGGGGGAGAAGATTTTTGAAATTTTTTACCATAATAAATGTTTGCCATCTGGGTTATGTGACCTGTCCTGGGTATTTTTTTTCTGGAAAAATTGGGTCCTGGAACGTTTTGGGGGAAAATATTCAAGCCCTCTGAAGACTAAAAGCTTATTTAGGTCCGTTGAATCATTGAAATTGATTCGCCTGTTTCGCTGGAAAAAATGCCCTTTCTTACCTGGCGCATGTGTGTTAACCTTAGACATTTTTAATTTTTGTCTTTTTGAAAGTTCAGTTCAGTTTGAATTCTCCTAACGACGTTCCCCAAGTGGCTCAGCGGTACGTAACCATAGCCGCACACACTTGGCGCCGTGTGTCCGTCCAGCTTTTCGAAAGACCATGTGCGTTGAGCTTTATTCTTCAATGGGCGTGTTCGATTGGCTACTCGTATTGACTATCGTTCTGGAAGAAAATGGGTCGTTTCGAGCCAGGGCCGTCGGGACTATGCCCATTTAGTTCCTCATCCGTTTAGACATATGAGCAAAAATACAAAAATAAATCGTTATTTATGGGGAATGACGTACGTTCATGATTCGGATTTTTGCATTAGAACCTGCTAAAGGGGTCCTACTAAAGACAGAAAAGGACTTTTTCCACCGAAAAGGACCGAAAAGAACTTTCGGGCACCGAAAATGACTTTTTAAAATGCCATTTTATGCTATAAAAACGTTTGAAATATATATAGGGTAAAATATTTTATTTCTAAACATAATTTTCTAGAACATTAAAAGAAAAATGCCCTTTTCGGTGCCCGAAATTCGGCATTTGCGATGTCCTTTTCGGTACATGGCGTCTCTTCACTGACCAGAAGTGGAGTCCTTTTCGGTGCTGTAATTTTTTGGTAAAATTTAAGGATGAAGATACTACAACTCACAAACTTATTATTCAAGCGCTGATTACTATCATGATGATATCAAAATTTCTGAAACGTATGTTTTATATGACATTTAACGGCAAATAAAAGTCCATTTCGGTGCCCGAAAGTTCTTTTCGGTCCTTTTCGGTGGGGCTAGTCCTTTTCTGTCTTTAGTAGGACCGTATTCGAGTACACGATAATTTCACTCGAACGCACCCATTGTTGACAAAAAGAATTCGACCAATAGTCGAAGTTTCTAGAAAAATACTTGGGAGAATTTAAAATGAAAGACGAATTTAATTCCCAGATTCTTAAAATCTACGTGAAACTAAAACACACGCTAACCGAAATTATAAATGATAGCAATATGCGAAAGAACCAGTATAGAAATTACGCTTGAAAATGCCACCAATTTTGCAGTTTATGCGTTACTTCGTTTATTTAGTATTATAGATATTGATGAGAAAAAAACACAACATATTCTATCTGGCAAATGGGAAGAGAATTACATGGTTATGAAAACAATTTTAATTATTTTAATTATGGGTATTGTTACCATATAAAATATAAAAAGAGACTTAAGCATGGAATAATATCTTGTCAAAATGAACAAATAAACTGACAGTTGGAGCGTTTATTATAAATAAATCGCGACACGAGAAGACCAACAAAGTGGTTGTGCGCCCGGCGCAAACTCAGATCAGCCTGGGCATCCGCCCAGTCTGATCAGGCTCTTCGCTGTCCGCATGGATGAATGGATAGATGACAGATGACTTGTGGTTTTACGTGCTTTTCAACAGTATTTCAGTTATGTCAGGACGATGGGAGGATGATAATGACAGGCTGTGTGCAATGGAATCCCGTTTAAGGTAGGAAAGTTTCTCTACTCAAGCGGGGCTCGAACCCGGTCCGCTAGATCAGTAGGCCAGCGCTTAACCCACGGGAGCTATCGGGGCTCCTTGTCCGCATGGAGGTAGATTATACCCATAGCTACCCTTTAGGTGCTTAGCGAAGAGTCCGATTAGTCTTGGTGGATGTACTGGCTGATCTGAGTCTGCAGTGGGCACACAACCACTATGTTGGTTTTCTCGTGTCGCGGCTCAAAGTAGAATAGAAGAACCAATTTTAAGGTGTATGGTCACACCTCCATCTTTTTCGGCCATCTTTCCAATGAGGAATAACTTTGTGTCCTAATTGCTTCTCTGGACGCCTTAGCATCTCAAATATGGGGTCTACCCTTAAAGGGTTAAAAGGGGTGGGGGTGGGGAGGGGGGTGTGGGTGGGTAATGTTCCCAGCAATAGCATATCTTACCTGTACAGGCAAAGGTGTGAAAATTTATTTGACAATTCAGTGGACTAGAATTACCAATTATAATAATTTCATTGGCTGATTGGAGGTGTTGACACAATGTGATCAAGAGACAAAATGATATTTAGTTAAGTTTAGTTAGAATTCTCCTAACGACGTTCCCAAGGTGGCTCAGCGGTACATAACCATAGCCGCACACTTGGCGCCGTGTATCCGTCCAAGAAAGACATTTGGAAGTTGATCCTCCTTATATAGCCCACTCCTGCCGTTAAAGAAAAGAATTTGCTCATAGAGGAGCAAATAATTTCATTTTAAGAGTAGATTTCTATTGGAAAGGGAGACAAACCAGAAAATGTTAGTGGAAATGAATTGTGATAATGAAAGCGTACAGTTACTTCCACCCTAAGCGTGTTTAACAGAAATCTAAATAGCTTGAGAATGAATTATCGGTTTGAGAAAATCACAATTTTCCGTTGTCTGAATTTCATATAGCATTTTACTTATAATTTGAGAAAAGCATGGCATACACTGTATGCCATGCTTTTCTCGAATTATAAGTAAGATGACGTCATATAGCAACTATGGAATACCCAACTGCCGTTCTTAGTACCTTGGCAAAATGACGTCTTTATGACGTCAGTTTTTCATCAATATCAACTCTTAGTTGCTTTGGTAACATAACTATGACGTCATTGGTATCGGAGCATGGCATACATACGGTGTATGCCATGCTCCGTCAATTTTTCTGTTCATTTCAGACTAAAATTCTTTCAGCATAATATTCAGATTTTTTTTTCAAACAAATAATCAATCTCAAGCCTAATTATGTTTTGTCAGTGAAAGTAGCAATTTACCTCGTATTACATGGTCAGGTATAGACATTTTGTTTGGAAATGACATACAAGAATTAGTATCAAATAGATAGTTTTACATATAAAAAATTACATTTACAACATCACATTTTAAGAAAACATTTTAATGCTAAGATCACATAAAAACAATTTACAGAAAAGGAAAGTAAGAAAAAAGGAGAAAAAAGACGATGAATGATTGTTGACCACATTCTACAAATAGATGACATCACATTGACGTCACGTGCATGTTGCAGCATGGTAGTTATCCCATTTATGCGTTCTCACTGAGATAAAATTCAAAACTGGGATTCTTAATCCGAATAGAAATCAATATTCAGGCTTATAGTGTTTTAGCTTGTATACTTGCAGTTAATCCTGGCTAATTATACCGGACTTGACTAGCCCGGTTTAAAATCTTTAATGAGAGCCTAGTGGGCTTAGCGGCAGTGGGGTTAGAGGGTCGCTATATCTTGAGCACAATATTTGTAATGCCCAAGCCTTCTCTGCCTTATCATTTCCTGATTCAAAAAAAGTATACTCTGGATTGACAAAGAGAATTTTCAAGTCGCCGGCTGTTCCAACCCGGATTCAAACCTGCGACCGACCGCACTATTACTGAGTCGCTCTAACCACTCGAACAAGGACCCTCTATAAACGAAGTTTAAGAATTAGAATAAACAATACCAATCAGACTGAATGAGACGACTGGTCTGTACATGCTTAATAAAACACACACACACACACACACACGCACACACACACACACCTTATTTTAAACCTGTCCAAAAATAGGGTAGAAGAGTCTACTAGGCATTATCGGATTAAAAGTCTGGGCCCAGTTGTTCAAAGCATCTTTAGCTTAACTCTTAAAGCGCCTAAAAGCAGACGACAAAAATTACGTCTGCAATATTTCAAAAAATGTCTTGTCCAAGACATTTCATATTGAGAATTCAAAAACTAGAGAGCAAACAGTGTAGATTTGGATGAGGCAGCTCATTATGAGCCACCTCATCAGGATCTACACTGTTTGCAAATTCTGCTATTTCCGTCTCTGGTACTTAAAGTGTAAACGAAGTTGTTAGTCAGGTATTCGTTAAGTTTAACAGAACTCACAAAATGACATCCTCGCTTACCAAGGATACTAAGTCCACTTTGTTCCTTACGTAAGGAACATTGTGGACTTTGAACTCTTGGTTTGCGAGGATGCAAACTCAATTGCGGAAATATTTTTGCTGAAAATTGTAACGAGCTTCAGATTATTTCTTCTGAAAACAAAAACAAACAAAATTAACGTCCCATTAACTAATGACGACGTTAGTTTTGATAAGTGGGTCATACTTCTGTTTATCATATGACGTCGCATCTAAGAGTTTAATAAAGCCATGCATTAAAAACGATAATCCACTAGTGGATTAAATATGCAAATTACGTCGTAACGTTATGCGTTGACGTCCATGCAAACATCGAATTTTCTAGTGGCGAAATCGTGACGTTTTAGTGCAAAATTTGCTCATAAAAGGCAATTTTAGTGTCATATGATAAATAGAATCTTGCATTCGTGCTCCTGTATTATTGAATTTATTAAACTCGTTGGGGGAAAACGATAAGATGCTCGGCATAGCCTCGCATCTTATCATTTTCCCCAACTCGTTTAATAAATTCAATAATACATGAGCACTCATGTAAGATCCTCTATTTCTCTCCAGGATTTACTGAGGCACGCATCAACAAAACCGTGCCTGAGGTACTCTATGTCAACAGTGACGGCTACCTTCCAGATATAAAGATTTACACAAGGGATGACGAGACAAATGTAGTCAGTTTTCTGACATGTCAAAGAGTTATAGAGGACGATTATGGCGATTTAACAGAAGAATTCAAGAATTTCACTTTCCCTTTTATTCTTCTTGCAGAAAACCAGGTAAGAAAATACCAAACAAAGACTAAAACTTGAGTCGCCGATACAGTTAACTCTCGATATCTCAAAGCCTAAATTCAGTATAAACTGCTGATATCCCAAAGTAAATTTTCTGGTCCCAAAAAATTTACTTTGAGATATCAATAGTTTGAGATAACTGGAGCTGAAAATGTAAATGCAAATAGGAATTCTGTCTGAACTATATTTTTGATATAAGCGGGTACCTTGAGATATCAGTGTTCGAGATATCAAGAGCTGACAATAGTTAACTCTCGATATCTGGAACACTGATATCTCAAAGTATCCGTATATATCAAAGGATATAGCTTGGACAAATAACCTATATTTCCTTATATTTCAACTCTTGTTATCTCAAACTACTGATATCTCAAAGTAAATTTTCTTATACCAGAAAATTTACTTTGAGATATCAGTATTTGGGATGAACTTCGACTTTGAGATATTGAGAGGTGACTGTAGCATTTATCATTATTATCCTCAAATCCTCAAAATGGAACTGTTTGGTTTTACATGCTGTTATACGTCTAAATATGGAATGGCAATGTAAATCCTGATTAGGAGGAGTCTGATCTGGGTTTGTAGCATTTTCTCAGACATCTATCCCAATCATAAGAATTTTAGGTAGTCTTTAAGTTGATTTTAGAATTAAAAACCGACCCATTGCACACACAACACACAAACCATGTAGGGGCCTAATTATGTTTTTTTTTTTGTGAATTAATCTTTTTTGGTTTATTAAAATGAGCAATTTCTATGTAAAACAGAGTTATTTATAGCAGTCAATGAAACAGTAAAAATAATGATAATAGGAATAATTATATAAAATGATAAAAATAATAAATGCAAAATTCACCAGGGACTGTGTAACTGAATTGTATTCCCTTCATGTTTTAAGGAGATCTTTTCAATTTTCTTCTGAAATATTAGATGTCACACTACAAAGTCTGTGCTCTTGAGAACTGTGAATTAGGTTAAAGGGGTGGGGAGGGGGGGGGGGGGGTTGAGAGGTGAGAGAATACATATTTGCTTCAGATCGGATCTCCTTGGCGTCTGCATCTGTGTCTGTGTGACATACATTGACCTTGAAAACAAGGTCAAGGTCAGATTTTGATGACTTGACCTTGTTTCCAAGGTCACAGAAGGACTTAATATGTGACACATACACAAATGCAGATGCCAACGAGATCCGCACTGAAGCCAATATGTATTCCCTCACTTTTAGTGGCAGGGGCGTGGGGCATAATATAGCAGTTAAAATAGTAATTTGACCAAAGGTTCGTAATTCTAGGTCAAAATAGAAAGAAAACCATCTTCCAAGCAAGTTTATGTGTTCAGTCAACCATGAAAACTATGCAATTGTGAAATTATGGTCACATCATCTAAATGTCCTTGTCAAGGTGCTTCCACGATATGAGTTTGATGATAATGTGTCTGTTTATTTAACAATAAGGCCAAGAAATATTGAAAATTGAGGTCAAAAATATAAAAAAATGCTGAATGTCAAAGGACGTCTTTTTTGACAACATATGTTCAAATTAAACCAAATAAAATGATATGGAAATATAGTTTAGATGTTCTGTTAATCATTTTATCAAATCCTGTCTGTCTGCTGTACTCTTCTACCAAATGAGAATGTTTTTACAAGACAGGCTAAAACCATGTTGGATTACCCCACCCACGTCTGCGAACCCATAGCTCAGTAAGTAGGGCTTTCCGACCAAAGTCACATATGGTCCAATAAACTAGACACATTGGAGTATACCATCAGTTAAAAAAAGAAAACTTTGGTAGGATGCAGAAAACCCACCTTATTGATACCCCCCCCCCCCTTTTATAAATATATCTTTTATTTTTCTTTTTGGGGATGAGATGGACGGCATCGGGGAAGGCGGTGTAAGAAAAACTGCTTGGTCTGTTTGCTTGCAATCAGGTATACAATGGTGAGGCATACGAGGGCTAAACTTTTTATTAAAATTGAGCCGCGACACGAGAAAACCAACACGAGACACGAGCATCCGCCCAGTCTGATGCCTAAGGGTCTAAGCTACTTTCATGCGGACAGCGAACACTCTGACCAGACTGGGCGGATGTATGTATTCTCTCACAACCACTTTGTTGGTTTTCTCGTGTCTAAAATTTGGCTAAAATTTGTTGTCATACACTGAATGGGTAGTAGTTGCAAACAGCGCAACAGTGTCAAATATCAATATGGCATTTAACTTGAGTTGCTGTCATTATTTCGTATGCTGGAACATTGATAAATTGGACAAAAGCAAAGCAGCGTTTCGATTGTAACATATATTTGCTTCGCGAAACTTTTTTTTTCTGAAATTGGGAACAAAAAACATCATGTAACGAAAGTGTAATAAATAATTGTTTAAGAAATAGATCAGCTCTAGCAGTGAATTGTTGAGTAATAATTCACTGTTTGGAGGTCAGTTGTAAAGTAGATCATATCACGAGCGCGGAGCACGAGTGATATATCTACTTACAACTGACCGACAAACAGTGAATTATTACTCAACAATTCAATGTCACCGCTGAACTATTTCGATTCTAACGTTACCACTCAAAAACGCCGAAAAAATATTCTTTTCATTCAAACTCTCCCAACCCTCCTGCCAGCGCGTTCATGCTCCCGCCAATATTCTTAACTGTATCTAAGAAAAATGTACGTTTTTATGGCGATTTTAGAAAGAAAAAGAGACGTTACACCGTCTAACGTCTCAAAACGTCACAAAATTACGTCAGTAATTTTCAGTGACGTCAGCAATCAGGCTTACGCGCTCCGAAACAGTAAATTGTTGCAGAATAAAACACGGTAACTTTCCATTGCTTCTATAGGCGCTCTGTGTTAGAATTTAAAATCATTCTAACACAATGGAAACAATTTTAGCGAACGGAGGGAAGGACTAAGATAATCATATTCTTTTAAATCATGTGAACACCACGGAAACTACCTTTTCAATATGGCCATATTTTAGGAGCAGAATAATTTCTCAAGTGACGGTTTTGTGACCTTGAGAAAGTTATACTTCCTGTCAGCAGCAGACGACAATGTGAAAAGAATCAGATACAACTGGACTAACTATTATAGTTTTGGCAAAACAGGTAAGGTTATGGTTTGCACAAACATCGGCGTTCGGTTCTCGATAGGACTACACATGAGCCGCGATACGAGAAAACCAACAATGTGGTTTTGCGCCCAGCGCAGACTCAGATCAGCCTGGGCATCCGCCCAGTCTGATCAGAGTCTTCGCTGTTCGCATGGAGGTAGCTCAGTCCCTTAGCTACCCTTGAAGCACTTAGCGAAGAGTCTGACCAGACTGGGCGAATGCCCAGGCTGATCTGAGTCTGTGCAGGGCGCACAACCACATTGTTGGTTTTCTCGTGTCGCGGTTCAAATGTCTTCCTAATCGCGACCAAATAGTTTCTTTATGGGCTCCTTCTCCCCTACACCTTTTCCTGTTTTTTTTTTCTCTCCTATTTTTTTTTGTTCTCCAATATACTATATATTTACAACAATTCAAATTTCAAAATTACATTGTGTACAAATTTCAAAAGCATGCGACTTTTTCGTAATATTCACAATGTACAAGTCTGTTACCTCTGACTGAATCCTTTATACGCCCTTTGAAAATATGGGACGTATTATGTTATAGCGCCGGTGTCTCCGTTAACTGTTTCGTTTCTGGATAACTCATCCGACTGTGGGAACATCTGATCATGCTGAAAATTGGCATATACATGTACATGTAGTAAGATTATACAGTGGACTAGCGCAGAGCCTTTTCAGGTTACGCTCCAATGATACAACTTTTCCTGAAAAAAATAACTCGTGCGCTTCCGGATAACTCCTCACACAGTGTTCATTGAATTAAGCTAAAACTTGGGAAGCGTTGATTGCATGCCTCTTTTTGTAAAATACTTTGCAGCTTCAATTTAGCATATAGAAGATTTGGAAATTTTATCCATGGAATGACCATGAAAAAATAACTAACAATTGTTATTCTTCAGTAAAAGGGTAAAACTGTCGCATGCTGTGCCTATGTTGAAAGATAAATAGAGTTTATTAATCGTCCCATTTAAAATATGGGATTTATAAAGCGAAGGATGTTTTAAGATCCGAAAAAGAAACGAGTCCGAAGGACGAGTTTCTTCATCGGATCTTTAAACCTCCCGAGGTACACAATAGCGCGAAAGAATACACGAAAATTGAAATAAAGATGACCACCAGTTTGTTTTCTGACATGGCCAAGGTTTGTCAAAATGAGAATAATTTACTTGCCTATGGAACTTACATCAGGCCTTTACAATCATTGTCTGTACGGCTACTGGTTCCGACGGTCCAAGGCTCGAAGAAAGTCTCACGGCTATGAGCTGAATGGTATGTTTCTTATTGCACATTGTGGAGCGTTTGTGATAAAAGGCAATGCAATCCTACATAAAACTGACCAATTCGTAGAATTACTCTGTTGAACACACCAGAAATACACACCAAAGTTTATTTCAGGTTTGACATTTTGTTATTCGGCGTCTGTTGCTTTTGTTAAGATCATAAAAGGCGAATCTGACATTGTTCTTATAGCTTCAACTGCAGTGGAACGATAAACTTGGAAAAAGTAGTTCTGAAAGCCGGTATCCGACCGTACATTTTACAAACCAATCTCTGAATATTATGGGCAAGGTAACCAATCCACAGGGATTAATTTCCCAATAGGAAATAAATCCTCGTAAAGAATTGGAAAATAGCATATTTATATTGGCAAGAATTCCTTGTATTTCTTTGTTAAGAATGTAATATTTCTTTTTCTTGATTTTAGATAAAGTGGTAGAAGAAGAAGAAGCAGCATATTTAGGTTTGTTCAGTCCAATGCAACAGATATGAATGGGAAACGAGGACAGTTTAGGGATAATTTTTCCTATTTCTCCGTAAAAGCTTATGTTGTGACCCCATGTTAGAACCGTCTCAGTGAGACGGTTCTAATGAGAGTTCACGAAGTGTTTTTGTTTAGATGTAAGAAAAATTATCACCCAATTATCCTCAAAACCCCATATGAGCCACGACACGAGAAAACCAACACCAATTATCCTCAAAACCCCATAATCGAGCCACGACACGAGAAACCCAACAATGTGGTTATGCGCCCAGCGCAGACTCAGATCAGCCTGGGCATCCGCCCAGTCTGATCAGACTCTTCGCTAAGCGCTTAAAGGGTAGCTAAGAGTCTAAGCTACCTTCATGCGGACAGCGAAGACTCTGATCAGACTGGGCGGATGTGGCGCACGACCACATTGTTGGTTTTCTCGTGTCGTGGCTCATATCATTAGAAGCTATGCCTTATACACCCATCACTTTCATCGCCAGAACTTACGGATATTATTATTGATAAACCGTTATCAGTCAACTCACGATATCTCGAATACTTATATCTCAAAGTACCCTCTTGTATCAAAGAAAATACAGGTGCGTTGCATTAATTTTATACCTATGCAAATTTTTCATAAGTTTTAGCATACCCCAAAGTGCATTATAACTTCGGCTGAATGTCTTTGTTGTGAAAAACAATCTTAAACTTTCCGTGGAAATGAATCAAGGGACACTGCTAGGGATATCAGAAAACTTCACTGTGTAGAAAATTGTGGAGAAGCGATTTTGCAACCTGTCAAAGTTATCCTAACTATATTGAAAAACAATGTATTGAACCACTCTTATTTCAAATTTTCGGCCTTAGGCCTTCTTCAGGAAATTTGGAAACAATTATTTCAACTATGTGGCATCCATTTTGAAACCATTTTGGTTTCAAAATGGATGCCACATAGTTGAAATAATTGTTGAAATAATTGAAATAATTGAAATAGTTGAAATCATTGTTTCCAAATTTCCTGAAGAAGGCCTAAGGCCGAAAATTTGAAATAAGAGTGGTTCAATACATTGTTATTATAATTTTTATTCCCTTTGGAAGAATTAGTTTGAAGAATTTATATTGAAAAAGGCTGAAACGCTTCACGTAGTTTAAGTCTTTTTGACGGTGTACAGGAATATGGTAATGAAGAACCGAATTCGACATTTCAATAGTTGGTATTTAAACAAGTTATATTTAAAGAAAACCCGGATAAATTTCCTTTTCTGCAAGAAAATATTTACCCCTGAATAGAGCAAAATAGGAACGTTTCTTTGAGAAAATTAACGTAGGTCATGTGCTAGAAACAGTTACGCTTAGTTTAGACTTTTAATAAATAGAATATTTATACTATCCTATCTGCGAGCTATTTTGTAAAATTACTTTTAGTGCCATTTCGCCTCCAGTTAGGCTCTGATAATTGGAAATTTAACACGACAGAAGAGAGGGGTGTGGTAATTTACTTTTGCTTAAAAAAGTTTAAATTTCGATTTGTTTGCTTTTTCCATCTTTTTCCATCTTCTGTCTTAACAATTTAACCACGCTGAACAGACAGGTGATTTCATTAATTTCTTTTTTGTTACCGAGAAAAGGTGTGAACAATGCTTGCTAGTAGCTACACTGTCTGGATAGAAAATAGGAAAAAACTAGACGCTCCATATATTTCTTTGCCAGGTTGCTGCATTTCTAAAAACTCATTTTGTGCTTTGCTAAATACCAACAGGAAGAAAATCGATAAATTCAAGAAAGAATAAGAGCCAACAGCTCAGTTTCAAAGTTTGTAATACTACAAATTGGGATATAATAAGATGTATGAAACATTTGCGTAGGGATACTTTGTCCAGTCCTCTCTTCTGTCCCGTCTTCCAGTTGTCAGTGTCAAAATGTCGTAAAAAGTATTCACAGGGTATAATCGATTCCGCTAATTTTCGATCCCGCAGAGACTGTACATCATATTTGGCTTCCGCCGAGACTGTCCACGATTTCTTGCTTCCTGCCGAGACTTCTGTACATGATAAATGGCTTCCTGCAGAGACTGTCCGCGTGATTCTGCTTCTTGCCGAGGCTCTCGGCAGGAAGCAAGGTCACGCGGGCAGTCTCGGCAGGAAGACATTTTTCCAGGACAGTAGTCCCTGCAGGAAGCAAGAGTTCGCGGACAGTATCGGCGGAAGCCAAATATAACGGACAGTCTCTGCAGGAAGCGAAAATTTGCGGAATCGATTATACCCTGTGGTATTCTTTCAACAGCTCACGATTAGGATAGAACAGGCGTTCTATTAATTAAATGTCTAAAGCAAGCATAACAGTTTTAACAACAGGACCTACACTACGTGGGTCCAAGGAAGGTCCCGTCTCGCTATTTTTTAGCAGAAAAGAAATTTATTGGACGTTTCATTAAATATAACATTTTAGAATATCTGATATTGAAATTTCGATCTCGGGTTCTCGTTACCATATTCTTGTACACCGCAAAAAAAGACTTAAACTGCGTGAAGCGGAACATAGTAAGGATAACTTTGATAGCTTGCAAAATCGCTTCCCCGCAATTTTCTCTACAGCGAACTTTTCTAAATCTTTAGCAGTGTCCCCGTTTTTATTTCCCTGGTAAATGTAAGATTTTCTGACAACAACGACTTGTATAATTTGCTTAGTCTGTTGTAACTCTTCTGTTGGTCTAAATTATTTAGTTTGGTAACAATAGCTAAGTTGCCACCTATTTGGGAAAGAGCTGCTGACTCGGCTTATCACTTGTAATTTATTGTTTGTTGGGATGTCTTTGTCAATCTTTCCCTTTGATGTTGGAGATAGGGTTTGGGATCTGATTCAGTCAGTTCCTGAAGTGTAGTTACTCTTTTAATTTCAGTCGAAGCTATAATGCACTTTGGGGTATGCTTAGATTTATGAAACATTTGCACAAGTATAAAATTAATGCAACACACCTGTAGTTTAGACACTTTTCCTATTTTTATTTACATTTCCGCTCCTGTTGTCTCAAAGTACTGATATTCCAAAGTTGTTTTCTTGGACCAGAAAAATTACTCAGAGATATAAGTAGTTTTGGACGAACTTCGACTTTAAAATATAGTGAGTTGACTGTATTGATTTTTAAAGATTGAGTGTATTTTATTATTGTAAAGTTCTATTACTTTATTATTATTATCAGTATTATACCCGTTGTGAGTTGCTATTAATATAATTACTATTATTGTCTTAGTAGTAGTATACCCGCTGGGCTTACAACATCAAATGAACATTGAATCATCTTTGATTCAACGTCATGACAGTTAATCAACGTTGATTCAATGTTGCTTCAAAGTTGTGTACCCAGTGGGATAATTGGTATGTTAGTCCAGGGGCATATGTAATAAAAACGGGATCCCGTGAGCATGAATCTTAATTTTATGCCCTAATCATAGCCACTTAGGACAATCTTTGAGATGCTCAAAAATGGTTGTTGTCATATTTTCTTTGAACAGTTTACCTAGAAAATGGCCAAAGTGATGGGTGGGTAACACTTGACCATTATATCATCCAAATGTTACAAAGAAATGTCTACAATACTTCGTATACATAAAATTTACATCGGATAAAATTGTCATACGCACAAGTGTACTGTTTAGTGCTCGAGTGATAGAAATGGTGTTTAAACATTTGGCGACAAATGTTGATAAATTGCATATTATTTTATGGAATAAACTGCATTTAATAACTCCCTTGACGAATTGATACGATTAAATTCGTAAAATGCCTCTGTTGCACGTTTCGTATTTTTCAGCCGAAAAATACCAAAAGCCATTTCAAATACTCTAATAGCCCATTTCCGATGGAAAAAATAACTAAGGGGGATAGTAGCCCCGGACAATACGCTATATAATATAGTCGTCCTTCCTATAACATTTTCCGAGGGAAAGGGGAAAAAAACTGCTCTCTGACAGTTGCCCTTGTAAATAGAACCAGGCCCTGAGGTTATAAAACTTGAGTACATTCTCAAACTCAAAATAAAGCACACTGATTAGCTGCTTCCGAGCAAATGCACACTGATTAGCTGCTTCCGAGCACATGCTCGGAAGCAGCCAACCAGTGTGCTTTATTTTGAGTTTGAGATTATTCTCAAGTTTTAAAACCTCGAACCCAGATTTGACATGAATAGGTACACATTCAGGGGAGGCAAATCTGCTGTTTTATTTTGCTTTTCTTATCAGTAACTCTTAAACGAAAGAATATTCTAATGTTTATTTAAATTTTTCAATAGACCTTGAGCTGACCATAGACCCCCCTCCCCCCCCAGGGGGAGTTTTGTACCCTATAATTTTCTAAAACTACATTATATAAGAAACAAAATGACACATGTTAGCCCTCTGTACGTTGGGGCGTTAACGTATGACGTCAACGTCAATTACACTACCCAAATTTACATATTCACGTTATAATAGAAGATACGCATTGTTGTACACATGCTAGTATTCGCCCTAAATAATGTTGGATTTTGTCTGCTAGTACATAAATCACTGTTTCAAAGTTATTGACATTGTCAATGATAAGTTGACTAGCCTGTATAACGTAGTTTACATTGCATTTGACGTTTTTTCCCCTTCAGTGTCTAAATACATGTAATATAAAGAGCAAATTTTAAGAATTTAAGTGTAGCGAAAAGTTAATGTCATATATATGACTGTTTCAATATTCTATTATAAAAAAGTCTTACAAAACTCGTCAGCAGTCACGATAAATATGTAACGTATATAACCACAACAAAAATACGAAAAAAAAAAAAAAAAAAAAAAAAAAAAACAGAATCAGACTAAATCGCTGAATTGGTGGACTGAAGTTTATACGTGCTCCATCAATCTTCTTTTATTCATGCCCAGCTTAGATAATGTAGGCAGCAGTTAAATTAGCAGTGGATACATTCAATGGGGACAGAAACGATCTTATTTTTGAAGAATTTAACCTACAAAATGACCAGAAAAGCTACGAAAGCCAACATTAGCTGTATTTTATATTTCAATGTTATCTTTAATTTGTCTTCAGTAGATACTGTTGTATATGTAAATATGAAGAAACGTCAATGTTATGTGTCCTCAAACTATAAAACATGATCTAATAATGGATATTTGAAAAACAATCTAACAGTAACATTACGTTACATAATTGTAATATGTCGAGGAATAAGATGTATTTGTCATCTGGTATCAAAATTTTAGTTCCCTGGCGGCATGAAGCATTGATTGCTGTAGTATAAGCTTACCACTGGTAGTCAGATGGCAAATTTAGCTCTTTGAAATACACAAGAGTTCAGCAAGACGCACATAGATTGTTACAGCTGAAGCAGTTCGACCTTGCCTTCATTTCAGTCTCACTTAAAAGTGACTTCATAAAAATGATTTTTTTTAATTCTATGCATTAAATGGAGTAAGTATAATTTGATATATGCTGCAACTGATTACTATTTAGGTTCTCGTTATGATGGGCATAAAACCAGTTTCGCTACCTGTGCTGTTGGCTGGGCCATTCAATTCCCCTACATACAAATATGCAACTGTGACTACCAGCCGAGGCAATCAAAAGCAGTACCAACTCTGCCAGCATCCATTAACACCATTTTTCTATGAAGTCAGTCGAATCGTCAGCCACGAGCCTCTTTGCACAGTAACTGCTTTACATGTGTTAGCAAATATGTGTGGCCCCCGTGATCATAACTTATATGTTAATTTGTGATCTACGTGATCTGTTTATGCAGCTCCCGGCCATCAAGTACATTACAAAATGTTAACAATGTGAAAATTTAAGGATTATAGAAAGTGACATACTTTATAACGCATACAACATTCTGTCTCCATCCTGTGCAGGAGTTCTATTTTTCATTATGTTGTTATAAATATTCAAATGGTCAGGTAATTTTGCAAACCCCATGGTTTTATTCCCACTTGTTGATACTATCAAGGACTAAAGGTGTTACAAAATACAAATTTCAGTCAGACAATTTTCAATAATGTAACAACTAAAATTGGGGCTTTATTCTCTAACAGTATTTAACATATTTGGACAAGGATAATTTGATAAGCAGTAAGATATCATAAATAGGCAGTTTACAACCACATTTATTGCTAAAAAGTAAACAATAGGGTAATACATCTACATTAGCTTTGATGCAGAACTGTATTTGGCTTAAGACTTTAAACTTCAGGTTACTGTTCTGCTTTATAGTTTTTCAGTGTGCACGTAAAAGCTATAACAAATCATCTCAATAAACAAGGTGGAACCCCAGTTTGCATTGTTGATTGCTGATTATTTTATAGTTTTAAACTAAAAACATCAAAACCGCTTAGCTTTTAATGGTATCAAACTGATTGCATATCATTTTATTCTAGCCCTATATGCAAAATCAATGCTGGCTTTTAATAGCTTCGGCTTTATTATTTCTGGAGTATTTTTTATTTTATTTATTTATTTTTTATTATTTTTTCTTTTTGATTTTTTGGATTTTTCAGCTGTATATAACAAAATTTCAGGTATGTTACTGTGTTTAGAACTCAAATGTACAATTTGTAAAAGAAACAAACTGGGCAATGTCATTATGAAATACTTTTATTTTTGATATGATAACAAAGTAAACAGCAAAACCCGTTTTACATGTGCAGAATATGCCAATGCCCTTAACATTACAATTTGAAGTATACTGTGTTTAATCACGTATAAAACACACCTCATGAATCCATAAAAGTAATAACTGAGAGAAATATTGATAGGTCCAAGTACACAATATATCAAAAGAACACCCAGACTTATATGTGTATATTAAAGGTATTATAATAAAATATTTTAATTTTAAATATTAATGTTATTTACGTTACTACTAGTAATAGTTTATCAGGGAAAATAAACCAGAATGAATTTTTGTCTTATATTAAAAGATTCTTTTATGAAGAAACTGCTACCAAAGAAAAGAAAATGATTCTATCTTCAAATTATATGATTTTAACAAAAGTAGCCCTAGGTAACGTATATAATCGATCATTATGGACGACTGAAATGCATTCAAAATATTGTTGAACTGCTCCTTGCTGTTTAAATAGGCTGGCATATTCAATATTACCGTTTACTGTTGTTTTCCATTCCAATAGTGTAGTTCAAGCGCTTGAATTATACGGAAAGTGATAATTGTAATATGGAACATTCATAAGGGGTTACTGTGTTCAACATCCTATTTCTCCCAAAGTATACAAGATAGGATAATAATTTTTGCAGATCTGAAAAGATCAATAAATTTCCTTTAACACATAAACAAACATTTGGTCTAATATTAAAGGAATAACTTAAAAAAAAGAAAGTATTTTGTATGGAAATTGCAATTTTAATGGAGAGTGAAGAAAAACGTCATGTATACTACACCACGTAGGCTAAAGTGATGTTTCAAACATCATAACTTTTAGCTATTTGGTTGTTCTATTAGACTCTATTATAATTTTAAACATAGGTAAGTGACTTCTATTTTTTATAATTTTTGATAATTCTTATTTTATGTTTATTATTTTAATGGGTAACGTAATGTAACAGGCTGTTACAGCTTAACGCCCCACTCGCCAGAGGGCTAACATGCTGCAAAATACTTCTAGGATGCTGGTCTTTAAGAAAAGTATGGTCTACAAAACTCCCCCTGGGGGGTGGGGGGGGGGGGGGGCAGGTAAACCATATCTGGCTCATGGCCTACAAGATTTTTGCCTTTTAGGATAGATCAACGCCCATAAGGCTACGTTGTCAAGGGAAGCAAACAATGACAATAAATTGAGCCGCGACACGAGAAAACCAGGAATGTGGTTGTGCGCCCAGTGCAGACTCAAATCAGCCTGGGCATCCGCCCAGTCTGATCAGACTCTTCACTAAGTGCTTAAAGGGTAACTCAGGACACATGCTACCTCAATGCGGACAGTGAAGACTCTGATCAGACTGGGCTGATGCCCAGGCTGATCTGAGTCTTCACTGGTCGCACAACCACATAGTTGGTTTTGTCGTGTCGCGGCTCATATTATTCTCTGGTTCCATATCGTTGCTTTTATGGGCGTTAGACCTTATAATCATCTTTGGAAAATTCCAATATGTAAGGTAAACTGTGTTGAACTTGGTCAGAATTGGGTCTACTTTGCATGCCAACGTCCATTGGATTCCTATGCATGAACGGGCTTAAATGGAAGAGAGGAAAACTGAAACAGATTGAACAATTGAAAAAATTTTCAAAATGGCGACATGCATTCACGAAGGGAAATGACGTCGTTGGATCATGTGTTTCACCCTTGTATGACCAGAAAATCGTGTTTAATGACTGTTTTTGAAGATGCATATATCACCCTATGGAAACGGTGACAATGGTACCTGGTGAAAATTCGGGGGTGAATTGGTATACAGTGTAAATTCGGACGAAGTGTAAGTGTGAAGTCGGGATTTTCTTTGTTTAAACGGTATGTACTTTTGATCTTCTCAATTTTGTGTTCCCGGCATGGCCAAGCGAGGTTAAAAATTCAAGATCTACTTATTGCAGGAGCTATAGAAATCAATTTTGTCATGTGGGATGACAGCATGCTATGAAAAAAAAATTAATGATAGCCGCAATTTGGCGCCCCGTTTCTCAGGCTGTGTGTAAAAAGGAAGGAAAATCTCATTTTGTACAGTTTGATTTTGATTTTCTAACAAACGCAAATGGACAGAGAGCTCATTTTGATATATGTACCCGAAGCTTTATATACTTGATAATACCCCCAAAAATCAAAATTCATTCAGCATGGAAAAAGGATATAATGCCACGTGACTGTATACAGTGCGAGTCGTCGGGTACGTGGAGTGAATCATCGGATAAAAGTTTGTGAATCATCGGACATGTATTAGTTTTGAGGGCAATTTTGGATTAAAAAAACGAGCCTCTTCATTGTCTTATGGTAATTTGACGTGGCGATTCATGTATTGAGCAGTCTAGGTCAATTGTAAAAGTCTTATAGCAATGGAATACATATATAAACGACTGATACACCAGCGGCCAGTGTGTCATCATATAAAAGTAGGCGTATACATTAACTTAGACGGAACGGGAAAATCGTCTTTACAAACGTAGTGGGAGAGTGTTGCAAAATCTATAAATTTTGGTTGGCCGGCTGTGCAGCTGATGTGAGAATCATGGGCGTTTTTTCCCCGTATTTCCTTTCTCTCCTGTTCTTCTTCATTATTAAAGGTATTTTCCCATTGATCAACTTGATCGTCTCGATCGCCCGAATTCTCCTACCAAGTTCGACCAATTATTTGATCGGGCTAGTAGAGGACTTTTTCTCGACCGTACAAGACCCAAACATGACCACTCACGACTACACCACATCAACCCGACAATCAGCCAGATCTCTAAGCGGTCATTTCGATCCCTACACGATCTCTACACGATCTCTATTTGACCAAATTGACCTATATTATTAGTCATGTACGACCACTGTAGACAATCTTAGTCGAAGAACCTCAATTTGTCAAGGAGAACTAGGCTGCTCTTGCTCCCTGGTATACTTAAAAGGGTAATGGTGATGCCGACTGCTGGCTTTCTTTCCCTCCCATCTAAGCCTCCTGAGGGCTTGGTGGAGGTGATATGGTTGTGACTTCCTTATCAAAAAAGCAGCATCTGTCTCTTTGCGGGATTTTAGTAGTTGTAGTTTTGATCTTTTTATGCTAGTACGGCTTAGGAGATTGTCAGTACTGCATACCTTGTTTGAAGGATGGCATTGCGCTCGTGTAAGGTCGGGTAGCTATCCAGTGCGGTCAACTAGCAATCAGGTAGTGGTCAAGTTGATCAGGGCAACAAGTTGAAAAGGGATCGCGTTGATCGGAAAGAAAAAGGGTATTGGTCGAAGAGAGGTCGAGTTCATCGGATACTGATCCATATGTTTTTATCCAACACAAACTAGACAGCTACATGATCGTTTCCCGATTAAATCGTGTCTACCGAGCCAATACTCGCTTCCCGAGCTTCTAGGGCTTGACTTCCTCAATCTCTACTCGAATTTATTGAAAAATGCCCAAAATTTTTGGGTAGGATGCCGGAGCGATGCCGAACAAGGCAGACCACCCCGACCACCCCTGCCGATCGAGCTGGCTTGACGAGTTGAGCTTGTCGAGTTGATCTGATCGGCAGTGAGAACATACTATAAGTAATTTGCCTCGACATAGCATGACAGAACGCTTTAAAAGAAAAACAGAGTTAAACTTCATATCTCTTAGCAGTAATGTCAGAATGTTTGGGCGGGCCTAGACTGAGCGCTAAAGAACTTGCATAATTTGTCCAAGAAAGCACAAAGTGCTGTAAATGTGGTTTCTAGCCTCGGAAAAAATATATAGTTTTTCTCTGTGAGAGCTGATGTTTGAATGCATCCAGGGTAAGGACACTGATCATGGAGGGCAATATCGGTCTATTCCATAATCTCGTAATTTGACATCGAATTTTGAAAAACAAACATGATTATGCCTTAACGAGTCTTCTCTGGGCATGAGCATCCAGTCTGGCTCCAGCAGGCACATGGCATCAAAACGACGTCGTACTGACGTCGGTGCGACGTAATGACGTCACACAGACGTCTGTGTGACGTCATTTCGACGTCATGTGTCCGCCTGGGTCAAAGTATGCGAAGCTTGCATATACAAAGTACCTGCGCAAGGAAAAATGTCAGTATCAACGTTTTTTTCTTTTTTCATCTGTTTTTGTGAAATCATTCGCATTTGCCTGGCCTATGAAAATTTCAAAGTCGCATCGCACAGGTTTTCATGAATATATTAATAGATGAATATTTACGCCAGCTCCCTTTGCTCTGAAATCAATGTTTACAAAAGAAATGAATGGAAAAAGGCCATGCGATACGTAATCGCTTGTGTAAATAATTATAAAGGCCAAAAGTGTCAAGAATACCCAATTCTCATTATTCAAAATCGTGTATGTTTAAGAAACTCCCCATTGTATAGATTTTTCCGGTTACTGTAAGTTCATCGGATAGATACGAACAATTCTGAGGTAAGGAGATAGAAATTTCAAGCATTAAATGCTGTTTTTACGAATCCCAATAAGGTTTCACACCCACTGGGCACACACTATTGAATCACCGTTGATCAAACATAATGACATTGAATAACGTTGATTCAATATTGATTCAACATTGTGTGTCCCGTAGGACTTTTATCTCTACAATTAGATAATTAGATCATTGTATGGTCGATGTCGGCCTACGAGAGGAGCCCCGGTAGCTCAGGTAGGCGCTTGCCTGCAAAATCTAGCTATTCCGGATTCGAGTCCCGCTCGAGGCGGATATCTTTCCAACCGTAAACGGGGTTGCATTGCACACATCCTTTCATTATCACCCTATGACTGAAATCCTATTGAACCGGACGAAAAATCGCAAGTCACCCATCCATCCATGTCGGCCTACGGAAATTCTCACATTAGTACGCAGTTTACTTCAAATTCATACTGTTGACACAAATTGGTGCCACATTTCATTTCTGGGCTTTGGAGTCCCGTTAGCTCAGTAGGTTAAGTTCTAACGGTCCCGCGTTCGAGCGTAAGCAATTCTTTTCAATCGTAAACGGGTTCCATTCCATTGCACACAGCCTTGCATTATCACCCACCCATCGTCCCAATATGACTGAAAAACTAATAAAAGTGATGTAAACTCCCAAGTCATCGACCCATCTATGTTTTAGGCATTCCTGTTTATGGCATATGGACAAATTAATTCATTTTTCTTATTTTATATGAGCCTCGACACGAGAAAACCAACAATGTGGTTGTGCACCCAGCGAAGACTCAGATCAGCCTGGACATCCGCCCAGTTTGATCAGAGTCTTAGTTAAGTGCTCAAAGAGTAGCTTAGGGTTTAAGCTACCTCCATGCGGACAGTGAAGACTGATCTATGTCTGCGCTGGGCGCAAAACACATTGTTGGTTTTCTCGTGTTGCGGCTCATATAAACATTTTTTTATCTATTCACTCAACTTCTCTTCTAATAAAGTGCTAAACCTTCCCTGAGGCTTTATCGTACTGTTGTGCCTATGTACAATGTGATCTTGGGGCTCGAACAATAAAGACAGATAAAAACAACTGTCTGTACATAGTTATTTCTGTTTGGCCAATCCCAACTTCAAACGTTGGGGGCGCTCACAACGCACTCCAGCAGCTGATCCCACTGTCTGTTGACAGAAGGGAATAATGTATGCTGCTAGACGTCAGTCTGACCGATACAGAACCATATATTGCATGGTTTGGCAACTGGTGCTAAGTTGATGGGTGCAATATGCGGACAGGGGTATGACAGTGGGTCCGTAGATGATTTTGTAGATCATCACTAGTTTTGCGTTCGCTCTTCGTTCCATTCCCAGCCGAGGTAAGCTTTCTTCTGGCTGGGGATGCGCCCCTTTGAAAGTAGGGTCGATTTCCCGTTCGGGAAACAGGATGGAAGTGCTTTTGAGATGCATGCCGGTATATATCGCAGTGCATGCCGGTCCAGTTTGTTTCCCGAACGGGAAATATTTTAGCCAATTTTATGACTTAAGGGTGCCTCTTTTTGGCATGGCTCGTGCATCTCAGTTTTGAACTAATACTTTTAAAACTTGTATCGCTGAAAACCACATGATTTTTCTAAAAATTGTCCGAGTCGGATTTTTTATTAGGGCCTTCATTTTTTTTGACAGCAATTCGAAAACACCGGTGTCCATGATGAGAATTTCCTCAGTTCTGTTTCCCGTTTGGGAACGCTTCCGCTTCACTCTTGTTTCGCTTGTCTGTGTATAGACAACCGATGTAGTGAGATATGTCTGGTGTGATGCTAATGATGATGATGACTTGAGATTTTACGCCCCTTTTTAACAGTATTTCATTTATATCAGGACGACGAGAGTCCGTGTGCAATAGACCCCGTATACCGTTGGAAAGATTCCCGTCTCCAGCAGGTCTCGAACCCGGGACAGGTAGATCAACAAGCCAGCTACTGAGCCACCAGGGCTCTCCTGGTATCACGAAAAAAAAGAAGATACCGGGCAGCATATGTGATAGAACAGGCTCAGATCAGACTTTTTTCTTTCATAATATGAGCAACTCAGGGTCCAAAGACCTATCGTCTGAGAAAAGACTGAGCCGATGATGTTTCTACGGTTCCTTATTACGTGATACCGATCAGATCCTAATCTGGGTAAATTTGTATGTATTAAGCCACTCAAATAAATCAAACCCTTTTATGTATCCCGTATATCACATACACCCTCCATGAGGTCTAAAACAGGAAAGCAGTGTCAAAATACTTTTAAAACTTGAACTTGTAATAATGATATTGTGTAAACAGTATCAAACTGACCGATGTCAATTTCAATGATTTAATGCGTCATTCACAAATTAAGCTTACATGTTCAAGGATTTCGGATGTTAAAACTGGATTTTTAGTCACAAAGTTTGGACACTGCCTTATATCATAATTATGCGACTGACAATCGATTTAAACGCAAAGGGCGATCGGGCTCTGCAAATGCGAGAGCTCATCTGAATCTCTCTTTGCACATGTAGAATATGTTCAGCAGGCGCACAACATTGAACGCAACATCGAATCAATGTTGATTCAACGTCATGACATTGAATCAGCGTTGATTTAATGCTGATTCAGTGTTGTGCCATTAGGTGGTGTATTATGTTCTGTCAAATGTCGAGATTTGAAAGAAATTGTGGATTAAGACAAGGTCATTCAGTATGGGATATTACAAGTATTACAGCGAAGATCCCAGGGGTGATGCTGTGGTTCCAGTGACATACTCCATATTTGCTCCACCAGAATACGAAGGGGATATAGTAACCCGACTCGGAGCCTGTCTTGAGTCAGCTGAACTGAACGTAAGTATAACGTTATTAGAACCGCTCAACAAGAAACTGTACTGTTGGGCATTTAAAAACAGCTGGAGACTCAGATCAGCTATCGCATTCTCGCAGCCTGATCCGCAACAAACAGTTTAGTTTGGGTGATTCCGGCTGCAGCCGGAAATCGTTTCCGTCATAAACAGGTTTTCGTCGCACACAGATTTTCATTATCACCCGCACATCGCCCTGATATGACTGATACTGCCAGAAAGGGCGTAAAATCGCAAGTCATCCGTTCATTACTTTCCCCCACATCCCCTAGGTATTGGAATTTTTGACTATACGCTGGGTTATGCACATTATAACGCTCCGGCACTATTCATCGTGGTGTACCCACTGGATAAATCACGTCGCTGTTGGTATTTTAACTAACATGATCAAAGTGAATGGGTATACTTTCAGAGGAACTCACCTTCCATCCGCATCGCTTCTCAAAAGGGGTCAACACGTAAACGAAACAACTTACTGCTCTAGGAGCCAATTCTTTTAAGAGTCAACCCCTTTTTTGAAAGGTAGCATCGTCGCAGGAAATAACAATTGCAGAAACATAAGTTGTTCCCCTTTTTAAAAATGGCGGAAACATGGCAGTGTAGCTCCAAACAGTATATTTTAGCCGCAACACGAGAAATCCAACAATGTGGTTGTGCGTCCAGCGCAGACTCAGATCTGCCTGGGCATCCGCCCAGTCTGATCAGAGTTTTCGCTGTCCACATGAAGGTAGCTTAGTCCCTTGGCTGCCCTTTAAGCGTTTAGAAAGACTCAGATCAGAATTGGCGGATGCCCAGGCTGACCTGAATCTGGGCTGGGTGCACAAATACGCTGTTGGTTTTCTCGTGTCGCGGCTCATGTTTTATCCTTTCAGATTCATCGACCTGGAGAACTGAAGCCCCCAATGGTGAGACGGTCTGGCCAACCAGACACTCCGGACTGGAAGAAAGTGACACCCTGATTCGTGAATTGATATGTTTTATAGTTTGAAATATAAGAATCCTAAGAATTGTCAGTTTTATATAAATTCTATACATATTCCTTACACTGTCTGCCATGACATTGATCGTGCGTAATTGTGCGTTTGCACATACGCCGAGTCGAAGTCGTAGCAAACATTCTACAGGCAGCGGTTTGTTGAATTCTTTAAGTTATTTTGAGATTTTGGCTGTTTAGAATACTGAATAATATTACTGATGAGAGCCTGTCATCAGTAATTCAGTAGCCTGTATCGTGTAGCGTGTATCCCAGCGTTCCAGATGAGAAGTTTAACAAAGACAATTAGTGATAATTTTCCTTTTTTCATGAGAACATATGTAGTGAACCCTCATTTAAACCGTCTTATCGAGACGATTTAAATGAGAGGTAAAACGTATGTTTTGATGCAAACTAGAAAAATATCTCATAATTATCCCCAATATCCCACCTCATCTCAAGCTATACGATGGGTACCAGTTTTAGGGCCTTGCCGGTCGGATATACTGACAGGTGTGGAGTATGTGAGCTTCTAAGACATAATTGGGCGGCTCGTGTCGTGTCGTGTGCTGTTCGGATCTGTTTGTATTAGGGTAGGTAAAGGTAAAGGTTTCCCATAGCCTAATAGCCATAAGGGCAGTGAGGTTTAGAGACCAACTGTATCTTGGGCACAGCTGACGAATAATTTCTGTTGGTCGTAGCGACGTCGTATCAACATCACTGAAACGTCATGTCAAGGTCGATGGGACATCGTCGCATGTTAGGTATGCATCTTCAAGCGCTATTGGCGCATCTCAGCCTAGACTCGGAGGTGGCGGACCTGATCCTCGTCGGTCGTGGGGTGCTCGGTTTTGCCCTTTTGGGATTGACCTCGTGCGCGCCTCTGCCGTTCTTGTGCTTAAAACTGGAATAGGGCGTTGTAGGGATTGGCAAATGGGTTTTACTGTGAGACCGACGTCATTGGCTCTTATAATGGCTTGCGTTGAACGGGTCTGTTTTTGGGTGTACGAGCTGATATTGCCTTCTGATTCATGTGACGCATGTTTTGACAGTTCGGTATTGGTGTCACGTGGTAGTGTCGCATGGTGTACATCGTTGCTTTGACATCGTCGCGAAATTATTCTATTCTGTTCTATCCCATAAACTTACAAGGTCGTTGGGGCACCAAAGATGACTTCCAAACGGTCCCTTTTCGCCTTGTCCTGTTTTCAGCTGCCCTAGTTGCCCTGGCAAAGTCCATTCCTGTCCACTGCATTGTTGCTTTGACATCGTCGCGAAAATATTCTATTCTATTCTATCCAATAAACTTACAAGGTCGATGGGGCACCACAGATGACTTCCAAACGCTCCCTTTCCACCTTATCCTGTTTTCAGGTGCCCTAGTTGCGCTCGCAATGTCCATTCCTGTCCACTTTTTTAATATTGTCTTCCCACACTCTTCTTCTGTCTACCTCTTCTTTTTCCCTTCACTGTGCTCTGTAGAATTGCCTTTGCTAAACCAGAAGACCTTGAGACATGGCCAAACCACCTTAGTTTCCGATTCTTGACAATGGTCTGGAGTTCATTTTATTCTCGAATAGCTGCTTGGATCGTCCTCAAAAATAAAATACCTGTACAGGGCAATATCTGCAGACCACTTAAATTTAGAGTTCCTTTAATATCCACAGTATGCACTAAATAATATCAGAAGAATAAAACTGACTTATACCTCAATCTGCAAAATGTACAAAAAGCGATTCAGATAAAAAAAACAGATCGCTTTTTCTTTTCAATATTTGATATGGTATAAGGCAGTTAACATCTCCAAATCAAACTAGCATCTGCGAATTAGAATCTGGTCATTTTGTATAAAAGGCGTTGTTAAACCGTTTAACCGTGAAAACCAATTTGTATGTTTACATAGTGTCTTTAAAATGGATTTGCAAGGTCCTTGCTTTAGAAATTTAAGTGATACCACCCTGGATTGTGTATAAGGCAAAACTCTTGACAAAAATGGTGTCATAATGCAGTGGCTGTAAAATATTCAGTTTGTCCAAAACGATAAAGGGATTTACATGTACCGTATAAATATGAGACCGCATGAGAAAAGGGGCCTTTGGCTCTTGTTGCCTTTGCGAACATCAGATGTTCCAATCAACCTGAACAACTGAGCAAAGTGATCAGCCTCTTTTCACTTTTGACTTACCCATTCCTTGCTTTATTAGAATCAGCATGACTTTGAAAGCGCAGTCTGATCTGTGTCCATTGTTTCTTATGCCTTGTGTTACATGCATTACGAATTAGACCAATCAGCAACCCCCCCCCCCCCACACACACACACCCCTTCCTGGTCTTTCGGATGAGGTTTTAAACCGAAGTCCCATCTTCGTATGTCCATAGAAAGTTGAACATGTGAGCCTACTCACTCACTCATTTGGCGTCGTAATTACGTGAAGAGGGCAGGTACAAACAGCGTTTTGGTGGTCTTATTACAGTTCTCCCTTTTGAATGGAAGTTTTTAGACCCTGAAAAATATATAGACCGATATGTATTGACCGTGATCAGTGTTTTCCAAGACACTGACTAATCTGGGTATGGCTTGTTCCTTGTATGGAATATATGCGTGAAAATTCTCGATATGGTCACATGTGATTTCAGCTGCAGTCAGCAAAATAAATACATGTAGAAAAAAAAATGCGACTGGAAAGACCGGCTAGCAGTTCAAAATATACCGTTATGTACATTTGAAGCACTTTCCTTTTGTTTTCGAATCGCGAAATCACCCGGCTGTTGGAAAAAAATGTTCCGCTGAAGCAGGCGCTTGTGTGTGTGTGTGTGTGTGTGGGGGGGGGGGGGGTTGCACATTTCATTAGCGGTCATGCATGGACTCAGTTGAAGCGAGTCAGCTATATTTTGGCTATGTATCCAAATCAGTACCTACCATATTCGATCAAATTCCAGAGAATATTTCAAGCACCCGCAAAAAATAAGGGTAAATGGACAGGCCGCCATTTGCCAGTTATTTTATAGTAAAATGTACGAGTCTTTTAAAGTGTAGAAAAAACCCAGATGTTTTCAGGAAACGATCTTTAATAACAGAAGATTTTAAACACACACAAAAAATGACATGGAATATTCAGTTATTCATTTTAAACCTATGGGAATGGTTTTCTTTTCCTGTCACAATATTTTGTCACAGACTTACATTCGAGAAAGCTGTGTTTTCAGTCCCGAAGACTACTCATGTTGGCAGCGGACATACGCATGCTTGCAAAAAGCATGTCTACGTCCCCATTTACTTCACAGAGCCTTTTCTGTCAATGTTCATGGCATAGATTGCGATGAAAAATGACGGAGGCCAAAAGAAAGGTAGCGAGAATTAATATTTTACTGATTAGAATTCATTGCAAACTGGAAAACAGAAGTAGTCGGGGTAAAACTTCTTTTGCATACTGGCAGAAATTTGGTTGCTGTCCGATGATCTACTTCACCTGTCCGTTAATTCACCATATCACCATACACGAGCGTGAAACTCGGTAATCTCCTTGTTTTTAACAATTTGCTCCCTGTCGATGATAAGGGGCTTACATGGCCTCCCTAACTCTATCAAAACGCAGAGTTATTTTGATCCAGTCATTAAGTACACGTGGAACAATTAACAAAATTAGTTCAGCAAGGCGCCTGAGAATGTTTACCTGTAAAATGGGGCGCACTGTGGCAAGAACGCAGAAGATATTTTCAACAAAATCTTTCTATCAACAAATGAATAAAGAACATCTACAGCTCCTGCAAGTGCCCGAATTCTAAAATTCCGCAGGAGTTAGTTATGCTTTTGCTTTAAATTGAAAGTAAACAAAATAAACACCTTCAAAACAGTATAAATCCCGAATTTTCTCTGGCTCTTTACCCGAATTTACACTTTATACCAGTTCTCCCCCGAGTTTTCACCAGGTATCGTTGTCACCGTTTCCATAGGGTGTATATGGCCGCGACGTGACAAAACCAACAATGTGGTAGTGCGCCCAGCGCAGACTCAGATCAGCCTGGGCATCCGCCCAGTCTGATCAGAGTCTTCGCTGTCCGCATGGAGGTAGCACAGACCCTTAGCTACCCTTTAAGCGCTTAGCGACGAGTCTGATCAGATTGGGTGGATGCCCAGGCTGATCTGAGTCTGCGCTGGGCGCACAACCGCATTGTTGGTTTTGTCGTGTCGTGGCTCATATGCAATTCAACAAGAATTGTCAGAAGACAATAAAGCCCGACTTTGCGGGAGCTTGATTTTAATAAGCGCATGTTTAATAGGGACAATACAGGCTGGGTGAAATGAGATCAACTGCAGTGTCAAAATAAACACTTCTCCTAAGAATAATTCAAACCTCTTAAATATTGCCAGAGATATGACAATATTAATGGACAATTAAATATAGGCCATAGTTATTTAGAAATAACATGAAGTCAATCACTGTATTTAAATGTACCTTACACCAAGTATAAATAGTTTTAGACATAATGGCTTAAATCACTGGATCATGAACTATAGGTCACACTGACCTACAATTAGAATGAGGTCTATCAAAGTGTCAGCCCAAACCATTGACCCATGTATAATGCAAATCTATTAAATAGTCCTAGTGAGATATGATCACTGGACCATGAAATATAGGTCATGCTGACCTTCAGCTAAGATAATATCATTTACAGTTTCTGCCCAAACCATTTAACGCAGTATGACGCAAATACATAAAATAGTGATAGATATATGAGGCAAAATCACTGGACCATGAAATAGGGATCACACTGACCCACAACCAGTATGAGATCACTTACAGTGTAAGCCCAAACCACTAACCGAAGTATACGTTTCATTCATGAAATAGTGTAATATATAAACATGAGGCAAAATCACTGAACCATGAAATATAGGTCACTTTGACCTACTGTTAGTTGGAATTTAACCTTTTGGTCATACTGAGTCATAATTCCAAGCAATCATGTTAATACATCAGATAGCCTTGGAGATATAAAGCAAAATCACTGGAGCATAAATACAACTCACTGCCCGATATGCAGTTCTTCCGTAGACGTATCTATGGAGCAAATTTGAAAACTCTAGCCCTTGCGGTAACTTTGAAACTGTGCTTAACAGATGAATATTTTTTTCTATGTTCAGTCAACCGTGAAATACAGGTTATAGCCCAATATGCATAGCTGATTTCAGCATATTTTTCCCAGACGTATCTATGGAGCAAGCATGAAGACTCTAGCCCATGCAGTTTCATAGAAATTAGGCAAAACGCAACAGGTGAATATTTGTTCTATATTCAATCACCCGTGAGCAAGTTTGAAGACTAATGCTTTTGCGGTTACTCTTCCTCGGATGTATCTATAAAGCAAGTTTGAAGACTCTAGCCCTAGTGGTTACTTCGATACTGAGCTGAACGCAACAAATATGGTATTTTTATATATGTTCAATAAACCGTGAAATATAGGTAATAGCCCAATATGCATTAACTGCTTTTAGTTGATCATCCCCAGACCTAGTCATGGAGCTAATTTGAAGACTCTAGCCCTTGTGATAACCTGGAAACTGAGCCAAACGCAACAGATGGGTATTTTTTCTATGTTCAACCTACAATTATAGGTCATGGCCCAATATATATTGCTGTAGATCTCCCCCCCCCCCCACCCCACCCCCAAACCACGTATATATGGAGCAAGTACCCTTGCAGTTACTCAGAAACTGAGCTAAAACACAGCAGGTGAATATTTTTTCTATGTTTAATCAACTGTGAAATTTAGTCCAGGGCTCGGAATTCATCGCTGATTTCAGTAGATCTTCCCCAGACGTATCTATGGAGCAAGTATGGAGACTCTAGCCGTTGCAGTTACTTAGAAACTGAGCTAAACGCAACAGGTGAATAGTTTTACATAGGCGCACGCGCACGCGCCAACTCACGCCCATCCGGACGCACACGAAGGGTATTGAAAAAGCACACCAAGCCCGGAGGTTATAAAACTTGAGTACATTCTCAAACTCAAAACAAAGCACACTGATTGGCTGCTTCCGAGCACATGCTCGGAAGCAGCCAATCAGTGTGCTTTATTTTGAGTTTGAGAGTATTTTCAAGTTTTACAACCTCCGACCCAAGTCCTTTGCTGCGAAAAGTTGTAATAAAAGAGAACGTCTCCCCGGACTGTGTGATATCGTACATTGCATTGTCCTTATTGGTCGTACAGGTCGTTATGTCCGGGTTTCTTCTATCGCTGTTAATGTTCACAGGGTATAAACCAGCCCGCAAATTTTCGTTTCCTGCTGAAACTGTCCGTCATATTTGGCTTCCGCCGAGACTGTCCGCGATCTCTTGCCTCCTGGTGAGACTTCTGTACAAGATAAATGGCTTCCTGCAGAGACATTCCGCGTGATTCTGCTTCCTGCCGAGGCTTCGAGGACGGTAGTCCCTGCATGAAGCAAGAGATCGCGGGCAGTCTCAGCGGAAGCCAAATATGATGGACAGTCTCTGCAGGATGCGAAAATTGGCGAACTGGTTTATACCCTGTGTGAATATTCAATTCTACCTGTCTTTCAGACCATTACATGGCGAACTCTACGATCGCCTATGCTTCCGAGGTACTGTACAGTCTAGGATGTTGTAAACATACCAGAATATCTGACCTGGTTCCAACTTACGAAGGTTTTACACTAGAGGAAAGAACCGAGTTTGATTGTCAGTGTGAAGAATCGACAGAAAAAGGCAAGCATGTAATGAAACTAACAATTGAAAAATATAAAATTGTTACATAGTGTGTAAATACTGAAGCATTTGTTTGTGTCAGTTGATTTGATTCACAGCTGGGTATAATTTTGATTGATCTTTTTTTGTCTTTGTAATTAGTCGAAATCCTGTTTCTTCTTGACTCTCCGCATTTTTTTTTAAAATTCAATTATAAAAAATATCATACACTAAAATCAAGTGGCAACAGCATAATAATTGAGCCGCGACACAAGAAAAACAACAATGTGGTTGTGCGCACAGCGCAGACTCAGATCAGCCTGGGCATCCGCCCATTCTGATCAGAGTCTTCGCTGTCCGCATGAAGGTAGCTTAGACCCTTAGCTACCCTTTAAGCGCTTGATCCGCAGACTAGGCGGATGCCGATGCTGATCTGAGTCTGCGCTGGGCGCACAACCACTTTGTTGGTTTTGTCGTGTCGTGGCTCAATTGTAAACGTCTTTATAGGTTCCGCATGGACAAGGGAGCCATATGCTAGTGTCGGGCTCAAGTGGTGCCGTGTTATAGGATTGGACTTAAGTGGTGGCATGGATTTGGAAGCATTAAAAATTTACTGCTATTATCCTTCATGCGCGCGTCGCGAAATGCATAATGCTTGTTTCTTATGTTCCGATATACCAGGGGCATTTCAGAAATAATGTAAATGAGCTCAGGGTATCTTATTGGTTGATATCTAGCAGTGGTTCTGTATATCATTGGCAAGACAAATTCAAGTGCATTAGAGTTGTATGTAATGTAAAAGAATTTCTAAGTCACTCAAGCAGGACAGCATGTGGTTATACGTCACCAGGGTATGGATACTGGAAACTGTACATTTTCATTGAAAGTCTCTTGTGTTCTGTTGCAGTTTGCTCAATGAGAAAATGATAAATTTAATTAAGAAACACGTTATACTGTCTTTCAAATGTATGAAAGCAAAGTTTTACAGAAGTCATTTCAAGATTCTATACAAATAACATAATAAACGAGCCTTTTCCTCTGTAATGCGGTTATAGACATAGACATAGACATAATTTTATTCAAATGCGGTTATAAATGTAAAATTATTATAAAGGCATTATATCAATAAATTGTGTTTTTTTTTACTTATTCACATCAAATTTCAACAAACGACAGGCATTTTGATACTGAAATATTTAGGTCATTAGGTTTTATTATGACTGACATTATATTACTCATGAAACTGGGTGATACAAGTGCAGTCTCCACGCCGGAAGTTGCAAAGTAGCCTATATTCATGTAAAAACAAAGCATTAATACGAAATTATCTTCTTATAATAAGAAGGCACCGGCTGAATATGAGCCATTCTACAAAAATGAAGGAAATGGGCTTTTTTGTTTTGCAAAAAATAACACAACTGATTTTTATTTGTTTTATTTTAATCTCAACTCTGAATGTTTAACAACAATAAACCATTAATTTAGACAAGAGAATTTGCTTAAACATACATGTTGGCTTATTTTGATTGCTGCAATGGTTTTAAAATGCCATTCCTGTTACCACAACAAGAAACCTTATTTCCTAAATGAAATAATTATCGTTGTTATTTTCTTCTTTCATATTAAAAAGTGCCTATTTAGACCTTTAAGTTTACAAACTTGTTCAGAGGAAAAATTATTTGATACTAATAATATAATCAATAACTTATTATTTTACTTAAACAAAACATTTTAAGACAAATGCAATCAAACTATTTTGAGAAATTGTAGGATGAGTATCTTCATTTTCTGCAAAAGGTAGCTGCAGGCATCGACTTTCAAACTGGTAAATAAATGCAACAGCAGAATATTGGATTAATTTATAAATTGAGCAAAAGTTGACTGGTAACAGGAATGACATTTGGTAACAGGAATGACAACAATAATTTTCAGCAGTAACATAAATGACAATATAAATGATATTCAGTATCAAGAATAACAGCTAAACTGACAGATGTTAAAATACCAAAAGTAACTCGTAATCTGACTAACAGTGAAGTAGAAATCTGGTGAATATGTTTTAGATAAAATGAGCTCTTAAAGGCTCAGAGTGACTGTTCAGTTCACCTTTAAGGTGGTGATAAAAACTGATTTGAGGCAAAGACAAAAATTTGCATTAAATGCTGAAAATTCGACAGTTCTTCCTAAACATTAGCAGGTGCCTTCTTTATGTAAAATGTGATTCAACCTGATAAAAGTGTACTATGAATATGTCATCCCTGTTACTTATTCTGTGGACATGTGTCATCCCTGTTACCGCGGCCAACAACAGGCTGTTACATGCAGCTTATAATGTTCTGTAAAAGACACGGCATATTCAAATTAGTCTAGTTGAAAGAACTATAAATGTCAAACACAAATATCTTTCATATTTTACATATTTAATTAAATTTAAAGTGTCGTTCCTGTTACGTTTGGTGGGTAACAGAGATGACAGTAACAGGGATGACAGTAACAGTAATGACATAAAGTATGCAAATTCACACTTATTTTGCTTTCTGGAGGCAAAAACTTGGAAATGTTTACACAACAATATTGATGTCTATCATTCTTTTCCAGTATTTGTATTTTGTTTTATTTGCAGCTTTTTATTTCTATAGAAAGGTGGGTAACAGGGATGACAGATTACCTGTCTTACTCACTACTTAATTTAAATAATTGTTTCATATTTACCTTTAAGCAAATTTTGCATAAAATAATTTAATGTTTTTATAAAATCGGCGCTCCTTACCTCACAAAAGTCCAGTGCAAGGTCATTTTCATGGGTAGTAACTCTGACTAAACTACAACTGCAACTGCGGTAACAGAGTATGACACGAACTGCGGGACACACCAAAACATACTTGAGACGGCTTCAAATCAAAACCAATGGGTACACTACGCTTCTGTCATTGGTAGGTTTCTGTCACAGACTTTCATCATGTCTCTATTTGTTTGTTTATATTAGCACTGAAGTTCAACTTTCACTATTTTGCAGTGGGACAAGCAAATATAAGGGGGGGGGGGTAACTCTTAATTTCTTTAGAAAGAAATATGAACAACTGCATGAACTAGCCCAGTCACTATCATAAATGTTAGATATTTGGTCACTTTAATTAAACATACTACCAAAGGCAAGATACTTGAAATGGAAAAAAGGTAAACAAGTATTTAGGTGAGGGACAGGAATTCCTCATCTTTTGTAGAATGCCTCATATACTTAACATTGTCTAATGTCAAAAGTTAGAGGGATATAATGGAAACAAAACGTATACATAAAGACTTGATAGAGTGTTAATTCATATGAAATACTGACATTGAAATATGTGGGTTGGTGGGATAACTTTTCGTAAAAATTCAGGAACGCCGCTGATAAAAGAGCTTAAGGTGCCGTAAAAGATTATTTGTTACAGGCAACAAGCATGGCGAATTAAGTTTTAATAACTTTTGTTTCATAGCTGCCATCAGACAATCACTTTCACTTTAATTGACCTCAAAACTGAAGTTAGCACAGTAAGTGACGTCATAAGAAATGCACATTGTTCCATGATTAGCATATCTTGCAATGGAAATCTTATGTTTTAGTAAATCTGATATAATGACTTTCATAGTGTAAAAATTCAGTATAACATATATCTTAGGTATCAATTCAGAGCGGTTTGTATCCATAGTCAGGAAACTATGAATTTGTATAAATTCATATGTATAAATGAATTCGCATAAATATTTCGTCCATTTCTCCTCAGTGTCCTTTCCCTAACAACAATTGTCAAGGCATATTGCGAAGAAAATACCAGTGACTGAAATTATTTATCATATGACGTCGCTGTTATTCAGTGGATAACGTCGTTTCATAAAAATCGTATGACCACACGTGTAATACATGTAACACTTTGGCGCGTACTCGTAACGTCATTGACAACGCCCATGTCAACAATGTGTTTTCTTATTGAAATAATGTTCGATTTGAAGGTGAAAAAATCCCACGTTAAAGGTCATTTGATAAACAGAATCTTACACTCATGGTCATTTCATATGAAATGACCATGAGTGTAAGATCCTCTATTTAAGTGAAGGTCATTGGGTGATATATAAACCTTAAAGTTAAGACATAAATTTCATAGATCGGTCAACATTCATAGGAATTGCAGACTCATTTACACTATTTCTTAAAAGTCCCTCGTAAACCCCGCTCTGACCTTAATTCATTTACTAGTTTGGATACCGAGTTACATCTGGAATGAGAAGGTATGGCTCTTGTACAGCATTGGTACCAGCATAACTATCTCTGGTATTGGTATTTGGGGAGGATTTCAATTTGGTAAGTGTTTAGTTTCTTTATAGTCATTATACATGTTTCCATGTGTCCGCCCCATAGAGCCGCGACACGACAAAACCAACAATGTGGTCGTGTGCCCAGCGCAGACTAAGATCAGCCTGGGCATCCTCCAAGTTAGATCAGACTCTTCATTAAGTGCTCAAAGGGTAGCTAAGGGTCTAAGCTACCTTCTTGCGGACAGCGAAGACTCTGATCAGACTGGGCGGATGCCCAGGCTGATCTGAGTCTGCGCTGGGCGCACAACCACATTGTTGGTTTTGTCGCGTCGCGGCTCATGTTACGAATTTACGTTTCAGATGTGCGAAATATGAAACACTGATTTCGAAAAATGTTACAATGTTTCATTTTTCGAATTTGTTAAATTCGCAACATAAACAAACTGGCATTGTTCCATGATTAGCATATCTTGCAAAGGAAATCTTATGGGTCTTCATTGTGCGCCAACGTCCATTGGATTTCTATGCATGGATTGGCTTAAACAGAAGACAGGAAAAATGAAACGGATTGAACCATTGAACAAGTTTTCAAAATGGCGACATCCATTCACGAAGGGAAATGACGTCGTTGGATCATGTGTTTCACCCTTGTATAACCAGAAAGTCTTGTTTAATGTCTGTTATTAAGGTGAGGTGGGAGTAATTGACAAAACACATGATTTTATTCATACTTCCTTATATTGTACATTTTCTGGTCCTCTTTCAGAAAATGTAATAAAAAAGGGGGGTCGACGATTTCGTTTTCAAGATATCTGACCTCGAAAACGTCAATTTTTCCACTTTTTCGAGCCGACGTTATAATGGCGTTCTATGGAAAACTCACTTTTTTGCTCGTCACTCTTGGATAAAAACCTTCATTCTGACAAAACAAAACACATTTTTTTCTTCAAAAACTAACACAGTATGGCCAAATGATAGAAGTTTACATTAAAGCAATAAAAATAGTAAGTCGCCGACTTAACTTTCGAGCTAATGTGCATAAAATGCCCGGCTTACCGCCTCTTTAGAATGAAATGTTAACGTTGCGCATGGTGACGTTAACGTTATTTAACTTTTCGCGCCACATATCAACTATCGCATCTTGTGGACTACCAGCAAATTTGTCTGGGACTTTCATCAATCATGATTGTCATCGTCGGAAAATGCAGGATGAAGGCAGATGTAATACTTTTCTGTCAATCTCTACGTAAGCTGTCTGAACTATGGAAGCGTCCTAGTGACAGGTTAAAAAAATATTTATCTCATACGTAGGAGATAGGAAGTCCTACGTAGGACTTAGTAACTCCTACGTAGGACTTAGTAACTCCTACGTAGGACTTACTAACTCCTAGGTAGGACTTAGTAACTCCTACGTAGGACTTAATAACTCCTACGTAGCACTTATTAACTCCTATGTAGGACTAACTAACTCCTACGTAGGACTTAATAACTCCTACGTAGCACTTACTAACTCCTACGTAGGACTTACTAACTCCTGCGTAGGACTTACTAACTCCTACGTAGCACTTACTAACTCCTACGTAGGACTTACTAACTACTACGTAGGAGTTAATAAGTCCTACGTAGGACTTAGTAACGCCTACGTAGGACTTAGTAACTCCTACGTAGGACTTACTAACTCCTACGTAGGACTTAGTAACTCTTACGTAGGACTTAGTAACTCCTACGTAGGACTTAGTAACTCCTACGTAGGATTTACTTACTCCTACGTAGGAGTTAATAAGTCCTACGTAGGACTTAGTAACTCCTACGTAGGACTTAGTAGCTCCTACGTAGGACTTAGTAACTCCTACGTAGGACAAACTAACTCCTACGTAGGACTTAGTAACTCCTACGTAGGACTTACTAACTCCTACGTATGAGATCATAAGTCCTACGTAGGACTTAGTAAGTCCTACGTAGGAGTTACTATCTCCTACGTAGGACTTAGCTGTTTCATGAGTAAGACATATTTAACTTGTATTTTATGTGTATCTGTGTTCAAATTACTGCCGCTTCAAATAATGTTATTTATATAGCAAAATTCATAAATTCGAAACGTATTATTAATTAATCTTCATCTCAATTACGGGAAAACTGTATTATGGTTATCTGCATTCTAATGCAACTTTATCTTTTGGATAATGCTTTTAAGTATCTGATAAAATGAAGTCACAATTACATTGTTACATATTGCAACAGTCTTATTTTCTATCAATGGAGAATAAAAAAGCTACATTTTCTAATCATCATAAAGCATCTTCTCAATAGCGAGATTACCGATGCATGATGAATAGATTAAGAAATACTTGATCAAATCGCTTTCATGTAACAGCGTAAATTTATCCAGCTTTGTATCAATACAAACAGCTTTATTTTTATATATTGTAAAAAGTAAATATTTGATCCGCGGATTATGCAGCCCTCTGAATGAATATTTCTTGTCTTGTCTGACATCAATAATACAAATCATAAAAACGATTGGGTCGCGACACAAGAAAACCAACAAAGTGGTTGTGCGCCCAGTGCAGACTCAGATCAGCCAGGGCATCCGTTCAGCCTGATCAGAGACTTCGCTGTCCGCATGGAGATAGCTTAGAGCCTTAGCTACCCTTAATGCGCTTAGTGAAGGTTCTGATCAGACTGGGTGATGCCAAGGCGCATCTGAGTCTGCGCTATTTGCACAGCCGCTTGTTGGTTTTCTCGTGTCGCAGCCCAAATTATTAACGTTATTATGACGTTGTTAAAGACTGGCCACACGTTCTAGTATAACAGGTTTGGAAGCAGATAAATTATAGTAAAGAAAAAAGATAGGCAATGATCAGGAATTAATACAATCAAATCCCACTTCTGCCCTAAAAACCAATAGGGATAGAAGCACACACACACACACACACACACACACACACACACACACACACACACACGGATGTGTCAAACAACGTTCCAACAGCGTCATATCGACGTCGATGCAAAGTGATTATGTTGCAAACATGTTTAAACGACGTATTTTCAACCTTATACGCCTGCTGAGTACATACTGTAGCAGTTTCTGGCTTTCTTATGACTATTTCTTTCTGTTCTATTATCTCCTACGTAGGACTTACTAAGTCCTACGTAGGAGTTAGTAAGTCCTACGTAGGACTTATTATCTCCTACGTAGGAGTTACTAAGTCCTACGTAGGAGTTAGTAAGTCCTACGTAGGACTTATTATCTCCTACGTAGGCGTTAGTAAGTCCTACGTAGGAGTAACTAAGTCCTACGTAGGTGTTAGAAAGTCCTACGTAGGACTTAGTAAGTCCTACGTAGGAGTTAGTAAGTCCTACGTAGGAGATAGTAAGTCCTACGTAGGACTTACTTAGTCCTACGTAGGGGTTAGTAAGTCCTACGTAGGTGTTAATAAGTCCTACGTAGGACTTATTATCTCCTACGTAGGAGTTAGTAAGTCCTACGTAGGAGTTAATATGTCCTACGTAGGGATTAGTAAGTCCTACGTAGGAGTTACTAAGTCCTACGTAGGACTTCCTATCTCCTACGTATTACATGAATATTTTTTAACCTGTCACTAGGACGCTTCCATACTGAACTAACCTTTTTCTTTTAATTTAAAAAGATGGAAAACATTGCCATTATGTCCTCCCATACATCTGACGCGTACCCGAGTTGACAAACTCTCAGAAGCAACAATTAGGGCCGGGCTTCCACGTGTTATGACATTTGAAGAATTCCCTTGTCCACTTGTCGTTTGTACAGTGTAAGCGAGTCAAGTTTTCCAGTTCCTGACCCGACCCAAGAAAGAACCTGTAATATTCTGCACCATAACCTAGCGTTCGGGACTTCCAACGACTGGACTTTGGCGACTCTCTCTCTCTCTCTCTGTAAAATGATAGGCAGCTTGGATTCACTTTAGTGTCTAGGAGATACATTAAAAATATACACTTGAAACATAAAGAAGAAATGAAAGACAGAAAAGTGACAGAAAGGCAAGGAAAAAGAAACGCCACATTGTTTTTAGCTTATTACCAGAACAGGTCGTTGAATTATCGTATCAACGTCGATAAAAGATTCAGACGACATCGCAGTGCTGTTGATACGGCTGTCTTGCGTTGTTCAAAAGCTAGGGACAGGCTAAGAATTTTTATTATGACTGAAATTAGGCATAACTTTTGCTGATTAGTATTTTAATTGTGGGTGGTATGAAATCGACTGTCTGTGGCTGCTACCATGTTAACTGTAAAGTGCGTGGTCGAAGTGTAGACAGTGGGCTGACTACTCATTGTACGATCCTGGATGCAGTTTCACGAGGCTTTGTTGTTCTATGAAAAATTGTAATAAAATTATTGCAACTCAACAGCTGCGAACTCCGTCTAATAAACTGACGAGAAACTGTCGGAGAACAGCTACCTCCCCACGGAAAACTAGCTATACTTTTTTTCCAGCTTCTTCTCTACGACACTTTCTATTTCCTTTCTTTGTCGTATGAAATTTGTAATAAAAGCAACTCAACAGCTGCGAACTCCGTCTAATAAGCCGATAAAAAATTGTCAGCTATCCCGCAAGTAGTATTCCGCAGGAAAAACTAACTATACTTTTTTTCAGTTTCTTCTCTACGGCATTTTCTATTTCCTTTAAATTTCACCCAGCGCTCAGAATTCTTGCAATTTGTGAGCAGACCATGTATTGATATCAGAAGCGGCTAACGTTGACGCCATCTTGTTTTTGTCCAACGGAACGTTTGACGTCATTACGTAACGTAGTGACAAAAATTGCCGCATGGCGGCGCTGAATTACTCCCACCTCACCTTAAAGATGCATATGTGAAGGTACTAAAATGAAATTTGTGTGATCGAAAAGTGACCTGTGCGATTGTTTTGAAGGATTAGATCAGTCTTGTTTTGAGTGTGTTCAGCAGAAAAATAATCACATATGAGCCACGACACGAGAAAACCAACAAAGTGGTTGTGCGCCAAGCGCAGACTCAGATCAGCCTGGGCATCCGTCCAGTCCGACCAGACTATTCGCTAAATGCTTAAAGGGTAGCGAAGAGTCTAAGCTACCTTCATGCGGACAGCGAAGAGTCTGATCAGACTGGGCGGATGCCCAGGCTGATCTGAGTCTGCGCTGGGCGCATAACCACATTGTTGTTTTTTTCGTGTCGCGGCTCATTTATGTCTACACTGTTTACAGTGCAAAACAATAAGCCTTAATTGCTCGTTGTTACATTGGATTAATCAGGGTAGGGAAACACGTGTTCATGGCGCCATTCTTCTTTACGACCGTGGAGGCAGCCGTCTTGGGAACTTCGTCAGTCCACACATAATGTTCTTCTTAGCTTTGCCTGTTTTGATATATGTTTTGTTATATTAAATGGAAATCACTTCAGTGTTCGTGCGCATACATTTTGACGCAGCGTCATTGTTTCCTGCTATGGTTATAATGACATTGTTTGTCGTAAAGCTAAAACGTTAACGTCACTTTCGAAGACAACATGTCACCTGAATTGACGCTTTGTTGAAACAAACGTATAATCTTATTTTTTTGCGACAGAAAAATGGTAAATATGTAAACCAGGACAAAAAATTACGAAAATGGGGCTGAAAAATTTTATACGGAAAAGAGAACGCCAATTGTTTTCGGGTAGTGTGTAAATTTTTAGGAATTATCTGTCAGTTAAAGAGAGGATGTGAAAACTGCAAGTGCATTTTGAATCTCGTAATTACTTAATGCAAGCATAAATACAAATAAGGACTTAGTACCCTCGGCTTGGCTATGAATTACCTTTGCAAAACTGTGAAAGCGGAGATCAGACTGAGAAAAATGCGCAGGCCAATTATGTAATGACATTAAGGTAAGTTCCCACAATGCGCAGGCCGATCCAAGCATTTATTGTTAGATTTTTGTTCTGCAGACGGATAGAGTCTTTCCAAGGGATGTAACTCAGTCTTCAAGCCTGGCTAGGCTTTCCTCATGCAGCCTGAAAATTACGACGTTACAAACGCAAAAATATAATAAAATTATTCGACCATAACCCAAAAGTCACATGCACATCTAAATACTATGAAGATGAACCCTGCAAAGTTTCAGAATGATTCTGTGAAGCGTAGCTAGGCTGCAAAATTCTTATTTTTCACTAATTGCCCTTGACTTCCCACAGAATTCATAGATTGTCGATGCGAACAGGAAAAATATCAGGTTGCGCGTCCTCGGAAATTGGTCATAGCACTTATGATAAATTGAAATCATGCACCACGGACCAAGCTTTGCCGAAAATACAAGTCGGGCAGTGGCCGGGTCCAATATACAATGTTCGCATATGAGCTTGTTCATCAGATATAAACGGGATGTAATCTAGACCCTGAAAAAAGTTGAATATTCCATGAGAAACAACAATGAAAATGCTGCCTAGTTTCAGTCCTTGGAATTTCTCTCATTATTGTGTTGTCTGCATATGACAAAACTTTGAAGGCGACAGTTTAATACAGACTATATGTTTCAAGACATAAGGACATTGCTGAAAATGTATAGGGAATTACACTGCATTGCTGTAAACAAGCATCGAAAGGTAAGCGCATTATCAATATGGCCGTTTATGGCGCCAAATAGAAAGCCACGTCAACGCATAAAAACATTGTCATCTGCGCGTTTATATGAAAACCGCGCGAAATAAAAGTGGTTTTCCTTCCATAACTCGAATATTTGGCCGGTGATCTATATTTTTTATTTTCTTATTTGCACGGCGTAGATCTTTCCTTTACTGTATCAGAGGTATATAAAAAATTCAATTGTGGAACTTTTTACATTGAAGAAATTCCACGTCTTTACCAATAGTAGAAAATGGCGGGAAATTAAAAACAAAAAATAACCTGTATAATGAGGCATACGACGATGACCAGAGCTCTAGATAAGAGGGAGTATTTGGAGATAATTAGGGATAATTTTTGTTAATACTGTATTAAAGCATATGTTGTGACCCCACATCTGAACCGTCTCGACGAGACGGTTCAGATGAGGGGTCACAACATATAGTTTCAATGAGAAATAGAAAAAATTATCCCTCAATTATCATCAAATACCCTTCTTATCTAGAGCTCTGGATGACACTGTTGATGTTCAAACAAAGAGACAAGAAAGAGGAGTTTTAAAATTAAACTTTATTTCGAAACGATCGGTCATCTATTTTCTCGGATAAAGTATTCGTAACAGACGCAGAATTGCTTTACACAGGCATATAGATGGCACTGCATTATCTCAAAAAGTAGTACGATAACCCCATTTTTTATTTCATTTTTTTCACTAAGCAATAATATTCTACCACTGTATGAAGTTTCAACAAAAACCCAATGGCAGTTTTTATTGGGTGATTTCCCTTTAAGGCTAGCCTTGACATTGAAACTTGACAAAAAGGTAAAAATAGATGTTTAATGTTTTACTTATTGTCAAGGTTGGTGCTTTTTGTAAGACTGTTGGCGTGGGCGATGGTTGTTTTGTTTGGTTGAACACTAAGTATCTGATGAACCAAAACAGAACAAAGGGCGAGGGTTGGTCGACCATAAACCGGTTAAGCCCCCCCCCCCCCCGTTACTTCATTAGTGGCCGTCCCAAGGCGGCAATTCTGTTTTGTTCTTCTTGGTTGTTTTATGTGTTGTTAGTTGCTATGTCTGTTATTGATTTATTTTTTGTGATGTTCAAGCTAGCCCTTGACCACCTACATGAGAAATGGTTGTGCACATGGCTGCCTCTGGTGTTGTCCTTGGTGGTGACTAATTTTGTAATGTCTCTTTTCCACTTGGTGTCGTAGGTTGGATCTGGGAATTGAATTGTGTCATTTTCTGAGAATTTTCCTCCTTACTTTTTCGTAATAAAGTTTGATAGCAAACTTTCTCAAACAGGGTTAAAGATATAATAAACTTCGTAAAGCGTTTTTAAAATTTTATCGACGGCATTTCGACTTAATGTCTAAATAAAGTCGGATTGAAACAGCAAGACCTACATATACAGCATATGATACAATCAACATTTCAAAATCTGTGAATAACTTCCAAAGTACAAAGTTTACAGCTTTATTTTGAGCTCTCTAGTAAGTGAATTTTGACAAAGAATCCAAATCTATTTTTTTATGGGGAGAGAGAGCCGGGGGGGGGGGGGGGGGGTGTATTCAAATGGTTGATCTGGCCAGGGTTATAATGATAAAGAGTGGAAACAAAACTGCTGCTCAAACTTCCAAAAGGACATTAGCAGGAAAAAATGTAAAAATGATTTTCCTTATCATTTTAAGACAATAATAATGTTTGTTTTCTCTTAGTTTTAAGTTTGATTTCTATGTTTCTGAGATATTACACTTATGAGTTAGGAATCTTACACGAAAACCGAACAACTAAGGCGAGGGCGAGTGTTGGTCAAGACTTAAAACCGTTTAAACCCCACCCCCTTCAGTAATTTCTTTACGGGCTGTCCCAAGGAGGCACTTCTGTTTTGGTGCTTCTTGGTTGTTTTATGTGTTGTTTGTTGCTATGTCTGATATTGATATATTGTTTTTGATGTTAAGGCTAGCCCGGTGACCACCTACATAGGAAATGGCTATTCATATGGCTGCCGCTGATGATGTCTTCGGTGGCGACTAATTTTGTGTTGTGCTTTTCCCCACATGGTGTCTTAGGTGGGATCTATGATTGAATTGTGTCAGTTCCTGAGAATTTTGCTATTTACTTTTTCTCCACGTTTCAGTTTTTGATACGTGCATGATGGACATACGTGCTTGAGTAGCTGGATGGATGGATGACTTACAATTTTATGCCCTTTTTAACAGTATATCAGTCATATAAGGACGATGGGTGAGTGATAATGAAAAACAGTGTGCAATGGAACCCCGTTTACGATTGAAAAAATTTCGCCATAAGCGGTTCTCGAAACCGGGACCGCTAGATCAGCAGGGCAGCGCTTAACCCACTGATCTACCGGGGCTCCTGCTTTAGTGGATACTGTAAGAAACAAGGTGGGGACTAGAATGTAAACCAATTAATGCCTAGCACTTAATAAAAAGGACTTAAAAAACAGTGAAGACCCAGATTAGACATTGCAGACTGCGGCGTATGATCAGGGCCTTTATTATTTGCATAAATAAGCCGCGACACGACAAAACCAACAATGTGGTTGTGCGCCCAGCGCTTACTCAGACCAGCCTGGGCATCCGCCCAGTCTGATCAGTCTTCGCTGTCCGCATGGAGGTAGCTTAGACCCTTAGCTACCCTTTAAGCGCTTAGCAAAGAGTCTGATCAGACTGGGCGTATGCCCAGGCTAATCTGAGTCTGCGCTGGGCGCACAACCACATTGTTGGTTTTCTCGTGTCGCGGTTCATATGTACAGCATTTCGTCCCAGTTGATAAGAAAATCTGGCACCCCTAAAGCGATGAATGGACTCATCTATTTGGATAGAAGCGCCCAGCAGGCATAAATGGAATAATTGAGCCGCGACACGAGAAAACCACCAAAGTGGTTGCGCGCCTAGCGCAGACGCAGATCAGCCTGGGCGATCGCCCAGTCTGATCAGACTCTGCTTTGCGCTCAAAGGGTAGCTAAGGGTCTAAGCTACCTTCATGCGGACAGCGAAGACTCTGATCAGACTGGGCGGATGCCCAGGCTGATCTGAGTCTGCGCTGGACGCACGACCACATTGTTGGTTTTCCTGCGTCGCGGCTCAAATGGAATAATTATTCTCTTCCAGACTTAACAAATTATCCGTGGGAAGTGGAAGGAATTCCTTATGTATATGTCAGCGAACAAAAGTGGGGGTTTCTACAGAATGGGGCGATTGAGTGCCTCCAGGAAGTGCATTTCAATCCTACGGGCAACAGTTCAGGCATAAGATACCAGTCGAAGCAATGGCTTCTCATAAAATGTATGAACAGTCCCGTGGGAAGATACGTGGTATTTGTCTTTCCACCGTCGCCAAACAGATATTTTACAGACAGATTTTTCATCTCGGACGTGAATATCAAACAATTCATTTCAGCTAAAGGTAACACATACTTTAGGTAAAAGATACTTTGGGCCGCGATACAAGAAAACCAACCAAGTTGCATGTGCGTACAGCGAAGACTCAGATCAGCCTGGATATTTGCCCAGTCTGATCAGAATTTTAACTACTCGCATGGAGGAACCTTAGGCCCTTAGCTACCCTTTACGCGCACAGAGAAAACTCTGGTCAGGCTAGGCTGATCTGAGTCTGCGCTAAGCGCACATGCCACTTTGTTGTTTTTGTCGTGTCGCGGCTTATATTATTCCTTATGGTTCTTGAGCTTGCTATAGACCCCTCATCCCCGGGGGAGTTTTGTACCCTATAATTTTCTTAAACTACAATTTATAAGAAACAAAATGACAAATGTTAGCCCTCTGTCAGTTGGGGCTTAACCTATAACGTCAACGACAATTACACTACCCAAATATACATATTCAGGTAATAATAGAAAGTACGCATTGTTACATACACTTAACAAAATTTCTAATTGGTCAGTTTTCTTCTTTGCAAAAATAAAAGTTCTTAACAATATTTTTGAATATAATTATAATCAAAATTTTAGTTTTTTATCCACTTATTAAAATTGAATTTTGTAATCAAAACATTACTGTAATATAAGAGTTATGACCCCTTGTTGTAAACCATAAAACAATTAAAAAACGCATAAAACCTGCATCAAATAGCCACAAAATCGTGACATTTTAAAAGTAAATTAAGTTTTCCATTAATTGTAAAATTCTATCGTCATGAAATTCTTGTCTATATAAATTTTAATATTGGAGTTTTGAAATTACCTCTCTTGTAATGTTGTGTAACTCTTAAAACAGACTTCAAATTGTAGTAAATCATTTTAAAAATGCATGAGCGATTTTGCTGCTTGCAAAATGCAAGCATATACATGTACATCCATTTTGGTCTTCCTATTTTGTAGCTAGATAAATTTGAATTTGCATAAGATTTAATCCTATGGAAAAAAAGTGACCAATTAGACATTTTGTAAAATTTGGAACGTCAACAACGTCATTGATGTGCGGCACGTGTCGTTACCATGCCCTCTATCTCTCTCGATATCTCAATTACTGTATGACATTTTCGGACCATAATGCAAATAGATTTAGGTACTTGTATTCGAAATTTCGTTGCTCTCTTTTCATTCTATACGATTTTATAGCTGCAGTGACATTACATCCGGATCAACCCTCGTACAAAGACTAGAAGATCACAACTGCAGTAAGTTATTTAGGTTAGCCCATCATTGGCATGTATAGTTATGCACTACTTATATCAGTTGATAGTATGCTGTTCAGAAATACTGTATAAGTGGTTAAGGATAATGGAAATAAAAACAAGAGGGCCATGAGGCCCTGAATCGCTCACCTGGGCAATTAGCAAGGTGGCTTTTTCTTATCATGTCTGAAATTGACAAAATATGAGTCTTGGGTCAAAAGTCAAAGAATGACCATGACGGCTTGTACTCATAAACCTTCATGTACTCATTAAGACAACCATACTAGTATATACCATTTTTAGGCCAAAATCTTCAAAACTTTCCACGAAATCTTATGTTCTAGCATTTTCCCATATTTGACCATGCCGCAAAAAAGGTCAAGGTAAACCCAAGGTCACCATTTGAACAGTCTTGGTGGTACTCTAGTACTCCATGCTACTTACCAAGTCTCAAGGCCATAGGTATATTGGTTCTTGAGAAGAAAAATATTAAAGAAGTATACCATAATTGGTGGTGGCGGCCATGTTGGTCATGTGACCTGGACCGTTTGAACAAATTTTTATTAAATCAACCCCTGGAGGCTCTATATGAAATGTGTTTACAATTGGCCCTTTGGCTTTTGAGGAAAGGGTTAAAAATGTCAAAATATGAGCGATCTGGATCAAAGGTCAAGAAATGACCTTGACCTCTTGTACTCATAATTCTTCATGACCTCATTAAGACAACTGTATATACCAATTTTTAGGCCAAAATCTTCAAAACTTTCCATGAAATCTTATGTTCCAGCATTTTCCCATATTTGACCTTGCTGTAAAAAAAAGTCAAGGTCAACACAAGGTCATAATTTAAACAATCTTGATAGTACTCAAGTACTCAATGCTACATACCAAGTCTCAAGGCCATCGGTCAATTGGTTCTGGAGAAGTTTTTTAAGGTTTTTACCATATATGGGCATAGTGGCCATGTTGGTCATGTGACCAGGACCGTTAGAAATTTTTTCATTCCCTCGACATCTGGAGGCTCTATAAAAAATTTGGTCACAATTGGCCCTGTGGTTTTTGAGGAGATTGTTTGAAACTGACAAAATATGAGAGTTCAGGGTCAAAGGTCAAAGAATGACCTTGACCTCTTGTACTCACAAATCTTCTGGTACCCATTAAGATGACTGTATATACCAGTTTTTAGGCCAAAATCTTCAAAACTTATCATGAAAATCTCATGTTCTAGCATTTTCCCATATTTGACCATGCCGTAAAAAAGTCAAGGTCAACACAAGGTCATAATTTGAACAATGTTGATAGTACTCAAGTACACAATGCTACATACCAAGTCTCAAGGCCATCGGTCAACTGGTTCTGGAGAAGAAGATTTTTAAAGGTTTGTACCATATATGGGCGTGGTGGCCATGTTGGTCATGTGACCTAGACCGTATAAATAAACTTTTGTTCCCTCAACCCCTGAAGGCTCTATATGAAATTTGGTTTCATTTGGCCCGGTGGCTTTTGAGGAGATTGTTAGAACTTATCAAAATATGAGAGTTCAGGGTCAAAGGTCAAAGAATGACCTTGACCTCTTGTACTCATAAATCTTCATGTAGTCATTAAGATGACTGTAGATACCAATTTTAGCCCAAAATCTTCAACAGTTTCCAAGATATCTTATGTTGTAGCATCTTGCCATATAAAAGCATAAGGAAGCAAATTTGATCTTACCGTAAAAAAGGTCAAGGTCAACCCAAGGTCATGATTTGAACAATCTTGGTAGTACTTGCGTACCCAATGCTACATATCAACTTTCAAGACTATCGGCCTATTGGTTCTGGAGAAGAAGATTTTTTTAGGCCTATTCCATATATGGGCATGGCGGCCATGTTGGTCATGTGACCAGGACCGTTTGAACAAGTTTTCGTTCCTAAGGTCTTAGGAGGCTCTATATGAAATTTGGTTACAATCGGGCCAGCGGTTTCAGAGGAGAAGTCATTTGAAATTGTGGACGGACGACGGACGGACGGACGGACGACGAAGGACGACGGAGCCTTACCATCCTATAAGCTCCGCCGGAGCCGCTGGCTCAGGTGAGCTAAAAATTAAAAACTCTCAATGAATAGTTGTATACGTACATGTCCAGCTTTTCTTTACTTTTATTCTCGGTATTATGCTGCAAAGTATAACTACTGTGTAGGCGAATATATTCTGCAGAAGAAAAACTAAGATTTCCCCATAAATATCTTAACAGAAATGACGAAACTTAATATATTCTTTCCTTTTTATTTGCCATTTCATTATAAGGATTGAGCTGAACTGGAACCCTGTCCTTGGAATTTTTTAGTCAAACTAAATGCATCTATATGTTCTTTACTGAATCGATTAAACAAGAAAAGATTGAATGTAGTCAGACTTGAAAGAGCAAGAAACAAAAGCACAGATATAAAGATTATCTTAAACATAACATTTATACGTTGCTACAATATCATGAGTAACCTGCAGGTGTCCCCTTTTCTGTATTAAATGTTTCTGAATTCCTGGTTGACACATTATTGTTAGGAAGTACAAAAAGAAACCAATCAAAGCATAATATACACACTACCGTTTAGCATTTTCAAGCGCAGGGTTGTTTCTTGACTGTAAATAAGCAATATTGTTTCCGTTGGTAACGTAAGATCTGCAACAGTCTTACAAAGGTAAGTATACGCTGGCAGCAAATATACACGTTAGTTTTGATGCATACCTGTATTTGGCTGAAGTCTACAAACTTAGATTTACTGTTCTGCTTTATAGCTTTTCAGTGTAAAAACTATACCAGATCCTGTCAATAAAAAGTGTACCACGTTTTGTATTTTTGAATAGTGGTTGTGCTGAAGTTTTATACTCTAAAACAGGACAAAACCTCCCTTGTTTTAACGCTATAAAACTGATTATATTTGATCTTATTCGAGGTCTATATACAAAATCAGTGCTGGCTTTAAATAGCAGTCTCTTCTCTTTCTCTGAGGTTAGTTTTGTTCTTTTTTCTTTTATGACGAAATATCACGTATTCTTCCCTTCTAAGAACTGTTAAAATTATAAAAGAAAGTAGATGGCTAACGCCGTCATTAAAATTTGTTGATTTATGATATAATAACCAATCATTTTGCATGTTTGGAATATGTCAAATCTGTAAATCTTTCAATTTGAAGTGTAATATCTTTCATCAGGTACATAACACACCTCACGAATCCCTAAAATTGATAACTGATAAAAGTGTTGATATGTGCAAGTACACAATATATCGTAAGATCTGCAAGACGTTTATATTTGTTACTTTTTTCTAAGTGACAGTGTAAAAAACACTTGATAGTGGTATTGTAATGAACTATCTTAAAGGTTAATGTTATTTACGTTACTACTAAGTAAAGTATTTGATGAAAAATAAACCTGCATGTGTTTTTTCCAGTGTTAAAAGATTCTTTAATTAAAAGAAAATGCTACCAAAGAAACAAAATGATTTTATCTGCCAATTACATGATTTTCATGAAAATAGTCATTGGTTACGTATCTAATCGATCGTTATGGCCGACGGAGATGGGTTCAAATATTGTGCTACTGTTCTTTGAAGTTTTGATAAGCTGACATGGGCAATTTTACTTTTTGCTGTTTTTTTCAAATCCAGCAGTGTAATTCAAGCGCTAGAATTATACGGTAAATGATAATTGTAATATCGAACATTTGTGGGTGGTTATTGTGTTGAGCCTACTATTTATCTCAAAGTATACAAGATAGGATAATATTTTTAGGATCTGAAAAGACGAATAAATTGTCTCTAATACAGATATAGATATAAGGCCGAATATGAAAGGAATAACTTACACAAAGAAAGTATGTTGGAGGGAAATAGCAATTTTAATGGAGTGTGCAGAGAAATGTCATGTATATTACACCATGTAAGTAATGTGACCTTTCAAACATCATATTTTGTAGCTACTGTACTGTTGTATTCGAATACATTATAATTCTAAACATAGGATAATTGCTTCTTTTTATGACACCGTGACATAGCCAGGGGGCATTAAGATTTAATCCTGTCTGTCTGTCCGTCTGTCTGTCTGTCTGTCCTTCCGTCTGTCTGTTTTTTACACTTTATAGAGTTTGTGTAATCAACTCCTCCCACTTTTTTCAATAGATCTTTTAAAACTATGCATACTTATTGTGGACATATTGAAGATGTGCATGTGGGTTTTTAATGGAGCTAGAATTAATTTTGACAGAATTTCAGCCTTTTGAACTTAGTCATTTTAGGCAGTTTTTTTGCATTGTAGGGTATGGAGCTTGTGTAATCAACTCCTCCCTCAGTTTTCAATGGAACATTTTCAAACTTTGCCTTGATGTTGTAGATATATTGAAAATGTGCATGTGGGGTTTTAATGGCGCTAGATTTAATTTTGACAGAACTACGACCTTTTGCACTTAGTAATTTTAGGCATTTTTTTGCATTGTATGGTATGGAGTTTGTGTGATCAACTCCTCCCACAGTTTTCAGTGGATCTTTACTTCACTACGTGTACATGTTGTAAATATATCTAAAATGTGCATGTGGGGTTTTGATGGAGTTAACATTAGTTTTGACCAAATTATAGCCTTTTGAACTTAGTCATTTTAGGCTGTTTTTCGCATTATAGGGTATGGAGTTTGTGTAATCAACTCCCCTTTTAGTTTTCAATGGATATTTTCAAACTTTGCATACATATTGTGGACATATTGAACATGTGCATGTGGGTTTTTGATAAAGCTAGAATCAAATGGTAGGTCTTGCAGTGTAGGGTATGGATTTTGCATTCTATCTTTTATAAACTTTGCCGATGTATTGAATACATATTTGAAGATGTGCATGTTTTTTTTTATTGAACTGGAATTACTTTTGACAGACCAATGATCATTTGAACTTAGACATTTTTAGGCATTTTTTGGATTGTGTACGGACTTCGTTCTTATAGCTGCTTTGACATTCAGGCTAGCAAGAAAGTTCTCAGTTGAAATAATGTTTGTTGATAATTGTCAATCAGTGATGTACACTGCTCTGTGACAGGCGCTGCACGGGGGCATCATTCGTGTCTTACAGACACAATTTTTGTAGTTTTGAAATAATTTTCAATATTTTTATGTAAAACTTCTTTTTATTGGGTCACGTTTATAACAGTTTATTACAGCGTAACGCCCCAATCGCCAGAGGGTAAATATCCTGCAAAATACTTCTAAGACATTGGGCTTTAAGAAAATTATGGTCTACATAATTCCTTCTTGGGATGCGGGGGGTGGGGGCGGGGGGGGGTGTAAGCCATATTTGGCTCATGGCCTATTATTATTCTAACTTTTTACATGGTACATGTGTTTAAGCAAATAGTATTGAACCAGCTCAGGCTTCTCTGGCACTGTTCTTTTGGCAATCAGCCAGCAGTCATTGTATCATCAAAATTTCTTGTTCAAATTTGGGCACAACTACAATAATTGGAAACTACCAAACTACACAGGGTACTCATGCTATGCGTATCTTATGCTGCTTTCGCCAAAGAGAAAGTACGTGCAAATTGCAATTGCTTTTTTCATTTGCCAAGAGCACTTGAGATACTTATTGTGACTGTTTCAAGTATGCTTGACCCTACAATAATAATAATAATAATAATAATAATAATAATAATAATAATAATAATAATAACAAATAATAATAGTTATAATAATAAGCAGTCCAGTAGGTTAATGAGCTCCTTTAATCAAACCTTCGGGGGAGTCTATAAGAGATGCATATGAGCCGCGACGTGACAAAACCAACAATGTGGTCGAGCGTCCAGCGCAGACTCAGATCAGCCTGGGCATCCGCCCAGTCTGATCAGAGTCTTCGCTGTCCGGATGAAGGTTGCTTAGTCTCTTGGCTACCCTTTAAGCGCTTAGCAAAGAGTCTGATCAGACTGGGCAAATGCCCAGCCTGATCTGAGTCTGCGCTGGGCGCACAACCACATTGTTGGTTTTCTCGCGTCGCGGCTCATATAGTTTCCCTCTTTTGGCATTGAGGACAGCATATGGGATTTGATTGTGTCAGATTCTGATCATTTCTTACCTTTTCACTTTTATGAAATTCAATGTAATATTAAAGTTGCTACCAAGGGCGTAGCTACCTATACGGCAAATACGCAAGTGCGTATTGAAATTTTGTCAAAATTGACAAAATTTCAAAACGCACCTGCATATTTGTATGCTGAATATTTATAAGTTAGACAAGATTTCAATACCAATTATCAAAGTGGCTGAAATACTAGCTTTCCCTTCAAGAAGTAGAGAATAAAACATGGTTGTGCGTATTATGAAATCGCCCCTAGTTACGCCCCTGGCTACTGCGAAGAGAAATGACTAGAAGTACACCATTTGTAAACATATAGGAGCCCCAGTAGCTCAGTCGGTTAAGCGCTGGCCTACTGATCTAGAGGACCTGGGTCCGAGCCCCGCTTTAGGCGAGAATCTTTCCTTCCGTAAACGGGGTTCCATTGCACACAACCTTTCATCATCTCCCGCACGTCGTTCTGATATGTCTGAAATACTGTTGAAAAGGACGTAAAATCACAAGTCATCCATCCATCTTTTGTGTTGACGCAACAGAATTTATATTGGTAATACATCCATTGATCAAATAATCCCACTTAATGAAGCGTTTAACTCTTTCGGCGCCAAAGTCGCAAAAATGCGACTTTGCAAACAGCGTATATCCAGATCAGCCGGCTCTTAAAAGAGCCGTCTGATCAGGATCTACACTGTTTGCCATTCAAATATGAACTTAAAAAGCCTGATTTTATGAAAAATGTCTTTAGATTGTTAAAATTTCCAATTACAAATCTGTCGTCTGATGATTTGAGCAGACGAAAATTTGTCGTCTGAAAAATTTGGCGCCGAAAGAGTTAAGAGTGTTGCACTGTTTTTAAAAACAAAATATAGGCAACGAATGTTAATCTCATTTTTAAAATATGCATTGAGCAAAGCAATAGGAATTTCAGAAAGAAGGCATTCCCGGGCAAGAAGAAACTTTTGAGCCGTTCGTTAACTTCAGAGATTGTATAATAGGGTCGTGAACACAAATTTTTTGTTTCCGTTTTGCAGTTTCGCCGAAATGTAATCGACCTCTAGGGTTGAGAGAAGGTGCAGTTTCTGACGCCAATCTGACTGCTTCATCTGCCCATGAAAAACATCCACCACACGAGGCGAGACCATACGGGAAAGGATGGTGTGCTCTAAATGAGGACCCAAAACCCTTTCTCCAGGTTACATTGTTTTTTTTTGTTATGCATCTCTGTTTCAAAAGTTTTACTCTACGTTTTCTTTCATAAGCCTTTTCGTGCTCAAAGCTAGTGTCTTTTGTGCAAAACTGGCAATGTGATGATGGTATATACTTAAGAACAAAAGTTCCGCTGGGTGTTAAATTAACCTCCAGGGCGACACTCCTAACTCGAAAACTAGTCATTAGTTTGATTATTTTTAACGTTATAGTTTGTAAATTTTACAGATAATGGACTGATATATACTACAGATATATATGAGAAGTAAAAAATAAATAAATCTAGTGAAAGAACCCTAGTTTTGTTGGAGTCCGTATTGTCCACAAACTTTTTTGACATACCTCGTATATCGAAATATTTGAGCCGCGACATGACAAAACCAACTAAGTGGAATGTGCGCCAGCGAAGACTCAGATCAGCCTGGGTATCCGCCTAGTCTGACCAGAGTCTTCACTGTCCGCAATGAGCTAGCTTAGATCCTTTGCTCCCTTTTAAGCGCAAAGCAAAGACTGGGCGGCTGCCCAGGTTGATTAAAATCTTAGCTGGGCGCAAGTGCCACTTCGTTGGTTTTGTCACGTCGCAGCTCATTTATACACTTCGGGTTGCTTTATCTAGCCTGCACAGAGTGGAATACGTGTTTATTTTATCGCTGCTTCATGGTAGACAAAATAAAGAGTTTCGAACTAGACGAATCTTTATTGCCACGTTTTCAAACATGTACTGTAGAAATAAGGCTCAGCTATGTTTAATGACTGTCTGTCATTTGTGCTGCTCGTCACTGGGTGTCACCTTGGCTGCAGCATGCCTTACTTCCACTGGCAGTATCAAATAATGTCCATGTATGCAGATTGCCGATGATTGCACATTACAAAGATAAGCATATTTGAGCCGTGACATGAGAAAACCAACAAAGTGGTTGTGCGCCCAGCGCAGACTCAGATCAGCCTGGGCATCCGCCCAGTCTGATCAGACACTTCGCTAAGCGCTTAAAGGGTAGCTAAGGGACTGAGCTATCTCTATGCGGACAGCGAAGACGCTGATCAGACTGGGCAGATACCCAGACTGATCTGAGTCTGCGCTGGGCGCACAACCACATTGTTGGTTTTCTCGTGTCGCGGCTCATTTATTGTACGTATTTCGTAAACCTGTATATGACAAGATTGAAAATTAGCCATGTGTAGATACTAGACATTTGTTTTAATTTATGAAATACTTATATTTTCTATTGATGTTTCAGGTATCTTTGGATACCCCACACCAAGTTGAAGGAATTCAAATTTTCAACTGGTTCAAGGGAAGTTTCTATCAAGCAACCAGTGCGCTGAATGGCAGGGGTGTTGGCCTTTATTCATTTTCTGTAAAGTATGGCTTCAATGAATCAGCACTTTCTTCTTTAAACAGGGTAAGCTTATTTTTGTCGCATCTATATGCATAAATGCCACAGACTGACGTTGTCTATCACGTTTTCGTGGATAATTGGTGAAAAGTGGGATAAAAGAAGTGAAATGTCGACTTAGGTTATTACATTTCTGATGTTTTATGGCAGTTTGGTTTATAAAATATAAAAAATTTATAGCGGTACTCTGACACCCCCAAGCAGTTTTTAGTGTCAAACAGCATTAACGTTTACGGAACTTAACTAATCTAAAGTGTCATAGTAGCTGGTTTCACTGAAACCAGTGATATCGCCAATGTTTACCTAAATACTTCTGCCGAAATTCTACATGTTCTCAATTCGGGAATATGTTCAGTTTCTTTCGTATTGGGTATTTTCTTATTTGATAGGCCTATATATACTCATCAAAACAAATTCCGTCGCAATTTTAATCGTGACATTGACGATTTTAAATATATCATTGTCAAATTATTTTGCTTTTAATTAATTGCCACAATATTTGTCCACGGAAAACTTTTGAATGTCTCAGTTTCCTGCTTGCGTGAACAGAGTTACAGCACATAACTAGTAAACCATAGAAACTGCAACTAGGCGCTTACTGCGCGTGCGCAGTACCGTTATGTTTGTCTCGTTTAATTCGCGAGAAACCGTACATTCTAGAAACATCTAAATCAAATCTGAACAAGCTTTCAAATGGCGAATGTTGCATCTTAAAGTGTGCGGGGATGTAAATTACCTCCCTTTGAATTAAAACTATAGGAAATTTGATTTTCAGATTATGGGCTTATCAGTCACAAAATTTAGTTCTGCTTTTCTGGACGTGTGAATACGTTTCTTACAACAATTTTAAATGAGAATGCATCAGTTTATCTCAAAATTGTGTCGGACATGCAGTTTTGAAATGTTTATGACAATGCCACTGTAACTTTAGAAAGTTTGGCATTTCTGCCTAAATGTTGAAATTTAGAAGTGAGAGATTATCGTGAAAACAGTTTTGAATTCCGATTTTCTTCTGTATATGAAACATCTGGAATCCAAAAACGTGCCTAAGAGATACAGATTAGAAAATAAGAGTTTAAATCTAAAAGAAAAGGCGATGATTTCTTTTCATGAAAAAATCGGGAAATTAGAAATAACACCTACTAAAACTGAAAGTTGCGCAAATTCTCAGTTTACATTAAAATTTTGAAACATGTCTGTCTAGCAATATAAAAAGGTCATATCAGTACCACAATGACTCTTTAAGTTCATTTACTATGTTACCTTTTCATAAAAAGATGCTAAAGTTAATGCGGCGGAACTTATTTTGACTAGTATATATATTTGGGTACACTTTTTCTAATTATGAACATCACTTACTCCATAAACCATATTGTTTTTCCTGTTACAAACGCAATCAGTTGAGCTTGTTCTTCATGCTTTGATCAATGTGCAAAGGAAATTTACAAACAATTTGGAGCAAGTAAATTACATCTACAAATACATAGGACTTAATTTATATTTGCAAAGTTTTCATGTGTAATGACTCATATTGGTGGCAACAAGGAAACAAAAAGTATGACAAAATTACTGAACATGGTAACTAAAATTGTTACTTATGCCTTCGATTTTCATGTGAGTTCTTTCTGTCATCCGACGAAGGCGGTGGGGGGCTATAAAACGACATTTGTCTGTCCTGTGTGCGTGTGACCGCTTGTCTCAAATCTTGTGTCGGCAACTTCTCCTAGACGCCTCACCCGATTTTATCAAAACTTTGCATGTTTTCTTGCTCTGGTATGAAGAAGTGCACATGCGTTTAGATTTTTGATTCGATCATTTTTAAGGGCATTACAACCGCTTTGGACTTAAAATTTCCATATAAAGCGCTTGTGTCATTAACTCCTTTTGTACGCCTCATCCGATTTTCTTGTAATTTTGTAGGTTTTCTTGCTGTTATAGGAGAAAAAAGCGTGACGTCACTGATAAGACACCTGGGGGATTCCCCGAGAATGGTTGGCAGAAAGATTGATACCGTATTAGAATGTTTAGCTAATGCGCGTGATTGTTTGTGTAAATTAAAAATATGAATTTAAAAAAGCAAAATTTTTATGTTTTAGACAGATAATATGTAAGGCTAACATTTTCTATAATGAAATTGAATTTCATGATTTATTAGCGGGCTAAGATGCTTCAAAAATATATAGTTTCCTTTCTACCACACATGCTCATAGCGCAAATTTATACAAGTCTAGATGATGTAGCGTGTAAAAAGTGAAACGGAAAATACAACGAATGAACGAACGGACAAACAAACCATCAAATGAATAAATGACTAATAAATGGCAATGAATCGTTGAAGAATGACTCAGATGCATATCCTTTTTCTTTTATATTTCTTAGTTCAAGTTTTTGAACTTCATGTAACTTTCAAAAAGTACTGTTGGCTTAGCTCTATTATAGAATTTTATAAACTGTTTTAAAATCAATATTTTAGGTAGCATTTACTTGTTTTAGGATATAGCTAAAAGCTTACTCTGAAACGAGATGAAATGCGAAATTCAATTTTATCATTGAATTATTGTTAGCATTAAACTGTTCTGAACTTGTTAGATCTCGCAGTCACAATATACAATATACACTTTTTTATCATAGACACTCTAATAAAAAAGTATCTGAGTCTGTATCCTATGTTAATTTTCTGAATTAAAATGTTTGTTTCCTGTTGTATAATAGTATCTTCGCTGTCTTCAGTGGATCCTTTAATCAAGGACTTGTTATCAAATAGTGTTCAAAAAGGCGCCGCTGGTGTCCTGTGGTGGCAATTTGAAATAACATGTATCTAAAATAAACTGTTTGTGTGCCGAGTGCGGCTTAGCACAAACGTATTGCTTCCTCTGTTTTATTTATTTTTCTTTCTTTCTGTATTGTTTATGAAACTTTAAGAAATCGTAACCATCGATAGATATTGATATGTCTATTATTTTTATTTTTAATTTTCTTGTCCCTAAATCCGATCGACATTTTACACTGTAATTCCGCTTAAGTTCTCTTAGATATAATATTCCATTTTTTATTTATTTAATGTATTTTTTTTATCTTATCCTATTTATACTAATAAATATACTTTACAGTAGAAAAGATTAAGATGCAGATCTACAGTATTTTCATTTTATTCTGTTCATATTTTTTCAGTCGCAGTTATTAAGAAAAAACAGCCCGGTTAAGTTGATGGGTATACCCAAATATGCGTTTTACTAGATGTAAATGATTTCTTTTTCGTATGACAGGTAACTAAGACCTTATTTCCAATTGTTTTAATTCGGTATCTATTTATTCGCACTTATTTTATTTATCTTTAATGCATTTTAGCGATTACACTTCAGACTATCCTATAGAAAAACACTGTCCACTGCTAATCTTTTGCCAACCAAGCTACCCACGTGATCATCCGATGACGTCATTGCGGGGATTCCCGTTATCTCCTATATGAGAATGTGCATGTGAGTTTGGATTTTTTGTTCGCCCATTTTAATGGCGCTACAGCTGTTTTGGGCTTAGAATTTCTGAATAACTGACTTTCGCTTTGTGTCCGCAACTCCTACCACATTTTTCATCATACTGATTTGAAATGTCATTAGTTGCTTTGCCATGATTTGAAGGTGTGCATGTGATTTTGGAATTTTGATTATCAAATTTTGGAGAGAGTTACGCCCCGTTTTTGACTTTTGCATTTTTTTCAACTTAAGAACCCTTTGACCTAGAGAGCTGATTTTAGTATACTATCATTATTTGATGTGTTGATGTTGATTATTCTTGAGGATTGATGGAGGTTTGCTAATGCTTTGTCATCATTTACAGATTTATTTCTCTTTTTAGGCGGTAGTTATTCCTGTCTTGTGTCTGCAACTCTGCCTTCATTATTTCCTTAAACTATTTGAAGGTATACGAGGGGTGATAAAAAATACATGGCCTATTATGTGGCGGTAAGGGTGATGCAGTTATAGTAATTTTTCTCATACCGCAAAAAAGTTCCATCTTTCAGCTACGTAATGTGAAGTTTTGAAGAAATTTCAATGAAAAATAAGTTTTTTTTCCATTTTATATTAGGTAGATATAGCTACAGCGGAGCACAACATTAATGACTTTTGACGTTTTGTCCCAGTTTAACATTGTTGGGATTCTTTTGTTTCATTGTGTTAAAAAACTAACACTATTCTTGCAGATTTTTCATGATTTTGACCAGTTTTAGGCACCTCTGCATGCAATATGATTGTTTTGAAGAATTTTATAGCATACTCTTCTCATCTTTATTGGTTCATAAATCCAAACCGAGCATTTTCTTTCAGTATTCTTTCAACGTACAAGACTCTTGCGGTGTATGTCGAAATGCAGGCCTACAACCCTCAAATCAGTGCCAGCATCAGACAAAACTAACACACAGGATCAAATAATATAAAATTTGATCATTTAAAACATTCCTTTGATTCTGCCCTTATTTTTCTTACAACTATATACAAAACCTGGAACTCGCATTAAATACACGGTATATTGGTTGACGTCATTTTTCGGCCCTTGTTTGACCCACCGACCATATTTTACGCTGCTTATGCAAGCTTAACAATTGTGGACGGCAAAAAACATAACAAAATAGCATACCAAATGTCAAGCATTTTACTCTACTCCAAACATTACTGGCTGGCGACCAGTGGTGGCCGTTTTTTTGTTACACTTTTTATCTTATAAGGGACATATTGTGATTAGTGATTCTATATTTTGTTTTAATAAACTAGGGGTAACTGTCGTTATAATACTGATTTATTTTTTGAAATAGACTATAACATTTGCTGTGACAGATCCTCAAACTAGGTCACCAAAACGCATTGAAATACGAGCGTAGCGTACCAGTGATGGCCGTCAGGATTACCATGCGTTGAATGATGCATTTTTCAAAACCTTGTTGTGGATTAAAACTTTGATGATATGTCATTGTAAGTCTGTGGTCTTTGTCAGAATTTAATAGTTTTATCGCGTTCAGCACAGATAGAATATAAGCAGCAGTCAGAAACGGACTTTAAAACTCTGACGTAGTCATTTCGAAGGCACACGCTACATTATGTCGAAAACAAACATGAATAATGGTTACACGTGTGCTGTCATTTACAAGAATTTAGATGCTTTTTTGCATGCTGGTTGCAGATTATACCGTTTTTGTCATAGGTAAACATCAATAAAGCAATTTGTTCATGTTTATTTCTGTATTTAATTATGCCTGTATCAAGGGTTGTGATCCCCGGCAAGGCAATAATGTTGGCATGAGGGTAGCAAGGGGAAATGGTTAACATTTTGCCTTCCGGGGAGATAATTTAACCAGTCTTTTTTGTGGGAGTTCCTTTTGTTTCCTTTTAGGACATGGCCATATATGAGGCGGATCAAATACGTAATTGTGCGTGCAAAATGAAAACGGCCAACACTGGTACGCGGCCACCACTGGTCGTACGCCAGTAGACATAGCCAAAAATAAAACAAACAATTCGAAATAATAAGGCAAATTTTTACCGTGCTCCACAGAACCGTCATAAGGTTACTATGACGACCCATATAGACAACATCGCAAAGTTTGACTGGTAAATTAAATACATCAATGGGTAGAGGAAAGATGAATCTATATTCACTACAAATTTAATGAGTTTACTATTTAAAATAAAATTTCTACAGGAAAAGTCCGCGTATCATTTTATCATCCCTTAGTTCAGTTTAGTTGTCTGTAATATGAAGATGGGTATGTGGTTTTGGATTTTTAATAGGTTTATTTTTTTTTTGACAGAGGTTCTACAACTCCTGCCAAAGTTTTATTGGATTGACTTTAAATAATGAACGTTGTTTTTCCATGACTTGATGATGAGCATGAAATTTCAGGGGCCGTATTCATAAAACGACTTAAGTCGTTGCTATGCTGTTGCTAAGGCTGAATTTCCTTGAAGGAGATTCCCTACAACTATGAAATTTGCTCTGGAGGAACAAAGACTGTTCCTCCAGACCAAATTTCATAGTTGTAGGGAATCTCCAACATAGAAATTTACCCTTAGCAACAGCATAGCAACGACTTAAGTTGCTTTATGAATACGGCCCCAGATGTTTCCTTGTACTTTTTGAGAGAGTTATCCATTCTTTCGACTTCAGTCCGACGCTGGGTATCATGTGGCGTAAAAAGAATAAATGTAAAGGTTCCCCGTAGCCTAGAAGCCGTAGAGTCAGTGGGGGATAGACACACTATGCATACCATAATCGATTTTTTGAACTACGGCGGAGGACCCGACACATGCCGAGGATACGGACTACGCCGGTGAAACCTCGTGGCGACAGGATCATTTCTAGGTGCAAAACTCTTTTATTTTACAATAGAATACTGCGTTGTTTCTGTCGATTTTGCAAGTACTTATATTGAAGTTTAAATTTATATCGTATAGTATTTGTGAATGTATCTGATTCTTGTGTAGATTCACACGGAATCGCCAGGGAGCCTTTTACAACAGGTTTTTGCTGATAAAAGTTCCTCGTATTTAATTATTGTGGAATTATATGTTAATTACATGTATATCATTTGGCAAGTATTTTGTATCTTTTTTGTTCAAATTACAATTAGTTTTATGTCAGGTAAACGATAGATACCGACAATAAATTTGAGTTCAAATCAGCTGCTCAAACAAAGCATGATAACTTTACGCCGGAGAAATTTCCTGTGAAGGTTTGGCGAACGCGTGAGGATGATAAAGTTTGCACAAAGTTGCCTCATCACGATTTCGTATAAAATCTTTACTTTGCACAGTTTTATATGTTTATTTCTTTCCATCAGCAGATCCTAAACGTCAGAGCAATTAATACTGCCATCAAATGACGGCATAAAGCCGCGTACTTGCAGTCTTGAACTTGATTTTCTGTGTTTGAAACAGAACTATAAGCCTGAGGCTTATACAAGCGTTTGATCAATTCCCCACTTCGCTTTACAGTTAAGGTTGGAAGTACGTAAAGCGATACCAAGGACACAACATCGCTGTAATTCATTCAAATTGGCATCGTTTGTAGTGTAAAAAGAATGCAGAAGATTTTACGATAGAAACGGCTGTAAAAATAACGGGAAATGAACTGACAGCTGGTTGCCAGGTATTCTACCGTAAAATCTACGGAAAATTTTAACAGCGTGGCCAATTCCTACGTCCAGCATATTGCAGTTACGCATGGCAATAACAGTCGTTCAGTGATTGAGCCGCGTCACGAGACGATATGCAATCAACAACCGGACGCGAATGAATTTCGCAGTCTGGACAGATTTTCCGATGTTAGCTGTCTTAATTACTACAAGTAGCGCTGAGCGACATCTATTTCCGAGTCTTATGTCCCCCCACCATGGGGGAGGAGCTGGGGGAGGGGTGACATATTGCATACATCACATACATTTCTGCGGACACTAATAAGATAAAGATGTTGGTACTTAAGAAAGTCTACAAGCACATGGCACAGTCCAAAAAAGACATTGATTAAATCCTTGCCTCGATGTTTGTATAATTGTATGTGCGGACAAACCAGTCGCTGATGTAAACGATTGTAAGTAATATGAAAACATAATTTTAAATAATGGTGGTCTGGGGCTTGTATGGGTTGTAATTTGGGCATTTTCTTGGTGCACTCATCTTTAATTGAGCCGAGACAAGAGAAAACCAACAAAGTGGTTGTACGCCCAGCGCAGACTCAGATCAGCCTGGGCTTTCGCCCAGTCTGATCAGAGTCTTTGCTGTCCGCATGGAGGTGGCTTAGACCCCTCGCTACCGTTTAAAGACAATTATTCTTGTTAACTTGGTGCCATAATCCAATAATGCGACAGTCCAGTGACAAGCTGTTTCATCATAAAGAAAATACCCCATCTCACATAGGTATTGACATAGCAGGGTCATAAAACCAATAACCACGGGGGGCGGGGGCGGGTGTTTATATAGTATGGAATATTTGTCTTGAAGCGCTGAGAGAAGAGTCTGATCGGACTGGCCGAATGCCTAGGCTGGTCGAGTCTGGGCTGGGCGCACAACCACATTTTCTCATGTCGCGGTTCATATCATCTTGTCTATACCGTAAAATTCTAAAAAAATGGACACCTGAAGTAATAACCGTAATTTTCCTACAAATGGAACAGTTTGGTGTTACAATGCTGGCAATGCGTCAAAAAGATGCGAAAAGATAGGTTTCACAGTGAAGGCTCTGACCGGAACCGTCTGAGCTGGTTCTTCACTTTGTTATACCCCCGCTTTGAAAAAAGTGGGGGTATACTGGTTTGCATCTGTCCGTCCGTGTGTACCATTTTTATCAAATTTTGTCAAAAATATCTCCACAGCCATACAAGCTAGAATAGTTATATTCGGCATACAGGTTGATGGCGGTGTGGTATATTGTAGGATTGAGAACCAGCTTTCTCCTGCTTATTCTTCCCTTTGTTTGTCCATTTTTTTTCCATACTTTAAATAATGAAATTTTTGTCAAAGATTTCTCTACAACCCTGCAATCTACAGTAGTCATATTTGGTATGAAGGTTGATGACGACGTGTTGTATCGTGGAACTGAGAATCCGACTTCTCCTGCATATTCTTCCCTGAATTTGTCTAATTTTCTTTCTTTCCATTCTTTGAATAATGAAATGTTTCGTCAAAGATTTTTGTGAAACCGTGCAAGCGAGAGAAATCAAATTTGGTATGCAGGTTAATGACAACTTATTGCATCCTGGGAATTAGAACCAGCCTTCTCCTCTTTTTCTTCACTGTAATTTTCTATCTCTCTTTTTTGAATAATGCATTATTTGTAACAGATTACACAGCAACCCTTCAATGATAACGACTTATTGTATTGTTGAAATGCAAACCAGCTGTATCTTGCTTATTCTTCCCTGTATTTGTCCAATTTTCTTTCTCTCCTTACTTTGAATAATGCAATGTTTCGTAACAGATTTCACAGCAACCCTTCAAGTTTGAATGTCCATTATTGATTTTCAGATTGCTAAAGCCTTATTCTATATTTGTTTTATTTTTCTGTCTATGTAAAAACATTTTATTCCGTATTACATGGAAAGTGATTTAAGTAGAATATTGATATTTGGTTAAGATGTTGTCAATGAGTTCTCTCTCTCAATGCTTTATGTAACAAACATAACACCATTTGATATATAAGCTGTAAAGCGGGGGTATATTCGGATTCTCCGACACTTCTAGTTCAATCTGTCCCAACCCAGAATTTTAAGGTAACTTGTATGACTGTTGGCCTTTTCTACGTAACTTATGGTTATGATATCCAGTTCTTCGCTGAAACAGTTAGACGCTACATTTCGTACCGCCATGCTCCTTTTTAAATCATATGCCCCTTTAGCTTCCCTGAATGAAAGAAAGGAGGAAAATTCTCAGGAACTGATACCATTTAATCCCAGATGCAACCCAAGACACCATGTGGGAAAGAGACAATACAAAATTTGTCAACACCTAAGACAACATCATTGGCAGCCATGTGACCATCCATTTTCTATGTAGGTGGCAACGTGCTAACGTGAACATTACATAATATTTACATTCTTGGTGTATTTAATGAAAACCCTACAGTAAAGCATTGGAACGTAATGTAGTTTACATTCCAATAATTACATTGAGACACGCGACGTCAATGACGTAAAATAAACAATGGCTTTCTACAACCTGATTGGACGTCAGCAACGTCATGACGTCATGCGTGCCGTTCTGTTGTTGGCTGAAAAAAGCGTGTACATGTTTTACTGCTTCAATTTAAGCGCTTATATAAGATTTTTCATGAAAGATTTGTTTGAAACGAATGTAAGTATAAGTAATGAACTTAATTTTTCTGATGTTTATCGAAGTGTAAACAACATTGGGTCACTAGCAAAGTTTACATGAACCCCTTCGGGGTTCATTCACTTTGCACGTGACCCAATGTAGTTTACACTTCGATAAACCTCAGAAAAAATGAAATTCATTCCTTAATATTTACATTCTTGGTGTATTTACTGAAAAGCCCTATAGTAAACCATTAGAACGTAATGAAGTTTACATTCCAATAATTACATTCAGACACGCGACGTCAATGACGTAAAAATAAACAATGGCTGTCTACAACCTGATTGGACTTCAGCAACGTCATGACGTCATGCATGCCGTTCTGCTGTTAGCAGAAGAAACTGCGTGTACATGTCTTACTGCTTCAATTTTAGCGCTTATACAAGATTTTTCATGAAGGATTTGAATGAAACGAATGTAAATATAAGCAATGAACTTAATTTTTCTGATGTTTATCGAAGTGTAAACTACATTGGGTCACTAGCAAAGTTTACATTAACCCCTTCGGGTTTCATTCACTTTGCACGTGACCCAATGTAGTTTACACTTCGATAAACCTCAGAAAAATGAAATTCATTCCTTAAACAATATAGTAGTAACAGACACAGCAACTTACAACACATAAAACAACCAAGAAGAACCAAGATATATAACATAACATAAAACATAAAATAAACTTGTGTATAAATTCCGATTTTCAAAATCGTCAATTCATTAGCCAATCTGCGTTTACATTAAATTTGAGTAATGAATGTAAAGTAAAGCTTATTTAATTTGTTGAACCCTTTTTAGACCGGACACCCTTTTTGAAGAATATGCAAACAGTGAAAGACCAGTTCAGATGCCGCAGACAGCGTACAGAAATTTCTATGTAGAATACAATAAACGTGAAAACTTTCATCAGAAAATCATAAAATTTAACTAGAAATGGACTCATCCAAATGATTATGATGGACAAGTCCACTAGACAAAAAAAAGTTAATACATACTTGCACGATTGTATTATCTCGCCGAATTGATACTTAATGGTGAAGTTAGAGTACCCACCAATTTATTTATGGCATTCAGACGCATTCCCCTATCTCTTGCAGGTAATGTTTTACCATTGTTTTGTACATCACAGGAATTACATAGTGTTTTATACCGATTCTCTGACATTTGGATCGTCTTTAAATTAAAAGATACGGTCGGAGTGGAGTTCCGGTTTAGGTTTAAGGTAAATGGGTACTGAGAGCAGAGCCCTAGATAAGAGGGAGTATTTGGTGATAATTAGGGATAATTCTTGTTAATTCTGGATGAAAACATATGTTGTGACCCCTCATCTGAACCGTCTCTTCAAGACGGTTCAGATGAGGGGTCACAGCATATGTTTCAAATGAAAAAGAAAGAAAATTATCCTTCAATTATCATCAAATACCCCTCTTATCTAGAGCTCTGGAGAGATTCAGAGGATGCAACTCTGCCGTTTTTACTTTTGCGTCCCTTGTCCTCATAGATCAAATGCTTAGAGGCTATTTGAGCAAATTCTTTCCATTAAATGTAAATTCCTTTTGAAAGGGCTTCATCATCCAGGGACGCGAGCAGAAACTCACAAAATGTGATTCCGTTTGTAAAAAATGATGGGATGAAAATGATGGGAAATATGACGGCGAACCAACACACCTTCAGCTTGTATTTAAAGTCGAAGTGCAAATTTATATAAGACTTATTTTACCTCACGTATGTATATAGTTTTTAAAATAAAAGTTTCATGAAAACTTTAATTTTAGATGACGAGGAGATGGAGTGTGATTTCGACAACATATACACGTCCGGACAAATTATCACTAAATACCATAGCATTGACTTTTTTGGGGATAAGGGTAAGAGGAGTGACAGACGACTAGTTCTCCATTATGGATCAGAATCTGTTTTGCATGTCCTTGCGAACAGCTGCAAATGTTACCAAAGTATGGAACAGCTCTGTCAACCGTGGATCCAGGAGTTATATGAAGTTGACAATGAAATGGAAGAAGATCAACGGCAACTGTGTCAGTGCATCCGATATGTAAAGCGGCTAACTGATGATGAAAGGTAAGGTGTTAAAACAGTATTGTTTGTTCATCATCAAATCGACTAACTGTGGAGTAAATACAGTTATAATATACACTTACAATATCTACCGTAAAGATCCTAAGTTTTCGGGCACATAGGTCTGTACAAACAATGGAAACTGAGATCAGACTGTTCCTTAGGAACCAGAATGATCAAGAACTTCACAGTTTCCATTCCATCTGCGCATTTTTGTCGACATTACTCTATGGTAGAACCGAATAACAGGAAAATAAATAATAGGGCAAGGACCGGCTGTTCTTGCAGCAGGTGCAGAATTTGGGCAGTCTGTTTTGGGGATATTTTGAACTTAAACATTGTTTTTCTAGGAAACGAAACGGTGAAATGTTTGTTTTTTTGTTTTATTCTTTAACATACGACGTAAGTTTTACTAAAATAATACGCATAAGCATGCCCCATCGATTGATAATATTTTTCATGACGTTTTTCATGAAATTCAATTTTCTTGCATTTTTTCAAAGAATGTAAAAATATACTTATTAACAAGAAAACTGCAATTTTTTGTTATCAGTTTGTTTCAAATATCATATATTACAGATTATATGATTTGCTGAAATGAAAGTGCATTCATGTGCTAGAGATATGAATTTTAATGGAAAATGTTTAAAAATAATATGTAGAAATACAAAATATTGTTTTTTAGGAAAACAAAACGGTGAAAATTGTTTTTTTCTTACCCAAATGTTTTATAGCTCTTTGGGTTATTTAGACGGTATAATGGTTTGAATGCCCCGCCAATATTTCTATTCAGTATTCATCTACCTTAAAACAATACATACAGATTAGGTAATAAAACAAAGGTAAGAAAGAAAATCTAAACAAGAAAATTAGAAAATGATTTTAAATAATTGAAATTAGTAAGAAAATTAGAAAAAAATTAAATAAGTTAATCAGAAACGAGATTAAAACAAGAAGCATAATTTATAGACACGTAGTTGGGCCGCCACTTGCTTAATAAGTTTGCTAGTAAAATACTTTTTATCTCGCTTAAAATTTTGTTTTATTATTTCTTAATTTTCAAACCTTTCAAACTTTCAAACCTTCCCGATTAATTGATTTAAGAATGTATCATTATTTGGCCGCAAACAGTTAATATCATATCTTGTTGTAAAACATTTGCATGTCTTATTGTCTTATGAAAACGCATAACCTAGACTCACTACTGTGACAAAGGGTCGTGAAAACATTGCAACGATATGACGAAATTTCACTAGATAGTGAAACTGCCGTGAAGAAAAGAAATGTCGTGAAATTTGTTCGAAGTACAACTTTGATAGACAGTAAAAAATTTATGTTGTGATATAAGACCATGGAATCACAACATCGTTAAAAAAGAACATGGAGTTATGAATGTCATGAAAATCAATCCGTGAAATAAATAAACCACAAATGAATGCCCTGAAAACTTAAAGACCCCTTAAACCAAACATTAGTCACATGACTGACCAAGATGTCTGCTTCGCTTCCATAAGGCTGCTCAGAACAATTATTGTTTATGATTGCAGCTTGTTGCAGCAGGTCTTTAACTAGAAAATCATAGAAAAAGATATTTTCATGTCTAAAATATACGGCCTTTTCATCTAATTTTTTTTACAGATACAGGTATTTTACAGCAATCATTTCACTATATTTTCATTGATGTTAATTCATCATATTTTCACCGCATTTTCAAGTGGCACCTCATAAGGGTGTTTCAACTGTATTTGGACAACAAATTTCACTCTTAAAATTTACGCATTTTCCATGGAACACGTTTACAGGGGTTTCATGGCAATTTTTTTCACTATATTTTCACGGATGTGAATTCACGACATTTTCACCACGTTTTTAGGTCGCGCCTCTTAACGGTGTTTTCACCTATAGTTTCACGACCTTTCCATGATACCTTTTGCCAGTAGTGATTAGACGCTTCATAATACTTAATAAAAACGCTACCTTGGTCTGCAGAGCTGCTACATTACGCTGTAATAGCGTTAGTTGGGTACCTCATTAACCTCCATATGTTCACGAGTAATTCATTGTCCTATGTCGCTGGGCTAGTTCCTGCTACAAACACAAAGTAAACAGATAGGCAGGAACTACTACAATTAGACAATTTGATTCCACAATAACCCTCGAACCCAAACGAGAAAGAAGTTTATATACAAGTTGATGACCGTTAATGATAGATAAGCACGGTAAACCAAAATGAACAGCTCTTTCCCAGACAGTTGGCTATTCAGCTACTCCAATTGAAACAACAGTCACATCTATTTTTACCTATTTCATATTTCCAAACTACAAAACAAAACACACAGCAAAGTGGACACCTATACGAATTGAAAGTTGCTTGAATACCGCTTACAAGCGGAATAAATCACAACACGTAACACTGAGGAACAACAACACAAGTACCGAACTGGAACGGCCAGTAATAGATCAGTGGGTGGTAGGTGAGGGGAGGGAAAGGATAAAACTTGTTTTACTAAATCTTAATCTTCGCCCTTACTCTTGAAGTGGTTCAACACTTATTGTTAGCTGCTTGGGGCGCACGGAAGTTTCCTAACTCCTTAATCAATCAGAACACGAAACCAACGAATCGCAAATAAACATTTGATGAGTGAAAGATGAGGACTGGACAGAACCGGCTTATTGCGACAACCTCCCTATGATCCCTGTAGTTGCTCAAAATGCTATCATGCTGTGTATGTTACTGATTGCATTATCTCACTTTTATAGATCCTGTAGCTTCACACCATAACCTGCACTGGATCCCTGTCGAAAAATGCATTGTAATGTACCCTCCTTGTCGTTTCTGTTTTTGATTCTAATCCTATTTTTGTTTACGTGGTAACAGTGCTGCGGAGGCCATTAAAAGACCAGTGTGTGTGTGGGGTGGGGGGGGGGGGGGGGTGGAGGGGGCGACGAGAAACACTTGGTCTTTGAAGGGGTACGAATGTGCCGCTGAAATTCTGATAACCCGCCATATTCATGTATAGCACAAATGCCAAAATGCATACCTATTTATGTATTCTGTATCAAACTTTTGCTTTTAAGAACAAAGAATCTAATTTTACCGGCACACAACAGGTTCTGGTTATTTATTGTAAGTAAATTTTCAAGATGAAAAATAAATTCTGTCACTATGCTATATTTTTGTGTACTTATGTTTGTAAAATCATAGCAATTGCATCAATTCAAACGCGTTTTTGCTACGATTTTAACTCACCTCCGCCGCGCACAAAGTGAGAATAATAAAGTAAAGGCTCACTGGTATCTCATAACCACCTAATATGTCGTAATCGATTGGCGTCGGGTCATAAAGGACCCTAAGCTATTTTCGTACCGTAGTAAATACTCAAATTAACCTGCGCATCCGTGTAAACTGATCAGAGTCTTCAGTTTTTAACCAGAACTCATAGATGGTATATGTGGAAAGGGAAGACTGATCAAACTGCTTTGATGTGCAGGCTGATAGTAATCTTCCCTTTTCGCACATGCCGTAATGTACATTTTTACACGATCGCGCCTCTTTCTCTTTTCAGGAGCCATTATGAAGATTGCAACGGCTTCAATATCAGTGGCGCTTACACTGTGCTATGGTTGCCATACCACTCCGTTGCTCCTCCTTACATACAAGGCTTAGTAAGACATAAAGATATCGGCGATAGGCTGTCTAAAATCAGGATCAAATTCAACCCGATTGTATGTTATTCCGGTAATATAATCGTATGATACGATTCTCTTTGGAGTCATACTCTCATATGATTCCGTTTCTTTGATTGCCTTTATTAAGGTAAATGGGTAAACTTTTAGGAGAGGCTACTCTGCTGCTTTCAGTTTTGTCTCCCTTCTCTACAGGAGCAACTCCCTAAAGATAGGGGTGGTATATAAAAGGAGGATTAACTTCAACAGTGTCATTCTGTCTCTTGATCACATGGTGTCAACACCTCCGGTCAGCCAATAGAATGGTCATAACTGGTAATTCTGGTCCACTGATTGGTTGATACATTTTCTCACCTTTACCTGTACAATAATTTAAAGAGTAAATACACTTCAGGAACTGACTGAATCAGATCCCAAACCCTAACCCCAACATCAAAGGGAAAGACTGACAAAAACATCCCAACAAACAATAAATTACAAGTGTTAAGCCGAGTCAGCAGCTCTTTCCCAAACAGGTGGCAACTCAGCTATCTGTGAGATGGGATCCAGACCCCCGGCAGAGAAGTCCTGTCTTAAGTTTAAGGAAACAATGCTCCTCTTTACGTATACCCATTTCAGGAGGGCTTTGTCGCCCAGAGAAGCAAACAATAAGTCACAAAATTTGTTTCTTTTGTAAACTTGGCCGAAAGGCATTAGGGTCAAGTCAGGTAAATTCGGACAGTGACATTGTTTCCTTTATATGTCAATTGTTTGAAATTAATAAAAAACAAAATTAACTGGGCAAACAGTGAAATCCTGATGAGACGGCTCATTATGAGCCGTCTCATCTGGATTTTCGCTGTTTGCAATGGTATGTCCGAATTTACCCGTTGTCCGAAGTTACCCGACTCGACCCGAAAGTGTTCCATACAGGTGCAAGGATACACCTCCATGTTTTTCCGCTATTTTAACAAAGGCAAATAACTTTCGTTGATATCTCCTCTTTTGCTTCCCTTCCAAAAATTAGGGCTGTTCAAAAAACAGACAGGCCCTTAATGAAGTGGGTCACAAATTATTCTTTGTAAGACATATCTTAATAAAGGTAGGTTCCTGGCCTAGCGATAATAATTATGTTCACAAAATAATTTTGTCTTTTTCAGGGTAGTATTGAATTCTCTTATTTTTCTGAAAATGTTGCTACTGAGAAAATCGTCAGATGTTGTAGATAATTGTCATTTTCCCTTTGGTTTATTTTCTTTTGTTGGAATTCCAGTTCTAAAAATAAATATGTATATATGTCTACAAGTCCGCAGTTTCTGATGTCATTTGCGAACGGTTAATTTTCTCTTGCCGTGAGCTCTTCCAGAGGTCCTGGCATGGCGGATGGGTTAAAACTATCCCGAAATGCAATGCAGCATGACGTCAGCTATGGCTATGTTATCTATTTTTGGCGCGAACTAAAAATAGCGCTAACTGGTGTGCGAAGCAGAGTTAGGAAATCCCTTGCAATACGACTTTTCTACGATTTTTTGATTTACACTTTTTAGTGAAACTTATTCATTTCCTATTTATAAGTGCTTTCCAACATTTTGGATAAAAAACCATCAAAATTGTGATACATTCCAAAGTACAGGAACCTACCTTTAACCTTGAAATGTTCCCATTTATTAGCTCACCTGAGCCATAGGCTCAGGGTGAGCTATTGTGATCACCCAGTGTCCGTCGTCCGTTGTGCGTCGTCCGTCGTCCGTCGTGCGTCGTGCGTCGTCAACAATTTGCTTTAAATCACGTCTTCTCTGAAACCGCTAGGCCTAAGGCTTTGATATTTGGTATGAAGCATTGTCTAGTGGTCCTCTACCAAGTTTGTTCAAATGGTGGCCCCAGGGTCCAAAATGGCCCTGGGGCAGGGGGTCTTGGGTTCGAAACTAAAAAATACTTAAAAATCTTCTTCTCCAGAACTGCTGGGCTCAGATGGTTGAAATTTGGTATGTAGTATTGCCTAGTAATCTTCTACCAAGTTTGTTCAAATGGTGGCCCCAGGGTCCAAAATGGCCCTGGGGCAGGGGGTCTTGGGTTCGAAACTAAAAATTACTTAAAAATCTTCTTCTCCAGAACTGCTGGGCTCAGATGCTTGAAATTTGGTATGTAGCATTGCCTAGTGGTCCTCTACCAAGTTTGTTCAAATGGTGGCCCCAGGGTCCGAAATGGCTCCGGGGCAGGGGGTCTCGGGTTCGAAACTAAAAAATACTTAAAAATGTTCTTCTCCAAAACTGCTGGGCTCAGATGGTTGAAATTTGGTATGTAGTATTGCCTAGTGGTCCTCTACCAAGTTTGTTCAAATGGTGGCCCCAGGGTCCAAAATGGCCCTGGGGCAGGGGGTCTTGGGTTCGAAACTAAAAATTACTTAAAAATCTTCTTCTCCAGAACTGCTGGGCTCAGATGCTTGAAAAGATGCTTGTAGAATTGCCTAGTGGTCCTCTACCTTGTTTGTTCAAATGGTGGCCCCAGGGTCCAAAATGGCCCTGGGGCAGGGGGTCTTGGGTTCGAAACTAAAAATTACTTAAAAATCTTCTTCTCCAGAACTGCTGGGCTCAGATGCTTGAAATTTGGTATGTAGCATTGCCTAGTGGTCCTCTACCAAGTTTGTTCAAATGGTGGCCCCAGGGTCCGAAATGGCTCCGGGGCAGGGGGTCTCGGGTTCGAAACTAAAAAATACTTAAAAATGTTCTTCTCCAAAACTGCTGGGCTCAGATGGTTGAAATTTGGTATGTAGTATTGCCTAGTGGTCCTCTACCAAGTTTGTTCAAATGGTGGCCCCAGGGTCCAAAATGGCCCTGGGGCAGGGGGTCTTGGGTTCGAAACTAAAAATTACTTAAAAATCTTCTTCTCCAGAACTGCTGGGCTCAGATGCTTGAAAAGATGCCTGTAGAATTGCCTAGTGGTCCTCTACCTTGTTTGTTCAAATGGTGGCCCCAGGGTCCAAAATGGCCCTGGGGCAGGGGGTCTTGGGTTCGAAACTAAAAAATAATTAAATTTCTTCTTCAGCAGAACTGCTTGGCTCAGATGCTTGAAATTTGGTATGTAGCATTGCCTAGTGGTCCTCTACCAAGTTTGTTCAAATGGTGGCCCCAGGGTCCGAAATGGCTCCGGGGCAGGGGGTCTTGGGTTCGAAACTAAAAAATACTTAAAAATCTTCTTCTCCAGAACTGCTGGGCTCAGATGCTTGAAAAGATGCTTGTAGAATTGCCTAGTGGTCCTCTACCTTGTTTGTTCAAATGGTGGCCCCAGGGTCCAAAATGGCCCTGGGGCAGGGGGTCTTGGGTTCGAAACTAAAAAATAATTAAATTTCTTCTTCAGCAGAACTGCTTGGCTCAGATGCTTGAAATTTGGTATGTAGCATTGCCTAGTGGTCCTCTACAAAGTTTGTTCAAATGGTGGCCCCAGGGTCCGAAATGGCTCCGGGGCAGGGAGTCCAAGGTTTGAACCATAAAAATACGTAGAAAAATATTAAAAAATCTTCTACTTCAGAACCGCAAGGTTCATATGCTTGAAATTAGGCATGTAGCATTGCCTAGTAGTCCTTTACCAAGTTTATTTAAATGGTGGCCCCAGGGTCCAAAATGGCCCTGCAACTGGGAGTCCTAGGTTTGAACCATAGAAATATATAGAAAAATATTTAAAAAATCTTCTCCTTCAGAACCACTTGGCTCAGATGCTTGAAATTTGGTATGTAGCTTTGTCTAGTAGTATTTTACCAAGTTTGTTCAAATGATGACCCCAGGGTCTAAAATGGCCCTGCCCCAGGGGGTCCTGGGTATGAATCATAGAACTACATAGAACAAGAGGGCCATGAGGCCCTGAATCGCTCACCTGAACAATTGGCAAGCTGGCTTTTACTTAACATGTCAGAAATTGTCAAAATATGAGTTTTGGGTCAAAAGTCAAAGAATGACCATGACCACTTGTACTCATAAATCTTCATGTACTCATTAAGACAACCATATATACCATTTTTAGGCCAAAATCTTCAAAACTTTCCATGAAATCTTATGTTCTAGCATTTTCCCATATTTGACCATGCCGCAAAAAAGGTCAAGGTAAACCCAAGGTCACCATTTGAACAGTCTTGGTGGTACACTAGTACTCCATGCTATTTACCAAGTTTCAAGGCCATAGGTGGATTGGTTCTGGAGAAGAAAAATATTAAAGATTTATACCATAAGTGGTAATGGCGGCCATGTTGGTCATGTGACCTGGACCGTTTGAACAAATTTTTCATTCAATCAACCCCTGGAGGCTCTATATGAAATGTGTTCACAATTGGCCCTTTGGCTTTTGAGGAAATGGCTGAAAATGTCAAAATATGAGCGATCTGGATCAAAGGTAAAAAAATGACCTTGACCTCTTGTACTCATAATTCTTCATGAACTCATTAAGGCAACTGTATATACCAATTTTTTAGGCCAAAATCTTCAAAACTTTCCACGAAATCATATGTTCTACCATTTTCCCATATTTGACCTTGCTGTAAAAGGTCAAGGTCAACACAAGGTCATAATTTGAACAATCTTGATAGTACTCAAGTACCCAATGCTACATACAAAGTCTCAAGGCCATCGGTCAATTGGTTCTGGAGAAGAAGATTTATAAAGGTATTTACCATATATGGGCATGGCGGCCATGTTGGTCATGTGTCCAGGAGCGTTAGAAAAATTTTTCATTCCCTCAACCCCTCGAGGCTCTATATGAAATTTGGTTTCAATTGGCTTAGTGGTTTTAGAGCAGATTCTTTGAAATTGTCAAAATTTGAAATTTCTGGGTCAAAGGTCAAAGAATGACCTTGACCTCTTGTACTCACATATCTTCATGTACTCATTCAGATGATTGTATATACCAATTTTTAGGCCAAAATCTTCAAAACTTACCATGAAATCTCATGTGCTAGCATTTTCCGATATTTGACCTTGCCGTAAAAAAGGGCAAGGTCAACCCAGGGTCATAATTTGAACAATCTTGATAGTACTTGAGTACCCAATGCTACATACCGAGATTCAAGGCCATTGGTCTACTGGTTCTGGAGAAGAAGATTTTTAAAGGTTTTTACCATATATGGGGGTGGTGGCCATGTTGGTCATGTGACCTGGACCGTATGAACAAATTTTCATTCCCTCAACCCCTGGAGGATCTATATGCAATTTAATTACAATTGGCCTAGTTGTTTTTGAGGAGATTGTTTGATATTGTCAAAATATGAGAGTTCTGGGTCAAAGGTCAAAGAATTACCTTGACCTCTTGAACTCATAAATCTTCATGTAGTCATTAAGATGACTGTATGTACCAATTTTTGGGCCAAAATATTCAACAGTTTCCAAGATATCTTATGTTGCAGCATTTTGCCATATAAATGCATAAGGAAGCAAATTTGACCTTACCGTAAAAAAGGTCAAGGTCAACCCAAGGTCATAATTTGAACAATCTTGGTAGTACTCGTGTACCCGATGCTACATACCAAGTTTCAAGGCCATCGCCCTATTGGTTCTGGAGAAGAAGATTTTTTCAGGTTTTTACCATATATGGGCATGGCGGCCATGTTGGTCATGTGACCAAGACCGTTTGAACAACTTTTCGTTCCTAAGGTCCCAGGAGGCTACATATGAAATTTGGTTGCAATTGGCCAAGCGGTTTTAGAGGAGAAGTTGTTTGAAAGTGTGGACGGACGACGGACGACGGACGACGTACGACGGACGGACGACGGACGCCGGAGCCTTACCATCCTATAAGCTCCCCCGGAGCCGCTGGCTAAGGTGAGCTAAAAATATTCAAAAATCTTCTTCTTCAGAACCACTTGGCTCAGATGCTTGAAGATTGGTATGATGCATTGCCTTGTTGTCCTTTATCAAGTTTGTTCAAATGATGGCCCCATGGTGCAAAATGGCCCTGCGGCAGGGAGTCCTGAGTTTGAGCCATTGAAATACATAGGAAACTATTAAAAAATCTTCTTCTTCAGAACAACTTGGCTCAGATGCTTGAAATTTGGTATGATGCTCTGCCTGGTGGACTCCTACAAAGTTTGTGTAAATGGTGGCCCTGGGATCCAAAAAGGCTCTGGGGCAGGCAGTCTTGGGTTCGAAATCAAAATGTACTTAAAAACCTTCTTCTCCAGAACCCCTTAGTGCAGATGCTTGAAATTTTGTATGATGCATTGCCTAGTGGTCCCTTACCAAGTTTGTTCAAATGATGGTGCCAGGATTAAAAATGGCCCCGCCCCAGGGGGTCCTGGGTTTGAACCATAGAAATACATAGAAAAATATTCAGAAATCTTCTGCTTCAGAACCACTTGCCTCAGAGGCTTGAAATTTAGCTTTTAGCATTGCCTAGTGTTCCTTTACCAAGATTATTCAAATGATAGCCCCAGGGTCCAAAATGGCCCTGCCCCAGGGGCTCCAGGGTTTGAACCATAGCAATACATAGAAAAACATTAAAAATCTTCTTCTTCAGAACCATTTGGAAATGGTTGCAAACTATCAGGTTTGTTCAAATTATGACCCTAGTTTGACCTTTAACCTTTTCGCTCAGGTGAGCGATCCAGGGCCACTTGGCCCTCTTGTTTGCTTACCTGAGCCACCCGCTCCGAGGGAGCTTATAGGATAGGCAGGCTCCGTCGCTCGTCCGTCTGTCAACATTTTCAGACAGATGTATGTCTAAAGATACTGGGTCAATCTTGATTAAATTTATGTGTAGCATAATTGGGAAGTGCGGAAGCTTGCATTAGGTTATGTGGCATGGCTTGCCAAAACTGTGGTTAACATGGCAACCAATAGGTCCTTATAAAATAGATGAAAAATAGTGTCTCCAGGTAATCACCCTATTTTTGATCGGACCTTTTTCAGACTTGCAGACTTTTTCAGACTTGTTATTATTGACCGTCCCACGGCGGTACTTTCGTTGCGGTTGCATTTGTTTTATGTTTGGTGCTGTTTAATTTATTGTGTTTTCATTTTAACCCTTCTATAATAAAAATTGAAAATAGGTAAAAATAGTTGTTAAATGTTTTTCGTATAATTTGCTTAGTCTGTTGGAACCCTTCTGCTGGTCTAAATTATTTAGTTCTGTAAAAATAGCTGAGTTGCCACCTATTTGGGAAAGAGCTGCTGACTCGGCTTATCACTTGTAATTTATTGTTTGTTGGGATGTCTTTGTCAATATTTCCCTTGATATTGGGGATAGGGTTTGGGATCTGATTCAGTCAGTTCCTGAAGTGTAGTTACTCTTTAAATTTGCAGGAAACGAGGACAGGCACAAGAACTTATACAGGTTTGAAATTCAGCCAGATCCGATTTTCCATCCCGGAGATAGATGCCCTAGAGCGTTCCTACAGAATTTGTTTGAGGAAGATTGTGTCACCATATTTTTATCTTATTTTAGTTCGGATGTTTTTCATACCTGCAAGAAACATTGACTGGCAAGAAATCTCGGATGAGTTCGAATATTGGTCAGGTTGACTTATCATAACAGAATTACTTGCCCTAGAGCGCCAAAGAATAAAGTGTCTCAAGCGTTTTTCGGTCATTTTTTATCAGATCTTCTTCAGACTTGCAGGAAACGAGGGCAGGCACAAGAAATTTGGCAAGTTAGAACTTCTGCGAGATCGGATTTTCCATCGTGGCGTTAGTTGCCCTTAAACGAATCTACTGACTTGGTATGGGGAAAATTGTTTCTCCACATTTTTTTCTCATTTTGAATCGGAGTCTATCCCATGTTCCTTCTTCTGAATGTATTCGCTGCTCTTGAAGTAACTCTTTAAGATTTTAATTTTTCCTCACTGCAGCTGGTGTTGTGCCGTGTGGCGGCGGTAAACCGTCTCCCCGTACATCATCCATGGTGCAGATTATATTTTATTTTCGTCCTTTGAGATCAGAGGATATACTTTGAGAAACCTGAAATTTTAGATTGGTCTATACCACACTGAGGAATCGATGGTCGCCCAGAATTCAGTGAACGCGCAGCCTATCAGTGAACGCGCAGTAAAAATGTTTTAAATTTACGTGTGTGATCAGCTTCTGCGCGGATTTTCGTATTTATATCAGATGTTCTGAAAATACATCTACGCATACATTACTTGGCTGTGAAGGTATGTGTCATATTATGAGTATAAACTTTTGCGAATTTCTCATGGAGTCAGGTAAAACCCGTTTTATTTTGTTCATTATCTTAAAAACGTAGAAAATAACGGTTTTCTTCTTTTTACCATAATACGCTATATTCTGTTTAATGTTTTCTTCAAACAGAAGTAGAAGCAAGTAAATAGCTACAATTACAATAAATTTTGTCGTTGTCTGTCGTTTTGTTTATGAGATATTCTGCATTATATGACTGTACGCTGAAAATCAATGAACGAGTGATTTGTATCAGTGAACGCGACACTGTGAACGAAGTAAACGTGTAAGCCACTAATTGTAGTGTACCCAGTGAACGCTAATATTGAACCCAGTGAATGCGTGATATGTTGCCAGGGAATGCGCAAGTTTTGTATTATTTGCCTGGAAGCCCATAAAATTTGTCAGTGGGTTGACCACTAGGTGTTAGTTATGCGTGACTTTAGTTTTAAGCATTCTTCTGTGTTTTTCAGAGGTACGAGATGGCAAATACCCCTGAGTACAGGTGCTATAGCTGCTCGTTTTTTGGAGGCTTCCAAAATGTCATGGAACACTCTTTTACTCTTACTGTTTCGTTGTTAATTTTTTCCGTCAAAAGTCAGATTTGTAACACGTGTTAGCTGTTACTGTTCCCGCTTGCCTCACCCCACCCCGCCCCACCTCTGCTTTCAGTTCAAAGCATCAGCAATATTCATAGAGATTCATATGTATTCAGCTGCTCTAGAACAGTAAGGTGACTCTCAGTTTCAGGCTTCAGGGGAGGATTAGAGTCAAATCTACCAAACCTACAGTGAAATCACGAATATCACAGTAGATTAATCATTACACACTCTATGTGCTTCAATGATTTCATAAGAATGCACGCATGGAAATCAAAATAAATAAGTAAAAATCAAAACACATTTCCCTGTGATTTTCTCATTTGAAAAGAACATGAAAAACAAAATGTGTCACATTCCTGCAAGAAACAATAATAAAGGTGAATAAGTCTGTGAATCCGTGCAGCTCTTGTTTGTTAATGTATATTCCTCAGGATCCATCATTGATCCAGCGGGCACACAACGTCGAAATGACGTCGTACTGACGTTGATGCGACGTTATGACGTCGCATCGACGTAAATACGACGTCATTTCGACGTCATGTGCCTGCTGGGGACTCGTGCTAACATCAGGCGCTCTGCTCAAGCTGCACAGATGCGCAGACAGGTCTATTTGTTTCTGTTCACATATGCTTTGAGCGCTTGTTTCGCGCCACATAACTCAATTCGCATCTTGGTTTAGGAAACAAAAATTCAACTCATGAACCAAATAAAGAATACTGGCATTCTAACAAGAAAGCTGGCTGACGTCGCGTGAAAAAGTACCTCATGCCATATATGTATACTAAATGCTTGAATCAACAACGTATCTGCTGAAGAACAGTCTTATCATTAATATTTAATTTTTCTTGGCTCCCATATGGGACCATATGGTAGAATTTGCTGCAATAAGAGCAGTTGCCGCTTTACTGGACGAGTCTTTTATTATCAGGTGTGTGAATCATATGAAAACACACACACCTGATAATAAATGCTCAGACGGTCTTATTCTTTCTTTGAATGAAAATTAAACAGAGCTTCGCTCAACACCATGGATCGTCAGGCAAGTGCTAAATGTGAAAGCTCGGATCAGTCTGCAGTCTGGTAAGAGTCTTTGATGTTCGCAATACTGATTCCTCAGGTTCCATACGTTGTTTATGTGACATTAGACTGAGCGAGTGTGCAAGCTGATCTGAATGTATGTTGTTTACATACGAACTAAGACCATTTTCGTTTATCAAATTGGCAGAATTGTGCATTACATGTATACAACTGAGATATCCGCACAGATATTCCGGCAAACTTCGACTACCTCAGTAATTTCTAACTGTGAAAATTAAAGCAGTAGTCCTGCTCAAAATGACCCATTCCATTTATTAGTTAAAATGACTGTAAACTTACCCTCTTACCTTTTCTTAGCCTTTTAGAAAGCTTAAACACTTTTAGAAATGCTCAATTAGTGTGTAAACCGAGTGAGTAACACAGACACTGTACATGCTCCTGTGGGATCCATGACATTTCGTCTAAAGACATTTCGTCTAAAAGACATTTCGTCTAAACGACATTACGTCTAAAAGACATTTGGTCTAAACGACATTTCGTCTAAATGACATTTCGTCTAAATGACATTTCGTCTAAATGACAACTCGTCAAATGCGACGTTTCGTCTAAATTTCGTCTAAAATTTGCCTAAAATTCGTCTAAATTTCGTCTAAATTTTGTCTAAAATAGATTATCTTAGAGGGTAGTTTCAATGACGATGAGGCAGCACCTTTGATTTTAGCCATTGACATCTTAACGACTATTGTCAGACTAAGCTGATCCGTGCTTATTGTATGCCGATTCTTTAGTTACTTTTCCATCAACTGTTGTCAAGCGACCTGTGCAGCTGCGATCGGTACATGTCTTTAGACGAAATGTCGTGCACCCGCTCCTGTGTGTATTGACTTTTTTTCGGGTCACTAAAAGTAAAACAGGCTAACACTAGAATTGTTTTTCTACGAAAAAACAGAATGTCTCCCCCCTTTTTGATGTCAAAAGGATCAGTCATTAAGACGCCAAGGGAAAAACAATATGTTTCCCTACCCTGAAGCAGGGATTCATAATAAGTAAAAAGTATAAATGCAAGAGTTATAGTTGTCATGTCATGTAATGTTGACTGATATTCATATTTAGTTTTTGTCAAAAAATATAAATGCAAGAGTTACAGTGCTCTGCACGTCGTCTATTTATATGTTGACTGATATTTGTATGAAGTTTCATGAATATAGCTTAAACGGTTTTCAAGTTATAGAGCTTAGACGATTGAGACACGATTTTGTGAATGACAAAGTTCCAAGGGAAATAACTCAAATAGTATAAATGCTGTGCTCTGCAGGTTGTCTAGTGTTGACTGACATTTGTATGAAGTTTCGTGAATATAGCTTGTCCGGTTTTCAAGTAATAAAGCGATTGAGACATAATTTTGTGCTTGACAAAGGTCCAAGGGAAATAACTCAAGAAGTATAAATGCAAGAGTTATGGTTCTTCCACTATGCAATTCTTCTAATGTTGATTGATATTTGTATAAAGTTTCGTGAATATAGCTTGAATGGTTTTCAAGTTATAGAGCAGACACGACTGAGACACGATTTTGTGACTGACAAAGTTCTAAGGGAAATAACTCAAATAGTATAAATGCTAAAGTTATGGTTCTTGCATTCTGCATGTCGTCTGATGTTGATTGATATTTGTATGAACTTTCATGAATACAGCTTGAATGGTTTTAAAGTTATAGACCGACTCGACTGAGACGCAATTTTGTAATCGACAAAGTTCCAAGGGAAGTAACTCAAAAAGTATAAACGCCAGAGTGCATTCTGCACGTCGTCTGATGTTGATTGATATTTGTATGAACTTTCATGAATATAGCTTGAATGGTTATAAAGTTATAGACGGACTCGAATGAGACGCAATTTTGTGTTGGACAAAGTTCCAAGGGAAATAACTCAAAAAGTATAAATGCCAGAGTTACCATTTGTGCACTCTGCACATCGCCTCATGTTGATTGATATTTGTATGAAGTTTCGTGAATAAAGCTTGAGCAGTTTTCAAGTTATAGAGCGGACACAATTGAAACACAATTTTGTGATGGACCAAGTTCCAAGGGAAATAACTCAAAAAGTATAAATGCCAGAGTTACCATTCTTGCACTCTGCACGTCGTCTCATGTTGATTGATATTTATATGAAGTTTCACGAATATAGCTCAAGCGGTTTTCAAGTTATAGAACGGACACGATTGAAACACAATTTTGTGATGGACTAAGTTCCAAGGGAAATAACTCAAAAAGTATAAATGCCAGAGTTACCATTCTTGCACTCTGCACGTCGCCTCATGTTGATTGATATTTATATGAAGTTTCGCGAATATAGCTTGAGCGGTTTTCAAGTTATAGAACTAAGTTCCAAGGGAAATAACTCAAAAAGTATAAAAGCCAGAGTTACCATTCTTGCACTCTGCACGTCGTCTCATGTTGATTGATATTTATATGAAGTTTCGCAAATATAGCTTGAGCGGTTTTCAAGTTATAGAACGGACACGATTTGTGACAGACGGACAGACGGACAGACGGACGGACGGACAGACAGACAGACGCCCGGGGAAAAACAATATGTCTCCCGACCCTGAAGGGGGGAGACATAACTAAAACCAGCAGTATCATTCGGACTTATGAATGAGTCCTGAAGTGAATGGAAATGAGAGTTACAATGGCTTTACTTTCATAAAAACACACTACACACAGATTTTCAGAATATGAAATTTGGGCAGGATTACTGCTTTAAAAGAAAAATGCTGACTGGGCTTCTTCACAAGAAAATAAAGTACGCCATGATACAAGATAGGATTATGTGTTCACAAATTAGATGATTTGTGGTTGTAATTTTAAGCTAAATTTAGCTCTGGCTTTAATCGCGACCTTTCCGACGCGTTCAATGCGTACACTGTTTTCCCTTTCACTTCGTACAACGCAGCGCGTTTGCTTCGTACACACAGATTATTGTGCTACTCGTTCACTGATACAGTTTTCGCGTTCACTGATTTATGGCGTACATTGCTAAAATGGGTTGTATCTCCTAAATGCTTGCATCTTATGGAACAAAACTTTTTATAGTTTCAGGATCACCTTCCGTCGTAACCACTTACCACAGCAAATTCACATCATGAGCTTTTTTTATGGAAAAAGGCCGCTGTTCAGAAAATTTATGACACGAAATCACCTTGCAAGCCAATTGGTTCCTTATATTTTTTCTAATATCTTGTTTTGACAAAATTTATTTCAAAATAGCAGAAGATTATTATAATTAGCTTTGGATAAAGGGCAATAGAAGTGGTTATAACACAAATAATAACACCATTTACCACTTTAAGTAGCAGTACCCCGCTCCAAAAACCTAAATTAAACTGCGCGTTCACTGATTGGCTGCGCGTTCACTGAATTCTGGGCGACCATCGATTCCTCAGTGTGTATACTCATATTCTAAACCATCGTTTTATATATCATTTGGACCCTTTTTGATACTAATCAGTCTTTGAATCGACTGTCCAATGAAGAGTAAGAAATTACAGTATGCTTTTCTTTGGTGTCGTCACTAGATATTGTCAGGGTCACTGAAGAGGCTTTATTAGCCGAAACTACGTAGTTGGGTCCATGTTCCCTCTTCTGAATGTGTCCGCTGCTCCTGAAGGAACTTTTAAAGATTTTAATTTACCTCACCGCAGCTGGTGTTGTGCCGTTTGGCGGCCGTAAAACGTCTCCCCGTACATCATCCTAAGGCAGATTATATTTTATTTTCGTCATTTGAGACCAGAGGATATATTCTGAGAAACCTGAAATTTTAGATTGGTCTATACTCATATTCTAAACCATCGTTTTATATATTAGTTGGACCCTTTTTGATACTAATCAGTCTTTGAATCGACTGTCCAATGAAGATTAATAAATTTCAGTATGCTTTTCTCTGGTGTCGTCATCCGATATTGTCAGGATCACTGAAGAGGCTTTACTAGCCGAAACTACGTAGTCTGACCCATGTTCCTTCTTCTCAATGTGTTCGCTGCTCTTGAAGGAACTCATAAAGATTTTAATTTTACCTCACTGCAGCAGGTGTTGTGCCGTGTGGCGGCCGTAAAACGTCTCCCCGTACATCATCCTAGTGCAGATTATATTTTATTTTCGTCCTTTGAGATCAGAGGATATATTCTGAGAAACCTGAAATTTTAGATTGGTATATACTCATATTCTAAACCATCGTTTTATATATTAGTTGGACCCTTTTTGATACTAATAAGTCTTTGAATCGACTGTCCTATGAAGATTACGAAATTGCAGTATGCTTTTCTCTAGTGTCGTCACCAGATATTTTCAGGGTCACTGAAGAGGTTTTATTAGCCGAAACTACGTAGTCGGGTCCATGGTTCTTCTTCTGAATGTATTCGGTTTAAAGGGTTTCTTTAAGATTTTAATTGCATCTAACAATTACAGGCGAGAAGTCTCGATTGGGTTCGAATATCGGTCAGATTTGACTTATCATTACAGAGTTATTTGCCCTTGCGCGTCAAAGAATATAGTGTCTTCAACTTGTTTCCGTCATTTTTATCGGATCTTTTTCAGACTTGCAGGAAACGAGGGCAGGCATATGAAATTGGGCAAGTTAGAAATTCTGCGAGATCGGATTACCTATCGTGGCGTTAGTTGCCCTTGAACCAGTCTATTGACTTGGTATGGGGAAAATCGTGTCTCCACATTTTTTGCTCATTTTGAATCGGATGATTTTCATACCAGCAGGATACAATGATAGGCAAGAAATGTCGGTTAAGTTCGAATATCAGTCAGATTAGACATCATACCACAGTTACTTGCCCTTGAACGTCAAAAAAAATAATACAGTCTCCAGTTTTTGTCGGACATTTTAGATCGAATCTTTCTTAGACCTATAACAAACGAGGACAGAGCTCAAATGAATTCGAAATTCGGCCAACTCTAATTTTCCATTACGGAGTTAGTTGCCCTTGAGCGTTCATTAAGACTTTTTATGGAGGAACTCGTGTCTCCACATTTTTTCGCTTATTTTTACTCAGATATTTTAGCTCCCTTGAGCCGAAGGCTTCTGGGAAGCCTACAGTATAGGCAGGTTGTCCGTCATCATCCTTTGTCCATCGTCCGTCGTCCGTCACTACTCTGAGTGTCTTCCTCTCAAAAACTACTGGGCGTATCCAAGTAAATTTTATGTAGAGTCTCCTGGCAAAGGAGGCACAAAAGTTTGTAACTTAAGTTGCGATCCGTCGACAACGCTGATAGCTAGGACAAATAACTCTGTTTTAGCAAAATAATCTTTTTCTCCGATACCAGAAACGTGAACGAGCTGAAATTTCGCAGGCAGCATAGAGGAAACTGTCCTCTCAAGTTTGTTAAATCATGACCGCTTTTTCCATTTGCTCCCGAGGCAGGGTCGTGAACTTTGTAAAAATCAGGACAGAATCTCCCATAGACTTATAACGTGAAAATTTGGTAAGTTTCAAATGATATTTTATCTGAGAGCGATTGGCGGATCAAAGTGAAATTTTATGTGAAGACTTCTGGTATAGGGGGAACAATAATGTATATCCTTGGTAATTATCTGTCATCTTCGCTCGGAGCTAAGGTAGATAACCCTGTTTAAGCAATAAAATCTTCTCCGAAACCAGAAACGCGACCGTGCTGAAATTTTGCAGGCAGCATCAGGCAAGACTGCTTACTGAAGTTTGTCAAAGTCATGAACTCTTTTTGTCTTTTGCCTCTGAGGCAAAGAAAGAAAACAAACAGCATAGTTTCTTGCCCTGAAAGGGTTTCCATTCACCCGAAATATTTGCTTTGAGGCGATGGCTTTAGTTTGTACATGGGTTATACAAGTTGAAGCCATACATTGTTTCCGTCTGAGCTAATAATATGATATTAAGGTAGAGTAAATGTATTTATTTGTCGTTTAGAAGGAAAACCTGGGCGGTAATCCCACTACCGTAAAAATTCTCAAAAAAAATGGGACACCTTAAAAAATACCGTAATGTCCTATAAAAGGATATAAATGTAAACATTTTACAGTGCAGAAATGCGTCCAAAACGTTTCAGTTGGAATGGTAAGCATTGAAGGCCCTGGACAGCCTGATCTGGGTCTGCAGTGTTTGGTCACACCTCTTTGTCCCAATACTTAGATTTTCTACGGTAAAAGGAATAACCGATCGGTGTTTTCGTTTCGACAGTACAACTTAATTTTAGATAATTTACTTTTTTGTAGAGTTTGTACCAGGGCCTCCCGAAATTGTTTGTGGAAATGGAATTACAGCTCCAAATGAAACGTGGTGTCTATACAACCTTACAGAATTTGGGACCATGATGGGATGTCAGAATCTGGCCCACCTGCAAGATTGTGGTACTCTTTAATACTAGGGGAGAGTCATGCCATGAGTTATATGATTCAGTGACTTGCGTTGTCTCAGACAGGCTGTATGATGGATATGCATAATATTTGAAATAATTGCTTTGTATTGCAATGCTAATGATTTTCGCGAAAATCAACACAATGTCAAATGTTCGATGGCAGCCCTGTTTCTCGGTGCCCATAAGCCTGGGGCATTTCAAACGTCACACTTGCACCTAAAAGACCGCTCCTCTTCATCTGTGACCCGTTTATGAATACCAAAATACTGTCATACTCTCAACGTAAGCCCGGTCTTTTGTCATCAATAAAAATGTGGATTTTTAAACTTCATTAAAGCATGCATCAAGCCAACTCAGTTTACCTCGCACAAAACTCGTTCCCGGTGGGTAACTTTTCTTTATAGACCACATCAAGTTTTGAGATCCACCCTATATGTCAGCTTCAATAAAATTGGTGTCGTTAAAAAATTCATCAGTGTCTGCAACAGACTGCTCCAGGTTGCTTTTACATAGTTATACATCTTTTAGGAAAACGACACCAGATCAAACTTAATTTCAGGTCGGCCTTGTATCTGAGAAATCAGATATATTTGATTGGTCTATACTTTTATTTTCGATCATCGCTTTTTAATTTTTTTAAACTACTTTTGATTCTTGTCAGTCTTTTAATCGACGGCCATATTCAAAAGCAAGAAATTACAGCTTTCGTCGCCAGACATTGTCAGGGTCACTGTGAGGCTTGAGTAGCCGAAACTTCAAGGTATGGCCCATATTCCTTTATTTTAAATTATTTTTCTAATCCTGAAGGAATTCTTTTAGATTTTAAGTTGCTTAAACATGCTTTCCAAAGTCTTTTCAAAGAGAGTATACTGTTACAAAACAGGTGATAAAGTTGTGTCTTTTTGCAGTCACCAAATTGTACCTTGTAGATGAAATGGTTTTAACACAATATATCCGATCTGTTAAATAACAGTAATAAACCACTGAAATTTTAAAATCGGTATTGTCGGTTTTGGCATACTTTGCCGATGCATATCCATCAAAATATGACAAAATTTAATATATGTTGAATTCTGCATTGTATTCAAGTGTCATTGAACTAGAGTTTTTGTCATAAAGAAAATATATATTTCGGAAATCGTCTATTTTTTAACCATCTTACCCAGCCTATAACCCGCCTTCCATAATTATGAATTATCTAGGATATAAAGTGTAACCCAGGGAATAACTCGCATTTCAATCACAGAGTTGAAAAGCATATGGGTGTTTACCGGGATATAGAGGGTAACTCAATCTATATATTTTTCTTTAAAAGAAAAGATACCAGGTATCAGCGAATGGGAATGAGGGATACACTGTCATAAAAAGGAAACAAATATTGAGGTTATGTGGTGTATAAAATAACAGTAACGCGGTCTGATATCATATTTCATGCATAATGCAAAATAGATAAATGTGGCTATCTGGTATATGCACAGTCTATAATCCACCTCTCTACAAAAGGCGAAGACAGGTGTTATCTGAGATATACAGTGAAACCCAATCTACAATAGACGTCTACAATAGATGCCTTGCCAAAATTAATATGATGAATTCGGGGTTCATAGGCTAGACAGTGTTACGAGTCTATAAAAAAAAGATATGCAATGATAAGGAATTAATACAATCAAATCCATAATCCCTCCCTCAAAACCAAACTGTAAAAATCACACACACACACACACACACACACACACACACACACACAAATTGGCAAATGTTCACGAAAGAAACGCACGACAAAGCGAATGAATAGCTCTTTCCAAAGCAGGCGGTCATTCAGCTCCCTCAATTGAAAACAACGGCAGCGTATTTTTTTATGCCTCCTTTACGATAGTCAGGGGGCATTAAGAGTTGCTTCTGTAAGTCTATCCATCCGTCCGTTTGTCATTCTATAGGGTATAGAGTTTGAGTAATCAACTTCTCCTACAATTTGCAGTGGTCCTTTTTCAAACTTTGCATACATGTTGTGGGAATAATGAAAATGTGCATGTGAGTTTTTAAAGGAGCCAGAATTGATTTTGACAGAATTACGGGGTTTTGAACTAAGTCATTTTAGGCATGCTTTGTTCATTGTAGGGTATGAAGTCTGTGTAATCAGTTCTTACAACAGTTTTCGATGGATTATTTTCGAAGTGTGCATACATGTTGTAAATATATATTGAAGATGTGCTACTTGGTTATTGATGGAGCTAGAACATACTTTGACAGAATTATGGCCTTTTAAACTTAGTAATTTTTTGCAGTTTTTTGCATTGCTATGTATGGATTTGTGTAATCAGCTCCTCCCACAGTTTTGAATGAATATGTCTCTTTCACTAAGTTTTGTGTACATATTGAAGATGTGGGGGCTTTAATTCAATCAAATTAAATTTGACAGAATAACTGTTCTTTTTTAACTTAGTCTTTTTTATGCGGGTTTTTTGTTGTTGCATTGTAGGTTATGGACTTTGTACTTGGGTTTTTTGACAGTCAAGCTAGCACAAATGTTCTTTGAAATATGTGTTGATAATGGACAGTTCAGTGATGTTCACTGCTCTATGACAGGCGCTGCACGGGGTCATCATTCGTGTCTTACAGACTCACTTTTCTAAGTAGCTATTTTTTTTACTTTTAATTACAAAACAAAAGAAAACAGAAAGTGGCATGGGACGCTATTCATGTGACCATATTGTTAGAGAGCAGCGGACATACCGACATAGTATTGTGAATAATTACAGTACTTCAAATGTAGCCAGACGGTGCAAAAGATGTTACTAAACAGCTGATTTTGAGGCATTATACACTGAACATGTAACATTGAGGAACCACAACAGAAGTACCGCATTAAAACGGTCTGTAAATGACTACTAGGGGGCCTAAACTGGTTTATTGGATCTACATATACATGTCTAACATTACGGGTAAAAAGGTCATAAACAGCGTAAAACTAAACTTTTTACCCAGAGAAACCTAAAATTTCTTATTTGCTGTTTCAGAAGGGCGGTTTTATGCAGGATTTCACTATTCATTCCAGATAATACCAGTATTATATTTTTGTTGTAAAATTGTATAAGAAAAGCAGACGTACACTGTGCTACACTGAACATTCCAGATAGTTCCTTACTTACCCCATATTCGCCTCATGTGGATCCGATATAGACCGCCAATATCGAGCAATGCTGGTTGCTCAGATAGGCCTGACTAAAATTATAAACGGGAATTTAATCGGTCTGATCTCGAGAATGCTCTTTGACTTCCTGGCTCATAATGGCCCCATGTGGGCCAGATGTAGGCTTTTAATAGCTGCCGGTGTAGGTTGCCGATATCGGACCGACTGAAAATTTGCAAACAGGATTTCAGTCAGTGCGATGTTTAAATTCCAGCAGTTGCTATAACTGGAATCATTAGTTTGATTTCGAGTTATCAGTGGCAACCGATACTTGGTAAATGTAAGTAGGGAGACATAGTTTCAGATAAAAAAGAAGATTAAAGTGTGACTTTGCTCTGAAAAAAAGCTCACTGTTAGAACAAGTATAAGTATTTTGATTTTTAAAGGCAGATTTTACATATTAGAACACAGAAAATGAGGCCCTGTAGGAATGTTTGGTGTTGATTCCAGTATCCAATATCTCTGACAATAATTTTAAAAAAGGCAAACATCACTCATATTTTTGTATACTTGTATCTCTAAAGTATGATTATCCTTATATCTGTTTATACCCCCGGTATACGAAGTATATAGGGGATATATTTCCGTTAATATATGTGTGTTTATGTGTATGTTAACATTTTTTCTGTCACAGATTTCTCAGGAACGGCAAAAGCTAGGATTTTGAAATTATGTACAAACGTTGGGTATGACTAGTTGTACCGTGTAAGAGACAATCAACCTTCTCCTGCTTATCATTCCCTTTGGTTGTCCATTTTTCTTTCTTTCCAATTAAATTTCTGTCACAGATTTCTCAGGAACAACAATAGATGGGACTTTGTAATTTTGTACAAACGTTGGGTGTGACTAGTTGTACCGTGTAAGAGACAATCAGCCTTCTCTAGCTTATCATTCCCTATGTTTGACCATTTTTTCTTTCTCTCAAATTTAATTTCTGTCACAGATTTCTCAGGAACCACAACAGCTAGGATTTTGAAATTTTTTACAAACTTTGGGTATGACTAGTTGTACTGTGTAAGAGACAATCAGCCTCATTTTGCTTATCATTCCCTTTGTTTGTCTATTTTTCTTTCTCTCCAATTAAATTTCTGTCACAATTTTTTTCAGGAACCACAATAGCTATGATTTTGAAATTTGGTACAAACGTTGGGTATGACTAGTTGTACTGTGTAAGAGATAATCAGCCTTCTCCTGCTTATCATTCGTTTTGTTTGTCCAATTTTTCTTTCTCTCCAATTAAATTTTTGTCACAGATTTCTCAGGAACCACAACAGCTAGGATTTTGAAATTTTCTACAAACGTTGGGTATGACTAGTTGTACTGTGTTAGAGACAATCAGCCTCCTTCTGCTTATCATTCCCTTTTTTTGTCCATTTTTCTTTCTCTCCAATTTAATTTCTGTCACAGATTTCTCAGCAACCACATTAGCTAGAATGTTAAAATTTAGTGCAAATGTTGGGTATGACTAGATGTTTAGTATAAGGGACAATTAGCTTTCTCCTGCTTATCACTCCCTTTGTTTGTCCATTTTTTGTCGCACCTGCTTTAGCAAGGTGCGATATAGGAGTTCACTTTTCCGACCGTCCGTACGTCAGTCATACCGTCCGTCCGTCCGTCCGTCCACAATTACCTCGACCCTAGTGTTTAAGTTCATTTCTCTCAAACTATGATACCTGCAACCATGAAACCTGGTATAAATTTTTTCTTAGAATGTTCTCAAGGTATGTTGAACTTTTTTCTACCCTCGATCTATATTTCACACTCTGCTGACTTCGTAAAATTCAATGTCCAAAATTACCTCGACCCTAGTGCTTAAGTCCATTTCTCTCAAACTATGACACCTACAACCATGAAACCTGGTATAAAGTTTCTTCTTAGAATGTTCTCAAGGTATGTTGCCCTATTTCTACCCTTGACTTCTACCCTTGACTTCTATTTCATGCTCTGCTGACTTTGCAAAATTCAATGTCCAAAATTACCTTGACCCTAGTGTTTAAGTCCATTTCTCTCAAACTATGATGCCTGCAATCATTGAACCTGGTACTGTGTTTCTTCTTAGAATGTTCCTGAGGCACGTTGCACTTTTTTCTACCCTTGACCTATATTTAAGCCTCTGCTGACTTCGTAAATTTCACGTCAAAAATTACATCAACCCTAGCATATAAGTCCGTTTCTCTCAAAGTATGATACCTAGAATCATCAAACCTTGCAAAAAGTTTCTTCATAAAAAAGTCACAAGGGTTGTTGCACTTCCTTCTGCCCTTGACCTTTATTTCAAGGGCTGTTGACTTTGTAAAATTACCAACATGGCATTGGCCCTAGCATTTAAGCCCATTTCTCTTTAAACACAATGGTATAAGCATCAAACCTTTATGCTTGATGTATATTTCATGTGCTCTGTAGGCTTTGGAAATTTATAGGTCAACCTGACATCCACATTCGTATGTACTCTAACATTAAAGTACATTTCTCACAAAGTAACCCACTTACAATCATCAGACGTGGCATAAAACGTTTTCTAAAGCTGGTCTCTTGGATTGTTTAACTACTGTATACTTTTCATGATTATTTCTTACTCTGTTGACTGTTGAATTTTATGTCTAGAATGGCATCCTTCTTAGCTTGCAAGGCCAGTTCACTCAAATTTTTATTCATGAATTCATGAAACATAATCTAACCATGATCTCTGCTACTGTGGAAGAGCAAGGCAGGTGCGACATAGCATTCTGCGGTATTCTTGTTCTTTCTCTCCAATTAAATTTCTAACATAAATTTCTCAGGAACAACTACATCTAGGATTTTAAAATTTGTTACAAACATTGGGTATGACTATTTGTATCGTGTAAGAAAGCATAAGCCTCCTCCTACTTATTATTCCCTTTGTTTGTCCATTTCTTCTTTCTTTCCTATAACATTAAACTTTTACTGTCCAAGATTTCTCAGAAACCACTACAGCTAGGATTTTGAAATTTGTTGGAAATGTTGGGTATGACTTGTTGTATGATGTTAGAGAGTATCAGTCTCTTGCTTATCATTCCGTTTGTCCATTTTTCTTTCTCTCCAATTTATTTTTGTCACAGTTTTCTCTGTTGCCAAGAGATCCACAGTCTTCTTGTTTACATCTTGAAAATGGCCAAGTTTATTGTGGGAAAGGAAATTAAAATGCTAAGAGTTCTTTTTGCCTTCTGTTGACTTTTTTTCTCTTTTTCCACCTCTATCTCCAATGGAATAAAAGGGAAAATTTATGTCAAAGATTTGTCAGATTGCAATGTGACTAGGTTTAGGTATTAGTTAAAATTGTCTACTTGACATCATCTGGATGCTGTTGCTGCTGACTTTAGGTCAAGGTCACTGACATAGAAGTTTATGTTAACTTGTGTTGAAATTTTGTGTTAAATTTGTATTTACTTTTGATTACGTAATTTGCATGTTTTAATGGAACCATTGTGTATTTGTTAATATGCCTTCCACTGGATTTATAATAGATTGTCCATTCATCTGTCTGTTATTTAAAGACAAATATTCTTGTTTTTGGCTGTCGTAATCCTATTATGCAACAGTCCCGTGACACTGCTATTTCATGAAAGGAAATACTCATTCCCACATAGGTAATGAAATAACAGGGTCATAGTACCGATAAATACTGGGATTGTGTTCTATATAGTAGAGATTATTTGTCTGTAACATTTGCTTTAAAGTTTTTTATTAAGTGTGTTTTCATTAGGCGGTGGCGCTGGCCGGGAATATACCTGAGCCCCTGCTCACATGCTCTTGTTTATTTAGGAAACATGTCCCATAGCTTATTTAACCAGTATCCCTATAATCCTAAAACCTGGAAAAATACTCTCTGCATAATTTACCTTTAAAACGCAAACAGTCTAGGTAATCAAGATCAATACCAAACAGAAAATATTTACTGCTGCGGTAGGTTCAGGTTATTATCTGGGTATATACGGTATCTCTGTCTACAATCCACTATTTAAGGAATGAATTTCATTTTTCTGGTGTTTATCGAAGTATAACTACATTGGGTCGCGTGCAAAGTAAGTGAACCCCGAGGGGGTTCATGTAAACTTTGCTAGCGGCCCAGTGTAGTTTATACTTCGATAAACACCAGGAAAATTAAGTTCATTGTTTATATTTACATTCTTTTCTATCTATTATTTGACCACAACTTTGCGGTTGGGGCTACAGTTGAAGCAGAAAAACATTTATACGATTTTTTCTACTGAAAGCGGAACAGCGTCAACGAGGTAACAACGACATCATAACGTCGCATACGTCCAATTAGGTTTGAGAGCCATGGTTTATTCTGACGTCACTTAACGTCATGTAAGGTCGCGTGAACCGATGTAGTTATTGAAGTATAAACTACATTACGTGCTAATGGTTTACCAAAGGGCATTTCAATAGATGCGTGGATAATGTAAATATTCCGCCTTAAAAAGAATACATTTGGAATCACATGGGTATACAAAGTAACCCAGTGTATAACCAGCAATTCGGCCATTGGGAAGAAAAGATGTTGCGGGTTTCCAGGGGAAATTAAGTTGAACAACTCTATAACACCTTAATCCTAAAATATAAAAAAGCTATTGTGTTTTACTGAATTCTATTAACTTTTACATCTCTCTCAATCTGCCATTGTGTTTGCTGTCAAATGAGAAATATAGCTTATTTTTGCATGCACTGTGGGTGCATGATGCAAGTAAAACTAGTACACATCAAGTAAAACTAGTACACATCAAGTAAATCTGATCAACGATAACTATTCTCGACGGGAAGAAGGAATACCCCAGTACATGGTAACTTAATATGAACTTATCTTTCTTTCCTGAATAACATGTTCAGTTTTGTGTAAATTCTCTGTTCTGAGACAAATTTATCTGGTCTTTTTCAGAATGTTTCCAGTGCCAGGTCGGTTATTTCAAATGCCCAGGAAGTTTTTGTTTAGAGACCCGGTTTTTCTGTGATGGAATAATGAATTGTCAGAACGGAGAAGATGAAGTAGACTGTGGTTGGTTTTATTTTATCCGTTTTTCATTCACTTATTTTGATATTGTGTTTTTCTTTCACATTTTTATTTCAAATTTAAAATCAACGCCAAACAGAGAGGCGCCGTAATCGGTGGTTAGAACGACTAGGTTATGGTGCAGAGGGTCACCGGAAGGTCGTGAGTTCAAACCCGGGCTTGGGCCATCCGGTGACCGAAAACTCTGTCAAACCAGCAGTAAATGTGAAACAATTTCGAATTAGAGAAGGATAAAGCAGCGAAAGGGGAAGGACAGCTGTTCAATTCTGTATTAACTCCAAAATGTTGAGAAATAGATGATATGTATATCTTGGCATGCAACGGGCCTCATCTTCCGAGCACGCATAGCAGAGATACAACGTCAAATCAACATTGAATCAAAGTTGATTGAACATCAGGACGTTCAATCAATTTTGATTCAATGTTCATTCAATGTGTGAACTTAGCAGGCACACAACGTTAACTCAACATTGAATCAACGTTGATTCAACGTCAAGACATTGAATAAATTTTGATTCAATGTTGATTCAACGATGTGTACCTGCAGGTGGCTTAACGACGTAATCCGCATGACAGAACATCCACAGATATCAGATAAGAGACGCTCCATTTCTTTATTAAGGGAATTCCATTGGCTTTTGGATGTAAAAGATATGAAACGTTGCTTTACCATTTTAGGGACACCGTCGCAGATTTGTGTGTCCCAGTACAGATGTCTACAGTCCAATGTCTGTCTCTACAATATCTATGTGACGGTTACAAACAGTGTCCACTGGGTGATGATGAACGGCTCTGTAACTTCAGGTATCATGTACAGCATCTACGCAAATTTTACCTAGAACAGACCCCAAAATTTTGTCAAGTTATTCAATTGATACTGCATCGTATAAAAGTCAAAGCAATGTCATTCGAGTTAGGGCGCGTTTACACGAGTAAAGTTTCTATGTCACAGAAACTTTAACAAAGAAAGTATGACAAACATTTTGCGTTTACACGGAGCAAATTATTTGTTAAAGAAAATGTGCCATAGAATCTTTGTCACATAAACTTTGGCAATGAAATATTTGCTGCAGTGTTCACACGACCAAATATAAGTCGTCAAAGTTACCTGCAGCGATGAAACAAAATCTTTGTCATATTTTCCACGTTTGTAGCAATGTTCTTTGTATCATAATCTTTAGCAAAGTTCTCCGTTTACATGGACAAATTTAATTTATCGAAGTAAATTTACCATATATATTTGTCAAAGAAACATTGTCATATTTTGGCATTTACACGAGCATTTTTTTCTGTGACAAACCTACTTTGTCATAGAAACTTTGGTCGTGTAAACGCGCCCTTAATAAGAAGTTATTTCGGGATCTAAACACGCGGGATGTCTTCTTTTAAGAATAAATATACTTGCATTTACATTTATTGCTGACGTCAATAAAGGTAAATGATAATAATGATGATAAAATTAATTGTGTTGCACAATTTCAGACAAACCATAAATACTGTAGCATTTAATTTTAAAACGGAGACGACTAACTCAAATACTAGTAGATTAATAATGAAAAAAAAAAGTTTGAATTTGTGTGGCTGCATTTGCATGGTACAATGGTCAGTTTTCCAGGGAGTCAACTGTAAGAGAATATTATTATTTTTTGTACTTGAAAGCTGAAGTCCTTCTCCAAAGGGGAGATCTCTACATAGAAAAAAAATGCTTACCTATTTAGAAGCTATTTGTCTTAATAATGCTGTCCACTATGAAAAAAAGTATAACAATTTCAAAGTCAGTGTAATCACCCATGCAGATAATAAACTAGTCAAAATAGTTCGGCCGCATTGGCAATAGCATCTTTTTCTGAGAATTTAAGTTAAACAGTCGCTGAGGTACTGAAGTGCCATTTTCATTTTGCTAGATAGACAGGTTTTTAAATTTTAATGTAAACTGACAAGTTGCGCAACTTTCAGTTTTAGTGGGGGCTATTTCTAATATTGCGAGATTTCTCACGAAACAAATTCGCCTTTTTTATAGTTTTCTTCTCAGTTTCCCATCTGTTCCTCTTATATACAGTTTTGGGGTTCCACATATTGAAGAAAATCGGCATTAAAGACAGATTTTACGATGATTCAGCATTTCTGAATCTCAAGGTTTAGGCCAACGTTGTCCCCTCTCAGATAAGCCAGACTTTCTAACTTTGCAGTGACATTGCCATAGACATTTCAAAACTGTATGTCTGTCACAATTTTGCAAATTAACCGATGCATTCTTATTTAAGAAGTTGCGAAAAATTTGTTTACATGTCTAGAAAAGCAGAGCTAAAATTTATGACTTTCAATTTCCTATTGTTTTGATTCAAACGGAGGTAATTTACGGTCATGTGCATTTTAAGATGAAATCCCTGGTTTAAAAGTTGTTCGGGTTTGATTTAAATATTTCAGAATTGTAGGGGTTTTCGTGAATAAAACGAGAAAAATATAACGGTACTGTGCCTGCGCAGTAATCGCTTTGTTTCAGTTTCTGTTGTTTACTAGTTGTGCGAAGTAACTCTGTATATGCAAGCAGGAGACTGATACGTTAAAAACTTTGCCATGGACAAATATTTGGGCATCCCATTGAAAGCAAAATTATTAGAAAATATTATATATGAAATCGTTAATATCAAAATTAAAATTATTTTGGCGAGTATATATCCACATGACTAAATAGTTGTTTAAAATGAAAGGCAACATATACAGAGGAAGCACCTCTGCCATTCACATGTTGTCTCCCCTCTCAGTTAAAGCCAAAGATTTGCTCCCCTACGACAAACACTAACAAGGGCTTCGCAAGCGGCGCATAATACACCCGTTTTAATTTAATAAAGGAATTATAGAATTAACAAGATTGTTTACCAAAGGACAGACAGGCAGACAAACAGGGGAAACCACACTTTAATTCATGACGGCAACATTATTTAAATATTTAACACATCAAATACTATTAGTATACCAAAAATCAGCTTCCAAGGTGAAGTGGCTCCTAAGTTGAGTAATGCCAAAGTCAAACAAGGGAGATAATTCATATACTAAATATACTAGATATACCATTCTTGGTTCTAATACATTCCCTTGACAATATACACATCTCGATAAAGTTGTGGTAAAATATTCTAAACGGTTAAGGAGTTACAGAGTAAACAGGAAATTTATGCATGGGCAGATAATCCAGTAAGCAAGCCAGAGTCATTGTTCTTGCTCAGGATTCATTGCCCCATTATTACTGTTACGAAATGGATCCGATCGTCGACTATGTCGTCGAAATTGTTTTAATCCTTTCAATCAGTAGGGCTACAGTTTTTAGGGCAACTGTGGTAATAAACATTTACGGAAATTGTGGCTACGTTATGCATGGGTTGTTTGTGAATACCTCTCGTGGACAGCGTATTGCATGATTTTAAGGCGACTACCTGCACGTGTCTTTTGATTGTGGACAGCGTGTTGCATGATTTTAATGTGAATACCTGCACGCTTAGATTCGAGTCCCATGATTTAAAAGTGAGACGCATAGTATTTAGACTCCTATTCTTTAATGAAAAGTTAGATGTGGCTGTTTAATTCTAAGGTGAATTGATGGATGTTATACTGTCGTGTGCCTAGTTGCTGTGTTAAGACCTGAAGGGTAAGATTTTATTATATTTATTTAGAATAGTTTGGCTAAGAATGAAAAATGTGACTTCTGATTGATATGGTATGATTATATGTGTCGACTGATTTGATTTTGTTGACAGTGATCAGGCTGCGCATGTGTCGACTGATTTTGTTAATAAGCATGCTGCGCATAATATTTGTATATTAGGATTATTGACTGATTTTGTTGGTAGTGATCATGCTGCGCATCATATTTGTATATTAGGATTATCGACTGATTTTTGTTGGTAATGATCATGCTGCGCATGATATTTGTATATTAGGAAGTCTTGTAAATTACGGAAATAGTTTATATCACTGATGTTGGTTGCAATGTTGTGCGTCTATTTGACGTCCAGTGACGTCAGTTGCATTCATGTTATTCATGTGACGTCTGTTGCATTCATGTTATTGCGACGTCAGCACTGTTTATATTAGTTTCACGTATACGTGGCCTATAGAAGTAGATTGATTTGTAATGGAACTAATTTACATACTCGTGACGTCAATTGACGCCATAGCATGCACCGCATTAAGGGTTTTTTCCATAAGTTATAATGGTAACATTTGGTCGTCATGCGTTTGATTTGCCTTAACTAGATGACGTCATATGGTATAACATCATTGGCGTCATGATGTCAGATCAAACGTTATGATCCCAAATATGTTAGAAACGCTTATTAAGTTATTACATTCTATGGCAAATGGTAATACGCTTAGTTTAAAGAAATGAATTAATACATATGCGAGTTAAATTTTTGGTAAATCAATTTAATGTAGATAGGTCATTGTCTAGATTATTCATGTTTTATGTGGGGTATGTCATGGTAATGCCTGTTGACGTCAGTATACTTCTTGACAATGTTTGACGTCAGATCCTTCGACGTACATGCGTGGTAGGATCTACGTTTCTTCATTGGCGGAAGTGGTAAGCACAATTTTGGCTTTACATCGTGAGCGCGAGTTGTGTCTAGTGACACGGCTGGCGTGTGCACGTTATGCTCGGCATTCGCCGAGGGCGTTGTATGGTATTTCCAAGACAGGCCCAAGTCTTACGTATTGTTATTTTGTAGTTACAATGTATTAAGTGTAGGTTCGTTATTTTTAGGCACATCAAGTCCGGCAGTCAGCTGTTAGGGCTTAGAGCCACGTCTCACCTGGAGATCCAATACCCATCTCCAGGTTAATACCAACCCGGGTAGAGGCAGTTACAACGCCGCTTGTACATGTTTCCCAAGCAGAGGCGGGAAGCACAAAATGTAGGCGAAGTTCGTTATTACTGCGGAGGTGAAAGTGGGACAGTGTTCGTCCACTAAAGTGTCTTATTATATATAGACTGGTCCCTGGTACGATCCAGGGAGCGACCAGTATATAAACGTGCGCATATTAATATAAGTTGGTGTTCCTCATGTTATATGGACTGGCCAATGATATGATCCAAGGAACGACAAAGTGAAGTCTACCAACATAAGGCCTTGTTTTTTTTGTATGAGCTCAAACTGATGTTTTTTTGTTATTTGTGTTTTTCTTTAGTTCATGGCGCTGAGCCGAGTACGGTGTTGACGTCAGACGGTAATCTATTTGCGTATTGTACGCAAATCGATTGCAGATTTGAAACAAACATCTTACTTGGGCCAGCGACATGAACTGATATGTGTTGTATATTATTGTAATTGTGACAGTTGTAAATTGTATTGTTGTATATAGAATTTACATTATATATAAACTTCAAAAATTCTAACGTTGTTAGAGTTTCCTTGTTAGTGTAATACACTGGTAGATAACCCTTTAACCGGAAGTCACCCTCCGCCGTCCTGGCGACTTATAAGGCTCTGCACCCGTGTCGACCGAGTGTAAAACCTTCTGCGTAACATGGTGTCAGAAGTGGGATTTGGTTTCCGGTTAACATCTGCCAGTGTAAGACATTGAAAACATATATAGAATCTAGGCACAATTTTGTCAGACATTATTAGCTCACCTGAGCCTTTAGGCTCATAGGTGAGCTTATAGTATAGCCAGGCATCCGTCGTCCGTCCGTCCGTCCGTCGTCCGTCAACATTTTCAAACATCTTCTTCTCTGAAACCACTGGGCCGATTGAAGCCAAATTTCATATGGAGCCTACCTAGGTCGGGGGAACGAAAGTTTGTTCCGGGTATCTGGGTCACATGACCAAGATGGCCGCCACGCCCATATATGGTAAAAACCCTTCAAAAATCTTCTTCTCCAGAACCAAAAGGCCTATGACCTTGAAACTTGGTATGTAGCATTGAGCATGTGGGCCCATCATAGTTTATACAAATCATGACCTTGCGTTGACCTTGACCTACTTTACGGCATAGTCAACTTTGGTACGTTAGGCTTTTATATGGGAAAAGGCTTAAACAGTGGATTTCTCAGAAACTATTTAAGTCTAAGGTACAATACTTGGTATACATGGTCGACTAAATGACCAGATGAAGATATTATGTCACTAAAGGTCAAGGTCATTCCGTCGTACCATCCGTCGTCAAGCTTTTCAAACATCTTCTCCTCTGAAACCACTGGGCCGATTAAAGCCAAATTTCATATGGAGTCTCAGTTGGATAGGGGAACGAAAGTTTGTACCCGGGGTCTGGGTCACATGACCAAGATGGCCGCCATGCCCATATATGGTAAAAACCCTTCAAAAATCTTCTTCTCCAGAACCAAAAGGCCTATGACCTTGAAACTTGGTATGTAGCATCGGGCATGTGGGCCCATCATAGTTTATACAAATCATGACCTTGCGTTGACCTTGACCTACTTTACGGCATAGTCAACTTTGATACATTAGGCTTTTATATGGGAAAACGCTTAAACAGTGGATTTCTCAGAAACTATTTAAGTCTAAGGTACAGTACTTGGTACACATGGTCGACTAAATGACCAGATGAAGATATTATGTCACTAAAGGTCAAGGTCATTCCGTCGTACCATCCGTCGTCAAGCTTTTCAAACATCTTCTCCTCTGAAACCACTGGGCCGATTAAAGCCAAATTTCATATGGAGTCTCAGTGGGATGGGGGAACGAAAGTTTATACCCGGGGTCTGGGTGACATGACCAAGATGGCCGCCTTGCCCATATATGGTAAAAACCCCTATAAAATCTTCTTCTCCAGAACCAAAAAGCCTATGACCTTGAAACTTGGTATGTAACATCGGGCATGCGGGCCCGTTATATTTTGTACAAATTATGACCTTGCATTGACCTTGACCTAATTTAGGACATGGTCAACTTTTGTACGTTAGGCTTTTATATGGGAAAACTTTTAAACAGTGGATTGCTCAGAAACTGTTTAAGTCAAAGGTACAATACTTGGTATACATGGTCGACTAAATGGTCAGATGAAGATATTATGTCACTAAAGGTCAAGGTCATTCCGTCGGACCATCCGTCATCAAGATTTTCAAACAGCTTTTCCTCAAAATACAACTGGTTTGATTGAAGCCAAATTTCATATGGAGTCTCAGTGGGATGGGGGAACGAAAGTTTATACCCGGGGTCTGGGTCACATGACCAAGATGGCCGCCATGCCCATATATGGTAAAAACCCTCCAAAAATCTTCTTCTCCAGAACCAAAAGGCTTATGACCTTGAAACTTGGTATGTAGCATCGGGCATGCGGGCCCATCATAGTTTATACAAATGATGACCTTGCGTTGACCTTGACCTACTTTACGACATGGTCAACTTGGTACGTTAGGCTTTTATATGGGAAAACGCTTATACAGTGGATTTCTAAGGAACTATTTCGTCTAAGGTACAATATATGGTATATATGGTCAACTAAATGACCAGATGAAGATATTTTGTCTCTGAAGGTCAAGGTCATTTTGTCGGTCTGTCCGTCATCAAGACTTTCAAACATCTTCTTCTCATAAACCACTGGGGAGATTGAAGCCAAATTTCATATAGTGTCTCAGTGAGATAGGGAAACTAAAGTGTATACCCGGGGTCTGGGTCACATGACCAAGATGGCCGCCATGCCCATATATGGTAAAAACCCTTTGAAAATCTTCTTCTCTAGAACCAAAAGGCCTATGACCTTGAAACTTGGTATGTAGCATTGGGCATGCGGGCCCATCATAGTTTATACAAATGATGACCTTGCATTGATCTTGGTCTAATTTACGACATGGTCAACTTTGGTACATTAGGCTTTTATATGGGAAAACGCTTATACAGTGGATTTCTCAGAAACTATTTAAGTCTAAGGTACAATACGTGGTATATATGGTCAACTAAATGACCAGATGAAGATATTATGTCACTGAAGGTCAAGGTCATTTTGTCGGTCTGTGTGTCATCAAGATTTTCTCCTCTGAAACCACTGGTTTGATTGAAGCAAAATTTCATATGGAGTCTAAGTGTGATCGGGGAATAAAAGTTTGTTCTCGGGGTCTTGACCAAGCTTGCCGCCATGCCAGTATATGGTAAAAACCCTTCAAAATCTTCTTCTCCAGAACCAAAAGGCGTATGACCTTGAAACTTGGTTTGTAGCTTTTGGCACTCAAGCCCATCATAGTTTATACAAATGATTGTGCGTTGACCTTGGCCTAATTTATGACACTGTCAACTTTTGTACATTATGTAGGCTTTTATATGGGAAAATTCTTAAACAGTGGATTTTTCAGAAACTATTTAAGTCTAAGGTGCAATATTTGGTATATATGGTTGACTGAATGATCAGATGAAGATGTTTTGTCGTTAAAGGTCAAGGTCATTCTTTGACTTTTGTACACGGTCATTGAGATTCTGTCACCCGTCAACATTTTCAAACATCTTCTCAGAGGCCACTAGGGTCAATTGAAGCCATATTTCTTATGGAGCTTCACCGGCTTTAAGGAACCATAGTTTATTCAGATGGTCTTGGTCACTTGACCAAGATGGCCACCAAGCCCACATATGGTAAAAACTCTTCAAACGTCTTTTTCTCGAGAACCGAAAGGCCTATAACCTTGAAACTTGGTACCGGTATGAAGCATTGGGCACTCAGGCCCATCATAGTTTATACAAATGATTACTGTATTTCATATGGAGCTTTACTACTTGGATAAAGGAATCAAAGTTTGTTCAGATGGTCATGGTCACATGAACATGGTGGCCACCACACCCATATATGATGATAACCCTTCAGAAATCTTTGCCCAGAAACAAAGGCCCAGTGACCTTGTGGCTTGGTATATAGAATTGGGACTCAACATTAATCCCCAAGAGAGTGTGGTTATCTGCCCCTGTCCTGGTGCTATATACATGGATAAAAGCATTAAAATATATATCAGGACCAAGTGTTAGGTGAGCTACAGGACCATTGGTCCTCTGTTTTTTTTTTATTATTATTATTGACTTTCTGATTGTTCTTTTCTAAGGTGACGTAAGGCTGTGAATTTTAGGGGAGCAATTTTGCCACTAAATTCTTTGTAAATGTAACCTACACTCAATTAAGGTCAACTATCCTTATTCCCTGTGTGATGAAGTGCGATGGCCTATGCATTAATTTGTGACAGAATGTAACAGATTGCATATCTGAGTAGGGAAACTGAGGTATATAGACCTGAATTGTCTTGGCACGGATTATACATATTTAGTTTTAAGGTCCGTTTGAGTACCTTGGCACTGCTGTTGCATGACAATCTGTTAGTTTATTAACTTAAACGTTTTGTACGTTGTGTCGTAACCGTTACTGAGGTCCATTTTATGTCCTGATTTAGTAACGTAGGTCACCCGTAACGTTATATAATATCGTTACAATGAATTAAACCTAATAGCAGAATCTTAAGTTTGATTTACCGTTGGTATCTTATAAGGTTTTGTGATGTAGGACGTACAGTTGTCGTGTCAGTGTTAATACGTTGCGTTACATACGTTACGTTTGTATATCCGATTCGCTAGATCAAGTTCGGCGTAATTGTAATGTGGGTTATTTACGTCATCTAATTGTGTCATATGATAGTGAAAAGAGGTTCTCGGTAAAGTCAACGTCAGTTTATGACGTCATTTCCGGTCTGTTATGAACGTAACTTAAATCGCTACGTCCAGATCGCGAGTATACTAACTAATCAACGTTTTAGTTGGATTAGTTCGTTATTATTATTGTTAACGTTTTAGTTAACGTGTGTGACTATAAGTGAACGTCGGTTTCAGTTAAGTTAACGTGAGCATTACGTTAAGCGTCATGGATCAGTTAGTTAAGACGGGAGAGGAGTTAGGTTATGAGAGGCAGGCTTTACAGGAATTTGTAAACCAACAGCAAGAGACTGAGAGGGCAGAAAGGCACGCCGTAAGGGAACTTGATAAACAGAAGATCGCGGCGGAGAAAGAAAAAATTGCTCAGGCCGATAAAGACAGGGAAATTGAGTTAGCTAGAATCGCGGCGGAGAAAGAGAGGATTGTGCAGGCCGAAAAAGATAGGGAAGTAGAACTAGCTAAGATTGCGGCGGATAGGGAAATCGAGATGGCGCGAATTGAAAGTATAGAGCGGCAAGCCGAGAAAGATAGGGAAGCTAGGTTGTCTCAAGTCGAAAGCGATAAGGAAGCGAAGTTGTCGAGCGAAGTTGAGTTAGAAAAGTTGAAGTACAGTTTTGAATTACAGCAACGCGAGTTAAAGAATCAGATAGATTTGCAGAAGGTAACGTTTAGAGTTGGATTCGAAAAACAGAAGGCTGAAAAGTTAGCGCATGCGCGAGATCCCAAATTACCGTATTTTGCTGAAAGTAAGGACAATATGGATAGTTACTTATCAAGGCTTGAGAAATACGCGACGGCGAATAAATGGGATAAAACGTTTGGGCTGCATATTTAAGCGCATTACTTAAAGGTCGCGCGCTTGATGTTTATGATAGATTGTCTGTAGATGATGCAGCAGATTATGACAAGTTGAAAGATGCGTTGTTAAAGAATTTTGATATGACTGAACGCGGATTTAGGAAGAAATTTCGCTATGATAGGCATGAAAAGTCCGAAACGTTTATTCAGTTTAGTAGTAGACTTAGGTCGTATCTTAATAAATGGTTGAAAATGGCGAAGGTAGACCAGTCTTATGAATCTGTTTGCGATTTTTTCGCTAGAGATCAGTTTTTAGAATCCTGTAGTAAAGAATTATACGTTCATTTGAAACCGAAAACATTCACGAATCTAGGTGAGATGGCTAGGGAAGCAGATTTATTTGCAGAAGCACGTGGCGGTGTCTACGCTTGTGTTAATAAGGGGCAGCGTGATAGTAAGGGCGTAATTCAGCGTAGATCTGATAATAAGCCGAGTGCGAAGCCAGAGATAAAATGTAGTATTTGTGGTAAGGGCCATTTAACATATTAATGTTTTAAGAATCCCGATAGGAAGCAAGCATATAGTGCGGAAGTAGGTGCAAGTGCAAGCGGATATAGCGGAAATAAGGGGAGTAGTTATGCACCGAAAGATGAGACACAAAGATCACAGAGTAAGAGCGATACTGTGCAGACGAAGGGTAGTAATTCAGATCGTGGCCGTGGTCGGGGTTATTCCCGCGGACGTGGTCGGGGTGGCGGCATCAAATGAGCTTTTGTAAAACTACGATGAATAGGTCTCATGAAATTGAAGATCTGTATAAGAGTAAGGAAGAAAGTCCATTAATCGATGTTAACGTGGATAGGGAAGGTGTCTGTTACTTTTTAAGGTCGCGATTACCAACAGCGCAGGGTACGGTTAATGGTAAGACTGTTGTAGTTTTAAGGGACACAGGTTGTACTGGGTGTGTTGTTCGTAGAAACTTGGTTTCTAATGATCAGTTACTTGGTAGAGAATCTGATGTAACTTTGATTGATGAATCTACCCAAAGGTATCCCTTAGCAATGGTTGACATAGATTGTCCATTTTTTCACAGGAAAAACTGAGGCATTGTGCATGGAAGATACATTGTATGACCTGGTTATTGGAAATATTGACGGGTCAAAACTTCCCGATATGTCCGATTTTGCAATGGCGGCAGTGACTAGGTCACAAGCTAAGCAAGGTGAAGAGGTCTATAAGAAACTTAAAGTTCCTGATCAAATTATTGCTAGTGATAAGGAGGCGTTGAGGCAGGCCCAAGTTGTTGACCCGAAATTGAATGGCATAAGGCAAAGAGTGGAATCTGGGAATGTGACTATTAGTCGTGGATTGAACCGGGGTGAAACTAAGTTTATCCGAAAGAAAGATTTATTGTATAGGCAGTTTACTAAGGGAAACAAGGTCACTTTGCAACTTATTATCCCTGAAGGTTTTCGTGAAAAGGTGTAAAGATTGGCGCACGAAACCTTGATGTCAGGTCATTTGGGCATAAAGAAAACTATGGACAGAGTGTTAACTGAGTTCTTTTGGCCTGGAGTTTGTGGTGATGTGGCAAGGTTTTGTAAATCTTGTGACATATGTCAAAGGACTATTCAAAAAGGTCGTGTCACTAAGGTACCTTTAGGAAAGTTGCAACAGATTGACACACCATTTAAACGAGTCGCTGTTGATATAGTTGGACCGATAGAACCTCGTTCTGACAGGAAATCCCGCTATATTTTAACAATGATAGACTATGCGACGAGATATCCCGAGGCGGTAGCGTTACCCGGCATTGAAACAGAACGCGTAGCCGAAGCGTTAGTTGAAATGTTTAGTAGAGTTGGCATACCTGATGAAATGTTAACAGATTGCGGAAGTCAGTTTACTGCTGAAGTTATGAAAGAAGTAAGCAGGCTGTTATCACTCCAGCAGTTAACCACGACGCCGTATCATCCTATCTGTAACGGTCTTGTAGAGCGTTTTCATGCGACGTTGAAGCAAATGCTACGCAGGATGTGCGCAGAACGTCCAAAAGACTGGGATAAATATCTCCCAGCACTACTGTTTGCAATAAGGGAGGTTCCGCAGGAGTCATTAGGGTTTTCTCCGTTCGAATTGCTATACGGACGTAACGTTAAGGGCCCTATGGCAATATTACGTGAATTATGGTCTGAAGAGGTACAGGATGAGCAGGTTCTGTCTACGTACCAGTACGTAATTGAGTTGAGAGAACGGTTAGAGCAGACGTGTAAGTTAGCACATGATAATTTACGGAAAGTTCAAGTAAAGCAAAAGGCTTATTATGACAAACGCGCTAGGTCGCGTAAATTTAACGTGGGAGATAAAGTACTGTTATTACTGCCGACTGACAGTAATAAACTGTTATTGCAGTGGAAGGGTCCATATGAAGTAGTAGAGGTGGTGAATAGAATGGACTATAAAATCGACGTCAATGGTGTCGTGAGTACATATCATGCTAATATGCTGAAACAATATGTCGAACGTCGTAGTGTGCCGTCACATTGTTTATTGTCGACTGAGACTACAGGGTCGGTTGATGACGATGGTAGTGATGAATTTTCTCTTGATGATTGTGCTTTTCCGACAGCTAAAGAACCGGAAACTTATAATGACGTCAGTATTTCAGATACGTTAACGTCAGAACAACGTATAGAGGTAGAAGCGTTGATTAAACAGTACCCGGATGTACTATCAAGTTTACCCGGTCGAACTGATCAAATACAGCACGATATCAAACTACTCACGTCAGAACCCATACGGACGAAAGGTTATTCTATCCCGTATAAGACGCGTAACGTCATGGAGACGGAGATACAGGATATGTTAGATTTAGGGGTAATCGAGCCGTCGATTTCACCGTATTCATCTCCTGTTGTCCTAGTTCCGAAGAAAGACGGGTCAGTTAGATTCTGTATCGACTTCCGGAAGCTTAACAAAGTGACGGAATTCGATGCAGAACCTATGCCAAATATGGAGGAGGTTATCAATAAAATGTCGGGACATAGATTCTTTACAAAGATGGACCTGAGTAAGGGTTATTGGCAAGTCAGTCTTACTGAAAGGTCTAAACCTTTGACAGCATTTGAAACGCCTAAGGGTTTATTCCAGTTTAAAACTATGCCCTTCGGTTTGGTCAATTCGGGAGCCTCATTTTGTAGGTTAATGAGAATCATATTGTCTAATCTCCCAAATGTTGACATCTTTGTTGATGACATGTGGATATTTACTGAAACATGGAAGGATCATGTGACGTCATTACGTCAAGTGTTAGATCGGATCAGGTCGGCCAAATTGAAGGCAAAACCATCTAAATGCATGATCGGATATGGCAGTATCGAGGGCCTTGGTCACAATATCGTCGGACAGACGGTACGACCGCAAGAGGACAAGATACAGGCTATCAGAGATGCTCCTCGTCCATGTACGAAAAGGCAAATTAAATCTTTTCTGGGATTAGCTGGGTTTTATCGTCGTTTTATCCCAAATTTCTCATCCATAGCTTCTCCTCTGACTGATTCAACTAAACGGGATAGACCTAATTCTATCAAAGATTGGCAAGATCAGCATGAAAGGGCATTTCAAACCCTGAAGAGTAGGCTCACGTCTAGTCCTATTCTTCGCTTACCTGTTTTTCAAGAATGTAACCCGTTTGTACTTCGAACAGACGCTTCAGACGTTGGTCTTGGAGCTATTTTGCTTCAAGAATTCGAAGGTGAAGGTCGTTTGCCGATTGCTTATGCTAGCAAGAAATTATTACCTCGGGAAAGGAACTACTCTGTAATTGAAAAGGAATGTTTGGGTATAATCTGGGGTGTTGAGAAATTTCGTAAGTACCTGTATGGGGCGGAGTTCCTACTTGAAACCGACCACAAACCTTTGTCCTATATGCAGACAGCTAAGGTGCTCAATCCCCGAATCATGCGTTGGGCCATGAATTTACAGCCGAACAGATTCAGGATCGTTGCTATCCGCGGCCAGGATAATTTTGGGACGGACTACCTTAGTAGATAGTTTGGCCACGTTATGCATCGCACCGTTGTTGTGTATATAGCTAATTTTCCAGTTTTGACATAACCTACCATTCGATTGCATTTCGTACTATTTCAGAAAAGAAACATTGTTATGTTTTTTTTCTCCCTGTGGGGAAACCTATGTTACGAAATGGATCCGATCGTCGACTATGTCGTCGAAATTATTTTAATCCTTTCAATCAGTAGGGCTACAGTTTTTAGGGCAACTGTGGTAATAAACATTTACGGAAATTGTGGCTACGTTATGCATGGGTTGTTTGTGAATACCTCTCGTGGACAGCGTATTGCATGATTTTAAGGTGAATACCTGCACGTGTCTTTTGATTGTGGACAGCGTGTTGCATGATTTTAATGTGAATACCTGCACGCTTAGATTCGAGTCCCATGATTTAAAAGTGAGACGCATAGTATTTATACTCATATTCTTTAATGAAAAGTTAGACGTGGCTGTTTAATTCTAAGGTGAATTGATGGATGATATACTGTCGTGTGCCTAGTTTCTGTGTTAAGACCTAAAGGGTAAGATTTTATTATATTTATTTAGAATAGTTTGGCTAAGAATGAAAAGTGTGACTTCTGATTGATATGGTATGATTATATGTGTCGACTGATTTGATTTTGTTGACAGTGATCAGGCTGCGCATGTGTCGACTGATTTTGTTAATAAGCATGCTGCGCATAATATATGTATATTAGGATTATCGACTGATTTTGTTGGTAGTGATCATGCTGCGCATCATATTTGTTTATTAGGATTATCGACTGATTTTTGTTGGTAATGATCATGCTGCGCATGATATTTGTATATTAGGAAGTTTTGTAAATTACGGAAATAGTTTATATCACTTATGTTGGTTGCAATGTTGTGCGTCTATTTGACGTCCAGTGACGTCAGTTGCATTCATGTTATTCATGTGACGTCTGTTGCATTCATGTTATTGCGACGTCAGCACTGTTTATATTAGTTTCACGTATACGTGGCCTATAGAAGTAGATTGATTTGTAATGGAACTAATTTACATACTCGTGACGTAAATTGACGCCATAGCATGCACCGCATTAAGGGTTTCCTCCATAAGTTATAATGGTAACATTTGGTCGTCATGCGTTTGATTTGGCTTAACTAGATGACGTCATATGGTATAACATCATTGGCGTCATGATGTCAGATCAAACGTTATGATCCCAAATGTGTTAGAAACGCTTATTGAGTTATTATATTCTATGGCAAATGGTAATACGCTTAGTTTAAAGAAATGAATTAATACATATGCGAGTTAAATTTTTGGTAAATCAATTTAATGTAGATAGGTCATTGTCTAGATTATTCATGTTTTATGTGGGGTATGTCATGGTAATGCCTGTTGACGTCAGTATACTTCTTGACAATGTTTGACGTCAGATCCTTCGACGTACATGCGTGGTAGGATCTACGTTTCTTCATTGGCGGAAGTGGTAAGCACAAATTTGGCTTTAGATCGTGAGCGCGAGTTGTGTCTAGTGACACGGCTGGCGTGTGCACGTTATGCTCGGCATTCGCCGAGGGCGTTGTATGGTATTTCCGAGACAGGCCCAAGTCTTACGTATTGTTATTATGTAGTTACAATGTATTAAGTGTAAGTTCGTTATTTTTAGGCACATCAAGTCCGGCAGTCAGCTGTTAGGGCTTAGAGCCACGTCTCACCTGGAGATCCAATACCCATCTCCAGGTTAATACCAACCCGGGTAGAGGCAGTTGCATGTTTCCCAAGCAGAGGCGGGAAGCACAAAATGTAGGCGAAGTTCGTTATTACTGCGGAGGTGAAAGTGGGACAGTGTTCGTCCACTAAAGTGTCTTATTATATATATACTGGTCCCTGGTACGATCCAGGGAGCGACCAGTATATAAACGTGCGCATATTAATATAAGTTGGTGTTCCTCATGTTATATGGACTGGCCCATGATATGATCCAAAGAACGACAAAGTGAAGTCTACCAACATAAGGCCTTGTTTTTTGTATGAGCTCAAACTAACGGTTTTTTTGTTCTTTGTGTTTTTCTTTAGTTCATGGCGCTGAGCCGAGTACGGTGTTGACGTCAGACGGTAATCCATTTGCGTATTGTACGCAAATCGATTGCAGATTTGAAACAAACATCTTACTTGGGCCAGCGACATGAACTGATATGTGTTGTATATTATTGTAATTGTGACAGTTGTAAATTGTATTGTTGTATATAGAATTTACATTATATATAAACTTCAAAAATTCTAACGTTGTTAGAGTTTCCTTGTTAGTGTAATACACTGGTAGATAACCCTTTAACCGGAAGTCACCCTCCGCCATCCTGGCGACTTATAAGGCTCTGCACCCGTGTCGACCGAGTGTAAAACCTTCTGCGTAACAATTACACACATTCCTACAAAGTTTCATTCTAATATTTCAAAGGGTTAAGGAGATATGGAGTGAATGGAAATGCCTAAAAATAATGATCAAAGGGAGGTTACTCCCAAATTAAGAAAGGGGGAGCAACCATTCTTATATGTGACACATCATCTTGTGATCATGCACATTGCTATAAAGTTTCATCATGATTTTCCAAACAGTTACTGAGATAATGTATGCACAACATAAGTATACACAATATTAGCCGAAAAGAACTAATAAAAGGGATGTAACTCAGTAACGAAGAAAGGGAGACCAACCATTGTTGTACGCGACACATCGTTGGGACTTCATACACATTTCTATGAAGTTTCATGAAGATATCCCAAACAGTTATCTAGTTATGGCGCGCACAAGACCTGCAGGAAAAAAACAATCAAAGGGGCATAACTTGGAAAGTAAGGAAGGGGGAGCAACCATTCTTATATGCGATACATTCCCCCTATATCCTACATATCCCTACAAAATTTCATGAAGATATCCCAAATGGTTACTGAGTTATGGCGCACACAAGAATGTTTATGGACGGAGGAAAGGGAGTTTACTCCAAAATTAAGAAAGGGGGAGCAACCATTCTTATATGTGACATATTATCTTGTGATCATGCACATTGCTATAAAGTTTCATCATGATATTCCAAACAGTTACTGAGTAAATGAATGCACAACATAAGTATACACATAAAGAGCCGAAAAGAAGTAATAAAAGGGATGTAACTCAGAAACAAAAAAGGGAGAGCAACCATTGTTGTACGCGACACATCGTTGGGACTTCATACACATTTCTATGAAGTTTCATGAAGATATCCCAAACAGTTATCTAGTTATGGCGCGCACAAGACCTGAAGGGTAAAAACAATCAAAGGGGCATAACTTTGAAACCAAGGAAGGGGGAGCAACCATTCTTGTACGCAACACGTTCCCCCTACCTAATACATATGCCTACAAAATTTCATGAAGATATCCCAAACGGTTATTGAGTTATGGCGCGCACAAGACTGTTAACGGACGGACGGACGGACGGACAGCGCCATGACATAATACGTCCGTTTTCTCAAAACGGGCGTATAAAAAGGAAACAATTTAATTTACTCCCTGTATTTCAGTCATTTCAGGCCTTCAGGGGATGGGTCATATTCTACAGAATAAAATAAGTTCAGTGTTGATTTTAAACCAGCGGACTGTAGAGAATAAGTTAAGCACATTAATAGTTCAGCAATTAGGCAACATACATGTTATACGTGCACTCAGATAGCATTGACACAAGCGATACTTTGTATCGTCATCAATGTAGCACCATTTCCTGTCATCAACACTGATGCGATGTTGTTTCAAATTGCGTGTTTGCCGGGAGCATAATATATATTCTGCATAATATATATATATATATATTTTTTCAGGTGTCCAGAGGGTTGTAATTGCACGGGAATGAATGCTGATTGCAGAACGGCCAGGGTCAATAATGCAAGAGGCACATCTATTTCAGATAATATTAGATATCTCGATATCAGTTCAAATGGCGAATTCTTCACTTTTCTTACCAACTACATTAAGTCACTGTATTTTCTAAGTGTTTTAAACATGTCTTTTTGCGGTATAACTGACATTTCTTCAGAGTTTTTCGAGTCCATGAGAAATTTGCTAATCTTGGATCTGAGCTACAACAGCATAGAAGTAATCAGGTCACAAATACTTGTGAATCAGAAGAGGCTCATAAGATTGCGTTTGGCTGGTAACACAGAAATACATGTAATCGAACAAAACGCTTTTGAGGGTTTGATCTCCTTGACGTATTTTGAACTGTCACATGTACATATTGGGCATATATCTAAAGAAGCTTTCAGAACTTTGAACGTTACAATATTTGACGGATCAAATAACGTAATCGAATCCATAGAGAACCATGGCTTTGATGGGTTGAGAGCTGAATTCGTGTATTTGAATTCGACTGAGGTGAAATTTTTTGAGGATGAGATGTTTTCTGGAATAGAAATAACAAATAAACTTATAACAGGAGCTTATATGTTTTGTTGTATAAGACCTCTCAAGTTTCCTGAGGAAAACTGTTACCCGCATAAAGATGAATTTTCTTCCTGTTCAGATCTTATGCGCAATGATGCATTAAGGGCACTCCTTTGGACGATCGGTTTATTCTCCTTACTTGGTAATTCTGCTTCTCTTATATACCGATTTGTATATGACAGAGAAAGGCTTAAGCTCGGTTACGGAATATTTGTCTCTAACCTTGCATTTACAGACTTTCTGATGGGAGTTTATTTGATAACTATTGCTAGCGCCGATGCGGCGTTTCGGGGCACATACACTTATAATGAAAATTATTGGAGAAATAGTGGTTGGTGTAAAATGGCTGGAGTTCTTTCAACTATCTCTAGTGAAGGATCTGTGTTGTTTATTTGTCTTATTACTATAGATAGGTTGCTGGTGATTAAATACCCGTTTGGCAATGTTCGCTTCACGACAAAGTCTGCGGTTGTGGCGTCATGCTTGGTATGGTTTGTTGTTGCCTTGATAGCCATCCTGCCTATTTTGATTACGTCATATTTCTATGACAGTTTCTATTCTAAAACTGGTGTCTGCCTAGCTTTACCCTTGACTCGTGACAGGCCACCCGGGTGGGTCTACTCGATTAGCATCTTCATTGGTTTCAATTTTGTGGCATTTCTTGCTATTGCCTTTGGTCAGTGGCTGATTTATTCTACAATCAACAAAGCCAGGTCAGCAATGAAACGTGTCAGCACAAGTCGTATAAGAGACCTTCGAGTAGCACGAAACTTGCTGCTAGTGGCGACAACTGACTTCCTGTGTTGGTTTCCCGTTGGTATTCTAGGTAAGACATTGAATTTTACACCAAGCCTGTATGAATACGCCAGGATGCAAAGAGTATTTTTTGTGTTTAATTGGAACTACTTCTTTGCTGACTGGAAGATTAGCTGTCTTTCACTATGCGGATTTATGTGAATTAGCTTTAATCCAAACTGTAACGGAATTTGATGACTTCTTAGAGATAAAATGTTAATTACTGTAACATTATATTTGATTATTCATACTGTATAAATAGATTCCCAATAGTTTTAAAGGACTGCTATTAATAAATTAACATGATTATTGAAAGTATCAGAAGTTTATCAAAGCACCTGACCAACCATTCATCAACTTAGTTATTACTTGGTTCTACTGTGAGTGTTTAACAACAAAGCATGTCCTACATCTGAACCTGTTTGTTTACTGTCTTTACGATTAAATTGAGAAACAATGCGTGACTAGTTTACATAGAATATAAATAACGGAAGTAAATTTCATATAAATGGAGGCGATTAATGAGTGGACTGAAGAGAAGTCAGTATTTTTATAGGTGTCTAGAAAGTGATATCCGACTTTCAAGATTTAATTTTTTTTTCACGAGCCCCTTCTACAAAATAGATTCCTTTAAACAGGTAATAAAAATATTTAATCCTTTTGTCCGTTTAAGGTTCTTTTTGAACACAGTTGATATGTTGAACACTAATAAAATCCAAGTTAAATGTCTGTCCGTAGATTCTATGTCCGTACCGTTACGTCTTTATCAAGACCTTTTCATAAAGCCCCTAAATATAAATTGGACATGGTTGAGCATCCACTGCACTTATATTACTTCATTATTCAGTTTATTGGTAGAAATACTGTCACACAACATAGCCATCTCCTGAAAATATAACATGAAAGAAATACTTTGCTTGATACGTCGTTTATCGTGTGTCCATACCGTTCAGTTCAGTTTTTATGATAATTTTTGGTAACAAAACAATCAGATTGATCATATCTTGGTGAGGAAGCGCTTCCGAGCAGGAGTCAACATCCATAGGATGAGGAGTTTTCCTGGAGCAGACGTAGGAAGTGACCATGACTTGGTGATGATGACCTTCCGAGTTCATCTGAAGAAGGCTAGAAAGCCAACCCAGGCAAAACTAAAGTTTGATCTTGAGAGGATAAGGGACCCAGAAGTGGCATGCACTTTTCAAGCAACAATAGGTGGGAAATTCGCACCACTCATTGGCTTGAGGGATGATGACATGGACATAGATACCATGATAACCACCTACAGTACAGTAGTGACTGATGCAGCCAGTGAAATACTTGGGAAGGAACGTCGTAGGAAAAAGCCCTGGGTCACCAGAGATATTCTCGACCTCTGTGATGAGAGGAGAAATTTTAAGTAGAAGCGGTATGAAGCAGGAGGAGCAAATAATACAGGTAAGCAAACAAGAGGATTCAGCAGGCAGTGAAGAAAGCTAAGGAGGTCTGGATAGCTAGCCAGTGCTAGGAGATCGAAAATTGCCTGAACAAAAACAACAGCTAGAAAGCATGGCAGATGGTGAAGGATCTAACTTCAGAGAAACAGGGTAGATCCACAACTGTCCAGGGCAGGTCTGGGAAATGCCTTACAGAGGAACAAGAGATTCTCAGCAGATGGACAGAGTGTTGCTCAGAACTATACAACCATGAGACTTACGGTGACAATGCGGTTCTGGACTGCAATCAGCCCCCAGAAGAAGATCAACAACATAGCCTTCGTAAGGAAGTTGAAATTGCAGTAGCAGCACTAAAGAAAGGGAAGTCTGCCGGAGTTGATAATATACCAGCAGAACTTGTTCAAGTTGGCGGAGAGACCATGATTGATGTTTTAACAGATATCCGTAACAGGATCTGGAGAACAGGAGAATGGCCTACCCCATGGACTCAGTCGCTGATTATTACACTCCCTAAAAAGGGCAACCTACAGCTCTGCCAGAAGTACAGAACCATCAGCCTCATCAGGCATTCAAGCAAAGTCATGCTGAAAATCATCTTGAACAGGCTTTAACCACAAGCCGAAGAGATAATCGCTGAGGAACAGGCTGGCTTCCGAGCAGGAAGGAGCACCACAGAGCAGATCTTCAACCTTAAAATCCTGTGTGAAAAGTATCTCCAAATCACCAGAATTCATTGTCTTCATGGATTTAAAAAAAGCCTTTGACAGGGTATGGCATGCAGCCTTTTATGGCCACCATGTGGAAGTATAATATCAGTGCAATCTAGTTTGCACCATTGAGCAGCTAAACGGCAAGGCTACAAGTGCAGTCCTGATAAACGGCAGCACAGGAAAATGGTTCAGAAAAACAGTTGGAGTAAGACAAGGATGTCTTCTGTCACCCACCCTCTTCAACATTTTTCTGGAACGGATCATGTCTGATGCTCTGGAAGAACATGACAGAAAAGCAAAGGCGCAGAAACATTACCAATATGAGGTTAGCTGATGACATAGATGCTCTAGCTGAAAAAGATCAGGATCTAGAAGCTCTAGTCTCGACCAAACCTGCACAAGGTATAAGATGTAGATCAGTGCTGAGAAGACCAAACTGATGACAAACAGCGCAGGTGGCATCCAGAGGGAGATCAAGGTATAATGCCAGAAGATGGGTACCGTAACAAGCTTCAAATACCTTGGAACAGTTGTCTCAGATGATGGCTCGAAACAGGAGGTTCTCTCAAGGCTTGCACAAACCACTTCAGCTCTTACCAAGCTGAAACCAATTTTGAGGGATAACAACATATCTCTTGGATCAAAGATGAAACGTATGCGCTCCCTTGTCAGTTCCATATTCCTGTATGCCTGTGAATCGTGGACCTTGACAGCAGAGTTAGAGATAAAAACGCAGGCCTTTGAGATGAGATGCTACCGAAGGTTACTGAGCATTTCGTACAAGGACCATATAACCAATGTGGAGGTTTGCAGTAAGATCCAAGCAGCCATTGGAGAACATGATGAACTCCTGACGCTGGTCAAGAAACGGAGACTAAGGTGGTTTGGCCACGTCTCAAGATCTTCTGGTTTAGCAAAGACGATTCTACAGGGCACAGTGAAAGGAAAAAGAAGAAGAGGTAGACAGAAGAAGAGGTAGGATTTTGCAAACTCAGCTAGGGCAGCTGAACACAGGACAAGGTGGAAAGGGATTGTTTCGAAGTCATCTGTGGTGCCCCAACGACTTAGTAATGTTATGGGATAGAATAGATAATTTTCAATACATTCATATTTATACATAATGACCTGAAGTAGTATGGTATAAACTTAAGTTTGTTGACTATGAAAACCACCATGTCTGTTGGGAAATGTGCACGATTCACTTGAAAAACACTGGAATGTCCACACCGTTACTGTCATTACCGTTACTTTTCACGTACACACCGTTACTTTAATGTGTAACGGTGCAGACAGTTCTAAGTTTATTTGTTTGACTGAGTATTTTCTTGTAAACCTTTAGTTGCAGTTTTTGTTTTCAACTAATTGCTTGGAGGTTATTTGACATTAAACGCCAAAATTGTGACATTATAAAATGTATTCTATCAGTAGTTTCATATTTAGTATCCATTTAGTGAGACCTACCAAGTTCTCCATATGTTCCTCTAATTTTATTAGCTCAATCTTTTCTTATAAGCATGCATACAATGTTTTGAACATCTCTATCATCTGAAATAGTTTATAATTGTTTGAAGCATTAACGTTTTGCATGCCAAAATATCATCTAGAAGGTATTACAAAGTATTACCGTTACGTCTTGTACCATTATAGTTGTCCATTCCATTACAAATGCAACTGAAAATGAAATATTTCAAGTACATTTTTTTGTCTGTTAGTTCTTGTTTCATGTTTAAAGGCCAGCTGTGACAATAAAAGGCAGACTAGGCTCATTTCACTTCAGTATGATTTTAGAGGACAGGGGGTCAAGAGGTCTGCCATGGATTTTGATTGGCAACTTGCTATTGGTAAAGGTTACCTGTAAAATGATTAACAGGTTTTATCAGCTGAGTAAGTGAAGTGTTTTACAACTAAGTCTGTATGACACCAATAAAATTTGATCTGTTTATTCTGGGATAATTGCATTATAGAAACAAACAAGGACAAGTTGTTATGTTCATTAGCTTTGCTTTCATTGCTTTTACTATTATTCGTATTATTATTTTTTATGCATACAGACTCTTTCGATATTCATTATAAATCTTGTAATGGCTTCAATAATAATAATAAATCTCCCTTGAATTCGGAAGTGATAACAATAACAATAACTGTAATAATGATAATAATAGTAATAATGAAATAAAAAGATAAATGATATTAACTAGTTTTCTTTTTATTTCAATTATTATTATTTTGAAAACTATTACAGTTTTTATGTCATTATTTTCATGACTTCGCTTTCATTACAAATACTATTTGTACTATTATATTTTTATAATAATTTTTGTTTATTATCTTTTTATCGTTAAATTAATAATAAAAATCAAATATTATAAAAGTGCAAATTTCCCTTTTTTGACTGAAATAAATACAATGATCTATGAAATATTGGACAGATTTTTGTTCAGAGTCATTTCTTACCTGAATAACTTATTTGTAGCAACTGTAAATACATATCAGACATAATTTTTATTTATATTGGTAGAATTATGATTTTTCTTTTCATCATGGGAACTAATTTAAAAATCAAAACTTCAGGATCTCTGACTTTTTCTATCACACCCGAAAATATAAATCATGACTGTGTATTGCAAAACTGTAAATGCATAACAAATTGAATACCTATTATCAACAGTGTGGCTTAAGCTCCGTCCACTTACACTGTCAACTTTCATTACCTATACAAGAAAATCTGCTGGCCGGGTGGATAACAATCCTGGACTTTAAACAGAAGCATGCGTAAAAGTGTATTGACCACAGCACCTGCGACTTTATTATTCCCCGCCGAAGGCCGAGGGATATAGTTTTGTCCATGTCCGTCCTTCCGTCCTTTCGTCCGTCCGTCTTTCCGTCCGTCCTTCCGTCCATCTGTCCGTCCGGAGCCATTTATAAGTAACCACTGGACGGAATTTCATGAAACTTTTAATAAATATTTATCATTATAAGCCGCTGATGCACGTGAAGTTTCGTCAGACTGGCTTCAGTAATGTATGAGTTATTGCCCTTGAATTGATTTCAAAACACTAAAATGAGCAATAAATAAGTAACCAATTATCAGAATTTTATGAAACTTAAAATAAACGTGTATCATCATAAAACAGTTGTGCACATAAAGTTCTGTCAGATTGAGTTATTGCTCTTGAATCAATTTAAATCAACAAATTTAGCCATAACTAATTAATCAATGAATGAAATTCTATGACACTTAGAGTACATATGTAGTATTATAACAGGGTGATGCATATTAAGTTTTGTTGGACTTGCCTCAGTAATGCATGAGTTAATGCCCTTGAATTGCTTTAAAATAGACAAATAGAGTCATAACTGAATAACCAATGCACGGAATTTCATGAAACTTAAAATAATTCTGTATTATAATAACATGGCAGTGTACATCAAGTTTTGTCATGATGGCATCAGTAATGCATGAGTTATTGCCCTTGATTTGATTTAGAATACACAAATTAGCCATAACTAAGTTGCCGATGGACAAAATTTCTTGAAACTTGACATAGATATATATCATCACAGCACGGTGATGCTGAGGCAAGTTGTTTAGAATGGCCTCACTTATACAAGGGTTATTGCCGTCTGATTTAACGACCACAGCTTCAGTCGTAACTAAGAAACCAGTGAACGAAATTTTATCAAACTGAAAATAAGCCATAAACAAATCAGCCGTTTCGGCGGGGGATATACATTCAATGAATTTACTTGTAAACATCTTTTTGACAGTGACAAGAAACTTTTGTATCTAAATTTCACCAATTTACATATGTCCATACCGTTGATAGTTTTTGTCAACAAAAACATTAACTCAGAAATATTTATTTCCATATTCAAGAAGTTTTAAGAATTTGTTGCTAAGTGAATGTATATTTATTCAGTAAATACGAGCTGAATGAAGAAAACCGACGTTTTTGGCATTGAACTGCCGGTAATGGTATGGACAATTTACCGTTACGGGACATTTCCGGTTGCCATGGAAACCACAGTTTTTGTCAGAAATTGACGTAATTAAAAAAATATGCTTCTAATGTCAAAATTTCATATTTCACATCGAAAATTAGGAAACGAATATGTTTATTCCCAGGATAAATGTTGGTCAAAAGGTCCCGTAGTTAGATATTCACCCATAATTAAAACATATTGAAAACCAGAAGCAGATGAAGTGTCTACATCAGTTTATAAATATTTATCAAACAGAATTTAAAAACCAAAACTTTGGACTTATTTTCGGAGACCAAATATTTCAGCTGCGCTCTAAACAAAATCTCTTCAAATTAGTCTAACAGCAGGATACGTTTTTACCATCAATGTCAAAACATCTTTATAATGCATAAGTATACATATTAATGCATGATGTTTCAACTTGTGCCCTAAGAGAAAGCTGAACTCTTTCGGCGCCAAAGTCGCAAAAATGCGACTTTGCAAACAGCGTATATCCAGATCAGCCGGCTCTTAAAAGAGCCGTCTGATCAGGATCTACACAGTTTGCCATTCAAATATGAACTTAAAAAGCCTGATTTTATGAAAAATGTCTTTAGATTGTTAAAATTTCCAATTACAAATCTGTCGTCTGATGGTTTGAGCAGACGAAAATTTGTCGTCTGAAAAATTTGGCGCCGAAAGAGTTAAGCATAGGCAAATTTGCATCGATACTGTCAGAATTATATCTAAGGCGGTCTTAAGAAACAGTGCCGACCAAAATAGGATGCCACAGTACGATGTGTCTGATAAGATAAGACACCCTTTATACTCGAAATGCTCCTTTCCGAACTGTTATGCAGATGTATAAATTAGATAATATAAACGTATCCGTATCAAATTTAGTTTGACAGATGGGCGTCTCTGTATTCAATTTCTTCAGTGTCGCTTAACCCCAAAATATGAAAGAAAAGAGATTATGGGCAGGTTTCGGCAGACAAAGAGCATCCCTGTCCGAGCCACACTTACTGTCGTATTCCGCGGGACACATTAGCTGCAAGATCAGGTAAGAGACGCCTACGTTTAAAACTCGTGAACTCAGGCGTTCCTAATCGAGCCGCCTTATGTATAAATTGGTTAAATGATGTAGTTATATCTTTCCATTAAAAGGAATACTAGCGATGACAGGCTATGTGATACCTGGCGATGTTTATGCCTGGGTGGGTGTCCTGGTGTTACCAATCAACTCCGCATTGAATCCCTTCCTTTATACTCTCTCAACCATACTGACACGCGGGGTAAGAAGTTTTACTTAATTGTGGTAGATAAAGCAGTAGCTCTTTGGGGGACCAGTAACGTAAGTAAAACAGCTGATATGGGATAGGCAACTTCCATCGATGTTGGCATTCCTTGGAGAAAATGGTGCTATTAACATGAATGGATGCACGTCAAGGTGAGATCTCTTTCCGTTATACAGTATTTGCCTCCCATTTCAATGTGAAGCCGCTGTGTTAGCAGATAATATACTCAGAGGCAAAAGAAGGTGAACACTTCTTGGCCAATCAATCATGAATCTACCAGACACAAACCACTTTGAACGGCCACCCTGTAAAGATTTCTTTCTGCTACTTGTCTTCAAGTTAACGTAACGTGGTTTGTTTTTAGCAAAGGGCTGAAAAATTCAAATACTGGTTTACAGCAAATTGTAGTGTCCAATATGGTGCACGTGCGAAAAGAGCAAAAATCGGCATGTAATATAATTTTTGCGTTTTAATGAAAAGAATTAGACAAAAATTGCTTTCCCTTGTTTGTTCAGATATACCATGGAAGATGGCGCTAGTGTGCAGAGTTTTCTGCAAATCCGAGGAGTGTATTTTGGCTGGGCTAGTCATTCAGCGGAAAGCCGCGACCGAATTAGCACACTGTTTTTCTTTATAAATTGAAGGGATTTTTGTGAATGGATAGATAAGAAGATGAGTGTTGACGTTATTACGATGCATGGTGGTAATTTTTGTATGGATGGATTGCATGGTACAGTCTTTCAGTCAATAAATAGTCTGGACGATTCGGTCAACCTTTCCGGCTCAAACAATCTCAGTCGTTGTTCTGTTAGTTGTCCCATATTGGAAGAGCATGTAGATCGAGGCCAGTTCAAGTAAACGTACATTCTCGCTAGTCAAGCATTTTATTTACTGTTATTACAATATCATACTTTGAGGTAAAATACATGATGCAGAATGTCAGACCGGAGCAGTGTAAATGAGATAAATTCCGGCATTGAAACGGGGGTTCTTTCTTTTGCTCCTGAATATATGATTTCTGTCTGCCATAGAGAGTCTTACTATCGATCGTGTAAATGAAATGCAAGTGTTATGTTTATGGTTTGTTAAAAAAACACAACAAAAATTATTTCGAAACCAGATCGACAGCATTTCTTTTTATCACCAAGTTTGATCAAGTGGAAGACGTGCAAACTAAACAATTACATACTGCGCCACCAGTCAAACGTTTCAATAAGTAATTTTACTTAACCACATTGGTGTACCTTTAGTAACAATAAATCATGCAGAAACTTGAGACCTGGGCAATGAAAAAAATATGGGTATTCAACAAGTGTAAACTTACTTTTGCCCCCTGTGTATATGTCCTCTGCTGCCTGAATTCGTTCTTACAGAGGAATAGTCTAGCGCGTAAAATACGGGTAGAAGAACTACTAGGGAATCCAATATGACAGGGGTCGACACTGTAACAATTAGAGAAAGAATTCGAACAAGTAATTGCACGCTCTCCGCTTTTACTGAATAATAACAATAACCACAACACGAAGTGGTTATTTGCGATTGTGCGGAATGAAGTTCGCTTCTGTCTGAAATTATTTTGTCTAAATCGTTAGCCAAATGATCATGTAAGGTGGTGTTTTCCCGTGAAGTGTAATCGAATAAAGATTCACTGACGAGTTAGAGGGTTATCATGCGAACCGAACAACCAACTAAATGTTTTGTACCACTTCAGAAACTGAGGGTGAGGTTGGGCCTGTAAAATCGATTTAAGCCCCCCAGTAATTCATTACTGACCGTTCCAAGGCGGTAGTTCTGTTTTGGTTCTTTGTTGCCTGTTTTTGGTGTCAGAGTTTCTGTGATGTTTTACCTTATGTATGTTATTATTATTTTTGGTTCGGTTTGGGTTGCTGAGTGGCCACCTTTTGGGAACAAGCTGCTCACTCGGTTGGCCATATGTTCTCTGTATCTTGATTATTTGTAATCTTAGTTGTTTCCAACTATGGTTTGAGGGCTGGATTTGGATTTTGATTGTTTCAGTTCCTGGTCTTTGCATACTTTTTACTTCTATGTTCAGCGAAATCTAACAAATGGTTTGTTCGCTGACGTATAAGAAACATGAGGACAAAAAAAGCATACTGTTTGTGAACGAGAGGTTCACCTAGCCAGAGTATGTCAATACTTCATAGAACGTAAAATATTACGTTTATACTTTTAAAATACTATAAATAGTTATTGCTTATTTGTTGATTTATTTCAGAATTTTACTCCTGACACCAATGAACAGACACGAGAACAAGACGAACAAAACTCTTTATTTCGACTCGATACGAATGCTGAGAAAATACGGCTTAAAAGTTAGTATATACTCTGTCAGCTATTTTAACCTATTAACTCAAATATACAATTTTCCTTAACATTTTCATTTGTTAGCTAACCTGAGCCGAAGGCTCACATATACGCTTGGTCCGTCGTCCGTCGTCCGGCGTCCGTCGTACGTCGTACGTCGTCCGTTCACACTTTTAAGCATTAATATCTGCTAAAGCAGCTGGCCAATCTTGATCAAATTTTATGTGTAGCATGGTTGGGATAAGGGATTGATTGCATATAGTTTTGGGACAGATTGGTTGTAAACTGTGGTTACCATGGCAACGAAAAGGTCCCATAGACTTATAATGTGGAAAATGTTGTCCGGGCCCTAGCTTCTTCATTTTTTATCTCAACTTCTTGTAACTTGCAGGTATCCAGGACAGCCAAAACATCTCGGACCAGTTCGAATTTGAGCCAGGTTGGATTATTCTTTTCAGAGTTACTTGCCCTTGAGCGATAAAATAATTTCCCATTGACTTATAATGGGGAAAATGTTGACCGGGCCCTAGCGTCATCATTTTTGATCGCAACTTCTTGTAACTTGCAGGTATCTAGGACAGCTAAAACATCTCGGACCAGTTCGAATTTGAGCCAGGTTGGATCATTCTTTTCAGAGTTACTTGCCCTTGAGCGATGAAATATATAATGGGGGAAAATGTTGTCCAGGCCCTAGCTTCCCTATTTTTGATTGCAACTTCTTGTAACTTGCCGGTATTCAGGACAGCCAAAACATCTCTGACCAGTTCGAATTTGGGCCAGGTTGGATCTTTCTATTCAGAGTTACTTGCCCTTGTGCGATAAAATATTTTCCCATAGACTTATAATGGGGAAAATGCTGTCCGGGCCCTAGCTTCATCATTTAATATTGCAACTTCTTGTAACTTGCAGGTATCCAGGACAGCCAAAACATCTCAGACCAGTTCGAATTTGGGCCAGGTTGGATCATTCTTTACAGAGTTACTTGCCCTTGAGCAATAAAATATTTTCCCATAGACTTTGTCATCGCTCTAGCCCCTTGATTTGTGTACCAAATTCGATTTAATTTCACACAAGTGATAAGTATGACAATATCTTGGACAAGTTCGCGTTTCAGCGTCTGGGCTCAAGGTCAAGGTCATAGTGTCTATTTTTAGAAAAACTTTGTCATCGCTCTAGCACCTTCATTTATGGTCTGATTTTGATTAAAACTTCACACAAATGTTTAGTATGACAATATCTTGAATAAGTTTGCGTTTCAGCGTCCTAAGGTCAAGGTCAAGGTCAAGGTCACAGTGGTTAGTTTTAGAAAAACTTTGTCATCGCTCTAGCACCTTCATTTGTGGACCGAATTCAATTTAATTTCATACACATAATCAGTTTGACAATATCTTGGATAGGTTTGGGTTTCAGCCTTCTGGGGTCAAGGTCAAGACCACAGTGGCTATTTTTAGTAAAACTTTGTCATCCCTCTAGCGCCTTCATTTTTGGACTGATTTTGATTAAAACTTCACATAAATGTTTAGTATGACAATATCTCAAACAAGCTTGCGATTCAGGTTCCTAAGGTCAATGTCAAGGTCACAGTGGCTATTTTAGAAAAACTTTGTCATCGCTCTAGCGCCTTCATTTATGGACCAATTTCGATTTAACTTCACACAAGTGATAATTATGGCAATATCTTGGGCAAGTTTGCGTTTCATCTATCTGGGTCAAGGCCAAGGTTAGAAAAACATTGTCATCTGCGCCTTCATTTACAGACCAATTTTGATTTAACTTCACATAAGTGTTTAGTGTGACAGTATCTTGAACAAGTTTGGGTTTCAGCGTTCTAAGGTCAAGGTCACAGATGCTTATTTTAAAAAAAACTTTGTCATCGCTCTGGCAACTTCATTTATGGACCGATTACACAAATTTTGAGTATGACAATATCTTGCACAAGTTGGTGTTTCAGCGTTCTAGGGTCAAGGTCACGGTTGTTTTTTTTTCAGAAAAACTTCGTCATCCGTCTGGCGACCTCATTTATGGACCAATTTTAATTAAACTTCACAAAAATGTTTAGTATGACAATATCTTGAACAAGTTCGCTTTTCAGCATTCTAAGGTCAAGGTCAAGGTCACAGTGGCTATTTTTAGAAAAACATTGTCATTGCTCTAGCGCCTTCATTTATGGATTAATTTTTATAAGCACGCCTGAGCACGAAGTGCTCAGGGTGAGCTTTTGGGATACCCTGATGTCCGTCGTCCGTCATACGTCCGGACGTCCGGACGTCCGTCCGTCAACTTTTGCTTGTGTACACTCTAGCGGGCACAGTTTCAATCCAATCTTTATGAAACTTTGTCAGAACGTTAGTCTTTATAAAATCTAGGCCAAGTTCGAAACTGGGTCAGGTCGGGTCAAAAACTAGGTCACTAGGTCAAATCTTAGAAATACCTTGTGTACGCTCTAGAGGGCACAGTTTTCATCCAAAGTTCATGAAACTTTGTCAGAATGTTTATCCTCATAGTATCTAGGACAAGTTTGAAACTGGGTCACGTCGGGTCTAAAACTAGGTCACTAGGTCAAATCATAGAAAAACCTTGTGTACGCTCTAGAGAACACAGTTTTGATCCAATCTTTATGAAACTTTGTCAGAATGTTTATCTCTATAAAATCTAGGCCAAGTTTGAAACTGGGTCATGTCGGGTCAAAAACTAGGTCACTAGGTCAAATCTTAGAAATACCTTGTGTACGCTCTAGAGGGCACAGTTTTCATCCAAAGTTCATAAAACTGTGTCAGAATGTTTATCCTCATAGTATCTAGGACAAGTTCGAAACTGGGTCACGTCGGGTCTAAAACTAGGTCACTAGGTCAAATCATAGAAAAACCTTGTGTACGCTCTAGAGGACACAGTTTTGATCCAATCTTTATGAAACTTTGTCAGAATGTTTATCTCTATAAACTCTAGGCCAAGTTCGAAACTGGGTCATGTCGGGTCAAAAACTAGGTCACTAGGTCAAATCTTAGAAAAACCTTGTGTACGCTCTAGAGGGCACAGTTTTGATCCAAAGTTCATGAAACTTAATCAGAAAGGTTATCCTTATAATATCAAGGATAAGTTTGAAACTGGGTCATGTCGGGTCAAAAACTAGGTCACTAGGTCAAATCATCGAAAAAGCCTTGTGTACGCTCTAGAAGGCACAGTTTTGATCCAAAGTTCATGAAACTTTGTCAGAATGTTTATACTCATAATATGTAGGACAAGTTGGAAACTGGGTCATGTCGGGTCAAGAACTAGGTCACTAGGTCAAATCATAGAAAAACCTTGTGTACGCTCTAGAGGACACAGTTTTGATCTAATCTTTATGAAACATTGTCAGAATGTTTACTTCCATAAACTCTCGGCCAAGTTTGAAAGTAGGTCATGTCGGGTCAAAAACAAGGTCACTAGGTCAAATCATAGAAAAACCTTGTGTACGCTCTAGAGGACACAGTTTTGATCCAAAGTTCATGAAACTTTGTCAAAATGTTTAGCTCATAATATGTAGGATGAGTTTGAAACTGGGTGATGTCGGGTCAAAAACTTGGTCACTAGGTCAAATCTTAGAAAAACCTTGTGTACGCTCTAGAAGGCACAGTTTTCATCCAAAGTTCATGAAACTTTGTCAGAATGTTTATCCTCATAATATGTAGGACAAGTTGGAAACTGGGTCACGTCGGGTCAAAATTTAGGTCACTAGGTCAAATCATAGAAAAACCTTGTGTACGCTCTAGAGGACACAGTTTTGATCCAATCTTTATAAAACATTGTCAGAATGTTTATCTCCATAAACTCTAGGCCAAGTTTGAAACTGGGTCATGTCGAGTTATAAACTAGGTCACTAGGTCAAATCTTAGAAAAAACCTTGTGTGCGCTCTAGAAGGCACAGTTTTGATCCAAAGTTCATGAAACTTTGTCAGAAAGTTTATCCTCATAATATGTAGGACAAGTTTGAAACTGGGTCATGTCGGGTCAAAAACTAGGTCACTAGGTCAAATCATAGAAAAACTTTGTGTACGCTCTAGAGTACACAGTTTTGATCTAATCTTTATTAAACTTTGTCAGAATGTTTATCTTCATAAACTCTCGGCCAAGTTTGAAAGTAGGTCATGTCGGGTAAAAAAACTAGATCACTAGGTCAAATCTTAGAAAAACGTTGTGTAAGCACTAGAAGGCATAGTTTTGATCCAATCTTCTTGAAACTATGTCAAAATGTTTATTGTCCATATATCTAAGCCCCCCTATGAAACTGAGTCACGTCGGCTCAAGGTCAAATCTTAGAAAAACTTTGTGTACACCCTAGAGGGCACAGTTTTGATCCAATCTTCATGAAACTCTGTCAGAATGTTTATCTTAATGAAATCGAGGTAAAGTTTGAAACTGGGTCGTGTCGGGTCAAAAACTTGGTCACTAGGTCAAATATAAGAACGACCTTGTATACGCTCCAGAGGGCACAGTTTTGATCCAATCTCAATGAAACTGTGTCAGAATGTTTATTCTTACAATATCCAGGCCAAGTTTGAAACTGGGTCATGCCGGGTCAAAAACTAGGTCAAATGTTAGTATGGTAAAAACTCTTATAAATCTTCACCAGAGCCAGTGAACTGATTAATGCTCAGGTGAGCGATTCAGGGCCACCATGGCCCTCTTGTTTAACTTCGCACAACTGTTTAGTATGACATTATCTTTGACAAGTTAGCATTTCAGGATTCTAGGGCTAAGGTCAAGGTCACAGGGGCTATTTTTACTGTCATTGCAATTATCTGACTTTCCCGGTAAGCCTTTTCTGTGACAAACAGGTTGGCAGAATTGTTCAATTACACCGCATGTGCTTTACGCAAAGTTTCCTTTGTCTTTGATCAGCAACGTTTAAAACTAGTTTCCGATTATGATGAAACAATATTCTCGTATAGTATGTACTTGATATTGGTTTGAATAAGAATATGCAGTATTTAGAGTATAAAGATTTAGATGTTTCCGAGGACGCCGTCAAGTACATTGAAATAGACTAATACTGACGACTCTTAAGATATCTGGTTATGTTGGCGGTGTACCATATGTTCAAGTTCAGTTTAACAATATGTAAATTTTGTAATTGTTATCACATATACACGAACCATTACCCATTTTCCATAGAATCCCTAGTGGTGCTATTCAGATGAAAGCGGTGCAGGTAAAAAATAAGGTCACTACGTCAAATCTTAGAAAATCTTAGAAAAATCTTGTGTACACTCTAGAGGGCAAATCTGGGGCAGGTTTGTAAGTGGGTATTGTCAGGTAAAAAACTAGGTCACTAAATCAGATATGAGAAAAACCTTGAATGCACTCTAGAGGGCACAGTTTTGATCCAGTCTTTGTTCAGAATGTTTATTTCTATGTAATTTAGGACAAGGTGCTCTAGTGACCTCCTTTATTAACCAGTTTTGTTACCAGTATAACTTCACAGCTGTACTGGATTTGTTTGACATCAAAATCTGCACTCTTCAAAAACCATTGGTTTAAGGTTTGTAACAAATGAGTGAAGTAACAAAATGTGTCTGTTGACAGTAAGATGTCAGGTGAGCTACAGGATCATTGGTCCTCTTGTTTAAATTATTTCCGGAGATAACAGTAAATCTAAAATAAAATTGCTCAATGCATATCACTGTCCCAATGGGTTTACTGACTGTTGTACACACTCGACACTTTAGAAGGAAGGGTGAAGCGAAGGTCTGGAGCTGCAAACAATTGGACGTCTTACTGATGCATCAAAAAGGTATAGCGTTCTGGTGGCTGGTAATTAAGGGATTGAAAAGCTATTTTAAATGGTATCAATTTAACCGTTTTTTCTCCCTCGGTCTGTGAATTGACGCAATATAGACCAATTGAATCTTTGTTCAAGGGTCAATTACCAGATTAGTCAAGTGAGGGAGCGATGGAGTGAGTGAATTAACTCGCGTGTAACGTCTCATTAACACACAACAGAGTCCGGACCTTGGTTTGAAAATTCATCCAAAAGACTGGGGAAGCGACGGATCGAACCTGCGATCCCTGGATTGGTAGCCCAGCGCATTATCCACTATAAGAACACCGCTTCTACCAGAACAATGAAACAAGTAAGCCTAACACCTCTTGATGAATTCTGACAATGTCAATGGCCAGGGTGGATAATTTTTCTTGACAAATTCTGTAAAGTATTTCATTCTTGCGTGTTCGTTATTCCGCGATATTCGTTTCTCTGAGCTAAGACTCCGATCAGATTGGGCAAATGCCCAGGCTTATCTGAGTCTTCGCGTGACGCACATGCCACTTTGTTTGATTTGTCGTGGAAATCACACATAACAACACTATAAGACAACACGTGCGAAAATCCAGATAGATGGCAACGACGCGAGCCTCAACATAATCACACAGAGAGAAGCAAACAGAAATAAAGGTATAGGCCATTTGCTGTCTATAAAACAGGTCATTTTGCTAAATATCTCTAAAACTACCACAGCTATCACTGTGAAGTAAAGCGCATCTTTAATGTCTATCTTATACATAACTAATCTATAATTTTCGTCAAAATTATATTTTGAAACTAAAAAGTTTCTTTTGAAAACTGCCCATTTTTAGAAGATAATTTAACTTTTTTTTACAAGGGAGTAAGTATATTCATGGAACAGCCTTAGACTGGCCAATATTTACCTATGTCAGCTGTTAGTTAATTGTACAGAGTTACTCAATGGCACCTACATACCTGTTAATCTTTTCATCTGAGTAAAAATGAAATTCATTTATTTATTTGTAATTGATTGGTGATGAATAGGATTAATTTATCTATAGAAACATGTCATGCATATATATGGGCATTGCTTATAACTATTACATTAAATGATTGTACTCCCCTCTACATAAGCTGAAAATTTTGTAAATTTTTGTACAGGATTGAATAGACAAAAGCAAAAAATTGACATGATAAAATTCTGAAAGTCAGTTTCCAGTTATGTATTAGTTTGACAATACCAGTGGAGAAAAAATATCAATTTTATCACCAATAATAAAAGAGAAAATGTGCAAAATGACTTGTTTTATAGACAGCAAATGGCCTATAAACCGTATCCGGACGGTCAGTAGTAATTTGACTGGAGGGCTAAAACAGATTTTTAACAAGTCTCAGGTATACCAAAATGATGGACGAGGAACAATAAACAGCAAACTTTGAAAATCACAGCTTCGCCCTAAGCCTTTTCCAACGAGTATGCGCCCAGTCACGAAAGTTTTCGATCTGGTCAAGTTCGGCCCAGCTAGTAGTTTTCGCCTATTCTTATTTACGAACACCATTGATTCCTCAATAGTTCTAGATCTTTTAAGTGTCTTGCTGTGAAATCTCTCTGATAAGTTAGAATCCTTCATAAAAATCGTACACTTTTACCCTGTACTGCTTCGGATTGATCTAAATTTTGTTTTTTCATAGGCTTATGATGATTTTACACATTATACTATGGTGTCTCACTAACGCGTTAGGAGGCCCATATGAAGACTGAATATCTACAGCTGTATAGATATTCGGCTTTACCACTCATATAACAGGCGCTATGAATGATCTAGCTTTAAAGCTTTAGGTTTGGATTCTTAATTAAGATCTAAAGTTCGCAGGTTCTAATCCTACAGACCAACAGACTGAAAACCCTCTCACTCCAGCAGAAGATTGGTAACTGATTCGAATCGAGAATGTTAAAAGGCAGCAAAAGGAGAAAGCATCTCACAAGCTAGTGCTGCTATGGCCAAAATATTCAGAACACATTATTTTACTATATATCTGAGCTATTTGAACGGACAACTGTATTGTTCTACAACCCTTCTTTATGTTAACTGCAAACTGTTAACCTTATTTTACATTGCATATTTATTAAGAAACCGTCAGATTTTATGCCCCACCCCCTCAGAGTCTGCATTATTTATCCTCAGCAGCTGAGCTGCAGATCATCTGTTTGACATGTGGAATAGTCGGCTACACCTCGATGCTGACTGAATTTTTCTGTCTTTCTTAAAAGAGATTTTTATCAACTGCGAGTTTTGTGGAATTGCCAGCTGGTAATCCAGACGATATTTACTGAAGGTGTCCGATTTATTCGCAGGTACCTGATTGTCTGTTTGGACTTTGCTAATGCAGAAAATGCTGACTGAAAGTTTCTCGTTTATTTGCAGGAGCACTTGATAGTCTGCTGGACTTATGGAACAGCCATCTGCTAGTTCAGCCGACAATGCTGACTGAAAGCTTTGTACCTCTGCCAGAGTATATTGCCGGTCGAAAGTTTAATATTAAGAAATGTTTGAGAACAACTGCGGTTATTGCAAAGTGCCTCGTCTTGTTGCATGAGCGGGAATTGTCGCATTCAAATCTCTCTGATGATAAAATCTTCGTAAAAGCAACGGCTAGAGTGAGTATAGATTCTGTATTTTACTGCCAGTATATGTCAACTATGCCAACGGACAATAAAACCAACATGTCCAAATTTTAGGGTAACTCCAGTAAATAATAAGGTATTGTGGCTCAGCGGGCAAGCCGAACGCTGAATAAATGACTTATCAGTCATTTACATAACGACAAATCAACGTTCAGTGTCCAATGGGAACAACAACAACACAAAAAATAAATAAAAAAAGACAGCAGCAACTCATAAACATATGTATTTAAGTCTGTATTTCATCTTTAAGAATTTCAAATTTATTTATTAGCTCTACTGCAGTATACCCTAAGAGAACATCTGGGGATCTCCGTCGTCCGTCCGTCGTTCCATACGTCCATCCTTTATCCATCCGTAGGCATTTGCTTATAACCGCATTGCCTCCGAGACCACTGGGCAGCAGTTCTCGAGGCTTGTCTGGGGCAGTATATCTGGTTAATTCTTAATGAAAACGGATCTGGTCCGTAAACCAATAAGGCCGCCGGCGGCCAAGTTTTTTTTTTGTTAATCGCATCTCCTCCAAAGTTACTTGAGGAATTTTGTCGAACCAATGCACACGCGTTTCTCTGAAACTTTAATTATATCTAAACGAAAACAGTTTTGGGCCGCCACCTGGAACTGCAGTACGGCAGTTAATTCGAAAACTGAAACTTACTGAATACCAGTAATTGAATCCCGTTATCTCGCTTCTTCTAAGACCACAAGGCGGAATTTCTCAATAGTTGTTTGGGTTGTTTCCTTGGAGGTTAATCTGTATCTAAAATCGGCAAAGGGGCTTAATACAAATATTAGTTTCTTTGATACAAAATAACAACAAACTCATATAAGTATTAGCTGTCTGAAAAGACTTTGCTATTATTCTAGCTTACTTTTCTTCAGTTTGTATTTCTTTATTATCATTATTTGGTTAAAAGACAACCTTTTTTTCTACCTATAATCTTCAGTTTCTTTTTCTTAATACTCATTTGGGGTTGAAAGACAATCCCCTTTTCTACATTTCCGAAATAGTCGTATGGGCGCCTGACTTGTAAGCCAGAGGTCCTGGGTTCGATACCTAACCCGGCCACTTACTTTCATTTACCCTTCCGCTGATTCAAGACGGGCAGCTGTCAGTTACTGGAGAAAGTACTGGTTAACCGCTTAGGAAATCTAAGCCTGCCCAGGAATATTGAGGTTAGGTTAACTGACTGTCCCGACATGATCATAGCTGTTTACCGTGGAAGTTGAACAACAATACAACACAACAGCGTTTCCGATATACTTTTGAGTTCGCTTTTATGTGGCACTTTGAACGAGGACACTTTCTGAGAAAAACGTGATTGATATCAAAATCAATTTGGTGATAAATGTAAAAGAACACAGATTATTTTCTCTTAGAATTTACCTACGTAGTTGCCACCCACTAAAAAAAATCAATCGAATTCTAGGATTTTGAGTAATGGATTTCTGCTGTATTTTCCTTTTTTCGACCGGTTTCATTTTTTGAGTCTTATATAATCTTGCTTTTGACCCATGTCCCTGCCATGCCGGTTTTCCAACCTAGTACGGTTTAACTGCCTCCCACACACCGTTACAAAGTAAACAGATAGGCAATTATCAGGAACTAATACAATCTGTCCTCAAATCTTGCCCCTCAAAATCAAAAGGGAAAGAAGAATATACATAAACTGACACCAGGGGCCGTATTCATAAAACGACTTAAGTGGTTGCTATGCTGTTGCTATTGCTAAAACTGTATGAAGGAGATTCCCTAAAAAGACTGTTCCTCCAGAGCAAATTTTATAGGTGTAAGGAATCTCAAAAGACTGTTCCTCCAGAGCAAATTTCATAGTTGTAGGGAATCTCCTTCAAAGAAATTAAGCCTTAGCAACAGCATAGCAACCACTTAAGTTGTTTTATGAATACGGCCCCTGTTCTCGAAAGGCACACACGGTTGAACCGAATGAACATATCTTTCCAAAGCAGGTGGTTATTCAGCTACCCCAACTACCACTCACACTATTATGAGCCGCGACACGGGAAAACCAACAATGTGGTTGTGCGCCCAGCGCAGACTCAGATCAGCCTGGGCATCCGCCCAGTCTGATTAGAGTCTTCGCTGTCCGCATGGAGGTAGCTGAGACCCTTAGCTACCCTTTGAGTACTAAACGAATAGTCTGGTCAAACTGGGCGGATGTCCAGGCTGATCTGAGTCTGCACGGGGCGCACAACCACATTTTGGTTTTGTCGCGTCGCGGCTCATATGTGATTGAAAGCTCCGACATGGACAACGAGATCAAGGAAGAATAAGGAACCACAACAAAAGTACCACCTTGGAATACTACAACTCGGCCAGTAGGGGTCATCAACTAAATAAAGCCATGTAGGGCTTATTAGTACATGTAGACATATTTTAGTCTTTTGCATACCAATGTATTGTTGTTGGTAGGGTTCAATAGTTTCACATGCATCAGCCTCTCCATCCTGACCCCATGCTTGGAAGGGGTCATTTGTTGTCTACCTCCAACTGTAGTCTTTCTTTATGCCAAATCAAAGCTTTGCACGAGATCAAAGATCTCGATCAGAACTTCATGTTAAAGGCATAATTCTTGTTTATTGGGTGTCATAATCATATTATGCACAGTCCAGTGACACTGCTATTTCATCAAAGGAAATACCACATCTCACATAGGTAATGACATAAAAGGTGACAGTGTCTGGGATTTTGAGCCTTATGGAGCGAAAATCGGAAATTTTGTTTTTAACATTTTCATATTTGTAAGTGCTTCAGAATAGATTTTGAGAAGCACGTAGACATAGCGCCAAGGTTTACCGCTTAAGCAAACGAAATTCAAACCCACCCGATTTTTTGTTTTCGTTACAATGATTGGATATAATTTACATCTAGCCGGATAAACCTTTATAACTCTGGTTCGCGACATCTCTTTTTCAAAGATCTATAATGCAAACATTATTAAAAGAGTGTAGATGAAGAAAATTAAACACGCCGATAGAAATGTTGAAACACTCTTTTCAGGAGACGCTTTGAAATTTAGTAGTCAGTGCGCGGAAATACAATTAACTTTACATGCAAATTTTATGACGTCACTTTCATTTCACGTTTCATCACGAAACGTCGCGCCTCCACAAGGCTATAAATCTCAGGCACTGTCACAAAGGGTTATAGAAACATTATAGAGTGGTGCCGCTTTTTGGCTTACTTTACGTATCTCTTTATGGTGACCACCTACAGTTCACCTGGCTCCCGTTGGTGGTGTATTTGGTGGGTTTAATTTTGTGTTGCCTTTTCCCATGTGGTGTCTTGGGTGGGATCTGGGATGGAAATGTGTCAGTTCCTGGGAATTTTCCTACCTCTTTTAGTAACTGATGACTTACATTGGACCCTACATCAGTTAGTCCCGACTCCATCCCGTATAGGGGTCTCTGAATAGAGCCATGTTTTGAACGAAATCAAAGATTTCGTAAAGAACTTGAAGAACTGACGTATATACCTGTTTAAGCAACAAAACAATACAGTTTCATATCGAAACTATTGTTTTTTTTCTAATTGCAGGGATCCTTTAGTGTTGTACTTTCACCACAACCTCGATTAGTGTGTACAGACGGAGAGAAACATGAGGATATTGAGAAATTTGGCAAAATTCTGGATGCTCTTCTGACAAAATGTCAACCTGTCGACGAAGAAGAATCACAGTTATGATAAAAAACTTCTAACTACTGTCAAAACTTGCGTATGTGGTCATCTCATTGAAAGGGCCATCTGTCTTAAGCAGCCACATGTCATGGGCCCCCTGGACCAATGTACAGTGCAAATCACCTACTATATGTTGCCAGTTTTCAAGTTTCGTTTTTGGAGACCTTAAGATAGATGTGACTACAGTATAGTCCGTTTCTGTCTTGTTTAGGGACTTTGTCATTTTCTGTTCCAGCTGTGGTTCAAGAGGGCACAGTGAAAACAATGCGCATTTACGTCGATGAAATTATTTAGATTGAGTCAGTTTAAAACTTTCAAGATTATGAAATAATCAAATTCTGTAAGAGAAAATTATCAAAATAAATCCCGCCTAATTTGTCAAAGTACGCCACAAACCGGCGGCAGAACTTCACCAGACTATAGGACATTTGAGCCGCGACACAAGAAAACCAACAATGTGGTTGTGCGCCCAGCGCAGACTCAGATCAGCCTGGGCATCCGCCCAGTCTGATCAGAGTCTTCGCTGTCCGCATGAAGGTAGCTTAGGCCCTTAGCTACCCTTTAAGCGCCTAGGGAAGACTCTTATCAGACTGGGCGGATGCCCAGGTTGATCTGAGTCTGCGCTGGGCGCACATCCACTTTGTTGGTTTACTCACGTCGCGGCTCATTCCGTTCTTTGCTCATTTTCTCTGCAGGAGCTTCAGGGAATTGCCTCTTTGGTAAGATCAAGAGATTTAATATTCTAGTCGTCCCTCAGGTGAATAAGTGTGCGTTTGATGTGTCAAAGGTTAACTATTCACATTCAGAAACACTTATTTCTTGATTTTCTCCTTAACCAAAATTTGTATAATAGAGATCTTCACAACCATTGAAACTACAACATTCATATTTGGTATGCACATGTACACTGATAGCGACGTGTTGTAGTGTGTTTTATCATGCATCTGCTGCAAAATTTGCCTGATAACAGGGGTATGATAACATGATGTGATATCATGTCACTGTAGAACTGCGCTTGCGCGAATGTTATCAGGTCATGCCTTAAGAAGCGATCTCTGAAGACGATTGGCTACACATTGACGTTGGAAGTGATATCGGCGTTCGATTGGTTAATTGACGTCACCGACTTACGTCATAACGCATTCGCGACGTCAGCAAGTTCGAACAAAACTGCGTTTGCTTAACACTTGTTTGCCGCTCTTTACGCCGTAAAATCCTCTAATGATGCATGATAAATAGAAAACCACGTAAGTGTCTTTTGATATCAAGTTTATCAGGCTCGACCAGAAACACGTCGGACTGGCTCAGCAAGCCTCGCCATTCCTACGCTGTTTCTGGTCTCGCCTGATAAACTTGAAATCAAAAGACACTAACATGGTATTCTCTATCTTGCGACCAGTCTTCCCCGATTTATCTATCTTTGTATTTGTTCGGCTATATTCTTTCATTCGAATTTTTTCGTATAAGATTTTTTCAGGAAGTTTAAGAAACAAAGTTGATATTTGTTATATATGGTTGGTAATGAGTTATTGTATCGTGGTGCCTTTCACTGCATAGTTTATCCAATATTTCTTCATTTTCTTGCTACTGTCCGGCGCATCAAACAAATGAATTCAATTTTTCGTAAAAAGACTTTTCAGCAACAGCTTAAACTAGAATGGATATTTTTGATTTCAAAGGTTTGCAAGGATTTGATGTATCGGCGGATCGAGTGCCTTCTCCTGTTTATTTTTCTTCCTTCTTCTTTCAATCCATGCAAACATTTTCGTAACAGGCTTCAGAGAAAGAGTTCAAGGTAAACTATTGATATTTGGTAAACAGATTGATAATGACTCAATATACTGTGCGACTGGGAAAATGCCTTCCCCTGCACGGTCTTCACAGTGTTTGTCTCCGTACACCATGCTGTGAAATAATATTACCAGAAAGAAATTAAGCTAGGGTTTTTATATTGGGTCTTCAGGGCCCAGGTTCACAATCACACCTTAAAAGATAAGGCATACCTTAAAGTAAGGTTTTACCTTAAAGTGGTCTAAAGTGAATCTTGACAACACCTTAGCGCTAAGGTATTCCTTAACTTAAGGAAAAATCTAAAAGTTTTTAAGGTTGGTCCGCATCAACTTAACTTTTTAAGGAACTCTTTAACTCTTTATATATGTGTGTAAACAATGGCGATCGACTCTTTTAGCCGTAAAAACAAATGATAATTAATCCATTAAAACCCTTTATTGTCTAGAAAAATATATTAAAAATCTACCATTGCAATATTTTATTTTTATTTTTATAGCGTAGGCTATATTTCATTTTGAACTAGAACAAGTGAGCAGGGGTTTACGTATTCCCCCGGCCATGGCCATTGCCTAATGACACCAAACTTGAAACACACAGGTTTAACACATATATAATACAAATTTTTAAGTATGTGCTACAGCATCCAGAGGATGTCAGCTTATCTTCTGCAACCTACCAATAAATATAATAGTTAACATATCAAACGGTTCAATTGTAGGATGTTGGAAATAAAAGAAACATTAAAAACTTATAGCAGACGTTTGATGCAAATGTTTAAGTTGTTACCTTGACCTTATGCCAGCAGCATCCAAATGATGAGACCTGATACAACCAGAAGTAAACCAAAACACATATCATAAGGTTTCACTCAAGAATATGGGATAAATAATCTTAAACATGGAAAAACTGAAGTCTGTGATTTTGAGCTCTACGAAGATAGTATAGAATAAATTTTCAGACCAATATCTTATAATAAAACCAAACAAATGGTTGCGATGATATGAGATCTCAGAAACTTTAACAGGAAAACGTCAAAGCCCGTGACCTTCAACTTTTATAGAAATATTCCTTGAGTAGTCCCCAACCAGCCATATTAAATTTATGCAAATTGCACTATTTGGCTGATTGCTATTGCAACCAAATGGTTAAAAATAGAAAAAATATTAAAATATCATTTTTGCAGAAACTATATGGCCGAAAAGCTCAAACTTTACAGAACAGAGCTTTGTACAAGCCCCTATTGAATTACTGTTTTTGTGGCAATTGCTTCAGCAGTTAGGTTGGTATGGCGACTTATAGTTTCCATTGGAATATAATGGGAAAATGGGAAAAATGGAAAGCTGCAATTTTTGCTATCTTCCTGCAGTTATTTTTTTTTATCTACAGAAATGTTGCTTGAGTAATCCCCTATGACTCGTATTAATTTTGTCCAAATCGCGGAATTTCATTTGTTGCCATGGCAATATTAAGGGAATATTTTCGAAAAAATATTCAAAAATCTTTTCCTCAAAAACCATATTGGGGGATAAAGCTGATCTTGCATACATGTTCATGACATTAGCCACTACGTAAATATTGTTTTTATTATTGTTGCCCACATGGTTTCATTGCTATGGCATTTTAAAGTTTCCATAGACTTGTTTTGGGAAAAGTGCAAATTGGCTTTCATTTCTGTGTTAGTGCAATATTTAGGCAAAAAGTTTTACAAACATGTTTTTTTTTATTGTAACTTCATCAAACTTGCTAATATTAACTAGGAAAAGCATAACAACTCAGTCAAATTTGAAATTAGGCCAAATTGTACAATTTACTTTAGTGTTTCTTACTCTTGAGTGCTAAGGATGAATGGACTCAGGTGAGCTATAGGACCAATGGTCTTCTGGTTTTTATTTATTTCCTTTGTCTAGCGAGAGTTTTCAACAACGTCTCCACAATGTGATAGAGAGAGAGAGAGAGAGAGAGAGAGAGAGAGAGAGAAAGAGGGCAACGTTCAAGCCCTGCTCGCTATCATTGATCTGTTGATCTTTATTTGCCGTCATGTCAGGTTTTTTTTAGAAAAAAAAAATCATTTTTCAGCGTTTTAATACCAAATATTCAAAGAGCGGGTTAAAGCCTTAGTTTTGACAATCCGCGGGAACATAAATTGCCGCTTACATCAAGCACAAAATACGTAATCTCTCGCTCATTCCGTCAGAGTTTCCGTATGACTCCGTATAATTTTCCGAAGACGCCTCCTTAGTAAAGGTGATAAACGTTTAAGGTGTTGTACAGACGCACTTTTAAAGACACTCCTTAGTAAAGGTATGACTTGGACCTTAAATAGTTAAGTTCTACCTTAAATTAAGGAATGATTGTGAACCTGGGCCCAGGTTTGCAACTTGTTGTGTTGTGGATTAATGTCCATTCTTCTGCCTTTTCTTCAGTGCATCTATTCAATGTTTTCTTTCTATGCCTCTTGTTCGGAACAGATCTCACAGTAACTGTAAAAGATAGAATGAGCAAATGTGTGATTTACTTATATGTTGCCAGTGCCATATCGTATAGTGGTATTCATAATTAGAGTTCTCCTGCTTAATTTTCTCATCCGCGTGGAGCTACTTTAGATGCTTACTTACCCTTTAAGCGCACAGCTAAGACTCTGATCAGACTGGGCGGCTGTCACGGCTGATCTGTTTCTGCACTGGGCGTATATGCCACTTTGTTGGCTTTGTCGGGTCGCGGCTCAAATACTGGCACAGATCTCACAAAGGTGCATAACCAAATAGTGACAACTGAGATCAGGCCCGGAGGTTATAAAACTTTTTTCGTGCTCAACTCAGCTGAGCATGAAATTTTCTCTGCTGATAAATATGAAAATGCCAACTAATGTTGGCATTTTCATATTCATAAGCAGAGAAAATTTCATACTCAGCCAAACTGAGCAAGAAAACAACCATACTTATCAGTAATTTGCTATTTTTTAGCAGGTAAAATTTCATGCTCAACTCAGCTGAGCATGAAAAAAGTTTTGTAACCTCGGGCCCTGGATGTTTCTAAAAGAGCTGTCCCATTAGGATTTGCAGTGCTTACCATTTCGGCAGCAGTGTGATTTACAAGGCCTGAACATGAACATCACCTTGCTCAAATTTTAGGATCGTTGCGATATTTTTACCAGCTAAGCAATTTCAATATATCAACGTTGATTCAGTGTTGTTTAAACGGTTGTGTGCCGATGACGTTGAATATAGGGATCAAACATGGTTTTTCATGCATTAACGTTTGCCAGGTCCCGAGGGAGATGTTGGAAACCGAGGCCGAAGGCCGAGGTTTTCAACATCTCCCGACGGACCTGGCAAATATATAATGCATTGGAAACAAATGTTTGATCGCTGTTATTGCATAAATTCAAATTTGAGAAAAAACTTGGCACTATATTTTGTCACCGTTTGACAGCCAACGCGCTGGTACATCTTTTTACTAATATTCGTCTTCCGGGCCCAAGAGCATTCAGCTATTCAAAATGGCAGCCATCATCCTATTCAACCTCAATATTTCGGAAAGTTGTCCAATCAACAAAAAGCAGATACCTTGAGCAATAATTTCCATGCAGAGCAAGCCTGATCCATTCAGATATCATCCTGCAGTTCTTGATTGCTGAAAGCTTGAGATGCATGTTTTCTTTAACACTTATTTACTCTCCATTTGGCATCGTAAGAATGTAAACAACATCGCTTCAAACTTGAGTCACGACGATGACATCAGATTACAAAGGCAAGATGACGTCATATAGGCATACTTAGGTAGCGCACCACCAATTTTTGTAATTCGACTGAAACCGGAGAGACAAAGTTGCATGGCGGATTTTTTTAGTGGCCCGGCACAAGCATAATGAAAGTTCTGCCATCGTGCATCAACAGCGCGTGCCAAACCCTTGTTGAAACACGGTTTTTCGCCGGTTGATGCACGGCTGTTAATACCTCTCGGCACTGCTTTTTATGCAATAACGTTGAACCAACTTTGATTCGGTGTTGTTTCAACGTTTTATGTCTACTAGGGTTCAGTGTATGCTTTTCAAGATACTTTTAAAAATGTCAGTTTTACATATTGTATTTCTGAATGTCATTCATGTTTATGTTAGATAAATACTTTTTAAACTTATTTGTTTTTGATGAATTCGGAGTTCACCCTGTCTCAGAGCTTCTCCAGTACTGTTTCCCGTGGGCTTCCAAAACCCATTACAGTCGAGTTCGGTAACATTGCGTGGCCGCTAACACTGCACATTAAGAACACGAACGAGAAAGTGATAATAATAATAATTTTTTAAGATAAACCCCTTTACAACGGGGGGCAACCTCAGTCGGGATAACCGAGTTGTATCTAGGTTTTATACATATATACAAGTTAAGACTATGAGCAGGATACTCAGGCTGAAATTATAAACATATTACTAAGGCAAATTCATATATAAAATAACCTACAGTGATGCTTCAAGAAGGGCTATCAAATACAAGTCGTAGTTGCAATACGCACATATTACAGTGGAGCTGATTCCTGAAACAGCACAACAAGCACGGAAAGCAAACTGGCATGCTGATGGATAGTGTCTGTGGACCCGCACCGGGAGTACGCAAACAGAACACAGCAAAAGAAAAATATGCCGTGTGGCCCTGCTTGTAAAGCTGTGTCAGTTGAAACTCATATTTTATATATATACCATCAGTTTTTGATTGATTGGATGCTTAACGTCCACGGTAAACAGCTATGGTCATGTTGGGACGGTCAGTTAACCTAACCCCACTATTCCTGGGCAGGCTTAGACCTCCTAAGCGGTTAACCAGTAACTAAGTGCACATATTTTCGCCAGTAACTGACAACTGTCCTTCTTGAATCAGCGGAAGGAGAAACGAAAGTATTTGGCCAGACCGGGTTTCGAACCCAGGACCTCTGACTGATGAGTCAGGTGCCCTACCGATAGCGCTACGCGACCCGGCTTATCTCATCAGTTAATTTTTACATTGTCGCTCTTGCCTGATTTCCCAGAATAATTATGTCTCCCCCCCCCCCCCAAATGCGTCGGAGACATATTGTTTTTGCCCTGGTCGTCTTACCGTCTGTCCGTCCGTCCGTCTGTCTGTCTGTTCGCCCAGCTGTCACAAATCGTGGCCGCTCAATAACTCTGTAACCCATCGAGATAATTTCACGAAACTTGGTACATATATTAAGTATCATCAGACGACGTGCAAGAAGCAAGACCCGTAACTCCACCTTCATTTTTTTCGGAATTATGCCCCTTTGAAACTTTTAGCATGGAAATCGTGTCCGCTCAATAACTCTGTAACCGACTGAGATAATTTCACGAAACTTGGTACAAATATAAAACATCATCAGACGACCTGCAGAAAGTAAAACCCGTAAATCTACCTATATTTTTAACGTAATTATGCTCCTTTGAAAATTTTAGTATAGAAATCGTGTCCGCTCAATAACTCTGTAACCGATTGAGATAATTTCACAAAACTTAGTACAACTTAAAAGCATCATCAGACGACGTGCTAAGAGCAAGACCTATATTTTTATAGAATAATGCCCCTTTGTAAATTTAAGAATGGAAATCATGTCCGCTCCATAACTCTAAAACTATATGAGATATTTTCATGAAACTTAGTATAAATATAGAGAATCATTAGAGGATGTGCAGAAAGCAAGACCCGTAGCTCCACCTACATTTTTTTATGAAATTATGCCCCTCTGAAACTTTTAGTATGGAAATTGTGTCCGCTCAATAACTCTGTAACCGATTGAGATAATTTCACGAAACTCGGTACAAATATAAAGCATCATCAGACGACATGCAGAGAGCAAGACCCATAACTCCACTGACATTTTATGGAATTGTGCCCCTTTGTAAATTTAAGTATGGAAATCGTGTCCGCTCCATAACTCTAAAACTATATGAGATATGTTCATGAAACTTAGTATAAATATAGAGAATCATTAGAGGATGTGCAGAAAGCAAGACCCGTAGCTCCACCTACATTTGTTTTATGAAATTATGCCCCTCTGAAACTTTTAGTATGGAAATTGTGTCCGCTCAATAACTCTGTAACCGATTGAGATAATTTCACGAAACTCGGTACAAATATAAAGCATCATCAGACGACATGCAGAGAGCAAGACCCATAACTCCACTGACATTTTATGGAATTGTGCCCCTTTGTAAATTTAAGTATGGAAATCGTGTCCGCTCCATAACTCTAAAACTATATGAGATATTTTCATGAAACTTAGTACAAATATAGAGCATCATCAGAGGATGTGCAGAAAGCAAGAACCATATTCACTTACATTTTTTACGGAATTATGTCCCTTTGTAAATTTTAGTATGGAAATTGTGCCCGCTACATAACTCTGAAACTATATGAGATATTTTCGCAAAACTTGATACAAATATAGAGTATCTTGACTTGATGGGCGGAGAAAATTCTGCTTACATTTACCAAGAATTACGTCTTTTTGAAAATTTTAGTATGGAAATCATGTTTGCTTCGTAACTCTGAAAGTATATGAGTTATTTTTGTGAAACTTGGTACAAATATAAAACATCAGACAATGTGCAGTGAACAAGAACTGTACTTCCATCTACACGTTTTATGGAATTATGCCCCTTTGTAAATTTTATGGAAACCATGTTTGTTCTGTAACTTTAAAACTGTAAAAGATATTTTCAGCAAACTTTATACAAATATTAAGCATCATCAGACGATGTGCAGAGAACAAGATCCATATGCTCTACATCTTAAAACCTTAAGAGATATTTTCATGACACTTTACACAGATGTGAAGGAAACAAGACAGATATTCTGGATTTTTTTGAGTTACCCCTTTTGAACATTGAAAATAGTACAATTTGCTTTAATTTATGATTTTTTCATGATATTTTTGTTCAATTATAAAGCATCATCAAATGATGTGCAGAAAAACAAGATCGGTAGCTCCGCCTATATTTTAATGAAAGTATGCCCCTTTGTAATTTTTCAGTATAGAAATGGTGTTCCCTCAATAACTTTAAAACAATTGAAGATATTTTTACAAAACTTGGTTCAAATATAAGCCATTATCAGAAGATTTGCAGAGAAAACAACCCTACATCCACTTACATTTTTCACAGACTTATGCACCTGTTAATTTTAAGTTGGCGACTGTATCCACCCTTGTAACTTTTCGGCATAGAGATCCTGTTCTCTCTATAACATTAAAACCACGAAAGTTGGTACAAATATAAGAGCATGGTTAGTTGATGTTCAGAGAATAAGAACCACAACTCCATCTACATTCCTGATGAGAGGGGGCGGGGGGGGGAGGGGAGGTGGCGGGAGGGGGGAGACATCTGTTTTTGTTTAAAAAAAACCCCATCTGGTTGGAGCATATTTTTACCAAATTTGTCATTAACGTCGTAAGTCTCTATGTTAATGTATTGTCCTGTGTCTCCTATTAACAGCTGGAGTTTTTCCGTCATCGGTAGAGTTATAAACAAGTCATAGAGGATCTATACCACTTTTCCTTTTATTTTGATTAAAGTTTCTTGCAAATCCGACAAAAAGTTCCTTTCATTTGGGAAATTTACTTACATGTACTATGGACGTGTGGAATTAAAGGCAAAATATGGCGCCTCTTTAACTCAATCTGTAATTGAAGAACATGCCATTTCCAATGCAATTTTCGCAAATTTTTTTGCAAACTGGAAAGTTTAACCTCGAAGAGGCTTTCCATCTATCGATTTGAAAAAGATATAGAAGTTGCATTCTGAAATTTTAAACAAGTGCTTGTATTTCACAGACAAAATATTTAGGTCAGCATAGTTTCGGGTCAATGCAACCCAAAGGGTGGTCGCCAGAAATCCTGGTCTAGAACTAGATACGAAAGTTACTTTACTTTTGTATACGAGGTATGTTCGGAAAGTTCCCGGACTGCACTCATAACATTGTTATCTTTAAAAAATAGAGCTTTGAAACTTCAGTCGCGTTAAGAAATATATATATATTCATTTTCACTACAAGCGGACTTTTGCCTACCTCGATGCATTCTAAAATTATCGTATCCATAGCCACACGATATACGCTCTTGCGGAGCAACCCTCATTTAGTTCTATAGTGTTCATATTATACGCCATGTGTTTCGTCAAAAACGCGGAAAACGTCATCTTTATGTTCTTCTATCAAGACAATGCCCCAGCGCACACGGCCAAGCATACGGCGTTTGAGTTAGATGTTCTCGGGATCGGCAGGTTGGAGCACGCCCCATACAGCCCAGACTTCGCACCACTTGATTTTGCGCTTTTCTCGGCCTTCAAAGCCCAGCTACGCGGAATCCGCTTCGACGATCTCCAGAGCCTTCGTCGCCACGTGCAGGCAACTATTTCATCCGTAGATAAACTATGGTTTCAATATGTTTACACATCACGGGTCAGGAGATATGAACGTTGCTTGCAAGCACATGGCCACTATTTCGAGAAGGAGTGAAAACTGACGTTGACGTCATTAAGTTTAACGTTGGGTTGCTCCGACATACCGTTTAGTTGGTACATGTTTTTAATTTATCATAACGTTTTTAATGTTATATGTTTGGCGACAAAATTTTGCAGTGATATGCAATAAGATATGCAGTAAATCCGTACTGAGTTTTGTTATAATACAATGAAATGCGTTCAGTCCGGGAACTTTCCGAACATACCTCGTATAATCTTGCTTTGCGTTTATTTTGTTGACATATATCTACATTTTAACACTGCTTGCACACAAACGACCCATCTAATGTCGTCATATATTTGGCGGGAAATTGTATCATTCAGCGAATTATTTTCAAAGAACTATTGAAACTCGGTTCTTTCTGTAGATCTCGATATTTTCAAAATGTTTAATCTATTAACAACCAAATGTTTGATATTCTGAGGACTGAAATTCTTATAGAACTAGGCTACCTAATGACTTTTCTTCTGAAATCGCACGTGACTTTCACCTGACAGATTATGGACATGTTCGTGAAGTTGGCTGCCAGTTGCCAGTTGCCATTTGCCTATTCAATCGGCAATTGGCAAATGGCAGCTAACTTCACATTCTAGATGCCAATTCGCCAATTCTAGCGAATTGGCTGCCAGTTGCCAGTTGCCATTTGCCTATTCAATCGGCAATTGCCAAATGTCAGCTAGCTTCACATTCTAGATGCCAGTTCGCCAATTCTCGAGAATTGGCAACAGACAACTGGTAGCTAGATGCCAATTAGACTCGATAGGGTTTTAGAGCATACCAGGTGGATAGGCAACTGGCAAACGGCTTCAAGATGTCGATTCGCAAAATCTAGTCAATTGGCAACTGGCAAGTGGCAGCCAGATGCCAATTCGCAAATTATTGTGAATTGGCAACTGGCAGCCACGTGCCAATTCGATTTGAGAGGATTTAAGACGATTAAGGTAACATAGGAAACCGGCAAACGGCGGCCAGATGACAATTCGCTAATTCTGAACTGGAAACTGGCAACTGGCAGACAGATGCCAATTCTATTCGAAAGGAATTAAGACGATTAAAGGTAAATAGGAAACCGGCAAACGACATCCAGATGACAATTCGAAACTTCTTGCGATATGGCAACTGGCAGCCAGATGCCAAATCGATATCCGAGGGTTTAAGACGATTAAAGGTACATACGAAACCGGCGAACGACATCCAGATGACAATTCGAACTTTCTTGCGATATGGCAACTGGCAATTGGCAGCCAGATACCAATTCGATTTCCGAGGGTTTACGACGATTAAAGTTACATAGGAAACCGACAAACGGCAGCCAGATGCCAAATCGCAAATTCTTATGTATTTGCAACTGGCAACTGGCAGCCCGATGCCAATTCGATTTGAGAGGGTTTAAGACGATTTAAACTTAATAGGAAACCGACAAACGACATCCAGATGCCAATTCGCAAATTATTGTCAACTGGCAACTGGCAGTCAGATGCCAATTCGATTTGAGACGGTTTCAGATGGAACCGGTAAACGGCACCCAGATGCCAATTCGAAAATGTTTATGAATTGTAAACTGGCAACTGGCAACCAGATGAGTGTTTAAGACGATAAACGCTAAATAGGAAACCGGCAAACGACATCCAGAAGCCAATTCGCTAATTCTTGTGAACTTGCAACTGACAACTGGCAGTCAGATGCCAATTCGATTTTAGACGCTTTCAGACGATTAAAGCACATAGGAAACCAGCAAACGATAGCCAGATGCCAATTTACCAATTCAAATGAACTGGTAGCTGGCAGCCAGATGCCAATTCGATTTGAGAGTATTTAAGACAATAAAAATCATGTTGGAAATCGGCAAACGGCAGCCAGATGCCAATTCGCTAATTCTTGTGAACTGGCAACTGGCAGCTAGATGCCAATTCGATTTGAGAGGTTTAAGACGATTAAAGCTAAATGGATATCCGGCAAACGGCAGCCAGATGCCAGTTCGCGAATTCTTGTAACTTCGCAACTGGCAACTGGCAGCCAGATGCCAATTCGATTAGAGAGGTTTTACGACGATTACAGCTACATAGGAAACCGGTAAACGGCAGCCAGATGCCAATTCGCAAATTATAATGAATTGTCAACTGGCAACTGGCAGACAGATGCCAATTCGATTTGAGAGGGTTTATGCCGATTAAAGCTATAAAGGAAACCGGTAAATGACATCCAGATGCCAATTCGCAGATTCTTGTGAACTGGCAATTGGCAACTGGCAATTGGACTTGAGAGTGTTTTAGGCGATTTAGACTAAATAGGAAACCGACAAACGACATCCAGATGCCTGTTCGCAAATTCTTGTGAACTGGCAACTGGCAGTCAGATGCCAATTCGATTTGAGAGTGTTTAAATCGATTAAATCAATTCGAGTTGAGAATGTTTAAGACGTTAAAACTAGGTAACCGGCAAATGATATTCAGATGTCTATTCGCAAATTTTTGTTAACCTGCAACTGGCAGCTGGCAGTCAGATATCAATTCGATTTGAGATGGTTTCAGACGATTAAAGCTACTAAGGAAACCGGCAAACGGCAGCCAGATGCCATTTCGATAATTCTACTGAGCTAGCAACTGGCAACAATTCTTTATGAATTGTCAACTGGCAAAAGGCAACCAGATGCCAATTCGATTTGAGAGGGTTTATGCCGATTAAAGCTATATAGGAATCCGGCAAACGACACCAAGATGCCAATTCGCAAATTCTTGTGAAATGGCAACTGGCAACTGGCAGTCAGATACCAATTCGATTTCAGAGGGGTTGAGATGATTAAAGCTACATAAGAAACCGGCAAACGGCAGCCAGATGCCATTTCGATAATTCTACTGAGCTAGCAACTGGCAACTGGCAGCGAGATGCCAATTCGATTTGATGGTGTTTGAGACGATTAAAGCTTCATAGCAAACCGGTAAACGGCAGCCTGATGTCAATTCGAAATTCTTTATGAATTGTCAACTGGCAACTGGCAACCAGATGCCAATTCGATTGGAGAGGGTTTATGCCGATTAAAGCTATATAAGAAACCGGCAAACGACACTAAGATGTCAATTCGCAAATTCTTGTGAAGTGGCAACTGGCAACTGGCAGTCAGATACCAATTAGATTTCAGGGGCTTTGAGATGATTAAGGCTCCATAGGAAACCGGCAAACGGCAGCCAGATGCCAGTCCCCATATTCTCCTGAACTGGCGACTGGCAGTCAGATGCCAATTAGAGTTGAGAGGGTTTCAGATGATTAAAACTACATAGAAAAGCGATAAACGGCAGCCAGATGCCAATTTGCTAATTCTCCTGAACTGGAAACTGGCAACAGGCAGTCATATGCCAATTCGATTCATGAGTGTTTAAGACAATTTAAGGCATGTAATACACGGCAATCGGCAGCCAGATGCCGATTCGATTAAAGAGGTAGCCAAATGCCAGTTCGCTAATTCTTCTGAACTGGCAACTGGCAGTCAGATGCCAATTCGATTTGAGAGGGTTTCAGATGATTAAAGCTACATAGGAAACCGAAAAAAGGCAGCCATATGCCAATTCAGTTATATTCCGGAACTGGCAACGGGCAGTCAGATGCCAATTCGATTTGAGAGGGTTTCAGATGATTAAAGCTACATAGGAAACCGATAAATGGCAGCCAGATGCCAATTTGCTAATATTCCTAAACTGGCAATTGGCAACTGGCATTCAGATGCCAATTCGATTCATGAGTGTTTAAGACAATTCAAGCCATGTGGGAATCCAGCAAACGGAAACCAGATGCAAATTCGCAAATTCTTTTGAACTGGCAACCGGCATCCAGATGCCAGTTCGATTTGAGAGGGTTTTAGACGATTAAAGCAACATAGGAAACCGGCAAACGGCTGCCATTCGATTCATGAGTAGTAGAATGCAAATTCGAAGTTTTTTTTCTGAACTGGCAACTGGCCACTTGCAGCCAGATGCCATTTCGATTTGAGAGTGTTAAAGACGATTAAAGCTATATTGGAAACCGGTAAACGGCAGCCACATGCCAATTCGAAATGTTTTATGAATTGTCAACTAGCAACTGGCAGCCAGATTCCAAATCGATTTGCGAGGGTTAATGCCGGTTAAAGCTAAGGATACCGACAAACGACATCCACATGCCAATTCGTTAATTCTTGTGAACTGGCAACTGGCCACTGCCAGTCATATGCCAATTCGATTTGATAGGGTATCAGACTATTAAAGCTACATAGGAAACCGGTAAACGGCAGTCAGATGCCAGTTCGCTAATTCTCCTGTACTGGCAACTGGCAACGAGATGACAATTCGATTTGAGAGTGTTTAAGACATTTAAAGTCATGTAGGGAACCGGCAAACGGCAGCCAGATGCCAATTCGCTAATTTTTACGAATTGGCAACTGGCAGCAAGAAGCAAAATCATTTTGAGAGGGTTTATTCCGATTAAAGCTAAATAGGAAACCGGGAAAACGGCATCAAGATGCCAATTCGCAAATTCTTGTGAACTAGCAACTGGCACTCAGATGCCAATTCGATTTGAGAGGGTTTCAGACGATTAAAGCTACATATGGAACCGGGAAACGGCAGCCAGATGCCAATCCGAAATTTTTTTATGAATTTTCAACTGGCAACTGGCAGACAGATGCCACTTTTATTTGAGAATGTCTAAGACGATAAAAGCTAAATAGGAAATCGGCAAACGACATCTAGATGCGAATGCGCAAATTCTTCTTGTGAACTGGCAATTGGTAACTGGAAGTGATATGCAAAATTCGATTTGAGAGTGTTTAAGACGATTATAACTGAATAGGAAACCGACAGACGACATCGAGATGCCAGTTTGCAAATTCTTGTGAACTGGCAACTGGCAACCGGCAGTCAGAAACCAATTCAATTTGAGACGGTTTCAGACGATCAAATGTACCTAGGAAACCGGCAAACGGCAGCCAGATGCAAATTCGAAATCTTTTATGAATTGTCAAGTGGCAGCTGGCAGCCAGATGCCAATTCGAATTGAGAGTGTCTTAGACGGTAAAAGCTAAATCGGAAACCAGCAAACGACTTCCAGATGCCAATTCGCAAGTTCTTGTGAACTGGAAATTGGCAACTGGCAGTCAGACGCCAATTCGAAATGAGAGTGTTTAAGACGATTCAAACTGGATAGGAAAACGACAAACGTCATCCAGATACATATTTGCAAATTCTTATGAACTGGCAATTGGCAGTCAGATGCCAATTCGATTTGAGACATGTTCCGACGATATCAGTTACATAGGAAACCGCTAAACGACATCCAGATGCCAATTCGCAGATTATTGTGAACTGGCAACTGGCAGTCAGATGCCAATTCGATTTGAGACGGTTTGAGGATTAAAGCTACATAGGAAACCGGCAAACGGAAGCCAGATGCAAATTTTCAAATTCTTTTGAGCTGGCAACTGGCACCCAGATGCCAAATCGATTTGAGACGGTTTCAGACGACGATTAAAGCTTCATAGGAAACCGGAAAACGGCAGCCAGATGCATATTCGAAATTTTCATGAATTGCCAACTGGCAATTGGCGGCCAGATGCCAATTCGAACTGAGAGTGTCTTAGGCGGTAAAAGCTAAATTGGAAACCAGGAAACGACACCCAGATGCCAATTCGGAAATTCTTGAGAACTGGCAATTGGCAATTGGCAGGCAGATGCCTATTCGTCTGGAAATAGTGTTTTAGACGATTTAAACTCAATATGCAACCGACAAACGATATACAGAGGCCTATTCGCAAATTCTTCTGAACTGGCAACTGGCAGTCAGATGCCAATTCGATTTGAGACGGTTTCAGACGATAGTGGCTAAATAGGAAACCGGCAAACGACATCCAGATGCAAATTCGCAGCAGATTATTGTGAACTGGCAACTGGCAACTGGCAGTCAGATGCCAATTTGATTTGAGACGGTTTCAGATGATTAAAGCTACATAGGAAACCGGCAAACGGTAGCCAGATGCAAATTTTCAAATTCTTTTGAACTGGCAACTGGCAACTGGCACCCAGATGCCAAATCGATTTCAGACGTTTTCAGAGAACGATTAAAGCTACATAGGAAACCGGTAAACGGCAGCCAGATGCATATTCGAAATTTTAATCAATTGTCAACTGGCAATTGGCGGCCAGATGCCAGTTTGAACTGAGAGTGTCTAAGGCGGTAAAAGCTAAATTGGAAACCAGGAAACGACATCCAGATGCCAATTCGGAAATTCTTGCGAACAAGCAATTGGCAGGCAGATTCCAATTCGTCTTGAGAGTGCTTTAGACGATTTAAACTTAAAAAGGAAACTGACAAAGGACATCCAGATGCCTATTCGCAAATTCTTCTGAACTGGCAACGGACAATCAGATGACAATTCGATTTGTGACGGTTTCAGACGATTAAAGCTACATAGGAAACCGGCAAACAACAGCCAGATGCCAATTCGCTAATTCTATTGAACTGGCAATTGGCAACTGGCAACCAGATGCCAATTCAATTTGAGTGTGTTTAAATCGATTAAAAGTACATACGAAACCGGTAAACGGTAGCCAGATGCCAAATCAAACAATTTTATGAATTGTCAACTCGCAACTGGCAGGTAGGTGGCAATTCGAACTGAGAATGATTGAGACGATAAAACCTAAATAGGTAACCGGCAAATGATATCCAGATGACAATTCGCAAATTCTTGTGAACTGGCCCCTAGCAACTGGTAGTCAGATGCCAATTCGATTTGAGACGGTTTCAGACGATTTAAGCTACATAGGAAACCGGCAAACGGCAGCCAGATGCCAATTCACTAATTCTACTGAACTGGCAACTGGCAATTGGCAGCCAGATGGCAATAAGATTTAAGAGTTTTAAAGACAATTAAAACCATGTAGGAAATCGGCAATCGCTAGCCAATTGCCAATTCGCTAATTCTCTTGAACTGGCAACTGTCAGCCAGATGCCAATTCGATTTCAGAAGGTTTAAGATGATTAAAGCTAAATAGGTATCCGGCAAAAGGCAGCCAGATGCCAATTCGTTATTCTTGAAAATTGGCAACTGGCAAGTGGCAGTCAGATGCCAATTCGATTTCAGACGCTTTCAGACGATTAAAGCTACATAGGAAACCGGTAATTTCCAAATTCTTGTGAACTGGCAAATGGCAACTGACAGTAAGATGCCAATTCGATTTGAGAGAGTTTCAGAAGATTAAAGCTGCATATGGAACCGGTAAACGGCAGCCAGATGCCGATTCGAAAATTTTTACGAAATGTCAACTGGAAACTGGCAGCCAGATGTCAATTCCAGCTGAGAGTTTGTTAGACGATAAAAGCCTAATAGGAAACCGGCAAATGATATCCAGATGCCTATTCTCCATTTCTTGTGAACTGGCAACTGGCAACTCACAGGCAGATGTCAATTCGATTTGAGAGGGTTTCAGACGATTAAAGCTACATAGGAAACCGGCAAACGGCAGCCAGATGCCAATTCGCTAATTCAACTGAACTGGCAACTGGCAGCGAGATACCAATTGGATTTGAGTAAAGCTTAAAAGGAAATCGGAAAAGGGCAGCCAGATACCAATTCGAAAATTTTCATGAATTGTCAACTGGCAACTAGAAGTCAGATGCCAATTTGATTTAAGAGGGTTAAAGCTTAATAGGAAATCGGCAAACGACAACCAGGTGCCTATTCGCAAATTCTTGTGAACTGGCAACTGGCAGTCAGATGCCAATTCGATTTGAGAGGGTTGTCTGATTATAGCAACATAGGAAACTGGCAAACAGCTGCCAGATGCCAATTCGCTAATACTACTTAACTGGCAACTGGACGCCAGATGCCAGTTCGATTTCCTCGGGTCTAAGACTATTAAAGGTACATAGGAAACCGGCAAACGGCAGCCAGATTCAAATTCGCTAATTCTCCTGAACTGGCAATTGGCAGTCAGATGCCAATTCGATTCATGAGCCAATTCAATTTGAGAGTGTTTTAGACGATTTAAACTAAATAGGAAACCGGCAAACGGCAACCAGATGCAAAATAGATTTTTTTATAAATTGGCAACTGGCAACTGGCAGCCAGATGCCAATTCGATTGGAGAGTGTTTAAGACGATTTTAGTTACATAGGAAACAGGAAAACCGCAGCCAGATGCCTATTGGAAATTTTAATGAATTGGCAACTGGCTACTGGCAGCCAGATACCAATTCGATTTGAGATGGTTAAGGACGATTAAAGCCAGATGTCTGTAGATGCCAATTCGCTAATTCTCTTGAATTGGCACCTGGCAGCCAGATGTCAATTCGATTTCAGAAGGTTTAAGAAGATTAAAGCTAAATAGGTATCCGGCAAAAGGCAGCAAGAATGCCAGTTCGCTAATTCTTGTGAATTGGCAACTGGCAAGTGGCAGTAAGATGCCAATTCGATTTGAGACGCTTTCAGACGATTACAGCTACATAGGAAACCGGTAATTTGCAAATTCATGTGAACTGGCAACTGGCAGTTAGATGCCAATTCGATTTGAGAGAACTTCAGACGATTAAAGCTGCATATGGAACCTGTAACCGGCAGCCAAATGCCAATTCGAATTTTTTTATGAATTGTCAACTGGCAACTGGCAGCCAGATGTCAATTATAGCTGAGAGTTTGTTAGACGATCAAAGCTAAATAGGTAACCGGCAATGGATGTCCAGATGCCAATTTGCAAATTCTTGTGAACTGGCAACTCGCAGGCAGATGCCTATTCGATTTGGGAGGGTTTCAGACGATTAAAGCTACATAGGAAACCGGCAAACGGCAGCCAGATGCCAATACGCTGATTATACTGGCAACTGGCAGCGAGATACCAATTCGATCTGAGAGTGTTTAAGACGAGGAAAGCTAAATAGGTAACCGGTAAACAGCAGCCAGATGCGAATTAGAAATTTTTTATGAATTGTCAACTGGCAACTGACAGCCAGATGCCAATTCGATTTAAGAGGGTTAATGCCGATTAAAGCTTAATAGAAAATCGGCAAACGACAACCAGATGCCAATTCGCAAATTCTTGTCAACTGGCAACCGGTAACTGGCAGGCAGATGCCAATTCGATTTGAGACGGTTTCAGATGATTAAAGCAACATAGGAAACCGGAATTGGCAGCCAGATGCCAATTCGTTAATATTACTGAACTGGCAACTGGCAGCCAGATGCCAGTTCGATTTCCTCGGGTCTAAGGCCTTTCACGTCGCATTAAAACATGTTTTAAGCACTAATCAATGACTAGTGTTGCATTACGGTAAAGGTAAAATATTCGATAACTAAAAGTTAGTAGGCGTTTTAAGGCGACGTGAAATCGGGCCTAAGACGATTAAAGGTACATAGAAACCCGGCAAACGGCAGCCGAATGCCAATTCGCTAATCCTTCCGAACTGGCAACTGGCAGTCAGATACCAATTCCATTCATAAGCGTTTATACAATTAAAGGCATGAAGAAAACCGGCTATCAGTAGCCAGATGCCAATTCGCAACTGACAACTTGCAGCAAGATGCCAATTCGAAATGAGAGGGTTTAGGACAGATGCCAAATCGAACTTTTTTTATGAATTGGCAACTGGAAACTCGCAGCCAGATGTCAATTCGATTGGAGAGTGTTAAAGAAGATTTAAGTTACATAGGAAACAGGAAAACGGCAGCCAGATGCCAATTGGAAATGTTTTATGAATTAGCAACTGGCAGCCAGATACCAATTCGATTTTAGATGGTTAAGGACGATTAAAGCTACAAAGTGAACTGGCAAAGGGCAGCCAGATGCAAATTCGAAAATTTTCATAAATTGTAAACTGGCAGCCAGAAGCCAATTCGATTTGAGAGTGTTTAAGACGATTAAATCTGAATTGGAAACTGGCAAACGACATCCAGATGCCAATTCGAAAATTCTTGTAAACTGGCAACTGGTAGTCAGATGCCAATTCGAGTTGAGAGGGTCTCAGACAGAAAACCGACAAAGGACATCAAGATGGCTATTCGCTAATTCTCCTAAACTGGCAACTTGCAACTGGCAGTCAGATGCCAATTCGATTCATGAGTGTTTAAGACAATTAAAGCCATGTAGGAAACCGGCAAACGGCAGCCAGATGCCAATTCGCTAATTCTTGCGAATTGGCAACTTGCAACTGGCAGCCAGATGCCAATTCGATTTGAGAGGGTTTGTGCCGATCAAAGCCTAAGAGGAAACCGGCAAACGACATCCAGATGCGAATTCGCAATTTTATTGTGACATGGCAACTGGCTGTTACATGCCAATTCGACTTGAGAAGGTTTTAGACGATTAAAACTACATATGGAACCGGTAAAGGGCAGCCAGAGGTCAATTCGAAAATTTTATATGAATTGTCAACTGGCAACTGGCAGCCAGATGACAAATTCGAAATGAGAGTGTCTTAGACGATAAAAGCTAGATAGGAAACCGGCTAACGACATACAGATGCCTATTCGCAAATTCTTGTGAACTGGCATTTGGCAACTGGCAGTCAGATGCCAATTCGAGTTGAGAAAGTTTAAGACGATTTAAACTAAATAGGAAACCGGCAAAGACATCCAGATGCCAATTCGCAAATTCTGTGAACTGGCAACTGGCAGCTGGCAGTCAGACGCCAATTCGATTTGAGACGATTTCAGACGTTTAAAGCTACATAGAAATCCGGCAAAGGCAGCCACATGCCAATTCACTTATTTTAATGAACTGGCAACTGGCAGCCAGATCCCAATTCGATTTGATAGTGTTTAAATCGATAAAATGTACGTAGGAAACTAGTTAACGGCAGCAAGATGCTAATTCGAAAAATTTAATGAGTTGTCAACTGGCAACTAGCAGCCAGATGCCAATTCGAGGTTAGAGTGCTTAAGACGAATTGGCAACTGGCAGCCAGATGCCAATTCGATGTGAGAGGGTTTATGCCGATTGCAGATAAAGAAGAAACGGGCAATCGACATCCAGATGCGAATTCGCGAATTCTTGTGAACTTTCAACTGGCAGTCAGATGCCAATTCGATTTGAGAGGATTTCAGACAATTAAAGCTACATACGGAACCGGTAAACGGCTGCCAGATGCCAATTCAAAACTTTTTATGAATTGTCAACTGGCAGCTGGCAGCAAGATGCCAAATCGAATTGAGCGTGTCAAAGACGATAAAAGCTGAAAAGGAAATCGGCAAACGACATCCAGATGCCGATTCGCAAATTCTTGTCAACTGGCAACTGGCAGCCAGATGCCAATTGGACTTGAGAGTGTTTAAGAAGATTTGAATAGGAACCGACAAACGACATCCGGATGCCAATTCGCAAATTCTTGTCAACTGGCAACTGGCAACTGGCAGCCAGATGCCAATTCGATTTGAGACGGTTTCAGACGATTAAAGCTACATAAAAAACGGCAAACGGAAGCCAGATGCCAATTAACTAATTCTACTGAACTGGCAATTGGCAGCCAGATGCAATTTCGATTTGACAGTGTAAAAGTCAATAAAAACCTTGTAGGAAATCGGCAAACGGCAGCCAGATGCCAATTCGCTAATTCTCTTGAACTGGCAACTGGCAGCCAGATGCCAATTCGATTTCAGAAGGTTTAAGACGACTAAAGCTATATAGATATTCGGCAAAAGGTAGCCAAATGCCAGTTCGCTAATATTTGTGAATTGGCAACTGGCAAGTGGCAGTCAGATACCAATTCGAGTTGAGACGCTTTCAGACGCTTAAAGCTACATAGGAAACCGGTAAACGGCAGCCAGATACCAATTCGATAATTCTTATGAATTGTCAACTGGCAACTGGCAACTGGCAGCCAGATGTCAATTCGCGCTGAGAGTTAATTAGACGATAAAAGCTAAATAGGTACTGCAAATGATATTCAGATGCCTATTCTGCAATTCTTGTGAACTGGCAACTGGCAACTCGCAGGCAGATGCCAATTCGATTTGAGAGGGTTTCAGACGATTAAAGCTACATAGGAAACCGACAAACGGCAGCCAGATGCCGATTTCTACTGAACTTGCAACTGGCAGCGAGATATCAATTCGATTTTAGAGTGTTTAAGACGAGTAAAGCTACATAGGAAAACGGTTAACGTAAGCCAGATACCAATTCGAAAAAAAATTATTGTCAACTGGCAACTAGTAGCCTGATGCCAATTCGATTTAAGAGGGTTTATACCGATTAAAGCTTAATCGGAAATCCGCAAACGACAACCAGATGACAATGCGCAAATTCTTGTTAACTGGCAACTGGCAACTGGCAGTCAGATGCCAATTCGATTTGTGAGGGTTTCAGATGATTAAAGCAACAAAGGAAACCGGCAAACGGCAGCCAGATGCCAATATCGCTAATACTACCAAACTGGCAACTGGCAGCCACATGCCAGAAGACGATTAAAGGTATATAGGAAACCGGCAAACGGCAGCCAGATGCCAATTCGCTAATTCTGCTGAACTGGCATCTGGCAGTCAGATGCCAATTCGATACATGAACGTTTAGAAGACAAATAAAGCCTTGTAGAAAGCCGGCTATCGGTAGCCAGATGCCAATTCGCAAATTCTTGCGAATTGTCAACTGGCAACTTGCAGCCAGATGCCAATTAGATTGGAGAGGGTTTAAGACGATTAAAGCAATATAGGAAACCGGCAAACGGCAACCAGATGCCAAATCGATTTTTTTTTATAAATTGGCAACTGGCAACTGGCAGCCAGATACCAATTCGTTTTTAGAGGGTAAAGGACGATTCAAGCTACAAAGTGAACTGGCAAACGGCAGCCAGATGCAAATTCGAAAATATTCATAAATTGTAAACTGGCAACTGGCAGCCATATGCCAATTCGATTTGTTACCATGATAAACGTCAATGTACTTATGGCGCCGTCAAAATTGGCATTCACAAAGCAATTAAGACTGAGCAAAAGCCACCATTAACGAATTGTTCCAAAATCTTGAGCCAAACTGCAATGGCAAGGCCTCTAACTTTCAAGCAATTTGTTCATGTAAACTGGCGCTTTTCCCGCAGATTTAACCACACCAGGTTTGACAGTTACGTCATTCTGACGTCAGCTTTTAAAACCATCAAAGATTCTTTTGACATCAGCAATATTGAACGTAAAGTTTCTCTTCTCTGAGTGAGCATAAGGGTCATTGCATATCCACAGATTTTGTCAATTGCCGACATAACGTAAACTTGACGCCTCAGTTCAAATCTTGACATGTTCTGGTCTTTGCATTAAAACGAATGGATAACCAGGGGTAATCGTTTTGCATGATAGTGTTCCCACAGTTGACAGTAATAAAGCGCAAAGAGATTCGAGTCAATCCGTCAATTAATAGTGTTTAAAATGGTGGTTGAATTTTTCGGCAAATTTATGTCAAACTAACGTACCCCATTGCCGGCGTCTTATGCGTTTATTTGCATTTCTTGTTCTAGGACCCAGTTAAAACCGTTCAATGGCATTTTGACAATTGTCTTTGTTTAATTGTTTGTCAGCCCGCGCAAATTGTAAGTTCATTTAAAGTGACGTCAAACTTAAGTCACCTTTTTCGTCCAAGTTTGATGTAATCGCAGTCTCCTAACTTAAACTAACTATATGCGATCAACATCCTGGGAATACTATCCCTAAAGAAAATTCACAACCCTTTGGAAAAATTGCTAATCTTATTTCTCTAAGAAAATATATATCTATGAGCTACACCCCCAATTCTTTCATAAAACTGAAAATAAACTGTACAATAGTTACTTCTCACTAAATTAGTATTTTCAGGATTGTAGTTATACCCCCGGCATACGAAGTATGACGAGGGGCATATAGCTTTTGTCCGTTCGTCCGTCCGTCCTTCTGTCCGTCCGCGAGTTAACATTTGCGTTAAAGTTTTGCGTTAAAGTTTTTGAGATCTTATATTATTCAAACCCTTTGATAGGTTAGGTTTATATTTGGCATAATGATAGATAATGGTCCAAAGTTTTATTTTACACCAGCCCTACCCATGCCTGTAACCTACAGGTCAATGTCACGGACTTTGACTGTTGATGTTAAAGTTTTGCGTTAAAGTTTTTGAGATCTCTATATAATTCAAACTCTTTGTTGGGTTGGGTTTATGTTTTGCATAATGGTAGATGTTGGTCCTAAGTTTTATGTTTTATTCTGTACCGTCCCCACTCAAGCCGATGACCTAGAGGTAAAGGTCACGGACTTGGACTTTTCATGTTAAAGTTTTGTATTAAATTTTCGAAGATTCTTTATCATCGAAACCCTTCGTTTAGTTTCCTTTTTACGTCCAAAGTTTTATTTTTTACCATCTAAACATTTCTATGCCTATGACCTGGAGGTCAAGGTCACAGACTTAGACATTTACTGATACATTTTGTTTTAAAGGGTTTATTGATCTCGTATTATCCAAATTCTTTTTTGGCTTTGGTTTACTCACATATTTGGTATGATGATTAGTGTTTCTCTGAAAATTTATTCTATGCCATCCTCGTACATGCCTGGACTTAAGGTCAGGGTCACAGACGTGTGCTTTTCCATGTAAAAGTTTTATGTTAAATTCATATTCTTTGCTTATTTTCCCATCTTCTTCAGTAGGACCTTTTGATATGGGACCATTTGCATTTACCACTTGGTTTCAACAGTTAACATCATCTGAATGCCGCTGTTGACCTAAGGTCGAGGTCACATACTGATACACTTGTGTCAGTGTACTGCTTTATAATGTTTCATATATTTCAGAAATTTTTCGTTGGAACCTGTTAATATATTACTAGGTTTACTACTAGCTTGCAGCAGATTAGTTGACATTCTCTTATGCTGCTGCTGACCAAATAACCAGGTCACAGACTTTAAAACTTGTAAGTTACATGCGTTAAATTTTTGTGTTTAAAGTTTATTTTCATCAGGCGGTGGCACTGGCCAGGGGTATACGTGAGCCCCTGCTCACTTGCTCTAGTTTTGCTAGATGGTGTTGTGGGGATGAACTTATGAAAGAGTAATCATTAAAGTTTTCGAGTCAATAACAATATTATTTGAACAAGTGTTATAGAAACCAAATGTTACAATTTTTATACATGGCCATTTCATTTGAAATTTATGAAACGAGCCTACGGCTAAAATTGGGTTCTTTCAAGAAGAAAACGCATCGTCGACATGGGCATCGTCAATGACGTAAAGTCTACGCGCCAAAGTTTTACTACACGTGTGGTCATACGATTTTTATGACACGACGTTATCCACTGAATAACAGAGACGTCATATGATAAACTCTTTTATCGTCTGAAACCGTCTCAAACAGAATTGGCATCTGACTGCCAGTTGCCAGTTCACAAGAGTTTGCGAATAGGCATCTGGATGTCGTTTGTCGGTTTCCTATGTAGTTTAAATCGTCTAAAACACTCTCAAATTGAATTGGCATTTGTCTGCCAGTTGCCAGTTTACAATTCATAAAAGAATCCGCTGCAGTTTACCGGTTTCCTGTTTAGCTTTAATCGTCTTAAAACCTCTCTAATCGAATTGGCATCTGGCTGCCAGTTGCCAGATGCCAATTCACAAGAATTGACGAAATGGCACCCGGTAGCCTTTTGCCGGACACCTATTTATCTTTAATCGGAAAAAAAACCTTTGAAATCGAATTTGCATCTGGCTGCCAGTTGCCAGTTCACAAGAATAAGCGAATGGGCATCTGGCTGCCGTTTGCCGATACCTGACATTGTTTTAGTTGTCTTTAGACGTCGCGCACGGTATTGGGGAACAAAACAATTGGGGCTACTTTTTGAGCCTTTTGAGAATGTTAACCGCAGGGTTCGACTGTCTTATACCTTTAATCCATTTAAACACTCTCAAATCGAATCGGCATCTGGCTGCCAGTTGCCAGTTCAGTAGAATTAGAGAATTGTCATCTGGCTGCCGTTTGCCAGTTTCCTATGTAGCTTTTATCGTCTAAAAGCGTCTCAAATCGAATTGGTATCTGACTGTCAGTTGCCAGTTGCCAGTTCGCAAGAATTTGCGAATTCGCATCTGGATATCGTTTTCTGGTTTCCTATTTAGCTTTAATCGGCATAAACCCTCTAATATCGAATTGGCATCTGGCTGACAGTTGCCAGTTGCCAATTCACAAAAATTAGCGAATTGGAATCTGGCTGCCGTTTGCCGATATCCTTTACGGTTTAAACACTCTCAAATCGAATTGGCATCTGACTGCCAGTTGCCAGTTCTGCAGAATTAGCGAACTGGCATCTGACTGCCATTTGCCGGTTAACTATGTAGCTTTAATTATCCGATACCCTATCAGATCGAATTGGCATCTGGCTGCTAGTTGCCAGTTGACAATTCATACAAAAATCGAATTGGCATCTGGCTGCCATTTATCGGTTTTCTATGTAGCTTTAATCGTCTTTAACACTCTCAAATCAATTTAGCATCTGGCTGCCAGTTGCCAATTCATAAAAAAAAATCGAATTGGCATCTGGCTGCCGTTTGCCGGTTTCCTATATTGCTTTAAACGTCTTTAACCCTCTCAAATCGAATTAGCATCTGGCTGGAAGTTGCCAGTTGCCAATTTGCAAGCATTAGCGAATTGGCATCTGGCTGCCGTTTGCCGGTTTTCTACATGCCTTAAATGTCTTACACACTCATGAATCGATTTGGAATCTGACTGCAAGTTGCAAGTTGCCAATTCGCAAGCATTAACGAATTGGCATCTGGCTGCCGTTTGCCGGTTTCCTACATAGCTTATATTGTCTTAAACACTCATGAATCGAATTGGCATCTGACTGCCAGTTGCCAGTTGCCAGTTGCCAGTTCAGGAGAATTAGTGAATTAGCATCTGGCTGCCGTTTACCGGTTTTCTATGTAGCTTTAATCATCTGAAACCCTCTCAACTGGAATTGGCATCTGAGTGCCAGTTGCCAGTTCACGAGAATTAGCGAACTGGCATCTGTATGCCGTTTGCCGGTTTGCCATGTAGCTTTAATCATCTCAAACCCTCTGAAATCGAATTGGTATCTGACTGCCAGTTGCCAGTTGCAAGTTCACTAGTATTTGCGAATTGGCATCTGGATGTCGTTTGCCGGTTCCTATATAGCTTAAATCGGCATAAACACTCTCAAATCGAATTGGCATCTGGCTGCCGTTTACCAGTTTCCTACGTAGCTTTAATCGACTGAAACCCCGTCAAATCGAATTGGCATTTACCTGCCAGTTGGCAGTTAACAATTTATAAAAACTTTCGAATTGGAATCTGGCTGCCAGTTGCCAGTTCACAATAATTGCGAATAGGCATCTTGATATCTTTTGCCGACTACCTATTTAACTTTTATCTGGATAAACACTCTCAGCTAGAATTGGCATTTAGCTGCCAGTTGACAATTTATAAAATAATTTCGAATTGGAATCTGGCTGCCGTTTACCGGTTTCCTATGTATCTTTAATATGTTAAAACACGTTCAAATCGAATTGGCATCTGTCTGCCGGTTGTCAGTTGCCAGTTCAGTAGAATTAGCGAATTGGCATCTGGCTGCCGTTTGCCGGTTTCCTATGTAGCTTTTGATCGTCTGAAACCGTCTCAAACCGAATTGGCATCTGACTGCCAGTTGTCAGTTCACAAGAGTTTGCGAATTGGCATCTGGATGTCGTTTGTCGGTTTACTATTAAGTTTAAATCGTCTAAAACACTCTCAAATTGAATTGGCATTTGTCTGCCAGTTGCCAGTTTACAATTCATAAAAGAATCCGCTGCAGTTTACCGGTTTCCTGTTTAGCTTTAATCGTCATAAAACCCCTCTAATCGAATTGGCATCTGGCTGCCAGTTGCCAGATGCCAATTCACAAGAATTGACGAAATGGCACCCGGTAGCCTTTTGCCTGACACCTATCTATCTTTAATTGGAATATCCCTTTTGAAATCGAATTTGCATCTGGCTGCCAGTTGCCAGTGCACAAGAATAAGCGAATGGGCATCTGGCTGCCGTTTGCCGATACCCGACATTGTTTTAGTTGTCGTAAGGCGTTTTGTATGTACCTTTATTCAAATTTAAATTTATTTTATTTTAAACACTCTCAAATCGAATTGGCATCTGACTGCCAGTTGCCAGTTCACAAGAATTTGCGAATAGGCATCTGGATGTCGTTTGACGGTTTCCTATTAAGTTTAAATCGTCTAAAACACTCTCAAATCGAATTGGCATCTGTCTGTCAGTTGCCAGTTGCCAGTTCAGGAGAATTAGCAAATTGGCATCTGGCTGGCATTTACCGGTTGCCTATGTAGCTGTAATCGTCTGAAAACCTCTCTAATCGAATTGGCATCTGGCTGCCGTTTGCCGTGTATTACATGCCTTAAATTTTCTTTAACACTCATGAATCGAATTGGCATCTGACTGCCTGTTGCCGGTTGCCAGTTCAGGAGAATTAGCGAATTAGCATCTAGCTGCAGTTTATCGCTTTCCTATGCTGTTTTAATAAATCTAAACCCTCTCAACTCTAATTGGCATCTGAGTGCCAGTTGCCATTTCAGGAGAATTAGCGGACTGGCAAATGGCTGCCGTTTGTCGGTCTCCTTTGTAGATTTAATCATCTCAAACCCTCAGAAATCGAATTGGTATCTGACTGCCAGTTGCCAGTTGCACATTCACAAGAATTTGTGAGTCGTTTGCCGGTTTCCTATATAGCTTAAATCGGCATAAACACTCTCAAATCGAATTGGCATCTGGCTGCCGTTTACCAGTTTCCTACGTAGCTTTAATCGACTGAAACCCCGTCAAATCGAATTGGCATTTACCTGCCAGTTGCCAGTTAACAATTTATAAAAACTTTGAATTGGCATCTGGCTGCCAGTTGCCAGTTCAAAATAATTGCGAATAGGCATCTTGATACCATTTGCCGGCTACCTATTTAGCTTTTACCGGGATAAACACTCTCAGCTAGAATTGGCATTTAGCTGCCAGTTGACAATTTATTAAATAATTTCGAATTGGAATCTGGCTGCCGTTTACCGGTTTCCTATGTATCTTTAATCTGTTAAAACACGTTCAAATCGGATTGGCATCTGTCTGCCAGTTGTCAGTTGCCAGTTCAGTAGAATTAGCGAATTGGCATCTGGATGCCGTTTGCCGGTTTCCTACGTAGCTTTAATCGTCTGAAACCGTCTCAAACCGAATTGGCATCTGACTGCCAGTTGCCAGTTCACAAGAGTTTGCGAATTGGCATCTGGATGTCGTTCGTCGGTTTCCTATTTAGTTGTAATCGTCTAAAACACTCTGAAATTGAATTGGCATGTGTCTGCCAGTTGCAAGTTTACAATTCATAAAAGAATCCGCTGCAGTTTACCGGTTTCCTGTTTAGCTTTAATTGTCTAAAACCTCTCTAATCGAATTGGCTCTGGCTGCCAGTTGCCAGATGCCAATTCACAAGAATTGACGAAATGGCACCCGATAGCCTTTTGCCGGACACCTATTTATCTTTAATCGGAATAAACCCTTTGAAATCGAATTTGCATCTGGCTGCCAGTTGCCAGTTCACAAAAATAAGCGAATGGGCATCTGGCTACCGTTTGCCGATACCCGACATTGTTTTAGTTGTCTTTAGACGTCGCGCACGGTATTGGGGAACAAAACAATTGGGGCTACTTTTCGCACCTTCTGAGAATGTTAACCGGGGGGTTCGACTGTCTTATACCTTTAATCCATTTAAACACTCTCAAATCGAATCGGCATCTGCCTGCCAGTTGCCAGTTCAGTAGAATTGGAGAATTGTCATCTGGCTGCCGTTTGCCAGTTTCCTATGTAGCTTTAATCGTCTAAAAGCGTCTCAAATCGAATTGGCATCTGACTGTCAGTTGCCAGTTGCCAGTTCGCAAGAATTTGCGAATTCGCATCTGGATATCGTTTTCCGGTTTCCTATTTAGCTTTAATCGGCATAAACCCTCTAAAATCGATTTGGCATCTGGCTGTCGTTTGCCGGTTTCCCATGTAGCTTTAATCATCTCAAACCCTCTGAAATCGAATTGGTTTCTGACTGCCAGTTGCCAGTTGCAAGTTCACAAGTATTCGCGAATTTGCATCTGGATACCGTTTGCCGGTTTCCTATATAGCTTAAATCGGCATAAACACTCTCAAATCGAATTGGCATCTGGCTGTCGTTTACCAGTTTCCTACGTAGCTTTAATCGACTGAAACCCCGTCAAATCGAATTGGCCTTTACCTGCCAGTTGCCAGTTAACAATTTATAAAAACTTTGAATTGGCATCTGGCTGCCAGTTGCCAGTTCACAATAATTGCGAATAGGCATCTTGATATCATTTGCCGGCTACCTATTTAGCTTTTATCGGGATAAACACTCTCAGGTAGAATTGGCATTTAGCTGCCAGTTGACAATTTATAAAATAATTTCGAATTGGAATCTGGCTGCCGTTTACCGGTTTCCTATGTATCTTTAATCTGTTAAAACACGTTCAAATCGAATTGGCATCTGTCTGCCAGTTGTCAGTTGCCAGTTCAGTAGAATTAGCGAATTGGCATCTGGCTGCCGTTTGCCGGTTTCCTATGTAGCTTTAATCGTCTGAAACCGTCTCAAACCGAATTGGCATCTGACTGCCAGTTGCCAGTTCACTAGAGTTTGCGAATTGGCATCTGGATGTCGTTTGTCGGTTTCATATTTAGTTTAAATCGTCTAAAACACTCTGAAATTGAATTGGCATTTGTCTGCCTGTTGCCAGTTTACAATTCATAAAAGAATCCGCTGCAATTTACCGGTTTCCAGTTTAGCTTTAATCGTCTTAAAACCTCTCTAATCGAATTGGCATCTGGCTGCCAGTTGCCAGATGCCAATTCACAAGAATTGACGAAATGGCACCCGGTAGCCTTTTGCCGGACACCTATTTATCTTTAATCGGAATAAACCCTTTGAAATCGAATTTGCATCTGGCTGCCAGTTGCCAGTTAACAAGGTGAGCGAATGGGCATTTGGCTGCCGTTTGCCGATACCCGACATTGTTTTAGTTGTCTTTAGACGTCGCGCACGGTATTGGGGAACAAAACAATTGGGGCTACTTTTTGCGCCTTTTGAGAATGTTAACCGCGGGGTTCGACTGTCTTATACCTTTAATCCATTTAAACACTCTCAAATCGAATCGGCATCTGGCTGCCAGTTGCCAGTTCAGTAGAATTGGAGAATTGTCATCTGGCTGCCGTTTGCCAGTTTCCTATGTAGCTTTAATCGTCTAAAAGCGTCTCAAATCGAAATGGCATCTGACTGTCAGTTGCCAGTTGCCAGTTCGCAAGAATTTGTGAATTCGCATCTGGATATCGTTTGCCGGTTTTCTATTTAGCTTTAATCGGCATAAACCCTCTAAAATTGAATTGGCATCTGACTGACAGTTGCCAGTTGCCAATTCACAAAAATTAGCGAATTGGCATCTGGCTGCCGTTTGTCGATATCCTTTATGGTTTAAACACTCTCAAATCGAATTGGCATCTGACTGCCATTTGCCGGTTTCCTATGTAGCTTTAATTATCCGATACCCTATCAGATCGAATTGGCATCTGGCTGCTAGTTGACAGTTGACAATTCATACAAAAATCGAATTGTCATCTGGCTGCCATTTATCGGTTTTCTATGTAGCTTTAATCGTCTTTAACACTCTCAAATCAATTTAGCATCTCGCTGCCAGTTGCCAATTCATAAAAAAATCGAATTGGCATCTGGCTGCCGTTTGCCGGTTTCCTATATTGCTTTAAACGTCTTTAACTCTCTCAAATCGAATTAGCATCTGGCTGGAAGTTGCCAGTTGCCAATTTGCAAGCATTAGCGAATTGGCATCTGGCTGCCGTGCAAGTTGCAAGTTGCCAATTCGCAGGCATTAGCGAATTGGCATCTGGCTGCCGTTTGCCGGTTTCCTACATGGCTTATATTGTCTTAAACACTCATGAATCGAATTGGCATCTGACTGCCAGTTGCCAGTTGCCAGTTCAGGAGAATTAGTGAATTGGCATCTGGCTGCCGTTTACCGGTTTTCTATGTAGCTTTAATCATCTGAAACCCTCTCAACTCGAATTGGCATCTGAGTGCCAGTTGCCAGTTCACGAGAATTAGCGAACTGGCATCTGGCTGCCGTTTGCCGGTTTCCCATGTAGCTATAATCATCTCAAACCCTCTGAAATCGAATTGATATCTGACTGCCAGTTGCAAGTTCACAAGTATTTGCGAATTGGCATCTGGATGTCGTTTGCCGGTTCCTATATAGCTTAAATCGGCATAAACACTCTCAAATCGAATTGGCATCTGGCTGCCGTTTACCAGTTTCCTACGTAGCTTTAATCGACTGAAACCCCGTCAAATCGAATTGGCATTTACCTGCCAGTTGGCAGTTAACAATTTATAAAAACTTTCGAATGGCATCTGGCTGCCAGTTGCCAGTTCACAATAATTGCGAATAGGCATCTTGATATCATTTGGCGGCTACCTATTTAGCTTTTATCTGGATAAACAACCTCAGCTAGAACTGGAATTTAGCTGCCAGTTGACAATTTATAAAATAATTTCGAATTGGAATCTGGCTGCCGTTTACCGGTTTCCTATGTATCTTTAATATGTTAAAACACGTTCAAATCGAATTGGCATCTGTCCTACGGTTGTCAGTTGCCAGTTCAGTAGAATTAGCAAATTGGCATCTGGCTGCCGTTTGCCGGTTTCCTATGTAGCTTTAATCGTCTGAAACCGTCTCAAACCGAATTGGCATCTGACTGCCAGTTGTCAGTTCACAAGAGTTTGCGAATTGGCATCTGGATGTCGTTTGTCGGTTTACTATTTAGTTTAAATCGTCTAAAACACTCTTAAATTGAATTGGCATTTGTCTGCCAGTTGCCAGTTTACAATTCATAAAAGAATCCGCTGCAGTTTACAGGTTTCCTGTTTAGCTTTAATCGTCATAAAACCCCTCTAATCGAATTGGCATCTGGCTGCCAGTTGCCAGATGCCGATTCACAAGAATTGACGAAATGGCATCCGGTAGCCTTTTGCCGGACACCTATCTATCTTTAATCGGAATAAACACTTTGAAATCGAATTTGCATCTGGCTGCCAGTTGCCAGTTCACAAGAATAAGCGAATGGGCATCTGGCTGCCGTTTGCCGATACCCGACATTGTTTTAGTTGTCTTAAGACGTTTTGTATGTACCTTCATTCAAATTTAAATTTATTTTATTTTAAACACTCTCAAATCGAATTGGCATCTGACTGCCAGTTGCCAGTTCACAAGAATTTGCGAATAGGCATCTGGATGTCGTTTGACGGTTTCCTATTAAGTTTAAATCGTCTAAAACACTCTCAAATCGAATTGGCATCTGTCTGTCAGTTGCCAGTTGCCAGTTTAGGAGAAATAGCAAATTGGCATCTGGCTGGCATTTACCGGTTGCCTATGTAGCTGTAAGCGTCTGAAAACCTCTCTAATCGAATTGGCATCTGGCTGCCGTTTGCCGTGTATTACATGCCTTAAATTGTCTTTAACACTCATGAATCGAATTGGCATCTGACTGCCTGTTGCCGGTTGCCAGTTCAGGAGGATTAGCGAATTAGCATCTGGCTGCAGTTTATCGCTTTCCTATGCTGTTTTAATAAATCTAAACCCTCTCAACTCTAATTGGCATCTGAGTACCAGTTGCCATTTCAGGAGAATTAGCGGACTTGCTTATGGCTGCCGTTTTTCGGTTTCCTTTGTAGATTTAATCATCTCAAACCCTCAGAAATCGAATTGGTATCTGACTGCCAGTTGCCAGTTGCACATTCACAAGAATTTGTGAGTCGTTTGCCGGTTTCCTATATAGCTTTAATTGGCATAAACTCTCTCAAATCGAATTGGCATCTGGTTTCCAGTTGCCAGTTGACAATTCATAAAGAATTTCGAATTGGAATCTGGCTGCCGTTTACCGGTTTGCTATGAAGCTTTAATCGTCTCAAACACCATCAAATCGTAGTGGCATCTCGCTGTCAGTTGCCAGTTGCCAGTTTAGTAGAATTATCGAATTGGCATCTGGCTGCCGTTTGCCGGTTTCCTAAGTAGCTTTAATCGTGTAAAACCATCTCAAATCGAATCGGCATCTGACTGCCATTTGCCAGTTGCAGGTTAACAAGAATTTGCGAATAGACATATGGATATCATTTGCCGGTTACCTAGTTAGGTTTTAACGCTTAAACATTCTCATCGAGAATTGATTTAATCGATTTAAACACTCTCAAATCGAACTGGCATCTGACTGCCAGTTGCCAGTTCACAAGAATTTGCGAACTGGCATCTGGATGTCGTTTGTCGGTTTCCTATTTAGTTTAAATCGTCTAAAACACTCTCAAGTCCAATTGCCAGTTGCCAATTGCCAGTTCACAAGAATCTACGAATTGCCATCTGGATGTCATTTGCCGGTTCCTATATAGCTTTAATCGGCATTAACCCTTTCAAATCGAATTGGCATCTGTCTGCCAGTTGCCAGTTTACAATTCATAATAATTTTCGAATTGGCATCTGGTCGGCGTTTACCGGTTTCCTATGTAGCTGTAATCATCTTAAAACCTCTCTAATCGAATTGGCATCTGGCTGCCAGTTGCCAGTTGCAAATACATAAGAATTTGCGATTTGGCATCTGGCTGTCGTTTGCCGGTTTCCTATGTACCTTTAATCGTCTTAAAACTTCGGATATCGAATTGGCATCTGGCTGCCAATTGCCAGTTGCCATATCGCAAGAAGTTTCGAATTGTCATCTGGATGTCGTTTCCCGGTTTCCTATTTACCTTTAATCGTGTTAATTCCTTTCGAATAGAATTGGCATCTGTCTGCTAGGTGCCAGTTTCCAGTTCAGAATTAATGAATTGTCATCTGGTCGCCGTTTGCCGGTTTCCTATGTAACCTTAATCGTCTTAAATCCTCTCAAATCGAATTGGCACGTTGCTACCAGTTGCCAGTTCACAAGAATTAGCGAATTGGTATCTGGCTGCCAGTTGCCAGTTGACTAGATTTTGTGAATCGGCATCTTAATGCCGTTTGCCAGTTGCCTTTCCACCTGGTTACTCTAAAACCTTATCGAGTCGAACTGGCATCTAGCTGCGAGTTGCCTGTTGCCAATTCGCGAGAATTGGCGAATTGGCATCTAGAATGTGAAGTTAGCTGTCATTTGCCAATTGCCGATTGAATAGGCAAATGGCAACTGGCAACTGGCAGCCAATTCGCGAGAATTGGCGAATTGGCATCTAGAATGTGAAGTTAGCTGCCATTTGCCAATTGCCGATTGAATAGGCAAATGGCAACTGGCAACTGGCAGCCAACTTCACGAACTTATTATGGACGTGTATTTAGTGGTGATGTAAATCTGTTGACATGAGCGTTGTATGTATATTATATAAACTGCTGCGAAGGGATGAAAATGTTTGATTCTCAACGGTCTGCGCAGTGTGTTAGGCGACAAAAATCGTCTTCATTTAAGCGAACTTGACCGAAGGAGACCCAAGTACTACCAACATTGTTCAAATGATGACCTTTGATTGATTATTTTGCGACAAGGCTATTTGCTTTGAGGTGCCTTTAAAGGGGAAAATGTTTAAACATAAGAGTTCATGGAACTTGTAGAAGATCTTGGTGCGAAAGTTGATTAATACGGTCAACTAAATGAGTACATGGACATTTTTGAGTAAAATTTAGAGGTCAAGGCCATTCTTTGGCCCTTTAACCAATGTCTCTCATATTTTGACAATTTCAAACTATCAGATTTGCTCAAATGATGATCCTAATTTGACCTTTGACCTTTTTATCCCCGACGGAAAAGTTCGGGGGATATAGCGATGAGCCTGGCGTCCGTCCGTAAACATTTTCTTGACCGCTCCATATCTTGAATACCCTTTGGAATATTTTCATGATACTTCACAGTTATGTAAAACAGATCATAGCAATATGTCACGTGCAAGAATGGTAATTATTGCTTTTGAATTTTTTGAGTTATCTCCCCTTTGGTAAATTTTTGGCAGATTCGTGTCCGCTCTGTAGCTTGAATACCCTTTGGAATATTTTCATGATACTTCACAGGTATGTAGAGCAGGACATGACAATGAGTCGCGAACAAGAATGACAACTCTTGCTTTCTTACTTTTTGAATTATTTTCCCTTGATGGATTTAGGTGTGATTTCGTGTACGCTCTATAACTTGAATACGTCTTAAAATATTTTCATGATACTTCACAGATATGTAGAACGGGTCATGATAGTGTGTCGCGAACAAGACTGACAACTCTTGCTTTCTAACTTTTTGAGTTATTTTCCCTTGATGGTTTTAGGTGTGATTTCATGTCCGCTCCGTAACTTGAATACCCTTTGAAATATTTTTATGATACTTCACAGATATGGAGATCAGCTCATGACAGTTTGTCTCATACAAGAATGAAAAATCTTGCTTTCATACTTTTCCGAGTTATTTCCCTTTGGAAGTATGAGCTGCAGTTTTGTGTCTCTGCTCCATATCTGTATAACCCTGGCCTGCTCCACAATTTTAATACCCTTATACCTTTTAGAATTTTGATGATCATGCCCCATGACATCCTATCAGTGTTCCTAACTCTATGTTTTTGTTTTTAGATTTGGATTTTTTGTTCTAATTCACTTACTAGAGAGACCAAAATTAAATTTGTAGGGCTTGTACTTTAGACGTTATTCACACATTTTGAAATGTAGAATGTATCATATGCAATACATTGTCTACATGGTTGCTGTTTGAGAGTTTACCTCTTTTTAGCAATCTGGCATACTGTTTTGGTCTGAGTGTTAGATAATCATGCATCTGTTAAACAGATAATGTCAATAAGGAGCATAAAAGAATGACAGTATACTATTTATATGCGTTTTGAAGTGCATCCCGTTTACCAAGGCGCAGGGGGCCTTCGGTCGGGGGATTTGCCATCTCCTCTGATGGCTATGTTTTACTCAAGTGAGTGATTTAGGGTCAGCTGGCGTGGAAAGCTTACAATCTGGGTCTTTTGATTATCTTTTGTTTGATCTATTAACTCACGATAAGCTTTATCCGTCTATTGTTTCCCGTATGCCATTTTATTTATCAAATATTTTAGGTGCGCAATGCAAGGTACTGATTAACAACGACATCATTTCGCTCCAAATGATGAACGTTGGCATGTTCTCTTGAGTATATTGGCTGGAAACCAGTGGCGGCCGTACATGTACCACTGGCGTCATTTAGTCCATAACAGATTATAGCCATTTAAAAAGCAACCAAAGAGGAACGCCCACAATAGGATAGGGATAAATCGCTTCCAAGAAGGCAAACAATAAACATCTTCCCCTAGATACCTTATTCCAACTTTCTTTTCCGGGCGATTATGACGCTTGACCCTCACACGGTAGGGCCATTCGAGTTTGTAGATCGAATGCGCACACACTGTAAAATATGACAAAGACCAAAGTCATAAAACAGCAAATGATTATTTATTGTATTTGCAGAGCAAAGTCAGACCGAAAAGTAAAGTTCAACAAAAGTTTTGAAAATGCAGCATTTAGGGCATAGCAATCATGATGCCGCCACTGGTGAGTGTTCAGCTACTTGTGGGGTACCTATTCCAAGGACCTGTCACAGGTCTACATAAAAAAAAATACATAAATAAAAAAAATAAAATAAAAGAAGATATAATAAAATAAAAAATAAATGGGTATTATTGCGATAGTTATCCTAAATTTATTTAATCACAATATAGACTAACTAAATACATTAAAAGGTAAAAAAGGGGCCACTGGTCGCACGCCAGTACAGTGTCACCAGTCAAATGTTTTTCTTCAGTAGTTTACCTGGGGTAAAACTGTATCGCGCGAAATTTCTGACTTGTGCAGCGAGAAACAAGAAAAGCATGGATATGTAAAAGATATATTCACCTCTTTTGCCTCTGACTTTAATCTGATAATATATGCCTCTCCAAACATTTCCGCAATTTGCATAAACATATAGATACACTGGCTTAACATGTCTATGTTAATGAAAGGGCAATGATCAGGAAGCGACACAATCATTTGACGCATCTTGCCCTAAACACCAAATAGGAAAGGAACAAAAAAAGTAGATAAGGACAGCACACAACGCAAAAGAAGAGAGGCGAAACGCCAAGTGATCATCTTTTCTCCGACATAGAGCCGCGAGGCGATCCTGTTAATGTACAAAAGGTCGAAAACTAATACAGAGTAAAAAGGACAGAGCTTGCAAATAATTCATATCAAAATCAGACAAAATGGTGCGCACGTTACAGACCATGGCATAAAGGGTACATATGACTGTGCCAGGCTGCAATTAATTTGTTCACATAGATACCTAATTTGCATTGTATTTCTATACAAGGATGACAACCTACGTCATAGCGGTGACGTCATAATCGTTTTATCAGCGGCCTTAATAAGGTAACTGTTTTGCATAATGAAGGCCTAGCAAACACTGAAACAACCAAATATCTAGTCGATCTGGTGCCTATAGATGTTTTGGACTCAATATTACTAGAATTCACCATAAATTACTTGCTGAATCTGATAACGCTTCAACAGAGTGATCTGTATCGACTCTGCCTTAATGCATGTTTATCTCAGCTGTCCACATCAAAAATTGTGGTGAGGCGTTTTATAATTTCTCACCCTTTGAAGAATCTTGCCCTATATATCTGGACCATATGTATATGTAGGGACCGACTCGCCGTTTTACCTTGTGTTAAAATCCTGTCTCTTATACAGTCAGGTACATAACCTTTAAAAGTTAATAAAAATATAACTTGAAGCAGTTAAAAATTATCCTATTTACCACTAATTTCAAAGTGAGGCTGTAGAAAATAACTTAGTTAGGTTATGTCTGAAATTATTTAGGCCAAGGTCAGATTTGCAATCTCCAAATAAATACAGTTGTAAGTTAAAAAGTAGCTAATTTCCTGATCTTCAAGGGCCTTGCGTACCAATTTCTAGACGATGCGTACAGAATTTTATTGCTTAATCATAAAGTTATATAAGAGATCTTTCAGGGAAAATTACCCAACTGTCCATAAAAATTGCTGTAACTCCAGAATATGAAGGTGAAAAAAGACACTTTAACTTAAACAAGCAACTTTTGCTATAGTCACAAAAAATTATAACTGCTTCAAGTTATATATTTTTTTAACTTTTAAAGGTTATGTACCTGACTGTTATATGTTACAAACGGAAAATCTGTCAGGGTTTCTTCAAAATGGCCGTCGAATGATTAATTCTGTCACGCGCACTATGACGTAGGTTGTTACCCATGAGCAGTCTGCTCCTAAGCCTAAGCCTGCTGCCAAGAAGACTACACAGAAAGCAGCACAGAAGCCGAAACCAGCAGCTCCAGCGCCATCAACGCCAGCCAAGCCAGCTCCTGAGAAGACGGCCTCCACACCACCACCGCCACCGAAGACGCCACCAAAGGACGTGGAGATGACTTCACCACCAGCTCCGAAGCGAAGGTCACAGCCACAGCCGGCCGCAGACAACGCCCAACTGCCAGAGACTCACCGACACATGTTCCACAACGAGTCCTTTTCCGAGGAGAAGCCGCTGTCCAAGTACAGTGTGGAAGCGGCAACATTCATGGAACACACTGACGTTACCATCATGAAGCTCCGAAGGAAGGGAAAACCAAAGGACTGCATCGGTGTGACAAGCAGGAGCTGGGAGAAAGTCAAAGTGACGAAGGGACCGGGCAGCAAAATCCACCATGCTGCCCACTGGGATTTCTGGCACGAAAAGTACAGGTCAGCACCAAAGCCGGAATGCCAGCTCACAGCCATCAGGGAAGCAGTAGAGATCGTCAGGGACAAGAAGCTGACGTACACCAGCCCGATGGATCCAGACAAGCCCTAGTCACAAGAAACTTCTTTGCTGCCACATCGCAGCAATCAACGCGGCCCTGGGAGAAAGCATCATCGACAGCCAGGGCCGCTTCCGACCTACTGACCTACTTCTTTGCCAACACCGACACGCGGCCCTAAAGGAAAGCAACGACACTACAGCGACATCACAGCCTCACAGACAGAACAAGAACACGCCAAGACAGAAAACATCACCAGCACCACATCAACGACAGACGCAAGACCTGGACGGACTCCGGATGCCCCAGGGTGGATATGATGCTCTAGTGGCTGTTGGCCCTGGGGACCAACATCCGAAACGACAAACCTGAAGAACAACATTTTTTCATTTTTGCGTAATGGATACTATTTGGACCAAGAAATGCAAATGTATGTCAGACAACTGTACCTTTATGTTTCGCCATAAAATATCCTCACATGTACCCGTATTGCAGCTGGTAAACACCCTATGAAAATCAATATTTGCTCGTGCGCGTATCATGTAAACTCTTAACGCTGCTGGATAGTAATAGACCAGCATTAAATAAAAACAACCAATAACAAACAAATTTCAACAAACAAAACTTGGCACGATAGACGCTCTTAAAGGAGAATTTGCCTCCAGACTGCCAGTTGATAAAGTCTCAAAGTTAGAGCTAATGGGATGTTTAAGATGCCATATAACCAGGATTTCTAGACAACATTGTACTGATCGGTACCCTTAAAGATCGGTAAAGACCGGCTCAGTCAAGAGAATGCATCCACATAAAAGACATATCGAGCATTGTCACCAATTGCTTTCGACACGCTGATGTTGTCTATCAGACATTTGGGACCCACGCGAATGTTTCTCTTTGGTAAGTGGAAAGAAATTAGGAGAAATGAAAATGTTAAGGAGTTTTAAACTTTTACGTTCTTTGCCAAAATTTTGTAATGCATTTCTTTTTTACGGGCGATGTACAACTGCACTGTCGGCGTTAAACGTTCTGAAGAGATACTAACACATAGCAATATGCCGTTTTCTCTTTCTGACACCAAAATGGCATCATTATGCCAGAATGACCATCTTTGCCATTTGATTGGTAATCATTCAAAACAACATGTCTCAGGTGAACAGATACAATGCGTGGCGTTTGGGGTACACTGAATCCAAGGCTCTGGTAAAGGATTTATTCCGAAATGGAACAGAATTCCACAGTATTTGACGAATAAAACATAAGGGTATGCGAGGAATCGAGGCCCATAAGTCACGATTTGATCTTGTGAATTCTTATTTTAGGTGTAATATTCATGATGAACGTAAACTTAATGGAATATACAATAAAATGCCAAGGAAAGCAATGTGGCAGAAAAAGATATCAATCTAAATACCTCATGAGCTTCAAATGTTTGTCTTAAAAAAATCAAAAAGTTATTTCCGAAAAATTAAGTGTTGCGTTTTTAAATGTACCTAGTATATATCACACAATAGTTAATATATGAAAATGCAAGTTTCCATGTCATTCAAAAGAAGCGTACCATTTTCAAATAATGCAAATCCAAACATACAACGTTGACTGTACATTGTAGACATATTAAGCAATCCAAGATCGCATAGGCCAACTTGCAAAATATATTTTCAGAAAGATGACAATATATTATGCACAACTTCTAAACATTCCAAGGAATACTTTGCATTTGGAAATTGACAAAATGATATACAGTCTACTCTCCATATCTCAAATTCGAAGTTCATGTCAAACTACTGATATCTCAGAGTAAATTTTCTGGTTCCAGAAAATTTACATTGAGATATCAGTAGTTTGAGATAACACAGGAGTTGAAATGTATAGAAAAAAAAAGGAAATGGGCCGAAGCTATATGCTTTGATGTAAGCGGGTTCTCTGAGATACCAGTGTTTGAGATAATGAGAGTCAGCTGTGCGAATCTTTAGATCAAGTAACAGATTCGCTGTCAATGTTTGAAGTGCATTTTACAGCAGAAAAGTTAAAACGCTCGGAGGTCTATGCATCTGGGGCCGTATTCATAAAACGACTTAAGTGGTTGCTATGCTGTTGCTAAGTCTAAAATTCTTTGAAGAAGATTCCCTACAACTATAAAATTTGCTCTGGAGGAACAGTCTTACAAAGACTGTTCCTCCAGACCAAATTTCATAGTTGTAGGGAATCTCCTTTATAGATATTTAGCCTTAGCAACCGCATAGCAAAGACTTAAGTGGCTTTATGAATATGCCCCTGATTATATACGGTTTAAAATTATCTAGGTCAGCGCAAGAACATAACTGCAAAAATGAGCAAATCATTTCAGGCCACGCGAAAAGAAAAAGCTAAAAACTTTCAATTGGATCGGCTTCAGACTCTAGAAGTTTAACCCACAAAGTATACACTTCAAAACGATTGTGGAACCACGCAGAGAGAGAGAGAGAGAGAGAGAGAGAGAGAGAGAGAGAGAGAGCTCAGACAATATAACAACAACGAATATATAAAAATCACGCCATTCCGCTGGTTGTTATCCTTCGGACAGTAAGAATTTTTATTCATTACATCATGATATTACATACTTACAAAATAAGTAGCAGGATATGTTATCACAGATGAAGGTGTTCAGACACGAGCTCTAAATTCGAATGGCTTCAGCTTATTCTGAGGAGCCCAGTAGATGTTAAAGCATTGAGACATGACGCTTCATTGCTATTTTTGCATAAAACTCTTACAAGGTTTCAAGAAGTTGTAAATTCTTCACTCTTCACAGTTCATACTTCATCGTCCATACTACGAACTTCAAGGATAATACTTCAAAGTTCATACTTCACATTTCATACTTCATACTTCACACATCAAAGTTCATACTTTACAGTTCATACTTCATACATCACAGTTTATTCTTCAAACTGTATAGTACATAGTTCATACATATACTTCACACTTCATAGTTCATTATTCTCACTTTACTGTTCATACTTCACGCTTAACAGTTCAAATTGCTTACTTCATAATTTACACTTCGCAGTTGATACAGTTCATAGTTCACACTTCATACTTAATTCTTCTCTGTTGACCGTTCATACTTCACACTTCACAGTTCATACTTCAAACTTCATAATTCACGATTCAAAGTACATACTTCAATATACATTCTTCACACATCACTATTCATACTTCACAGTTCATACTTCACACTTCATACATGAAACTTCACGGTTCATACTTCACAGCTCAAACTTTATAACTCATATTTCACAGATCATACTTCACACTTCATAGTTCGTATCTCACACTTTACGGTTCATAGTTTACAGTTTCTGGTCTTGGTCTTTGTTACTGTGATCACTTTTGGGAAGCTTCATCCAGATATTCAAGATAGTAAAAGAGCTAGAGGCCAAAAACATATTGTGGACATTGGCATGTGCCATAACTCTGTCGTACAGTATCGAAATTTGCCTATTAAAATCCCAAAGGAGACATTCTTGGTACTATTTGCATATGCAAAATTTCAAAGAAATCCTTCGAAATATAGTAATCGACCGGAAACAAAGTGCAGACGGACGGACCTACGTGCGCCGGACGGACGACAGACTCTCAGACGGCCAATGTGAAAACATAATAGACCGACACTAACGTTTGGCGTGGTACAGAAAGTTATGACAGCATTTGCAAGACTTTTTCGATGACCCTCATATGCTATCTAAGAATAAACTGCGAAGTTTGAATTATGAACTATGAATCATGAGCAATTAAGTGTGAAGTATGAAGTGTGACGTTTGATCTGTGAAGTATGAAGTTTGAACTACAATGTTACGAGGAGTTGTAACATCCTAAGGGTGACATTCTTGGTACTAACGCATATGCAAAATTTGAAAGCAATCCGTTGAAAAATACTATAGTTATCGACCGGAAACAAAGTGCAAACGGACGGACCTACGTGCGCTGGACGGACCACAGACGCACAGATGGCCAACGTGAAAACATAATTCTCCGACACTAACGTTTGGCGGGGTACAGAAAGTTATGACAGCATTTGGAAGACTTCTTGGGTGACACTCATACGAGGAGCGATCGAAAAAATTCTAAGCCCCACCATGTTTTGAAACCGTTAGAGCAAATTGGAGCTATTGATTTTAAACAGCTATAAAAATTCTGTAGATTTTACGGTAGAATAACTGGAAACCAGCTGCCAGTCCTTTTCCCGTTATTTTTACGGGCTTTTGCCTGTAAGACATTGTTGGAAATCACGAAATGGAAATTTTATCTTAACTTGGCTCACTCGAAAATAACTTTGTATTGTTGAAGGGCTATCTAACCAAAACGACATCTGCTCTTTTCTGTCCCACTCTGCTCGATGATTCCTGCAATTTTTACGGGCGCCCGTAAAAATAACGGTAAAAGGACTGGCAGCTGGTTGCCAGTTATTTTACCGTAAAATCTACCGTTTATTTTTGCAGTGTACAGAGCAACGATCAAAAATTTTGGGAATTTATCTTAAATATCAATTGGATAACACTTCACCTTTTACAGTTATCCCATGAGTGCACTGTATAACTCTTTGACCGACCATAACTTTAGCAGAGTCAAACATTTGCAATTGTTTTTTGCAAATATATGTCTTCACTGTGGTAATACCTGTGCTTTAGACCGAGTCAGTCATTACCATACATGGAAAAGTGGCTGTCCACCGAGACTATCGACAGCAGTATCAGCTCGGTCGACAGCCATTAACAATAGTATCATTTACCGTTATTGGTAATGCTTACGGTCGTATTCTATTGGATAGGTGTTATATACGGCCCTTTCAAGAACATATCGCTTATATCGAACCGAACGCTAAGCAGAGATGGGCAAAGCTGGAACTCCCGGAGAAAAAAAAATAAAATAAAATAAAACATCTGATTCTCTGCTGCAAGCAGAACGTGGCGTTCTCACGTGCGCCGAGCGAGGCTGGAACCAACAGCGGTAAGAGACTTAATTTTCAAGAGCCAGAGGTCTAGGCACGGAGGCCCATTCCAACGCCTTAAGGTTAATGGGTCCATTAAGCCCATCTTTGAGGTGAGCTTATAGTATAGGCAGGTCTCCGGTGTCCGTCGTCGTCGTCCACACTATTTAAACATCTTTTTCTCAGAAACCACTGGGCCGATTGAAGCCAATCTCATATGGAGCCTTAAAAGGATAGGGGAACAAAAGTTTATATATTTTTGGCCCAGGTCACGTGGCCAAAACGGCCGCCATACCCATGTATGGTACAAACCTTAAAAATATTCTTCTCCAGAACCACTGGGCCGATTGCCTTGAAACTTGACATGTAGCATTTTGGACTCTAGCACTACAAAGTATATATAAATGATGACCTTTGGTTGACCTCGACCTATTTTATAGAAAGGTCAAATTTGGTCCCTTAGGCTTTTGAATGGGAAAAGCTGTAAAAGTGCATTTTTCTGTTGCTATTGTGCTCTCTGATATGGAAGTGCAGTCAACTTCAATCTCTATGAATACAAGAGGTCAATGTCATTTTTGACGGTCAAGGTCATTTAGCGGGAAAGAATGTTTATATATTTGGTCCCGGTCACATGATCAAGATGGCCGTCATGCCCATATTTGGCAAAATACTAAAAAAAAATCTTCTCCGGAACCACTGGGGCGACTGCCCTGAAACTTGGTATGTAGCATCTTGGACTCTAGTACCACATTCTTTATATAAATGCTGATTTTGGTTGACCTTGACCTATTTTACCATAAGGTCAAATTTGGTCTCTTAGGCTTTTGAACGGGAAAAGCTGAAAATGTGCATTCTTCGGTTGCTATAGTGCTTTGTGATATGGAAATGCAGTCAACTTTAACCCCTAAGAATTCTTGAGGTCACATGTCAGTTGTGTGTCAACATTTTCAAAGGACTTCTCCTCTGAAACTACCGGACCGATTTCAATTTAATTTCATATGCAGCCTTCAGGCAAAGCGGGAGCCAGATTTATATATTTGATCCAGATCACACGATCGAGATGGCCGCCATGCCCAAATATGGCAAAAAAACTGGAAAAAAAAAATCTTCTCATAACCACAGGGCCAGTTGCTTTGAGACTTGGTAGGTAGCATCTGGGACTGTAGTGCTACAAAATGTATATAAATGATGATCTTGGGTTGACCTTGATCTATTGTACGGCAAGGACAAATTTTGTCAGTAAGGCTATTGAATAGGAAAAGCTGAAAAATTGCATTTTTCCGCTGGTGTGAGACTCTATGATATGGAAATGCCGTCAATAAGCATACAATCTCAGACGCATTTGACATCAGACCATATTGTACAATTTAACTTAGAGTAACTTACCTTAGAGTACTGAGGCTGAATGGACTTAGGTGAGCTACAGGACCTATGGTCTTCTGTTGTTGTTTTTTTGCCCTTTCTCAATGGGGTTAGTCTCTTTAAGGAAAGAATTTGCTCGCTCCAAAAGGAGCAAATTCTTTTCTTTCAGAGACTACCCATCTCGGAAGGGTTGCGTCATCCAGACAGGCAAAACAGGAAGTCACAGAAACTGTTACTCTTTAGAAAATTGCGGAACATAGCGTTATATTCCTACAGCTTGAGGCCCTTTTTATGCTACTAAACAGACCCTACTTCTATACCTTGTCTCCGTGTGTAAAAAGTCTTTTATTCCTAGGTTTTGCAGGCAGATCTTCCCTTTGCAATGTTTTACATAATACTCATTTCCCATTTCTTTTACTCAAAATGGTGACTGGTGACGGTCATCTTTGCAAAATGAATTAGCGGTGGGGATGCGTATAGATAACCATCATTGTGACCGTTGCTATTTGGGAGATTTTGAATCAAGATTGCACCCTTTCATGGCTATAAAGACAGAGACTCACACAAGCCCATGCTGGGACATGGGTATAACCACCGACGTTCTATACAACATACATGCATACTACACTGTAAACATTTTCCGTAGATTTTACGGTAGAATACCTAGCAACCAGCTGCCATTCTGTTTCCCGTTACTTTTATGGGCGTCTGCCTGTAGAACATTTATTTTGAAATCACGATATGGTAGAGTTATGTGAATGGACTGCACTACAGTGTTGAAGAGCTACGTGACCAAAACAATACCTGTCTTTTTCTACTCTACTCTGCGTGATGATTCCTGGCCATATTTACGGGCGCCCGTAAAAATAACGGGAAACGGATTTTTAACAGTGTAGCAACTCTGTCGCAGTGGCACCTCTATTTCGCAGGCCCCGATGGGCGGGGGTCAAGCAATCCTTGTCCAAACTGCAGTATAAACAGGGTCAAATAGATAATATAGAGAGGCGCCGTAGTCGAGTGGTTAGAGTGGCTCGGCTATTGTGCAGAAAGTCACCGTAAGGTCGTGAGTTCGCGGCTCACTGTCGCCATACGATGACTGGAAAACTCTCTCTGTCAACCCAGCAGTAAATGGGTACCTTTTTCGAATCAGGGAAGGATAAGGCAGCGAAAGGAGAGGGATGGGCTCCGCCTTTCATCAGCTGTGCCCAAGATACAGTGGGTCTCTAACCCCCACTGTCCCTACGGCTATTAGGCTATGGGAAACCTTTACCTTTACCTTTTATAGATAATCTTGCTAAGTCATTCATTGTTTTTTCTCTTGCAGCGAGCAAGAGCATGGATTCGTAAAATCGTGATAAAATTTCATAACTTTAAGCTAAGTCACCCTTGAAAAGCCGGATTAAATGAAATATTAATCAGAAAAAAGTTAAAAGTACAGAATTCAAAAAAGAAAAAGAAAAAATGATTAGGAAGAAGACCCGAGGATGTACACAATATTACCTCAACGTCATATATACCGGGGCGTGATTAGATATTACCATATTGGATTTTGGTTAAAGCCTGAGACCCAGTTAGCTGCTCAAACCCCGGTTAGTCTGAAATCAGATAATTACAGGGCGATAACGAAAGCCCCATTTTATAGTTTGTTTACCATGTATGTTGTGTTAGAGAATCGCCAGATGTAAGGTAGATTCTAACGCCTCCGGCGGGAATCGAATCCGGGACTGTCAGATCAGCAGGCCAGCCTTAGCCCTATAGGAGCAACCAGGGTTTCTCAGACCAACGGAAATAACACATTGTCGCACATTGGTTAACCTATATAGGAGCCGTGGCATGACAAAACTAAGAAAGTGGCATGTGCGTGAAGCGAAGACTCGGATCAGCTTGGGCATCCGCCCAGTCTGATCAGAGTCTTCGCTGTCCGCACGAAGGTAGCTTAGTCCCATAGCTACCCGTTAAGCGCACAGTGAAGACTGATTAGACCGGGTGGATGCCCAGGCTGATCTATGCCTTCGCTTCGCGCACATGCCACTTTGATTGTTTTGTCGTGCCGCTGCTGTGATACACTGTAAAATAGTCCTGTAAGGTTGCCGGGCCCAGTGACGTAAAATTACGTAACAGTCATAATCGCCGCGTAGTAAATCATGCCGTCGTTCTATCGACGTTGAAGGTTGGCTGTTTAAACCGTCGTGACCTTTTTCATGGCGTTATTACATGTACTACACTCAAGGTCAAAATATTGTCACGTTGTACTATTGAAAAAAAATGTGATGATCTAGGCTAATTTACCATCAAAAATGAATCAGGATGTATGAAATGAGCAAGAACAAGCAAAAATAGATCTTCACGCATAAGCGACCAGATAAATGCTCAGAACAGCCTGCGCATCCGCGCAGTCTGATCAGAGCATTTACTTATTCGCACACAACAAATGGAATCCACTGGCACAGAATATAAGGATCTGTCATGAGTGTGAGGTGCGGATAGAAAAATCTGTCACGAGGGTCACTGTTCGGCATCACGAGGCTTGCCGAGTGATGCCGAACAGTGATCCCGAGTGACGGATTTTTCTATCCGCACCTCACACCAATGATAGATACTTTTTCTTGCACACCATGTTTTGTTTTAACTTTAGAACTTCTTAAAATGCGTAATTCTAGTGCTTAAAGAGTTTCAATTTGATTTTGAAAGAAGGCACCGCTTTCAACGACCGCCATTCGGCTCTTTACGTCAACGACTGGCATGCATAACAGTAAACTGACGTCATTTTTACCGTCTTCGTGACGTCATCATCTAAAATGCCAACGTCACTTGACGACGCAGGTAGGTGAGCTCCTATACAACCAATGCATTGACGGCTCGTGATTTTTTTCCGGACCTGGGTCAGAACACCAGGGTAAGATGAGATTTTCTATCCCAGGTGAGAAGAATGGCATTTTCTATCCGGTGTGCAAGAATATAAGGATCTGTCATGGGTGTGAGGTGTGGATAGAAAAATCCGTCACGAGGGTCACTGTTCGACATCACGAGGCTTGCCGAGTGATGCCGAACAGTTATCCCGAGTGACGGATTTTTCTATCCGCACCTCACACCAATGATAGATACTTTTTCTTGCACACCACGTTTTGTTTTAACTTCAGAACCTCTTAAAATGCGTAATTCTAGTGCTTGAGAGGTTTAAACTTGTTTTTGAAAGAAGGCGCCGCTTTCAACGCCCGCCATTCGGCTCTTTACGTCAACGACTGGCGTGCATAAACTGACGTCATTTTTACCGTCTTCGTGACGTCATCATCTTAAATGCCAACGTCACTTGACGACGCAGGTACGTGAGCTCCTATACAACCAATGCATTGACAGCTCGTGATTTTTTCCGGTCCTGGGTCAGAACACCAGGGTAAGATGAGATTTTCTATCCCAGGTGAAAAGAATGGCATTTTCTATCCGGTGTGCAAGAATGAAGGTTCTAGCCAGGCTGCACGGTGTCACAGACCGGGTTTAGTATTAGCTGCTCCGGCTGAGTCGTTAAGCACTTTTTTGCGTGTCACGACACAAATGGGTTCCGCAAACATTACCCACTTTATTTCTTATTATTTTTTTCATTTATTTTATCGTTATTCATATATTTTTACATTTATTTATCGTTTATTTTTTATTTATCAAACATGAAAAGTTCTAATATAAACCTGACATATGGTACCATTTCTAGCGAACATCCGCCATTTGTACTTTAGGCCTTTACATGTACGAATGATCACGATATTTCGGGTATCTTCATTATTTAGAACAGGCGTCGGCACTGAAATCGTCACCCTTTTATGTGTCATAAATGTCGACTAAAGCTTTCTTAAAATACTCGTGACAGTTTTCGTGATCATGGGCCATTTCATAACCTATTGAAATGTTCTAAATACAATGAAGCAAACTAATACTCATCCATAGTTACATAAATGTTGATGGTATATAGTCTGCTAGAAACATAAGGCAAGCAAAAGTATTTTATGGCCATACAATAATTTGTTTCCAAGCAGTACTATATGAGAAGTATTCATTCGCTACCAAAATCAGTCACAAAATCGATCCGTTTATCTTTGTTTAATCGGCGTGGTTACGCGTTGTGAAATCCAATTGCACATAAACATTACCTCTGACGTCAGCCGGTCAATCTATTTTTAGCCATGTTATAAGCATGTTTACAAACTTTCTAGTTTCGATATCAATCAGTGTATTGGTTTCGGCGTGATGGCAGACAGAGTGTTTATTGCGGATTATATAAAAAAGAAACGAAGGAGAAAGGTAAGCTTTGCTTTATTTGTTTTTATATAAAAGCAGATATACATCTGTTACGTTGAAAAATAATGACATTTCATATAATATCGAATAGTTGTAAGTTTTGCTGCCTAACGTAAAACCATGTACGCGGTGAAAGTGAAACTGTACCTTGTGCGAACATGGAAGACTGATCAGCCTGCGCGTCCGCGCAGACTGATCAGTTTCATACGCTCGCAGTACTTTAAATTGTATTTTGAGGAGTCAATCCGGTAATAAAACGACGCATGATATATACGCCATATTCATAAGACTTTCATTTTGCACATTCAAATGCGTTTCCTGGTAAAAAAAAAAAAAAAAAGAGAATTTAAAATATTTTACGTTGGTTCAACCGGACGACGGTCACACCAATTTGAACCCCAAACTGGGCATTGATAAGTACATGTAAATAGTCAAGGCTCCTCTAGAATTTAAATTGCTAATAAGATATGTGTGTTTTTTCAGGGCAGCGCTGAGTATCTCGTAAAATGGAAAGGCTATTCCTCCAAGTAAGTCTTTTTCTTCTGTTATGCATGTACAATAGCATGAGCTGCAAGATTTCGAACTAGAAACTATTCAAATTTGTTCGTTATATCTGTATAGGTATCAACCCACAAAATTTTCCCTTTTTCTGAAGCTCTTGTCTCCGGAAGCGAGTAATTCATTGGTTATTCTGAGGTTTACTGAAGAGCTATAGACACATGGATGACATGCAATTTTACGTCTCTTTCAACACAAATTCAGTCAAAACCAGCCGGTGGAAGGGTGATAGATAGTGAAAAGCTGTATGCAATAGACTTATGTATACAATGAAAAACAAAAACGGCTTGCTGCCGAATTCGAATTCTTATGGCTAGCTTAGCAGACCAGCGCTTAACTGGAGCTTCTCAGAGGGGATATAGTGAAAAACATTCTGGGCTTAGAATGCCTTATTTCTTCTTGCTCTCATCAGAGTTGCCTTTGCAAGGCGATTCTAATGAGGAAGACCGTCATAATACAGAATGAGAAATGCACATACCTCATATAATTAACCATGAGAAAATTTAAATATTGGAACCTATAGGTCTGAGCAAACAGTGCAGACCCAGACCAGACTGCAGTCTGATCAGGATCTACAATGTTTGCTATTCCCTCTGCAACTGTTAGAGCTAGGCGTTACTTCATCTAAAAAAACAAACTGCTCAATATTTGGGCATTCATGGAAATTATTTAAGGTGTCCGAATTTTTAGAATTTTTTAAAAAGTAGTAGAATATAACCTTATAATGGGAGATCTTTTGCCAGACATTAATTAAGATCGGTGTGATTTGCGTAACTGTGATTCATAAAACTTGGTATCGTCGAGACTAAAACTATCCGGCGGCATGTACATGTACGAACAGCTAAGATCCAGATCAGGCTGCATATTCTTCGCATTTCGCTCAATAGATTCCACAGGGTCGATATAGAATTGTTCATTTGAAAAAGAATGGTCAGACTGGGTAGATGCGGAGGGGATCTAAGCCTCTGCTTTTCACATATTCGGCAGCTTTTTTGGAATATTCTTTGCGGTTAATATGAACGTGATCATAAGAAAACGCATATTTTGGCATTTTCGAGCAGTAAGGAATGGGCAAGCCTGCGCCTCTTGCTCCAAGGTGTATGGGTATACCTCCATTTTTTCCAAAGGGAGTCAGCATTTTTGATTTCTTGTTTGCTTCCATCAACTACTTAGCCTTTTAAAAATGGGGTCCATTCTTAAAGGTAAGAATTTGCTCCTACGGGAGCAAATTCTTCCCTTTAAGAGTTGACCCTAATTGAAAAGGAAGGCTAAAAATGAAAATTGCAACGTTGTTTCCCTTGATAGTAAACCTGTTCTTCTAAAGGAATTTGCTATTTGCCCACCCTTGACACCACTTACGACACTTTCTAGTCAGCGAATAGAGCGAATGCCCTGATTCATGTGGACACATCTACATGTATATATCTAACTAGATTTGAATCTTCACAGTCCGTTGGAGCCCAGGTAGCTCATTAAGCGCTGGCCTGTCGATCTAGCGGTCACAGTTTCGAGCCCCGCTGTAGGGGAAAGCTTTCCAACCATAAACGGAGTTTCACTGCCCACAGGCTTTCATTATCACCCTCCCATTGTCCTGATATGACTGAAATACGATTGAAAAGGACGTAAAATCTCAAGTCATCCAGCCATCTATTTCGCTGTCCGTATATGGTAACTTGTGGTATTTCTCACGCCGCGGTTTTCGCACTGTACATGTACTTTGTTTCCGTATGGGATAAAAAACTCACACCATGAGGCAATCCTTAAAAAGAAAAATTGAAGTTTAAAAGAATTTAAACGAAGGGGCTAATTGGACGATGACGTTTTCAGTCTGTCAGATCCCAAGCATGCATCTTTTTTTTTGAAATGAGAAGTCGAGCAGTTTTATCATAATCATACTTGTGCATTTAAAATGTTGTAAAGCCTCATGGTCCTACATCTTCCAAGCTTTATGTCCCCGTGCCTTAGCCTGGCTGAGGCATGTGTCGGTTTCGAACTTCTAAATTGAGTGTTCCAGAATATATTGCCAAAATGCTACATGTATTTTGAATTGCGTCATTTTAGCAACTGCAGTATGCAATGTTTGAGGTTACATTAAATCAAGTCAAAATATACCCTTAAGAAGATATGAGTGCATAAAACCAACAAAGTGACATATGTATCCGCGAAGACAGGTCAGCCTGGGCATCCGCCAAGTCTGATGAGAGACTTCGCTGTGTGTTTAAAGGTAAGCTAAGGGTCTAAGCTAACCCCAAGCGGGCAACAAAGACACTGAATGGGCGGATGCCAAGTCTGATCTGGGTTTTAGCTGGGTGCACATGCCACTTTGTTGGTTTTGTCGTGTCGCAGCTCATTTAGTATGTCTTCTTCGTGCGAGGAAAAGATTTGGACTGGAGGAAGGCTTTTTTTGGTGATGGTTGGAAAGGGGGAATGGAGGGAAGTTCCAAGGTATTTCGTGCGAGGGTCCGCCGTTTACCTGCTCGCAGCTCAAAAATTCAAACAAATGAGCCATATTCACGATAAAAAATGAATCTTACAGCGTATGCAAACCCGAAGACTTCTCACAGCCTGATCAGAATTTTCTATGTTTGCATGGGCAACATTCTGACACTGGTGACAAGTTATACAGGTAAACTTCAACCTTTATGCGCGTCCGCGTTCGTGTCGTGCATGAAGGTCGGTGTCATTGTTTCCTCCGCCGAATCTCGTGTGTACGGTAGAATCTTCAGTGCTCCAGATAAGAAGGGGTAACAGAGATAATTTAGGGATAATTATCATTATTTCTCCATAAAAACATATTTTGTGACCCCTCATTAGAACCGTCTCGTCGAGACGGTTCTAATGAGGGGTCACAACATATGTTTTCGTTGAGAAATAAGAAAAATTATCTTTGAATTATCCTCAATACCCCCTCTTATCTGGAGCTCTGCCGGTAGATCCAATGTACAATGTGCAAGTGCATGGATGGATGGATGACTTGCGAGTTTACGTCCTTTTTTATCAGTATTTCAGTCATATCAGGACGATGAGTTGGTGATAATGAAAGGCTGTTTGCAGTGGAACACCGTTTACGATTGAAAAGATTTTTGCCTACAGCGGGCTCGAACCCTGTACCGCTAGATCAGCAGGACAGCGCTTTATCTACTGAGCTACCGGGACTCGTCTATGTGCAAGTGCACATGTATTCTTGACCTTGTATGATCTTAACATGTAAAGTTGCACATTAACGTCCGTGTTACAAACATAACAATGTTATATTAAACCATACTGATGTTTCGTCGAGTGAAAACGTAGCTTTCGCCTGCCCGATCAACGAACCCAGTTCACCATACACAGTCGCGCAGTCCCGATCTACGCTGTTCGCTGTATGATATTTCTTCAAATCCAATTCTGTGTTGGCCAACAGACAAAGCCGTGGTTAGGCTTGTCCACAGACTGATCTTGGTCTGTAAAATTTGCCTTGATCCCCTTCGAGTTGCCCAGATCCTCTGTGATTAAAGCTAATCTCGCTATGCATGAGCCGTAACAGTGACACGGTGCATTATGCCACGTGTGAAAAGTGAAAACAGATCAGACCGCTCTTTGCTGCGGACTGATTGCGGTCCTTTATCCATTATGATCGGGTATCACAGATGTACAGGGCCCAAAGCTCCAGATAATGTGGAGTTTTCAGGATATATATGAGCCGCGACACGAGAAAACCAACAAAGTGGTTGTGCGCCCAGCGCAGACTCAGATCAGCCTGGGCATCCGCCCAGTCTGATCAGATTCTTCGCTAAGCGCTTAAAGGGTAGCTGAGGAACTAAGCTACCTCCATGCGGCCAGCGAAGACTCTGATCAGACTGGGCGGATGCCCAGGCTGATCTGAGTCTGCGCTGGCCGCACAGCCACATTGTTGGTTTTCTCGCGTCGCGGCTCATATATGAAATAATTCTTAGTTCTAAGCGAAAACATATGTTGTGGCCGTCATTGGAACCGTCTCAGCGAGACGGTTGTAATGAGGGCTCACAGCATACATTTTTTTTTTTTTTTTTTTTTGCGAAGAAATATGGACCGTGCCTTTTTTCAGTCCTTTTTGATAACGATGTTCCCCGGGGGGCTCATGAAAACAAATACTTATTTCGGACCTCCTGATACGAAGTCTCCAAAACGGATATCCCTAGCATATCCCCGATTCCCCTTCTAGTAAGGTTCCACAACATACATTGTACGTTTGGATGAAAACAAACACCTAAATCAGACGTATCACCAGAAAGCCCGCTTGCGGTTATAGCTAACGTTTTTCTTGAGGAATTGAGGAAAACATTTTAGTTTAGCATTTTTAGAGCGCCGATGCAATGTTAAATTGTTAACCGCAAATGTCATTGTTATATTTGACTCTCCCACATTTTTAAATGTACATGTCTTCGAATTTTCCGGGTACCGATTTTTAAATATACATGCTGATATCATTTCAAGGTCAGGTATCAAAATTACAGGGTAGAATAACATCTCGCCCAATCTAGGTTACGGTTTCGTGTTTATCATATTCTTTAAACAGGAAATAACTGCGGATTTCAGATACTTTCGGGCCATTATGTTAAACAAGATAATGCATACATATATTCTTCACGAAAAAGAAAACGCGTTTTTTTCCTAGGCCATTACTTTCCAACTGGAGCCCAACGTTGAAACAAAATCATTTCAACTTCAAACAAGATCTTACCAACGTCAGTGCAAAATCAAATATTTGAGCAGCGACACAACAAAACCAACAACGTGGTTGTGCGCCCAGCGCAGACTCAGATCAGCCTGGGCATCCGCCCAGTCTGATCAGAGTCTTCGCTGTCCGCATGCAGGTAGCTTAGACTCTTAGCTACCCTTTAAGCGTTTAGCGAAGATTCTGCTCAGACTGTGTGGATGCCCAGGCTGATATGAGTCTTTACTGGGCGCACAACCACATTGTTGGTTTTGCCGTGTCGCGGCTCACTTTTAAAATCAGCATATCGTGCCTATGTCTCGCGTCTGCCTCCTGTTTTAAGACGCAGCTCACTGTTTGAAGATCTAAAATACACCTCGATGTTCTAATTGATGTTCTGCTAAAAAAGAAATCCAGATAAGAGGGGGTATTGAGGATAATTCAAAGATAATTTTTCTTATTTCTCAACGAAAACATATGTTGTGACCCCTCATTAGAACCGTCTCGACGAGACGGTTCTAATGATGGGTCACAAAATATGTTTTTGTGGAGAAATATGACTAATTATCCCCAAATTATCACTGTTACCCCTTCTTATCTGGAACACTGTAAAAGTTCTAAGATGTAGCTAGATGTTCTAATTCACGTTCTGCATCGTTTTCTGAGTTCTAATTGATGTTCTGCATTGTATTCTAATGAAGACCTTATGCTGTTAGATTATCTATAACGCGACATTTAACACCGATATGGTCAACAATAACTGACCAGTTTCAGGAAAGAACATGACGGCGAAATGATGTCGTACTATAGCAATGTCGACGCCTGATCAACGTTAGTACGACGTCATTTCGCTGTCATTCAGCCACTAGAAAATTATTTTCTTTGTCGCCAGCAAGTTTGAGGCATCTGAACCTCCTTTTTCGAGATATATTGTGATTTCACTTATTGCTTAAGATGTTTTGTTACAGCTTAATGTTTTATGACACTTTTACAAAGGGCAGCAACTTTTATAACTTCGAAACCTGGTCAACAAAACCCTTCCAGAAAATCGTCTGTTCTTAAAAGAAACATTTTGCTCCTTATCTATAAGTGGTCATTTTTTCTTCCTAACGAGTTGACCCGTATTGAGAAAGGTAGGCAAAATTAATCTGACAAGAGTTATTTCCCCTGAAGGTGTTTCTGATCACCTTAAATTGCCCCAGTATTTAAGGAAATACGGCAAATGAATTAGTTTTCCTTTCTATCTATTAACCTCTGGTCTACTTCGTCAGTGTCTATCATGTATAGTTTAAAACTGGAATGGATTGGAGTTAAATGGAATGGCTGATATCATCTACGTTTCATTAGCCACATTTTGGTCTCAGAAACCTTGAATGGTACTCGTACAGGAAGGAATTTGCTCTCCTAAAGGGAGCAAATTCTTTCCTGTAAGAGTGTCATTCTCATGCATGGATGTGGAGATTATTTATCATAATCCATTCTATTCCGCTTAATTCCATTCGATGTTTTTAACTATGACTGTTCATAAAGAGCAAAACTATGCCGGATCAATAAATAAAATATATTCAACATTTATAAGTCTCCTATTTAGGTCTTTTAGCCTTCGAGTGCTAACTGTAGGTATGTCATGTAGGAATTTGATCCGCGATTACGAGATGGCACCTTACGCAGTTGCGCAGAGCAAAAGCTAAGATTGCCATCCGTGCAGACCGATCAAAAGCTTCTCTTACTGCTCTGTTAATTTCACAAGGTCTGTAGATTTTCCATGTGAACAAGTAGACGGCTGCGCGGACGTGAAAGCTGATTTTTCACTTTTTGCACCTTCGATAGGGCAACGGTCGCGGCCTTATTTTGCAAGGTGCCGCATATTGTACCAGTATTAATTTGCAAAGAGCTAAGATTCAGAAGAGCCTGTGCATCCATGTAGGCTGGTTCCAATATTCAGATTCCCAGAGATCCATAGATCGCTGATACGAATAGGTATGCGAAGACTGAAGTCATGTCTCTGTCATTCACAAAATGAGTCGCGACACGAGAAAACCAAAAATGTGGTTGTGCGCCCAGCGAAGACTCAGATCAGCCTGGGCATCAGCCCAGTCTGATCAGAGTCTTTGCTGTCCGGATGGAGGTAGCTTAGACCTTTATCTACCTTTTAAACGCTTAGCGAAGAGTCTGATCAGACTGGGCGAATGCCCAGGCTGATCTGAGTCTGCGCTGGGCGCTCAACCACATTTTTGGTTTTCTCGTGTCACGGCTCAAAAATGGTAGCAGGCACTGTTCCTTGTTGCGCGTGTCATTTTCAGGATGCTGCCGTCTAGGTGCTTTAATATTGATTTGAAATAAGGTGCTGCACTTTAAAATGACACGTGCCTATAAATAAGTTATACATATAGAATGGTGTCACGAGTATTTAGGATACCCTTCGAGGGGGCGTAGGCCCCCGAGAAAGGTATCCTAAATATGAGTGACACCATTTTATATGTATTTTGTATCATGGCAGCCAATAGCCTTTGTCTATTTTGAATTCAAAACAGCTCTTATCAGGTTGTTAATGAAGAGTGGCATATCTGTGTAATTATATCCACCTCAGCTGCTTTTTGTTCTTGACCTGAAGGTCAAATAAATCACTTAAAACAAATAGCATCAATGGAAGTAACGAAAACTTGTGTCTACATTTTGCACTGAATTTATTTTACATTTGATACAAATGATGAGTTTGAAAAAAGAAGATTTTGTAAGGATGACAAAATGTGCAGTGTGAAAGGGCATATCATCTTCTGCTCATTCAGCTGCCTAATCCGGTCTATATTGTTTGCCAAACAATTAGGGTGGTAGAGTTTGCTGAACACTACAAGGATAAATTGTCTCTGTAATCTCAGATTATTTTAATCAAAATTAAACTGAGTTGTGCACAACAAAATGGGTCTTCAGGCATGCACGAACTGCTTAAGCCCGGATCAGTTTACAGTCGGATCAGAGTCTTTGATTTGCACAGTACAGATTCCTCAGGTTCCATTAACTGTTAATAAGACACTGGCCATAATGAGCAGATGCGCAGACTCATATGAGTGTATGCTGTATGCAAATGTAGAAAAACTCTTATATCCCAGTGCTGCTCAGCTGTTCAATATAAATCGACTTGACAGAACCGTGCTATAACTATCCCGTGCCGTATATCTGTGATATCCGCACAGTTATCCAGGTACACTTCAATGTAAAGTGAATGCAAAGTTTAGCTCCGCCTACCTCAGAATTGTCTTACAGTGCAAGTTAATAAAGTTAATGAACGGGCGACTTCAAAGGAAAATACAGAAAGCCATGATACAAAGTCTAAAATTGCATCGCCGAAAGTAAACTACGAATTAATATAAAATACAGGCTGAGACGACATATATTGTGAAGGTTCAAGATAAGTGCGTATTTTGTGATAACTGCCAATATCCACTTACAGTTCCTGAGAAATTTCCTACTTTGCATAGGCGAGACCGGATGCTAATGAGTAATTTGAAGGTTTTTTTGGCTTTTTTTTGTGTGTGTGCAAAATTAGAAGAATTTATAACATTGTATTGTTTGAGCCATATCAAATAAATGAATAAATAATAATACTAAAAATAAAATAAAAAATAATTATACATACATACAAACAGGCAGAAGCGAACAATTTCGAGATTTTGAGAGAAATTATAATCTCCTGATAAAGGAGGGTGCCGGTCAGATAGTGGAGGTTTGTATCCTAGTCTTTTACAGCTTGGACGAGCTGTTTTATTCAGAATTCAAAGACTAAAGGACAAACAGTGTAGATCTAGAATATGAGCTGGCTCTGCTTCTGTGCTGCTGTCAGATTCTAATATTTTCATTGTTGGCGCTTTGTGCTAATGGCAAATACCCTTATTATCTTAAATATTGGGACACCTGAAAACCATTGAATTTCCATTTGGGACAAATGGAAAATTGATGATTTTAGGTGTCCCAATATTTAAGCACTTTAGGGTACACCATAATATGATGATCATATATTGCCTAGATGCACTGCACCAGTCTTTACAAATCCAGACAGTTTCACCGTATGTTGTTTTAATATCAGGTTGGGGGATGGGGTGGATGGGAACATAAATTGGAAAAATGAGCCGCGACACGACAAAACCAACAGTGTGGTTGCGCGCCCAGCGCAGACTCAGATCAGCCTGGGCATCCGCCCAGTCTGATCAGAGTCTTCGCTGTCCGCATGGAAGTAGCCTAGACCCTTAGCTACCCTTTGAGCACTTAACAAAGAATCGGATCAAACTTGGCGAATGCCCAGGTTGATCTGAGTCTGCAGTGGGCGCACTACCACATTGTCGGTATGTCGTGTCGCGGCTCAAATGGACTTGAAGGGATGTCTTCACTTTGCTTCTTTTGTTTGGGCTGACACCATTACATGAAAAAAAAATGTTAAAGTTGCATTCAGTAAGAATGGGGTCTGACACAAGTTATAACAGTAGATGTATTGTAGTCATCTCCCTATATATAGATTGAAAGAATAATTTGTTGCCCCTCTGCAGGACCAAATTTTTTCCTGCATATGTATTGTCTGACGCTCTGAGATTAAACTATAGCGCCCATTCCCTTCCATTTCAGGTTAAAAAAATAAATAAAGGTAATAAAATGGTATATTTTTCTTTCCTTTGTTTTTGAAGCATCATCATACATACTGTACACTTTAACTACGATTTTTACAGTGTTTCATGAGACGTAGAATGCAACTTTATTAGCGAAAAAAAAAGTTTTACTTTTATGCGCTTTGCGGTAAATTTAAGTTGATGCACATCGCCCTTTGTCCCTGCTTGATCGTTAACATATTTCAACAAACTTAATTATTGAAAGAATCTGGAATATGACCTAGGGTAGTGGCAGGTGATACGGGCCTTTGTTAGGGGGGCGTTACAATGAAAATGGAACGTCATTAAAAAGTAGGGTGCTTGCGTTTTGTTAATATTGATTTTCAAATTACCTGGGTTTGTTAACAGCTGTGCGGGTTGCCAAGCTGATCTGGCCGAGTCTGGGGCTCAGTTTATTTCATGCACCTTCGTCGTGCCAACTCTCAAATTTAATTTTCATGCTTCTGTCATTCAAAATTTTAGACAACACGTGTCCTTTCATTAAATGAATCGCGTGGTTTGACGTCGCACTGCATAAGAATTAGCTATCACAAAAGCTAGAGTTTTGAGGGAGATACATAATTCTCCTGACAGGCACAGAGTTTCAGGTTACGGGAGAGGGGATTCATCTAAACAGGCACCCAACGTTGGATCAACAATGAATCAACGTTGATTCAACGTCATGACGTTGAATCAACGTTGATTTAGTGTTGATTCTACGTTGTATACCCAGGGAAATGAACTTATGCTATGTTAATAGTAATTGTCCATGAAATATACTGTACTCGTAACGTGTTCTCTTCAGAAACGTCTCGCTGAGACGGTTGTGATATTGGCCACATAATATATTTGTATAACGTTCCAAGAAAATAAAATGCAAATGATTGTCATCAATGCCTCTTATTTCATTATTGGAACCGCCTTAACCTACTCTTGTCTGGTTATTGAGTTGTGTTGCATTTGGCATCTTTTTAATTGTCATTTTCTAATAACCGCAGTATGCCTTGAATAGGAATGTTTCAACTTTTTATTTAAGCAGATTCTGTCAGATTTTTATTACGTTGCACCTGTCCGCTTTCGCGCACTAGTAACAACTGCTTTGCGATGGAGACCATATGTTACATGTAGCCTGGCACGCGACACAATCGTAGGCGCGGTATGCCATTCATTTCCTGCATATCAGAAAATGGGCAAAAAATAATGATGGTGAAATGACTGGAGAAGCTTTCCGACCTTGTCCAGACTCTGGAGATTCTCGACGTTGTCCGGAAGCGAACCTGCGAATTCTGGTTTATGTGTTCAGAGTGTTACCCGCATGACCAACTTGCCCGGGTAAAATTGAAGAAATTCTTCAGTTTTTATGACAGTAACGATAATTGAGTCTAAATTTTACAGTATTTACGGTAAATTATGGTCTGCTTTTGCAGCCTACTCAGACCAAAACTTCCCACATTGTATGTGTATGTGAGAGGGAAACCGAATAGCAGAGATTTCGATCTGCTCAGTAAGGATTCAAACCTTTTACCTGCATGACATATGCTTTTTAAAAAAAGATGCTACGGAAAAGCCCTGCTCTTGTTGCCAGTGCGTTCCTGGTTCTCATGAATCCAGTATTTTCCAGTGACCAGCCTCCTAAATGATAGTCTCTGTTTATTGTATTTTTGCAGACATCGTATTGAAGTAAGACACCATTATTCTCGTATTACTATTCATATTGACATAATGACAAACAGTGCAGACCCTGGGAACAGTGCACCGGGGTCTTATAGTCTGGTCAGGAATTACCGTGCTTGCTCTTTATATAATTTCAATCATTACTGCATGGAGAAAGAGATCCAGATAAATGGTATTTTATTGTGATAATTATCGGATGATTACACGATTTCTATCACATCCATAAAACATGTATTGCGACCCCTCTTTGTGGTATTTTCTCAGCGAGTTTTATGGTCACATAAAGCGAGCTCTATGTAGATGTAAGCTTCACACCTTTGTAAGCTTCACCGCGTTGTGAAGCTTACGACGGAGGTCCGTAAGCTTCACAACGCGATGAAGCTTACGAAGGTGTGAAGTTTACATTTTCACCGACCTCTGTTAGCGCGCGCCCAACCGGAGCAGCCGCCGTCCGGACAAATCTGGTCAGAGCCTTTAAAATGGGTATATGGTATCTTCGTACAATATGAAAGCCCCTGTAGTACATTCTCCAAAAGGAGCAAATTCTATCCTTTCAGAATTGGCTCCAGTAAGAACAGAGGCAAAAATAAAAATGGCGGAGGTGCTACACTTTAAAGTGTAGCCATTCTCCTTAAGAACAAGGAGCCCCTGTAGTTTAGTGGGTTAAGCGCTGACCTTCTGTTCTAGCGGGTCAAAGTTCGATTCTCGCTGAAGTCGGAAATCTTTTCGATCATAAACGGGGTTTCATTGCCCATAGCATTTCATCATCACCATCAATTCGTCCTGATATGACTGAAATACTGTTGAAAAGGATGTGAAATCGCAAGTCATTCATCATCCATCCTACAGAAACAAATATTTAGACGTTCCATCTCAGTCGGATTGGCACGGGTCATATTAGAAGTGGTTCTGATAATGGACTGACATGAATCGCTTCATGCCTGTCATTGATCAGGGTTCGAGGTTATAAAACGTGAGAATAATCTCAAACTCAAAATAAAGGACACTGATTGGCTGCTTCCGAGCACATGCTCGGAAGCAGCCAGTCAGTGTGCTTTATTTTGAGTTTGAGTTTATACTCAAGTTTTATAACCTCGGACCCAGATTTTGCTGGTTTGCAATAATAATATGTAAGGCGCATGAGGCATAGTTTCTACTAAAGCACCTCAGTTATGTTTATTAGTATCCAAGCAATATCCTTGACTCAGCTTCCAATCAATAAGATGTGAAATTGCGACGCAAAAACAAGGAAATTAGTCAGACAACATCTGATGCTGCTTATATCTAATTTAAAGACTTTGATCTTAAGGAATTTTGATGTTTTAATTAATGGGCCGTGCCATACGAGAACCTGCCTTTGGCTGCAGTTGAGATCAATCTACGCATATACATGTACAATTTGTGGATCCTTCAGATTCGTTTGCCTAGCCAATTCTTTCTTAGATATGAATTAACACAGAATTTGCCTGCTAAAGAAATTTGAATGATTTGAAAGATCTACAGGTGGGTAGGGAGTAGGGGATGGGCTATGATATAAATCAACCATGCGCATTCCTGTAGGGTCACTAAAACCCGAGTGCCTATAGCTCAGAACCTCAACTTTAGTCCCTATAAAATATATGGCTAACCTTTGTGTTACAGTAACTTTAAACTAGACCTGAACACTTTTTTCATTTCAATCCTATTACCCAGCGGACATATGACGTCGGCATTAAGTCATCACGTCACATCGACGTCAGTACTTCCATGACCTGATAGTGGAAAACATGCGTTTACTTGTTCACAAATGGGTACCAAATCAATTGCATGGTACTGTACCCGAGAAAAGACTGAAAGGTAATCTGCAATTCTGATTCCTTTTTATGCTTTTAAGATTGTGTTGCAAATACTGAATTGGCGATGAGAAAGTTTTTGCATAAGATGCACAACGTAAAAGAGTATGGATCAAATCTTCTAATAAACATTACTCAACATGCAGACTTACACGTAAACTGCATGATTTTAGCTGTTTCTGATACTACAGGTTGCTCGAATCCCCGATACGCAATTTGTGCTGAATGAAGAGGCTTAATATGTAACTACGCATTTGCGCTAAATATCAGAACAAAATGCAGAACAGTGTAATACACACTCAGATAAGGCTCGATGACCTGCGATTTAACGTCCTTTTCAACAGTATTTCAGTCATATCAGGATGATTGGAGGGTGATAATGAAAGGTTGTGTGCAATGAAACTCCCGTTTACGGTTGGAAAGATTTCCGCCTCCTGCGAGCTCGAACCCGGGACCCCTGGATCAGAAGACCAGCGCTTAACCTACTGAGCTACCGGGGCTCTTTTGTTTGGTCATCCATCATCAGTGTATACATGGTAGCATCTGTCACTGGTCAGCAGTATGCGCCGGTCAGCCCCTGATACGATACAGGCTCAAAGTTGCGAAAATGGAAAAGTCATGCATGTATGAAGATAGGGTGTAGAATATGTTGAGTTGTTCAAACAGAGCAGGGTTCCATAAAATGGGATGGAGGAGGTTACACTTAGTATTGGTTAGAAGTTATTAAGAAGTTTCTTCACAATTTAGAATCTGCGAAGATTATGAAAATAACGTTTTTCGCTGATCATTGGTTATGCACTGTAAAAGGAAGTGATAATTTACTTCCTCAATTGCATTATTACCGAATGATATAATGTTATTCGCATATTATTTTAAAATCAAATTAAATAAAAGTTTCTTTGTGTAGTCTGAGCAGTTGGGAAATGGGAAGAACAGAACAGAAGTTGTCCGATTGGATATTCTCGCTCCTTCTCCTTATGTTACTGAGTTACCCTGGTTTGTATGTGAACGTACATTCACAAGTGAGTCACCCATTAGAAGCATAAAACATCTTGTTTTAAGGCAGATGCCCCTCAAAACTTGGATTTCAACTGTCTTTCGATTTTAGCCCATTCCATTCGGGATACCCCTTTAGGGGTATATGGGCAAACAGTTAGGATCCAGATCAGGCCCCACAAACGTGGGACCTGATCTGAGATTCAAACTGTTTGCTGCCTAGACATCATTTCAACAAGAATTGGTTAGACCAATATTGTCAAAATATTCTTGATTTTTGATGCAGACGACAATTTCAGCAGCCGACAAAAAATACCCAGAATGCAATGGGTTAAGGGATATTGAATGGACACAACTTATTGGCATATGGACGCTACACAAGGGGGTGCAAATTTGCCCCCGGGCGCAAATTTGCACCTGGGTGTAGATTTGCACCCGGGTGCAAAACGTGCACATGAACACGGCTTTAGATAAATGGGCTTTTTTGGTTTGCTTTTGCAGCAGCTTAAAGGTATTTTCAGCCTACACAAGCGTAGTGTCTTTCCTTAATTCCTGGCTGATCCGTTTGATAAGGCTGTCCATGTTCGCATTGGTCCTTTTAAATCTGTAACTAAACCGCGACACGACAGCCCTAACAAAGTGGCACGTGCGCCACGCGAGGGCTCAGATCAACCTGGATATCCGTCCAGTCTCAGGCTGATTAGAGTCTTCGTTGTCGGCATTGAGGTGTCTTAAACCCTTGGCAATCCTGAAACCGCGATGACTTTGATCAGACTGGACCGCTTCTCAGGCTGATCTGAGTTCGCTGGTCGCGCATGCCACTTTGTTGATTTTATCATGTTGCGCCTCATATTGAGTTGCGGAGTTTCTTAAAGTATATGGGTACATGTCCAGTGGGAGGCAACTCTGCAATTCACAAATTTGCTTTCTTTTTTAGTGGAGGTTACCCTTTTCTGATCAGTGGACTTGTCCATCCGTATTATTTGGATGAGTCCATTTCTAATTTAGGGTTTCAGGTGAATGTTTTCACTTTATTGTATTTTGCATAGAAACTCCTGTAAGCAAAGACTGTTGACCCTGATCAGACGCCGCGCTGAGCGGCGTCTGAACTAGGCCTGCAGAGTTTGCATGTGTCCTTAACGGGTTTCCAGGGTGATAATGGTCAAAGGAAAGAATGGTCAACACGTAAAGGTAAAACTTGACCCTCTAGGAGCAAATTCTTTCCTTTCAGAGTTGACCTTCTGGAAGAGTTTCATTTTTATTTGTTAAGCGAACCCTTTTATCTATTAGTTCACTTTCGTAGAGCCGCTCGCACATTCTTTTTCGGGCAGAGCTACTTCTAGAAACTCGGAAAGACTTGAGCAACCCCTGCGATTAGACTTGCCGTATGGATGGTTGATCACCAGAATAATTGCATATTTCGATATTTTATGTTTTATTTTGAATTGATACACGGAAACGATTCATATAAATCGTAGGGACCGTTAATTCCTATAAACTTGTAGAGGAAGCCACTATTGCAATAAATAACTGAATAAATGAAAAAAAAAAACAAAAAAAAAAACAAAAAAAACAAGTTAATAGATAAATACATGTAAATAAATAAATAATAAAGAACAATAAATAAAATAAAATGGAATAATAAAAAAAGTCTTAATACTAGTAACGGTTTACATCCCTGAACCTTTGTCGAGTATTGCACTCTATTTCTCTCTTTTTTCTGTTTTATATATTGCGTATTTGTTCATAACACACTCGTATACTCTTATCAAGAAACATCTTTAAAAAAGATAATTGTCGAAGATGAAATTCGTCTTTAAAGAACAACTTTTTTAGTCATGTCAGGACGGATCCACCGCTTCCTGGGTATTATCAGTACTTTTGTAAAGTAAATATGTCTTGTTCAAGGACAAAACATGAATTCCCCATTCGGAACTCCAAAGCCAATTCCTTGAATCAGACCTCGGGCGTATGTAAGGCGGAGCAATATGCAGCAAAATCCAACATTTTGTTGTTCGGCCGAAAGTATACGCCGAAGCCGTAGATCTCTAGGTCTACGAATGAATTAATTCTCGACCTGCGACCTTTTGCAGCTGTTGCACGGACATTCATTTAATGCTTTGCTGTTGTTAAAACAAAATAGTCAATTATTAATGACGAGACAGTTGCTTCTTCTCATTTTATTATTTACTCGGTGCGACAGTGCGGCCATCTTTGTTTATATCGTTGTTCCTAACAACAGTCGTGTGACGTAAGTAGTCCCACGTCATACATCCGACATTCCTTACTCATTTTCATACAACTTCGATATCCTAGTTTATTTGCCACAAGTAAGATTTAATGGCATGACTGAACTGCAAAAATACCGATACCTCACCAGAAGCTAGCTGTAACCGGGGGAACACTTATTAAAAGTCTATTTCTTAGCTTTTCCTGCCTCATATTTTCATGATTTTCCCTGACTTCGTTTGGCCCAATTGCTAAGGGAGTGAATTCGTGAGTTTGTGAGTGAGTGAGCGTGTGTGCAATTGAGCGAATGAGTATCAAGATAAGCCTGCATCGAAATAATTCCTTATCTAGAAAATTTTATCGCCGATGCAATGAATTGGTTTCAAAACTCAATGTCATGTTAAAATCACTTTCACATGAAGGCCTATCGGAACCAGAATTTTATGATGACTTAGTATACAAATTCAAAAAGATAAGGGGTATGTCTGATTTTTTGTTCAGCTTCGAAAAGTAGTTTTTTTTGTTCTCATTTTATTTTGTTCAGTGCTAGCACTAACCATCAAAATCAGGAAGTCATATGACTTCCAAGGTTTGTCATTTGGAAGTCATGCTGAAGTATAGACTTGGTTTCTTCCAGAATGTCCATATTTACATTGCTTTCTCCTTCATTAATGGGTGAAATACCATTATTACAACAAATTTAACTCATTATTTAAGTCAATATTCACTTTATAAATGGTAGGTTATGATAAAAATTGGAAGTCACTGACTTCCTGGCATTCAGTTTTAGAAGTCACAGACCCCCAGACTTCCACTAGTGGAAGCACTGTTTGTTTCCTTGTAATTTTAGTTAGAAATACATCAGTTGTTAAAGAAAACTGATTTCTGGCGCGGCAGATCGGAAGCACGATGCGGTTATGGCTTTCATACTAGACCTTTAAATACACGATTGGAAAACTCGAATGCGCCTGATTTACGGCTGCTCAAACGGGTCATGAAATTTGCAAATACACTTTTCGTCATTCGTTATTATTGAATAAAACACGTCTATCCGCAAATAACGGCGATTAAATTAAAAAGGGAACGAAGCCAAAATAAAGTTTATATTCATAAAACGTCATTTTAAAACTGTTTCTTTTCACAAATGGTAGATTGTGTTTATTATCCCCCATATAATAAAAACCCGGATGCAGGTCATGCATGCTCTGATATGTCTACGACAAATAATATGAGCCGCGACACGAGAAAACCAACAATGTGGTTGTGCGCCCGGCGCAGACTCAGATCGGCCTGGGCGTTCACCCAGGCTAAGCAGACTCTTCGTTTAGTGCTCAGAGGGTAGCTAAGGATCTAAGCTACCTTCATGCGGACAGCGAAGACTCTGATCAGACTGGGCGGATGCCCAGGCTGAGCTGAGTCAGCGCTGTCCGCACAACCACATTGTTGGTTTTGTCGTGTCGTGGCTCATATATATCGTGCCTTTCGTTGCGGTTCAGTCCAGACTTATTTCTACTGATTCTGCGATGAAATATTTGTATTGTCTTAATAATTGTTGTCAACCTGACACTGAAATACAAGAATATACAGAAATATGAAAGCAATTTATATGCTATTGCGCATCATTAATAATGCAGTAGTGTGAAATGATAAAGTCTCTTTACGCGATGCTTTCACCCATGCATCGAGTGGTGCAAGCATTAATTGTGGCATTCCACCGAACACAAATTCTTAATGTGGATCTCGTTGCGGTACGAGACAAGCAGCCACACAAAGGTTAAACATTGTACCAAAAATCAGCATAATGAAACAGCATTATACCAAAGTAAATTAAGCGTTATGAATTAAAATTGTACCAAAGTAAATTCAGCGTTATGAAACGTTGTACCAAAGTGGACGGACACACGGCGCCAAGTGTGTGCAACTATGGTTACGTACCGTTGAGCCACTTGGGGAACGTCGATAAGAGAATTGAACTGAACTGAATTGAACATTGTACCAAGTAAATTCAACATCATGAAACAACATTTTATTATATACCTATCAATGATACACCCTTTGAACTGTCTGTTTTCTCGCCATCTGATTCACGAAGTTATATCAAACTAGTGATACACTATTCCTAAAACGAGGCTATGTCTGAGTTCGGCTTCAGGTGCGTCGTTTTTTTTAACGCGCATCGCAGAAACGAGAACCAGAGATACGGGACTAGTGACGTAACGTCAATAAGTATGCAAAGGCGCGCCTCGATAGTTTGTCTCATGACTAGCTACATACCTCTGCCGCGCAGGTTCGAATCCGGGTAGATGCATTAGAGCGGCAAGTATGAATGCTTGGCTGTACCCTAAGGTATACAATAAACAATTTATTACAATAGTATCTTGATCTGGCGTACTGTATCAAGTCTCGTGGATGAGCTCATACCACCAGATCACCATCGATGCAAGCATCCCGGGTGATCCGGTGGTGACTGAGTGAGTGAACTCGGATTTAACGTCCCACCAACAACGAGGTCATATGGAGACGGGACCTCGGTTTTAAAGTCTCATTCGAAAGACCGGAGAAGCTGGGGATCGATCTTGCGACCCATGGAGTGGTGGTCCGAAATGCCATACACTACACTACATCCACTTGGCGTGATACAGTACCCCAGATCAAGTTACTGTTATAATAACGTGTAACTACTAAAGTTAAACGAGCGTCATGAAACAACATTGTTCTAAAGTAAATTCAGCGTTATGAAACAACATTGTACCCAGGTAAATTCAGCATCATGAAACATCATTGTACCAAAGTTAATTCAGTATCAGGAAACAACATTGTACCAGAGTTTACTCAGCGTTATGGAAAAACATTGTACCGGAGTTAATTTAGCGTTATGGAACAATATTATACAAAAGTAAATTCATTGTTATGAAACAACATTGTACCAAAGTTAATTCAGCGTTATGGAACTACATCGTTCCAGAGTTAATTCAGCGTTATGGAACAACATTGTACCAAAGTAAATTCAGCGTTATGAAACAACATTGTACCAAAGTATATACAGTGTTATGAAACAACATTGTACCAAAGTAAATTCAGCGTTATGAAACAACATTGTACCAATGTAAATTCATTGTTATGAAATTGTTATGAAACAACATTGTACCAAAGTAAATTCAGCGTTATGAAACAAAATTGTACCAATGTAAATTCATTGTTATGACATTGTTATGAAACAACATCGTACCAAAGTAAATTCAGCGTTATGAAACTGTCAGAGAGTGGTTTTTCCCCCTTTCCCCCCGGAAAAATGGCTATAGGAAGGACGGCTATATAGTGGATTGTCCGGACCTCATAGAGCCACCTTTCCCCCATAGTAGCTTTTCCCCCACCGGGAAATTGGCTATTAGCGAACTTGGTATGGTTATTGGTATTTTGCGGACCGGAACGGAATGTAACAGACACATTCTGCGGAATTAATCGCATAAGAAATGTGTAGGTACTTCAAGGGAGGTAATAATCGTGATTAATTCCAAGAAATCAATATGCAAATTTAGCAACCATATTTTTATAATAATCAATAATTACTAATTTAAGGAACGAAAGTGATGTGGTTTCTTCTCATCGCAGAAATTTTTATACGTAAACATACGCATGGAAGCTACAGGAAGATGTACGAATGGGTGCTTTGTCTAGTCATGTTTGATTAAGTAGGGAGTTTATTACATTGAAAACCATAATCGGACATGTGTCCCAATGGGAGTCGAGCCCACGACTTCTGCATGAAAGGCGAACACTAGTACAAACACAAAATATGCACACAACCACGTACACTCATATCCTTTTTTGACTAACACGGAAAAGCAAAATGCTACCTGTTTTCTCCCAAAACAAGATAAAACAGACTGATGGAAACATGCCGGTGGTTCTAGCATATATTATCCATCATTATTTTACGGACAGGTACTCATATTTCTGCTTCAGTTATGAACCGCATTATTATAATTGGAGAAGGAGCAAATTCCAATATGTAGCGTGTTTTCTCGCAATCATATTACCAGGGGGAAAATCCACTATGGAGGGGAAAAACGGCTATGCAAAAACACCTATAGTAGATTTTCCCCGGGGAAAATTGGCTATATAGTCATATTTCCGGGGGGAAATTCTACTATATAGCCATTTTTCCGGTGGGAAATTCTACTATGGAAAAATCATAGTCATTTTTCCGGGGGGAAAAACTACTAGGGGGGAAAAGCTACTCTCTGACAGAAACAACATTGTATCAAAGTATATACAGTGTTATGAAACAACATTGTACCAAAGTAAATTCAGCGTTGTGAAACAACATTGTACCAAAGTATATACAGTGTTATGAAACAACATTGTACCAAAGTAAATTCAGCGTTATGGAACAACATTGTACCAATGTAAATTCATTGTTATGAAATTGTTATGAAACAACATTGTACCAAAGTAAATTCAGCGTTATGAAACAACATTGTACCAAAGTAAATTCAGCGTTATGAAACAACATTGTACCAAAGTAAATTCAGCGGTATGAAACCACATTGTACCAAAGTAAATTCAGCGTTATGAAACAACATTGTACCAAAGTAAATTCAGCGTTATGAAACAACATTGTACCAAAGTAAATTCAGCGGTATGAAACCACATTGTACCAAAGTAAATTCAGCGTTATGAAACAACATTGTACCAAAGTAAATTCAGCGGTATGAAACCACATTGTACCAAAGTAAATTCAGCGTTATGAAACAACATTGTACCAAAGTAAATTCAGCGGTATGAAACCACATTGTACCAAAGTAAATTCAGCGGTATGAAACCACATTGTACCAAAGTAAATTCAGCGTTATGAAACCACATTGTACCAAAGTAAATTCAGCGGTATGAAACCACATTGTACCAAAGTTAATTCAGGGTCATGACGCTGAATTAATCTCGAAACAATGTTGTTTCAGCGTTATGTGACCAGTAGGAAGCCTTTTACTGCACCTAGACATGCGTGTTAAAGATAAAGACTCTTGTTTTTAAATGTCCAATTCTTACGATGATGTTCCCCAGGGAGGCTGAACGGAAGGAATCCATAACACGCGCCTCCTGGCACCGAGTCGTCGTTTCCTCTCCAGTTCAAACTGTAGGGAGCAGGATTTGCATAATAGAACAATTAGCATTTATTTCAAAAACTACCAAAGAATAAATCAAGAACGTGCCTGGTATGCATGATTTCGAAGCATAAGGACTTTGATCCGAAATTATTCATAGTCCCATAGTTCGGAATATAGTGTGATAAAATGCTAACAATAAAATCAGAAAACGAAACTATAAACGCTAAATTAGGACTAGCATGTTGCGAAAGCATTTGTTTACGTGGAAAGTCGGTGAAGACATTATTGACCATAAAGTTTGCCCGTGAACTCTACATTGGGGTTATGTTTACAACTAAAGCAACTGGACCGAATGATATCTGAGAGAAAAACGAAGGTCGCAAGGATAATACCTTTGTAATCGATAGCTTTTACCTTTTTTCCGTGATGCTCGTCAGATAATTGTCTGTTTTAAGGCAAATGAGTACCAACTCAGGGACAGCAACACTGGTATGTTGCTGTTGCCTCCCTTTTCTTTATAGGGATCGACATTTATTCCTTACTATTTATCACACACACTGAATTTCCTCGTATTTTGATGACTCTGTTATGCCATAACCTATGTGAGGTATGATGAAACATCGGTTCCATTGACTTTGTAGGATATGGAACCTGATAAAAAGTATTTTGTCTTTTAAAGAACGAATTTTCTCATTTGTGGGTCTGTCCTGATTTTCTTCAAACAAATGCTTCCAACGGACTATATCATATGACGTCGCATCTGAGAGGGTAATAAAGCCATGCATTAAAATCGATAATCCACTAGTGGATTAAATATGCAAATTACGTCGTAGTGTTATGCGTTGACGTCCATAAAACGTCGCTTTTTCTAATGGGGAAATCCTGACGTTTTAGTGCAAAATTTGCTAATAAAATGCGATTTTAGTGTCATATCTTGCAGAATCTTGCATTCGTGCTCCTGTATTATTGTATTTATTAAACTCGTTGGGGAAAAACGATAAGATGCTCGGCATAGCCTCTCATCTTATCTTTTTCCCCACTTCGTTTGATAAATGAGCCGCGACACGACAAAACCAACAATGTGGTTGTGCGGCCAGCGCAGACTCAGATCAGCCTGGGCATCCGCCCAGTCTGATCAGAGTCTTCGCTGTCCGCATGGAGGTAGCTCAGTCCCTTAGCTACCCTTTAAGCACTTAGCGAAGAGTCTAACCAGACTGGGCAGATGCCCAGGCTGATCTGAGTCTGGGCTGGGCACACAACCACATTGTTGGTTTTGTCGTGTCGCGGCTCAAATACAATAATACATAAGCACTCATGTAAGATCCTGTATATTGTATGCACCCGCGCAGAATGGCCAAGGTCATTAGCATTTCAGTGTCAAAATGAGAAGGGTTACAGGGATTATTTACGGATAATTTCTCTTTGTTTTGTTACTCTCCAAAAACATATGTTGTGACCCCTCATTAGAACCGGCTCGACGAGACGGTTCTTATGAGCGGTTTAAACATATATTTTCTCCGAGAAGCAAGCAAAAAATCGTAGAATTATTCTCAAAACCACACCTGTTTGGAGTTTTGTTAGTTGAGTCTTTGCATATCACATCTTTCAATAGAAACTCTTTCTTATGAAGCGACTGATTGTCATGAAAGCTTATGTTATGACGTTGGTTTTTCTTCTTCGAATAAACAGACTTTAATAATGGTGAATCTTAATACTTTTAAATTAGTTGGAAATTATTCTTTCATGTTTGTATTAGAGTCAGAGATTATTTTCCTTTCAAAGTTGTAATGAAGTTTTGATAAATGAAATGTAGATTTTAAAGGAGTTATCTATTGGACATGGCATTTGTTAAAAGATAGAAAGTTCAGACAGACTGATCTGTAGCAAGAAAGTTCAGACAGACTGATCTGTAGCAATGAAATCGTTTTTTTACCATACTCGCTGTAGATATTTCAACAAAGCTACTGTTATTATCTATACTATAAACATGGACAAGATTTAATCCATTCCCATAACCACAAAAATTGCAGAATGACCGCATCAGGCAAGACCAAATCGCATATTGAAGTTTTACGACAGTTAGTTTAAAGACCAAATCGTATATTGAAGTTTTACGACAGTTAGTTTAAATGTATATTCCGGCTTACCGCGCCCATTGCCACCGACTTCCGCCCGCATTACCATCGACACCCGCCCGCATCAGATCGATTCCGTTTGAAAAAAAGGATGCTACCTATTCTACCCGTATATTTTTATGTATTCTTGCATATTTTTGTTGCAACTAAATATATGTGACCTGCGACACGAAAAAAACAACAAAGTGGCATGTGCGCCCAACATTAAACTCAGATCAGCCTGGGCATCCGCCCAGTCTGATCAAAGTCTTTGTTGTCCACATGAAGCTAGTTAAGACATTTAGCTACCCTTTAAGCGCACAGAGAATACTTTGATCAAGCTGGGTAGCTGCCTGGGCTAAACTGAATCCTTGCGTGGCGCACATGTCACTTTGTTGGTTTTGTCGTGTCGCGGCTCATTTGTAGAAAGAAACGAATAGAATTGAGCCGCTACACGAGAAAACCAACAATGTGGTTGTGCGCCCAGCGCAGACTCAGATCAGCCTGGGCATCCACCCAGTCTGCTCAGAGTCTTCGCTGTCCGCATGGAGGTAGCGTAGATCCTAAGCTACCCTTTAAGCACTTAACGAATAGTCTGATCGGATTTGGCGGATGCCCAGGCTGATCTGAGTCTATGTTGAGCGCACAACCACTTTGTTGGTTTTCTCGTGTCGCGGCTCAATTGTTTGTTGACGACAAACTCGATATATGCCCTGTTTGAATGATTTGATTACCACTTGCCGGTAATACTGAAACGATGCATAGTTTTCAAAGAAATACAATCCGAGGTTGCAGGCATGGGGAATAATGGATGATTCTGGGGTATTTTGGTTGGTCTTCATAGAAACGTACGTTCTGAACCAATGAATTAGTCGAAATAAGGGTAGAAAGCCTTGTTTTCTTCCAATTCTCATAACGATGTTTCACAGGAGGCTCGAGGGAACGCATCTATACGTGTAACCGTGCACCTCATGGTACCGAAGCTGTCAGTTTGAAGATTTATTTATCAGTTTGCTCTGTACACTGAATACTACATTAAGTACCTACATATTCAGCCAGAGAGTAGCTTCTCCTCGCCCCTAAGCAGTCTCTGCCCCTCCCCCTACACACATGTAATGACCATTCTAATCGAATTACGCATACTCTCTCGAGCTTTCGTCACTTCCCAGCAGGCACATGACGTTGAAATGACGTCGTACTGACGTCGATGCGACGTAATGACGTTGCATCGGCGTCAGTACGACGTCATTTGACGTCGGGTGCCTGCTGGGTTGCACCGTTTATTTTTCCTTTAAGAGTTGACCCTTTCTTGGAAGAGAAATTGCTCCATCTGAAACTACAGTATATCCATTCACCTAAACCCCATACTCTTTATTAGAGGTATTTTGGCAGTTGCTGATTACATACACTTGAGCCGCAAAATAACGCCCCACTTTCATAAAACGCAACGTCCCGGCGTGTTTATGGATCAATACGGTACATGGCCCCGTCAGTGCAGGGTCTGCTTTGGTCTGGTGCAGTTTGTATTGTATTGATCTGTGCCAAGATAAGTAAGATAAGTTGCCCGTGGCGCGGCTTAGCATTTTGATTATTCTTCGCATGTCCCGGATGTACTACTTCGGACAAAACTACGTCAGAGTGGTCAGCAATAATAAACCATGTTTACGATAAATGCGAATTGAAATGTATTTACCAGTCTTTGCATCACAAAACTACGTCATAGTGGTCAGTCATAAATGATATTTATGAGAACTCCGAATTGTTACGAGGCTGTGCGAAACATTGCTACTAATCCTGCCAATAGTGCGTAGAAAGAACTTTATGTAACCTTTTACCGACAACTGAACTCGATAATAAAATATAAACAGGAACCGACGATTTTCTGAGAACTAATATATAAGAATATATCCTCCTGTGAGATCCGGCAAAAATATATATGGATCCGTCATCTGAGATCAAAATAGTTAAGTTAAAATTTGGTGCAATTTATTCCGTTTTACCAGGTTGCCGCGGTGCCAAAAAAAAGTAACATGAAAAACAAATAAACAAATGAAATAAAAAAACAAACAAAAAAAAAACAACTAAACCCCATAACGTGTGAAAGATAATTTGATAGGCCTATCTGTTCTACGGTTTATTCATTCATTCTGTTATCAGATCGCCTGGATGTGCAGGCTGATCTGAGTCGTTCTTCTTCGCACAGTGCCGTCCGGTTCGTTTCTATACTTTTGGCAGGTCAAGAGCATCTCATTTGCTTTGCGGGAGTAGCTATGTATTTTATGCACTCCTACGCAGAAAAAAACAGAGCTCGTATTTTTTGTTTAATTTTATTGCACTTTGCACTGATGTATATCAGCCACAATATCCTGTTTTGAAATTGTAACAATTGTGAGAATTTTTCCTCAGGTCGTGGCATATGCTGATCAGGCCAAGTTTTCATAATAGTTGAGCCGCGACACAAGAAAACCAACAAAGTGACTGTGTGCCCAGCGCAGACCCAGATCAGCCTGGGCATCCGCCCAGTCTGACCAGAGTCTTCGCTGTCCGCATGAATGTAGATTAGACCCTTAGCTACCCTTGAAGCGCAAAGCGAGGTTTCTGGTCAGACTGGGCAAATGCCCAGGCTGATCTGAGACTGCGCTGGGCGCACAACCACTTTGTTGGTTTTCTCGTGTCATTGCCCAATTATGAGTTGTGAAATTATTTTACAATTTAAACGCAAAAAACGAAATAGTTAAATTTGCAAACAGCATAACTCCAGCGCTCATATGAGCCGCCTCAGCTGGTTCAACACGGGTTGTCCTCTGGGCTTTGAATTCTCGACATGATAAAGTTGTTTCCGAAACATTTACTGATATTTTGCAGACGTTCGTTTTGTCGATTTTTTTTGCGCTTTCAGGATAAACAAAAGTGCATCAGCTGTAAATAAAATTGAGCCGCGACACGAGAAAACCAACAAAGTGGTTGTGCGCCCAATGCAGACTCAGATCAGCCTAGGCATCTGTCCAGTCTGATCAGACGCTTCGCGAAGCGCTTAAAGGGTAGCCAAACGACTAAACTACCTTCATGCGGACAGCGAAGACTCTGATCAGACTGGGCGGATGCCCAGGCTGAGCTGAGTCAGCGCTGTCCGCACAACCACATTGTTGGTTTTGTCGTGTCGTGGCTCATATATATCGTGCCTTTCGTTGCGGTTCAGTCCAGACTTATTTCTACTGATTCTGCGATGAAATATTTGTATTGTCTTAATAATTGTTGTCAACCTGACACTGAAATACAAGAATATACAGAAATATGAAAGCAATTTATATGCTATTGCGCATCATTAATAATGCAGTAGTGTGAAATGATAAAGTCTCTTTACGCGATGCTTTCACCCATGCATCGAGTGGTGCAAGCATTAATTGTGGCATTCCACCGAACACAAATTCTTAATGTGGATCTCGTTGCGGTACGAGACAAGCAGCCACACAAAGGTAAAACATTGTACCAAAAATCAGCATAATGAAACAGCATTATACCAAAGTAAATTAAGCGTTATGAATTAAAATTGTACCAAAGTAAATTCAGCGTTATGAAACGTTGTACCAAAGTGGACGGACACACGGCGCCAAGTGTGTGCAACTATGGTTACGTACCGTTGAGCCACTTGGGGAACGTCGATAAGAGAATTGAACTGAACTGAATTGAACATTGTACCAAGTAAATTCAACATCATGAAACAACATTTTATTATATACCTATCAATGATACACCCTTTGAACTGTCTGTTTTCTCGCCATCTGATTCACGAAGTTATATCAAACTAGTGATACACTATTTCTTAAAACGAGGCTATGTCTGAGTTCGGCTTCAGGTGCGTCGTTTTTTTTAACGCGCATCGCAGAAACGAGAACCAGAGATACGGGACTAGTGACGTAACGTCAATAAGTATGCAAAGGCGCGCCTCGATAGTTTGTCTCATGACTAGCTACATACCTCTGCCGCGCAGGTTCGAATCCGGGTAGATGCATTAGAGCGGCAAGTATGAATGCTTGGCTGTACCCTAAGGTATACAATAAACAATTTATTACAATAGTATCTTGATCTGGCGTACTGTATCAAGTCTCGTGGATGAGCTCATACCACCAGATCACCATCGATGCAAGCATCCCGGGTGATCCGGTGGTGACTGAGTGAGTGAACTCGGATTTAACGTCCCACCAACAACGAGGTCATATGGAGACGGGACCTCGGTTTTAAAGTCTCATTCGAAAGACCGGAGAAGCTGGGGATCGATCTTGCGACCCATGGAGTGGTGGTCCGAAATGCCATACACTACACTACATCCACTTGGCGTGATACAGTACCCCAGATCAAGTTACTGTTATAATAACGTGTAACTACTAAAGTTAAACGAGCGTCATGAAACAACATTGTTCTAAAGTAAATTCAGCGTTATGAAACAACATTGTACCCAGGTAAATTCAGCATCATGAAACATCATTGTACCAAAGTTAATTCAGTATCAGGAAACAACATTGTACCAGAGTTTACTCAGCGTTATGGAAAAACATTGTACCGGAGTTAATTTAGCGTTATGGAACAATATTATACAAAAGTAAATTCATTGTTATGAAACAACATTGTACCAAAGTTAATTCAGCGTTATGGAACTACATCGTTCCAGAGTTAATTCAGCGTTATGGAACAACATTGTACCAAAGTAAATTCAGCGTTATGAAACAACATTGTACCAAAGTATATACAGTGTTATGAAACAACATTGTACCAAAGTAAATTCAGCGTTATGAAACAACATTGTACCAATGTAAATTCATTGTTATGAAATTGTTATGAAACAACATTGTACCAAAGTAAATTCAGCGTTATGAAACAAAATTGTACCAATGTAAATTCATTGTTATGACATTGTTATGAAACAACATCGTACCAAAGTAAATTCAGCGTTATGAAACTGTCAGAGAGTGGTTTTTCCCCCTTTCCCCCCGGAAAAATGGCTATAGGAAGGACGGCTATATAGTGGATTGTCCGGACCTCATAGAGCCACCTTTCCCCCATAGTAGCTTTTCCCCCACCGGGAAATTGGCTATTAGCGAACTTGGTATGGTTATTGGTATTTTGCGGACCGGAACGGAATGTAACAGACACATTCTGCGGAATTAATCGCATAAGAAATGTGTAGGTACTTCAAGGGAGGTAATAATCGTGATTAATTCCAAGAAATCAATATGCAAATTTAGCAACCATATTTTTATAATAATCAATAATTACTAATTTAAGGAACGAAAGTGATGTGGTTTCTTCTCATCGCAGAAATTTTTATACGTAAACATACGCATGGAAGCTACAGGAAGATGTACGAATGGGTGCTTTGTCTAGTCATGTTTGATTAAGTAGGGAGTTTATTACATTGAAAACCATAATCGGACATGTGTCCCAATGGGAGTCGAGCCCACGACTTCTGCATGAAAGGCGAACACTAGTACAAACACAAAATATGCACACAACCACGTACACTCATATCCTTTTTTGACTAACACGGAAAAGCAAAATGCTACCTGTTTTCTCCCAAAACAAGATAAAACAGACTGATGGAAACATGCCGGTGGTTCTAGCATATATTATCCATCATTATTTTACGGACAGGTACTCATATTTCTGCTTCAGTTATGAACCGCATTATTATAATTGGAGAAGGAGCAAATTCCAATATGTAGCGTGTTTTCTCGCAATCATATTACCAGGGGGAAAATCCACTATGGAGGGGAAAAACGGCTATGCAAAAACACCTATAGTAGATTTTCCCCGGGGAAAATTGGCTATATAGTCATATTTCCGGGGGGAAATTCTACTATATAGCCATTTTTCCGGTGGGAAATTCTACTATGGAAAAATCATAGTCATTTTTCCGGGGGGAAAAACTACTAGGGGGGAAAAGCTACTCTCTGACAGAAACAACATTGTATCAAAGTATATACAGTGTTATGAAACAACATTGTACCAAAGTAAATTCAGCGTTGTGAAACAACATTGTACCAAAGTATATACAGTGTTATGAAACAACATTGTACCAAAGTAAATTCAGCGTTATGGAACAACATTGTACCAATGTAAATTCATTGTTATGAAATTGTTATGAAACAACATTGTACCAAAGTAAATTCAGCGTTATGAAACAACATTGTACCAAAGTAAATTCAGCGTTATGAAACAACATTGTACCAAAGTAAATTCAGCGGTATGAAACCACATTGTACCATAGTAAATTCAGCGTTATGAAACAACATTGTACCAAAGTAAATTCAGCGTTATGAAACAACATTGTACCAAAGTAAATTCAGCGGTATGAAACCACATTGTACCAAAGTAAATTCAGCGTTATGAAACAACATTGTACCAAAGTAAATTCAGCGGTATGAAACCACATTGTACCAAAGTAAATTCAGCGTTATGAAACAACATTGTACCAAAGTAAATTCAGCGGTATGAAACCACATTGTACCAAAGTAAATTCAGCGGTATGAAACCACATTGTACCAAAGTAAATTCAGCGTTATGAAACCACATTGTACCAAAGTAAATTCAGCGGTATGAAACCACATTGTACCAAAGTTAATTCAGGGTCATGACGCTGAATTAATCTCGAAACAATGTTGTTTCAGCGTTATGTGACCAGTAGGAAGCCTTTTACTGCACCTAGACATGCGTGTTAAAGATAAAGACTCTTGTTTTTAAATGTCCAATTCTTACGATGATGTTCCCCAGGGAGGCTGAACGGAAGGAATCCATAACACGCGCCTCCTGGCACCGAGTCGTCGTTTCCTCTCCAGTTCAAACTGTAGGGAGCAGGATTTGCATAATAGAACAATTAGCATTTATTTCAAAAACTACCAAAGAATAAATCAAGAACGTGCCTGGTATGCATGATTTCGAAGCATCAGGACTTTGATCCGAAATTATTCATAGTCCCATAGTTCGGAATATAGTGTGATAAAATGCTAACAATAAAATCAGAAAACGAAACTATAAACGCTAAATTAGGACTAGCATGTTGCGAAAGCATTTGTTTACGTGGAAAGTCGGTGAAGACATTATTGACCATAAAGTTTGCCCGTGAACTCTACATTGGGGTTATGTTTACAACTAAAGCAACTGGACCGAATGATATCTGAGAGAAAAACGAAGGTCGCAAGGATAATACCTTTGTAATCGATAGCTTTTACCTTTTTTCCGTGATGCTCGTCAGATAATTGTCTGTTTTAAGGCAAATGAGTACCAACTCAGGGACAGCAACACTGGTATGTTGCTGTTGCCTCCCTTTTCTTTATAGGGATCGACATTTATTCCTTACTATTTATCACACACACTGAATTTCCTCGTATTTTGATGACTCTGTTATGCCATAACCTATGTGAGGTATGATGAAACATCGGTTCCATTGACTTTGTAGGATATGGAACCTGATAAAAAGTATTTTGTCTTTTAAAGAACGAATTCTCTCATTTGTGGGTCTGTCCTGATTTTCTTCAAACAAATGCTTCCAACGGACTATATCATATGACGTCGCATCTGAGAGGGTAATAAAGCCATGCATTAAAATCGATAATCCACTAGTGGATTAAATATACAAATTACGTCGTAGTGTTATGCGTTGACGTCCATAAAACGTCGCTTTTTCTAATGGGGAAATCCTGACGTTTTAGTGCAAAATTTGCTAATAAAATGCGATTTTAGTGTCATATCTTGCAGAATCTTGCATTCGTGCTCCTGTATTATTGTATTTATTAAACTCGTTGGGGAAAAACGATAAGATGCTCGGCATAGCCTCTCATCTTATCTTTTTCCCCACTTCGTTTGATAAATGAGCCGCGACACGACAAAACCAACAATGTGGTTGTGCGGCCAGCGCAGACTCAGATCAGCCTGGGCATCCGCCCAGTCTGATCAGAGTCTTCGCTGTCCGCATGGAGGTAGCTCAGTCCCTTAGCTACCCTTTAAGCACTTAGCGAAGAGTCTAACCAGACTGGGCAGATGCCCAGGCTGATCTGAGTCTGGGCTGGGCACACAACCACATTGTTGGTTTTGTCGTGTCGCGGCTCAAATACAATAATACATAAGCACTAATGTAAGATCCTGTATATTGTATGCACCCGCGCAGAATGGCCAAGGTCATTAGCATTTCAGTGTCAAAATGAGAAGGGTTACAGGGATTATTTACGGATAATTTCTCTTTGTTTTGTTACTCTCCAAAAACATATGTTGTGACCCCTCATTAGAACCGGCTCGACGAGACGGTTCTTATGAGCGGTTTAAACATATATTTTCTCCGAGAAGCAAGCAAAAAATCGTAGAATTATTCTCAAAACCACACCTGTTTGGAGTTTTGTTAGTTGAGTCTTTGCATATCACATCTTTCAATAGAAACTCTTTCTTATGAAGCGACTGATTGTCATGAAAGCTTATGTTATGACGTTGGTTTTTCTTCTTCGAATAAACAGACTTTAATAATGGTGAATCTTAATACTTTTAAATTAGTTGGAAATTATTCTTTCATGTTTGTATTAGAGTCAGAGATTATTTTCCTTTCAAAGTTGTAATGAAGTTTTGATAAATGAAATGTAGATTTTAAAGGAGTTATCTATTGGACATGGCATTTGTTAAAAGATAGAAAGTTCAGACAGACTGATCTGTAGCAAGAAAGTTCAGACAGACTGATCTGTAGCAATGAAATCGTTTTTTTACCATACTCGCTGTAGATATTTCAACAAAGCTACTGTTATTATCTATACTATAAACATGGACAAGATTTAATCCATTCCCATAACCACAAAAATTGCAGAATGACCGCATCAGGCAAGACCAAATCGCATATTGAAGTTTTACGACAGTTAGTTTAAAGACCAAATCGTATATTGAAGTTTTACGGCAGTTAGTTTAAATGTATATTCCGGCTTACCGCGCCCATTGCCACCGACTTCCGCCCGCATTACCATCGACACCCGCCCGCATCAGATCGATTCCGTTTGAAAAAAAGGATGCTACCTATTCTACCCGTATATTTTTATGTATTCTTGCATATTTTTGTTGCAACTAAATATATGTGACCTGCGACACGAAAAAAACAACAAAGTGGCATGTGCGCCCAACATTAAACTCAGATCAGCCTGGGCATCCGCCCAGTCTGATCAAAGTCTTTGTTGTCCACATGAAGCTAGTTAAGACATTTAGCTACCCTTTAAGCGCACAGAGAATACTTTGATCAAGCTGGGTAGCTGCCTGGGCTAAACTGAATCCTTGCGTGGCGCACATGTCACTTTGTTGGTTTTGTCGTGTCGCGGCTCATTTGTAGAAAGAAACGAATAGAATTGAGCCGCTACACGAGAAAACCAACAATGTGGTTGTGCGCCCAGCGCAGACTCAGATCAGCCTGGGCATCCACCCAGTCTGCTCAGAGTCTTCGCTGTCCGCATGGAGGTAGCGTAGATCCTAAGCTACCCTTTAAGCACTTAACGAATAGTCTGATCGGATTTGGCGGATGCCCAGGCTGATCTGAGTCTATGTTGAGCGCACAACCACTTTGTTGGTTTTCTCGTGTCGCGGCTCAATTGTTTGTTGACGACAAACTCGATATATGCCCTGTTTGAATGATTTGATTACCACTTGCCGGTAATACTGAAACGATGCATAGTTTTCAAAGAAATACAATCCGAGGTTGCAGGCATGGGGAATAATGGATGATTCTGGGGTATTTTGGTTGGTCTTCATAAAAACGTACGTTCTAAACCAATGAATTAGTCGAAATAAGGGTAGAAAGCCTTGTTTTCTTCCAATTCTCATAACGATGTTTCACAGGAGGCTCGAGGGAACGCATCTATACGTGTAACCGTGCACCTCATGGTACCGAAGCTGTCAGTTTGAAGATTTATTTATCAGTTTGCTCTGTACACTGAATACTACATTAAGTACCTACATATTCAGCCAGAGAGTAGCTTCTCCTCGCCCCTAAGCAGTCTCTGCCCCTCCCCCTACACACATGTAATGACCATTCTAATCGAATTACGCATACTCTCTCGAGCTTTCGTCACTTCCCAGCAGGCACATGACGTTGAAATGACGTCGTACTGACGTCGATGCGACGTAATGACGTTGCATCGGCGTCAGTACGACGTCATTTGACGTCGGGTGCCTGCTGGGTTGCACCGTTTATTTTTCCTTTAAGAGTTGACCCTTTCTTGGAAGAGAAATTGCTCCATCTGAAACTACAGTATATCCATTCACCTAAACCCCAAACTCTTTATTAGAGGTATTTTGGCAGTTGCTGATTACATACACTTGAGCCGCAAAATAACGCCCCACTTTCATAAAACGCAACGTCCCGGCGTGTTTATGGATCAATACGGTACATGGCCCCGTCAGTGCAGGGTCTGCTTTGGTCTGGTGCAGTTTGTATTGTATTGATCTGTACCAAGATAAGTAAGATAAGTTGCCCGTGGCGCGGCTTAGCATTTTGATTATTCTTCGCATGTCCCGGATGTACTACTTCGGACAAAACTACGTCAGAGTGGTCAGCAATAATAAACCATGTTTACGATAAATGCGAATTGAAATGTATTTACCAGTCTTTGCATCACAAAACTACGTCATAGTGGTCAGTCATAAATGATATTTATGAGAACTCCGAATTGTTACGAGGCTGTGCGAAACATTGCTACTAATCCTGCCAATAGTGCGTAGAAAGAACTTTATGTAACCTTTTACCGACAACTGAACTCGATAATAAAATATAAACAGGAACCGACGATTTTCTGAGAACTAATATATAAGAATATATCCTCCTGTGAGATCCGGCAAAAATATATATGGATCCGTCATCTGAGATCAAAATAGTTAAGTTAAAATTTGGTGCAATTTATTCCGTTTTACCAGGTTGCCGCGGTGCCAAAAAAAAGTAACATGAAAAACAAATAAACAAATGAAATAAAAAAACAAACAAAAAAAAACAACTAAACCCCATAACGTGTGAAAGATAATTTGATAGGCCTATCTGTTCTACGGTTTATTCATTCATTCTGTTATCAGATCGCCTGGATGTGCAGGCTGATCTGAGTCGTTCTTCTTCGCACAGTGCCGTCCGGTTCGTTTCTATACTTTTGGCAGGTCAAGAGCATCTCATTTGCTTTGCGGGAGTAGCTATGTATTTTATGCACTCCTACGCAGAAAAAAACAGAGCTGGTATTTTTTGTTTAATTTTATTGCACTTTGCACTGATGTATATCAGCCACAATATCCTGTTTTGAAATTGTAACAATTGTGAGAATTTTTCCTCAGGTCGTGGCATATGCTGATCAGGCCAAGTTTTCATAATAGTTGAGCCGCGACACAAGAAAACCAACAAAGTGACTGTGTGCCCAGCGCAGACCCAGATCAGCCTGGGCATCCGCCCAGTCTGACCAGAGTCTTCGCTGTCCGCATGAATGTAGATTAGACCCTTAGCTACCCTTTAAGCGCAAAGCGAGGTTTCTGGTCAGACTGGGCAAATGCCCAGGCTGATCTGAGACTGCGCTGGGCGCACAACCACTTTGTTGGTTTTCTCGTGTCATTGCCCAATTATGAGTTGTGAAATTATTTTACAATTTAAACGCAAAAAACGAAATAGTTAAATTTGCAAACAGCATAACTCCAGCGCTCATATGAGCCGCCTCAGCTGGTTCAACACGGGTTGTCCTCTGGGCTTTGAATTCTCGACATGATAAAGTTGTTTCCGAAACATTTACTGATATTTTGCAGACGTTCGTTTTGTCGATTTTTTTTGCGCTTTCAGGATAAACAAAAGTGCATCAGCTGTAAATAAAATTGAGCCGCGACACGAGAAAACCAACAAAGTGGTTGTGCGCCCAATGCAGACTCAGATCAGCCTAGGCATCTGTCCAGTCTGATCAGACGCTTCGCGAAGCGCTTAAAGGGTAGCCAAACGACTAAACTACCTTCATGCGGACAGCGAAGACTCTGATCAGACTGGGCGGATGCCCAGGCTGATCTGAGTCTGCGCTGGACGCACGACCACATTGTTGGTTTTATCGTGTCGCGGCTCAATTGAATATAAACGTGCATCAACTGTAGATGCTGCACTTGTTTTATCTCTTAAATTTGCAAAATTTGACAAAAAGTTCAGGGGTAACGTCTCAGGGAAGAAGAGCTAGAAGAGCTCTGTGCTATTGTTCTGATCCTATACTTTGTGTTATTGTTGTAATGTGCAATATGTTTAAACCAAACTCTCAGCGTCCTGCCTTTCAACATTCTTCTCTATCCTCCCTCTTACCCCCACACAACAAATATTTTTGGTTTTGGGATTCTTTGTCTTGCTTGTGAGAAAACTGTCCCATTGAGCATCGACACAACGAAACCAACACAATGGCATGTGCGCCCAGCAGAGACTCAGATCTGCCTTGGTATCCATCCAGTCTGATCAGAGACCTGGCTGTCCGCAGAGGAAGCCTAAACCCTTAGCTACCCTTTAAGAGCCCAGGCTGACTGAGTCTTGGCTGGGCGCACATGCCACTTTGTTGGTTTTGTCATGTCGCGGCTCATTTGTGTTTATTTAACGAATAGATTGTTTAATTTTAACGCAGGCAAAGTGCCCAGGGTTCGAAACCGTAAACGAGTGCATTGCCTCTCTGTATGCGGAAGGGATTCATTTGCATACAGAATTGCTTTTCGCGGTTTACATTCCATGGACACTTTCATGGGGAAGCACCCCTGCCATCTCATTTTCCTATCTTGATAGGGGTAAGCTCTTATGAGTATGAGAAAGAATTTTCATTCCAGAGGCGTAAATTCTTTCCTTTAAGAATGGGTCCTGTTTTGTGAAAGCGTTGTTGCCCGATGAAGCAAACAGGAAGTCACAAAACATTTTTCTACAGGAAGTCACAAAACTTGTTCCTTGTTAATAATGGCGGAAACACATGGAAGCGTACTTATACATCTAAAGTGGACATTCGGTTGTGAAGGGAGTAACACAGTAAGCGACTGTATTTCATTAATCTCCACAAAAACCACATTCTGGGTAGTCATAGATAAAATCCAGAAATAAATGACACGTTTTATTAGCTCACGTGGCCCGAAGGGCCATAGTGAGCTACTGTCATACCAATGCGTCCGGCGTGCGTCGTGCGTCGTGCGTCGTCACCTAAAAACAAATATTCAAACATCTTCTTCTGTAAAACTACTGGTCCCATGGTTCTCAAATTTCACATGGAGCATGACCTGACTCCAGGGTCTCAGAATTGTAAAATTGGGTCAGGTTGAAAATCCAAGATGGCCGCCGTTACTAAAAATAGCAAAAACAACAAAATAAACTTATTCTCCAGAACCACTGGGTATATTTGTCTGAATTTTGGAACATCAGTGAATCCTTGGTATTCAAAATTATAAAAATGAAAAAAATCTGTAGCGGAGTTTTGTCACAGTGACCTACTTTCTGTTTACGTGTGTAATTTTGCTCAAATGCCAATGTCAAAAAATGACCTATTTAAACAACTTCAAACAACTTCTTCTCTAAAACCAGTGAACCCATGGATCTCAAATTTCACATGGAGCATGACCAGACTGCAGGGTTTCAAAATTGTAAAATTGGGTCAGGTCAAGAATCCAAGATGGCTGCCGTTACTAAAAATAGCAAAAACAACAAAATCAACTTCTTCTCCAGAACCATTTGGTATATTTGGTTGAAAGTTTGCATGGAACATAAGTGGGACCTTGGTATTGAAAATTGTAAAAATAAAAAAAATCTATAACGGAATTAGGTCACAGTGACCTACTTAGCGTTCACAAGGCCGATTTTGCTCAAATGTCAATATCTAAAGAAAATGCAACCAATTCTGACCAGATTTGGTCGGAAATGGTTCTTGAATGGAATTATTTCAATTTTGTGCCAGTTGACTATCCAAGATGGCCACCATGGGGGCCGTTACTAAAAATAGCACAAACATAAAAATGACAATTACTCAAGAAACCTTGAATGGAATTGGACCAATTTTGTGTCAGAATGTTCCTTGCATGAAGCCGTTTCGATTAATTGCTATTTGGCATTCCAAGATGGCCGCCATCTGGTGTTACTAAAAATAGCACAAACATAAAAATGACAATTACTCAAGAACCCTTGAATGGAATTGGATCAATTTTGTGTCAGAATGTTCCTTGCATGAAGTCGTTTCGATTAATTGCAATTCGGCATTCCAAGATGGCCGCCATCTGCCGTTACTAAAAATAGCCCAAAACATGAAAATGACATTATCTCAGTAACCGCTGAATGGATTTTGACGAAATTTGTGTCAAAATCATTCTTGCATTGAGATGTTTCAAAAATATCTAACTGTAGACCAGTCATATTGGCCTCTGTTACTAAAAATAGAAAAGTGTGAAAATTAGAAAATCTCAATGGAATTGGGTTAATTTTGTGTCAGAATGGTCCTTTCATTAAGCTTTTTCGATTTTTTGCATTTTGGCATTCCAAGATGGCTGCCATCTGCCGTTACTAAAAATAGCACAAAACATGAAAATGACAATATCTCAGTAACCGCTGAATGGATTTTGACGAAATTTGTGTCAAAATGATTCTTGCATTGAGATGTTTCAAAAATATCTAACTGTAGACCAGTCATGTTGGCCTCTGTTACTAAAAATAGAAAAATGTGAAAATTAGAAAATCTCAATGGAATTGGACCAAATTTGTGTCAAAATGGTCCTTGCATGAAGGCTTTTCGATTTTTTACATTTTAGCAATCCAAGATGGCCGCCATCTGCCATTACTAAAAATAGTACAAAACATGAAACTGGCAATATCTCAGTAACCCCTGAATGGATTTTGATGAAATTTGTGGCAAAATGATTCTTGCATTAAGGTTTATCAAAAGTAAATATATAAAGATCAGGCAAGTTGGCCTCTGTTACTAAAAGTAGCAAAATGTGAAAATGAGAAATTCTCATAGGAATTGGACCAATTTTGTATCAGAACGGTCCTGTTGCACAATAGCCAGGTGAGCGATATCAGGCCCATTTGGGCCTCTTGTTTAGGGTCGAGTCTGGTTACTTCGGACAGCGGGTAGTTTTGGACAAAACATTGCAAACATTAAAAATCCAGATGAGACGGCTCATAATGAGCCGTCTCATCAGGATTTTCACTGTTTGCCCAGTTATTTTTTGTTTTAATTCCAAACAGCTGACATATAAAGGAAATAATGTCACTGTTCGAATTTACCTGCTGTCCGAAGTTACCCGACTCTACCCTAAAACTTAGCTAGGAATGGAGTGGACTGGATTGGAGTGGACTAGCAGATTTATTCTTCTTTGCATTCCAGTGATTTTGGATGGTACTCTTACAGGAAAGAATTTGCTCCCTGTGAGGGAGCAAATTCTTTCCTTTAAGAGTACATGTCCCATCTTAGGCTCCGATAGCGTATCTTAGCCAATGGAATGCAGATTATGTCCTCCATTTCATTCCATTCCGATCATCTCAATTCCAGGTTTCAAACTCTGCCCGATTAAACGTATGGTCTGAAGGACAAACATGCCCTAATCTGGGTCTGCACTATTTGCTCTTGATTCTTAGACATTAACGTACTTTAATATGTCTGTATCGCCTCATGACAAAGACTTGGCCTTGTATACAGAGTAAACAAAAGCTATTTCAAGTCATTTTTGTCTATATTAAAATGTCTGAAAATCATTTTGTGGCTTCGTGAATTAGCTAGGTACCAAGAAAAAAGACCTTAAAATTTCTGAAACCTGGAAAAACCTTAGACCAGCAAATGCATCCAGGTATTCTGATCTGGATGTTAGCACTTTGAAATGTAGGTTTCCAATAATTTACAATTTTGGGGTATAGTTATGACCGCGTGAGCGCGCATGCTGACTTGAGCTTTTGTACATTGTACCGTGTACCCGGTCGGTTTCTATTCTTGTCTGATTTGCAAGACAGTTGAAATTTATTTACTCTACATTCAACCCGTGGCAGATTATGATGAATCAATGCCTGGTCTTGGCCTTCGGATATATACCATACTACTTTTAGCTACATTTAGGTGCATTCAACAACGTGAGCGCTATGTACAGAGCTTCAGATAAGAAGGGGTAATTTTCTTATTTTTCAACGAGAACATACATTGCGACCCGTCATTAGAATCGTCTCTCGGCGAGACGGTTCTAATGAGGGTTACAATGTATGTTTAATGAAAAAAAAGGATAATCATCCCTTAATTATCCCAGTACCACTCTTATCTGGAATACATTTCATACAACTCGAGCACTTCGACGCAAATAAGATGGGTTACATGTAACACGTGGACATTTTCACAATTAGGTTTTGTTTAGACGATGTAATACGTTGCATGTAACATATTTTTGTCATACACCTTTTATTTTGTGGTGTTTACACGGTGACACATGTTGCATGATTTATGTGTCGCCGTGTAGACTCTCTTTTACGTGGTTTTAACCCAGTTAAACTTCAGGTCAAGCTTGCCAGGTCAAGTCTCTTGTCTGTACGAAATAGGCATGCTCTGACGATGACGGGAAAGTGCAAGCTAGACAGTAAGATGCAACTGACACGTATCTATAGACAGACGGCTCAGCATGAGTCGACCGACGACTATTAGCTTATTCACCATAAATTTTCGGACACACCAACAAGTTCTGAAATGATCTTGTCATCTTTATATTTAGCCGGTCGTGTCTTTTGCCCTCTCAGACACTTAGTGTTTAGACAATGTTCCAGATAAGAAGCTGTAACAGAAATAATTTAGGGATAGTTCACATATTTTTTAAAAAAATACATATGTTGTGGCCCTTCATCAGAATAAAAAAAAAAACGTATTTGGTGACCCCAAATGAGAACCGTCCCGCCGAGACGGCTTGACGAGGAGTGACAACATACGTTTTTTATGGAGAACGTGGAAAATATCCCCAAATGATACAATGGAGCCGCGACACGAGAAAATCCGCCCAGTCTGATCAGAGTCTTAGCTGTCCGCATGGAAATAGCTTAGACCCTTAGCTACCCTTTAAGCGCTTAGGGAAGAGTCTTATGAGACTGGGCAGATGCCCAAGCTGATCTGAGTCTGCGCTCTACGCACAACCGCTTTGTTGGTTTTCTCGTGTCGTGGCTGAGTCATAATGATATTATGAAAATAAAATAAACGAAGCAGAATAAAGTTGAAATAAGTCACATGTAATGAGAGCGAAAAAGGGCATTCCTCGTACATGAAGCTGACGTTTGCTTTTTCTTGTTTTGGCATATTGCCTTGCATTTAAGCTGTATTGTATAAGTAGCAGTTTCAAGACATTGTGTTTGAATAATAGGGAAGTTTAAATCCTTAAAATAGTGCATATATAAGTGGGGAAGGATATTCAAACTAGGACAGATATATCTCTTGTTGCAGTATCCTGTAATTGAAAAGAAGCAAAGACCTTGTACAACTGTTTATGACAGTTGACCCTGAATCTTACAATTGTTTATCTTACATGTACATGTATTTGTTTATTTCAAATTTCCCTTTTGCTTTATGTTTTTGTTTGATGTGTTGATCGATTGATATTTTGCTGTCTACCGTCTGTACCGCGTGGTGTCTTGGCATCACAGGGCAGTTAAACCATGAAAGGGCCTCTGTAAACGGAAGACCCTGGTCAGACGTCGCATCTGAAATGAGTGCACGATTTGCAATTACAGGGACTGGTGACCCGGAACTCCAGTGAGAATGGGTTAAAGGCATAATTAAAGCGGGATAATTTTCTATATTCATAAAACATATCCTGTGACCCCTCAATGAGAGGCCACAACATATGTTTTCGTCGAGAAATAAGAAAACTTATCTTTAAATAATCCTCAATACCCTTTGTTATCTGGATCTCTGTCAGACCCGTGCAACTCATGCCTTAATTGATTGGCAGGTGAAGTCAACTCTGGTATGACGATTTAGCTGCGTGCGCAAGACGTTGTTAGGCCGCCATTACCCATAAAGCCCTTTGCGTAGGAAAGGGTGTGCAGAGCTCCAGATAAGAGGGGGTATTGAGGATAATTCGAAGATAATTTTTCTTATTTCTCAACGAAAACATATGTTGTGACCCCTCATTAGAACCGTCTCGGTGAGACGGTTCTAATGATGGGTCACAAAATATGTTTTTATGGAGAAATATGGATAATTATCCCTGAATTATCTCTGTTACCCCTTCTTATCTGGAGCACTGGAAAGGGTGTGGCATGTCAGCAGTGGGGTCATGCAATGGACTCATGGAAAAAGTATAGACCTAAATAAGCCTTATGTGGGTCCCTGGTGTTCAGTCTGAACAAGGCTAACTTCCAGGTAACCTGTAATAGTAATGCACAACAGGACTGCACCAAAAATGAGGAGCAAACGGTTTAAAAAAATGAAAATTAACATGCTCCTATCTTTTTTTCCAGACACTGCACGTGGGAACCAGAGACAAACATCCTAGACAATTCTCTAATCAGACAGTTTGAAGATGAGTGAGTAAAATCCAGAATATTTTAAATTTATTAAACCACCAAAAAAGCTTACTGTAAATGTTACAATGGCGCCTGCGACTACATGTACAATAGAAAATATTTCGGGACACTTGCCACTGTCTTTCCATAGGTAAACCGGCTTCATACACCGATGAACGACATTTCTAATGCACTTACAAGTATAACGCGACGTCTGATTGGATAACGTCAAAAACTTGCGACAGTAAATGCTGCGATAAACTGTCGCAAACCCGACGTCATTTAGTAACGTCGCGTCTCATTGGCTGATGTTTGGATTTACGTTGCTGACAGCGCTTAAAATGGGTGCAAACTAGTACATTATGAAAGGTGAAAATGTGGAAAAGTGCATTAGAATGGGGATACCGTAAAGAAAATTGTCATTTGGGGAGGTAAATCATCAGTTTTATGGTCGCAAATTGCGTTTTACGGCTCCGCTGGCGCGTCGCCGTAAAAGGAAATTCCGACCATAAAACCGATGATTTACTTCCCCAAATGACAATTTTGAGTACAGTTATCTCCTGATTGATCATGCTACGTTGTCGTCAAGCGACGTCTGAGGTAAACAAACGACTTGATTGGTCCGCGTAACGTTCGATTTACGCCACGGCATGCCGACGGCTGTTCAACGTAATGGCCGAATACGTCATTACTACATTTTTTCGACGCATGTCTTGCATATTCTAAATTAAATTACAACGAATTGTGAATATAAGAATAAAAAATTATTTTTCAGCATTCATCGTGTGAAGAAGCCAGTGGTCGCCGCTAAAATTCTATCAGAAACGCTTCGCGCTTCATGGAATTTTAGCTCCACCCACTGGCTTCATCACACGATGAACGCTGAAAAATCAAATTTCAATTCTTGTGGGCTAATGATTATTGAACAAGAATATGCAGCGGGCTGTTGTGCTGTCTTTTGGCAAGTGTTGTGCAACGAGGAAATGCAAAAAAGTGTTTGTGGTACATGCATGAGAGGATGGTAATCTAAGATGATGATACAGAACAGATATCGTGGCCACCAGAAGGTTATTGTTACTGTTGAAGATCACTAAGCCCCTGCTTTATTTTGCAATAGATATATGACGTAAAGCATCGAAATTCTCATTGTAAACATAGGCTGTCATTACCATGCATGAGGCGATCGCTACCATCCCGTTTAAAGAACAGCCATTTACATCGGACTGGCATGTATTGTATAAAGGTGTTAGGGTACGCCTCTGTGTTTACGCCGTTTTTAGAATTAAAGCAATTTTTGAAGCAATTTTTGTGTCTGTTTGCTTCCCTGGGTGATGATACCCTTCCAAAGGTCAACTCATCAGGGGTCGTATTCATAAAGCCACTTAAGTCGTTGCTATGCGGTTGCTAAGGCTAAATATCTATAAAGGGGATTCCCTACAACTATGAAATTTGGTCTGGAGGACTGTTCCTCCAGACCAAATTTCATAGTTGTAGGGAATCTCCTTCAAAGAAATTTAGCCTTAGCAACAGCATAGCAACCACTTAAGTCGTTTTATGAACACGGCCCCTGGGAAAGAATGTGTACCTAGAGGAGCAAATCCTTCCCTTTAAGAACACCGCCATAGGGGAGGGAAGCAGAAACAAAAGTTGCATTGTTGCTTCTCTTGAAAAAATATCAATTCACCTTATAACGGACCGTATTACGCGTATCATGGATAACATCTATCAGATCTTTATATTAGGCGGAATTGTTATCAACCCTTTTACGCTTATCGGAATCTCGGGTGCGCATGTTAATTGATAGTCCCGGGCCCACAAATTCATGGTGTGAACAGGGAAGTAAGCGCATGAAAGTTTTCATTAGATATAAATACCACCCGAGAAAGTATTTAATGTGTCAGCTCGACTTTCTAAAACCATAAAATGTTGAAAGCGCTTCCTTGTTCCTTGTTTTTGATACTTATAAATTTCATGAGCGCAAAATTCACCTAAATTAAAATTATATTGAATTTGCTTTTATATTGAACATAAGCAAATGTCAAACCTTAGCAAGTTTTGTCATTGGCTCGTCCGTCTAGCTACATGTAATTAGGACATCCGTTTGCGCATCAGTTGATCCGGTATAAAAGAGTTAGAAAATTTTGACCGACTCGGTTCCTGTTATATGATACGTGCCTATGATCCCCTGTAAATGAAGAAACCAACCGGTTGAAAAAACAAAACTGGTAAACAGTGTAAATCCGCATAAGCTGTCTGATATGAAATCATAAAAGATGTTCCCCTTCGTAAAGATACGCAGTTGCGTAGGTTATTCATAGTTTTTCCTCTCCGTTTCAATAGTTTAATTAAGGAATGAATGTTATTTTTCAACGTTTACTGAAGTATAAACTACATCGGGTCACGAGCAAAGTAAGTGAACCCCGAAGGGGTTTACGTAAACTTTGCTCGTGACCCGATGTAGTTTATACTTCAGTAAACGTTTAAAAAATTACATTCATTCCTTATATTTATATTAATAAACGATGTTTTTGATCAATAAAAAGATAAACAAAAATAAGAAATACATATATAAAAATCGTTTCAAAAACATTACCGGTCAAATTTTGCAATAGTTTGGAACAGCCGCATTGTCACTGCCTACCAGTAAATTCCACCTCCTGCTGTAGATTTCACGTGCAAGTAGGCGTAGCGAGCTGTCACTCAATGTTTACTAGCCATTCAAGTACATAGAATGTTGTAGATTTCACGTGCTAGTTAGTGAGATGAGCTGTCACTCTAAAGCGCGTGACACAATGTAATTATTGACTTGTAAACAAAATTGACTCCCGCATCACTTAATCAGGTTTACAGGGAGCTCTGCACTATAGATCGAAGTTTATTATGTGGCGTTATCGAATATGGGCCTAGTCCATTTTTACTATGATTTAGGTGTTTCGGGTATAATAACGCAAGACTGATAATTATTTAAGCTTTAGCATGCATTTAATATACTGTATCGTTCCACTGGCGCAGTGGATACAGCACTGGATTCTTGATACTTTTTACTCGTGTGGACATAGGTTCGAGTTCCATTCTATCTAGTTTTTTTTTTTGCTACTCAACTGTGTATACTATGTTAATTTTTATATATATATACATCTTTTTATTTATTTTAATTGAGTTATCTTTTATAATTTTTCTTTTAATTATTTTATGTTTTTTGAAAAAAAATAAGAATAGGCTAGTCAGTGCGCAGGCTGATCAGTGTTCACTGTTCGTATACGTCATAATGTACGGTTTTCGCGACGCCACTCAATTACGCGAAGAATATGTATAATCGAAACCTACAAAACATTTTGTACGACTGATAATTTTGATATAAGACGTCTTTCTAACAGCAAGTAAAAGTTCGAAATGTTCATTTGGAAACTTTCTTATATAATACTCATTAAATACTCACTAAAATTTGCAAAAAGAAATCAAGACATTTATGAATAACCATTATCATATAAGATGCGAAAAAAAAAAAAAAAAATGGTGAGACTCGAACCCATCACGATACTATTGAAACCTATTAACTGCTGTGCTGTATCCTTTCTGCCACTGCTGTTTAGTGACAATTACGTTTTTGATATATATAAGTAGACAAAATTGACTAACTTTTACCTTTGGACGAGTCCATATACCTGTTTCACCTTTGTGTATTTATGTTATTGTTATTGAGCGTCCAAAATACCATCGGCGATCTATAAAAATGTAAATATTGATTATTATCATATGACGTCGCATCTGAGAGTGTAATAAAGCCATGTATTAAAAACGATAATCCACTAGTGGATTAAATATGCAAATTACGTCGTAGCGTTATACGTTGACGTCCATTAAAACGTCGCGTTTTCTGATGGCGAAATCGTGACCTTTTAGTGCAAATTTTGCTTATAAAATGCGATGCTAGTGTCCTATGATAAATAGAATCTTGCATTCGTGCTCCTGTATTATTGAACTTATTAAACTCGTTGGGGAAAACCGATAAGTTGCTCGGCAAAGCCTCGCATCTTATCTTTTTCCCAACTCGTTTAATAAATTCAATAATACATGAGCACTCATGTAAGATCCTCTATTTAGGAATCGGTGTACCTAGAAAAAAAGACTCGAATCAGGCTGCGCGGGTACGCAAGCTGATCTTCGTACCGTAATAGATACGAAAATTGGGACTCCTAAAACAATTACTGTAATTGTCCTATAATTGAACAGTCTGATTTTAACGGAATAACGCGTCCTATAAGATGGAGCTGAGATGGCAAACAGTGTAGATCCCGATCAGACAGCTACAGTTGGAACTGATCTTGGTCTGCAATGTTTACGCAGACCTGATTGCCCCAATTCTTAGACATTTACAGTATTAGCCGTTTGCACATGCCGTAAATTACATTTTCGTGCTGTGTCTCAGTCAATGTTTGACCCAGATATAATGATGATACGAGGACGATCAAACTGATTGGTAAACAACTGAAGGTTCAAGGAAAGTTCTCTTTTATAATAAATTATAAAAAAGTAACAGTCCGGCAGCAATAAACAAAAATAAATATAGGGATTCGTACCGTAAAAATTGAATATTGGGACAGATAGGTCTGAGCACACAGTGCAGGCCCAGATCAGACTGCTCCCAAAGGAGCAGTCTGATCAGGGTCTACACTGTTTGCTGTTCCTTCTGCATGTTTTGGACGCATTACTGCATTGTCAAAAAGGAACTGTTCTATTTTAAGAACAATTATGGTAATTATTTTAGGTGTCCCGCTTTTTAGGATTTTACGGTAGTTATGAGGGGTGTTGCGATAATGTTTTATTTTTCTCGCGCATTAAAACTTGTGTTGTGATTCTCTGCGAGGGGTTTCGCAACATGTTTCGAAGCACTTGATTATTAGCTAGGGTTTTATTTTTATTTTGATATTTTTTCAGGGGCTATGACCCGAGAAAATGGCGTCTAAGGACCAAACGAAGAAGGAAAAGCGAGGTAAAGAATAATATTTTCGAAACTATAATTATCGTTCTTCCTTTATCACCGGTTCTATAAAATGTATCGGCGAGTAAATGACTGTAGCAACATTGGGTATAGACTGTTCCACTGCTAAATCTGTTAGGCAGATTTTAAACTGTAAGGCTGTGAAAGAGTCTACGTTGGGTATCAACGTGAATCAATGTCGTGAAGACGTATACAGACGTATAAACGTTTATCATATTCAGTAACATAATGGCGTCATGCCTGGTAAACGCACAGATCCATTCTCACTGCGATATAAAAAATCAAGGGTCTGCGAATGAATAGACAAAATATAACAATGCTTTTCGACTAATGTATAGGTAAGCATGAATGGATGGATGACTTGCGATTTCACGTCCTTTTCACAGTATTACAGCCATATCAGGACGATGGGACGGTAATAACGAAAGGCTGTGTCGATGGAACCCCATTTACGGTAGGAAAGATTCTCGCCTCAAGCGGGGCTCGAACCCGGTCAGCTAGATCAGTAGGCTAGCGCTTAATCCATTGAGCTACAGGGACTCCTCTTTAGATAAGCATTAATTGAACAAAATTTCAGCTTTGTTAAAGATAAACTGGTCAAGTGATCAAAAAATTTCTGAAAATGGCCAAACCGAAATTTGTGGAGTAACCACAAAAATCCTGTAAGTGGCCAAACCGAAATTTCGGTTTGGCCACTTTCAGGAGTGTTGTGACAACTCTATCAGTTCTTTAGCTTCAAAGCCAATATTGTGCATAAATTTGCCTTGCATAAATACGGGTTGAGCAGCATTGTTGTATTTTGGCTAACTATTTGCAAAAGTTTGAACTTTAAATTTCCAGTTTTTAAAGGAATTGTGCCTTTACCCGGCGGAATCATTTCAAATCACACGATGCGCAAGCCATGGTTTCGGCCCTTAACGTTAAGTCGCCCTCCTGGAAAACTCGGTTGAATGCGAGACAATTTAAAACCGGACTGGGAATTTCATATGAAATTTAGAAAACTCGCCAATGGTTCCCTTGCAAGATCCGCTGTATCCTCACAAATGTGTCGGCGCTGCGTCGACGGTGTACAAATTCAAAAAGTTTCAACGCCGTCATCGCCGTGATGGTGCCGAATTCATCAATTTATCACGGGTTCGGAAAAAGGTTAATTTAATAAGTACCATTTACCTTCGCATGAAAGGACATTAGACTGCCCAAGAACGGTTGGTACTGAATCCATATTGCGCAGTTGCGCAGACGTGTCAGATTTCACGTATAATTTTTAGATTTCCCTGCAAGGCTGTAATCAGACTGCGCATTCAGTCTGACTGTGCTCTAAAAGCACTTGACCTAGAGTGTGATAATGCCTTGATACATGTCAGATCTTTAGATAAGAGGGAGAATTTGATGATAATTAATGATAATTTTTGTTATTTCTGCATAAAAACATATATTGTGACCCCTCATCTGAACTGTCTCATCTCATCTGAACCGTCTCGATGAGACGGTTCAGATGAGGGGTCACAATATATGGTTTCACTGAGAAATAAAAAAAAATATCTCTCAATTATCATCAAATATCCCTCTTATCTAGGGCTCTGACACAACGACCACACAGATCTGCATGCGCATCTGCTTAAACCGATCAGTCATTAAGATTTTAAGGAACCCTAGATTGCTGTCACGAATTTTCGAACGGGAAAGACTCTCATCAAACTGCGTGGATGAGAAGGCTGATCTGAGTCTGCAGTTAGCTAAGATTCCGGAAGCTTATTTGTTTAGTTACTTGACCCATGTGTAATCTGAATCATGGATTATTTGTGGCTGGCAAATGACGTCAAGCGGCTGCGGTACATATGACATTTTGATATTATCGTATTGCCCTAATTATTAGATGAAGATATTGCTGTATAAAGATATATTTACTACTATATATGCTGTCAATGATTAAATGAATAGCTGTTTTTGAGACAGCATACACATGTACATTGTATACGTTGCGAAATGCAGATGGATCCGCGCAGTCTGATCAGATCCCGCATTGTTCGCACGCAAGATTTTTGCCTGCAGTTTCCTTAGGGTCCACACATCATGTATGGCAAACCTCAAGGAAGTGTAACAGGCATAAGCAGAGATAATAGTTCTTATTTCTCAATAAAACAGATTTTGAGACCCCTCATTAGAACCGTCTCGGCGAGACGGTTCTAGTGGGGGTCACAACGTATGTTTCTATGAATATATAAGGGAAATTATCCCAAAATGAATCTAAAGGCAAAAATCTAAGGCTCTTACCGGGCTGCACAAATTCATTAGATAATAGTCTTCGCTGTTTTCTCGTACGCGTTTAGTACGCTATCGTAACGGGGCTCACACTGTTTGTCGGGCTGCCCCATGAGCAAACGTATCCAAGAACAAGTCCTGTCCGACTGCCAATAGGCGCAGACTGATCTGAGGTTAGTCGGTTTAAAAGGTTTTGTCATGTTCATAGATAAAATACCATTGCAGCAATCCGTGCGTCGTCGTCATCATTCAGGTTCCATCGAAGCTACACGTTGATCAAACTATTTGTATAAAAAACCTTCAGCCTTCAGGAAAATGAAAGGGCGGATGCAATGAGACGTCGTTTACGGCCCTCCTCTTAAATTGGAGAGGGGACGAACATACAGACTCGGTACCAGGAGTGTGCAGCCATGGATTCTTTACTTTGAGCCTCCTGGGGATCATGCCGGGCCGCGTAGCGCGTAGGGCACCTGACTTACAAGTCAGAGGTCCTGGGTCCGATACCCGGTCTGGCCACATACTTTCGTCATCCTTCCGCTGATTCAAGCAGGGCAGTTGTCAGTTACTGGCGAAAATATGTGCACTTAGTACTCGTTAACCGCTTAGGAGGTCTAATTAAACTCTTAAAGAGTTCCTTCAAGAGCAGAGAACTTATTCAGAAGAAGGAACAAGGGCCAGACTACGTGGTTTAATATGAGGTTTGTCGTCAGTAGTAAGCCTGCCCAGGAATAGTGAGGTTAGGTTACCTGACCGTCCCGACATGACCATAGCTGTTTACCGTGGGCGTAAAGCAACAAATCAATCAATCAAAATCCTGGAGTACATCGTTGTGAGAAAAAAAACGTTTACAGATGAAGAGGTTAGTGGGAATCGAACCCAGACCGCTAGCTTAACAGGCCAGCACTTAACCTATTGACCTACCGGTGTTCCCCAAACCCTTGAGGATTTATCCATATCCCTTAATATGAAATGAGCCGGGACACAAGAAAATCAACAAAGTGGCATGTGCGCCCAGCGAAGACTCAGATCAGCCTGGGCATCTGCCCAGTCTGATCAGAGTCTTCGCTGTCCGCATGGAACTAGCTTCGATCAGCCTTCGCTGTCCGCATGGAGCTACATGTATCTTAGACCCTTAGCTACCAGCGAAGGCTCTGATCAGACTGGGCGGATGCCCAGGCTGATCTGAGACTGCGCTGGGCGCACGTCACTTTGTTTTCTCGTGTCGCGGCTCAAATGTGGAAGAAACCGTACAGTGCAGTGAATATAGAACATGTACCAATTACGTGAATGGATCTGTGTTAATTTAAATGACAGCGCCCACATTCGGTCTAAAATTATCTGAAAATTTACAAATATCAGTTACATGTACTAAAATAAGTTATTTAAATAGAGTAAAATTAAGTCACAATAGAAAAAACGTTATCGAAACTTGCATTATATTGCCGTTTTATTGCGTGTTCAAAAATCTTCCTGGATTTGAATTAAAAATTTCTATCTCAATACTTTATAATCTTTACATCAAATTTAAGTCGCGTTGCCGAAAAATTAACATTTCAACATGACCCAGATCAGCCATTTGATCTACAAACATTCTGCTGAGATTCTTCCTTACTGTTTACAATAATAATACGCGACTTTGACTCAACGTTGATTCAATGTTGTTATTAGCATGTGTGCCTGCTTGGATATGTAATATGGGACATTGCAAAGAGCGAAGACTGTGATCACGCTGCGCATATGAACACTTTGCTGATATGTCACTCAACTGATTTCCACCCCGTCTTTATGAACTGACAGCTGTTTCGCTTTGGAAAACAGCTGTTTCGGCATACAATTTTATGTCACGTGATAACCAGGTACTCGGTATTTTTTTTTCAAATTATTCAGCATATGAGCCGCGACTAAGTGGCATGTGCGCCCATCGGAGCCTCAGTTCAGCCTGGGCATCCAGCCAGTCTGACAAGATTCTTCGCTGTCTGCATGGAGCTAGCTTAGGCTCTTTACTACCATTTTAGCGCATTATAAAGGCTCTGATCAGACAGTGCAGGTGCCCAGAATGATCTGAGTCTTCGTTGGACGCACATGCCACTTTGTTGGTTTCCTCGTGTCGCGGCTCATACAATAGCTTTTGTACCTTACAGAAAAATATAAATAATCAGCCTAAAAATGACTAAAAATGAATTAAAAATTTTCCAGCTTTTCCAAAGGGACAGACAATGTCGTACATGTATCAATATCTCTGCAATTCCAAAAAAATTGTATAAACGTCTAAGCTACGTAATAAAGTGAATCTACGTTGATAAGATGATTCAGTGCATGCCCACAAAAATAACCTTACAGATTTTTTAAGGTAGTTTCCCAGCAGGCACACAAGGTTGAATCAAGTTTGAAACAACTCTGATTCAACGTCGTGACGTTGAATCAAGGTTGATTCAAGGTTGATTCTTTCTGGTGTGCCCAGTGGGTTTACGAGTTTTTTCGTTTTGTTTTTTACCACTGAAGGGTTTAATATAAAGCTTGTCGTCAGTAAACCAGTCGCAGGATGTATGCTTCCTGCGCTTGCTCACACCATTCTTTTGTGCAGTCTGGTCAGTGCATGCCTGCTAAGTAGTTTCTCCTGACGCGGTTAGTTTCAGCACATAAGGGTTTTCACGCACTTGTGATCGCACATAAAATTATCATTACATGTAAAATTTAAAAAATGTGATATGTACTTATTGCCGATTTGTACCAAGGTCAGCATAAGCACATCTAATTATATATGTATGAGCCGCGATACGACAAAAGCAACAAAGTGGCATGTGCGCACAGCCAAGACTTTGATCAGCCTGTAAATGGGAGAGATTCTTCCCCATATGAGTTGAAATCTGTTTACTTGATTTTTCGTAGAAAATTGTCCGTTGTTTGTTGGTAGATTTAGTATATTTATGGAGAGAAAAGCACTTTTCTAATACTGTCTTTATTAAATTGTGTATTGCAGGTATCTGAGGCGAGGCCATTATCCACGCGCTTTTGTTATAATACGGACCGTGATTCTGATGGAAGCATAGACCAAGACAACAAAGGATATCTGCATGACCGCTCCGATTTCACCGGATTCGCGAATAGGTCTCGTTTTCCCGATATTTGGGAAACAGACTTCGATAATAAAAATGGGCTGTTCGCAAATAGTGTAAGGAACGATTTCAAACAAAGAGGCTCTGAGCTGCAAGAGAACAATGAAAACAGGAACGATTTTTATGTCAACAAGAGCAGTCAGCTGCAGACGATAGACAAAGGAGCGGAGTCTGAGGAACATTTTGGCGGGAAATTGTGTCATCCGAAAATGCGCGCGAAATTGTTGTTTCGGTCAGGTGATTTCGATAATATGTCATGGGGATATCAATGTGAAGAAACAGAAAGCGACCAAGTGAAATCCACTGACGCTCACGAAGAGAATTCCATAAATTCAAATAAAAACATAGATGCTAACATTTTTGTTAACGACTCAAACGGCAATTATTTACCAAACACAGATTGCTTATCTCCCCTGTCTACGATAAGTGATGATGACCAAATAAACAACCCACAAAATGACTTTGACTCCAGTTTAGTGCAAAATGACGATGAAATGAACGGCAACGCTGTCCCCGAAATTCCTTTAAATCCTAGTATACTTCAAGAGGGTGACACAAGAAATGACATTGACCCTTATTCACTGCAGGAGGGTAACACTGGAATCCAAACGTCGATCACAGAATGTGAGAAGAAAGACAAACCCCATGAATATGACATTTGGGTAACGGAGGTTACACATGATTGCCTTACAGTCACCTTTATGGAAAGTCCTACGGAAAGAGGTTTCTTTAAGGAGAGATATGAGCAATAATCTGAAAGCTGTGATTTCCAGGTAGACACCTGATGAAAGCGGAATGCCTTTCTAGAAAAGTTGCAATGCTATTCGACTCATTTATATATATAAAGCATGTTAGTACAAACAGCGTTTTAAACGTTTAACTTGTGGAGTTATCACAAACCTCTTGGTTTCAGTCTTGTAGAGTTACATGTACCAGAGCTCTAGATAAGAGGGCGTATTTGGTGATAATTAGGGATAATTTTTGTTAATTCTGCATAAAAACATATGTTGTGACCCCTCATCTGAACCGTCTCGACGAGACGGTTCAGATGAGGGGTCACAACATATGGTTTCGATTAGAAATAAGAAAAATTATCCTTAATTATCATCAAATACCCCGTCTTATCTAGAGCTCTGATGTACTATCACAAAACTACCGAAAGTGGCCAATCTTTTTTTTTTACTGTGAAAGACACTAACTTTTTTCCTTGTTACATGTATGCATTCATCGGATAATTGTAAATGTTTGGGCGGCGGCCATATTGGATATTCTTAACTTGAGTGCATCCTTAAAGAATTGTTGATACTATTTCTAGGATGTTCTGTATCGATATTTATATCGGCATTGCTCTAAAACAATGTTTGAATAAACGTCGATGCAAAGCCATACAAACACTTATACGACGTTGTTTTCAACGTTGCGTGCCAAATGTATGAATATGCTCATAGTGGTCACAAAGCTATAGATAAGGGAGTATTTGGTGATAATTCGGGATATTTTTTGTTGATTCGACATAAAAATATGTGGTGCCCTCACCTGAACCGTCTCGTTGAGACGGTTCAGGTGAGGGGCACCACATATTTTTATGAGGGGATTTTATATGAGGGGTCACAACTTATGGTCCCTAGTCCGGGGTCAAGGTAACTGGGTACACTTTGGAGAGTAACTCTCCCAGTTTAAATTTTGCCTCCGTCAAAGAGTAGTTTCCCTCTTTCCCCTAGAAAGAACGCAAGCCATGTTTCCCCAAAATCCTTTCTTTCTCTCTCTCTCCCCCCCCCCCCGCACACACACACAAGAAAAGATGGCTATTAGAAAATTTGGTATTTGGTATACTTATTAGCTCACCTGAGCCGAAGGCTCATAGGTGAGCTTATAGTATAGGCAGGCATCCGTCGTCCGTCCGCCGTCGTCCGTCGTCAACATTTTCAAACGACTTCTCCTCTGAAGCCAATGGGGCCGATTCTTTCCATATTTCACATATAGCATCTATAGGTGGGGGGAACGAATAATTGTGTTTTTTGTTCCATTGGCATAAGAACTCTGGTTCTATGGCAACTTATAGTTTCCATTGACTTATAATGGGAAAAGTGGAAATTGGCAATGTTTGCTGTCTCACTGCAGTTATTTTGATTTTTTTTTTCTACAGAAATGTTTCTTGAGCAGTCCTCTACGAATCATAAGAATTTTGTTCAAATCGCTGCATTTGATTGGTTGCCATGGCAAAGTAAAGGGTAAATTTTCGAAAAAATATAAAAAAAATCTTCTTCTCAGAAACCGTAAGAGGGATGAAGCTGATACTTTGCATATATGTTAATGACATTAGCCTCTACATAAATTGTGTTTTTTGTTCCAATCCCATAAGAACTCTGGTTGCTATGGCAACTTATAGTTTCCATGGACTTATTATGGGAAAAGTGGAAATTGGCAATGTTTGCTGTCTCACTGCAGTTGTTTAGAATTTTTTTCTGCAGAAATGTTTCTTGAGTAGTCCTCTAGGATTCATATGAATTTTGTTCAAATCGCTGAATTTGATTGGTTGCCATGGCAAAATAGAGGGTAAATTTTCGAAAAAATATAAAAAAATCTTCTTCTCAGAAGCCATAAGAGGGATGAAGCTGATACTTTGCATATATGTTAATGACATTAGCCTCTACATAATTTGTGTTTTTTGTTCCAATCCCATAAGAACTCTGGTTGCTATGGCAACTTATAGTTTCCATGGACTTAAAGTTTTTTCAGCATAATCTCAGTGCTCAGGTGAGCTACAGGACCAATGGTCCTCTGATTTTAAGTTGTGATCATAGCTGAATAGAACACACATAGATTCGAACATAAACACATACATGCATAACATGCATGCACACACATTGGCACGTAAAAAGGAACATGTTCAGACCCACTGAGTATGAAGACAAGGACATATCGTCTTTATTTTTTGCTTGGCAATAGCTGCAGAAGAAAGAACCCGAAAGTACTTTTCAACATTTTTTCATTCTTATTTCCTTTCCAGACTGACCGTGGCAAAGGGACAGGTATACGAACATGCATTAGTTTAGAAGTTTAACCGTTTCCGTGTGATTTTTCGCAATGGCAATACCACTACATGTATTCATATGTACTTAATGCAGATAATCGCATACGCATGCACGCTTATAGGAAGATGTACACACGCGCAGATGAACACGCGTTTTTCTCCAGGGGTAGGAAACCATAACTAACATATGACGGTGTATGTTGTGTTTTTTATGCACAAGTACAGTTTGGCCGGTTTGATAGGCTGGCGCCACCGCCGTTAAGCGACACTGCTATCACCGACCACCACCCTGACATCACTTAATCATTCCAGCCAAGGATACACTTTGCGCGGATTTCTTAGTTTATCAGACTGAAAATGATAATCGGACATATGCCACTAATCCCCATGAAAGTCAAGCCCACGACTCCCAACAGGCACTCGGCCGCTGCGTGCATGCATAGATGAATGCTTGCACAAACACAAATATACAAACGTTTGCACGGAAAGATAAAGTGCCTAGCTGTTTCATTCCAAAATAAAAATAAAACTGATTGGCACATGCGGCTCTAGCATTTCTGTGTAGATTTTAACCGCACTATTATGAATGGAGAGTGAGTAAATTCCACCATGTAGGGTGTTTTCCTGCAGCTGTATTATTAGCGGAAATTCCACTATGCAGGGGAAAAAACGGCTATGCAAAAAACGCATATCATACATAGATTTGGGAAATTGTCATATTTCCGGGGGAAAATTCAGCGACATTGCCATTTTTCCCGGAAGGAAATTCTACTGTGAAAAAAATCATAGCCATTTTTCTGGGGGGTGGGGGGGGGGGGGCGGAAACTACTCTCTGACAGCCTCCATTCTCGATAGGAGTCTACTCTTGAATGACAGAATTTGCTCCTAATGGATTTCATTCTTTTAAAAATAGAACCCTTTTTGTAAGGATTTTGTTCGCAGGAAAGAAACAAAAGTTGTCTTTCTTTGCAGAAAGGGCGGAAAGCATAGAGATGTACCCATACAACTTAATAATTATAATAATAGTGATGATGATGATGTGGTAAATCTTGATCTGTTTGTTTGAACTTTTTGGATAATAAGCTTATGGTACCCGCTGGAATTCCCTGATTAGACCTCGGAAGAAGTACTTGTTGGCTAATCCTGTAATGATAATTTTTGAAACAGTTAACTACCGGTAGTGGAAAACTTCGGGAGATGTATCTCATGAAAAAGTACCTGGTCAAATACATGAATGGGTGGGGAAGACATTTGGGATGCGACACGACAAAACAAACAAAGTGGCATGTGCGCCCAGCGAAAACTCAGATCAGCCTGGGCATCCGCCTAGTCTGATCAAAATCTTCGCTATCCTCATGGAGCTAGTTTAGACCCTTAGCTATCCCTTAAGCGCACGAGGAAGACTAATCAGACTGGGTGGATGATCAGGCTGTGTGGAGTCTTCTCTGTGCGCACATGCCACTTTGTCGGTTTTCTTGTGTCGCGACTCATTTGTTAATTAGTGATACGTCAGAACCTTTGCGGGAAGTATAATTGTTGTAAAATAGCTGAAGGTTTAATTCAGGAAAAGGATTGTTAATTAGTCAAGGTGGATATTTGATGATAATTCTGAGATAATAATTATTCTCCCTATTTCCCAATGAAAATATACGGTGTAATTCCTCATTAGAAATGTCTTGTCAATGCGGTTCTAATGAGGGGTCACAACGTATGTTTTTAGCTCACCTGGCCCGAAGGGCCATAGTGAGCTATTGTCATACCAATGCGTCGTGCGTCCGGCGTGCGTCGTGCGTCGTCACGGAATTTGTCCGTCAACACCTAAAAACAAATATTCAAACATCTTCTTCTGTAAAACTACTGGTCCCTTGGTTCTCAAATTTCACATGGAGCATGACCTGACTCCAGGGTCTTAGAATTATAAAATTGGGTCAGGTTGAAAATCCAAGATGGCCACCGTTACTAAAAATAGCAAAAACAACAAAATAAACTTCTTCTCCAGAACCACTGGGTATATTTGTCTGAATTTTGGCATGGAACATCAGTGAAACCTTGATATTCAGAATTGTAAAAATGAAAAAAATCTGTAGCGGAGTTTTGTCACAGTGACCTACTTTCTGTTTACCTGTGTAATTTTGCTCAAATGCCAATGTAAAAAAATGACCTATTTAAACAACTTCAAACAACTTCTTCTCTAAAACCACTGCACCCATGGGTCTCAAATCTCACATGGAGCATGACCAGACTGCAGGGTTTCAAAATTGTAAAATTGGGTCAGGTCAAGAATCCAAGATGGCCGCCATTACTAAAAATAGCAAAAACAACAAAATCAACTTCTTCTCCAGAACCAGTAGGTGTATTTGGTTGAAAGTTTGCATGGAACATAAGTGGGACCTTGGTATTAAAAATTGTAAAAATAAAAAAAATCTATAGCGGAATTAGGTCACAGTGACCTACTTAGCGTTTACAAGGCCGACTTTGCTAAAATGTCAATATCTAAAGAAAATGCAACCAATTCTGACCAGATTTGGTCAGAATTGGTTCTTGAATGGAATTAATTTCAATTTTGTGCCAGTTGACTATCCAAGATGGCCACCATGGGGGCCGTTACTAAAAATAGCACAAACATAAAAATGACAATTACTCAAGAACCCTTGAATGGAATTGGACCAATTTTGTGTCAGAATGTTCCTTGCATGAAGCCGTTTCGATTAATTGCAATTTGGCATTCCAAGATGGCGGCCATCTGGTGTTACTAAAAATAGCACAAACATAAAAATGACAATTACTCAAGAACCCTTGAATGGAATTGGACCAATTTTGTGTCAGAATGTTCCTTGCATGAAGTCGTTTTGATTAATTGCAATTTGGCATTCCAAGATGGCCGCCATCTGCCGTTACTAAAAATAGCACAAAACATGAAAATGACAATATCTCAGTAACCGCTGAATGGATTTTGACGAGATTTGTGTCAAAATGATTCTTGCATTGAGATGTTTCAAAAATATCAACTGTAAGACCAGTCATATTGGCCTCTGTTCCTAAAAATAGAAAAATGTGAAAATCTGAAAATCTCAATGGAATAGGACCAAATTAGTGTCAAAATGGTCCTTGCATGAAGACTTTTCGATTTTTTTTGCATTTTAGCAATCCAAGATGGCCGCCATCTGCCGTTACTAAAAATAGCACAAAACATGAAACTGGCAATATCTCAGTAACCCCTGAATGGATTTTGATGAAATTTGTGGCAAAATGATTCTTGCATTGAGGTGTTTCAAAAGTAAATATATAAAGACCAGGCAAGTTGGCCTCTGTTACTAAAAGTAGCAAAATGTGAAAATGAGAAATTCTCAGTGGAATTGGACCAATTTTGTATCAGAATGGTTCCGTTGCACAATAGCCAGGTGAGCGATATCAGGCCCATTTGGGCCTCTTGTTTATTGAGAAATTAGGAAACTTATCCATTAATTATCCCTAATACCCCTTCTTATCTGGAACACTGATTAGTGATTACTGCCATACTCGGGCTGTATGGTATACACCCCTGGCTAACTACCGGTATGCATATACAAGGGCTGGTACGAAATGAAAAAGAGTTGTTACGAAACGAAAAAGAGTCATAGTTACCAAACGACCTGATGATCAGGTCGTTTGGTAACTATGACTCATTTTCGTTTCGTAAAACTCTTAAGGGTCCCGCCAGACGAAGTCTGCGGAGGCCCTATAGTAATCACCTTGTCCGTCCGTCTGTCCGTCTGTCCGTCCGTCCGTCATCATTTCGTGTCCGCTCAATAACTCTGAAACCGTCAGAGATAATTTCACGAGACTTGGTACAAATGTAAAGCATCATCAGACGATGTGCAGAGAACAAGAACCATAACTCTGTCTACATTTTTTACTGAATTATGCCCCTTTGTAATTTTGAGTACAGAAATCGTGTCCACTTCATAACTCTGATCGTATCAGAGATATTTTCACGAAACTTGGTACAATGTAAAACATCTTCAGACGATGTGCAGAGGACAAGAACCATAACTCTGCCTACATTTTTTACTGATTATGCCCGTTTGTACTTTTGAGTACAGAAATCATGTCCGCTTCATAACTCTGAAACTATTAGAGATAGTTTCATGAGACTTGGTACAAATGTAAAGCATCATCAGACGATGTACAGAGAACAAGAACCATAACTCTGTCTACATTTTTTACTGAATTATGCCCCTTTGTAATTTTGAGTACAGAAAAAGTGTCCGCTTCATAACTCTGAAACTGTCAGAGATATTTTCTCGAAACTTGGTACAAATGTAAAGCATCATCAGACGATGTGCAGAGAACAAGAATTATAACTCTTCCTACATTATTTACTGATTTTTGCCCCTTTGTAATTTTGAGTACAGAAATCGTGTCCGCTCCATAACTTTGAACCGTTAGAGATATTTTCGCGAGACTTGGTACAAATGTTAAGCATTATCAGATGATTTGCAGAGAACCAGAACCATAACTCTGTCAACATTTGTTACTGAATTATGCCCATTTGTACTTTTGGGTACAGAAATAGTGTCCGCTCTTTAACTCTGAAACCGTTAGAGACATTTTCTCATGACTGGGTTCAGATGTAAAGCATCATCAGACGATATTCAGAGAAGAAGAATCCAAACTGTTGCCTGCATTTGTTACTGAATTATGCCCCTTTGTAATTTTGAATATAGAAATCATATACGCTCTATAGCTTTAAAAGCATCAAAGATATTTTCATAGAACTTGTACATAATATAAAGCATCAACACTGAGCAGAGAATAAGAACTAACTTCATCTACATTTATTTATGGAATTATTCCCCTTTGTAGTTTACAGTCTGGAAAACGTGTTCGCTCTCTAATTTTAAAATTGTTGAAGATATTTAAAGGCGGGGCCCTATTAGTTACCATGTTTCTAGTTTTCGTTTCACGTAACATCCTTGAAAATATAATTAACCAGGTGTGGTATAGGGCTCTTGCTGAAACGGGGTTTAGGATATAAATTAATGGGATATTTTTTCTTCAGATTATTTGTCTGCTCGAAGTTACAGCTCAAACTTGTTTTGTTACACTCATGTTGAATATGTTAATAAAGGCAAAGAAAAAAGCACTTGTTTATCTATATTTTCGAGCCCATTGACAAACTCATGGTTGTATCCTTCGGACAGGACTTACATGTAAAGAACGAACAAAGGTAAACAAAAGTTTCGTAAAAATTTTAGTATTTGGACTATTAGTTCTTGGCAAACAATGGAGACCCAGATCAGACTCAAGGCGGGAGACCACGTATTTTATGTTATGATACACAGCGAGCTGTGAGTGAATCTTGGTTATTTTGGTCAGCTTGTTATTTCTCTTTCAAATAGTTTACACTCACTGAGATATGTACCACTTTTAGGTCCACCTATTTCCGCTTCTAACGACAATTTGAGCCACAAAGATGTGTACTTGTCACAAACTTTAACCCGTTGATGTCTAGCGTCCCATAAATAGGACATAGGCAAACAGTGCAGACCCAGATCATACGCCGCAGACACCCTTTACTGTAATCGACAAATGGACTCATCTGTTCGATACAGATAGAATGATCCACTGGGCAAAATGGGTTAAATTATGTCCATGCAGATTACGCCGCCATTGTCCTCTTTAGTAAAAGGGAGGTAACTTTGGTAAGGACAGGATCACAGGGTATAAACCAGTCCGCCAATTTTCGCTTCCTGCAGAGACTGTCCGTCATATTTAGCTTCCGCCAAGACCGTCCACGATCTCTTAGTTCCTGTTGAGACTTCTGTACATAATAAATGGCTTCCTGCAGAGACTGTCCGCGTGATTCTGTTTCCTGCCGAGGCCCTCGGCAGGAGGCAGAGTCACGCGGACAGTCTCGGCAGGCAGCCATTTTTCGAGGATGGTAGTCCTGCAGGAAGCAAGAGATCGCGGACAGTCTTGGCGGAAGCTAAATATGATGGACAGTCTCTGCAAGAAGCGAAAATTGGCGGACTTGTTTACACCCTGTGAGGATAGTCCACTGGGCATAAATGGGTTAAGGTCACCTTAAACTTTAAGGTTTGAAACTTCAAGGTCGTGTATTTATTTGCCTATTATTGTACTGTTAGCACTTGTATAAGTATCAGCATGATAATATTTATGAAACTTAAACCAGGATATTAATACTCATTTAAATACAAAACTATATTGAAAATATACATATTAGGCATAAATGCTATTTTTTATATTGAAAATATACACATTAGGCCTAAATGCTATTTTCATGACACAAGATTTTCTCCCTCAAATTTACTATGTCTCCTAGGTCAAGGTGGGGAGCAAATTCTTTTCTTTAAGAATTGACCCGCATTGTAAAAGAGGCAAAAATTGAAAAAAAAGTAGAGTTGCTTTCCCTGAAGGTGCACACATTCCTCTTAAAGTGTCGAAATATCAGACCAGAAAGGAAAACTGGGATTTTAGAGGCATGAGAATCCCACTTTTCTTACGGTCTAAAAATACATTTTCATGCCTTTAAAATCCTACTTTCTTGGTCTAATGTTTCAGTGAAACATTAGACCAAAAGAAAAGGGGGACTTTCGAGACATGAAAAAGAAAGTAAATGATTTTCAAACAGATCCGAATGTTTCAGACTGCAACCAGTCTAACGCTTGACTAAATCCTGCGGTAAATCTGCATGAAATTAATTACATTTCATTAAAAAGGGAGTTTTGTCATAAACCCCGAACAAAGGAAAGGTAGAATGGAATCGATACATGATTCTGAATTCCAACAGATGTAAAAACAGCAGACGTACGTTTTCCCGCCAACCATTCACAGTAGCAGCAGACAAAGATAATCTGTGTAAACATGGTAAAGCATATGGTCCGATCATTGTCAGGTTTTTTCTTCCGAAGATTAAACGGAATAATAAATGAAGCAATGAATGAAATATCAGCACGTTTAACAATAATAATAATAAATTCAAGATTAATTATAAATAAATAACATGGCTGGATGAAGGACTTCCAGTTACGTCCTTTTTAACAACATTTCAGTGATATTAAGACGATGGGAGCACGATAATGAAAGGCTATGTACAATGGAACCCACCTTTGAAAATTCACGATTGGAAAAGAGTTCGGCCTCCAGCGGGCCTCCAACCCGGGACCGTTTGATCAGCCGGCCAGCGTTTAACCTACTGAGCTACCGGGGCTCCTTGGAACAAATGAAATGATAATAAAAATAAGACTTATAATAAATCCCATGTATGATCAGTGATTTTGGAAATTATTTGTCAAATATTGATCTTTCTTTTTTTCATATTATTATTTTCATGCCTGATACATGTAGGCATAGTCATCTAGTTTTCACTACAGTCTATAGGAGAGGACCGGGCAGCGTAGCGCAGTCGGCAGCGCATCTGACGCCAGCGGCCCAGGGTTCGATACCGGGTTCGGCACTTACTTTTGTGGAGATTGTTTCTGATATAGACTACTGGCGAAAGTATATGATCCGCGACACGAGAAAACCAACAATGTGGTCGTGCGCCCAGCGCAGACTCACATCAGCCTGGGCTTTTGCCCAATCTGATCAGACTCTTAGCTAAGCTTTTAAAGGGTAGCGAAGGGACTAGGCTACCTTCATGCGGACAGCGAAGACTCTGTCAGACTGGGCGGATGCCCAGGCTGATCTGAGTCTGCGCTGGGCGCACAACCACATTGTTGGTTTTGTCGTGTCGCGGCTCAATTATGTGCGTTTAGCACTGGTTAACCGCTCATGATGTCTAAACCTGCCCAGAAGAAGTGTGGATAGGTTAACTGATGTGACCATGGCCGTATCTAACCTCCCCCATAAAGGTTCTGTGCGAGTTTTTTTGGTTGCAGTTGGTCCAGTGGCATCGGAGGTGAAAATGTTTGAAAATGCTGACAGACGGCGGACGATGGCCCGTGGATGGCTGCCTAAGCTGTCAGCTCAGGTAACGGTGGCCTTGACACATGTAACAACACCATGAAACAGTAAATATATGAAGTCATCAAACACAAGTAAACTGGCCAAGTTGTATCAATACGAACCATACAGTTTTTATTTTTTTTTTTTGATAAACCGGAAGCGATTCAAATTAAAAACTGGATAACTACAAAACAGTAACTATAGTCCGTTTGCCTAATGAAGATTTGAGGTGCAGCCCAAAAAATAGTCCGCACAAAATGTTTTTGCACAGATGCGTTCACCAACATGTCCGTTCACTGAAACTGAATGATGGCATCATTGGGGAAATTAAAATATTCAAGATCGCGTCCAAGATGGCCGCTAAGGGATAAAATACAGCATGTGGGTTAGAAACATACTTTTGGTGGCTACATATAGGTTTTCGAGGTCGATGAATCGATTAAGCGTGTTAAAAATTATTTGAGACAAAGAACATGGCAGACAAGATGGCCACCAGAGCATAAAAATCTACATATCTTCTTTAGTATACGGGCTAGAAACATGATTTTGGTGTCTGCGTATAGATTTTCGGGGTCAAGGAATCCATTGAGCATGTTCGAATTTACTTCAAGGAACTTAGTTACACAAAATGGCGGACAAGATGGCGGGCGATGCGTCAATTGCGGCACTACTACCCAAATGTCGGAGAAATGCACTTTTTTACAGCAGAATTCAGGTTTATGAAAGTATTTTAACCCGGAATTTTGAAATAATAAGATCTATGAATATAAAAAAACGAACTCATGAAGACCACATTGTGCATCTGATAGTGTTACTACCAAGGAAACCATGATGATCCATAAGTAGGGGCAGACAGCCCCATCTAGAAAACTTCAGTCGCAACTGAAATACATTGACATCTCGATCATTCATTATTATTTTGAAAATGTCGTTTCTAATGGCTTTCTTTGTGCATAATTCCATGCATGTACCTTTTGGGAAAGTAAAATGACAGACAAAGATCAAGAACTAATACAATCAGACCCCACATTCCGCCATCAAAACCAAAATACAAAAAACAAGAGCTGTCGCCTGACAGCATAGCTCGCCTGAATTGGTGCTTGCCCATCACACAGCCGCTATGGTGGTGTGGACTGCTATGCATAAAACTTCATGCAAGCATGTCCATAATGACAACTCATTTATAAACAAAAGCTATCTCAGAAATAAGTCTTAAAATAAAATTAAAATAAAATAAAAATAAAAAAAAATGAAATGAAATTTCAAAATCCATGAGCTTGAGGTAAAAAAAAACTGTCGGGTAAGGGGGAGGGGGTGGGGGCTATGTGGACTGCTATGCATAAAACTTCATGCAAGCATGTCCATAATGAAAACACATTTATACATTTATAAACAAAAGCTATCTCAGAAATACATGTAAGTCTTAAAATATAATTAAAATAAAATCAAAATGAAATGAAATTTCAAAGTCCATGAGCTTGAGGTAAAAAAAACTGACGGGTAAGGGGGAATGTTCGTGAAGTTAGCTGCCAGTTGCCAGTTGCCATTTGCCTATTCAATCGGCAATTGGCAAATGGCAGCTAACTTCACATTCCAGATGCCAATTCGCCTATTCTCGCGAATTGGCAACAGGCAACTGGCAGCTAGATGCCATTTCGATTTGAGATGCTTTTACAGCTGAATAGGTAACTGGCAAACGGCAGCCAGATGCCAATTCGCAAACTCAAGTGAATTGATAACTGGCAACAGGCAGCCAGATGCCAATTAGACTCGAGAGAGTTTAAGAGCATACCAGGTGAATAGGCAACTGGCAAACGGCATCAAAATGCCAATTCGCAAAATCTAGTCAACTGGCAAATGACAACAGGCTGCCAGATGCCAATTTATAAGAAATTTGTGAATTGGCAACTGGCAACAGTAAGCCACGTGCCAATTTAATTTGAGAGCGTTTAAGACGATTAAAGCTACATAGGAAATCGACAAACGGCAGCCAGATGACAATTCGCTAATTCTGAACTGGCAACTGACAGACAGATGCCAATTTGAGTCGAAAGGGGTTAAGACGATTAAAGCTAAATAGGAAACCGGGAGACGACACCCAAATGCCAAAAAGCAAATTCTTGGGTTCCAGATGATTAAAGCCACGTAGGAAATACGCAAACGGCTGCCAGATGCAAATTCGCTAATTCTCCTGAACTGGCAACTGGCAGTTCGATGCCAAATCGATTTGAGGGGGTTTTAGACGATTAAAGCTACATAGGAAATCGGGATACGGCAGCCAGATGCCACTTTGCTGATTCGCCTGAACTGGCAGATGGCAACTGGCAGTCAGATGCCAATTCCATTCATGAGTGTTTTAGACAATTAAAGCCATGTAGGATTAAAGCAACAAAGGAAACCGGCAAACGGCAGACAGATGCGATTTCGCTACTTCTCCTGAACTGGCAGTTGGCAGCTGGCAGTCAGATGCCAATTCGATTTGAGAGTGTTTAAGACAATTAATGCCATGTAGGGAACCGGCAAACGGTAGCTAGATGCTAACTCGCTATTTTTGCGAATTGGCGACTGGCAACTGGCAGCCAGATGCCAATTCGATTTGAGAGCGTTAACGACAATTAAAGCAACATAGGAAACCGGCAAACGGAAGCCAGATGAATTTTGTATGAACTGGCAACTGGCAGCCAGATGCCAATTCGATTCGAAAGTGTTAAAGAAGATTAAAGTTACATTGGAAACCGGCAAACGGCAGCCAGATGCCAATTCGATTTTTCTATGAATTGTCAACTGGCAACTGGCAGACAGATGCCAATTCGATTTGAGAGGGTTAAAACTAAATATGAGACGGTTAAAACTAAATATGAAACCGGCAAACGGTATCCAGATGCCAATTCGCTAAGTCTAGCAAATTGGCAACTGGCAACTGTCAGCCAGATGCCGATTCGATTTGAAAGGTATTAAGACGATAAAAGCAACATAGGAAACCGGCAAACGACAGACGGATGCCATTTTGCTACTTCTCCTGAACTGGCAATTGGCAACTGGCAGTCAGATGCCAATTCGATTTGAGAGTGTTTAAGACAATTAAAGCCATGTAGGAAACCGGAAAATGGCAGCTAGATGCTAATTCGATTTGAGAGTGTTAAAGAAGAATAAAGCTATATTGGAAACCGGTAAACGGCAGCCAGATGCAAATTCGATTTTTTATGAATTGTCAACTGGCAACTGGCAGCCACATGCCAATTCGATTTAAGAGGATTTATGCCGGTTAAAACTTAATATAAAACCGGCAAACGGTATCCAGATGCCAATTCGCAATATCTTGGGAACTGGCAACTGGCAACTGGCAATCAGATGCCAATTCGATTTCATAGTGTATTAGACGATTAAAGCTACACAGGAAACAGGCAAATGGCAGCCAGATGCCAATTCACTTATTCTCCTGAACTGGCATCTGGCAACTGGCAGTCAGATGCCAATTCGATATTAGAGTGTTTAAGACAATTAAACCAATGTAGGAAATCGGCAAACGGCATCCAGATGCAAATTCGCTAATTTTTACCAATTGGCAACTGGCAACTGGCAGCCAGATGTCAATTCGAGTTGAGAGGTTTTATGCCGACTAAAGCTAAATAGGAAACCGGCAAACGACAACCAGATGCGAATTCGCAAATTCTTGTGAACTGGCAACTGGCAGTCAGATGCCAATTCAATTTGAGAGGGTTTCAGACTATAAAATGCTACATATTAAACTGGTAAACGGCAGTCAGATGCCAATTCGAAATTTTTTATGAATTGTCAACTGGCAACTGGCAGCCACATGCCAATTTGAATCGAGGGCGTTTTAGACGATAATTCCTAAATAGGAAATCGGCAAACGATATCCAGATGCCGATTCCAATTCTTGTGAACTGGTAATTGGCAACTGGCAGTCAGATGCCTATTTGATTTGAGAGTGTTTAAGACGATTTTAACTAAATAGGAAACCGACAAACCACATACAGATGCCAATTCGCAAAATCTTGTGAACTGGTAACTGACAGTCAGATGCCAATTCGATTTGAGAGTGTTTAAGACGATTTTATCTAAATAGGAAACCAGATGCCAATTCGCAAATTCTTGTGAACTGGCAACTGGCAGTCAGATGCCAATTCGATTTGAGAGTGTTTAAGACGTTTAAAGCTACATAGGAAACCGGCAAACGACATCCAGATGCCAATTCGCAAATTCTTGTGAAATGGCAGTTGACAACTGGCAATCAGATACCAATTCGATTTGAGAGTGTTTAAGATGATTTTAACTTAATAGGAAACTGACAAACGACATCTAGATGCCAATTCGCACATTCTTGTGAAATGGCAACTGGCAGCCAGATGCCGTTTCAATTTGAGAGGGCTTTAGAATAGAAAATATTAATAGGGAAAAGTTACTGGTAGCTGGCAGCCAAAAGCCAAAAGCTAAATAGACAACTGGCAAACTGTAACCAAATGCCCATTCCGAAGTTGTTGTGAATTGGCAACTGGCAACGTGGAATCAGTGGCCAGTTCAATTTGAGAGGGGTTTTAAGCTTAAAAAGTCCTGTAAGCGGGGTATATAAAATCGTTACTGGGAAGAACCAGTACCAATCTCTCATCCTCCGTAAGCAACTGCCTACTTTTATCAAATAAAGAAACATGGTCGGTACCTGGGGCTCGATTCCACGACCCTTAATCAGTTAGAGGTTACAGTGACTTGAAGTAAACGACCTAAGACGCTCGGCTACGGAGGTGACTCTTTCACTTTCAGCAGCTGAGAAGCTGCGGTATCTCTGTAAATACATAAATCGAGGACATTTTCAAATTCTGTTTGCTTTATTTTATTCTGACCACGGAGTAAAGCAGTGCTGTCTTTCATAGTTAGCAGGTGATTGTGGGATTGACTGATTGGACAGTATGTTAACCTAACCACGTTATTCCTGGGAAGGCTTAGACCTCCTAAGCGGTTAACCAGTACTAAGTGCACATACTTTCGCCAGTAACTGACAGTTGTCCTTCTTGAAACAGCGGAAGGAGGAGACGTAACGTCAGATGTTGATGATAATTAGTGTAACGTCAGAAAACGTTAGATTTTGAGCTCTTTTGCCAGTTTACTGCAACGGCCACAGCGCATTTCTTCAAATATTTGCCTAAATAAATACTCATTAAATGTGAATTTAATTGCCAACTGCAACTGCTAGCAGAATATATTCGGAAGATATTAATTTTCGGGACAACTTACGATTTTGCTCGATTTCAATAGGGAGCCCTGGCAGCTAAATAGGTTAAGCGCTGGCCTGTTGACCTAGCCGTCCCGGGTTCGATTCCCGCTTGAAGCGAGAATCTTTTCAAATGTAAGCGGGGTTCCATTGCACACAACCTTCCTTTAACAACCTCTCATCGTCCTGATATGACTGAAATACTGTTTAAATGATTTAAAATCGCAAGTCATCCATCTACCCATTGATTTCAATAAAACGTTGCCTACGTACAAGTACAGTTGCGGACAAAACCGCTAGATTTGCTTATTCGTATGTTACCTCGGCTCTAAGAAATTAATTCCAAAATCATTCCTGGCGAAGAACTATTCGGATTAGGTATTTCATGTCCGCCTGATTTAAATTTACTTTATATTAAATTTTGATATGAGTTTTATACTCAGAAAATACCATCCAGAATGCAAAATAAAGAAATATGGCGTTGCGGACAAAACCGCTAGATTTGGAAAATTTGGTATTTCTTTAAATCGGATCATACATTCCGAAGTCTGATTTCACACTTCAAAAATTCCAAGTAAGTATTGTATGTCAGTAAATTTTCTACTCTTCTTCCCATCCTTATTGTTCTTTAGTGGCCCCTTGATCTTCATCGGATGTCGCTTTTTAGTGCCAAAAATCTGACGTTTACCCTTTTCTGGAATCAGTAAATATTAAGTTTTCTTCTAGACGGAAAGTCTTAAATTGTTGGAGTTCCGACGTCAGTTTACATTTCTTCACTCGTATCGACAGTGAAAATTTTGTTGGTTTTTGAGCTCCGGTTTTCAATTTAAGCTGAAATAACTAATTTGCATTGCGAGCGCGTTGCAACGTTTTACAGCGTAAAACTGACGTTGTCTGGTATTATAAGACGCTGTGTTTATTTTTATGTCTCATAGATGAAGATTTTCTTTTTATCTTCCGAATACTCAATGAATAACCTTTTGAATGATATAAAATGTATTACGTTTGGTAGTTCGTTAGAAATACTGTATCGAGGGAAAATGATAAAAAAATGGCTTAAAAATGAAATTGACACCAACAGCTGACGTTACGTCGAAACGAAAGTATTTGGCCAGACCGGGTATCCAACCCAGGACCTCTGACTAATGAGTCAGGTGAACAAGCAGAATCGGAGAAATACTCGTTGAAAGCCGGCGACTGTGGGATAGAGTGTTATAACTAAACAAGCAGATTCGGAGAAATACTGGTTGAAGGATGCCATTCAATTGATTAAAAATTATATTGCAAGCTAGAGGTTAGCATACATATGCACGGGGGTAATACCAATGCTTCTACCTATGCTGTCGACCGAGACGGTACTGCGTATTTGGCTGTCGACCGAGAATTACGGCTTTCGACCGATCAGTACTGCTGTCGATAGAGGGATAACACGCGAACGGAAGTTTCTTCAGTGAAATCCTAAGGTATATTTCAATATTTTTTCTGTCAGACTTTGTTATAAGATATTTTCCTTTTCTGCCAAAAGTCTTGGTGAGCGATTGTGTCGCTTGTTTTCATATGAAGCGGTGTCAAACCCAAAAAAGTAAAAAATAGGCACAATATGGAAAAAGTGTGTTATTTAGCCTATCTCGTTGCTAATCAACCATTGAAACACGTGGGAAGTATCATTCCAAAGGTTAAACGTTTCAAGTTTGCAACGAAATGCACGTTGGAAAGATGTTCCGGGAGAGTTTTGTTTTCAGTGATACTGCTGTCGATGAGGTAATATTGTGTCTGATACTGCAGTCGATGTAACTTGGTACGGATGTCGACGATTCAAGAGGACTGCAGTGCATTTATAAAGCGGAACAAAATCATTTTTATAACTTTATTTCCGTACAGTATAGGACCATTCGTCGAAATTATCAGAGTCGCACCGTGACAAAACCAACAATGTGACATTTGCGCCCAGCGAAGACACAGATCCGCCTGGGCATTCGTCCAGTTTTATCAGAGTATTATCTGCCCGCAAGGAAGGGTGTAGGTCCTTAGCTATACACTTAGCACACAGCAAAGACTCTGATCAGACTGGGCCAATGTCCAGGCTGATCTAGGACTTCGCTGGGCGCAAATGTCACATTATCGGCTTTGTGACTGTGTAGGTCATTATTTTATTAATAAGTACATGAAGATTTGTGAGTAAAAATGGTCAAGGTCATTATTTGACCTTTGACCCAGGTCTCTCATATTTCGACAATTTAAACTGTAGTGTTAATGAGTACAATAAGATTTGTGAGTACAAAAGGTTAAGATTTGTGAGTACAAAAGGTCAAGGTCATTCTTCGACCTTTTACACAGGACTCTCATATTTTGACAATTTAAACATCTCCTGAAAAGCCACTGGGCCAATTGTCACCATGTTTCATACAGAGCCTTGAGAAGTTGAGGGAACGACAATTTGTTCAGTGCGTCCAGATCACATGACCAACATTGCCACTATAAGGTAAAAACCTTTAAAAGTCTTCTTCTCCTGAACCAATTGTCCAATGTCCTTGAACTTTGGTATGTAGCGTTGGGTACTCGAGTAAAACAAAGATTGTTCAAATGATGACCTTGAGTTGACCTTGACCTTTTTTACGCCAAGATCAAATATAAGAATATGCTAGAAGTAAAAAGTATGCAAAGACCAGGAACTGAAACAATCAAAATCCAAATCCAGCCCTCAAACCATAGTTTTAATGGAAAGTTTTGAAGATTTTGGTCCCAAGATTGTTCGGTCCATCTTTCATGTAAGACCATCGGGAAAAGAGGATTGGTGGGTGGGCCAATGTACAGGTAGATCTACTACAAAATTAAAAATGGTGCTCCTTTATAAGCACTGCTTCACAAGACATCTTTCAGTAGCGCAGCGGCGATAGGGCTACTTCACAAGACAGCTTCTGATAGTAGCGCAGCAGCAATAGCATTACTTCAGAAGACAGCCCCTGATACAATCGCAGCGGCAATAGCGCTACTTCAAAAGACTTCCCCTTTAAGTAGCGCAGCGGCAATGGCGCTACTTCGGAAGACATTCCCTTACAGTAGCGCAGCGGCATTTGCGCTACTTCAGAAGACATTCCCTTATAGTAGCGCAGCGGCATTAGCGCTACTACAGGAGAGAGTCCCTTTTAGTAGCGCAGCGGCAATAGCGCTATTTCAAAAGACTTCCCCTTCTAGTAGCGCAGCGGCAATAGCGCTACTTCAGAAGACATCTCCTTATAGTAGCGCAGCGGCTTTAGTGCTACTACAGAAGACAGCCCCTTTTAGTAGCGCAGCGGCAATAGCGCTACTTCAGAAGACTTCCCCTTATAGTAGAGCAGCGGCAATAGCGCTACTTCAGGAGACATTCCCTTATAGTAGTGCAGTGGCATTAGCGTTACTGCAGGAGACAGCCCCTTTTAGTGGCGCAGCGGAGCTAGCGCTAGTACAGAAAACATCACCTTTAATAAAGCAGTGGAACTGTGCGACTTTAGAAGTCATCACCTTTCAGTAGCTCAGCATTTTATTCACCCCTGAGTCTTCAGTCATAACTCAGTTGCCACAATTTAAAATTTATGTTATCTTTATGGTAATATTTAGACTTTTTTGATCAGACATTATCAGACCTACTCCCTACAGGGTCAGTGCAATCAGGTGGAAACAAGTAAATCCTGGGAACTGGGAAGGGTCACAAGCAGTGCCCAGGTTGAGCTGAACCAGGCATATTGTCACCTTAAAAATGGCATGAGAATGTCACAATAATGATTATTCAGTGTTACTGCACCATAATTTGTGGAAGCAATGAATCCAAATCTTCCTGACACATGACAACCATTTACAACAAGATTCTTATGCAAGGGCCTGAAGGGCCTGGGATCGCAGGGCCAAAGGCCCCTCGGTCAAGGCTTTCTTGGCGGTGCTGTTCATTACTGAGCCATTTTGGCGGTGGCCCTTTACTATCAAGCATGATCGAATCAGCTCTTTACTGATGACACCGGACACTAGGCAAGCATCACGGCCGAAGGCCGCTGGGACAAAACTCCCTACAGGGTCAGTGTACTAGATGAAGTCAAGCTGATCCTGGGAACTGGTAAGGGTCACAAACAATGCCCAGGTTGAGCTGCTGTACTAAAGGGCGAAGTCCTTCGCCACTAAAGGGGGGAATCTTTTTAAAGGGCGCTAATGCCGCTGCGCTAGTACTAGAGGGTGAAGTCTCCTGAAGTGGCGCTAATGCCGCGGCGCTGCTACTAGGGGAAGTCTTTTCAAGTGGCGCTAATGCCGCTGCGCTACTACAAGGGGAACTCTCCTGAAGTGGCGCTCATGCTGCTGTGCTACTAGAGGGTGAAGTCTCCTGAAGTGATGCTCATGCTGCTGTGCTATTAGAGAGTGAAGTCTCCTGAAGTGGCGCTGATGCCGCTGCGCTACTACAGGGAGAAGTCTTCTTAAGTGGGGCTAATGCCGCTGCGCTACTAGAGGGTGAAGTCTCCTGAAGTGGCGCTAATGCCGCTGCGCTACAACAGGGGGAAGTCTTCTTAAGTGGCGCTAATGCCGCTGCGCTACTACAGGGGGAAGTCTTCTTATAGTGCGCTAATGCCGCTGCGCTACTAGAGGGTGAAGTCTTCCTAAGTGGCGCTCAGGTCGCTGCGCAACTAGAAGGTGAAGGTCCGGCCACATACTTTCGTTTCTCCTTCCGCTGATTAAGAAGGGCAGTTGTCAGTTACTGGCGAAAGTATGTGCACTTTGTACTGGTTAACCGCTTAGGAGGTCTTAGCCTGCCCAGAAAAGTGTGATTAGGGTAACTGACCGTCCCGACATGACCATAGCTGTGTACCGTGGACGTAAAACAATAAAACAACAACTCTCACATTTTGACAGTGTAAAACTGCCAGGTCTGCTCAAATGATGACCATAGTTTGACCTTTTTACTCAGGTGAGCGATTCAGGGCCTCGCAGCCCTCTTGTTACTATTATGTTAGGTGTAAATCTGGGATTACGTTCCCGTGATGGTTAATAGTTTTCGAAGTTCTTCTTAACATGTAACCAAGGAAGAGAAAATGGAAAGAATAGTGCTTTTGTTTACCTTGATAATTGAAAAATAGCCAATTCCGAGTTACTGTTGTTTTGGTAGTGAAAGCAGATCTGGGCAAGGACTGCATTTTTTTTATTTTATAGTTGATTATAGAAACTGTTTAGTTTTTAAATCAGTCGATGACTGCATTTTTCAAACTTGAGTGTTGCAAAAATGGACGTTTTTCACAAGAAGATATTTGTTCACGGTTGGTTCGATTCTACCAGGTCGCATGCCGTCAATGGAAACTCATTCTGCCATGTTTTCACAAAACGGATTTAGATGATCATCAATATTTGTGAACGCTCCATTCTTCCAAAAAATGCACGTTTATTACGCATGTGATGATAATAAATTCTGCTGAAAGTCATCTTGAACAGGCTTAAACCACAAGCCGAAGAGAAAATCGTTGAAGAACAGGCTGGGTTTCGAGCCGGAAGGAGCACAACAGAACAGATCTTCAACCTTAGAATCCTGTGTGAAAAGTATCTCAAACATCAGCAGAATCGGTACCATGTCTTCATTAATTTCAAAAAAGCCTTTGGACAGGGTATGGCATGCAGCCTTATGGGCCACCATGCGGAAGTACAATATCAGTGCAAATCTAGTTTGCATCATTGAGCAGCTAAACGACATTGCTGCAAGTGCAGTCCTGATGGACGGCAGCACAGGAGAATGGCTCAGAACAACAGTTGGAGAAAAACAAGGATGTCTTCTGTCACCCACCCTCTTCAACATTTTTCTCGAACGGATCATGTCTGATGATCTGGAAGAACATGGCGGAAAGGTTAGCATAGGCGGAAGAAACATTACCAATCTGCGGTTTGCCGATGACATAGACGCTCTAACTGAGGAAAAGTAGGAACTAGAAGCCCTAGTTGAAAGTCTCGACAAAACCTGCACAAGATATAAGATGGAGATCAGTGCTGAGAAGACCAAACTAGTAACAAATGGTGCAGATGGCATTCAGAGGGAGATCAAGGTAAAAGGGCAGAAGCTGGGTACTGTAACAAGCTTCAAATACCTTGGAGCAATTGTCTCAGATGATGGCTCAAAACAGGAGGTTCTCTCAAGGACTGCACAAGCCACTTCAGCTCTTACCAAGCTGAAACCAATTTGGATAGATAACAACACATGTCTTGGCTCCCTTGTCATTCCCATATTTCTGTATGCCTGTGAATCGTGGACCTTGTCAGCAGAGTCAGAGAAATGAACGCAGGCCTTTGAGATTAGTTGCTACCGAAGGTTACTAAACATTTCGTACAAGGACCATATAACCAATGAGGAGGTCCGCAGGATGATCCAAGGAGCTATTGCAGAATATGATGAACTCCTGACGCTGGTCAAGAAACGGAAACTAAGGTTGTTTGGCCACGTCTCAAGGTCTTCTGGTTTAGCAAAGACGATTCTAAAGGGCACAATGAAAGGAAAATGAAGAAGAGGTAGACAGAAGAAGAGGTGGGAAGACATTACTAAAGTATGGACAGGGATAGATTTTGCCAGCTCAACTAGGGCAGCTGAAGACAGGACAAGGTGGAAAGGGATTGTTTCGAAATCATCCGTGGTGCCCCAACGACCTAGTAAGGTTATGGGATAGAATAGAATAGAAGAGATGATAATAAATTCGGAACGTTTGCCAACAAACAAAAGCATATCAATACATGACAAACCTGCTTTTCGCATATTGTAATAACAAAGGTACAGATCAGCCTGTGCATGCGCATCCGCGCAGTCAGGACAGCATCGTTGTTCATAGCCTCGATAGTAGCCTATAATCATGGGATTGAAGGATAACGAAACTTTTGAAAAGTTTCATAACGAAACTTTTGAAAAGTTTCATAACGAAACTTTTGAAAAGTTTCGTCATCCTTCATCTCAGATTTCAAGCCTCCAGCTAGCTTATGAAGTTGGGCAGGCGGTCGGTGGTTGGTGCCACTAGACACAGATTTGTGAGAAGTTCGTTTATGTTCCATGTGATTTTAAATCACATTTGATTGTGAAAACTAAAAATGTTAAATTGATAATATCTCATCTGAGAGAGAGAGAGAGAGAGAGAGAGAGAGAGAGAGAGAGAGAGAGAGAAAAAAGAAAGAGAAAGAGATAGAGAGATCGTATGCAGTTGAGCCAACCGGGCAAAATGAAACGATCCTACGAGTAGATATAATCAGAAGGATCTGGGCAAGCCGTGTAGAATCATATCAGATCTTCTTCGAACGAAAGTATTCGAGCCGCTGCAGGACAAAAAAAAGCAAATTGATGTTGGGCCAAATAACGACTTAGATCAGATTCGTCCAGTTTGATAAGAGTGTTCATTGCGCTCGATGGATTGATTTGATCTAAAGTTCCTTCATGCAGTCTCCGAGGAATCTAATCATACTGGGCTGATGACCAAGCTGATCTGAGTCTTCGCTGTGCGAAACATAAAATACGTTGCAAACACTGTACATTTTATTTGCTAAAAGTAAAATGGAATGCCCAGAGAGTGCTGCAATCAAATGACGTAGCCTATCACAGGCATCAAGAAGAAGCGAAAACCCCTCCGAACAAAATCCACAAAATAACAAGTAATCAATATCACAACAATTAGCTCTTTCTTATCCAGCCGAAGTTGTAAATCTGCTAAAGTTTACATTTAAACGTGATAACAACAGCTTCGGCAATACAAAATACGAAATAAATCACCTACTCCAAGTGATATTAAGTACGTATTACATCAGAACCGTCGCCTAGGAACGTCTTTAAACGCTTACTTTTATTTTCATTACTCCTGTGCTCCATATATACAAAGGGACTGTATTGTGCGGCTTGTTCTTATACTATAGTCTGTTGAGTGACTTTTTGTACAGACTCAACCAAAAACTCCCATAAAAAGGGTTGGTTTTGACTTGAATCTACAACATGCCATCTCCAATCACTATCGACAGCCGTACCGTGCAAATATCTTTACAATCGACAGCCGTATCATTGGTCATCGACAGCCGTATTGTAACTTTTTTAGATCGTTCATAACATCTAGCAGAAACAATAAATGAGGCTAATGATATTAGTTCGCCAGAGCTCTTTTGCAAAGCAAACTGTCCAGGCAGTTTTATTTGTCTCTGACAGTTGTAAATGCTGAAATTTTGCAAATAAACGAAGAAAATGGAAGTTTTTGATACCAAGTACATTTTCGTAAAGATCTTTGTGTCACAACGCTTACCAAGAGATCAGATATAATGTTCAACACCTCTTTGACGATATTCGGTTATTAAAATGTTTCTTTTTTTCATTTTTCGAAGCTCAGAAGGCACCCGAACTTGGATACTAACACCATCGACAGCCGTACTGCTCGGTCGAAAGCCGTAATTCTCGGTCGACAGCCAAATACGCAGTACCGGCTCGGTCGACAGCATAGGTAGAAGCATTGGTATTACCCCCGTGATATGGCGTGTTTCCTACGTAAACATATTTATGAGCTCCCCCCCCCCCTCCCCCTCCCCCCCCATTCTTTAATTCTTAAATAAACTGAAAATAAACTGTTCAATAGTTACTGCTCACTAAATTAGTATCTTCAGGATTGTACTTATACATGTACCTCCGGCATACGAAGTATGACGAGGGGTATATAGCTTTTGTCCGTTCGTCCGTCCGTCCGCGAGTTAACATTTGCGTTAAAGTTTTGCGTAAAAGTTTTTGAGATCTTATATTATTCAAACCCTTTGATAGATTGGGTTTATATTTGGCATAATGATAGATAATGGTCCAACGTTTTATTCTACATTAGCCCTACCCATGCCTGTAACCTACAGGTCAAGGTCACGGACTTTGACTTTTGATGTTAAAGTTTTTGAGAACTCTATATTATTCAAACTCTTTGTTGAGTTGGGTTTATGTTTTGCACGATGATAGATGTTGGTCCTTAGTTTTACTCTGTACCGTCCCCACTCAAGACTGTGGCCTAGAGGTCAAGGTTACGGACTTGGACTTTTCATGTTAAAGTTTTGTGTTAAATTTTCGAAGATTCTATATCATCAAAATCCTTTGTTTAGTTTCCTTTTTACGTCCAAAGTTTTAATTTTTACCATCTTTACATTTCCATGCCGATGACCTAGAGGTCAAGGTCACAGGCTTAGACATTTACTGATACATTTTGTATTAAAGGTTTATTGATCTCGTATTATCCAACTTCTTTGTTGGTTTCTTCCGTTTGCCGGTTTCCTTCATGGCTTGAATTGTCTTAAACACTCATGAATCGAATTGGCATCTGACTGCCAGTTGCCAGTTTCCAGATCAGGAGAATTAGCGAATTGGCATCTGGCTGCCGTTTGTCTGTTTCCTGAGTAGCTTTAACCGTCTGAAACCCTCTCAAATCGAATTGGCATCTGACTGCCAGTTGCCAGTTCACAAGAATTTGTAAATTGGCATCAGGACGTCGTTTGCCAGTTTCCTATTTAGCTTTAATCGTCTTTAAACACTCTCAAATCGAATTGGCATCTGGCTGCCAGTTGCCAGTTCACAATTTATAACAAATTTCGAATTGGCATCTGGCTGCCGTTTGCCAGTTCCCTTTGTAGCTTTAATCGTCTTAAACCCTCTCAAATCAAATTGGCATCTGGCTCCCAGTTGCCAGTTGCCAATTCATAAAATATTTCGAATTGGCATTTGGCTGCCGTTTTCTTGTTTCCTATGTAGCTTAAATCGTCTAATACACTCCCAAATCGAATTGGCATCTGGCTGCCAGTTGCGAGTTGCCAATTAATAAAAAATTTGAATTGGCATCTTGCTGCCGTTTGCCGGTTTCCTATGTTGCTTTACTCGTCTAAAACCCTCTCTAATCGAATTGGCATCTGGCTGCCAGTTGCCAATTACCAATTGTCAAGAATTTACGAATTGGCATCTGGCTGCCGTTTGCCGGTTTCCTTCATGGCTTGAATTGTCTTAAACACTCATGAATTGAATTGGCATCTGACTGCAAGTTGCCAGTTGCCAGTTCAGAATCAGTGAATTGGCATCTGAGTGCCCTATGCCGGTTTCCTATTTAGCTTTAATCGGCATAAACCCTCTCAAATCGAATTGGCATCTGGCTAACTGTTACCAGTTGACAATTCATAAAAATTTTCGAGTTGGCATCTGGCTGCCGTTTACCGGTTTCCTATGTTGCTTTAATCGTCTTAAAGACTCTCAAATCAAATTGGCATCGCGCTGCCAGTAGGCAGCTGCCAGTTAAGTAGAATTAGCGAATTGGCATGTGGCTGTCGTTTGTCGGTTTCCTATGTAGGTTTAATCGTCTGAAACCCTCTCAAATCGAATAGGTATCTGACTGCCAGTGGCCACTGCCAGTTCACAAGAATTTGCAAATAGGCATCTGGATATCATTTGCCGGTTACCTATTTAGCTTTTATCATCTTAAATGCTCTCAGTTCGAATTGGCATCTGGCTGCAAGTTGCCAGTTGATAATACATAAAAACTTTCGGACTGGCATCTGCCTGCCGTTTATCGGTTTCCTATGTAGCTTTAATCGTCTTAAACCCTCTCTAATCGAATTGGCATTTGGCTGCCAGTTGCTAGTTGCCAATTCACAAGAATTAGCGAACTGGCATCTGGCTGCCTTTTGCCGGATACCTTTTAAGCTTTAATCGTCTTAAACCCTCTCAAATCGGATTGGCATCTGGCTGCCATTTGCCGATTTCCTACATGGTTAAACACTCTCAAATCAAATTGGCATCTGTCTGCCAGTTGCCAGTTGATAATTCATTAAAATTTTCGAATTGGTATCTGGCTGCCGTATACCGGTTTCGTATGTTGCTTTAATCGTCTTAAAACCTCTCTAATCGAATTGGCATCTGGCTGCCAGTTGCCGGTTGCCAATTCACAAGAATTAGCGAACTGGCATCCGGCTGCCTTTGGCCGGATATTTATTAAGCTTTTATCGTCTAAAACCCTCTCAAATCGAATTGGCATCTGGCTGCCAAATGCCAATTCACAAGAATTGGCGAATTGGCATCTGGCTGCCGATTGTTGAATTCCTACAAAGTTTGAATTGCCTCAAACACACTCTAATCGAATTGGTATCTGGCTGCCAGTTGCCAGTTCAGTAGAAATAGTGAATTGGTTACTGGCTCCCGTTTGCCGGATTCCTATGTAGCTTAAAACGTCTGAAACATCTCAAATCGACTTAGCATCTGACTACCAGTTGCCAGTGGCCAGTTCACAAGAATTTGCGAATTGGCATCTAGATGTCGTTTGTCCGTTTCCAATTCACTTTTAATGTCTTAAACACTCTCAAATCGAATTGGCATCTGACTGCCAGTTGCCATTTCACAAGAATTTGCAAATTGGCAACTGGATGTCGTTTGCCGGTTTCCTATTTAGCTTTTATCGTCCTGACCACTCTCAGTTCAAATTGGCATCTGACTGCCAGTTGCAAGCTGACAATTCATGAAAATTTTCAAATTGGCATCTGGCTGCCGTTTACCGGTTCCATATGTTGCTTAAATTGTCTGAAAACCTCTATCATCGAATTGGAATCTGACAGTTAGTTGCCAGTTAAAAAGAATTTGCGTATTTGAACCTGGATGTCATTTGCCGGTTTCCTATTTAGCTTTAATCGGCATAAAATCTCTCAAATCGAAATGGTATCTGGCTGCCAGTTGCCAGTTGCCAATTCGCAAAAAATAGCTAATTGGCATCTGGCTGCCGTTTGCCGATTTCCTACATGGCTTTAATTGTCTTAAACACTCTCAAATCGAATTGGCATCTGCATGCCAGTTGCCAGATGTCTGTTCAGGAGAATTAGCATATTGGCATCTGGCTGCCGTTTGCCGGTTCCATATGTAGCTTTAATTGTCTGATACCCCATCAAATCGAATTTGGCATCTTACTGCCAGTTGCCAGTTCACAAGAATTTGCGAATTGGCATCTTGATGTGTTTGCCCGTATCCTATTGAGCTTTTACCGACATAAACCCCTCAAATGGAATTGGCATCTGGCTGCCCGTTGCCAGTTGACAATTCATAAAAAATCGAATTGGAATCTGGCTGCCGTTTACCGGTTTCCTATGTAGCTTTTATCGTCCTTAACACTCTAAAATCGAAATGGCATCTGGCTACCAGTTTCCAGTTGTCAATTCGCAAGAATTGGCGAATTTTCATCTAGCTGCCGTTTCCCGGTTTCCTATGATGGCTTTAATTGTCTTAAACACTCACGAATCGAATTGGTATCTGACTGCCAGTTGTCAATTGCCAGTTCAGCAGAATTTGCGAAATTGGCATCTGGTTGTGTAGCTTTAACCGTCTGAAACCCTTTCAAATCGAATGTGACTGCCAGTTGACAGTTCACAAGAATTCGCGAATTGGCATCTAGATGTCGTTTGCAAGAATATTTAGCTTTATTAGTATTAAACACTCTCAAATCGAATTGGCGTCTGGCTGCCAGTTGGCAGTTAACAATTTATTAAAATTTTCGAATCGGCATCTGCGCTGCCGTTTGCCAGTTTCCTTTGTAGCTCTAATCATCTTAAACCTTCTCAAGTCAAATTGGCATCTGGCTGCCAGTTGCCAGTTGCCAATTCAAAAAAAAATCGAACTGGCGTCTGGCTGCCATTTTCCTGTTTCCTATGTAGATTAAATAGTGTTTAACAATCTCAAATCGAAATGGCATCTGGGTCAAGGTTGGGCGGTCGTAACCACCCCTGGTTTTAACCAGTGGTTTTAACCGGTTATAACCGCCCTGGTCAATACTCCCCAAAGTGGTCAATACTGGTCAATACTAGTCAGAATGGTCGATTGGAAATTTTAAGTGGTTCTTTTTGTTTTAATGGCGGACTTATATATTTGGTCAGGTTTTAATAGGTTCTATATATTGAAAAAAGAAAAAAATGAACTGTTTCGTTCCTGCCAAGGGGACTCATCATGTGTGATTTCAGTCTCAATACCTTAGCACTGACTTCTGCATTACAGTCCAGGCACCTAACAACAGTCTTTTTTTTCATCATCAAGGGCAGAATAGAAGTTCCATATAGTCTATGGGCTTCATTTTGACACTTAGTATTATGACACTTTAACTTTAATTATTAACTTCACTGATAACAGCAGATAACAGAATGGCCACTCTTTCACACATCTAAATAAACACAGGTGTCACAAAATTACCCTGTGCATTTTAAGTCCAGTGATTGGATAATTCTTGTAAACTGGACACACCCTCTTCGGTTTGAGAGACAGGCCCAGTATTTTGACTGTTTTGTTTGTTCTGGAGCAGTTAAAGTTAGAATTACCCCTTGTTTAACAGTTAGTGTTTTCATTACAATTTTCACACTTTTGTCTTCTTATGTAAGAAGCCAGACCAATTTGCATTTTAGCTAATAGAGCATCACTAATTTTTGAACAAGATGATCTCTTTGAAGTAAATTGTTTCATTTTTTTGTACTTTCATTCAGTTAACTGCTTCAGTTAAATTAGTTACTGAGCTAAATATTTTTAATGAATATGAAAAAGCTACTTATAAAATTTATTATTTTTTATTACTTGCATTTGCTTTCCTATTTTTTATTTTTTTGAATGGTTACAGAAAATAAGTTAGATGTCTCTAGTCTGAACTGAAAGTTGGGTGGTAATGATTCAGTCTGATATACTAAGTATCTTCAACTGACCATGGTTATTTCAATTGACCAATCGACCAGTAATAACCGGTTATAACCAGTAATGACCACTGGTCTGGTCAATACTCATATTGACCGGTCATTTGCCAACCTTGATCTGGGTGCTAGTTGCCAGTTGCCAATTCATAAAAAAATTCGAATTGGCATCTGACTGCAGTTTGCCGGTTTCCATTGTTGCTCTATACGTCTTAAACCTGGCATCTGGCTGCCGTTTGCCGGTTTCCTACATGGCATTAATTGTCTTAAACACATATGAATCGAATTGGCATCCGACTGCCAGTCTCCAGGTCAGGAGAATAAGCGAAGTGGCATCTGGCTGCCGTTTTCCGGTTGCCTATGTAGCTTTAATCATCGGAAACCTCACAAATGGAATTGGCATTTGACTGCCAGTTGCCAATTGCCAGTTCAGGAGAATTACTGAATCGGCATCTGGCTGCCGTTTGCAGGTTTCCACTGTAGCTTTAATTATCTGAAACCCTCTCTGATTGAACTGGCATCTGACTGCGAGTTGCCAGTTGCCAGTTCACAAGAATTTGCGAATTGGCATCTTTATGTCGTTTGCAGGTTTCCTATTATGCTTTAATCGGCATCAACACTTTCTAATCGAATTGGCATCTGACTGCCAGTTGTCAGTTGCCAATTCGCAAAAATTTTCGATTTGGCATCTAGCTGCCGTTTACCGGTTTCCTATGTAGCTTTAATCGTCTTAAACACTCCCAAATGAATTGGCATCTCGCTGCCAGTTGCCAATTTAGTAGAATTACCGACTATGCATCTGGCTGCCGTTTGCCAGTCTCCTATTAGTTTTTATCGGCTGAAACCCTCTGAAATCGAATTGGCATCTGGCTGCCAGTTGCCAGTATTTACGAACAGGCATTTGGATGTCTTTTGTCGGTTTCCTATTTAGTTTTAGTCGTCTTAAACCCTCTCAAATCGAATAGGCATTTCTCTGCCAGTTGCCAGTTCACAATTCATAAAAATTTTCAATTTGGCATCTGGCTGCTGTTTACCGGTTTCTTCTGAAATCATCTGAAATCCTCTCAAATTGAATTGGCATTTGACTGCGAGTTGCTAGTTGCCAGTTCACAAATAATTGCGATTTGGCATCTTTATGTCGTTTGCAGGTTTTCAATTTCGCTTTTATCGGCATCAACCCTCTCAAATCGATTTGGAATCTTACTGCCAGTTGTCAGTTGCCAATTCGCAAACATTTTCAAATTGGCATCTGGCTGCCGTTTACCGGTTTCCTATGTAGCTTTAATCGTCTTAAACACTCTCAAATCCATTTGCATCTCGCTGCCAGTTGCCAATTTAGTAGAATTACCATATTTGCATCTGACTGCCATTTGCCGGTATCCTATGTAGCTGTAATCGGCTAAAACCCTCTCAAATCGAATTGGCATCTGACTGCCAGTTGCCAGTATTTACGAACAGGCATTTGATTGTCTTTGGTCGGTTTCCTATTTAGTTTTATTCGTCTTAAACACTCTCAAATCGTATAGGCATTTCTCTGCCAGTTGCCAGTTCACAATTCATAAAAAGTTTCAAATTGATATCTGGCTGCCGTTTACCGGTTTTCTCTGTAGCTTTAATCATCTGAAACCCTCTCAAATTGAATTGGTATCTGACTGCATGTTGCCTGTTGCCAGTTCACAAGAATTTGCGAATTGGCATCTTTATGTCGTTTGCAGGTTCCTATTTCGCTTTGATCGGCATCAACCCTCTCAAATCGAATTGGCATCTGACTGCCAGTTGTCAGTTGCCAATTCGTAATCATTTTCGAATTGGCATCTGGCTGCCGTTTACCGGTTTCCTATGTAGCTTTAATCGTCTTAAACATTCTCAAATGAATTGGCATCTCGCTGCCAGTTGCCAATTTAGTAGAATTACCGAATTGGCATCTGACTGCCGTTTGCCAGTCTCCTATGTAGTTTTAATCGGCTGAAACCCTCTCACATCGAATTGGCATCTGACTGCCAGTTGCCAGTATTTGCGAACAGGCATTTGGATGTCTTTTGTCGGTTTCCTAGTTAGTTGTATTCGTCTTAAACGCTCTCAAATCGTATAGGCATTTCTCTGCCAGTTGCCAGTTCACAATTCATAAAAATTTTCAAATTGGCATCTGGCTGCCGTTTACCGGTTTCCTTTGTAGCTTAAAGCGTCTTAAACCCTCTCTAATCTAATTGGCATCTGGCTGCCAGTTGCCAGTTGCCAACTCACAAGAATTAGTGAACTGGCATCTGTCTGCCTTCTGCCGAATACCTTTTTTGCTTTAATCGTCTTAAACTCTCTCAAATAGAACTGGCTGCCAGTTGCCAGTTCACAAGAATGAGCAAATTGGCATCTTGCTGCGTTTAGTACTATGGTACTTTTATCGTCTTTAGCCATCTCAAATCACATTGGCATCTTGCTGATGGTTGCCACTTCCCAATTCATTAGAATAAGCAAATTGGCATCTGGCTGCCCTTTCCCGGAGTCCTTTTGAGATTTAATCGTCTTAAACCCGCTCAACTCGAACTGGCATCTGACTGCCAGTTGCCAATTTATAAGAAATTTGTGAACTGGCATCTGACTGCCGTTTGCGGATGTCTATGAGGCTTTAATCGTCTTAAACCCTCTCTAATCGAATTGGCATCTGGCTGCCAGTTGCTTGTTGCCAATTCACAAGAATTAGCGAACTGGCATCTGGCTGCCTTTTGCCGGATACCTTTTAAGCTAAAATCGTCTTAAATCCTCTCAAATCGAAATGGCATCGGCTGCCAGTTGTCAGTTCACAAGAATTAGCGAGTTGGCATCTGGCTGCCATTTGCCGATCAATCGTCTTAAACCCGCTCAACTCGAATTGGCATCTTACTGCCAGTTGCCAATTTATAAGACATTTGTGAACTGGCATCTGGCTGCCGTTTGCCGATGTCTATGAGGCTTTAATCGTCTTAAACCCTCTCAAATCGAATTGCCACCTGCCTGCCAGTTGCAAGTTGCCAGTTGCAAATACATAAGAAGTAGCGAATTGGCACCCGGCTGCCGTATGCCGGTTTCCTATGTACCTTTAATCGTCTTAAACCCTCTGAGATCGGATTGGCATCTGGCTGCCAGTTGCCAGTTGCCATATCATAATAATTTGCGAATTGTCATCTGGATGTCGTTTGCCGGTTTCCTATTTAGCTTTAATCGTCTTAAAGCCTTTCGAATCGAAGTGGCATCTGTCTGACAGTTGCCATTTGCCAATTCAGAATAAGCGAATTGTCATCTGGCTGCCGTTTACCAGTTTCCTATGTAGCTTTAATAGTCTTAAACCCTCTGAAATCGAATAGGCACGTGGCTGCCAGTTCACAAGACATTGCGAATTGGCAGCTGGCTGACAGTTTCCAGTTGCCAATTGACTAGATTTTGCGAATTGGCATGTTGGTGCCGATTGCCAGTTGCCTATTCACCTGGTATGCCTTAATACACCCTCGAGTCGAACTGGCATCTGGCTGCCTGTTGCCAGTTGCCAATTAACTTGACTTGGCGAATTGGCATCTGGCTGCCGTTTGCCAGTTACCTATTCAGCTATAAAAGCATCTCTAATCGAATTGGCATCTAGCTGCCAGTTGCCTGTTGCCAATTTGCCAGTTGCCAATTGACTAGATTTTGCGAAATGGCATCTTGATGTCGATTGCCAGTTGCCTATTCACCTGGTATGCTCTTATATCCTCTCGACTCGAACTGGCATCTGGCTGCCTGTTGCCAGTTATCAATTCACTTGAGTTTGCGAATTGGCATCTGGCTGCCATTTGCCAGTTACCTTTTCAGCTGTAAATGCATCTCAAATCGAATTGGCATCTAGCTGCCAGTTGCCTGTTGCCAATTCGCGAGAATAGGCGAATTGGCATCTAGAATGTGAAGTTAGCTGCCATTTGCCAATTGCCGATTGAATAGGCAAATGACAACTGGCAACAGGCAGCCAACTTCACGAACATCTAATCATTAAGGGGGAGGGGGTGTGGGGGGGAGCTATGTGGAATGCCATGCATAAAACTTCATGCAAGCATGTCCAAAATGAAAACACATTTATACATTTATAAACAAAAGCTATCTCAAAAATAAGTCTTAAAATAAAAATGAAATGAAATTTCTAAGTCCATGAGCTCGAGGTAAAAAAAACTGACGTGTAGGGGGAGGGCTAGGATGTATCAAAACCCTGAACCATTATCTAACATCAGTCCAAGTATTAGTATCAACTGATTCCATCATCGTGGCACTGTGAAATTATGTCTTCATAAATATTAAACTTTAACCAAAATCTTTAAGACAAAATTCTAAGTCGATGACCTTGACTTCAAGGTCATCCAGTGGGGTAAGTATAGGGTGTTTTGTAAAAACTCAAAAAAGAGTCTAACATCAGTTCAAGTATAAACTAAATCTCTGCAAAGCATTATGAATCAGTATACAATTACAAAACTTTAAAGAAGACAAAAATTTTCTAAGTCCCTGACCTTGACATCAAGATCACTGAGCGGGGTTGGGGTAGTACTCTGTAGATCTAACTACAGTGCAAATATAAAAAGAATTCATTTATGGGTTCAGGAGATATGTGTCTTTAAAAAACTTTAACCAAAACATCCAATCAATAAAAAGACAATATTCTAAGTCCATGACCTTGACATCAAGGTCACAGAGGGGGGTGGGGGTAGTACCTTTGAAAACTTTAGACCAATATCTAACTTTAGTGCAAGTATCAAAGGAATCCATCCATGGGTTAAGGAGATATTGGGCTTTATAAAACTTTAACCAAAACATCCAGTCCAAAAAACTACCAATTTTCTAAGTCCATGACCTTGACATCAAGGTCACGGAGTGGGGTGGGGGTGGTACCCTGTTAAACCTTAGACCAATATCTAACTACAGTGCAAGTATCAAAAGAATCCATCCATGGGTTAAGGAGATATAGGTCTTTAAAAAACTTTAACCAAAACATCCAATCCGAACGCCGACGCGGACGCGGACGCGGACGCTGACGCTGACGCTGACGCTGACGCCGACGCCGTGGTGACAACAATAGCTCTTCCTGAACTTTCGTTCAGGCGAGCTAAAAATGACAAAAGTTCGCGAAAGACAAGCATGGTAAATCAAGTGAACAGTCCTTTCTTAGACATTCATCTACCACAATTGAAAACAACAGTAACAGTTATTTTACCTATTATATATTTCGAGTAGGACAAAACAGAAATCAGATTGAACAGCTATAAGATAACCAAATTGCTAGAAGACCACACTCAAGTGGACTTAAGAACACGTAACATTGAGGAACAACAACATAAGTATTGCCTTGGAACGGTCAGTAATACATTACTGGGGAGAAGTTGACTAGTTTTTCTTGGTCCAAACCCTCCCCTTCTGCTTCTGTAGTGGTTCGAAACATTTGGTCAGCATTTGGTCTGCATAAAGGTTACCCAACCCATCAATGAATCATCACAGACAGCAAATAAGTCACGAATAAAACTTCTGATGAATAGAAAAATGAGGAATTGACTCCGATATAAAAAACACAGGTGAAATCCTGGAGCAAAAGAAAACCACCAGTTGAACCCTCGAATGGCCAAGCAGTGGGGCAAAATTTTGATCTTGGCACAAAGGGTTTATTACTTTGATTGCTTCGTTGATTTGAAGTTTTGTAAGAAAATTCCTTTTTTCCCCTGACTTCTTTTTCTGTATATTAGCCAATAACCCAGAAGGATAAAATTCCAGCCGTAAAAGAAAAAAAAATCTGTTTACTTTGATCTTTTGTCAGAAGTTTAATAAAAACCACTTTCAGCTCTTTGATTTTACGCTGAAATTATCTCAGTGATACGCTTATAGCATATGTGCTAGAAGTAGGAATAAACAATTCTTGGCGACAAAAGTTGGACTCTGACAGGAAGCTTTATTGCAGTTTTGGAAAATCCCTTTCAGAGATGGTTCTAACTCTACTTGTACCTTTTCTTTTCCAAATTTCAGTCGGTTATTCAGTTTGTCCATAAAGTATGTGACCCGGGTTTTGGGGCATACGTGCCCGAACGTTTATTTGTGCATATTTAAATATTTTGAGGAACGTGAAATATTACATGAAAATACCAACTTAATGTGTACTTCAGTGGTTCAGGAGAAGAGGAATTGTTAGACGAAACGGTAACATCTTGTGCCGCAAGCATTCATACCAACTTTCGTTCGCTCAAACGAATAGAAGTGTAGCTATATATCAAATTATCCCAGTAGCCTTTGTGCTGTTGGAGTAGTGGGTTGTTAGATTCTCATTGTGTCTTTGGCGTAGCGCTATTATGAAAGGTCGGGCTAAATCCTATCATTGTGCTGTCTTTTGATCATCCTTGATTCTAGTCAGGTACGCATTTTTCGCTGAGTCGATAGATAGCCTTTTTATGATATTGTCAGTGATAGGATTCAAACCTTTTAATTTCTGTACTTAAGCCGACTGCTCTAGTCACTCAAAAAGTGATTTTGAGCTGCCCAGCGGCTTCGGAGAAGAATCTGTCTGAATGTATGGGTAGTCGAAGCTGACGGACTAAGAAGTCAATTTATGCTATTAGCTTTCCCGTAGCATTGCTCGGAAGATTCAGTCAGGTAAGAATACGTGTTTAAACTGACATGACAAGTATGCACTTTTTAAGCTAAACATTTTAAATATGCAAATACAAATTCGCCGCCAACTGTCTATATTCAAGGGAAGTACTGTCTCCTCTATACCTGAAAGAACTGGGAAAATACGAAAATTTCAAAAACTGTTTACAAAATTTGCTACTGCTTTGAAGAACGTATGATCGTTTCGTTTTAAAAAAACAGCCCAGATGTTAAAAAAACTGGCTGTGGCATGGCACGAGCCTGCGACCTTCACACCACTAGTACCGACCACGAGCTATGATTTTAAATGACGCAAGCAACCAACAAATATATCAAGTTGCTTAACCTGAATTTTAACTGAAGAAAGTAAAATAGAGAGAATATAACACATTTCTGGTAACCTGTTAGGTCATTACTCGTGACAATAGCTTTCTGTAATGACTAAAGAATGCTCTGTCAACGCGGTTATCTGTCCCTGCCTGCACTAGGTTCATGAGAACCATCATGGTCTTTTTATTAAAATACTGTCAAAATGGGGCTTTTATAACTTCATTTTATATTTAAAATCTTATACATGTACATGCAAAATCCGGGTTTCTACTACAAAAACTTGAATTCTGCTATTGGAAAGTGCATTTCTCCGACATTCAGTTCCGTGACCGTTGCTTTGTCCGCCATCTTGTTGGCCATTCCGTGTAACTGGTGTGCCTTTAAGTCAATTTTGACATGAAAAACTAATCCTTGATCCCCAACACCCATATGTAGACACCAAAATTATGTTTCTAGCCCATCTTGTCCGCCATTTAGTAACTGATTTGACTGAAATAATTTTTAACATGCTTAATCGATTCTTAGATCTCGAAAATCTATATGTAGCCACCAAAAGTATGTTCCTTACCCACATACTTATGAAGATATGTACCTCTAAATTTGAAAATGAGATTTCATTTTTATAGCAGAGATGCGGATAAGGACCATATTATTAAGAAACTGTTAAAATATATATAAGCCGCGACGCGAGAAAACAAACAAAATGGTTGTGCGCCCAGCGCAGACTCAGATCAGCCTGGGCATCCGCCCAGTCTGTTCAGAGTCTTCGCTGTCCGCATGGAGGTAGCTTAGATCCTTAGCTACGCTTTCAGCACTTAACAAAGAGTCTGATCAAACTGGGGGGATGTCCAGGCTGATCTGAGTCTGTGCTGGGCGCACAACCACATTGTTGGTTTTCTCGTGTCGCGGCTCATATGCGAAAGTCTCTGACACATTCTTTATTGTAAAAAAATGCATATTTATTCATAAGCAAAATAAAGTAGGCTTACACACTTCATTGCTTATCAGTCAACACTCGTGATTTTTTTGAGCCAGTCAGAAATCCCGTTAAGTTACCAACTTCAAAAACACCAACTCTGCCACTGACAGCTTTGGCCTCATGTAAATAATATGCAAACGTTGTTGTTTTTTTTCAAAACAATGTAAATTCTAAAATTTTCCGTTTTTTATGATTATATTGAGGTCTTAGCGGCGGCGACTCACACATTAACTAAGAAGTCAACGAACACGAAGGAACTTATATTAAATTGTGAGGGATCCGTCGGTAGTTACAAATCGATAAATCATGAGCTTTAAAAGTATACTCCCTCATTTTTTTTTTTCACCAGCTTTAGAATAATCAATATGACTAATTTCGTTAGATAATATATAATCATATGTAAATCCATTGTAAAAGTTCAGAAAAAGTGATTCAATTTGATGCAGTTTTTAATTAAAATAAAGTATCAAGATTGAAAATGTAAATGAACACAATCGTTAGCCAGTAGGAGAGTCGATACCACGCCTTACGGTCATATGACGATACCTAGGTATTTTTCTTATTCGTGCAGGCGCTAGTGACGTCAGAGCAAATTAATTCTGTCCAATGAGGCGATTTCGATAGCGGACCGCGATTTTACCAAATTTATTTCATTTCTTGGAATAAAGTTACTTCTCATAAAAATTGCTCTAAACAATTATTGTCAAATGTATAAACGGACCATTTCGGAGTTACTGTATAAATTTTACACGGAATCGTTTTTGTAATAAAAAACAAGGGCGTAAATCTTTAAAAGAAACTCATCCCATATGATCCCAACTACGTCCATTTTCAAGCGTTTTTTCCCCGGCTGCTGCACAGTACATCGGTAGGCTATAGACTACCGTGGGCGGGTAGACAGCATTTGACAAAATCAGCGAGCCATAAAAAGCGCAGGACATTCCATCTGGATTAAAACAGTCTTGCCTAGCGCCTTATTTGTCTTCTTGAAAAGTCGGGAACACTTAAAATAGTCAATGTTTCATAAAAAAAACACTACCGAGTGTCCCGCCATTTTGAAGACAATACCAACTGATGTCCGGCATGAAGGTGATGTTACGTCATAATTTACGTCAAACACATACACGCCTTGTGCACCCATTTCAGCCACGGAAGTTTGGGTTCAATCTGAATTTTCATAAGAAAGTTCTCAATTGCAGATTCGTTATTAAATAAGAAGACGAAGAAATACCTAGTCGCAAGAGCGGGTCGCGTATGAATGCAACATCAACAGGATTTATCCAAAGATAGAATTCTCAGGCACATACAGTCAAGCAATTATTTCTTTTGAAAATGGCGCTTAGAATAGGTTGGTGGAATTATGGAGTTACAGCAAAAATGGCATAGCCTGCAATATGGTATGGTGCATACGCAAACAGGGCAAAAGTGACACGTTCGTATAATGTCAAGCAATTTATTTAGGGGAGAGTAGGGTAACTTCGGACAGGCGGGTAAATTCGGACATACAATTGCAAACAGTGAAAATTCAGATGAGCCGTCTCATCTGGATTTTCTCTGTTTGGCCAGTTAATTTTTGTTTTAGTTCCAAACAACTGACATATAAAGGAAACAACGTCAGTGTCCGAATTTACCCGCTGTTCGAAGTTACCCGACTCTGCCCTAGCATTTGTACCAATCATATTATTTTGAGTGAAAATTTACCATGCACAATGTTAGAACTAAGTCATGAAAAATGAGATAAATACGGGCAAATGAAAAATGTATATTTTCTTGTGTCTCTGAACATATGGTTTCTGTCTGCCACAAATAGCGTGAAACGCAAATGTTATGGTTTGTTTAGAAAAAAATGAAACCGTGAATTCAGATAAACATCAAAATGGTATTATCCAGTTTGTTGCACGCGGCACAAGTGCGGCACAAGTTAAGCGTTTAAGTCATTTTTGTATCATATAAAATGAAGTTATCAATGAGTGTATACTTTCTTTTGCCTCTGAGTATAGTATATTTGTGCTTAAAATGTTTTTATGGAAAACAACGCTTTCTTATTAAAGTATTTGAGCCGCGACACGACAAAACCAACAATGTGGTTGTGCGCCCAGCGCAGACTCAGATCAGCCTGGGCATCCGCCCAGTCTGATCAGAGTCTTCGCTGTCCGCACGGAGGTAGCTTAGACCCTTAGCTACCCTACAGCACTTAACGAAGAGTTTGGTCAACTTTGGTGGATGCCCAGGCTGATCTGAGTCTTCGCTTGGCGCACGACCACATTGTTGGTTTTGTCGTGTCGCGGCTCATTTTATGACCAAATATAACAAAACAAACTGTATCTGCCTATTATACACACAAATCAAGTGATAGCTATGAAAATATTGCCAAACATACTATTTTTTTTTTCCAAAACAGAACTTTCCTTTACATGTAGATAAGTCCTAGTCTTGCGCGTGTTTTCATTGCTCACACGAGTAACATTGACTGTCTTAAAACCTTTCAGTTACATCTCATTGTTCTCTATGACAACTGTTGAAAACTACTTATCTTATGGCATATGGCCAAGAAACGTTGCTAAAAAGTAATAATAATCTTTTATTACACTCTAGCCATACAGGATATGACATATGAGTCATGTCACCTTTTTTTACACAGAATATACTGAATATAGCATTAATTATGTATTTAGATGTGTGGTGCCAGCATTTTTTCCATTTAGGAAGCATTTTATGACTTCCTGTTTGCGTCGCTGCACAAAAAATCCCTCCGGGAAGGGTTTACCCTTAAAGAAAAGAATTTGCTACTTTGGGAGCAGATTCTTTATTTTATGAGTTGACCCTCTCTAAGAGGGGAAGAAAAAATGAACATAGCAGAATTGCGTCCTTTAAGTTCTTCTGTCTTTTGAAGAAGCAAATCTGCAACGTTTTAGAAGAACATCCAGCAAAGAGCCAAATCTTTTAATTTCTTGCTGCTTCTCTTCATCTTTAATTTCTTCTGTCTTTTGAAGAAGCAAATTTGCAACGTTTTAGAAGAACATCCAGCAAAGAGCCAAATCTTTTAATTTCTTGCTGCTTCTCTTCATCTTTAATTTCTTCTGTCTTTTGAAGAAGCAAATTTGCAACGTTTTAGAAGAACATCCAACAAAGAGCCAAATCTTTTAATTTCTTGCTGCTTCTCTTCATCTTTATCAATCAGTTTCGGGTGAAACGACAGGACAACAGAAAACGAACCCTGGAAGAAAGAGCATACTCGTCTCAAGCCTGCTGAACGTTTCCACCCACAGAGCTCTGGATAAGAGGGGAATTTGATGATAATTGGGGGATAATTTTCTTTATTTCTCATTGAAACCATATGTTGTGACCCCTCATCTAAACCGTCTCGTCGAGACGGTTCAGATGAGGGGTCACAACACATGTTTTTATGCAGAATTAACAAAATTTATCCCTAATTATCACCAAATACTCCCGCTTATCTAGGGCTCTGCACCCAGAAATTAAAAAGTAAAGCTTCTGTAAAATGATAGCGAAAATATACTACTCAAAAGAACTTTTGCATCCCTATATATTTTCCCATAGACGTAATGCTACATCAAGGTATTTCCAAGAGGTATACAAGAAAGACATGCCTCTGTTTTGCGATATGGCTTCTGTAACTCACATGCTTACGTCTCTGTAAACACCTAATAAAACTGAGGACAAAGCCGACCCCCGTCGAGGTAGATAAAGGATTCTGACTGACTAGTGGTATTGGCTCTTAACAGTATAATATGGGAAATCATTTTAACAGAGGCGTTTACTCTTTAAAAGCCTAGAGTTATCTACCAAGACGGACGGAACCATAGACCAACTTTTTACATTTTATAATAGCGGAATGTCAGCCTCTTAAATTTTAGCGATGTAGATGTAAATGATAAACTAGTGGAGTTAACATAAAACATTTGAAAATGGCTAAACCGGAATTTCGATTTGGCCACTTCCATGAGTTTTGTGATATTACTAGACAAATGAAGTCACATGTGTTGCCCCAACGACACTGCAAGGTTATGGGATTTATAAAATAGAGCTACCGGAACTTTTACTTAAAAGCAAATATTATGCACTCTGATGCGTCTTGCACATATGACTCGAACTTCGTGATTGCTACATTTTGGCTTACTGTTTGCAGATGCTCCAAATTTGTTATTGTTCTAATAGAAGTGTGCGTTTACAAGGCGTGCATATAAAATTGGGGCCTGTATAGCCCTTTCAACAGTATTTCTGTCATTTCTCGTATATGGGGAAATGGATAAGTTATAATAAAAACCAAATAATACAAAGGCTAGAGAAGGATAATTAGAAGAGACATTTTATAGCGCAATCAACACTAGCAGATAGGAAAACGACATTGTCGAAATAACCTAGACTGGCTCCAGTCCTTATGTTTTACATATAAAGGGAATTAACTCTGATAAAGATGATTTTATACAATTATAGTATTACAGAGAGAGAGAGAGAGACACCATAATAGCTGCCAGTGCAATTTTGAAAATGTACTACCATTGAGATGAGAATTAGTCTTGAATAACCCTTAACATTTTGAACCTTTAAGTATACGGATACACGACCACGGTTTGCCGCCAGTTTACTGACGGGAAGAACTTTTTTAGATTTTCTGATTGTTTTCCTAGATGACTAAATCCTTCCAAAGTAGGGTCTACTTTTAAGAGCAAATTCTTTTCTTTCAGAGTTGACTCCCACTGACATGGAAGACAAACATAAAAATGACAGAGTTGCTTCTCTAGAAAGTGTACTTTTCACCTAAAACATTTTGAAATTTGAATAAGTTTTTTTTAATGGGCTCCTCCTCCCCTACACCGAAATTTGAATAAGTTAATTTTACCGTCCACCTTTGGTCAAAACTTTGGTGGCACAATCATGAATGAAAATAAATATCTGACCATAGCTCTTTATATGTAGTCTGATTGGGGTCGAAAATGGTTATTTGGGCACATCTGTCGCGACGTCTACCGTTAGAAAATAAGTATATCGAAAAATAGGGCAGAGCATTAGAGGTGCAGCTGTGAAACGTGTAGTCATGTACTTTGATTGTAATATTTATTCTTTATAAAGGCAAAGACGCCGAACATTTGAAATAAGGAGTCATTTTGATTACTGTTGTTGTAAATATCTTCCCTTGTGAAGAAATAGTGAAGAAATCTAATTTCGAAAGCGGATGTCTATTTCCAGCGAAAGCAGTATAGGAAAACATAGTCACAATCAGGGCACACAATTTTCCAGGTGTGTACCCAAGCCAATTTTCTCATAGAAATAGATGCAATAAAATACGTCATGTTTCCTTGATTGTATATTATTATTAAACTAAAAACGGAGGTCCTATTGTTGCGTTTTACTGATTTCAAAATTTTGTTGAAAACATATGGCAAGCAAATGAGAGCCAAATGCATTTCTCTATATTCCTTAGGACTACAGTATATTCTTACAGCTCGAATTTAAGTACATTCTATAGGCATCTATAGAAACATATGGAAACAATCAGAAAACCTTTAAATAGGCTCATTTAAATACAAGTTCAAGTCAAAAGCAATTTTTGTAATGTAATATTGCATTTTAAATATCATTGTTATAAAATAAAATTAAGAAATAAAAAAAAAAACTTTTTTTTTCAAGAAAGATATTCAAAAGTGTTCCCCTCTTTTGGTTTGTGGTTTGGCCGCTCCTGACTTTAATACACCTCTTAGGTGAAGTGCAAGCTCCACCAAATATTTCTCAAAACAACTTTTATATTTTAGTATTTCTTTCACCGTAGGAAAGACCATACCCAAAAATAGGTATACATGTCCTCTTCAAGGAGACAATTTACTTCCCTAGGAGCAAACTATTTCCTTTAAGAGTTTATCCTATTGCGAGAGGATGAAAAATGTATATGACAGAGTTGCTCTCTCTTATTTACAAAAGAAGCATCAAAGTTGCTTCTAGTCACCAATTTTGCAGTATTTGCCATGTACAATACAAACCTTTTTATTTGGTTTCACATACACTTGTTGTATGTTGAGATTCGAATGAGATACATCTCGGCTATGAAGAAAGATGAGGCTTTTCGTAATAATAACAGCTGCTAGCAAACACCTGTTTACCGTCATTGTCTTCTTATCCAAATAGTCACTCAATGGTACTAGATATTCTGTAAATGATGGTTGGACGAACAGTTTGCTACCCCACACGTCATAGTGCCTCCCTAGAACGTCTGCCAAAAATAAACACAAATTACTTAATTATATATATATGAATACATACAAAATTAAAAACCACACACACACACACACACACACACACACACACACACACACACACACACGCGCGCGCGCGCGGTAGCTGAACAAGGGCATTCAGAGAATGCGTTCGGTCAACAATTTTATTTACCAGGTCGCATTTGTAAGTAAAACTCCACAAGATTCTGAAGTTTAAACTTTATGTGAAAGCCCATATTTGAAGTATACATGTAGTATAAAATGTCGTAGAGTGAAAAGGTATTTCACCATTTGCAAGCTAGGAACTCAACCAGCTCAGAACCTGCTACGATCGAATTCTTCTCTCCTGTCCAAATGAACAATAGGTAAAATTGAAGCTAGCCGTGCTAACTACTGTTTGCAAGGCTTCCAATCGTCCTAACACTTAATGCACCAAGAAAAGAAAACACTTGACTTTAAAAACTGGGAAGATCCAGATGAGACGGCTCAGAGTGAGCCATCTCATCTGAATGTACCCTATTTGCCCTCTAATCTTTGCAATATCAACGAGTTTACCCCCTTTGCAAGTGAAGCAAACATAAAGATCACAAAGTGCTTCCTCAGAGGGGTATCCATTCCTTAAAGTAATAAATAAAATGATGATAAGTTTATTGTTACTAACCAAGACAATACCTAGAATGAGCCACAACACGACAAAACCATCAAATTGTCATGTGCGTCCAACAAAGACTCAGATTAACCTAGGCATTCGCCCAGTCTGAACAGAGTTTTCGCCGTCCGCATGCTTAGATTAGGTCATTAGCTACCCTATAAGTGCACAGTAAAGGAATCTGATCAAACTGGGCTGCTGCGAAGACTGATATGAGTCTTCGCTTGGCGCACATGCCATCTTGTTTGTTTTGTCGTGGCGCGGCTTCAATAAAGTTACTCAGGACTGAAATCATTATGCCAGATTTCTACAGCACAGTTTACCTTAGAAACCGAAAGAAGAAGAAGGCAGAAGCGCAACCACCAAGACGGCACAATGCACCTTTGATAACAGACACAACTAGTTTAACACAGAGGAACTGTTCATCAATACAAATATCCGATAGATGCTCTATATGAATTTGGTTATTAAGGATTAAATAGTGTCAAAGGGGATGTCGTTTGAATATATTTACAACGCGATGGCAACGGACATCTGCCTATTTTACCCGTATGATCTCTTTCGGATCCTTCGCCTCAAGGCAATTAAAATACAGGTGAAGCATGAATTAAATTTCTATGACGTGTTGCAAGTGCACAATACCAAGATGATATCAAAACAGACCTATAGATGTGATTTGTGTTCTTGACTGCTCGCTTTTATCAGGTGTAAATTTCTGAAATTAGAAACAACAATATTCAGTGTATGCCATAGTTACAACGAACACCTCTCCTAAGCACTAAAGAAAGGCACAAGAATTCAAACCTCCCATTTACGCGTGTATTTCATACTGTGCCCTGATCTCTCTAAGCAACTGCGCATAAGAACAAATAGGCAAAATAAGCGATTGCGGAAACAGACAGAAACAGTAAGAGAATAACATAAAAAAGCAAAGTGGGAGCTGTTACAACTCAAACGACCGCATTCCGCAATTACCAAACCACAAGCTTGATTAGTTCGAAGGTGATAAAGTAAACTGCCTTCTTTGTTAAAAAGCTTTCAATGTAAATGGGTACATCATTTTTTTCCAACATTTTCTTTTTCGAAAGAGGACAGCATTTGTGACTTCTTGTTAGTTTTTTCTAGATGAGGTAAAAGGGAGAAATTAAAGCAACTCTGACATTTTCACTTGTTGCCTACTTTCTCGATTCACCTAGAAAAAATGCTTTCCTTTCAGAGTTGGCCCAAATTAAGAAGGAAGCAAAACGAAAATGGCGGAGTTGCTTACCCCGAAGGTGTCCCCAAACAACTTAATTATGTTTTATATAAATATATCACACATATTACCACGTCTGAAACTGACTATGTACATGTTTAATTTTGACAAATCCATCATTTATAATAGTAGTTCATAAACGCAAATGGGTACATCTTCAAGTACAGCTACTCTGCCATTTTCATTTTTTCACCCCTTCTAAACTGGGGTTAAATTCTTTAAAAAGCCGCTTGCTCCTCTACGAGCCAATTCTTCCTTTCACAGCAGATTCCATTTTAGAACGGCTAGATTCTGAAAGCAAACAGGACTTCACGAAATTCGTCCCACTTTTTAAAATAACATGGAAAAGCATGAAGGTGTACCCATATACCTTAAAACCAAGAAATGAATTGAGCCGCGACACGAGAAAACCAACAATGTGGTTGTGCGCCCAGCGCAGACTCAGATCAGCCTGGACATCTGCCCAGTTTGACCAGACTCTTCGTTAAGTGCTCAAAGGGTAGCTAAGTGTCTAAGCTACATCCATGCGGACAGCGAAGACTCTGATCAGACTGGGCGGATGCCCAGGCTGATCTGAATCTGCGCTGGGCGCACGACCACATTGTTGGTTTTCTCGTGTCGCGGCTCAATAGACTAATACCGAAGTAAGAGAACAATACGGAAATAGATCTAAGAGAGTCGGCTGATCGTTAGTGGTGTCAGTTCCTTTGATCCCTGAGCTGATACGATAAAGCAGTTTGTAAGATGTTTCAAAAATAAGCCTGGATTCGGGCTTTAATCAATGCATATACATACATGTATAAAATTAACGCAGCAATAAAACCTAAGCAGCGTTGGTGTCCAAATGCTAAGTTTTAGGTTGCAAATTCACACATAAACACTCAAAAGGTTCTGTTTAGTACTTTGACCAAACAGGTATCTGAAAGGACGAGTAAGCATGACATTTCCGCTGTCAATATCTTGTGGGATGTTAAAGGGACCTACTTTTGATATACACAGAAATTTTGATAGTTGTTCATTTTAACCAATGCAAAACTGTTAATGATTAATGCTGGACCAAATTCAAATACTGTCTAAGGCGTGTCTTGGATAATTTATGTTATTTTCTAATATAAAAACATTGATTCACAAGAATTATGAGGCATCTACTGATACATTTAATCATCTCAATATTGCATGAACTTTCAAAATTGCATCGAAAACATAAACATTGTCGAATGTCAAGCACCGTTCACGTGAACGGTGCTTAACTTTCGACATTGTATATTGTTTGTCCAGCTGTTAAATAAATCTACTCACCCCACGTCCAATTATTGCAGACAAAGTATACAAGAATGGATTAAGTGCTGAGTTGATCGGCAGCACGAGAACTGCGGTCCAAGCATACACGTCACCTGGTATTACGTGGTTTGTCAACGCCATGATACCTATGAAGTAATAGAAACAAAATGAGCCGCGACACGACAAAACCAACAATGTGGTCGTGCGCCCAGCGATGACTCAGATCAGCCTAGGCATCCGCCCAGTTTGACTCGACTCTTCGTTAAGTGCTCAAAGGGTAGCTAAGGGTCTAAGTTACCTCCATGCGGACAGCAAAGACTCTGATCAGACTGGGCGGATGCCCAGGCTGATCTGAGTCTGCGCTGGGCGCACAACCTCATTGTTGGTTTTGTCGTGTCGCGGCTCAAATGTTCCGTAGTACTTTATTTGAAACTGTCAGAGAATTTTTTTTTCCCATTTCCTAACGGGAACATGGCTATAGAAAGGACGACTTACAGTGGAATATACCAACATGTACAGCCATTTTCCCTCCTTAGTCCTCTTTTCCCCACCGATAAAATGGTTATAAGAGCACTCTGCATATAGAGGGTTTCTGAGTTCTTAACATAACTGAATCTACCCTTTCCCTACCAATTATACACTTAGCTATTTGCTCGTACATAGGAAAATATTTGCGTCTACAGTATGAAGACAATTGCGTCACATCATGTATTTCCTGCTTTGCAATACAGGTACCCTCAACTTGATTGTTTATTCATGCATATTTCTTTCGCAGGCAGAAAGACAGATAATAAGCATAAGCTTAACCTCACACCAGAACATTAGCCTTTTTCTGTGGAATTGATTCCTCTCGTGTAGGACCTTCTAACTCCTACGCAGGAGACAATAAATCGTACGTAGAAGTTACTAGATCCTACTTATGACTTACTAAATCCTACGTAAGAGATAATAAGGTCTACGTAGGACTTACTTACTCCTATGTAGGAGATAAAAAATTCTACGTAGGAGTTGATAAGTCCTACGTAGGAGTTAATAAGTCCTACGTAGGAGCTAGTGAGTTAATAAGTCCTACGAAGGAGTTAGTAAGTAGGACTTACTAACTCCTACGTAAGAGATAATAAGTTCTACGTAGGACTTACTTACTCCTACGTAGGAGATAATAAATCCTACGTAGGAGTTAATAAGTCCTGCGTAGGAGTTAATAAGTCATACATAGGAGCTAGTTAGTTAGTAAGTCCTACGTAGGAGTTAATAAGTCCTAGGCCCTACGTAGGACTTCGTATCTCTTACCTATGACATAAATATTTTAACCTGTCACTAGGACGCTTCTATATGTAGCTACAGGGAATATCTATGCGATTTTAATTTTGATACTGCTATTTATCAGGATTTAGTTTGTTGCTGTTGTTGTTTTATGTTTCAATTCTAGTAACGACGTTCCCCAAGTGGCTCAGCGATTAATTCTAATGTTTCTTTAAGTACTATAATTTTGGAGGGAAACTATCAATAGAATCACAGAGCCACGACAGGACTAAACCAATAAAATGACATGTGCGCCCAGTGAACACTCAGATCAGTCTGAGCATCTGCCCAATCTGATTTTAGTCTTCGCTGTCGGCATAGATGCCAAGATCCTTAGCTACGTTTTACGCGCACAGCAAAGACTCTGATCCTAAGCCATCTCATTTTGCATGCTGCTGTGTTGCCTTGCATGAGATTTGAACATGAAGTTTTTAAATGTTTCTTTTGCGGTAAGACCACTTAATTCAAACACCTGACATAAACAACATAAAATATCATTAAAAAGAAATAGCGTGACTAGTAATATTTTAGTATATGGCATGCAAATGAACTGCAGCAACTCCCACAATAAACAGACACGATTATAAAATGCAATGCCAATAAAGTCCGGCCATACTTTTTAAGGCATACTGTAAAATATGGTATGGTATGATGGATTGGTATGTGGTATGGTATGAAAATCCCATACCATACCACATACCATACCAAACGGCCATACCAAAAGTATTATTAACCTGTATTTTCTTCTAGATTTGTAGTCTTTGAAAGTCAATAGCAGTCTGACCTTGATACAAGCATGATACCCATCATTATCAAATGCATGACAACAGTGTTAACAAGTTCACCTCTATATAAGCATTACACCCATCATTATCAAATGCTTGACAACAATGCTAACAAGATCACCCAGAGGTGATCTTGTAAACATTGTTGTCATGCATTTGATAATGATGGTATAATGCCCAAATAATACTTTTGGTATGGCCGTTTGGTATGGTATGTGGTATGGTATAGGATTTTCATACCATATCTCATACCAATCCATCATACCATACCATATTTTACAGTATGCCACTTTTTAAATGAAGTGGGATTATATATCTGTCTTATCTAACGACTTCATGTTCTCCCGAAAAGCAAACTAAATAACAATTCAGGTCTCTTTGAGGAACAGACTTCAATGATTTATTGCCCGACTAGTAAAATGCTTATCAGTTTCGCATCGACGCAGTCATACTAAATTTTTTTAAGATCATAAACAATAGCAATGTAAAGCGCAGATAATGGCCAGTGTGAGTAAAAGTAAATGCAGTACTTCGATGTGCTAACTGTTATTTAAAGTTGTATGAGATGGTTGCATTCGCTAAACGAAAGCCTTCAGGTAATGGGTACACTTTCAGGAGGAACAAATGCCATTTTCATATTGCCTCAAGCAAGTTCCTTTACCAGGAGATGTTTTATTGGAAGGGCTTTGTCCTTTAGGTAAGCAAACAGGAAAATCACGAAAGATTTTCCAATTTGACAAACATGGAGGTGTACCCATACACCTTAGTTAGAACAATACAGACTTATATTGAATCTATTGATATAATATGTGAAAGAATTTGTCAAATGCTTACCTAAAATACCTATTGGAAACCAGCACAGAAAGTCTGTTGAAGCTACAAGCAATAAGTTTCTGGCGACTCGCAGATCATTAGTTCTGGCTGAGCTAAACGATCTCATTTTGGACCTGGCCTGGCTGATAGTCCTGTAAATCATCCACTGACCGAAGGCAATAGCAAGAAATGTAACAAAATTAAAACCAATAAATATACTTATGGAGTAAATCCACCCGGGCGACCTTTCTCGGGTCAGTGGTAATGCTAAGCAAACACCAGATTTTGAATAGAAAGTATCTTGGAAGTAAGATGTAATCAGAACAGGCAATATTGCAATCAAACCAACAACAACCCAAACCATACACGACGAGACCATGCTTGATATGGTAGTAAAACGAACTTGTCCAAATGGATATTTTATAACCAAGATCCGATCTAATGTTATGAGACAAATGAACAGGACCGATGCTTCGCTAGACATAGTCGAGAGTATTCCGGCCAGTTTACACAATGCACTACTTCTCCAGGATTCATCATGGAAGATATAGTTACCCCGAAACGCTACATCAGCACAAGCAATAGTTATCAGATAAACACCCATCAAAAAGTCAGCGATAGCGAGATTAGTCACAAATATTCCATAACCAAGCTTAAGTCTATCTCTGTCGTAAATGAACCGGTAGATAAGAGATGCAGCGTTTCCAAGTAAAGAAAATAAACCTATTACCCAAAGAAGTGCTCTTAATGCATCGTTTCGCATAAGATCGGAACAAGAGGAAAATTCATTTTTATGAGGATAACAGTTCTCCTCTGACAAAATTACGGGTCTTATACAGCAGAATTTGTACGCGTTAGTAAAGAGTTTATTTGATATTTTTAATCCCAGAAATATTCCCTGATCAAACTTTTTGACTGATGTGGCATTCATGTAAAACGTATCAACTGTGACCTGGTTGAACATTTGACTTTCCATTAAATTAATTTTATTATTCGACATATCCAGAGTTTCAAGATGAAGGTACGGAAAAGAGTCTTTAGAAACATGTTGTATTTCAGCATTTGTTAACTCGAAATGATTTAAAGAGCTAAGACCGTTGAAAGCCAAGGATTCTATAACATGTATATTAGTATTACCGGCAAGAAGCAAGGTTGTGAGTCTGTGTTGATTGATAAACATTTCAGACCTAAACGTATGCAATTTGTTGTTACTCATGTCTAATATTAATAAATTCCTCATTGACCAAAAGAATTCAATAGGAATTTCAGATACGTCACATGCTGACATATTCAAGAAGGCAAGGAATGCCAGTCCCTCTGTATAATTTTTAAACAATGAATAGAATATTGGATTTGTGCTTGTATCAATTAGTTTTGTATTATTAGAAAATGTAATTTTGTCTCTATCTGTTGTAGCCTCTCTGCAGTCCGCAGCCATTCCTTTACACTTGCAACCTTGTGGACATCTGAAAATAAATAGATAAATAAAAAAAAACTCAAATGAAAGTGTATGGGACACACTGCAATTCTATTCTGCTATTTTTATAGGAAGGTAGCTCATTTGGTGTAGAGGACAGAATATGAACGTCGATTGTGTTTATTCCTTCATATTACATTTTTACCTACCGGATTGCTATTCTAACCAATCTACGTACATCGATTCTCTTTGAGTCAATAGTACATAAAAGTCCTGATACTACTGGCATGCAAAACATTTATGGATTTTATAAAAAATTCACTTTACAAAAAAAAATAAATAGACAGTGATCTGGTGATATTTTAAAATAGTTTGCTTTCTTGTACATGTAATAGAAGTATACGAAATATATACACCGCCACACAACGACACACACAAACTGGCATAATATATAGATTAATAATAAACTCAAATGAGGGATTTGATTGTAGTAATTCCTGATATCTTTTTACTTTGTATTTTGTCCAACATACAGAACATGCTAATTCAAATCGAGCTGTCTCAAAGGGCCTTTAAACCCAAAACAATCAATCAATCAAATTGAGCAAATGTTTTTCTTAGATTGTAACCGCATGCATATTCAAACGCTTCCTCATACGTAACTTTGGATAGTTTGCATATATATCTGCCTACTAGTTTATTTCCTAAAACCCAAAACAATCAATCAGTCAATCAATCCTAGAATGCAATTCTAAGTACGGAAACTGACATTATTCGTTACTTAGAATATTAAAAAAAAAACTGCTACAGTTGAATCCGCATTGCTCCCGCCCTAAAAGCATCTAAAAATTAAAACATGCATTTACAGGTCATGCTATTTGTATAGCCCCCTCTCCCTTTGCAAAAGTGGAGCTACACTTAATTTGGTCTGTCTGTCATTCCGTAATTCTGTAAGATCTTTTTGGTAAAAATTTGTGTCACAGTTTTCTTAAGAACCAATAAAGCTACGATTTTGAAATTTAGTATAAATATGGACAATGAGTTGTTGTATCACAAGTTTGAAAATCAGGCTCATTACCCTTATTCTTCCCTTTATTTGTCTATTTTTCTGTCTTTTCAGGGTAAATTTGTGTCACAGTTTTCTCAAGAACTGTGCATGGTAGAATCTTCAAACATGGTATACATAATTATGGAGAATGAGTGGTTGTATCGTGGGATTGAGACCCAGGCTCAATATTATATTGGTTACATTCGTCTATTTTAACCATTTTTCATTCTTCCCTACTTTGCATGTTGATATGGAATATGTGTGTCAGAGTTTACTCATAAAGTCTTAAAGCTAGAATCTTGAAACTTGGGATGTAGATAAACAATAAGTTGTTCTATCATGGGATGGACAATCGGGCTCATTGCTCATATTCGTCCCTTTGTATGTTCATTTTGCTGTCTTTACAAGGTAAATTTGTGTTACAGTTTTCTCAGAAACTGTGCATGGTAGAATCTTCAAACATGGCATACATATGGAAAATGAATGATACTATTTTGGGATTGAGACTCAGGCTCACTTCTCTTGTTCTTCAATTTTTATCTAGTTTTCAATTTATCCATATTTTGCATGTTAATATGGAAATTTTGTGTCAGAGTTTTCTCATAAACAATTGAAGCTAGAATCTTGAATCTTGGTATGTAGATAGACGATGAGTTGTTGTATTACAAAATTATAAATTTGGGTCATTTTTTTTTTTCCCCTGTATTTATCCATTTTTCTGTCTTTTCAAGGTACATTTGTCTCACAATTTTTTGTGGAGCTAAATAAGCTTCACCCTTCTTATTTGGTTTACATGTGGACAAGGAGTTGTTGTCAGGGATTGTGACTCAGGCCAATTGCTTTTATTCTTTCCTTCTTGTCCATTTTCTTTCTCTTTCCGTTTTGGTATGTTAACATTGAAAATTTGTGTCAGAGTTTCCTCAGAAATTAATAAATCTAGAATCATGAAACCTGTTATACATACTCGTATGGTCAATGAACTGTTGTATTGTGGGTTTTTTGCTTGCATTCTTCCCTTTATTTATCCATTTTTCTGTCTTTCCAAGGTAAATTTATGTCAGTTTTATCAGGAACTTTGGTAGGTAGAATCTTCAAACATGGTATAAATATGGAGAATAAGGGATTGTGTCGTGGGATTGTGACTCAGGTTCATTGTTCTTTTTCTTCTTTTTTTATCGATTTTTCGTTCTTTCCCTTTTTTGCATGTTTACATGGAAAGTTTGTGTCAGAGTTTTCTCATGAAGAATCAAAAGATTAAATTTTGAAATTTGGTATATGTATTGATGATAAGTTGTTGTATTGTGGGTTTGAGAAATCGGGCTCATTGCTCTTATTCTTCTCTTTACTTTTCTATTATTCTAAGATCTCAAGGTAAATTTGTAATACAGGTTTTTCAGGAACTAATTAAGCTATACACTTCATTTCTGATATACAAATAAATGATGAGTTGTTGTAATGTGGGATTGACCAACAGGATATTTGCTTTCATTTATTTTTATATTTAACCAGTTTTCTTTCTTTTCACCTTTAGAATGTTGAAAATTTGTGGAACAGTTTTCTCTGCAACTTATTTATCCCTCTTTTTCCATGACAGTGCGTCACAGATCCTATATGATGTATATTTATATGTAGCTGTCCTGACATATTGTTTGCAAGTAATACCTGAAGTTACAGAGCCGTTCATCATCACCCAGTGGACACTGCCTGTAGCCATCGCAGAGATATCGTAGAGGCAGACAGATATTTGACTGTAAACATCTGTACTGTGAAACACATATCTGCGAAGCTGTACCTAGCATATAAAATCAGGTAAGACAGTGTTTAAAATACTAATACAAATATCTATAGAGAAACCTAGTCACAGAGCAAAATTTTATGGCTGTAGAGACCCATGTAAACTCAATCGAGAGGAACAGCCATTTAAATACCAATAAAATAGCCTTTTGACTCAGAAAGAACGTTTTACAGTTTCAGATTGTTTTGCGTTTGTTGACTTTCCTGGGAATCTTTATGCTTTTTCATATGTTTTACACATGTTATGAGATGGATAACACCTTGAGATAGAAAAATGAATTTACAGAATATATTTCAATTTCCAGAGTAATTTAATTGTTACAGATTTTGTCACAGTACGGACAGCAATATTATCGTTTCTTTAAAATTATATCTAAATTCAGATATTGGAAAATTGTTTAGTCTGAATATACCGGACATTGTCAATCTCTTTCAAATTCATATCTGAATTCTGATATATATCCTGATTTCGCCAAATTCGGTGAATTTCTTTTAATTCACTTGCAATTATCTGCAGGGAGTAGTTGTTTTACTTAAACATAAAACTTTCTATTGAACTTGCATAGAATGCAGTGTTGAAACGTTTTATAATGTCTAAATTACAAACCACAATTTCTTTCGTCATCTCCACCTGCACAATGTTTCTCACCATCACAAACAAAGCGATTCTCAATGCAGAAACTCTCTGGACATTTGAAATAGCCGGGTGGACAATCGAACGGTCCTGGAAATAAAATAAGACATATGCAGGGCGATGGCAAGATGCAAATCATCACTAGATATGTTTAAAACATGGACAAAATTATAGAAAAAATATCCACGTCTACGTCCCTAGATGTTAAAATAGTAGTAGCTTGTTTGATCTAAATGTCTAATAATACTGTCGTTGTTTTACATACACAGAAAATTGACTTTGAACTAGCGCAAAACAAATCTCTTTAAGTTTCATAATAACCTCCTTAATCACTTAGAAATATATGCAGTGGTGCAGGTCAGTTTTTATGTGCAAGAAGGCAGGGACGAGAATGTATTAATAGTACATGCCAATTTTTAGTCCAGTATATATATCAATGTACTTTTTCATTTCTATCCTATAATGAAATATCTGGAAACTTAAGAGTAGATATTAAAATTTGAAATGCGGCAAATTAGGTGATACTTTGGTTTACAAGAGAGTTACAACGGGAAATTAGATTATCTTTATATGTTGTGCAAGAGAATTCAAGTTGCATATTCCTTCAAATCAAAACTTGTAACAACGACTAACGTGACCTATAAAGTGGTCAAAGTACCCAAATCATATGTCTGAACACGCAAATCATGTATACAGTAACACTTCCGAAATAATTTACATATCCAGACCTGGACCATAAAAATAGAGATGTGATCAGTTGCTCGCCAATAGTAAGACTCAAGAATGGAAAAAATATATGTTGGAAAATTTTAAGTCGCCCTCCTGTCATACAGCCTTATAACAAGCATTGTAAATATAGAGATAAAGTGTTATAAAAATATGTTTCATGTGAAAGAAGGATATCAACCCTTGGCATGAAAACTTACTCAAGGTCTTCATTCTCAGTAACTGATTCACACTGCGTGTTTGCTATATTTCATGTTTTTCTTTACATTTCTTCGTGCCAGTAGTCAGAACGAAATATATACTATGCAAAATATATTTAGCAAATTTTTATATTTTGCAACTTTTCTCATTACTGAAGTGCAACATTGAGCGAAATTAAATTGAATAATGAGGAACCGTATTGGGGCTTAGGATATAATGGGATTACAGAAGCCATCTTTAAAAACGATATTTAGGAAATACGATAAGCGCGGAAGGGGTCATTAGCCGAAATTCGCACCCATTGAAAAGCAACATAAAAATGGCAAGCATGTGATTTCCTGTACGGTATTTCTCAACATTTTCATGCTCAGTTTTCTTGTCAAAGCTATTGACTGTGTAAAAGATATGGTTAAGCTTAACAACTGACGAATCTTAGCATGCGCAATTGACGTTAAAACGTGTTAATTCGGTCCAATGTGCAATGATTCACGGGTGCTGCAGAATCAAAACCCGAGAAAAACAATAGACTAAAATAAAAGGTCACACCATGATTAATTTAACTGTGAAGTTTCTTCATTGAAGTATAACGTAACTGTGAGAAAATGATGACGTTAGTCTGAGACTTTTGACTTATGCTCAGTAACCGGGGAAAATTTTCTTTCTGAATTGTTTACATTATCATATTGGTACCAACCAAACAATCATACACTCAAAAGGGATTCAAAAAATACCGATTAGAAACAAGTTTTTAAGACGATAACGTAAAAACAAGGGAAAACGTCAAATTTTCGAACTTTGTAAACCCAATACTCGTAGCATTTTCAAACGTTTTAGGACGTTTTCCTTTATTTTAACAGCTAACCAGCCGCCTCATTATGGTTGTGGCTTTTGTACATGATCATAAATGTTGTTCAGATACAATGGTCATAAAAACTGACGTCACGATAGTTCAAACGCTACAATTGAGCAATCTGGATTCTTTTCCCTGTCAGTCCATCTCGAATGATCGGCCTTTATATCTTTATGCTGTAACGTGACAATAAAATCCTAATATGGTGGATCTGACACATACAAAAAAATTGCTATATTTATTGTGCATAGTATATGTTTACCCAAGTACACATGCATATTCAATAAATATTATTAACTTGAAATCAGTCTAGAATCAAATGTTTTTAGCCATTTCATTGTTTCATGTGTATATGCAAATGTTCCTTGACTTGAAGAAAATAGATATTAGTTATTAGAAAAAGTTGTATTTGCATATTTTATCCTCGCTTTTATCAAAAAAGATCCGCGCTTTTGTCAATAAAGACCTATGGTCACTGCATTCATTACACTCATTCGGAATAAGGTCATTGATAATATTGTGTGCTGTTGTTGCGTAATTGCTTTACGTCCAAATCTATTGGCCTTTTCGGGACAGTCAGTTAGCCTAATCACACTATTCTAGGGCAGGCCTATACCTCTTAAACGGATAACCAGTACTGACTGCACATACTTTCAACAATAACTAATAACTGCCCTTCTTGCATGAACGGACATGGAAACGAAATTAAGTGGCCGGACCCGGTATCGAACCCGGGATATCTGTCTCTTGGGTCAGATGCACTACCGACAACGCTCGGCATTGATAGTTTACCCGGCCAACTTATAACATACCACAGTCTTGAAGATGAGCGAGAGAACGACACCCAATCATTGTTCGAAACACTGAGGTGTTCAATAAACATCTGGTTACATTCGGCGTAGTAATACCATTGCCACAAACAATATCTGGAGGCGGGGGATTAAACTCTGAAAAGAAATGAAATGGGTGAGACATTTTCTTGTGCTTAGAATTTTCGCCGATCATACAAGAGGACGAGCTGGTCCTGAATCGCTCGCCGAGCCAATTGTGATAACCTACTCAGGCTGTAAAAGACAATTAGGCAAATCGCATACCTGAGTTCTAGCACCTGAGTCAAGTGGTTCTGAAGCGGAGCAGATTGGTAAAGGACCACTAAGCAATACTTCATACCAATTCTCATGCATCTCAGCCCAGTGGTCCTGAAGAAGAAGATTTTTGAACACTTTTCCTATGTATTTCTGTGGTTCAATCCCAGGACCCCATGCGGCCGGATCAATTTGGACACTGAGGCCACCATTTGAAGATACTTGGTAAAGAACCACTTTGTAATATGTTACATACCAAAGGTCAAGAGTCTAAGCCTGGTAGTTCTGGTGAAGAAGGTTTTTAATTTATTTTCGAACGCAAACCCCCCCCCCCCCCCCACTGCCTGGCCATTTCTGACCCTTTTTTGGAATTACTTTGGTAGAGTTTTACAAGGCAATAATACATATCAAATGTCAAGTATCTGAGCCGAACGGTTCTGAAAAAGAAATGTTATGAATATTTTCCTATATATTTCTATGTTTCAAACTTAAGACCCCCTGGCGCGGGGCCATTTTAGACACTGAGACTACTATTCAAAGAAACTTGGTAGAACACACTAGGCAATGCTACACACTAAAGTTTAAGCATCAGAGTCAAGTGGTTCTGAAAAAGTACTAGTTTGAATATATTCCTATGTATCTCTTCAAACCCAGGACCCCTTCAAAGGGAACATTTAAGACCCTGAGGCCACCGACTGAACAAATTTTTTAAAGGACCACTATGCATTGCTACATACCAAATTTCAAGCATCTAAGCCTCGCATTCCTGGAGAAGAAAATTTTAAAGTATGTTTTCTTTGTGAACCCAAAACAGGGCCACAGGGCCGTTTTGAACCCTCTTTTGGAATGAACGTGGTAGAGGTCTACAAGGCAATGGTACATTTTAAATTTTAAGCATCTGGGCTAAACGGTTCTGAAAAAGAAGTGTTTTGAATATTAACCTATATATTTCTATGGTTTAAACTCAATACCCCCTGGCGTGGTGTCATTTATAACACTGAGACTATTATTTAAACAAACTTGGTAGAAAACACTAGGCAATGCTACAAACTTATTTTTAAGCATCAGAGTCAAGTGGTTTTGAAGAAGAAATATTTTGAATATTTTCCTATGTATATCTCTTGTTCAAACCAAGGACCCTTCAAAGGGGACATTTAGGACCCTGAGGCCACAATTTGAACAAATTTTGTAAAAGACAACTAGGAAATGTTACATACCAAATTTCAAGCATTCAAGCCTAGCAGTCCTGGAGAAGAAACGTTTTAAGTATATTTTCTATGTGAACCCAAAAACGCCCGCCACATGGCCGTTTTGAATCTTGGGACTACCAGTTGAACAAAATCAGTACAGGTCTGCCAGGTAATGCTACATATTAAACATAATATCACTCGTGATGCATCTGAGCCAAGCGGTTCGAAAAAAGAAAATTTTTGAGTATCTTCCTATGTATTTCTATGGTTCAAACTCAGGACCCCAAGGTTATGGGCCATTTTGAACTTTGCGACCACAATTTAAACAGCCTTAGTAAGGATAACTAGACAATGATGCATACCAAAGTTCAAGTGTCTGAGTCAAAAGCTTATGAAAAAGAAATAATTTTGAATATTTTCCTATGTATTCCTATAGTTCAAACCAAATACCCCCTTCAAAAGGACTTTCAGAACCTAGGGACACCATTTGAAAATACGTTGTAAAGGACTACGAGGCATAGTCAGATACCAAATTTCAAGTATTTGAGGCAAGCGGCATTGGAGAAAAAATTTAAACGTATTCAATTTATGAACCGATATCCCATGTCGCAGGGACGTTTTGGATCCTGATGCCAACATTTGACCAAACTTGGTGTAGGTATTCCAGGCAATGCTACGGATTAAACTTCATTTTCCTGAGCGAAGCTGCTCTAAATAAGATGATTGTTGAATATTTTCCTATATATTGCCATGGTTCAAATGCAGGACCCCCCTGGGGCGGAGCCATTTTGAACCCCGGGCCACAATTTGAACAAACTTGGTAAAGGACCATAAGGCAATGCTATGTACCAAATTTCGAACATTTGAGTCAAGTGGTTTTGAAGAAGAAGTCTTTTTATGTATTTCTATAGTTCAAACCAAGGACTCCTTGCACTGGGCCTTTTTTGACCCTTGGTTCATCATTTGAACAAACTTGGAAAAGGACCGCTAGGGAATGTTTACTACCAAATTCATGCATTTGAGCCTAGCAGTTCTGGAGAATAAGATTCTAAATATAATAAATTTGAGAACACAAAACCCCCGCTCATGAGCCGTTGGAGCTCCTGGGGCCACCATTTCAAGAAACTTGATATACATGTAGGTTTATAAGCAAGCCAATGCTAGATGTCAAATATCAAGCATCCGAGCCTAGTGGTTTTGAAGAAGAAGAAGAATTTTGAATATTTTCTTATGTATTTCTATGGTTCAAACCCAGAAAACCCTGAGGAAGGACCATTTCAGACCGTTGGACCACAATTTGGATAAACTTCGTTATGGACTATTAGGCAAGACTACATACCAAATTTGAAGCACCCGAGTCAAGTGGTTCTAGAGAAAAATATTTTTGAACATGTTCCTATATATTTCTATGGTTCAAACTCAGGATACCCTGGGGCGGGTCCATGTTAGACTCTGGGACCACTATTTGAACAAACTTGCTAGAGGTCCACTAGGCAATGCTGCGTACCAAATTTTAAGTTCCTGAGCCCAGCGATTCTGGAAAAGAAGTGCATGCATATTTAATTTGTGAAAGTAAAAAGTATGCAAAGACCAGGAACTGAAACAATCAAAATCCAAATCCAGCCCTCAAACCATAGTTGGAAACAACTAAGATTACAAATAATCAAGATACAGAGAACATATGGCCAACCGAACCCTAAACCACCAGTTGCATGGCCGTTTTAGTCCCTGGGCCACTTTTTGAACAATTTTGGTCCACTAGACAATAGTTCAAGCCAAACATCAAAGACCTAGGCCTTGTGTTTAGAAGTCGTTTAAAGCAAAACGTGTTACGGACGGATGAATAACGCCATACGACGGACGACGGACGAAACGTGATCACAATAGCTCTACCGAGATTTCGTCTCGTTGAGCTTAAATGTTTATCAGGAACAAGGTGAATAGTCTTGAAGTTTCAGTAACACGCTTTTCTAAAACGTTCAGGTAAGAAGCACTACAAAGCAATAATATACAGAAATATTCTTCTCTAATCAATATATGCTGCAGTTATGCAAATAAAATACATGCGCATTCGGATTTTCAGGTTACGCCAGCAGTACTGGCCTGTTCTACAAACTACTTTGATTTTTTATATAGGTTTGTATATCGATTTTTTCCAATAAATCATATTTATACGGTTTTAATGTCAGTTTATATCATGTAACCGTTAATAATTACATACATGTAACAATTAATAAACGATAAGCATAACTATCTTTAGTATAACTACCTAGTACGCCATTCGTATATCATATTTACCAGAATAACAAACAACTGGGTTAAACCGTAGTCTGAAGTCCGTCTTTACTTCCTGAATATTCTGGAAGAATTCGGATGTAAACTGTAGGTTCTCAATGTATGGCTTGTAAAACCAACGGAAATATAGCGCTGAGTTCGCAACTGTATCATTACCACCATTGCAGTCTTTAAAAATCCTATTTAAAAATAAAAATCAAAATTACCGAAATTAAGTTAGAGCTACATGTAATTGTTTGTTGCTTACAAACAAATATGGTTGTTTTTGTGTATCTTACGGTAAATGGGTACAATTTTAAAGGAAGCAACGCTGCAAATTTCTAGTTTGGTCTCCTTTTCTGACTGGGCTTTTGGAAACGGGGCTGGAGGGCTCTTATAGAAAAGATATGCTTCTCTACCACTAAAAACCTTTTTTTTCAGAAATGATCTTTCTAAACGTGGCTTCATGGCCCATTGAAGAAAACAAGAAGTCACAACTGTTTCGTTCCTATGTAGGGACTGCTACAGAGAAACGGTGAGTCCATACTGCTATACGAAACTGCCTTCTCTGTTTGATGCATATCTAAACTTGCTACTTCCAATAATGAAACTTCAAGCTGGTCTGAAGCCTTTCTTCTTTAGCCTAATATATACAGGTCCGGATCCAGACCCCCGCGTAATGGTGGGGCTCTGGGTAACTGGTGGGGCTGGAAGGGGCCAACATGTACGTATATTTGGGGTAGGGTGGAAGAGGTTAAAATATATGACATAATTAGGGATCAATTTCATGAGATTTTTAAAGATGTCTTTTGTGTCTTGAAATATATTTTGCGATATCTTATTAAAATAGCCTCACCGAGGGGGTCCGTAGAAACACCCAAAACCACCCCAAAACACCCAAACCACCCCAAACTTCTACCAGATCACCCCAAACCAGCCTCCTCAGATTCACATTACCCCACCCCGTCCCCTTCACACATACACCAATACCGCTCCCACCCATCCCAAACAGTATTTATATAGAGTCTAAATAAAAAGAACACTTTAATAAGTGTTTGCCCATGATATGTATGTATGTATCTCTTTTAATAACTTCGGGTTTGAATATTAACGAAAAATTAATAATCTCAGTATAATAAAGTACATCATTTTGTACGTTTCTGTATGTCACGCAGGTTGGGGCGTGGGGTGGGGAGGAGGGGGCGACCAATTATACCACTGCAAACCAGACACCCTGGATACAAACTAGAACCCCACCCCTTGCGCAGTGGCACATTAATTAAAGAATGACGGGGTGGAGGGGAGGAAAGAACTAATACTCACCGATTGACCTGAAATGTTGGTGTCTTGGTGGGGGAGGGGGTGGGGTTCTAGTTTGTATCCAGGGAGGCTGGTTTGGGGTGGTATGAAAGTGTTGGGGTGGTTTGGGATGTTTTCACGGACCGTCACCGAGGCGATTCTAATGAGATGTCACAACATATATTTAAATCTAGCTACAAGGATAACTTATCTCAAACTGTTATCAGATACTCTCATATTGTACACAACACAGAGGCCCAGATGATGGGCTGAAGCCCCAAACCCCAACCCTGGATCTAAGACTGATATAACAGGTAAACTGGAAATTATAGTGGTCAAAGTACCCAAATCATAAGTCCGAACTCGTAGGTCAGTTAAACATAGACAATTCCGGAATATTTTAGATACACAGACATGGACCCCAAAACAGAGGTGTGATCAGGTGCCCGCGGGGTAGTAAGCATCACCTGCCTATTATAATACACCCGCCATATCTACGAATAACGGATGATAAACAAATGTTTCTATGATGGATCCTTTGGAAGAAAATGGTACATCAGTCGAAGCGTTCTTAGAGAGTCTGTTCGCAAGCAATTATGACCTGTTCATCACTTAAAATGCCAGTCAGGTGCATGTGGACAGTTTATTTTTTTGACTCCATTCGCCACTTTTAAAGGAAAGAATTTGCTTTTCTAGGAGCATCTTTTCCTTAAAAGGTAGGCCCCATTTTGAAAGGACCATTTCATAAAGGGAACCTGGCGAGAAACTATGAAAGTTGCTTCCCTTTTGTAGAAACTGATGTGAAAACATAGATACCCATTCATATTCGAGCAAACCACATTTAAGAAACCGATCAAGAATTGGTATAAATGTCAGTATATATATTCAACTATTTGAGTACATGAAAAACTTTGCATTTCAGAGGTCAGGATAATTTTTTGTCCTTGATCAAAGTCACTCATTTTCAAACATATCTTTTTTTGAAAACAACCAGGCGACAGTAACTTAATTTCAAATGGAGCCACCGTGGATCAGAAGAAGGAAAGCTTGTGCAAACGGTCCAGGTCACATGACCAAACTGGTGGTTTTCAACAAAACTTAACTTCAAGCCTGTCATGACTTTGTAATTGACTTTCCGAAGCAAAACCAAGGATTCCCTTTTCCGGCCCTTACTCGCGATTCTGTGCATGTTTAATTATCTGCAAGTTTTATAACTATCCTGTCAGGAGTGGTTAAGTACAGATCTGCAATAAAAATTCAACAGCACTTTTGCCACGTAAGGGCATGAAACTCTAACATGATGAATGGCCTATCTTTCTAAGTGTTATACGAGATATTTGGACTGTACTGGTTATATGTAAGTTTGATAATGATCGAACAAACATTACAGGCTTTTATCAATTTTGACATGCACGGAAAGGGACTGTACAGGTAACTCTAAGGCGGACTAGTCCAACCTGGATGCTCTTTGAGCTTGTTTCAGATTGTAAACCTTTTTTTGTATTGTTTTGTTTTGCTTTGTTTTGATTCCCAGCAAAATTTGATATAAAGATGCAACAAAACATTTAACAAACTGGACCAAGTACAAGAAAGAATATGGTTAAACATCTTTTGCTGGCGGTCGTGCTGGTCAAGTGACCTTTTTGGGCTTTGCAGGACCGTTCGAATAAACTTGCGTTCCCCTGACCTCGGGAGGCTCATAAAATATATGGTAATATTCGGTCCAGCAGCTACGCGGGAGGCGATTGAAACTGTAGACAAAAGACGACAGACGTTGGACAACAGGCGATAGACCAAACCTACTCTATAACACAATTCAAATCTTCGACTCGGGTAAGCTAGAGCACAAAGAGCGGTCAGTCTTCGCCGAATATAAAAGTCTGTCTAATAGGCACACAACATCTCTGTGCTTACCTATTTGTTTTTTAGGATACATAAATCTTACATCAAAATGAAGAAAGAGAAAACAGACAAACAATCAATTCCTCGAACACTACATTTGCGTACAAACAACAAACAATAACATCAAATAAGCACATAGGAAATATCGCCTTGGTATGACCCGTAATTAATTACGGCGAGTGGGAGGCGCTTAAGCCGTCTTAAGGGGCCCAGCCCTCGTCCTAGATTCCATCATGATCAATGTGTCATTACTTTCTGTTCTCATGGAGTTCTTCTAGCGGGTCAGCTAATCATCAAGGTAAACTTAGAGGAAGGAATCATACTATAATGCAACTAGAAAAGGTGTTTGTAAAACACTATGCCCCCAACTATATGTCTGACCCTAACAGAGAATGGTCTATACTAAAATAGTTAACGGAAATCGGTCTAAAGTTAATCAGTCAGTCCACTCATCATCTCCAATCAGTCGATCAAATTTCAAGTCTCTTGCTCAAACACTTTTTGAGATATCTTGCTGATAGGTTTAAATGCTGAGAATTTCAATGGACCATAACTCAGAAAAAAAGAATGATGGAATTCGTTCAGAAGTTAATCAGTTAATCTACTCATCATCATCAATCAGCTATTATGTTTCAAGTCCCTAGCTCAAATACTTTTCGAGATATCTTGGTGGCAAGTTAAAAATGCAGAAAACTTTCAAAGGGTATTACCCCAAAAAAGTTGTCGAAATTCGTTCATCTACTTATCAGATCCAATCAGCAGACCAAGTTTCAATGCCTTATCTTTAAATTTCAAGAGTAACTACACTTCAGGAACTGACTGAATCAAAGGGAAAGATTGACAAAGACATCCCAACAAACAATAAATCACAAGTGATAAGACGAGTCAGCAGCTCTTTCCCAAATAGGTGGCAACTCAGCTATATTTATTGAACTAAATAATTTAGACCAACATAAGGGTTACAACAGACTAAGCGAATAATACGAAAAACATTTAACAATTATTTTTACATATTTTCTATTTTCATTATAGAAGGGTTAATAACACAATAAATTAAACAGCACCGAACATAAAACAAATGCAACCGTAACGAAAGTACCGCCTTAATACTTTTTGAGATATCTTGCTGACAAGGTTAACATGCTGAAATTTATGAAATTAAAAAAAAACATAACTCCAAAAATAGTTCACAAAATTCGTTTAAAGGTGAACCAGATCATTTAATTATCATTCCTAATAAGTATGCAAAATTTCGAATCCAGAGCTAAAATGCTTTTGGAGATATTTTGCTGACAATGTTAAAATGCCGAAATTTTCAAACAGCCATAACTCGAACAATAATTACCGAAATTCGTTTAAAAGTTAATCAGTTCATCTACTTATCATTCCACCTAAGCTGGCAACGTTTCAAGCCCATCTATTACATACTTTTCGAGACATCTTGCTGACAATGTTAATATGTCGAAATTTTCAAAGGGCCATAACTCTAAAAGCAATGAACAGAATTACTTCAAAAGTGAATCAGCTCTTTTACTTATCATTCCTAATAAGCTGACAAAGTTTCAAGCCCATGTCATAAATACATTTTTGCTGACAAGGTTAAAATGCTGAAATTTTCAAAGGGCCGTAACTCCAAAAATAATTAGGAAAATTCGTTCAAAAATAATCGATTCATCTACTTATCATTTCTAATAAGCTTGCAAAGTTTCAAGCCCATACCTTAAATTCTTATCAAGATATCTTGCTGACAAGGTTAAAATGCTGAAATTTTCAAAGGGCTATAAATATAAAAATAATTGAGAAAAGTTAATCAGTTCATCTACTCATTATTTCTAATAAACTGGCAAAGTTTCAAGCCTATAGCTTAAATACTTTTTCAGATATCTTGCTGACAAGATTTCATTATGTTTTTTTTCAAAAGGGGCATAACTCCAAAAAGGGAGACAATTCAGACAAGAAAAAAATACAGGTCAGCTATTTTTTTATGATGAATACACATGTGAAATGTCAAACCTCTAGCATGCACGGTACTTAAGATATGGTATGCGTGACTAACGGATACACGGAAGGATGGACGGATACCCCAGAAGCAATATGCCCCCTGAACTTCTTCGAAGTTGGAAGCAAAACAAATATGAGACTCATAAGAGACAAAGACACTGGAAAGAATGCACACGATTTGTTTTTTTTTTTCAACACACAAGTACATACCCGTCCTTTTCATCGAAGGAATGTATCCATCGTAGACACCGACACTGGCCGTTTTGTCCCCCAGCCCCGTCTTTGTCCACTTTATACAGCTCCTGTATCCATGGCTGGCACAGTTGATCAACGCTCTGGTAGCAAGTGTACTCGTTCATTAGGGTCTCAAGAACATCAAGTGACCCGTAGTGTAAATTGATATTTCCGTATTCCCTTTTCATTTCGTTAGTCAGGAAGTCTATACTGTGATATTTGGTGATAATTTTTCCTCTCGTCATTATTTCACTAAAGTCACATTCCATGTTTTCGCCATCTGTTATATAGAAATTATGAGTAGAAAATTAAAACACCTCCAGTGCTACTACAACTACCTAAACCTATTCAACTACTGCTACTAGTACTAACAATAAACAATGATTTCCATTATAAACGTATATTTACATTTTGTTTTTTATTCATCAAGGACTCGCAAATATTTCACCGAAACCTGGTACTTTTTTTTCTAATATTCGGTGCCAAAGATTATTTTAACTTCGACTCCGGAACATAGTGCTATTCTGGCAGCGTCATATTTACGTCAATATACAAGGAATGCCGTCGAAAATACGTCACGTACGGTATTTGGCGTACAGTTATGGACGGATGTAAAACTGACCCCGTGGAAACTGGATTTTGCATTTTACATTATAAACTATTTAAAACTAGTTTTACTATTTGATTTTATTTACAAGAGAATTATAGAGGGCTTAACCCTCATGTGAGAACAAAACGACATTGCTTTGACGTTGTCCTTACGTATCTTGTATATTCCATTTTCTCTGTAACCTGCATTCCACCATTCTTGACACGTTTCAGGACTGGCACAGGTTTTCTCATCTTCGCCTGACTGACAGTCTGGTACCCCATCACACTGATACTCGAGAGGGATGCATGTGTAGTCTCCACAGTTAAACGCCGTCAAAGGGTTGCACGTACCTAACAAAAAGAACACGTATGTACCGATACGGGCCTAAAGCTTTGTTCACAGTGGCAAAGTTTCTGTGACAAAGTGGGCTAGGAAATCTTCATGCAGATCTAGCAGCTAGCTAGGTGTTTCAAAACACCACAGAAACAGAGGGCGATGTTTGTATCCTGTAAAATTTATTTAAGCTCTCCAGATGTCTTTTGCTGACCGTTCCAAGGCGGTACATCTGTTATACTTCCTCCGTGTTACGTGTTGTTATGTCCGCTTGTCTATGAAAGTGTCAAAATAAAAACATTGCACATTAATGCAAACGGAAGACTTCCAGCGTACCATATTTATCCATATACTATGCTGAATGAAGTTACTGGGTATTCATAAAATCCAAACATTTAACTTGAAAACAGATACTAGGGTATTATTATGTATTGACAATCTGAGTTAGCTGTATCCGCATACATTTTGGGGAGGTGGGGTTGATTTGGTCTAAAGGTGTTTCGTTCTGGGTGTTTTCTTTATTTTCTTTTATTTTTATTTGAGCTAAAAGTACATGCAAATAAATACTTTTAATTTCTATTTTTTTTTCTTAACTGATCTCCGATTTGATGGCCTCAGCCGAAGCTTAGTTAAGCTTTCAAATACCGGACTTTCATTTTTATTGACTTTTTCCACAAATACATAGATATGGTGGGTGTATTATAATAGGCAGGTGATGCGTACTACCCCGCGGGCACCTGATCACACCTCTGTTTTGGGGTCCATGTCTGTGTATCTAAAATATTCCGGAATTGTCTATGTTTAACTGATCTACGAGTTCGGACTTATGATTTGGGTACTTTGACCACTACCATTTTCTCTCGTGGCGCTTCGTATGATCTTTTTTTCGGGTCAGCTAGTTCCATACCTATTACCCAGGTTCACTGAAATTAGTTGAATTGTTGGTTTGGTCACAAACAAATGTTTTATGCTGCTCAGCACAAGATATGCCTTTGCTTTTTCCGAACTATAACGACTTAATGAAATGCTACCTGAGCCCCAGAAATTTATGCTATCCTGCCCTTCGTTTCAATCATTGTTGTCAGGATCCAACTGCCCCGTGTCCGTACCGAAAATCCCTGTCCCCTAACACCCCACCAAATGAATTTTAAAGGTAAAGGCAAGAGGCAGAGACCGACGTTTTGGAATCTTCCTTTTCTTCAACCAATTTTATTTTTAAATATTATTTACTGAGGGTTAAATGTACTTCGAACCCCTCCCCAACGCTTACCGCGCCCTGTCTCCGTCCCGGTTTAATTTTACATCTTATCTAGTCTAGTGGGTATTCGAGTGTATTCCATAGCCTTGTAAAGTTGTTTGAGCACCACTGGAAAATTCTATAGTCAGTCTTCAGTTGCCCTTGTTGTGTTGACAATGTCACAAAGGAGACTTTGTACTTATTAAAGCTGGAAATTGTACTTAAAATTTTCTGACTCCTCGGCGGTGGTCGGGGTAACTGTTGATGCATTTGCATATAGGGATTTTAAATGTAAATGTATGTTGTGTTGTCAGAGTTCAGATTTATTTTGCATTATTCGATTTCTATTCCGCTTCGCTTTTTTGTGCTTTGTTCGTTTTGCTGCGTTCCGTTCCGTTTCGTTGCATTTTTTTTCGCTCCGGTTCGGTTCCGTTTCTAATTTTATAAGTACCCACAAAAGCAGACTCTTTTTAATTAATTACGTTCATGTTAAATAATGAAATGTGATACCACTGCCCAAGCCCCCTAGCTCCGGTTTCTGCGAAAGTCTTTTATCAAACTGACTCTAGTAAGTAGTCATTCCATGATTTTAGTATGAGCGATGATAAAAAAAATACGTGGACTTTTACTGTAGAAATTTTATTATTGATAGTAGACTCATTAAATTTGCAGTAAATATAGATTTATCTTTCCTTTATGCAGTGATGTATTAAATTTACCAGTCTATCTTCGGGATGTTGTCGATAATGGTCGTCATAGTAACCTTATAACGGTTCTGCGGAGCATGGTAAAACTTTGCCTTATTATTTCGAATTGTTCGTTTTATCTCTGGCTACGCCTAATATCCGTAGTAGAGTAAAATGTGTGACATTTAGTATGGTACTTCGTTATGGTTTCCGCTTTTTACTGTGAAAAAATATTGCTGTCAACAATTGCTATACTTGCATATAATCAGCGTAAAATATGGTCTTTGGGTCATACAAAGGCGACAAAATGACTCTTACTATTATACAGTGTATTTAATCCAAGTTTCAGGTTTTGTATATAATTGTAAGAACTAGAGAATGTGTTTATGAAACACTATGCCCCCAACCATATGCTTGCCTCTAAAGAAGGTTCATCCCATAATTTTTAAGTCGGAAAGGGGTATTAATTGGTTCATCTATATCTTAGTCTGAAACTGTATCCCAAGTATAGGGAACACAGCTTAAGCGGTTTTTCAGATATTTTGTTCCCAAAATTATTCCTCTAACTTGTTCCTATACAAAATGCCTATGTTCAAAAAATGGGAATTTCTCAACCAAAAATCTATGAAATAGGCTCCAAAGTTAATCAGGTCATCTACATTTTGATGCAAACCTGTATGCTAAATATAAGGATCCTAGCTAATACGGTTCTTCACATAGTTTGTTCACAAGCTTGTGCCTATACAAAATGCCTATGTCCGAAAAGGAGGAATAACGTAGCCGAAAATTTATGAAATATATGCTCCTGAGTTTCCCAGCGGCCATAAAGCATTACGGCCGGCCGGACAGATGAACAGACGGACAGACGGATTGACAAACCCAAACCAATATGCCCCCTCTACTTCTCCGAAGTTGGGGGCATAAAAATGAAGGCAGAATGAAAGGAAAGTTTTAAATTTATTTGATCCTTGTATGTTAGTTTTGTCTGATGCTGGCACTGATTTGAGGGCTGTAGACCTGCATTTAGACATACACCGCAAAAGTCTTGTACGTGGAAACGATACTGAAGGCAAAAGTTCAGCTTGGATTTATGAACAATAAATATGTGAAGAGTTAGCTATAAAATTCTTCAAAACAATTATACTGCGTGTAGATGTGTCCAAATTTGGTCAACATCATGGTGAATCTGCAAAAAGGGTATTAGCTTTTGAAAACAGAAGAACCTTAATAATGTTAAAACAGGACAAAACGTCAAACGTTATTAACATGGTGCTCCGCTGTAGCTGTACCTACCTAATATAAAATGGAAGAAAATACTTATTTTTCAATGAGATCACTTCAAAACTTTACATTACGTAGCTAAAAGTTCGAACTTTTCTGTGGTATGTAAAAATCACTATAATAACTGCATTACCCTTGTCGCCACAGCATTAGTCCACGTATTTTTGATCATCCCTCGTAATTATTGTAAAAAAAAACAACACAGCGATACGCTTTTAATACACATCTGAAGACCAACAAAACGAAGCAGATGAGGTCTAATGGTAAAGCGGTAAATTGTTAGAATACAGGAGTGAGTTTTTGAGCAGCCAATCAACCAGTCTCCAAAAAGAAAACGTACATACATCATCTACTATTTGTATTTGCCTGGCTGGCCGGGTATTTGTCGCTTTGAGTACGCCTTAAAACAGGTTTTCACCTTTACCACAGCTAGTAAAACAAAGAAAACCTTACTGCAATACTGTTCGTCTTCTCCTGATAGACAGTCTGGCTTTCCGTCGCACTGCAGACTGCTGTCAATACATAGCTTTGAATTACACATAAAACCAGTTCCGTTACATTCTGCAAAATCTGAAAAGATACCATAATAGTTATAACAACAGCCACTAAATTCAGCCCATCTATGAACGTTTTTCAAACGCTCAACATTTCTATGATAGTTAAAGCGGTGCATAACAACAGAGACAGTCGATCAATTGTTAATATGTAAACATTGATTTAAGCTGAATACTTTCGGGTAAAAAACAGTGATAAAGAACAGGATGTCATGGAGAAATCATACACCTTCATCCCAAAGCTAGCCGATTATAAAGGTTCAGTATCTGGTCTCGAGGTTATAAAACTTTTTTCATGCTCAACTCTGCTGAGCATGAAATTTTACCTGCTAATAAACAAAGAATTACTGATAAGTACGGTTGTCCATTCTCAGTTTAGCTGAGTATGAATTTTTTCTGCTTATGAATATGAAAATGCCAACTAGTGTTGGCATTTGCATATTTATCAGCAAAGAAAATTTTATGCTCAGCTGAGTTGAGCACGAAAAAAGTTTTATAACACCGGGGCCAGATTCGATTTTAGTAGAGCACCAGTCAAAAGGACTTGCCCTGAAAGGAAATGATTTGTACCCGAAAGGGCAAGTTCTTCCTTTCAAATTTAAAAGTTGACCCCTTTTAAGAAAGGAGGTATAGCATAAAACTGAAATGGTGCTGCCCCCCGCCCCCCCCTTTTAGCTTTATCCTTGCACTTTTCGAGATAAAATAGTTAAGCACGTTACAATATAAACGCATGCCACATAAAACGGACTGATAAAGCAATAATTGATTTACTAGCAGTGTGAGTTGTGTTTTGAGTTGACATGTCCTTAGTTTTCCGGTTACCATCGCCGACGTTCAGTGACAATGCAACCACCGACAGGCACCCTAATACAACGTTTTTTCCGGCTTTAAATACACTGCTCGCGGATTATGGAAAAAAATCAATCGGGTATATGCCGCCCGCGACACCCTCCATGATAAAAATAATCATATCGAGTACATGTAGGTTAGGCGCTCCGTACTCAATAACCCATTCTTTATATACTGCTCACAATGAGTAAGGGATATTAAGACATTGTAGGAAGCAGAATTAAAAAAGGATAAGTAGATGAATATTCAACTGTTTTAACTCATAAAACAAATTTTCATAGATACCGTCAATATGAATATTGACATGCTTATGCTTGTCACGTGACCTAGAGTAAATTGGAAGTAGACAAAGAGTCGACATCTAAATTTCGTACGAATCCAGCGCAACAATGACTAATCAATTTTATAAAAAAAAAAAACATTTTAAGACAGAGGCCAAATGCCTCAGTTAATAAGATACAGATACTTTTTTTTCTTGCGATTTTATCACATGAGGAAAAGGTAGGCGTAAACCATTGTGTGGTGAATTGTCTCGCCGATGGGGACATTTTGCAAGGGCACTACACCTTGTATGATGTAATAAAGTCTACCACCACAGTGGATGTTTCCAAATTTTAGAATTATGAAGAATTTTAAAAATATACTGAGGGTACAAAAGAATTATTATCGCCGATGAGAAATTGAGGTGTAGACCCCATAGTTGTCTATGTGTTGTTCTAGGTCAGGTGACCTGCTCTTTCTGTTTTAGCTAAATATTGTCACTTGAATAATGCTCTAATATACAATAATATCCTAACCCAGTCATAAAAATTTTTTGTACTGGCTTCTATGTCATAATATCCATTACTTTTTGTAAGCAGTATATTATTTGCGCTGCTTGAAAAATGACTTTACACCATAGGCGTACTGTAACTGATAAATCAGTCTGCGGGTCAGTATAGAATGTATACGGTTTTCGCTTTTCTCTGTTTTGATTCCTTATCAATGAATATTATGAACACGTTCATATGTTTCGAAGAATTTGAATTGTTCTGTTTTGGTAATTCTGTCGATACTGATTCCTGACGGATCTGTCATTGTTTTCTAAGTGCTTAGATTACAATTTAAATTCGCATTCTTAAGCTCCTTTTGGATCAAATTATTGGAATATTTGTTTAACAGCATTAAAGGCCCCATTGCTTTATCCGCATGAAATATTTTTTCTTGAGGTGTCGCTGCAAGCATCTCACCATAGTTTCGTCATTGCAATTGTCCGTGAATAGCCAACTTGAAACTAATAAAACACGATTCTGTTTCACACAAAAAGCTTTGAAAAATTATCTTCCGTGGGTGATTTTAGTTGGCAACTAATATCACCTACTTTCGATTTCATTACCTTGAATAAAAAGTTGAAAATACGACGTACAAGCCTGGAACCTCATTCACAGTCTTATCGTTGTTTATATTGCATTGCTTGACGGGAAACCAGAAATAGAATTTTTTTCCTGAGTGATTTGACATTTTTCAAAGTTATGCTCTCTCTACTTTTTGCCAGTGATCTGACATACTATATGCACATCAGTCCATATTTTGTCACAGTTTGCGAATGTTGAACCGATTTTCATAATGATTTGTGTTTAGGCAATTTTATCACTGATAGGCCTTTGGAGACTTTACTAGTGAGAGTTAGCGTTTGATTTCGTCGAAACGCGACATAAAAACAAATGTGAAGGCAAAATTGTGGAAAAAACGAATCCGTGAACCTAGCTATAGAAGTCTTGAAATCAATACAACGTTTGAAAACTAGATTCAGTCCTTGTTTGGTACCTTAATGTACCCATTCACTTTCTTCTCCATGACTTACTGTTTACTACATCGTGATAGTCAAAACGTTTATGTCAGTTTGGAAGGGAACATTTGACAGTACCTGTGTCTGTCATACATTCTTGAGTATGGATTTTCCTTTACTCATGATTATGTTAGACTTAATAAACTGTAAATCATACGCACCGCAGTCCTCGTCTTCTCCACCCTTACAATCCACATGGTAGTCACACAGAACACTAATATCCACGCACTCCCCGTCACTGCAACTGAAAAATGAATGATAAATGATGTCTAGAATTTCGGGGCTCCATAAAATGATAATAGCCGGCGCAATTCTGTTTTAATATAAAGCTCTATTAAATAACGTACTCTTTTACTCTTATTAGAAACGTTTCGTTTATCCAGTTGTTATAAAGGTCACAATGTATGTCTGCATTTCTTTATATTGAAATCTAAGGAACACTATCACCGAATGATCATCATAGTACTATACTGAAGGACTTTAGAAATGCACCATTTTACATCCTCTGTTACTTCCGGGTAGGTGATTGGATGATTTTTTCTTAATCATAGTATATGTTCACACGCAATGAGCTATTGATTGCCAGAAATTGGCTTTGCTCATGCTGTTCATTCTGACGTTACCATGACGTTAGTGTTTTTCAACAATTGGCATCTTGCAGATGGCAATTTAGTTCGATTTGAAAACAAACAACTTTATCTGATAGCCAGATGTCTTAACTAATGGGAAAACACAAAAAGTTTCGGAAATTACCGTTTATTTACACTCCAAGTCGCAGCGTTTCTTTGCTGATGTCAGCCAAAAAATTTCAAACAGTAATTACAGGTTCATGGCGTTCGATAATGACAAGATTCTTTTGTTTCCTATGCAACACGTTTAGGACTATTTGATGAGACTAAGAGATTTCGATTATTTATGTTCCTTAGGATATAAACGACCGATTACGTTAAAAAGTAAAGACGTGATGTAGACGAAATGAACGTTGCCAGAGGCCTAAAACTTCATGATTTGATTTTGTCTTGCCTGCTGCATTTGAAAACTGATATTGGTTTGAAAACTTTTTTTCGCTCATAATGTAAGGTATCGTTACTCTGTGACTTTTTAAATTGGGGTTGTCTCAGAATTCTGGCGATGTCTCGGCAACCATAAGTCTCAGCTTTTTGATTTTCTTATTGAATGAAAGCCAACTGACAGCACATTTTAATTCTGTTTTCACGGAATGAAAATGTTGGGCCGGTAACAAGATATTGCCATTTTAGTAAGTGGTGCGTTTCTAAAGTCTCTCAGTATATTTATTGGAACCCTGCTATTTGTGAGTGGCGATATTGTCAAAATACAAGACATAAATATAGTACATGTACGTATGAAGACAAAATATGACAATAATTGCAGTCGGTGAAATTCTTGGTATGATCCTAAGAAACACCGCACTGGGCACACAACGTTACAAGAACCTTGAAGCAGTCTTGGGACAACGTCTTCACGTTGAATCGAGGTTGATTCAATGTTGGTTCAAAATTGTGTGGCTGCTGGAATAATGGAATGATTATGTTTTGATCCTCATAAGAATTACTTTTTGGGGCGCTGTTAGAAAAATAATACCGTACGCTTTTCCATATGTTGATATCGAGAACCGAAAACAGCAAATTATCACTGTTTATTCCCCTCAGTCGAGCCCTCGAGTTTGTTCAATGAATTTATGATGACGACACAGTATATATCAATAAGAAACATGCTCTTGACACTTGTGTCTCAGAGCAAAGTACAAACAATGAATTAGTTAAAGCAACAGTAGTGTTCAGTGGTAATAATCGTAATAATCGTAATGCATAAAGCTTTGGTAAAAAGTGAACGGTCATTTAGGCATACTCACATGTTCACTTGTTGTAGGAACAAAACCCCTGCACTTAAATCAGCGGCATATGACGACGTCAGTGCAGACCACATACATGTACTATCATCATATAAAGGAGAAACTAGATAAAGGACTATCATTTAGAAATCCCAAGTCAACTGATCTACATTATTGGCCACGTTCTGCATGATTACTTTGGTAATTCAAGCACTGCCCATATATTCCTCGGGCTACTCAGATATAAATAATACATATGAGCCGCGACGTGACAATACGAACAAAGTGGCTGTTTGACCAGCGCAGACTTAGATCAGCCTGGACATCCGCCCAGCCTGATCAGAGTCTTCGCTGTCCGCATGGAGGTAGGGTAAACCCTTAGCCACCCATTAAGCACTTAACAAAGAGTCTGATCGGACTGGGCGGATACCCAGGCTGATCTGAGTCTGCACGCACAACCACATTGTTGGTTTTCTCGTGTCGCGGCTCATATCTTCGAATAGCCCTAGGCATACCTGAGTTTCGCTTGGTTTAGTGTCCACTGGTTGAGTACCCCTTGCAAAGTCGATATTTTTCTGTACTATTCCAATCAATCAACAGACATTGATCTCATTTGCGCAGCGCACAATCCTGTCATGTTTTTCCACCAGAATGAAAACAACCGACTCGGTTTAACTGAGTCTGTCCATGTGCAGAAGTGAATAGTTGCAATACTTAAACTCTGAATAAATGTTGGGCTTTGAGTCTGCTCATATGCAGATGTAAATTGTTCCAATACTGAAATTCTGAATAAATGTTGGGCTTGCATTCTGATGTATGTAGTTCATCGTTTCCGAGGTTACATTTTTCTAGAAAGTCCGTGGCCTTTAACATGTCCGAAACTTAGATATTAATTTTAAATGGTTATGCGCTACAGGGATGTTTTCTAGCCATATATCGAAAAAACCTGAGGTGAGATTACTTTACGAGAGCCGAGAACTTTTCACTATTTTTATTACATACCGATATTGTTCCATCGTACAAGAGCCTGAAAATAAAGGCATAAAACTGAAATCAAAAATTTCTTTGGGTAGCCCTTAATAGGAATTCAGCTTTTGCACTTTAGCCAAAATTACGCTTATTTTTCAAGACGAACAAAATTTTATAAAAACTCCCAGGATAAACAAAAAGCACCAAATACACCAACAGAAACAAAAGTACAACAGTACATCTTTTATTACAGCAACACTCAGTCCAACATAGAAGATAAGTGCATTCAAACAAAAGACATAAAACGCTATACATACAAATAATGGAACAATAAAGCATCTATGTTTACCTACATTGTATATATTCAAAAAATGAATAAACAAAAAAAAATTATACATAAAACAGGAAAAACAACTCGGGTAGCTATGCCGGTGGCCACAGTGCCTTTAATACAAATAAAACCATCGCCCACTACTGCGTAATACTCCGCTACTGCCAACCAACTTTCATTCTTTTACCTCTATACTTTTTTATGATTTTCGATTTTTTTAGCTCCTTGGTACGGGTAGATAGCCTCATCTGGATGGACTTTTAACCATTACAGATAACTTTTATTGCTTTGACCTTGTGTTGCATAAAAACATTTTTTACTTTCTACTTTATAAAGATTTGTTTTTAAAATTCATTTGCTTATATATCAGCAAGTGTGATGGACACAATATTGATCATGACAGAAAGCTCATATTTCCGTGTTAATTTATTGCATGTTTCATGAAATCACTGCCAACTCCATTTTATTTAAATCTCATCATGATTTTATACATGTACTTATATCCTCGGGACAATAGCAGGTAACCCCGGTAGACTAAATTCTGCTTGTAACAGAACGCTTATATTACTTCAATCATTGCTGTGAAACTTCATCCAGATATACCACGAAGTCTGATTTCCTGGTTTTACCTGTACGTAGCCCAGTATTAAGGAAGATGACCCCTAGAAATAAGATTTTGATCATGGCAAGCACCTTATATTACTTTGATAATTTGTATTTCATAAAACTCCCTTTTAACTTTGATTTTACGAGGGTCATCCAATAAGTCCTGCAAAGGGCCGAGTTTCAGGCAAATGATAATTGAAAATGAATCAAGCAATCCACACTCCTACATTGCATCTTTCCTTCTTTCAAATCAACAATTTCCAGAAACGTCATGATCTTGCAAATGGCGTTGCTAGGCAACTGAAGAATACTACCATTATGGGTGCGGCGGTGGCTTCTAGTTGTCTGTTTAAGATCCCATAGCTTAGTTCAGAATCCTTGTAAATATCTGAAAATTGCTGGGAGATACGGAAAATAATACTGAAGTATGTACACGGTACCAAGGTTAAGATCTTTCCATCAGTCAAGATATAATTATTGTTCAAAGGAAGATCACCATCTTTTTCGGGCAGCTAAAATATCATATAAAATGAGTATATGTAGAAGAGGCTTTCACAGCAGATGAAATATTTCCTAAACCGGCATTAATTTGTTATCAAAGAATAGTCCCGAGATGCTGAAATGTAGATATAAGAGAAAATATAAGCTTCGAGCCTTGTTTGATATCGTTTGCAGCCTTAAGAAACCAGAGGTAAACGTCAAAAACTAAAATTTTGCTAAAATTCTGTAATATTCTCTTGTTGCCTAGCAACCATATTTGTCTGGTACACGAATGTGAAGTGACAATTGTCTCTTATTTGAATTCTTAAATATAAGGCGATTACTTTAGAACATGAATTCTTGTAATTTGAAAGAATAATAAACACGTATGCAGGAATTTTCTTCCCCTAACCTCTTATAGAAAAACGTAATGTTTGTGCAATTTCACCGCCGGTATCGCTTACACCTTTGCGTTTAAAACCCTCCAATATCTGAGAAAGGAATAGCATATGTATGATTTTTAGCACATATGTGTATTATATACGTAAGTTGCTAATGGTATAATTTGATAACCCTACCTCAATAAATAAAGCAGTAATGACGGCGTTTGCAAGACTTATTGGATGACCCTCGTACACATGCATAAAGCCCTGGGGTGGAGTCAGGCAGATAAACCTGGTAGACTAAATTCTGCGTGTTAAAGAAAGCGTATCTTACTTTATTCATTTATGCGCAATTCCAACAAGATATTTTAAAGTAAAACAAAAGACCAAACACCACTTTTTAAACATTGAAAATGGGGGTAACTTTGCCAAAAGATGTCGAAATTTACCCATTTACAATTCCAATCGTGACATTTCCATGACCAAAGCACATGTCAGGTCTGAAGAAACTCTTTCAATAAATACTCAAGTTATCGCACGGAAAAGGGGTTCTCATGAACTGACAGACTTGCGTACACCGGATGGACAGACCGACACACGGACAGCACACGGGAAAATTAAATACCTCGGCACTTACATGTTGCGGGGATAAAAATGGGATACGAATCGGAAGTTTTCGTTGTTTAAACGAACAGGGGCATAATTTAGTTTTATGCGTGCAATATCATATTTCCTTCTGATACAGATCCAAAAACAAGTAGGATTCTTACAACCACCATAGGTCTAACGAAACATTCGTGCTATATTCAACCGCATCCACCTATAAAAGATTTAGCAGTGTGCCATTAATTAGTCTTTGGCTCGTCTCCCCGTCGTGTTACTGAATATGGAACAAAAAACGTCAAACAATGATAGGGTGACAACCATGAATGTAGGTCGTAGTGGTGCATCAACAGAATAAGTGCAGCCTTTTTTTGTATCTACAGTCAAACCTGTCTTAAGGGGTCAACTGAGGGAAGGACAAAAAGTGGTTGTTTAAGACAGGTGACCCCTTAATACAGGTTCATATGCACTGTATTTTAGTTCAAGGACCCAGAAAGGTGGCTGCTTAAGACCGGTTTTCCCTTAATACAGGTGACTACATAAGCAGGTTTGACAGTAATGATAATTGTTTTCCTTTTTGTCTGAACAAAATTTCGGTTTTATGGGCCACAACAGAACCAAGGGCGATGCGCGTGCAAAACTACTCCCACATGCTTGACTTTATACCAGAAGCATAAATTAGCTTTCATGATGAAATAGAAATAAATATGCAACAAGTTGAGAACCCTGGCATATGTGTACCCATGAGACAACACATGTCTTGGTCATAGTACTTAGTGCTATTCAACTTTTAACAAGCCATAACGTTTGCGAAACTGGCATAGTGCATGCGTAATGAGAATCTCGGTTTACAAGAAATGGAGTCACATATTAATCAATATAAATGTCTTGTTATCTTCGCACTCATGGTGAGATGTACATGCACTTTTTCATTATTTGTGTTATTATTATATAACTTGGTTTTTCAAAATTACATTTAGCATTGTTAATAAGAAGATTATACACTTACTTGAGTTTCGACAATTTTCCTCATCTTTTCCTGAAATACAGTCTCTTATGCCATCACAGTGTCCGAGGATTGAAATCATTTCACCATCTCCGCACAGAAAATAAAGAGACTGTTCTATTACTGGCAAAGGAGTAGTTGTCATTTCCGGTATACCTATGTGAAGAAATACATAATAAATACACGTGTTTCTGTCAACTATGGATCTGCTCTGGGTATGCATGAGCAATGAGGTAGTTAACTTTACTTAAATCATTATATACCTTAGAACATTTATTTCGTAAATAGCCGTATACTGCAACATTTCATTCCCTGGATTAAATGCAATTTAATGGCGTGAAAAGTATGATAAAATCTGGTCTTAAATTCTAAGTAAACAAGCATCCTAGGACATAATGTTGTCCGAATATATATAATAGTGCAAGAAAAGTTGTCACGGAAACCTAACCAGCCGAGCTGTTGGCATTAAAGCAAAAAATACTAAAGACGATTTCTGTACCGTTTTATCAGGGTACCCACAATACAATCACATTATATGCCACGCCACCACTTTAGTCGCTGGCTTCCAGTCAGCTCTGGTCAAGGGTTTTCTACAGGCAGGCTATGGACTAAAATGTAACTCATATCTATTTGCCACATATGGTTCCGTAAGCAGAAGTAAATATTCGATATATTGTTTTTGGAGGCGCTAGTGTATGGAAGGGTATCGGGGGCATAATTCCATTTAGGTTTTGTGTACTTCTATTTTGTCTTAACATAGAGTGCTTTTTCAACAATAAGCATTATGCATTATACAAAATGCCTTTGTGTTAAGTGCTTTTTCAATAATAAGCAATATGCATTCTACAAAATGACTTTACGCTTGATTCAGGGTCATGATTCTATTTATGTAATTTGTTTTTGTATTCCGCGATAACACAGAGAGTCTTTCGGTAATACAGAAAATGCCTTTACGCTTGAATCCATTATGCTTTGTGGGTTTTCTAAATCTGTGACCATCGGGCTTATTGATTTGTTGTTAATGTTTTATGATTAGAATGTTTAAAAAAATATCACATTAATTTTATCCCTTTCACAATAACTGTTATTGGCTTTATTCCAAAACGCTTGCCGTATTTCCCCGCGTATTTCGGATCATTGTTTATCGCTTCGTTGCAAATCGATTTACGATTAAATGCATTCCGCTTTACGACTACGAAAAAAATAAAGGCTAGCTCTACGGCTCAAATGTATGGGAAGTCTTAGCTGTCGTAAATGATTAATAGTCCCATCTCAAAATATTTAATGGAGTGCGCTATAGGACTGAGATGGGTACATGTAGCATCCCGATCCCCGGGACCTTATTCTTATACATTGGTTGTTTTTATCAACATGCAATCACGATCATATTTTTCCTAGAATAACTGAAATGCCTAGTTTGATTACAAGAAGAATGTAATGGGTAAACTACGCTTAAATGTATGAAAAACATTATCTGTCTGAAATGATAATTATTCAAACAACAATAATAAATGGAGTCAACTGCCGGGCTGGGACGGTTAGAAATTTGTACCCAGGTACCAGTTCTGACTACCTGTGGGTATCTGCTGCAATAGATATTATTCTTACACTGGCCACTTTTGATCAGCATTCAATCAATATCATATAATTGCTGACAAAAAAACAACAACAAAAAAAAACAACTGAAGATGCTTATAGATCATGTCGTTGGAATTCCTGGACTTCAAACAATGCACCCAGTTTCTAAGAATGCAGCTTCCATGAGTGAGAGTTCTGAATCTGAAGTATTTACTGGTGTCACATCTAAAGGCCAATCGTTTTTTTTTTATTATTAATAGACAAGGTTGGGCGTCCCGATACCAAAGATGATAGAATATTTGACTCGTGTCTAGCTACAAACCTCCGGGGGAGGGGGGATTCCCTTTTTTTCGCTAGATAGTTTGGGACCTAGCCTCTAGTGCTTAAAAAATAGCACCCCCACAAAACAAAAAAAATATACCCCATAAAAAAAGTTGGCAATATAGCCTGCCCAAATAATTGTTCCCAGCGTAAATTCTATTCCTTTTCAGTCTAAAATGTGATTGTATTTATTTTATTCATGCATCCTAAATGCTATGAACGAGACATTAACAATAAAATAATGTGCTTCATCAGTACATGGAACTACAGGAGGTCTGTAAACACTAATGCGAGCCTATATTTGGGCCCAAGACAACTGCACAGGTCCCAGAAAAATACCCAGAACTTTTGACAACCCCGCTGACAATCTCATAAAAATAGTTGTTTTTGAGATGACCCCGCCACCCCGCCCCCTCCCCCCACCCCAACCTCAAAAATAAAAGGTTGCTCAAAGCACCATAATATCCATAAAAATAGCATGATTTTTTTCAAAACCCATGCAAATAGTAAATTTTGAAATTTCAAACTAAAAAATAATCCCTGCCTATGTGGTAAGAAACTTTCTGAGTACCTCACTCCCCTCGGGACAAACCTCTGCCGTGTGGGTTCGAAGCTCGCTAGCGCTTACCAGCAAAAAATATCGAATGGTGAAAAATATGAATAATAACCTTTCACCGACATGTATGATGGTCTGTCATCTTCCGGGTTGCGGTGGTTTCACAGTGAATGTTAAGGTTAATGCATGGAAAATAAATCATAACTGTTGTAAACATGGCTTCTCATACTGAATACATTTTACCTCGACACCGGTAACAAAATTGTTAACATTGCATATATCAAGGTCAATAATTGTAAAGGTAAATATTTAAACGTTATAAAATGAGCAATTATTTGCAGAAATATACTCAGTACGTATTAAGAAGACGGCAACTGTGAAGCTAGAAATTTAGTTGCGTAGTCGAAATACGCTAAAGCGGAAAGGGATAAGGCAAATGCCATATAGCGGTTACCAGATTTACCGTAAGCCAACATAACAAAACGCAAGTTCAGGAAAAGCGATTGAATTGTAACAGAATAATCAAAGAGCCAATCGGAAAGACATTCTGTAGAAAGCAGATTCCGTATCACAGAAAGACACTCACTGATATATATTTTCATTTAATGGGAAATAGATTTTTGTAGAGTGTAAAATGCATCTTTGTGTTAAAGCATAATAAGCATCCATAACATGCAAATGGAATCGGGCATCAGGGCATTTTGTAAAATACAGAATGGATATTTCTGAGAGACACTTTGTGTTCTTTCAGAATAGAAAATGTAACTACGTATTTGAATTATGACCCTGATAACCTTCCATACTAGTGGGGCGAATCCAGTCGCGCCAACGATATTAACGACATACAGACAGGATGAAAAAGACCGAGAGTAGGAGTTTATTCTCGCGTGTAAGGGCAACATTATAAGTTTTTTTTGTGCACAACGTCACAGAAAAAAGTATTCGAGCACGTCGGCAATATAGGTAAGTTCTCAAGACGGTTTTAAAGAGCCACTTAAACAATTAACAGAGTTAAATATTTGATGTTATTGTACTTACCAGGAAAATCAGTGTCACTGCTAGCATTAACTGATACAAGTGGATATTCACACACCCCGTACTCTGCTTGCATGTCATAGCATACTGCAGATTCCCATGTGCTATCGTTACTAAGTGACCTGATATTCAGTCTTGTGCAAGGTTTTTTCACATTTTTCAAAGGCTGTCCTGTATCCCTAAAATTAAAAACAATCTCTGATTTGCTGTATTAAAGAGATTATCAGACGTATGACGTCGCTGTTATTCAATGGTTAATCTCAAGACATAAGAAATCGTATGACTACAGCTTTATAGCACTTTGTTACTGTCATGCAGCGTCGTTATGTTTTCTACTGAAATAATTTATTTTTTACGGCGGTGAAATCCCATTATGAACAGACATATGAAGGACAAATTTTTACAATTCTAGTAGTTACATATCAACTTTACAAAACTCTTGGAAGGCTTATTTACATTTCACATAAAATGACCCTTCGTGTAAGATCGTATATTTACTGATTACCCTGCTTTCTTACACCTGGTCAAACTAAACAGTTTGCATTTACTCTCCCTCTTGACTCCATTTTGTTTTCACTGCAGTTAGTTTTTTGAAAATACGTGTTTTATTGTCAGAAGAGAGACGACTACTTCAACATCGTCGTATACGCCATGGAATGTTTAAACTCAGGAGGAGAAAATCAGCCGTGTGAAGTTCAGTTAACCTCCCTGTGCACTGAACAAACAGAAAGTCACCAAAATGATGGTCTTGTGTCAAATTCACGCTAGAAATTTCAAATTGGTTTAAGTATTACCTTCTTGAGCGCACCGTAGATGCTATTTACTCACTTAATGTACATGGATATGCCTCCTTGTTTTCCAACATTGTACAAAAGAGCGACGGCATGCTAGAGACAAGTGCTATTCATGTATCAAACACATTATATTTTGCCTTTACTACGATACCAAACACTGTACAAGGACATTTTTTTAATAAGTAACAGCGCATATAAAACTGGGCTTGTTTAATATGTATTTTTTTTCCAGTGCGAGCCATGCAAGTCAAAACTCGATAAAAATACAGAAATTGTTTGGTCATCGTTACTTACAATATCCATTCAAAAGTTAGAAGGGTCGCAACTGTTATAGATTCATTCCTTGCAACGCAATACTTCTTATGACGTTATTGAAATCGAATTTAACGTCATTTTTGAAGATTGAAGCGGCCTCATGTTTTGCAATAATTTTAATCTTTTGACAAGCTTAAATTGGGCTTTGCTCAGGTTCTTGCTGTCGAGAGTTCGAGTACTAAAGACACTTTTTTCTTCACGAAATTTTATGGCTTTTAAAATTATTAGAAAAGGAGAATTTGCTACTATAAAAATGCGGGTACTCTGACTTCATAGTATGGAACAAAAATTGAATAAAAAATTCGCGAAATTTACAGGACACATTGTCTGCGGATTTTCTTTAAGTGGCAATGATAAAATAAGCAAATCAGGGACTGCTGATATAAAACCTATGGCCTTCGAAAGTAAAAATCTGCAGTAGCTTTAGCGTACTCCTCTTTCAAAGACTGTCCTGTCATAAAAGTCACCGCTTCTGCAAATTTCTCTGGACATATCATAGATTTATGTAATTTCGCTATCAGTAATTATGCTTAAACGGTGGTTACCAAGATATAATGTCACTTGCAAAACTTTCTAAACGTCCCCTCGTATAGCAAAAAAGCACATAAGAGAGATTTACGTATAAGTGGGGGAACCCCTCTTATAGCTTACTTGTTAGTTATCGTCCAAAAAATATATCACGGGGCATGTTTGCACTTACCAAGCAGAATATGTAACGGGACTTCCATCACTCCAGACAAAGGTGGTATTTCTTCGCCTCAAACCTGTAACATGTAGACCAAACTGGAAACATGGTAACTAAAAGGGCCCCGCCTTTATGAAACTATTGGTGACATTTAAGTCGTATGTGCCTGACTAGAAATAACAATACCAGCCTTCTATTATCATGATGTTCCTTCATATTAAATATGTTGTTTGAAGTTAAGCCTCTGGCAGTGTCATCAAGATATGGGCAAAATACACAATTATGATTGATTAAAGCATGGACAACAACTCTGTGAGGCAGGAAACTGATGTTACCATTCTTGCATTCTGCACACCTTCAGATCATCTAATGATGCTTTATATTTGTACCAAGTTTTATAAAAATATCTTCAAAGGCTTTAAAGTTATACAGCAGACAAGATTTCCATACTAAAAATAACAAAGGGAAGGTGTAGTTATGGTTCTTTCTCTCTGCACATTGTCTGATGATGTTTATATTTGTACCAAGTTTTGTGAAAATATCTTAAACAATTTTAAAGCTAGAGAGCAAACATGTTTTCTAGACTGTAAACTAGCAAAGGGAAAAATTCTGTAAAAAATGTAGATGGAGTTACAGTTCTTATTCTCTGCACATTGTCTGATGATGCTTTATATTATGTACAAGTTTTATGAAAATATCATTGGTGGTTTTAAAGCTATAGAGCGGACCTGATTTCTATATTTGAAATTACAAAGGGGCATAATTCAGTAAAAAATGTAGACAGAGTTGGGATTCTTGTTCTCTGCTCATTACCTGATGATGCTTTACATTTGTACCAAGTCTTGTGAAAATATCTGCAACCGTTTCAGAGTTAAAGAGCGGACACGATTTCTGTACTCAAAATTACAAATGGGCATAATTCAGTAAATAATGTAGGCACAGTTATAGTTCTTTTTTTTCGCACATTGTCTGATGATGCTTTACATTTGTACCAAGTCTCGTGAAAATATCTCTAACGGTTTCAGAGTTATGAACCGCACACAATTTCTGTACTCAAAATGACAAAGGGGCATAATTCAGTAAATAATGTAGGCAGAGCTATGGTTCCGGTTCTCTGCATATTGACTGATGATGCTTAACATTTGTACCAAGTCTCGTGAAAATATCTTTAAAGGTTTCAGAGTTATAGAGCGGACACGATTTCTGCACTCAAAATTTCAAAGGGGCATAATTCAGTAAATAATGTAGGCAGAGTTATGGTTCTTGTTCTCTGCACATTGTCAGATAATGCTTCACATTTGTACCAAGTTTCATGAAAATATCTTTAATGATTTCAGAGTTATGGAGCCGACAGGATTTCTGTACTCAAAATTTCAAAGGGGCATAATTCAGTTAAAACTGTAGGCAGAGTTATGGTTCTTGTTCTCTGCACATCGTCTGATGATGCTTTACATTTGTGTCAAGTCTCGAGAAAATATCTTTAATGGTATTTGAGTTATGGAGCGGACACGATTTCTGTACTCAAAATTTCAAAGGGGCATAATTCAGTAAAAATTGTAGGCAGAGTTATGGTTCTTGTTCTCTGCACATCGTCTGATAATGCTTTACATTTGTACCAAGTCTCGTGAAAATATCTTTAATGATTTCAGAGTTATGGAGCGGACACGATTTCTGTACTCAAAATTTCAAAGGGGCATAATTCAGTAAAAATTGTAGGCAGAGTTATGGTTTTTGTTCTCTGCACATCGTCTATTTGTACCAAGTCTCGTGAAAATATCTTTAAAGGTTTCAGAGTTATGGAGCGGACACGATTTCTGTACTCAAAATTTCAAAGGGGCATAATTCAGTAAAAATTGTAGGCAGAGTTACGGTTCTTGTTCTCTGCACATCGTCTGATGATGCTTTACATTTGTATCAAGTCTCGTGAAAATATCTCTAACGGTTTTAGAGTTATTGAGCGGACACGAAATGATGACGGACGGACAGACGGACGGACAAGGTGATTACTATAGGGCCTCCGCAGACTTCGTCTGGCGGGGCCCTTACTAAGGCTTTAAGAAAGAGAAAGTTGTACATGGGGAACTTGAAGTTCTGCACACTATTCGAATTGACTAAGTTTCCTAACTATTTGTTAAGGAAACGAAAGCATCGAAATTAAAAATAAAACACTGACAAAAGTAAAATTAAAAAATTTAACGCTAAAAACAGAACAAAGTCAGTTACAAAATGTTAAAACCAGAGGACCAATGGTCCTGTAGCTCACCTGCCACTTGGTCCTGATATATATTTCAATGCTTTTATACATGTATATAGCACCAGGGCAGGGGCAGATAACCCCTTCCCTTGGGGATTAATGTTGAGTCCCAATTCTATATACCAAGCGACAAGGTCACTGGGCCTTTGGTTCTGGACAAAGATTTCTGAAGGGTTTTTATCATATATGGGCGTGGCGGCCACCATGTTTATGTGACCATGACCATCTGAACAAACTTTGATTCCTTTGACCCAGTATTAAAGCTCCATATGAAATATAATAATCATTTGTATAAACTATGATATATACATACCGGTACCAAGTTTCAAGGTTATAGGCCTTTCGGTTCTCGAGAAAAAGACGTTTGAAGAGTTTTTACCATATATGGGCATGGTGGCCATCTTGGTCAAGTGACCAAGACCATCTGAACAAAGTATGGTTCCTTTAAGCCGGTGAAGCTCCATATGAAATATGGCTTCAATTGACCCTAGTGGCCTCTGAGAAGATGTTTGAAAATGTTGACGGGTGACAGAATCTCAATGACCTTGTACAAAAGTCAAAGAATGACCTTGACCATATCTTCATCTGGTCATTTAATCAACCATATACACCAAATATTGCACCTTAGACTTAAATAGTTTCTGAAAAATCCACTGTTTAAGCATTTTCCCATATAAAACCCTACATAATGTACCAAAGTTGACAGTGTCATAAATTAGGTCAAGGTCAACGCACGATCATTTGTATAAACTATGATGGGCTTGAGTGCCCAAAGCTACATACCAAGTTTCAAGGTCATATGCCTTTTGGTTCTGGAGAAGAAGATTTTGAAGGATTTTTACCATATACGGGCATGGCGGCCATCTCGGACAAGACCCCAAGAACAAACTTTTATTCCCCGATCACACTTAGACTCCATATGAAAATTAAGCTTCAATCAGACCAGTGGTTTCAGAGGAGAAGATGTTTTGAAAATCAGGATGACGGACAGACCGACAAAATAACCTTGACCTTCAGTGACATAATATCTTCATCTGGTCATTTAGTTGACCATATATACCACGTATTGTACCTTAGACTTAAATAGTTTCTGAGAAATCCACTGTATAAGCGTTTTCCCATATAAACGCCTAATGTACCAAAGTTGACCATGTCGTAAATTAGGTCAAGGTCAACGCAAGGTCATCATTTGTATAAACAATGATGGGCCCGCATGCCCGATGCTACATACCAAGTTTCAAGGTCATAGGCCTTTTGGTTCTGGAGAAGAAGATTTTCGAAGGGTTTTTACCATATACGAGCGTGGCGGCCTTCTTGGTCATGTGACCCAGACCCCGGGTATAAACTTTAGTTCCCCTATCCCACTGAGACACCATATGAAATTTGGCTTCAATCTCCCCAGTGGTTTCAGAGGAGAAGATGTTTAAAAACTTGACGACGGATGGACCGACGGAATGACCTTGACCTTTAGTGACATAATACCTTCATCTGGTCATTTAGTCGACCATGTATACCAAGTATTGTACCTAAGACTTAAATAGTTTCTGAGAAATCCACTGTTTAAGCGTTTTCCCATATAAAAGCCTAACGTACCAAAGTTGAACATGCCGTAAATTAGGTCAAGGTCAACGCAAGGTCATGATTTGTACAAACTATGATGGGCCCGCATGCCCGATGCTACATACCAAGTTTCAAGGTCATATGCCTTTTGGTTCTGGAGAAGAAGATTTTCGAAGGGTTTTTACCATATATGGGCATGGCGGCCATCATGGTCATGTGACCCAGACCCCGGGTAACTTTCGTTCCCCCATCCCACTGAGACTCCATATGAAATTTGGCTTCAATCGGCCCAGTGGTTTCAGAGGAGAAGATGTTTAAAAATCTTGACGACAGATGGTCTGACGGAATGACCTTGACCTTTAGTGACATAATATCTTGATCTGGTCATTTAGTCGACCATGTATACCAAGTATTCTACCTTAGACTTAAATAGTTTATGAGAAATCCACTGTTTAAGCGTTTTCCCATATAAAAGCCTAACGTACCAAAGTTGACCATGCCGTAAATTAGGTCAAGGTCAACGCAAGGTCATGATTTGTATAAACTATGATGGGCCCGCATGCCCAATGCTACATACCAAGTTTCAAGGTCATAGGCCTTTTGGTTTTGAAGCAGAAGATTTTTGAAAGGTTTTTACCATATATGGACGTGGCGGCCATCTTGGTCATGTGACCCAGATACCCCGAACAAACTTTCGTTCCCCCAACCCTTGGAGGCTCCATATAAAATGTGGCTTTGATCGGCCCAGCGGTTATGGAGAAGAAGACCTTTGAAAATGGTGGACGGACGGACGACGGACGACGGACGGACGGACTACGGAGCATTGCCATACTAAAAGCTCACCTTTGAGCCTTCGGCTCAGGTGAGCTAAAAAGACAGAATTGCGAGATTTGTATGCAAACGGCAGAAGGAAATCACTACGATTTTTAACTTAAAAGATTTGCTTGTGAAAGAATTAATGTCCTATGATGTAGAAAATGTGTTACATATGTAATTACATGCAATGGCTCAAAAGAATTTTCTACCGTGTAATCATCGTACATCTTGTAAGTTTAGTAAGTACAACTGAACAGTTATTAGTAATGTCATTATTTCAGATGTGATCTGATAACAGATAGTCTACGGTCTAATAATCAAATGTACTTCATCATAGGTTGGAAACCTGGTGGAATATCTTTGCTATTGGAAAACTCACCGCCAAACAATAAATTACAATAAATGATAAAAGAGGTCACACAAAATGCTGTAAGCCAGACTTTAGTTATGAAATAAGGTTCTGAGTATGCTAAACTAGACATTAGGATAGTTTAGAAGCTTTTAAGAAAAACGTTCCACTGAAAAATCATTATCTGAACTTGCTCAACAATGGAGTAGCCGCTAATAATACAGGATAACAGAACGGTCCAATACAGCTTGTAAACTCTTTAATTGTAACATTAAACAGTTTGGCCACTATAATTGTTATCACAGCAGAATGCCACTAAGGAAACAGTTACAAATGCTGATCAGTTATCTGTACGCAAAAAGCTGAATTTGTAGACTGTGGACAAAAGTAAGCACATAGTAAGCAGATACACTTTAGAGTTTGAGAAACGTATTACCAAGATATGCGAATCCGTAATATCCGTCCGGCAGTCGTATATGTCGGCTTGTTCTATGCTGCATATTCTGTTGCAAGTAGAATCGTATAAAATCATTTTCCTGCTTCGAGTGTACGTTCGCCATTGTCCAGTTGTGCTCCTCACAAATCTGAGTCTTGAAATAGTTCCAACTTATGTTGACCCGGGCGGACATTTTAAGCACTTCTAGATCAAGCATGATAAAACATTTGTTTAAATCTTCCGAGCACACTGAAATGGAATAAGAATAGCTGAACTGTGAAAACGTATGCTTTTTCAGATCTTTTCACTCCTGCTGTAGGAAACAAAAGTTCTCTGAATTTGTTTCATTGTTTCTGTTTTAAATTCCTAAAACACACAATAATCAAAGTTGTCTCTTTTCTGCCATGAAATTATTTAATCCGATTTATTTGTGGCAGCGTTTGGTAGTTTCAGCAGTCATTGTAATTAACCTTTTACTAAACACTGAACAAGGGTGTAACTGCCTATACGCAAATACGTAGCTGCGTATTAAGACTTTGTACCTGCATATTTGATGGTGCTGAAATTGTGTAAACTGGAAAAGATTTCAACAGCTCATGTAAACAGATGCTAATACATGAAATATTTCTGTAGTTAAACTCTTATTCTTGCCCTCAAGGGGTATAAAAATTAGTGTGCGTAACATGTAACTACCCCTAATTACGCTTCTACAGTGAAGAGGACAGACATGAACCGCGACACGACAAAACCAACAATGTGGTTGTGCGCCCAAGGCAGACTCAGATCAGCCTGGGCATCCGCCCAGTTTGATCAGACTCTTCGTTCAATGCTCAAAATGTAGCCAAGGGCCTAAGCTACGTCCATGTGGACAGCGAAGGCTCTGATCAGACTGGGCGGATGCCCAGGCTGATCTGAGTCTGCGCTGGGCGCACAACCACATTGTTGGTTTTGACGTGTCGCGGCTCAATGTCATGTAGATTTCGTGCCAATATTAGAGGAACTTGAGAAGCGTATTTATTTCATAAGTGTATCAGTAAAATAAAGAAGAAACTGTTTTCTGTGAGCAATTCAGTGTGGTAGTAAGTTGGATGTCTACATCGCCATATTTTCGGCCATTTGTAAAAGAAAGACAACAGTTATGGGTCTTGTTTGCTTCCGTTCAGGATAAAAACCTCCCAAAATGAGCTCTACTTTTGACAGAAAGAAGTTGCTCTGAGAAGATCTAGGAGCCTTTTCTTTGTTTTCATTAAGAGTTGGTCCAATTGCGAAGAATGGGAAACATTAATGAGCCACGACACGAGAAAACCAACAATGTGGTTGTGCGACCAGCGCACACTCAGATCAGCCTGGGCATCCGCCCAGTCTGATCAGAGCCTTCGCTGTCCGCATGAAGTTAGATTGGACCCTTAGCTACCCTTTAAGCGCTTAGGAAAGAGTCCGATCAGCCTGAGTAGATGCCCAGGCTGACCTGAGTCTGCGCTGGGCGTACAACCACATTGTTGGTTTTGTCGTGTCGCGGCTCAAATAAATAATAAAAAATCAGATCGACACTGACACGACGTTTCTATATTTATATACTACTTGGTTACCTTTGACTAATTTCTGTGGGAAAGTGTCAACGTCTACAAAGTCTACAAAGAAAAATAAAAACACACTTTATATTAGAAAAATCTTGATCCAAAAGCTCTGCAATCTCATGTACAGGTATTTATACTAATGACTCTGTTTAACTAACACAACCTTTCAACAATACGACTTTTGACTTGGTTTTGCTGAAGGCGCCTCGGATATAGGATTGGAATCCCTCGACGCAGAAACCGAAAATATTTATTTGTACTATTGGTGAAACTTTCACTTTATTCAAAATTTCTGTTTTTAATTCCGTCTATTTCGCAGTCGACTAACTCAATTCATGTTTAAAATTAGAACCAAATCGCATTTAATTAACAGAATGAAAAATTGTCAGAGTCAAGTGGAAGATGTGAGATAAATATACTTTTAGGATTACATTTTTATATGAGATTTTGTCTCTCACGTAGCAGATTTCTCTTAATGTCAGCGAAAATAGCAGATGTCTCGAAATCTTGCTCCGAAATGATCCCTGCCAAGTATAACTTCTTGGCTTGCATATTTGAGCCGCGACACGACAAAACCAACAATGTAGCTGTGTGCCCAACGCAGACTCAGATCAGCCTGGGTATCCACTCTGTCAGATCAAAGTCCTTTTCTGCGGGCTTAAAAGGTAGCTAAGGGTCTAAGCTAGCTTCATACGGACAGCGAAGACTCTGATCAGACTGGGCGGATGCCCAGGCTGATCTGAGTCTGCGCTGGGCGAACAACCACATTGTTGGTTTTCTCGTGTCGCGGCTCATTTTAAAAATCGGATGAGTGCACCCTTATAAAAGTATCAACTGTTGCGTTTCTGGCTACCAGCAGCTCCAACACCGACTCATAGGTACAAGCATATGTCAGAGCCACATCATGTGATATCCAATAATGTGGCCCAGGTGGCAAGCACAGACCCTGATCAGACTGCGAATGTAGTCGAATTAGAGCTATCGCTTGTCACATCAGTCATCTGTGGAAGTGACCCAAGCCATAGAGCCAACAACCAATGTCTCTGATTACCCTGCATACACCAGAAAGATGGTCTGAGTAACACAAGACGAAATTGCCTCATTTTTGGAAATCACAGCTCAATCAGTTACATGTTGTAGGCTCGATCAACGTACAGACCTGGTAAATCATCAGTTAGACAAAGAAGTAAACACATAATTTCCGATAATGCCTACCTGTCTCAAAGGAGCTTTCCAACTGTGTAATGTGCTGATTCTTTACCTCAGCATTGTACCTTCCTTTGAAGCCTTCAACAAGAATATGTGACCCGCATAATTTGGCATGGAACTTAATTTCTATCGTTTTCCAAGCAGAAACTATTGGGTATATAGGTCTATTCTTATTACAATATCGCTGTGCAGTGTCTCCATTAATTATTTCAAACACCGTCCCAGTCTCACAGCCAACATCAAAGTCAGTAACTTGCAATTTTATGTATTCAGCATTAGTTCCCGTAAGTGTCCACTTGTTATACTCGCTTTGGTCGAAAAATATGCCCAGAAAGGATGTTGAAGAAATCTCCGCCTGTTTCCAGTCACAACTCTCGATTTGTGCGTAATAGCCCCAGCGTAAACAGGTTGGAACGTCTAAATGAAACACAAACGTTCTATAAGGATTGACAATCGAGAGCAATAAGTTTTGATAAGAGTGAAAATAACAATTTTGCTAAAGGTGTGTTGGAACACATACTTTTTTTCTGCCATTTTTGCACTGACCGTAATATTTGAGTCCCGACACGACAAAACGAACACGTGGCATGTGCACCCAGCGAAGACCCAGTTAAATCTGGTCTTCCGTCCAGTCTCATCAGTGTCCTCGCTATCGGCATAAAGGTAACTTAGCTTAGCAACCAGGGCTCTAGATAAGAGGGGTATTTGATGATAATTGTGGGATAATTTTCTATATTTCTCATCAAAACCATATGTTGTGACCCCTCATCTGAACCGTCTCATCGAGACGGTTCAGATGAGGGGTCACAACATATGTTTTTATCCAGAATTAACAAACATTATCCCTAATTATCACCAAATACTCCCTCTTATCTAGGGCTCTGTTAGCAACCCGTTTAGCGCACAGTGATTACTCTCATCGGACTGGGTGGATGCCCAAGCTGATCCGAGACTTCGCTGGGCACACATGCCACTTTGTTGGTTTTGTCGTGTCGCGACTCATTTGTGAATTCCTGTTTGCTCACTGGATGATGTAGACGTCCCACAAATGGTCAATGCTTAACGGAGATATTCGCTGTAAGCGGACCGCAAAGTCGTGTAAATAAGAGTTAACGCCTGTTGAGCAAGCAGTAAAGATTTAATCGACAGAGTTGCTTCCCCTGAAAGTGAACCAATTCATATTATGAAATATTTACATTATCAGTGCTGAGCTCTCTGTTAACCCAATTAAGTGATGCGGGAGTCAATGTTGTTTACAAGTCAATAATTACATTGCGTCACGTGCTTTATAGTGACAGCTCATCTCTCTAACTAGCACGTGAAATCTACAACATGCCGCGTACTTGAATGGCTAGTAATGACAACTCGCTACGCCTACTTGCACATGAAATATACTGCAGGAGGTGGAATCTACTGGTTGGCAGTGACAATGCGGCTGTTCCAAACTATTGCAAAATTCGGCCGGTAATGTTTTTAAAACGATTCTTATATATGTATTTCTTATTTTTGTTTATCTTTTCATTGATCAAAAGCATCGATTAATAATATAAATATAAGGAATAAATGTTATTTTTTAAACGTTTACTGAAGTATAAACTACATCGGGTCACGAGCAAAGTTTACGTAAACCCCTTCGGGGTTCACTTACTTTGCTCGTGACCCGATGTAGTTTACACTTCAGTAAACGTTAAAAAAAAAGAACATTCATTCCTTAAACATACTTGACAGTTCGGTTATGAAAATCTGATAAATGACATTTAGTGCATGTATATCAAATGAGAGATAGAGTAGATAACAGAGTAAAATAAACGGTTACTAGCAATCGTGAATACCAACACTCGATATCTCGAACACTGATACCTAAAAGTACCTTCTTATATCAAATAATATAGTCTGGAAACATTGTCTGTTTCCGTTTACATGTCAACTTTATTTTTTATTTTACAAAGCACTGATATCTGAAAGCAAATTTTCTGGGACCAGAAATTTTACATTGAGATATCAGTAGTTTGAGATGAAGTTCGACTTTGAGATATCGAGAGTTGACTGCAGTGAGTAAAACTTTCTGGAAGACTGCCCTGTAAACAGATACAAGTAAGAGCAGTTAAAACCTTAATCATGCATGACTGCTAAATAATAGTGGATGTATCTGAACGGACCCAAATTCTAGGAAAAGAAAAAAAAATGTCCCAAACTACCAGAAAACACTAAACGAACAAAACATTTAAAGTATCTAAAAGTGTCTAACTATATTTAAGTAATATAAATCTGCGTTAATGTAAATAGATGAATCGTAAAGATAGAGCACTGGAGGTTTAAAAGATGAATGTTTTGCTTGTGGGTACAACTCAAAGTATTGCATTTGACACATTATTTGAGCCGCGACACGACAAAACCAACAAATTGGTTGTGCGCCCAGCGCAGACTCAGATCAGCCTGGGCATCCGCCCAGTCTGATCAGAGTCTTCGCTGTCCGCATGGAGGTAGCTTAGACCCTTAGCTACCCTTTGAGCACTTAATAAAGAGTCTGATCAAACTGGTGAGATGCCCAGGCTGATCTGAGTCTGCACAGGGCGCACAACCACATTGTTGGTTTTCTCGTGTCGCGGCTCAAGTGTTGTTGCCGTATCAAGCCTGGCAACATCTACATGTGGGCTCCTTTAATTATACAGCATGTTTGCCGGCTTTTCCAGACTCTTTATTTATGAGATACAATAAAGTTTTCCTTCGTAAAGATCATGGGCCGTGTTCATAAAGCCACTTAAGTCGTTGCTATGCGGTTGCTAAGGCTAAATGTATCTATAAAGGAGATTCCCTACAACTATGAAATTTGGTCGGGAGGAAAAGTAATTGTAAGACTGTTCCTCCAGAGCAAATTTCATAGTTGTAGGGAATCTCCTTCAAAGAAATTTAGCCTTAGCAACAGCATAGCAACCACTTCAGTCGTTTTATAAATACGGTCCCAGGGTCAGAGCAGGGTCAAGGGAGTTTTGTCTGCATACTCCAATTTCCTGAGAGCATTTACTGGAACTGACTTAAAAATGACACCATATGTTTGCTTTAAACATACAAATAGATAATAAAATAAATTGGTGATATGCGAGAAATCTAAAAGATACTCATCTGATCAGGGTCTATACTGTTTGCCGTTCCATCTGCATCTTTTGGACGCGTAATTGCTTTGCTTTGCAAAATTAAACTCTCCCATTTTTTGGTATCCCATTTTTTTTTTTTTTTTTATAGATTTTCTACTTTAGACTCACCAGATGCATAAGCCAGCAACCTAAAACCTCGTCCATGATCTGCTAACTTGCTAGATTCCGAGCAAGTTTTGAAGACAATATTGATTATATTTCTGTCAATCTTGTAGGAAAACTGTTGATTATTTGAAGAGCTCGTCAAGATAACCTGTTGCAGTTCATCTCTTGGGTAGGTTTCTAAGGTTCCGGTCTCAATATACTGAGTAAGAGGAAACATCGTATTAGCCGATGTCAGGACGTATGGGTAAAAGTAAATCGTATCTTCACATTCAGAATGTGAACTAGGCCCACCATTTTCAGGCCCCTGTAATGAAATCAAAACAATAATGCTGCATTAACCCAACGTTATTCCCAGCGGGCACACAACGCCAGTTTGACGTTATGTGCCTGCTGGGTAAAGCTGAAAATTTTTGACAGTCTCAGAAGTTCCAAAACATTGATAGCAGAATAACAAACAAATGAAATTGATAGCAGAATAACAAACAAATGAAACTCTGATGAAACTAGAAACATGGTAACTAAAAGGGCCCCGCCTTTATGAAACTATTGATGACATTTAAGTCGTATGTGCCCGACTAGAAATAACAATACCAGCCTTCTATTATCATGTTGTTCCTTCATATTAAATATGTTGTTTGAAGTTAAGCCTCTGGCAGTGTCATCAAGATATGGGCAAAATACACAATTATGATTGATTAAAGCATGGGCAACAACTCTGTGAGGCAGGAAACTGATGTTACCATTCTTGCATTCTGCACACCTTCAGATCATCTAATGATGCTTTATATTTGTACCAAGTTTTATAAAAATATCTTCAAAGGCTTTAAAGTTATACAGCAGACAAGATTTCCATACCTAAAATAACAAAGGGAAGGTGTAGTTATGGTTCTTTCTCTCTGCACATTGTCTGATGATGTTTATATTTGTACCAAGTTTTGTGAAAATATCTTAAACAGTTTTAAAGTTAGAGAGCAAACATGTTTTCTAGACTGTACACTAGCAAGGGGAAAAATTCTGTAAAAAATGTAGATGGAGTTACAGTTCTTATTCTCTGCACATTGTCTGATGATGCTTTATATTATGTACAAGTTTTATGAAAATATCATTGGTGGTTTTAAAGCTATAGAGCGGACCTGATGTCTATATTTGAAATTACAAAGGGGCATAATTCAGTAAAAATGTAGACAGAGTTAGGATTCTTGTTTTCTGCTCATTACCTGATGATGCTTTACATTTGTACCAAGTCTTGTGAAAATATCTGCAACCGTTTCAGAGTTAAAGAGCGGACAAGATTTCTGTACTCAAAATTACAAATGGGCATAATTCAGTAAATAATGTAGGCACAGTTATAGTTCTTTTTTTTTCCGCACATCGTCTGATGATCCTTTACATTTGTACCAAGTCTCGTGAAAATATCTCTAACGGTTTGCAGAGTAATGAACCTCTCACAATTTCTGTACTCAAAATTACAAAGGGGCATAATTCAGTAATTAATGTAGGCAGAGCTATGGTTCCTGTTCTCTGCATATTGACTGATGATGCTTTACATTTGTACCAAGTCTCGTGAAAATATCTTTAAAGGTTTCAGAGTTATAGAGCGGACACGATTTCTGCACTCAAAATTTCAAAGGGGCATAATTCAGTAAATAATGTATTCAGAGTTATGGTTCTTGTTCTCTGCACAATGTCTGATGATGCTTCACATTTGTACCAAGTTTCATGAAAATATCTTTAATGATTTCAGAGTTATGGAGCCGACAGGATTTGTGTACTCAAAATTTCAAAGGGGCATAATTCAGTAAAAATTGTAGGCAGAGTTATGGTTCTTGTTCTCTGCACATCGTCTGATGGTGCTTTACATTTGTACCAAGTCTCGTGAAAATATCTTTAACGGTTTCAGAGTTGGGAACAAGCTGCTCACTCGGTTGGCCATATGTTCTCTGTATCTTGATTATTTGTAATCTTAGTTGTTTCCAACTATGGTTTGAGGGCTGGATTTGGATTTTGATTGTTTCAGTTCCTGGTCTTTGCATATTTTTTACTTTTATGGAGCGGACACGATTTCTGTATTTAAATTTCAAAGGGGCATAATTCAGTAAAAATTGTAGGCAGAGTTACGGTTCTTGTTCTCTGCACATTGTCTGATGATGCTTTACATTTGTATCAAGTCTCGTGAAAATATCTCTAACGGTTTTAGAGTTATTGAGCGGACACGAAATGATGACGGACGGACGATTTCAAAGGGGCATAATTCAGTAAAAATTGTAGGCAGAGTTATGGTTCTTGTTCTCTGCACATCATCTGATAATGCTTTACATTTGTATCAAGTCTCGTGAAAATATCTTTAATGGTTTCAGAGTTATGGAGCGGACACGATATCTGTACTCAAAATTTCAAAGGGGCATAATTCAGTAAAAATTGTAGGCAGAGTTATGGTTCTTGTTCTCTGCACATCGTCTGATGGTGCTTTACATTTGTATCAAGTCTCGTGAAAATATCTCTAACGGTTTTAGAGTTATTGAGCGGACACGAAATGATGACGGACGGACGGACAGACGGACGGACAAGGTGATTACTATAGGGCCTCCGCAGACTTCGTCTGGCGGGGCCCTAACAAATCATCGGCAGCAGATTTATAAACAGTTGAAACCGGTGCCAGATCCATTGATGAGAAAGTACTGTCTATGACGACTCATCGGATTTTTCCCATTGTCCGCGAGTGTGTGTGGTGAAAGTTATTTTCAATATGTTTGAAGTCACCAAAATTTAAATTTTTATTAAAATCTATTCTTTATATGTAACTCTAGTCATTTCCTTATGAACTGTGATTTTCAACAGAGCTGTGATAACGAAAATCCAGAAACGTGATATGACTTTAAATATTTTTAATCATAAAAATCAGTAAATACTTGTTTTCCTATTTTACAGATAGTTATACACATAATTATTTTCAAAAAAATATTTTTACAAAGTGCATTTTTTGGTTATAAATCTATTCATATATACTAAGCACAACTTCTAACCGACCACTTGCTTTGTCTTGAACACTGACGTTTGAAGATGGTATCCTGACATAATTTTCTTGTATTCAGTACTCCCAAGGTGTCATTTTAACGTTGTAAAATGTTTGAGCTCAATACCTTTGGAGTCGTTTACCTGGCAGCAGAGGATGCACATGTACCCCTATTTTCGAACTTCGCAAGGATTATGACTGTGGTGGAGAAGGTTATTTAATTGTGACTAAAATTTTGAATTCTGTATTAAAATAATGCCTTATTATGAATTCTGAAATTCATTTAAACAGTTTCTAAATATTCGCACAAATCATAAGCATATGCTGACAAGATTCCGAAACGTGGTTCTGTCCGAATCGCGAAAATCTGCTGAAATTTTGCTATTTTCGGAAACAGGGGTACCATTATCTTTCACTTATTTAATGGTATACAGATAAGATTTTTATTTCAAACTTACCTGATTAACTTTACCAATATGACAAGTTAATTAAAGATGGAAATATATGTTCGACTGTCCTTTTTATTTAGCGGAAAACATGCTATAAATAAGTGGTCGGTTAGAAGTTGGTATATCTTTAAAACATTTAAATTTCAATCATTTTTCCATGTAATTGTTGTATTATTGTTGTACATGTATGTTGTTTTAACCGAATAAAAATCAATCAATCAATCAATGAAATCAATCATCAAACTCAGTCTAATATCTGGATACACAGCGTGCTCAGTCGTTGCCATTGGTCACAATAATAGCATATGTTCTGAATGCAGTTGTCTCAATCGAAACATTCCGAGACGCGCCCTGGTAGCTCAGTGGATCAAGCGCAGGCCTACCTACTTAGTAACCGTTAATGGAGTTCCATTGCACACGACACTTCATTATCACCCTCCCGTCGACCTGATATGACCGACATATAGTTGAAAAAGGACGGAAACTCGTAAGTGGGAGAGGGAAAACGACAACAGGCCGCGCATGATTTTTAATCGCGCATGCGTCGGTCAGTTACTTTTAATAGGCATTGGTAAATCCATTTTTAGTTATAAATAGCGTTCGGAAAATCCAATAATAATTGTATAGCGCTGCACTTTAAACAGTGGCTTATCTAGCATGTTAAAGCTCTCTGCAAACACTATTTCAGTAGATTTATTTGTTCATCATTTATTTATATATTTATTTATTTTTATTTATTTATTTATCTATTTTTGATTCTTTCTTTTCCCCTAAATAGATTAAAAATGAGCAAAAAGAGCAAAACTCATTGGGCACGATGATATAATGTTCTACTATCGTAAGGGTTTGCTGTAGGGGCGATGGAATTTAGACACCCTTCGTATCAACAAAAATGTTGGCCAGTTTGATATATTTACCTGTAGATCTAATAAACAAACAATTGACATGGTTTGATATGTTTCATTGGCCCTTTTACTGTATGCAAGTATTAGGGGCCGGGTACATTCAGGAGGGTATGTGTGTGTGTTTGTTTGTGGGGGGGGGGAGGGATTTTATTGGTGATCTACTGGGAGTGTATGGCGGGATAGGGGGGAGCCTTGCATATTTTTTTTAAATAAAGACAAATGGAAAAAAATCCATGCTCCACCTGTTGTCATGAGAGTATAGCAACATCTGGAGCATGGTCTGTCTTATGTATATAGGAAATCCTACTCCACCTGTTGTCATGAGAGTATAACAACAGCTGGAGCATTGTCTCTGTTAAGTGAATAGGAAATTATTCGCCACCTGTTGTCATGAGAGTATAACAACAGGTGGAGCATGGTCTTTCTTAAGAATATATAGGAAATCATGCTCCACCTGTTGTCATGAGAGTATAACAACAGCTGGAGCATAGTCTTTGTTAATTGAATAGGAAATCATGCTCCACCTGTTGTCATGAGAGTATAACAACAGCTGGAGCATGGTCTTTGTTAAGTATATAGAAAATCCTGATCCATCTGATGTCATGAGAGTATAGCAAAAGCTGGAGCATGGTCTCTGATTAGTGAATTGGAAATCATGCGCCACCTGCCGCATGAGAACATAACAACATCTGGAGCATGGTCTGTCTTATGTATATAGGAAATCCTGCTCCACCTGTTGTCATGAGAGTATAACAACAGCTGGAGCATGGTCTCTGTTATTGAATAGAAAATCATGCTCCACCTCTTGTCATGAGAGTATAACAACAGCTGGAGCATGGTCTCTGTTAAGTGAATATCAAATCCTGCTCCATCTGTTGTCATGAGAGTATAACAACAGGTAGACATGGTCTCTGTTAAGTGAATAGGAAATCGTATGCCACCTGTTGTCATGAGAGTATAACAACATCTGGGGCATGGTTTTGTTAAGTATATAGAAAATCCTGTTCCACCTGTTGTCATGAGAGTATAGCAACAACTAGAGCCTGGTCTGTCTTATGTATATAGGAAATCCTGCTCCACCTGTTGTCATGAGAGTATAACAACAGCTGGAGCATGGTCTCTGTTATTGAATAGAAAATCATGCTCCACCTCTAGTCATGAGAGTATAACAACAGCTGGAGCATGGTCTCTGTTAAGTGAATATCAATTCCTGCTCCACCTGTTGTCATGAGAGTATAACAACAGGTAGACATGGTCTCTGTTAAGTGAATAGGAAATCGTTTGCCACCTGTTGTCATGAGAGTATAACAACATCTTTAGCATGGTCTCTGTTAAGTTTAAAGGTAATCATGCTCCACCTGTTGTCATGAGAGTATAACAACAGCTGGAGCATGGTCTTTGATAACAATATACGAAATCATGCTTGACCTGTTGTCATGAGAGTATAACAACAGCTGGAGCATGGTCTCTGTGAAGTGAATAGGAAATCATGCTCTAACTTATGTCATTAGAGTTTAACATTAGCTAATGCATGGTGTCTGTTAAGTGTATAGTAAATCATGCCCCACCTGCTGTCATGAAAGTGTAACAACAGCAGGAGCATGATCTTTGTTAAGTATATAGAAAATTCTGCTCCATCTGTTGCCATGAGAATATAGCAACAGCTAGAGCATGGTCTGTCTTATGTATATTTGAAATCATGCTTCTCCTGTTGTCATGAGAGTATAACCACAGCTGGAGCATGGTCTCTGTTAAGTGAATAGGAAATCATGCGCCACCTGTTGTCATGAGGATATATCAACATCTGGAGCATGGTCTCTGTTAAGTTTATAGGTAATCATGCTCCACCTGTTGTCATGAGATTATAACAACTGGTAGAGCATGATCTTTTTGATAACAATATAGGAAATCATGCTCCACCTGTTATCATGAAAGTATAACAACATCTGGAGCATTGCCTCTGTTATGTATATAGGTAATCATGCCCCGCCTGTTGTCATGAGAGTATAACAACATCTGGAGCATTGCCTCTGTTATGTATATAGGTAATCATGCCCCGCCTGTTGTCATGAGAGTATAACAACAGCTGGAGCATTGTCTCTGTTAAGTGAATAGGAAATCATTTGCCACCTGTTGACATGAGAGTATAACAACAGGTGGAGCATGGTCTTGTTAAGAATAGAGGAAATCATGCTCCACCTGTTGTCATGAGAGTATAGCAACAGCTGGAGCATGGTCTGTCTTATGTTTATAGGAAATCCTGCTTCACCTGTTTTCATGAGAGTAAAACAACAGCTGGAGCATGGTCTCTGTAAAGTATATAGGTAATCATGCTCCACCTGTTGTTATGAGAGTATAACAAGAGGTGGAGCATGTTCTTTGTTAAGAATATAGGTAATCATGCTCCACCTGTTGTCATGAGAGTACAACAACAGCTGGAGCATGGTCTCTGTTAAGTGAATAGGAAGTCATGCGCCACTTGTTGTCATGAGAGTATAGCAACAGCTGGGACATGGTCTTTGTAAAGTGTATAGAAAATCCTGCTCCACCTGTTGTTATGAGAGTAGAACAGCAGCTGGAGCATGGTCTGTCTTATGTATATAGGTAATCCTGCTCCATCAGTTGTCATGAGAGTAAAGCAACTGCTGGAACATGGTCTCTGTTAAGTGAATAGAAAATCTTGCTCCACCTGTTGTCATGAGAGTATAACAACAGCTGGAACATGGTCTCTGTTAAGTGAATAGAAAATCATGCTCCACCATTGTCATGAGAGCATAACAACAGCTGGAGCATGTTCTCTGTTAAGTGAATGTGAAATCGTGCTCCACCTGTTGTCATGAGAGTATAACACCAGCTGGAGCATGGTCTCTGTTAAGTGAATAGGAAATCGTTTGCCACCTGTTGTCATGAGAGTACAACAACAGGTGGAGCATGGAGTTTGTTAAGAATATAGGAAATCATGCTCCACCTGTTATCATGAGAGTATAACAACAGCTGGAGCATGGTCTCTGTTAATTGAATAGGAAATCATGCGCCACCTGTTGTCATTAGAGTATAACAACATCTGGAGCATGGTCTCTGTTAAGTATACAGGTAATCATGCTCCACCTGTTATCATGAGAGTATAACAACAGCTGGAGCATGGTCTCTGTTAATTGAATAGGAAATCATGCGCCACCTGTTTTCATTAGAGTATAACAACAGCTGGAGCATTGTCTCTGTTAAGTGAATAGGAAATCATTTGCCACCTGTTGACATGAGAGTATCACAAGAGGTGGAGCATGGTCTTTGTTAAGAATATAGGAAATCATGTTCCACCTGTTGTCATGAGAGTATAACAACAGCTGGAGCATGGTCTCTGTTAAGTGAATAGGAAATCATGCGCCACTTGTTGTCATGAGAGTATAACAACATCTGGGGCATGGTTTTGTTAAGTATATAGAAAATCCTGTTCCACCTGTTGTCATGAGAGTATAGCAACAACTAGAGCATGGTCTGTCTTATGTATATAGGAAATCCTGCTCCACCTGTTGTCATGAGAGTATAACAACAGCTGGAGCATGGTCTCTGTTAAGTGAATAGAAAATCATGCTCCACCTCTTGTCATGAGAGTATAACAACAGCTGGAGCATGGTCTCTGTTAAGTTTAAAGGTAATCATGCTCCACCTGTTGTCATGAGAGTATACCAACAGGTGGAGCATGGTCTTTGATAACAATATACGAAATCATGCTCGACCTGTTGTCATGAGAGTATAACAACAAATGGAGCATGGTATCTGTGAAGTGAATAGGAAATCATGCTCCAACTTTTGTCATTAGAGTTTAACAATAGCTGATGCATGGTCTCTGTTAACTGAATAGGAAATCATGCGCCACCTGTTGTCATGAGAGTATAACAACATCTGGAGCATGATCTATGTTAAGTATTTAGGTAATCATGCTCCACCTGTTGTTATGGGAGTATAACAACATCTGGAGCATGGTCTCTGTTAAGTATATAGAAAATCCTGCTTCACCTGTTGTCATGAGAGTAACATCAGCTGGACATGGTCTCTCTTATGTATATAGGAAATCATGCCCCACCTGTTGTCATGAGAGTATAACAACATCTGGAGCATGATCTCTGTTAAGTATATAGGTAATCATGCTCCACCTGTTGTTATGGGAGTATAACAACATCTGGAGCATGGTCTCTGTTAAGTATATAGAAAATCCTGCTTCACCTGTTGTCATGAGAGTAACATCAGCTGGACATGGTCTCTCTTATGTATATAGGAAATCATGCCCCACCTGTTGTCATGAGAGTATAACAACATCTGGAGCATGATCTCTGTTAAGTATATAGGTAATCATGCTCCACCTGTTGTTATGGGAGTATAACAACAGCTGGAGCATGGTCTCGGTTCAGTATATAGGAAATCATGCTCCACCTGTTGCCATGAGAATATAACAACAGCTGGAGCATTTTCTCTGTTAAGTATATAGGAAACCATGCTCCACCTGTTGTTATCAGATTGTAACAACAAATGGAGCATGGTCTCTGTTGGTGCCATGGAAAACCGTGCTTCTACTATTGTCATCAGATTATAATAACAGCTGGAGCATTGTCTCGGATAGTAATATAAAGAATCATGCTCCTCCTGTTGTCATAACAATATGTTAGAACTAAAGGGAAAGCATGCTCCTCCTCTTGTCATCAGATGATACCATCAGCTGTAGCATGGTCTCTGTAACAGAGACAATGCTCCAGCTGTTGTTGTATTCTCCTGGCAACAGGTGGAGCATGATTTCCTATAAACTGAACAGAGAACATGCTCCAGTTGTTGCTATACTCTCATAACAACAGGTGGGGCATGATTACCTATATACTTAACCGAGACCATGCTCCAGATTTTGTTATACTCTCATGACAACAGGTGGGGCATGATTTCCTATTCACTTAACAGAGACCATGCTCAAGCTTTTGTTATACTCTGATGACAACAGGTGGAGCATGATTTCCTATATACATAAAACAGACCAGGCTCCAGCTGTTGCTATACTCTCATGACAACAGGTGAAGCAAGAGATTCTATAAACTTAACAGAGACCATGCTCCAGCTGTTGTAATACTCTCATGACAACAGGTGGAGCATGGTTTCCTACATACTTAACAGAGACCATGCTCCAGTTGTTGTGCATGATTTTGTATAAACTAAACAAAGAACATGCTCCATCTGCTGTTATACTCTCATGGCAACAGGTAGAGTAGGATATCCTATATACTGAACAGAGACCATGCTCCAGCTGTTGTTATTCTCTTATGACAACAGGTGGAGCAGGATTTCCTATATACTTAACAGAGACCATGCTCCAGCTGTTGTTATATTCTCTTGAAAACAGGTGGAGCATGATTTCCTATATACTTAACAGAGACCATGGTCCAGCAGTTTTTATACTCTCACGACAACATCAGGAGCAGGATTTCCTATATACTTAACAAAGACCATGCTCCAGCTGTTGTTATTCTCTCATGACAACAGGTGGAGCATGATTTCTATATACTTAACAGAGATCATGCTCCAGCTGTTGTTATACTCCCATAACAACAGGTGGAGCATGATTACCTATATACATAAGAGAGACCATGCTCCAGATGTTGTTATACTCTCATGACAACAGGTGGCGCATGATTTCCTATTCACTTAACAGAAACCATGCTCCAGCTGTTTTTATACTCTCATTACAACAGGTGGAGCATGATTTCCTATATACAAAAGAGAGACCATGTTCTGTTGTTATACTCCCATAACAACAGGTGGAGCATGATTACGTATATACATAAGAGACCATGCTCCAGATGTAGTTATCCTCTCATGACAACAGGTGGCCCATGATTTCCTTTTCACTTAACAGATCATGCCCCAGCTGTTGTTATACTATCATGACAACAGGTAGAGCATTATTTCCTATATACATAAGAGAGACAATGCTCCAGCTGTTGCTATACTCTCATGACAACAGGTGGAGCAGGATTTTCTATGTACTTAACAAAGACCATGCTCTAGCTGTTGTTATCCTCTCATGACAACAGGTGGCGCATGATTTCCTCTTCACCTAACAGAGACCATGCTCCAGCTGTTGTAATACTCTCATGACAACAGGAGGAGCATGATTTCCTATATTCTTAGCAAAGACCATACTCCAGCTGTTGTTATACTCTCATGACAACAAGTGGAGCATGATTTCCTTTATAATTAACAGAGACCATGCTCCATCTGTTGTTATGGTTTCCTATATGACAAATAGAGAGCGTGCTGCAGCTGTCTTTAGTTAACACTAACAGAGACCAAGCTGTAGCTGTTGTCAGGCTAAAGGAGATCGTGCTCCAGCTGTAATCATGAAATTATAACTACAGCTGCATCACGGTACCTATTTGTCATATAGGAAATCATGCTACCTACCAGTTTCATTATATTTGGTTTTCAACCCCCTTCCCCCCCCCCACCCCTCCCGCCCCAAACCCCCACAACCCTAATGTAAGACAGACCTCAAGAACCTTTTTTTATAGACAGACCTGAATCAAACTTTTGGGCACAAAATGCAAAGAAATTTCTCTCATTGTTACAGGTTAATTATATATACCGATTAATAGTTCGTTATTTTTTTTCTACAAATGTCCACCAAGAAACTGATCCTGAATGCTCTATAAAACTGATAATAACTTTAAGGGTGTTGTTGGGCCCAGTCCCCAGATTCCAGAGCAGTTTTTTACTGATGACAAGGAACCGTCACAAACGCAGGCGTTAAATTTATTTGAGAACATATCCTCTGATCGACATGTTTTTAAGACCATTCATTTTATATTTTCCTACTAAAACACTGTTTTTTTTTTTGTTTTTTTTTGGGGGGGGGGAGGGGGGAGGGGGAATAGAGCGACCCTAGTATTTTCTTCTTTGTAGGCGTTTTTAAATCTTAAATTTGGAAGAATAGAATTAATTTGAAAATGTAGGTGTTATGGGGAGTCTTGAACATTTTTTTAAATTAAGACAAATGGATTTTATCCCATTTGTCTTTATTCAAAAAAGAAATTATGCAAGCCCCCCCCCCCCCCCCCACCACAAACACACACACACATACCCTCCTGAATGTACCCGGCCCCCAACCTGATAATAAATGACTCGTCCTTAATACTTGCATACAGTAAAAGGGCCAACAATGTCAATCGTTTGTTTTATTAGATCTACAGTTAAATATATCAAACTGGCCAGCATTTTTGTTGATCGAACTTTGAAAAAAGATGAACATGTTTCGAATTCAAATTCTTCAACGATAATTTTTGCGTGATCCACACACAGTCATAAAATTGAATACAGTTCCTAATGCAGCGACTTAAAAATAGATCGGTCGATATATGCTATATTTAAACGAGCTATTAATAGTATCTAGTTGAGCATGCGCATTGCCAGATCATGCGCGGCCTGTTGTCGTTTTCCCTCTCCCGTAAGTCATTCGTCCATCCATCAATTCGGTTCTTCATATCATGTAAAGTTTCTCTCTCGCAGTCGGCTACGTTTTGTTATTACATACATTTAGTATATACTCGAGGACTTTCAAAACGTCTCCCCAACATTTGTTACGTATTTCAGGATATTTAATGTATAGGTTTTATTAGAAATCTTTAAGCTAATCAGATTAAAGAAATAACATAAAATAAGTTCAAGCGTGATGGTCTGTGCACTTGTATGAGCGTCTACGCCACTGCATCTTAATCTTAATTTCAAGGTTTCAAGATCTTTATAGACTTGAACACAAAAAATTGCATCTCATAAATGGATTCATAATGCTACTTGGTTGCAAAGTAGGTGGCGCCTATTTCATATCATATTAGGTTAAGCTGTACTTGATAACGGGAAACAGATTTTGTTACTTCCTGATTTCTCCCCTGAACAACATAGCTCTTTCTAAACAATAAATATTCTAGGGCAGTGGGGAGCCATTTCCTTTCCTTTTAGAGTTGTTACTCATTAGAGAGGGCGACAAAATATGAGCCGCGACGCGAGAAACCCAACAATGTGGTATTGCGCCAGGCGCAGACTCAGATCAGCCTGGGCATCCGCCCAGTCTGATCAGATTCTTCGCTGTTGGCATGGAGGTAGCTCAGTCCCTTAGCTACCCTTTAAGCACTTAGCGAAGAGTCTGACCAGACTGGGTGGATGTCCAGTCTGATCTGAGTCTGCGCAGGGCGCACAACCACATTGTTGGTTTTCTCGTTTCGCGGATAATATTATTGCAGAGTTTCGTCCCTTGAAAGTTTACCGATTAACCTTAATCGTCTCCAATATTTTGAATTTGAGCCACATCATGAGTAGTAAAGGGTGACACTCTGGCCACGCCCGTCCGGAGATCCGGACGGGCGTGGCCAGAGTGTCACCCTTTACTACTATCATATGATTTCCAACAATATGGCATTGGTGACAAGTATAGTTCCTGACCAAACTGTACAGAAGTACAATCTGATCGGAGCCTTCGCTTGTCACATCAGTCATCTATGGAAATGACACAAGCCATAGAGCCAACAGTGAGGTCTCTGATTATCCTAAATAAAAAAGACGAATGATCATAATATCGCATGGCAAAATTGCCATATTGTTGGAAGTCAGATGTTGTGGCTAAATTATCACTCACATTGTCCTTGTATTCATTCAAAGATATGTCCGAGAACAGCAGATTGACGTATTCGCCTTCAGCAAAAGATATGGTCCATACAGATGTTGCACCAGTGGAATAATAGAGAGGGTAGCCAGAACTAACTAATATGGCTGGATATGTTTCTGTCCTATCTTCCAAAGGTAAGTCTGCTATAGATGACAGATACCCACTGTATGCCTCCAAGCGATCATCTGAAAGTAGACACTAATCGCAGGACCCCGTTGCCAAGTGACCTATATAAATCTATATAGGTCACTGCTTAGCCTAATGGGTTAGAGCGCCGACTCTAAAACATTAGGTCTCTTACCGCTCTGAGTGTGTTCAAGCCTCGGCCGCGCACATACATGTACGAGAAAGCCAAAATCTGCTTTAGGAAGGTCAGATGTTTTTTTTCCCCGGGACCTCTTGTTTTCGAACACCTCTGTTTAGCGATCGGTTCGACATAAGTGAAATATTCTTCAAAGGACCGTAAAATCAATACAAAAAAATCAATTTCCATTTTGACACTGTCGTATTTATTCGGTTGTAAGACGGGGATATACCCTTCCAAACTCACCGCAAATATGAGCCGCGACACGACAAAACCAACAATGTGGTTGTGCGACCAGCGCAGACTCAGATCAGCCTGGGCATCCGCCCAGTCTGATCAGAGTCTTCGCTGTCCGCATGAGGGTAGCTAAAACCCTTAGTTACCCCATGAACCTTTAACAAAGAGTCTTATCAATCTGGGCAGATGCCCAGACTGGTCTGAGTCTGCGATGGTCGCACAACCGCATTGTTGGTTTTGTCATGTCGTGGCTCATATGTATATCAGTATTGTGTAATTCAGCTATAAAATGGGATTTTCGCTTCCAAAACAATCCCAGCCGCCCAGTGGGGACAAGTAGCTATAAGTGGGTGAAATGCTCCTATTACCTGTATCACAAATGCCAATAAACGCCTCCATGGTACTGCCTTCAAGCGTCAGGGACCTGTAGCTGTACGTGTAAGACTGAGTGTACGTTGTACATTTAGCAGTCTTATGATTGTACGTGACTGAGTAACACTCTGAAATGTGTTTACACTTGTCTAAGCAATCTTCTGTTGTGCTTTTAAAAGGTTCACTGATAACTGCCTGTTGTTCATGAGGAACATACACCTTTTTGGGAGAAAACCATTCTCTGGGACCATTGCAAACTCTACTGAGAAGATCTGTAAAAGAAATCGGAGTTCGGTGGAATATTTACCAATGTACAAGTTTGTATTAACTATGAACCTATAACTGTCGACTGGGCTCTTCTGCCTAGCTGTGTAGACAGGTCCCTTTCCAATGCAATGATCCGCGACAAGACAAAACCAACAAAGTATCATGTGCGCCTAGCGAAGACTCATATCAGCCTGGGCAGATGCTGGGCGCACATGCTATTTTGTTGATTTTGTCGTGTCACGGCTCAAATGGTTGTCTTTCCAATTTCAATATTATTTTCTTCAGAAATGCCTTCATTCAATGTGAACAGCGTCGTGGGGTCTGATCTGGGCCTGCTGTATGTAACAAGGTCCCTTTTATAGGACAATAGGCATTTTGCTGCGTCTGATCTGGTGGGGCTGCACTGTTTGCCTTTGTCATATTTAACACAGAATTGAATTATTTGAGAACGAATTATAGGTTTAAGAAAATCACAATTTTAATGTGTGAATTTCAGGTAATATCTCTGTTAAATACAGATTTCAAAGCGGCATAGAACTGCATGAAAAATATTGGAATCGGATCACGTAAACCACCAGTAGAAACGAATAATAGATATACCCCAAAAATTGAAGTGGAAATTGACATCACCACAAAATTGAATGTCCGTGATTCTTGACTATCTCTGGGCGTCTGAATATCTGAATGACAGCCAGAGGCTCATTTGGGGACTCGATTGCCATTTTCATGAAAGGCCTAATTTAGCTCTCATTGAGTCTTATGAAGCCTCTGTTGATTAGAATTGGTGTGTTGTAACATCTGTCAATCATGTTCAATCAGATTTAAAACTTGCGATAAACTAGACTTGTCTGAGCATTCTTTGGACGTGTTACACCGCCAACCCTGATCACGAGAGGCTTCGTGAAACACAAGGAGAGCTCATTCAGGCCTTGCTTGAAAAACGGCGAACGAGTTCCTAAATGGGCCTCTTGGGATTTACCAGAAGCATGCCGAGTGGCTGTAATGCAGTTATTCATACCCTTGGAGGTCACACTGAGAACTGAAAATGATTTTGCATGGATAAAGGTAAGAATAATGGACATTCAGGTTTGTGTTAATGCCAGTTATCACTTTGATTTTAGGGGTATGTCGTTTATTAATTTTTGCTGGTGTGTCACGTGATCAGATTCCAATATGTGTCATGCAGTCTTGTGCAGCATTGTTAGATGTATTCAACACAAGAAAATAAATTTTTGAAAATTACTTTTTTCAATATAGAAATTCAATTTAATGTTTGATCCTTGACTTGTTTTGTCCAGTATAATTCGAAAGGACCATGGCATACGCCTTATATCTCGATGACGTCACTCTGACATCAATAAGATAAGATTAGATATTTATCAGGCAATTATGGACCATTTTCATGGTAAAGAATTAACCATCAAATTGCATGAACATACATATTAAAATAACAAATATTTTATTGAGTTTGGATAAAACATGAATACACAAAATAACGAATTGTAGACTTAACTAATGCACGTTACCACTCACACATTTTAATCACAGGACATCTACACAATAACGCTCAGTCCAGTACGAAAAAAATGTCATTCAATCATATGTCGATGAATATTTTAAAATATTTACACTCTTGGTGTATTTACCGAAAAGCCCGATAGTAAACCATTGGAACGTAATGTAGTTTACATTCCAATAATTACATTGAGACACGCGACGTCAATGACGTCAAAATAAACAATGGCTCTCTACCAACTGATTGGACGTCAGCGACGGCATGAAGTCATCCATGCTGTTCTGCTGTTAGCAGAAAAACTGCGTGTACATGATTTACTGCTTCAATTTTAGCGCTTATGTAAGATTTTTCATGAAAGATTTGATTGAAACGAATGTAAATATAAGCAATGAACTTAATTTTTCTGTTGTTTATCGAAGTGTAAACTACATTGGGTCACTAGCAAAGTTTACATGAACCCCTTCGGGGTTCATTTACTTTGCACGTGACCCAATGTAGTTTACACTTCGATAAACCTCAGAAAAATGAAATTCATTCCTTAAATGTAACACAGCTGTCATATTATAAGCAGATTATTAAAGTCGAGTACCCTTTTCATGAAATTCATTGGAATCGGATCATGTCATACTCTTTTAATGTTTCAATGGCATTACAAACTGAAATTCTTTCAACACAATTTTCAGATTTTCTCAAACAAATAATAATTCTCAAGTCATTAAATACTGTGTTATTCCTGGAACGCTGGGCATTAATGGATTCAGTTGACATTTTAATGCAGTATTACAAGTGGTGTCATATTTGTGGGAAGCTAAGCATCAATGGCCTAAGCTGACATTGTAATTCTGAATTTCGTGTACTATATTTATCTCTCACCTGGAATCTGGCAGCCGATGACCTCGAGTTTAAGACATTTTGGGGTACTGCGCGGATATATTCTTAGATATCTTAGTTTTAACGAAGAGGCAAACATCACTGTTTGTGCACTAGCTGCTGGTATGAACGGATCCAAGTGAAATTCCTGCAAGATAAAATTTTTTCTTACAAGTTCTCTGCCAAATGGCATAGCAAGTCCGAAGTACAGTCAACTGCTTATAGTAAGCAAAGTTTAGACGGAACAAACAAGACAGTATGCGTTTTTCGATATTTTAGCAAAATGCAACAACTTTTGTTAGTTCATGTTTGTGTCCTTGGACAACGTAGACCTTCCACAGTTGGGTCTACTCTTATAGGAAATAACTTGCTCCGAGGGACGCAATTTCTTTTCTTTAGAATTGGCTCCGACGAAAAACGAAACGAAAACGAAATGGCACTGTTGCTCCCTCTGAATGTATATCCATACACCGTCATAAAAACAGGAAATAGCTTATGAAGAATGAACACTTCATGAAAAAAAAAAACGATTTATAATCAATAAACAGCTTACTCATATAAGAAATAATGAAGCTTCAGCAAAGCTTACCTCGGTTTTTTACTCGATTTAACTGAGCCTGGGCGTGACCATTCATAAAATGTGAGACACCGGCCATGCACCCTAGCACCGGCTGTAGAAGAATTAAAATCTTAAAAAGTTCCTTCAAGAGCAGGGAATACATACAGAAGAAGAAAAATGGACCAGACTACGTAGTTTCGGCTAATAAAGCCCTATCAATGACCCTGACAATATCTGGTGACGAAACCGGAGAAAAGCATACTGTAATTTCTTAATTTCAATAGGGCAGTCGATTCAAAGACTGATAAGTATCAAACGTGTCCAAATAACTACATTTCAATATCAAATAACTCCATTTTCAAAATGAATCTGGTTGAACTGAATGATTCCAAAAGACCAGAAAATAAGATTTTTGTCGATTGAATGAAATGAATTAGAAAAAAAAAAAAAAAAAACAACTGCTGTCTCTTGATTGTTAAGATATACCATGGTAGATTGCGCTAGTTTGCTGAGTTTTCAGAAATCCCAGAGATGGTTTTGGCTTGGCTAGGCATTCAGCGGAATCAGCACACTGTTTCTTTTTTTGTGAATGACTAGACAAAGTGAAGAGTCCTGAAAATAGTTCGATGCATGGTAGTTATTTTTGAATGCATAAACGGATTGCATGGAAAGATTTTTAAGTCAGAAACAGTCGGAACGATTCGGTCAACTTTTCTGACTAATCTCGATTGGTAATTGTCCTTTACTGGTGGAACAGCATGGTGTATCGAGGTCAGTTCAAGGGAAATATAAAACTTCAGAGCTCTAGATAAGAGGGGTATTTGATGATAATTGAGGGATAATTTTTTTTATTTCTCATTGAAACCATATGTTGTGACCCCTCATCTGAACCGTCTCGTCGAGACGGTTCAGATGAGGGGTCACAACATATGTTTTTATGCAGAATTAGCAAAAATTATCCCTAATTATCACCCAATACTCCCTCTTATCTAGTGCTCTGAAACGTGCACTGTGATTATGTAAGGGGAGACGTTTTGCGGTCCCCACACGGCACAACATCAGCTGCAGTAAAAATAAATAAATTCGGAATAGTTAGATCCTTTGGGAGCAAGGAATACACCGTAGTGACGATAATAGCAGACTAGGTTTAATCAAGTCTGTTCATGACCAGTCACGAAATGTGTGATGCCGGCCATGCCCCCTAGCACCGACTTCAGTAGAACTCTCCATGTATTTTAGGAATGGCTCTAAAAACTGACTGATTCGAAGGAACCAGAAAATATATAATATGCACTATGATGATGCACGGAAAGACGTTGAACAGCGGCCACACGGCACAAAATAAGCTGCAATAGAGGTGCATAAGTTCTGCATAGTTAGTTTCGTTGGAAGCAAGGAATACACCAACTCATTTTATTTCAGTCAGTTTATGTCCAGTTCTGAAATATACGACACCGTCCATGCTTCCTTGGGCCTGCTTTAGCAGAGTTGTTATATGAACTTAATGATTCTAAAAGACCAGAAAATATATAAATATATTTTGATAATATTTCTGTTACGTTTGTTTTTTCTCCGTGATGGATTTTTTTTCTTTTTTTTTTATCAGGAAGTAATTCGGGTTGTCTGATATCATCAAGACATTGGGGAGAATATTGACTGGTCTAAATGGACTAAGTCGCTGGTCGTTGCACTGTTAGAACCCTAGTAATGTTATGCTGAAAGCATCTTGAAAAGGCTTATATACAAAGCTGAAGAGGCAATTCCGAAGAAAGGTTATGCTGTAGTCATCATAAACAGGATTGTAACCAAAGCTGAAGAGATGGTTCCGTAGAAATATTATGCCGAATTGATCTGAAACAGGCTTGTAACCAAACCTGAAGAGATAATGCCGAAGAGCAAGCTGCGTTTTGAGCCGGAATGAGCACCACAGCACAACTATTTAACCGCAAAAAACATGTTTAAGAAAAAAACAATCTCCATTACCAGCTACACCTTCAACATGTATCAATTGATTTAAGATAAGACTTATTTTTTAGAAATGAGATGCAGGGTTGTTGACACAATGCGGAGGTTACTGTCAGAGAGTAGCTTTTCCCCCCTAGTAGTTTTTCCCCCCGGAAAAATGACTATGATTTTTCCATAGTAGAATCCCCCCCCCGGAAAAATGGCTATATAGTAGAATTTCCCCCCGGAAAAATGACTATGTAGCCTATTTTCCCCGGGGAAAATCTACTATACGTGTTTTTGCATAGCCGTTTTTCCCCTCTATAGTGGATTTTCCCCCTGATAATATGATTGCAAGAAAACACGCTAAATATCGGAATTTGCTCCTTCTCCAATCATAATACATAGTGAGGTTCATAAGTAAAACAGAAATACGAGTATCTCTCCGTACAATCGTAAACAGATGCTAGAAGCGCATGCATGTGTCCATCGGTCTGTTTTATTTTTGTTTTGGGGAAAACAGGTAGGCATTTTGCTTTTCCGTGTTAGCAAAAAAAAAAAACGGCTGTTGTGTGCATAAATTTGTATAATTTGTGTTTGTACAAGCGTTCATCTGTGCGTGTGCCTGGACTAGTGTTCGCCTTTCGTGCAGGAGTCCTGGGCTCGACTCCCATCGGGACACACGTCCGATTATCATTTTCAATGTTATAAACTCCCAACTAAATCAAACATGACTGGACAAAGCACCCGTTCGTACACCTTCCTGTAAGCTGGCATGTGTAATATAACTATCTGCGATGGAAAGAAAATCACACCCCTCTCGATCCTTGAATTAGTAATTATTGATTATTTTAAAAATATGGTTGCTAAATTTGCATATTGATTTTTTGGAACTTATCACGTTTATTACCTCCCTTGAATAACTGTTACGTTTCTTAAGCAATTAATTCCGTAAAATGGCTCTGTTCCATTCCGTTCCGTTTCGTTCTGACCAATAGCTAAACCAAATTTCACTAGTAGCCAATTTCCCAGTGGGGGAAAAAGGACTATGGGGGAAAAGTGGCTCTATGAGGTCCGGACAATCCACTATATAGCCGTCCTTCCTATAGTCATTTTTCCGGGGGGAAAGGGGGAAAAACCACTCTCTGACAACTACATCAATGACGGTCTAGTTCTTGAGACATTGCATTCTGGCTCAGTTTTTTGTATGCCGACTGCCGCTTTAAAAAAGTGCATTGAAATGCGGCGTAATAAACATTGTTTTAAATATGGACTGGAATCAATTGCGCTTTTACAGATCACAGGTAATGGCTGGAAGGATGAATTGCAATTTTACGTCCTTTTAACAGTATTCCACTATAAAAATCTGTGTGCAACAGAACCCCGTTTACGATTGAAAAGATTCCCGCCTCCAGGGGAGATCGAACCCAGGACCGCTAGATCAGCAGGTCAGCGCTTAACCTACTGAGCTACCGGGGCTCCTGATCACAGGTGAAAACTGGATCTGTGCATGTTCAAATGTATTGTATGATACGTAGTAAAAGGTTTCTGGGTTAGAGTTTACCTGATGTAACCACTGAAGTGAAGTTAAATTTGTCCCATACTGCACAGAAAACGAAAAGGCGTATCTTTGCATCTTGCCGTATATAGTACCGTAGTTTGATTCTACATAAAACAATTGCACGCCTTCTACTCTCACTGTACCAACAAAATCAATCTAAATAAAGAAAACATTTATGAGCCTCGACATGAGAAAACCAACAAAGTGGCATGTGTGCCGTGTGAAGACTTAGATCAGCCTAGGCATCCGCCCAGTCAGATCAGAGACTTTGCATGTCCGCATGGAGCTAGCGTAGACACTAAACTACCCTTTAAACACACAGTCAAGACTCCGATAAGACTGGGCGGAAATCCAGGCTGTTCTGAGTGTTCATAGGGCGCACATGCCACATTGTTGGATATCTCGTGTCGCGGCTCAATTTTTAATTAGAATACTGGCCACTTGGTAGCCTGTGCGTGTCCATGCAGGTCATGTGTGCATGTACATGTATTAAATGCTTACGCACAAACTGACTACAGTGTATATCGCAGCATGAAATATGTAAATTCGCATGACTATGCTTTCTTATTTACAATCACTAGATTATCAAGGAATTTAATATGTCTTTGATTTATAAATACCACCTCTAGATTAGTACGTAAAATTTGTAACGGTAACTAACGCAACGTATTGGTTTATGTCCTTTTTCATTAATTTTAGATCCCCTAAACACAGCTCCGGGTATGTACTTAAATTATGCAGGATCTGATGTTCGTGATTGTCCTTCAGCACTTTCGAATAACATCTCCAAAGCCCTCGGTCTCTCGGTAAGGCCTTGCATGAATGAACTTTATTAAATGTGATCAATAAACCTAATTTAATTATTCTTAATTGTTATACCTGCAGAAATGGTTTTGAGTCAGCATAATCAGCGCACCAGGCTTTTTCACCATGTGGTCGTGCGTGGTTTGCCTGGTTTCCAGATGAAGAAGATGAGGCTGAAATTTGAAAATCTAGTATTGCTCCCTCCCTCATCCCTAACGATCTGCCGCACTTTGGGGATACTACATGAAATAGAGAGAAAAATAGTTTGTGAAACAGTATACCCGTAAGAATAATGAGACGCGACACAAGGAAACCAACAAAGTGGCATATGCGCCCAGCGATGACTAAAATCAGCCTGGGCAGCCGCCTATCTATCTATCTCTCAATACTGAGACGATCATTTTCTGATAATTACTTCCGCCCAGTCTGACAAGAGTCTTCACTGCGTTTAAATGGTATGTAAAGGTCTAAGCTAGCTCCATGCGGACAGCTAAGACTCTGATCAGACTGGGCGGATGCCCAGGCTGACCTGAGTCTTCGCTGGGTGCACATGCCACTATGTTGGTTATCTCGTGTCGCGGCTCAAATGCTTGCCTATGAAGAAGGTTTATCTCTGAATGGTAGTGCCGGGAATTAAGAACAGTTCAACAAGTAATCTAAAGAATCTACCCTCCAAACATGCCATCTACTTTTAGAAGAAAATTTTTGAAAATTCTAGCTAAAACAGTTTGCAAAATATTATGTTCACAAGGTGAGTTATTGTTTAAAATACATAAATTGGGAACAAGGGGACTAATTTAACCAATGTTTTCCGGAATATGCTCAAAAATTAATCAGAACAGCTATGTCTAGATCCATACTTGTAGACCAATGAGGAAAAATATAGTTTAAGCCATGCAGACACTTCCTGTATATACTGTCTTAGCGGAATCAAAGTGAAATTCAATCGAAACTTTTCGGAATAAACTCTAACTGAGTTGATCCGGCCATTTACATTTAAGTTTGTAACTGTATACCAAATACTAAACTCATAGCTTAAGCAGGCTTCAGAAAAAAATATTATTTCGAAATCTGACAAATTATATGAGCTGCTTCATGAGAGGGAATATCCTAAGGCTTTTGAAAAGTTCAATATCTGGGTCGGCATTGCAGTGCCTTCTGGCAAAGAAACAAATAAACATACCTTCCGTAGTGATGAACTGGAAAAGCCTCGTTGACTGGAAAAAATACATGTACGCCGGCTCTGTGTCAACCGGAGTTGTTACCATGGGGAACAGCAGAGTAATGTATCTCCCCACAGGTTTGTTCAAGCACTTAACTAGAATCCAGTCAGCAAAGAAATCACCGAAATTCATGTATGTATTACTGTGTACATCGGGAGTACATCTAGGGGATCCGTTGCTGAGAAATGACCATTGCATTTCACTGACATACGCTTTGGGGATCACCTTGTGTCGGTCAAGGAAACCTAGGGTGATAGAAGTAATAGAAAGACCATTAAACAAGTCATACAACTTAAACACATCTTTCTAATATTTTTCTCCAAACATTCTCTTCGTCTCGGAGTTGTCATTTGATTGCCAACGTGGGCCTTGGTAGCCGGATGCAGATTTGTCACGTTTAATAACCTTTGGCAGCCACGTTGGCAAGTTGTCAACTGCGGATTCCATCGCAACACTGGAACCGTGGAACCCGGGCAACTTTGTTGGATGAAAGCAGAGTAATTTTAAAATTGCTTCAAATATCGGTATATCAATGCGTTACATGTTTGCTCGAATTTCAAAACACATTTCATTTAATTGTCCCTGTTTTGCTTAGTTTGAAAAATATATAGTTTGTAGTTGTTTAATATGAATCATTTGCTGTATGCTAAAAATCTGGCTCCATGGGGAATGTTTTTGTTTGAAAAATTGTGCTTGTTATGAGTGTTTTAATATATGTATGACCCGGTCGGTATCACTGGAGCTATTTCGGTCTATTATTGACGGTCAAACATGAATTAACTTCATCTGTAGGCAGGATATGGATAAAATCTCGGATGAGTTCGAATTGAGCTAGATCATTTTTTTCATGTCAGAGTAACTTGCCCATGAACTCCAAAATTCATTGTGTCCGATTATCAACGAACTTTCAGATAATCAGCACATGCATAAGATTTCACAGGAGTTGGAGTGAGTGAGCGAATTCGGGTTTAACGTCCCACCAACAACGAGGTCATATGGAGACGGGACCTCGGTTTAAAGTCTCATCCGAAAGACCGGAGAAGCGGGGGATCGATCCTGCGACCCCTGAACTGGTAGTCTGGAGTGTTGTCCACTGCACCACAGCCGCTCCTCACAGGAGTTGGAAGTTTGGCCAGATCAGATTATTCAGGTTAGAGTCACTTGCCATCGAACGCAAAAGTTTAGTGTTGTCCGCCCAATAACTTGTCTATTTTTTGTTTGATCGTCATCAAACTTGCAGATTAGCAGGAAATGGATAAAATATCGTGGATGAGTCCGGCATATGGCTAGATCAATTTTTTCATATCAGAGTCATTTGCCCTTGCATGCCAAAATCGAAGTTGCTAGATCAATAATTTGTTTATCAGCTTATGCACACATTCACCTTCACATGCACAAATAATCGTCTGACAATGACAACTGACCAAATATCACTCACTGGATTCAGATGAACGATTGTTGCCCATTAAGCTACTTGCTTGAGTCTTTGCTGTTCGCATATATATTATCCCCCGCCGAAGGCGGAGGGATATAGTTTTCTCCATGTCCGTCCGTCCGTCTGTCTGTCTGTCTGTCCGTCCTTCTGTCTGTCCGTCCTTCCATCCGTCCGTCTTTCCGTCCGTCCGTCCGGAGCCATAACTAAGTAACCACTGGACGGAATTTCATGAAATTTAAAATAAATATATATCACTATAACGCGCTGATGCACGTGAAGTTTCATCAGACTGGCTTCAGTAGTACATGGGTTATTGCCCTTTAATGGACTTAAAATTAATAAAATGAGTCATAACTAAGTAATCAAATATCAAAACTTCTTGAAGCTTAAACTAAATATGTATCACCAAAAGAGGGTTATGCGCATAAAGTTTCATTACAAGGGCATCAGTAGTGCATGAGTTATTGCCCTTTAATGGACTTAGAATTAATAAAATGAGTCATATCTAAGTAACCAATTATCAAAGCTTCATGAAACTTAAAGTAAATATGTATCACCATAACAGGGTTATGCACATAAGGTTTCGTCAGAAGGGCAAGGCAACAGTAGTGCATGAGTTATTGCCCTTTAATGGACTTAAAATTAATAAAATGAGTCATAACTAAGTAACCAATTATCAAAACTTCATGAAACTTAAACTGAATATGTAGCACCATAAATTATCAAAACTTCATGAAACTTAAACTGAATATGTAGCACCATAACACAATTATGCACATAAAGTTTCATCAGAAGTGCATCAGTAGTGCACGAGTTATTGCCCTTTAATGGATTTAAAATTAATAAAATGAGCCATAACTAAGTAACCAATTATCAAAACTTCATGAAACTTAAACTGAATATGTATCACCATATTGCGGTTATGCACATAAAATTTCCTTAGATGGGCATCAGTAGTGCATGAGTTATTGCCCTTGAATCAATTTTTAGTTGACATATTTAGCCGTAGCTAAGTAATCAATAAATAGAATTCTATGAAACTTATACAAAATATGTATCACCATATTACATTGGTGCATCTTATGTTTTGTCGGAATTGCTTGAGTAAGCAATGGGTTATTGCCCTTGAATAGGTTTAAAATAAACAAATTGAGTCATAACTAAGTAATCAATAAATGGAATTTCATGAAACTTAAAATAATTATGCATTGTTATGACAAAGCAGTGCACATTAAGTTTTGTCATAATAGCTCCTGTAGTGCATGATTTAATGCCCTTGAATGGATTTAAAATCCACAAATTAGCCATAACTTAGGTATCAGTGAACAAAATTTATTGAAACTGAATTAAAAATGTATCATCATAGTGCAGTGATGCTGAGATAAGTGTTTAAGAACAGCTTCAGCTTATGTCTCACTTATTCCAGGGTTATTGCCCTTGATTTTATTTACAATCCACAAGTTCAACCGTAACTAAGTAACCAGTGAATGAAATTTTATGTAACTTAAAATAAACCATGAACAAATCAGGGTCTCTTCGGCGGGGGATATAAATTCACCGAATTTCCTTGTTAATCTCGCTTTTGGGTGACGCGGCTTTCAATGGAAAAGACATATTTGATCTTTCTATAACAATCTGCGTCATAAAACACGAAAATAGGAATTGTTGAAACTTTCCTATTTTACAATAAAAAACGTTATAAAACTTACTGATTCCAGGATAATCTCCCCAAATACCGATTCCCGAAATAACAGCGCTGATACCAATATCGTAGAGAACCCATACAGACTCAGTCTTTATGAAATCGTGTAAACCTGTTAAAATAATGTAACGTGAAATATACGTATATAAATCTGCTCATGGCATAAAATATTAGACTCGATCAGCCAGCCTGTGCATACCACAGCTCTCACAACTGTATAGCTCTGAGCAATATTCCGTCCATCCACTTACGTAGAATCTATTTTTCTTCCAGACTTGCCCTGAGTAGTTGTGGATCTATCTGTTTCTCTGAAGTTAGACCATTCATCAGCTGAACGGTTTTCCTGCTGTGGCTTTTGAGTGAGGCAAATTTCATTCTTCTCGCACTGAGTACCTATCCGTCCTCTGTTGCTTTCCTCAGGGCCTTATGAATTCTCATGTAAGCTTTCCTATATCATTTCGCTTCTTCTATTCTTCAAATCCTTACTCTCATCACAGAGGCACTGAGTCTGAATTTCGACTAGGATTTCGTCAAACCTCGTTCCTGGTAAAAAAATTATGACCCCTCAGGTGAGATTTCTCGATCGTAAAAGGACACGCATGATGGTTTGTTTTATTCTCTATGGCTCATTAAACAAACAGTTAGTGGCCGTGTTTTCTCGATACAGGCCCATACGCAGCCTTTTGAATAAGGGGTGCAAATTTCTGAAAATTTTAATAGTGGGATGCGAAAGATAAGAAAAGATTTAAAGGCCAACTTTATGGAGTGTAAACTCAGTATCTGATAGCAAACTGCATGATTTTGAAATATTTTGCCCAATTAGGAGGGGGCGGAGGGTTGAGAAAGGAAGGGGTGGGATGGGGAAGGGGTAGTATAATGGGCAGGGGACAGAAAAAGGGTCTGTTCACAAATTACAGAATCACAGCGAATTAAATTTAATAAATCTTAAACCACAGAGTTTTAGAAATAACCAAACATAAATCAATTACAGCGAATGAAGTCGTGTCAAAGATACCTGCTAGATACAAAAACAGTTTTCATACGAAATCTTCATAGGCCGTTTTTCACCAGATTCGTTGCATATATAAGACTGAAAGAAGGCATAAACATAAAAAGTTATAAGACTGGAAAGGGGGTAATATATAATATCTGAGCAGTCAGTATACAAAATGGTAGAAAAATATAAAAGGTGTATTTATTCACCTTAAAGGGGTACGTAAAGTAAGCTAAAAAGTGGAACCACTCTATAATTGTTTCATGACCCTGTTATGTCATTACCTATGTGAGATGGGATATTTCCTTTGATGTTATAGCAGTGTCGCTGAATTGTTGCATAATAGGATTATGACACCCAATAATTGAGAAAATGATGTCCCTGGCATAGCACCTTTTTTTATCAAAACTTGCTGATAACTAGGACAGGGATCAAGTCTTATACAAGTTGGAAATTCGGGCATATTGAAAAGTCGGTCTTAGAGTTACTTGCCCTTGAGTGTTAAAATAGCCCATTTCCAACCTAGTCCGGGCAAACGCACATTCAGTTTTAATCGGAACTTCTTCAAACTTTCAGGTATCCATGACAGACATAAAATCTCAGACATGTTCGAATTTGGACGTGGTTGGTATATTCAGACTAGAGTTACTCACGCTTGAGCGACAAAAGATCCCCCACAGACTTACTGTAACAATGGAGAAAATGTGTCCCGGGCATGCAACTATACTTCTTATCAAAACTTGATTAAACTTGCCGGTAACTAGTACAAGCATAAAGTATCAGATAAGTTCAAAATAGGGTCATATTGAGCTATTGGCCTTAGAGTTACTTGCTCTTGAATGCTCAAAAGACCCATATTTGAACGCTCTGGGTCATAGGGCCTTCAGTTTTGAAAGGAACTTCTTCAAACTTGTAGGTATTCAGAACAGGAATAAGATACCGGATGAGTTTGAATTTGGGCCCTGTCAGATAAATCCGTTCGAAGTTACTTGCCCTTGAGCGATCAAAGATTTCTCCATAGACTTACAATGGAGAAATGTTAACCCAGGCACAGCAACTTTATTTTTTATCAAAACTTTATCAGACTTGCTGATAACTAGGACAGGCATAAAGTCCCGGACTAGTTTAAAATTCAGCAACAATTGAACAATTGGTGTAAGAGTCATTTGCCCTTGAGTGCTAAAAAAGCCTGTGTCTGATCTTTCGTAAGGCACAGCTCATTTATAAGCTCACCTGACAAGGTGTGCTTATAGTATGGGCTTGGTATGTCATCAATTGTCCGTTGTCATCCATCAACATCTGCCTTTCCGTGGTCCACACTTCAAACCTGTATTACTTGGCCAATCTTGATCTTATTTCATGTGTAGTATGGTTGGGGTGGGGAATTGACTGCAGAAGGTTTCCGAACAGACTGGATCAAAACTGTTTTGTCCATAGCAACAGATAGCTGCCATAGACTTAAAATGGGAAAAATGTTGTCCAACCAATAACTTGATCTTTTTAAGCCTCTTCAAACTTGCAGACATGCAAAAAGAATTGCCTAATATGACAACTGACCAATAATCACTCATTGGATTCAGGTGAGCGATTGTTGCCCACTGGGCTACTTGTTGAAATGCGCACATGGCTTTCTTGCTTTCACAATACGGATATAAGCTAGGGGTGAGATGTTTTTGCTAAAATAGGCATATGTAAGCGGGATCGTGGGGAATGGGGAATGTGGGCTTTGCCGACAAAGTTTTAGAAAGACAGTTGAAATAGAAACGCCCAGTTTACATAAAAAGTACTACATTATGTTTTTACTTACTTTCGGCAAATTATCCATTGACCCAATTATATTTTATCCTGTCGATCTTGAATGATTCTAAATGGTCCCTTATCACAGAAAAATCCAAAAATTCTCAACAAACAGATTTACATTTTATGAAAGTATTATTACAAATATTATTACAAATTTAAAGAGTAACTACACTTCAGGAACTGACAAATAATTATTATCGAGTCATTTAATTCCGTGTTATTGTCGGTGATCAGCAATGATCGGTGTCGGTGATCAGCAATTATCATCTTCAATTACCTAGAAAATGTTATTCCAGGCTTATGATGATGATCATTGCTGATCACCGACAATAACACTGTTAACACGAAATTATTCCAGGTAATTGAAGATGATCATTGCTGATCACCGACAATACCACTGTTAACACAAAATTATTTCAGGTAATTGAAGATGCATTGCTGATCACCGACAATACCACTGTTAACACGGAATTAAATGACTTGATAATAATTATTTGTTTGAGAAAATCTGAAGTTTCTCTTGAAAGAATTTCAGTTTGTAATAGCCTTGAAAAAATTGGCATACACTGTTTGTAATGCTCCGGAACCAATAACATAATATATCTGTTATTATATATATATATAGTTTATTCAAGAAATACAATAGACCATTTGGTCCATGTGTACACATAACATACATGGTCAACATATAGTAAACAATGGCAGCATAATTCATAATAACCTTTGAAAAATACATGCTTTCAGAATTAAAAAAATATCATTTTATGCCCGAAACTGAAAATACAGACATTAATGAGCGGTGTCGCTCAAGAAAAAACCTTTTAGACCAGCCCACGATTCCGAACAGACTGGACCGAGTCATTGTCCCTCATCTTATATAGAATGTTCATGCAAACGGGAAAGACCCAGATCAGACTGTGCACATGCGTAAGCTGATCGTGGCCTTCCCCGTTTGCTATTGCCACCAGGTTTTCCCTTATGCGACAATGCTAATATGTCACAGAAATATTACCAGTGTGTACACACACACACACACACACACACACACACACACACACACACACACACACACACACTTCTAACTTCTTTATCAGGTAAATTTAACACAAATACGGGAGAGAACTGTGTTAGTTATAAATTAAATTGTTCTAGTAATATCATGATAAGAAAAATCACAGTATTACGAAGGGTCTCATGAATCATAAGAATGATAAGACGGCGGATTTATTTACCATATCTAATTTTAAAACTTTCAAATATGAATTTAGCCAGATTCTGAATTGTATTTCTATTAGTAGAGGTCAGTAATTCGACGAATTTTAGAATATTTGGTCTTTTCCAAAAATACTTCTTGATGTACTTCTTTCTTAAATCGTTATATAAAACACATTCTAAAATAAAATGAAATTCGTCTTCCAGATTATTGCAGAGATTACATTTTCTATTACACAAAGGAACTTTTTGAGGTTTATGCCATCGGCCGGCTTCTATTTCTAATCTGTGTGACGACATCCTAAGTTTTGACATAGCTATACGGTATTTATCTATTTTAAGTATATCCAAATAAGGCTTATAAGAGAAATTACAGATAAGAGAGTATGTATTTGCCCTACTAGACGATTCTATCCTTGTATTCCATTCTTGAAGAAAGTTATCAGATAGTCTCTGTTTAAATACTGATATGAAATATTTAATATCCCCCACACCTTGAAAGATCCATACATTATTAAACCCTAAGGATTCCAGTAAATGTTTCACTGATGATGCCCAATTTTGTTTATTTGGTCTCTTGTTCATATCCTCTATCATCATATCATAAATACCCTTTATATATTTTGTTTCATCACATGTTAGAATTTTAAACCAATATTTAATTATTTGAACTAATCTAAAATACCTTAACGATGTCCTTCCCAGCTCTCCATAAACAAAATCATTTTGTGTAGACCTTTTTACCCCCAATAAATTTTTACAAAATCTTAGATGTACTCTTTCTATAATATTTGCATTTAGAAACCCCCAAATTTCAGCTCCATAGTGTAGAATAGGTTTTATAAGTTTATCAAATAATTCTAAAATATGCTTTGGTGAAAGTTGAGTAAACTGAAACAAACATTTATTAAGTTTAAAGATAGCCTTCCCAGCTTGCCCAGCTAAGGTATACATAGCGTGGGTGAAAGCACCACCAACTGTAAATGATATACCTAGATATTTAAAGTCATCAACGAACTCTAATTCCTTACCATCATACGTAAAAACTAAATTTCTCGGCAAAATCCCACCACTTCTGAAGATCATTATTTTAGTTTTATTGATATTTACAGTAAGTTTCCAGTGTTGACAATAGTCATATAAAGTATTCAATGCCTTTTGTAAACCCTCACTACTCTCTGCGAAAATAACAATGTCATCAGCGTATAATAAAAGGAACGATTTAAGAGTACCGATATCAACAAGTTGACACTTTTGCTTAACAAATTCATCTTCTATATCATTTAGAAAGATTGAAAATAAGAATGGGGACAGACACTCTCCTTGCCTTACCCCTAAATGACAAGAAAATTCGCTACTTATGCTATTATTAAACTTTACCCTCGATTTTATACTTTGATACATTGACTTTATAATATTAAGAATTTTACCCCTCACCCCAAATTTAATCAGTTTTAGCCATAAAATATCCCTAACAATGAAGTCAAAAGCTTTAGTGAAATCAATGAAAGCTGTGTATAATTTCTTTCCTTCATTTACAAAATGTTTAATTAACCCATGTAATACAAATATATTATCAATTGTTCCCATATGTTTCCTAAAACCCGCCTGTGCCTCAATGTAGACATGATAAGTTTCTGCCCATTCATTTAAACGATTATTTATTATTCTTGAAAATAATTTACCCAAGCAACTTAAAAGTGTAATTCCCCTATAGTTTTGTACATCATTTATGCTTCCTTTCTTATGAATAGGAACAATATAACCATCAGCCCATTTTTCAGGAAAATACCCCAAGTTAAAAATTTTGTTAAAAAGCTTATTTAAATAAGAGATAAAAACCTCCATGCCATGAATGAAAAACTCATTTATTACTTTATCCGGTCCCCCACTTTTATCAGACTTTAGTTGCTTAATAGCGTTCCTTATTTCTGTATCTGTTATTGCAATATCTAATTCTCCAAACATTATATTCATTTCTTCGTTTCAATACCTTTCATTAAAGTAAATCACATCTTCGTCGGGTTGAAAAAAAGCGTCATCCGGATCGTTAATAGCCTTAAAATATTGTGCAAACTTTTCAGCTGATAATGAATTTGTATTTTGTTTCCCACTTAAACCTTTTAACATACTCCAGTACTGTTTTGCATTATCAAATTTCGCCTTTTCTAATTTTTCAGTTCGTTTTCTATCATACATATATTTCGTATTTCTAATAGTAGCCTTATATAAAGATCTTGCTCTTGTCATTTCTATTCTGTTAGAATCAGTCTTATCATTTCTAAAATCATTTAAACATTTATAAAAGTGTTTCCTATTGGCTTCACAGTTGTTATCGAACCATGGTTGTTTCAATTTATCAGCTTTCTTTTTACCTTGTTTAATATTGACTTTAAATAATGGATCACATACATCCGCCACAGCCTCATAAAAAAGATTAATATTTGCATCAATATCATCTGATTCTACTGCATTATCAAGATCTTCTTCTATCATAGTTATTTTTTCTCTTATGAAAGGCTGTTGTAATCGTTCAGTATAATCAGCTCTTTTATCATTATTCCATTTATACGGATAATTTTCACACTCACCCCTTTCTTCGTCAAAAACTTCTGCACCGTCATGCTTACTAAATGAAAAATTCAATACACAATGATCTGATAAAATGTTTGGTTCCTCAACTTCAAATTCATATACTTTATTAAACAAATCAGATTTGCATAAGACATAATCAACTACGCTGCTCCCATTATTTTTAACACATGTAAACCTACCTTTATATTTATCATCACCTACTCTCCCATTCATAATTCTCATACCAGTGCTTTTACATAAATCTAATAAATATGACCCATACTCATTGACAACTTTATCTTCCGAATATCTTGCAATAGGAACATCAAAAACATAATCATCGGGTAATAAATTTGAATAATCAGTATCATTTTCTACAAAATCAGACTCTATCCCGGTCCTAGCATTAAAGTCTCCGCATATAATGAAGTTACAGTGGTTTCGGGTAGCAGTTTCAAAATACATGATACCCTCTGAGATTGTGTCAAAAACGTTTTTATCAGCATAAATTTCTCTACTACTACCAATAGGAGCATTATAACAGAGACATAAATATATGTCGTCCTTGAGACCAGCTACCGTGCCTTTCAGTTTAAGCCAAATTATCGAGTCATCTACAGTTTTGACCAATGTATCTTCCTTTGCGAGTTTATTAGAAACATACACAATCAACCCTCCTGAATCACGTTTTGCATTTCGATGTCTCGAAGTCCTATTAAGAACAAAAGATCGAAAACCATTTACTGTAATATCGCAAAGATCGTTTGTCCAAGTTTCAGTTAATAGTATTACGTCATTATTTTTTAGAACATTTTGAAATTCTGGCGACTGAAGTTTATTAAATTTTTTTCCGACCAGTCCTTGAACATTTAACAGCGCAAATTTAATTGTTCCCTCCCCAGTGTCCTATTTATTTTCGCCTTCACTGGTCTTTCCCTCGGCCGCCCGGTTTCCATTTAATGCGTTACCACTGCCATCACTTTGCTGTGCATTTGCATTGCCCCTAATTTCATCCCCGTTTACAGACGATTCGGCTTGTTTCGATTCATTCGGAACAGTTTTACCCTGGCGAGCCTCAGCGTCTGATTTGTTAGCAGAAGAAACTGGCGACTTTGTACTATTCGCCAGTTTATCCTGCGAACTAATCCCAGACGCAAAATTAAAGTGTGGGCCAGCGTCAGCATTAAATGGATACCCATTTTTTCTTCGAACAACACTCAGACTTTGACTACGATGATGACGCGTATTTACCACCTTACCAAAACATTGTGCTTCAACCGCACGTGAATCAGGCCTACTTCTTGTCACAGTGTATAAGCGGACAGTCACCAAATCGGAAGCGACAATTGACTGTACACCCGAAAATCATTAGTGACACATAAACAACTTGTGAGGTGAAACGGTCAAAAGCAGGTAAGTCCTTATCGAATTTGTTCTTTTAGATGCGGTTTTCGACATCGGGGAGAGAATTGGATGTGCTTCACCTGTAGCATTGTCAGTTTGACATATCACCACCCAATCTCTGTGTAAAAATCAAGTTTTCCTGCTTAATCACCAGTTTTGCTTTATTTTCTGTCGATCGACTCGGACAATCGGGGTAAAAAAGACTAGAATTATGGCATCATTTCTGTTAAAACCAACATAAAATCATCGCTACACCTTTATCCTGTGATATCCAATAGCTGAATCCATCGAAACATTACTTAAAACAAATATATTGCCTCCTGAATCGCACACGTTCGTCTCATTCGACTGTCCGACTAGTGACAACTGTACCTAATCATTAGCGACATACCAAGAAACTATAACTGTCCGACTAGTAGGGATTGTATTTTCACATTCATGACGATCATTTTCAATAAATGCTTGAAAAGGGTAATAAAAATATCGTTTTGGATGCTTCCACTGGGATCATCATTTGGGAAGAAGGCTATCAAGCATTTCTTGATAAAGAAATGATCATATGGCTAAATTTTTCTCTGTCAATATTTCAATCAAAATTGTGACCTAGCCGCGTACCGCTTTTGTGGTGCGTTACTGGTTTTCAGAAATTCGCATTTTCCGTCTTCCGGTACCGTTTAAGCAACCATCAATGCAATAAAAAGTAAAGAAAGCTACATGTAAATCCCAACCACCCCTTACCTGTAAAAATACATTTTGACCTTAATTATTATTAATCGATCAATTTTCTAAGCAAATTCTTGGCCGCTTGTACAACGGGATAAGTAGGAGTTGAGCGGTACTCAGGTGAGAATCTTCATTGATCGGATTTACCAACTCAAGTTAGGATCACAACTCCGATCAGGGCTGACTCTCGATCACTTGGCTTTTGTATCGATAAAGAAATGGTGAGTGACGCTCAGAAAGTAAGGATCACACAAACCTGCCTCGTAGCAGGTTTGCGTAACTTGTCCCTGATATTTCTCCTTATTTCGATATTTTAAATCTTAAATAAAGTAAGATGTAAATAAGTACATTATCAGTTTATATTGGACATTAAAAGAAATGGAATTTATTTAGATACAGTTGATGTTTTAGAAAGGGTTAAAGATATGAAAACAAAAATGCGTAACAGGTTTGATCCCGTCAGATTTAATGATTTAATATTTGAACCAATACCATATGAAGAGAGGCTGGTCGGGCCGGGCAATGCTGCTGGGTAACTTGCAGTGCCGAGGTGTCCTACTAATTTTGATAATAATAGGACAACAGCCTACTGTGCTGCAGTAGGTGCGGATGGGGTTGTTTGGAATTTTTCTCTGGCCTATCATATCTCTTCTCTCTCTCTCTCTCTCTCTCTCTCTCTCTCTCTCTGGGAGACGGCTCGATATAGACTGAAATCAACCAACCAAACATCTGACGAAAACTAGTGTCTTAAGAATATTGTCTGCGCCACGGAAGGATTGTCTTCCTATGTGTAAAATCGGATCAGCCGTGAAAGGGTGGATTGTGGTCAGTAGGTTTTATGTTCGCAGGATAGTGAGCCCTGAGTTTCAGCAGTGATATATTGAAATATGTGAAATTCTGTTTATTTTGATGGCTGCTACTGTCAGAGAGTGGTTTTTTCCCCTTTCCCCCCGAAAAAATGGCTATAGGAAGGACGACTATATAGTGGATTGTCCGGACCTCATAGAGCCACTTTTCCCCAATAGTCCTTTTTCCCCCACCGGGAAATTGGCTATTAATGAATTTTGTGTGGCTGTTGGTATTTTGCGGAACGGAACGAAACGGAACGGAATGGAATAGAGACATTTCACGGAATTTATCGTATTAGAAATGCATGTGTTTTTCAACGTAGGTAATAAGCGTGATTAATTCCAAAAAATCAATATGCAAATTTAGTAACCATATTTTTATAATAATCAATAATTACTAATTTAAGAAACAAGGAAGGGGTGATTTCTTCCCATCGCAGATATTTATATAGGTACACATACGCATGCAAGCTTACTGGAAGATGTACGAACGGGTGCTTTGTCCAGTCATGTTTGATTTAGCAGGCAGCTTATTACATTGAAAATAATAATCGGACGTGTGTCCCAATGGAAGTCGAGCCCACGACCCCTGCATGAAAGGCGTACACTAGTCCAGGCACTCCGCTGCGCGCACGCAAAGATGAACGCTTGTACAAACACAAAATTATACGAATTTATGCTCGCAAACACGTACACTCATAGCCGTTTTTGGCTAACATGGAAAAGCAAAATGGCTGCCTGTTTTCCCCAAAACAAAAAAAAAGACACACTGATGGACACATGCATGCGGTTCTAGCATCTGTTATTATACAATTATTGACCTTTGTTGAGGTGAATATGCAGTTTTATTGACCTGCAAACATCATATTGACCGACGCGAAGCGGAGGTCAATATGTTATGTTTGCAGGTCAATAAAACTGCATATTCACCGAAATAAAGGTCAACAATTGTTTTATTATATGACAATTCTAAATTCAGTTTCTTTAGATATTTAGGATGGTACTACATGGTATTATCTCGCGACGTTACGCCATTAACATTAACGTAAATCAGACGTTACGTCACGAAAATACTATGACGTCAGCGTAAAAGTAATATTCACTGACAGGCCGGTGAATATAACAAAATATTGACCGGCACGTGACGTCAAAGCAGCCAATGAAATTGCGTGTTACATCTTGGTCATATAATAACCATCGATATTTTACGGACAGATACTCGTATTTCTGTTTCACCTCACTATTATGATTGGAGAAGGAGCAAAGTCCACTATGTAGCGTGTTTTCCTGCAATCATATTACCAGGGGGAAAATCCACTATAGAGGGGAAAAACGGCTATGCAAAAACACCTATAGTAGATTTTCCCCGGGGAAAATTGGCTATATAGTCATATTTCCGGGGGGAAATTCTACTATATAGCCATTTTTCCGGTGGGAAATTCTACTCCGGAAAAATCATAGTCATTTTTCCGGGGGGAAAAACTACTAGGGGGGAAAAGCTACTCTCTGACAGCTACACATTCCAAATTTGACTTATCCAGACATACTCCTTTGCTTACGATGATTACTACTACATGTACACTGTAAAAAAATACTGTAGATTTTACCGTAGAATAACTGGAAACCGGCTGCCAGTCCTTTTCCCGTTATTTTTACGGGTTTTTGCCTGTAAGACATTGTTGGAAATCACGAAATGGAAGTTTTATGTTAACTTGTATTGTTTAGGGGCTATCTAACCAAAACGACATCTGCTCTTTTCTGTCCCACTCTGCTTGATGATTCCTGCAATTTTTACGGGCGCCCGTAAAAATAACGGTAAAAGGACTGGCAACTGGTTGCCAGTTATTTTACCGTAAAATCTACCGTTTATTTTTGCAGTGTACAGGAGTCCCGGTAGCTCAGTAAGCTAAGCGCTGGCCTACTGATCTAGCGGTCCCGGGTTCGAGCCCGTTGGAGGCGGAAATCCTTGCAATCGTAAACGGGTTCCATTGCACACAGCCTTGCATTATCATCCTCCCATCGTCCTGATATGACTGAAATACAGTTGAAAGGACGTACAATCGCAAATCATCCATCACCCTATACTACATGTACAATGAAAAAGGTATACTGTCATGAACCCATGTGTGCTCCAATATACCTGAAATTTCGAACGGACACGTCCCTGCCAAGATCAGCCTGCAAATTCACGCAGTGAGGTTCAGATTTCTAGCTTTCTACACGGCTATGGAATAATGTCAGCCAGCAATAATGGCTTAAATGAATAATATGACTGTAATGATGCGCAGGTTTGTCATGACTTTCTCTGCTTACATGCGCCTAGAACTGGATATTCCTATTACAGAGGGCCAGTTGCCTGTATGCATCAAAAACCTTTTGAAATCGGTCATTTTTATTGTTCAAGTACAACTTGATCCTTACTCTGATGAGTTTGACTTGATCTTCACGTGATAAAGCCGATCAAATGTGAGCTGATCCGCGCTTGAGCACGAGTTAACTCTTACTTATATGATCCGAAGATAATTGCATAAGTCCGAGTCAGACAAGATGTTGTTGTACAAGTGGCCATCTATATCTGTGAAGACAAACTCAGTGAGCTATGTCTCAGAAAATCGATGGTCATTGGTCAAATACCACAAATTACATTAATAAGCGAGCTTGGAGTTTCGAGTTTCCGGTTGGACTGGAGGAGAAAGGTCAAAGGTCACGATTGGAAAAATCCGATAGGTTATCATTACGGTTACCTGTTCAGTCGATATAAAACACGTTTTTCATGATTAAAAATCATTGATATGATCGAAAATTGTTTTCAACTCAGAGAAAATGGATATCCACAAGAGTAGCATAAGGTATCAATGTAGATCTAGGGGACAATATTGTGCCGTTTGTAAAATATGTTTTCATAACTTTTAAGCTGCTAGTCTGACCATTGAGATTAGTTTCACCTGTTGAAAAACACATTCAAAGTACATTTTCTTTATACAGAATAATTCAGAAACACTCTCAGTATTTTCAAGTTATTTCGAATCTTACGAATATATCATTGAGCCTGCCATGCTAATCTGTGCAAATTTATGGTAGATATAAACTGCATACTGGACTTCTGAAACAAACTCAATCCAGTAGAAGTTCTTACCCTCCGTTGTCGTTATATTTCGATAAAGAATACATATTAAGTAAAAATATTTACTAACACATTTTCTGCTCAATAAGACTTACAAGAAAATCGTCGCTAGTCGTTCAACACCATTTTTTGTTTTTGTCACTAGTCGGACAGTCGAATGAGACGAACGTGTGCGATTCAGGAGGCAATATATTTGTTTTAAGTAATGTTTCGATGGATTCAGCTATTGGATATCACAGGATAAAGGTGTAGCGATGATTTTATGTTGGTTTTGACGGAAATGATGCCATAATTCTAGTCTTTTTAACCCCGATTGTCCGTGTCGATCGACAGAAAATAAAGCAAAACTGGTGATTAAGCAGGAAAACTTGATTTTTACACAGAGATTGGGTGGTGATATGTCAAACTGACAATGCTACAGGTGAAGTACATCCAATGCTCTCCCCGATGTCGAAAACCGCATCTAAAAGAACAAATTCGATAAGGACTTACCTGCTTTTGACCGTTTCACCTCACAAGTTGTTTATGTGTCACTAATGATTTTCGGGTGTACAGTCAATTGTCGCTTCCGATTTGGTGACTGTCCGCTTATACACTGTGTTGTAATTGGGCTGTTCTGAACCTGTTTATCATGTATATCTCCGCGCGTTGTGTTTTCATTTATAATTCGGTTTGACAGTTGTTGCGTGTGTATTTGTGACATATTCTGCGGATACTGTTTATTTTCATTCAATGATTGTGGATCTGGAATAATAATGCATTCACTGGAAACTGTCGGATTACTAGGCTGCACTTGTAAGTTGAATTCAGTATTCTCATTTGAATTAAGTATCACCCGATCTTTTGCCTGTTTTGAAATTTGTGTGCTCCCTTCAGCCTGAATATTATTATTATAGCAACTAAGAATTCATATTGATGTCTAAGTGACGTCATCGATACGTCATTCTGCCGAGGTACTAACCACAACAATGTCATCAGGTCATAGTTGCTATCACGTCATCTCACTCATAATTCGAGAGGAACATGACATACAGAGGAACATGACATACAGTGTATGCCATGCTCCCCTCGAATTATAAGTGTGATGCTTCCAAAAATTCATACAGTAACAATGGAAAAGTGGAAAATCAAATCTATAAGTGATTCCCAAATAATTTAATTTTCTGTTTGTTACAGATGAAGGACAATATTTACATCTTCACACTCATATACTTTTACAAAAAGAGTAACCTCAAGTTACAGAAAAGACTCTTGCCCCCGCCCCACCCTCCGACAACGCTTCCCCTCAACTTCAGCTTGCATAGAATAGGTCCATCCCTTATTAACCTTTTCTACTGAGCTTTTGAAAGGCGGCTCTTTCATTCCACCTCCTGAAACGTCAGACTGAGTGTGTACTGTAAAAATCGTGCTTAGCTATAAAACACAAGTGGTACCATGTTTAGGTGTAAACATGTTTAGGAATATGTCATATAGCTAAACATGTATGCCTTTTCTATTATTTTCCCGGACAAAGTCTGCTAAACACGTTTTATTCTGTTACGCGTTTCGGATGAATCCATTCTCTCTTTTCCCCGTTGAAGAACGAAAGAAGAGACGAAAATGTTGACAGAGAAACTTTTCAAGATAAAAGGTAAATATAACCAGTTTTGTACATGTTTAATTTCTAAACATATTCCTAAACATGTTGCATATTGAACATGTTACGATTTAAACACATAAAAAATCGGCCTGCATTTTTTGCATTGATTCTTAACACATTTTTTACAGTGTGTGTTGTATCTGATTTCACAAATCTTCTATTTCATTTTCTCGTTTTCTATCTTCTATAGGTGCCTTCGGATGATTGTCTTGTTTGACACTGCTCTTGCCTGGGCTCTCGTCATCTATTTTTTTTTTATACAACTATTGAGTTGCGACACGACACGACAACGTGGTATATGCACCATGCAAAGACACAGCGGCATCCGTCCAGTCTGATCAGATTCTTGGCTGTCCACATGAAGGTCGCTTAGACCCTTAGCCACCCTCTAAACACACAACAAAGAGACTGATCAGGCTGGGCGGATGCCCAGGCTGATCTGAGTCTTCGCTGTGCGCACATGCCATTTGCGCATGTGTTTTATATAAAAATGTCGATTTCGGAATTCAAACAAACCATATCGAAAAACTGAAACCCCTTTCTTTTGGCATTAAACTCACTCCCGAAAGAAAAAGAAGGTCAAAATATAAGGACAGACCGACCCAAATCAATCTGCTCCAAATTGAAAAGGAGCGGTCTTATAAGGGTCTTCACTGTTTGCATTCCATCTGCAACTTTTTGATGCATTATCAAGAACCAAACCAAACTGTTCTATTTCAGGACAAATACGGTAATTATTTAATGTGTTAATATTAATTTTACGGTAAAACTAAGCACAGTCGATTCCGGTTAGTTTAGACACTGATATCTCAAGGTACCCTTGTTTATCAAAAAATACTTTGGACACATTTTCAATTTTTTTTTAATAATATTTCAACTCCTGATATCTCAAAACAAATTTGAATGGACCAGAAACTTTAATTTGAGATATCAGTAGTTTGAGATGAACTTCGATGTTTGAGATACCGAGAGTTGACAGTACACCTACCTCGAAACGTTGTGCCGCTGCTGTATTTTGCTTCTGAGGCATACAAAATAGTGGCGTCTTCCATGTAACCATCTGAATAAAAATGTATGGCATTAGAAAATGGTTAAAGTGTTAATTTTGCACACCGGTAACATCAAACTCTACCACATAAAGACGTCATTATCTACCCTTTGTAAAGTCGGTTGTTCATCTGATCTGCAGACCCGTTTAGCCCTAACCTTACGGAAACTGGGTGCACCCTGTTTCACTTTTATTATTATTATTATTATTCACCCATAATTTATCCGCATCAATCGTTCAGTATAAATAAAATGGAACAGTCATTATACTGTTTTTACAATTTTTCTAAACACAATATTTCTAAAAAGAATATTATTTGTGTGTTTAGCAGGCATATTTTGTAATGAAAATTAATTAAAAAAAATAAAACCGAAAGTAAGAAAATGCTGCAATTCTGCAAGGACAGGAAAAGAACACTTCTAAAAATCAAACTGTACATGTAAAAACATCTTGGCACTATAATTATAGATACTGACATAATTTGCACTGTAACAGTATATTAAGTGTTCAAAGATCGTCACTGTGTAAAACAATATGAACGTTTTCCCTAAAGGAAACAGCACCAATATTAGAAAAAGGTCCACAAGGCTAAATGCCAAGGTCTAATTTTTACAGTACTGTGATACACTGGCGAATCTATTAAAATTTCCAGCAAACAAGGTGCAAAATTTAGCATGGTCATGTTTATAACAACGCCCATGTAGACAATTTTGTACCACCATTTAGATTTAAATTTATTTCCTCGCTCGTTCCGTAGTACCCTCGAATAAACTGAAATTCTTTCCTCATTCTTTTTATTAGGATTACATACCTAAGTAATCAGGAGTTTGGCTTTTCACTTCATCATCTGAAAGTTAGGAGAAAAAAACTTTATAATAGCCAAAATTGTTACTGTAGATCTTCACCCCTAAATACGAGTCGATTTCGTAATGTGCACTAGAACAGACACTTGCAGTTATAACGCTGTATCCAAAGATTTAATTTGGAAAGTGATATATAAGCATTGTCATAGTAACCTTATGATAGTTGTGCAGAGAATAGCCAAAGGCAATACCTACAATAGGACCGGAGTAAAATTTATATTTGGTATGCTGTTTGTGTTAAGGTTTCAGCGATTCGCTGGAAAGAAACAACTGTAATCAACAATATTCAATGCATGCATAAGTAGCGCAAAATAAGTGATGTCAATTTCACATGATTGTGAAAGTGACGTCAAACATTTAACTGGATTTTCATGTTCGATGAGTCTCGTGTGTTTCCATAAAGTTGTAAAATCAAAAAAAAAAAAAAAAAAAATGTGTTCATTATTATTATTATTATCATTTGAGTGAAAACAGACAAAAATTGAAATATCTGACATAACCTAAAGCACCATTGGTGACATGTTCCGCTGTAGCAACATCTATTAGATACAGTCCAATGTAAAATACATAGTTCTGAATTTATGCAAAACATAAAGACTAAATATTTTGAGGAAAGCAACCAAAATTACAATGTATTATAACTGTAAGCTGTATAGTTTACAGCAAGAATCATGTCTCGTACCTTTTGCTTTGACAGTTATGTAGCTAAGCCAATCATACTTCGTAGTATTCCCTCTTCCATTTGTCGTTTCGATATACAACTGTCTCGGGACAAATGTGTCGCTATTCTCCCGCCCCTAAAAGATCAGTTTGTGCTGAGTAAATACACATATACGTTCATTTATTTATTCATTTATTTTTTAAGTTAAGCCAAACCAATGATAAAGACTGTCGTTTTCACGTATAACCTCTCTTTAGATACATGCAAACTGTTTAAATGCAAAACTCGTCCAAAAGTACTAGCTATCAGGGACCGAGTGCACAATGCAAACGTAAGCCTACGCTCGACGTACGTTCGTCGTAAAAATATCGCTGAATTTTAATCCGTGTGCACAACCGAGGCGTGTCGTACACTAAGTCGTAAAATTTCTTCAAACTCACAAATCGCTTCGTGCGCTTGGATTAAAATACAGTCGTAGTACAGACTTAGTTGCGCCGACGTTCGTAAGCTACGCCGGTGTAGTTTACGCCCAGGGGCCGAGTGCACAAAGGGGGCGTAAGCTACGCCGGCGTAGGCTACGAACGTCGGCGCAACTAAGTCAATCTTGCGACTGTGTTAGAATCCAAGTGCACGAAGCAGGCGTGAGTTAGGCGTAGTTGCGACTAGAGTACGACTAGCGTAGTGCTCTGAAATAAAACTAGCACGTGTGTTTGATGAATGATTTTCTTATATGATATGAGCTGCGCTAGGCATAAAGGTTGCTTAAGGCATCTGCAAACAGACAAGACTGAAACCAGTGTGTGAGTCCGTGATTTTAGATAGATCCTTCACTTTGAACCTGTAAAATCCTTAAGTTCCATGCATAGTCTTCAGACTGCGCGAATGCGCAGTCTGGTATGAGCCTCTGATGTTCGTATATGGCATATGTACCTTTTTGCATGTTATGGATCAATTATAAATCTGCACGACATATTTTAATCTTTTGTTGTTTTTCCTTTAAAACTAATGTTCATTATAACACTAAGCATGTGCTTTTGAGTTAAGATAATGAAATATTGAAATTGTTGGCGATGTATAAGGACAATTTGGAGATGCTAAATTCCAAATTTTCTGATGTGACCACGTCAAGAATGAAAAAGAAAAAAAAATGGAAAGAAATACAGTCCGCAGTAAATGCAATTGGGAAGCAATGGCCTGGCAAACGAAACCGTTCATATAGCTCTACATCATTATATGTATCCAATGCATTTGCTATGTCTCTGATTATCCTGTCTCTCTTTAAAACCCTTCTATATTGCAAAACGTGCATCCAATGTAACATTCCGGACATGTTTCAATGAAACACTAACGGAATAACTCAAAATGAACACCTTACGCCAGTGTTAAGTCTACTATAAAGCAGACGTGAGTTTTAGAGCCATTTAACGACAAAGTTTGCGACACGCCTCGGTTGTGCACACGGATTAAATTTCTGCGACAACTTTACGACGGTCGTACGTCGAGCGTACGCTTACGTCTGTTTTGTGCACTCGGCCCCAGGGGCCGAGTGCACAAAGCAAACGTAAGCCTACGCCCAACGTACGTCCATCGTAAAAATGTCGCAGAGTTTTATTCCGTGTGCGCAACCGAGGCGTGTCGTAAACTAAGTCGTAAAATATCTTCAAAACTCACAAGTCGCTTCGTGCACTTGGATTAAGATACAGTCGTAGTACAGACTTAGTTGCGCCGAGGTTCGTAAACTACGCCGGCGTAGTTTACGCCTCCTTTGTGCACTCGGCCCCAGATATTAACATTCGTATTCCTGAACTCTAGGGATGTGTAGGCCGTTTTTTCGATATCATTATGAATGCGAAGGTCATTTTTGGAAAGGGTAATATTCGAGAGTGTAGGAATGCGTAGGTAAGAATTTTAACAAGTTTTAATATCCGAATATTGTTTACATAAGAAATTCGTATAACTAAATTTGCAGCCATGTCTGATGATGTTTTATGGCTTTTATCCTAGTGTAAGATTTCACTTTTTTTTGTTCAGTCTGGTAACACCTTTTCCAATATTTTCAAGAGGAAAACAGCATTGGTCAAATTAAAAAAAAAACAGCAACAGTAAAGCTCTATGACTTGGTGGCAAATCAATTTCGGATACAAATACACGTGTGAAATCTACCGATTCGTGAAGCTGACTTGCGGCAGAAATATTCCAAAATACAAAAGATAATATATTCCAAAATACAAAAGATATGAAGATACCTAGGACAGACCACTGTTTATTAAACACCTTTAAGAAGAAAAAACGCATACGATAAAAACAGAATTGAGCCGCGACGCAAGAAAACCAACAATGTGGTTGTGCGCGTAGCGCAGACCCAGATCAGCCTGGGCATCCGCCCAGTCTTATCAGACTCTCCGCTTGACGCTCAAAGGGTAGCTAAGGGTCTAAGCTACCTTCATGCAGATAGCGAAGATTCTGATCAGACTGGGCGGATGCCCAGGCTGATCTGAGTCTGCGCTGGGCGCACAACCACATTGTTGGTTTTGTCTCGTCGCGGCTCAATTATTATTAGAGTACATCGTTGATAAAAGAAGTCAACATAGAGGACATGTACACAAGAACAAGAACGTTACTTGATTAAAAAAAAAAAAATAATAAAAAAAAAAAAGCAACATAAAATATAAAACTTCTTTTTGTACTTTCTTTGTATTTTAAGGTGGATCATGCCTTTAAATTGTTTCAAATGAATATGGTGTGCAGTATGACATAAAATTTTAAGATTTTGTCCTAAAGAATAAGCGTTTCTATGTATTGCAAACATTATCACATTCGGTGCTATTACGACGCATTTTGCAATTTTAATCAATAGTTTTATGTAACTGAATGCAACTGGTATCATAATAAAGGAAAACAATCTACAATGTCACAACTTGAGAAAGAAAGATAAATGAATGTGTTGCATGAATAAATTGAAAACCGAGTTCAAAATTGATTTCTCGATTTTTTTATAAGAAAAATTGCAGTTTTTGCCGAGTTGCAAGCAATCAAATCGATTAAAATTATTGATAACTGAGCCGCGACATGACAAAAGCAACAAAGTGGCATGTGCGCCCAGCGAAAACTCAAATCAGCCTCGGCGTTCGCCCAGTTTAATCAGAGTCTTCGCTGTCCCCATGGAGGTTGCCCAGACCCTTAGCTACCTTCAAAGCGCTGGGCGCACAACCACTTTGTTGGCATTCTCGTGTTGCGGTTAAATTATAAAGTACAGGAGAAGGCAATGATCAGAACGCAACACAGTCGAGTTTGAGATGCGTTGCAAAAATGAAAGCGAAAGCGTACCCATTCACCATAGTAATATTACCTCGTCGAGATCCAGCAGAATAATAGGCAAGCCAAGGTCCCACTGGAGGCTACTGTCACCATATCCTGACAGTTTCTGACATATTCGAAAACTGATGATACTTATGGCATTGCTCAAATTTGCGATCACCTTAATGTCTGGAAGGTGCCCGTCCTTGTTGGAAAAAAGTATCCGAGGCAAGGTTCTGTTGACGAACGTGGTTGTTAGCCCTGTAGAGAAGGAGATGGTTTAGTAAAACTTTTAGTCAACTACATTTAAGTTGCATGGGTACACACACACATGTCCCCGCTGTTTCGCCATTTTGACACTTTTCCAAAGGGGAGCAGGTTTTGTGACTTCATTTCGCTGCCTAGCGTAAACAAACCCTTCCAAAAACTGGCCTACTTAAAGAATTGAATTTGCTTTTGAAAGAGAAAACTAATCTTAGAATGTTGACCCATAGGGGAGAGTCGGGTAACTTCGGACAGGCGGGTAAATTCGGACATACCATTGCAATACCATTGCAAACAGTGAAAATCCAGATGAGACGGCTCATAATGAGCCGTCTCATCAGAATTTTCACTGTTTGGCCAGTTATTGTTTTGTTTTAGTTCCAGACAACTGACATGTAAAGGAAAAATGTCACTGTCCGAATTTCCCCACTGTCCGAAGTTACCCGACTCTCCCCTATTGAAGTGGAGGTAAAAATAAAATGCCAGCTGCTTCCATTGAAAGAATACCAATACACCATCCGCTATTATGGCTAAATTGTATATAAATGTAGATACGAAAGCTGAATTGGGATATAAAAATTAGTTATTACTTCAACACCACATTCTATTGCTCATTTCGCTCATTTAAATTTGTTCGGAGGGAAAATGGCTTTTATACATGGGTAAGTCCCCTATACCACAGACTTTGAACTATTTCTTCTTACTTTTTTCTTTGAATTGGTTTTGGAGTCATCCACATACATGTATCTGATATTGGTATGAAACAGACAACAGCATTGAAATTTTAAGAAATAAAATTTATATCTGTGTCATTTACGATGTGTAAATCCGAATAATCACTCACAGACTGAATAAAACCCTTAATCGTGTCATTTTATAGATGCTTAAAAACGACAATCAACAATTTAGTTTTTGAGTAATTCGCAGCTGTTTACACGGTTTACAAGTCGATTTTATAAATCGATAAATTCTTAAAGCATATTCAATTTGGAAGCAAGGAATACACTTGAGAATGAAAATAGCAAGCTCGGTTTAATGAGTCTGTTAAATACTGACTAAGGGTTTTGTATTTTCATGGAAAATGAACGTTGGAAAATGCCAAATCGACATGTACTAATAGTGTCGTTAGTCAAGCGTTTTATTCAGTGGTTTTACTATATATTGCATTATTGTTTACTCAGTAAAAATAAATGCTATGAAAGACAATATAAATATGGACATTCAATACTATCTTTTGTTTTTGAGTAGCAACTTAAAATCCAGGTGAATATGTTAATTTAAAACTAAAAAAGATCAATATCGCCTTTGCACTATTCAGTCAGGTGTGTTATCATTATGGATAAAAAGTTAATGATGTTTGTTTATAATTTGATAAATGGATGGTATCAATTTACTCGATGAAAACAGTAACAATTCTAGGTATTGCTACACATAGGTCGGAGCAAACAGTGCAGACTCAACTCAGATAGCTAAGGATCAGTCAGATCAGGATCTTAACTGCTACCTACTCCATTCTTCTTTCAGACGCATTACTACACTGTAAAATCAAACTGTCCCATTTTAGGACAATTGTGATAATTATTTTACTGTACGTGTCCCAATTTTAAGCAATTTTACTGTAAAACAGCATTTGTCCTAATTAAGAGAACGGATTGCGGAAACAATACTAATCCGAATTATTTCAAAGTTCACGAGTATTGAAATGCTTTACCTTTTTTTCACCGTCAACAGCTGGAGTTAAACACATCAAGAGATGAATTTATCAGATTTTAATACAGCAGCAAACATATAATAATAATAATAATAATAATAATAATAATAGCAATAATAGAAAAAAAAAAAAAAAAAAAAAAAAGAAACTAGAAAATTGTTTCTAGACGACACTAATGATGCCCCGTGCAGCGTCTGTCACAGGACATGTGTACACCCAAAAGCACCTTTCAAGCACAAAAAAAACATTGGAATCATTGCACAAACTTCATACGTACAGTGGAAAATTTCTATTCAAAACGACTAAGTTTACCAGGCAATAATTCCTTCAAAGTTATTTTTTTCTATATACGTATCTTCACTACTTCCACAACAATTACACAATGTCTTACATGTTAAAAACAGCCACTGAAACATTTGGGAGTAGTTGCTTACAAAACGTACTCACCCTACAATGCAAAAAAAATGCCTAAAATGTCTAAGTTCAAAAGGCTTTAATTCTATCAAATTAATTCTAGCTCCAACAGAAACCCACATGCACGTCTTCAATATGTCCGCAATATGTATCAAAGGTTTGAAAAATTGTCATGCAAAACTGTGGGATGGATTGCTTACACAAACTCCATACCCTGCAGTGCAAAAGCTGCTGCCCAAAATGACTAAGTTTATAAGGCGATAAGTCTGTCGAACCAAAACCCAAATGCTTATTTTCAATATGTTCACAATATGCATCCTAGGTTTAAAAAATCTCTCTATAAATGTATATATAAAAAAAACCTGTGGGAGGAGTTGCTTACACAAACACAAACAGTAAAATCATATAATTTGCAAAAAAATGACTAACTGTGACGAACGGATGGACGAACAAGCAGGAGCAAATCCTTATGCACCCCTCCCCTCTCCATGGCTATTTATTTTACAGAAACCAATTAAAGATGACCAGTATGCATTACGAATACTGAACACGAGCTTAGGACTGTTTAGTCAAATGTTTTCGAGCGCATGTCGCTTTATATTTAAAAAAAAAAACTTCCGATGTGCTTCACTGTACAGATAAGGGCGGACGTACGCTGCGGCTATGGATACCTACCGCTTAGGTGCGGGGGTACTTCCTTTCGAGAATTGAGACACACACACACGCGCGCGCACTCGCGCACGCACGCACGCACACACGCACGCACGCACTGTTAATTACGGTGTTTTGCTAGTAAAACCCAGTGTTTGGGTAAAACAGCATTTTACAAGAAATACCTCCGTGAATATCGCGGTATAGTTAATCGTATGCAAATGATTAATACTTCTAAGAGCATGAAGAGAGTCCATTTATTATTGAAGTGCCTTGACGTAATATCACATTATCGGAAAGGGTATTAAATCAACACGGCTACTTATCTTGTTCCTTTTTTCCCGGGCGTTCGATCGTTGTTGGGATATGCCGTAAGGTGCCATTTGTAAAAAAAATCTTAATTCAGTCTATATGATTCATTATGTTCTGCTGATGGACTCCATTGTAATAGTTCCCGGTCATTGTTTATCTCACAATGATATTAAGGACAAATACATGTACCCGTTCGTCTTCTGCAAATAATGCAGAACCTGATCAGACGCCGCGCATTGCGGCGTCTGATCTGGGCCTGCAATGATTGCAATTGTCCCTTTTATGTGACACTATGTATAAATGAGTCAAAGGAATTAAAGACCATTACCTGGAGGACATCCGCGATGTGTGCCATATACGGCGTACTGGCCATCCGGCCATCCAGTATCAGTTGCAAAGTCATAAGAATCATTTCCATGTACATGAGTACAGAAGTTTAACTGAATGCTGTGGGGACCATACGGACCCAACAACTCAATATCATTCAAGTCTGTATCATTCCACCCTATTCTGCCCAATGTCGCTTCGAAGAGATCAATAGTCGAGTTGAAAGTTATGTTCATGTACCCGTATTGCCAGGTTTTGGGCGGTGCATCGGGACAACCATATACCGACATCGGGAGAGCATAGTTCCCGGCAGGCCATTGGATCTCGCCTGGAAAACGTGAAGACATAAAACCATTGCATTATGTAAACAAGTCTATGCAATCTTATCATGCGAAAGTAAACAATACAGCTAGGGTAGAGTCGGGTAACTTCGGATAGGGGGGGGGGGGGGGGTTAAAATCGGACATACCATTGCAAACAGTAAAAATCCAGATGGGACGGCTCATAATGAGCCGTCTCATCAGGATTTTCACTGTTTGGCCAGTTATTTTTGTTTTAGTTCCAAACAACTGACATATAAAGGAAACAATGTTACTGTCCGAATTTACCCGCTGTCCGAAGATACCCGACTCTCCCGTACCGCACACTAAACGCAGAAGTAATTCAACAATATACAGAACCCAGTTTACGACGATGTATGTAATCCAATACTAGAGCATGTAAGCAGCACCTTATTTTGCCAGCTTTTCATGAGATTGGTATGTTAATATGTATGAGGTCAAACCTATTGACAAAAGAAAGTTACGCTCTGGTATGCCAAGTTAATTCAAGTTCCAAAACTAGCTTTAGGATTTTCCTGCCATGTTTAATATTATATTTTTTAAGAATTACATTTCTTTACAATCATATTCTGTAGAAAGTTTCACAACAAAAACGCCGTCGTCTTCTAATGATGTGATACATATATGTAAGTCAATGTCGACAGCAGAAAAGGTTGAGGCTTTCAAGGGATGTAATAGTGATTCTCTACTTTCAAGTCACTACACATAAACATGGAAATGATATTATCTGACACAGTGCCTTGAGTTCCACCTCTTTCTTAAAAAGGTATGTAGAATAAGTTCGTAATTGCTATGCTGTCACCCATTCGCCATAGCAGTAGCTACCATGGAGGGCAATCCGGTGGTAGCGTTAACTTCTGATAGCGCGGTGAGATTCATCATAAACGCTGTCATACGAAAGACATGTGATTTTCATTCTCCTTTAGTTTTACCAAGATGACCCCTAGGGTTGCAGTTACAGCCAACATTTACTCCATGTGGCATCTCCCTTTTCAAGACTACTTGAGCCACAACGCGATAAAACCAACAAAGTGGCGTGTGTGCTCAGCGATGACTCAGATCAGCCTCGGCATCCGCTCATACTGATACGACCATTGGCTGTCCGCATGGAGCTAGTTTAGACCCTTAACTACCCTTTAAGATCAAGTAAAGACTCTGATCAGATTGGGCGGATGCCCAGGCTGATCTGAGCTTTTGCCTGGCGCACATGCCACTGTGTTGGTTTTGTCGTGCCGCGGCTCACTTATGCTACGATCTTTTCAATATGGATGCCTTAGGGTATCTCAGACAGATAAAGATACCTTTTTCAGACGCTGGACGGACCCAAGCGTCTGCACTGATGCCAAGCGATCTTACAACTTGTTCGCGACATCTCTCTTGACTACGGTGCCTTTCTTTAAGACAAGATGCGACTACTTATCTGTAATCTTTCTATGTATTCCATATAATAAAACTCATTATAGGACATTGCAAAGATAAAAATATAAATAGCTAGAAATGGTTTACCCTTTGAAAATCCAGATATATATAACCAAACGATTACGGCATATCGGAAACCCATTTTAGACCATTTACATTTCTGTGACCTCTTTAATTCCTGAGCATACTCATTCTCTCAAATCTGTAACATAACTGACGTTTGCTTCGTGATTTTTGCTTAACCCATACAATCATATATAGCTAAACAAGAGACAAAAGGTTTATTAAGTCCACGTCGTGATTGCATTAACAGAATTTGAAATATTCAATAAATCTCTTAACTTAATGATAATTCTTATGGAAACAATTATTTGCATAATATAAAAGAATACTTGTATCGCAGGGGTTGCTTTAAATTCTATGCAAATACTATTCAATTCCATGCAAATACTACTACGCGAAATAATAGAACAGAAGAGTCGCAGCCAAACAGTCTGCATGTACGGAAACGGTCTGCTCAGTGTCTGCTATATCTGGCATTCGTGCAGTAATGTTCTACACATTGCCTCATGATAATGTCAATTAATTCATGTTTTGTTATAATTACAGTTAATATTTTTTATAATAACCTGTCCCAATACTTAGATTCTGATAACAGTACCGTTGGGAATAACATAAAAGATAATACTAATGTGATATTGCTATTAAAGGTTTCCTGTCCAATTTTAATGCTTTTTTTTATAATTGTGGTCCCTTGAGACTACTGTTCCATAGATTACATCACAAACTATTGGAAATCTAAAAATCTGGACTAAGATTTGATATCGAAACAGACACGATGTAATTTGGCTTGTTGATTGAGTACTGTTGAAAAGTAAATTAAACGTTAATTTCTCATGTGGCAATATACACTCCTATCAAACATCAATTTGCCTGAGAGACTGATGAATTATTTAACTGTAAACCAAAACTATAAAGGACATCTAATAAAACAGGAACGAACTTAGTTTTTTAACAAACACACCTTATCATTATCCACTTCATCAAGCATCTTCCGGAAAATCCCAGGAGTCTTCTTAGGCGGTAGAGTAGCAGGCTGATATATACGACATCCATCTTTTGTGCGTTTATCATTGGTACACAGTCTGGTCTGTATGTTAGTATCTACTAGTTCTCTATGCACATGACGTTTATACGTCAAAGGGGAGGTACCAATGAAAGTAAAAAGATGATCAGGAACTTGATACATTCAGATCCCATATCTCGCCCTCAAAACCAAAAGAGAAAGTAGTGTATACATAAACTAACAACAGTTCACGAAAGACACGTATGTGAAGCGACTAAATGGGAAATGCGCTTAAATGGGATAAATAGCAACTAAGTAAGAAAAGAAAAACATGCTTATCTAGGAAACATATCTTTGGTGCTAAAGTCAGAAAATGCATTTGTTAAAGTATAGGTTACATGTAGTACTAAACAGATGCATATTTCTTTTCGATATTTTATTCTATTAATTCAGTTATAACCGAGGCATGAGTAAATCTGTCTCTGCCTGCTGCTATGCAGTCTGGTCAGAGAACTTATCTCGGACCACACGGTTCGGAATGTGCGACTTGAAGCATTTCAGAAAGTATCAACAGTTGAATTCAGTTTTATGTAAATGGTTTACATCATAGGATGTAAGAGTCGCTGTAGAAGTTCTTCAGGGAACAAGGTACACATTTCTCATGGCGCGACAGAATTATCATGTATTGTCTGCTACGAATGATTCGCAATTCAAATAAATGACAGATATATCACCTCTTTTCTCTTGATATCGGCTCGCGCTTACAGTCACTGAAAATGCAGCAAAATATTTTCTCCTGCTTTGCTGAATCACTTTTTGTACTGGCCTACATCTTTTGTGAAGAAAGCTATGATGAAGAAAGCAATGAATTCATTTAGCTCTATAAAATTCTGTAATAGTTTGAGACATCAGGGGCCGTATTCATAAAGACACTTAAGTCGTTGCTATGCGGTTGCTAAGGCTAAATATCTATAAAGGAGATTCCCTAAAACTATGAAATTTGGTCTGGAGGAACAGTCTTTGTAAGACTGTTCCTCCAGAGCAAAATTCATAGTTGTAGGGAATCTCCTTCAAAGAAATTTAGCCTTAGCAACGGCATAGCAACCACTTAAGTCGTTTTATGAATACGGCCCCTGACACTCTGAGTCTCGGCACTGCCTGTCTGATAGCGCCACAGCATTTTTTGATAAGTGCATTGAACTAAGTACATGTAGTTGCATTATGCTTGTATAAACAGTGTACAAATTAGTTGTTGTTACAAGTCTTACCTAGTATTCAATCAAGATTACATGTTATTGCAAATGTTAGTTTCTATGTTTTTTTTAGGATTTCCAACATGTACTAGCTGTACCGACAGGTAAAATTAGTTTAGTAGACGTCCTGCGGCGTCCATACTCCATCCATACGTTCGCAAACTTTTTCATTTGGGTCTAGTTGTATTTAAATCTGTTGCCCAGTATCGCCTCTGGCGGTCATCTTTGAATTTACTAGTTATCGCACACCATACCACACTCTAAACAACAACAACATCATTCCTTTAGCCTACGCCGGGAACAATTGCACTACATGTATCCTTCTCTTTCTAAGCCAAGCACACTTAGCACTTACTTTTTTCCTTCTTGCACTCACCGAATCAAACTCTTCCAAGCCTATCCTATTCTTACTTACCCTACCACACCCTTCTTTTATTACTTTACCAATAAAAAAACTATCTTACAATTATTTACCTCATCCTATTTTTTGCTTTCCTGCACTACATAAATCTGCCTGGTTTGCGCGTTAGACTACCAATCCAGAGTCGCAGGTTTGTTACCCGCCTCCAATCCAGAGTCGCAGGTTTGTTACCCGCCTCTCCGGTCTTTCGAATGAGACTTGAAACCGAAATCCCGTTTCCGTATGTCCTATGTTAAACCCGAGTTCACTCACTTACAAATAGACAACACGCAATAAAGGTTGCATCAGCTAACTTGCCATTACCTGTTCATTATCAACTCCTCCATCCTTCCATACAATATTTAATCTTACAGCACCCAAATTCAAATCTAAAAGAGTTCCTTCAAGAGCAGAGAAACCATCGAAAGAAGGAACATGGACCATACTTCGAAGTTTCGGCTATTCAAGCCTCAGCAGTGACCCTGAAATGATCTAGTGATAAAACCCAGGGAAAACGTACTATAATTTATTACTTTTGATAAGGCAGTCGCTTGAAAGACTGATAAATATCTAAAAAGGGACGAAATGAATTAAAAGTGATAGTCTAGAATATGAGTCTAAACAAAAAAAAAAAATTTAGCAATAGTTTAGAATATGACCCTAAACCAAAAAAAAAAAAATATTTTATGAATTCTCAGAACACGATATCCTCTAATCTCAAAGGACAAAGATAAAACATAATCTGCACTATGGATGATGTATGAGGAGACGTTTCACAGCCGCCACACGGCACAACACCAGCTGCAGTGAAGTCAAATTAAAATCTGAAAGATTCCTTCAAGAGCAGAGAACGCAGTCGAAAGAAGGAACATGAGCCATACTTCGAAATTTTGGCTATTCTACCCTCATCAGTGACCCTGAAATGATCTAGTGACAAAAGCCAAGGAAAACGTACTGTAATTTCCTACTTTAGATAAGGCAAAATTTCTGTATTCATAGCAAAACTCTACCATGAAACAGCTATCTCACTCCACCAAAACAGAACCAACATAATCCATTCTGGCTTATCCTACCCAAGTCAGAAAAACTAGCGCCGCCTTAACTAAGAATTGAAAACCAGAGTGGCTAGTATGCTGAACTTGAATGAAATGTGGCATATGGCACTTCTTACATGACACAGCTCAGAAATGTAAAATTATACTTTTTACAAGTTGACTGATATTTTTCCCATTTAGCGGTAATTGTGTTTCCCACTTAAGCGGTAACCATTCATTTTTCATATTTAGTCGTAATTCCTATTTAAGCGTTTGATAGACCTATTCCTACATAGCCGCTAATCTATCCTATTTAAGCGCGTTTTCCATTTAGTCGCTTCACACACGTACGGTAGACCGATGTACAGCTCTGTCAAAGACACAACCCAATTAAAACAAAAGAAGTACCGCCTTGTAATGGTCAAATATAAACTACTAGGGGGCTTAAAGTTTTTTTTCCTCTAGTTTCAAATCCTTGGCCGTAGCTGCTGCAATCAGCACCTCCACCCCACCTCATCTGCTAATAAATAAAAAGGCAATAGGCTGACGACAGTATCAATATTGACAATAAGAACAAGTAATACGAAACACATTTAACATCTGTTTTTACCTATACTCTATTTTAACTATAAAGTCTAACAGGAAGCAAAGTGGGCAGCTATGCAAGTGACAACATTGCAAGCAGACCTGGGGCCGTATTCATCAAGCCACTTAAGTCGTTGCTATGCGGTTGCTAAGGCAAAATATCTATAAAGGAGATTCCCTACAAATATGAAATTTGGTCTGGAGGAACAGTCTTTGTAAGACTGTTCCTCCAGAGCAAATTTCATAGTTGTAGGGAATCTCCTTCAAAGAAATTTAGCCTTAGCAACAGCAAAGCAACCACTTAAGTCGTTTTATGAATACGGCCCCAGACCACAGATAAATATACACAAAACAAGAGAGAGGAATCACAATAGAAGTACCGCCTTGGAACTGCCAGTTCTCGGACCATGTGGGATAAAACTCCTAGCGTTATCTCCAAATGAGCCACGACAAGAAAAAAAAATACAAACAAACAAACAACAAAGTGGTTGTGCACCCAACTCAGACTCAGATCAACCTGGTCATAATACGGCAGTGCATATTAAGCATTGCATGAGTTAGTGGCCCTTGAATTGAGTTAAAATCCTCACATTAGCCATAACTAAAGTACCAATGAACGAATGTTTCTTGAGTCTCGATACAAATGTTTCATCATTATGGGGTGACGCTGAAGCAAGTGTTTTAGAATGGCCTCACTTATGCATGAGTTATTGCGCTTGATTTGAAATCCATAAGTGAAACCATTACTATGTAACTAGTGAATAAAATTTTATGAAACTTAAAATAAACCATACACAAATCAGAGCTACTTTATCGGGGGATATAAATTCAATGAATTCGCTTGTTTCCCATTGAATTTGAATGTGTGTGCCTATTCAAGTTTCTGCATTTAAACTCAATTGCCATTTACTTTCTTCCAGCCCTCCTGAAAAAACGACTTAAAAGTGGTTGCTATGCTATTGCTTAGGCCGAATTTCTGTGAAGGAGATTCCCTACAACTATGACATTTGGTCTGGAGGAACAGTCTGAAATTTAACCTTAGCGACCGATTAAGTCGTTTTATAAATACGGCCCTGGGTCCTACAGAAGCCGTCAGGCAGACTTCTGATGTGTCTTGTATGAGGATATCAGCGAAGAGTTTCATGTCTGTTGATATAGTCTTTGTCAAATATGTTGAATGCAAGGAAGAGAAAACAGCAAATCGTTACCTTTTCGGCAAATCAGTACCAGAGATGGCATCGGCTTCTTTGGACCTTTACTTGACTGTAGCTTGAATGTAGCTGACTGGTGACGCTCTGGTTGAGTCTCAAAGGAACGTCTGGCTCTTGATACTTGCTGACATTCCAAAGGCATACTGTAGCATCTCTTCCAGTATTTTGCTTCGTGCTGGTCGGAGCGTGTCTGGATTGTTGTTTAGTTTGGTTTAAACATATTTATTTAGCTTTTTCAGTTAACATACATATAAACATACATGAGCAAGTAAGATATCAGTACAAGCTATGGGATTAGAACGGAAGCTATATGCTTATCGAGCTGATCTCCTTGAAGAGTAGTTGAGTTTGGATGTTCTCAACTATGAACTGATTACATGTCCAGCAGCTGAATCAGGTCGGATTTCATCTGTCTTTCGCTATTACAGTAGACGTACGAGCATGAAGATTGATGCGATGTTTACCTCTCTCTTTTCACATGTCCAGAAGCTGCATCATTGCATACTTCATCTGCCCCTCTCGGTTACGTCTGCCCTACGAATATGAAGAGTGGTGGACCGGATATACAGAGAATCACATTTTTGAAAACAGCGTAAAAATCCATTTAAAACGTTTATTATTTGTGTTTCAAATGGACTTTTCTGTAATGCCATAGATGATTATTTAGAAGTAAATTTCAAAAGTAAGATATGACCATGATTTTTCTTTTAAAGTTTGAAATGTTGTCTAGCACTTTTGATTATTTCAATCAATATTCAGTAGCTATAACTGCGTTGGAAAGGTGCATCCGCAATTAAAATTTGTATTCATTAAAAGTTTTACAAGCACATATTACAACCTTTTCTTTACTTTAAGCCATATTTTCTAAATAGATTTAAATAAAATGCTACTTTCAAAAGTAAGAAATGACCATGATGTTCTTTTAAACTTCAAAATGTTGATGTCTAACACTTAAGCTTTACTTGAAATATATACTATAATAAAATCTAATTAAAATCAAATAAAATGCTAAATTCAAAAGTAAGAAATGACCAGATTTGACTTTTAAAGTTTAAAATGTTGTTGTCTAGCACTTTTGATTATTTCATTTAATGTTTAGTAGTTATAAATACGTCCGAAAAGTGCAACCCCAATTATTATTTTATTTCATTAAAAGTTTTACAAGCACATTTTACATGTACTACATTTTCTTTAGTTTAAGCCTTATTTTCGTATCTCGATCTGGATTATTTCATATTGACAACTCGATAGCTACCAATGATCTTAGTGCAGAGATAGGCTGATTCTAGTGGTACGTCTTTAATATGAAATCTAAATAAATTTTAATAGAATGCTAATTTGTAATTGTAATCTGCTACGCAGATTAAACACTACACCATTCTGTTTCACATTCAAGTCTCAATGAAATGAAGAAATTAAAAGAAAGAAAAAAGATTTTAGTATGAATTTGAGGGTTTCATATATTTATTAAAACATTCGATGCACTTACCATATAATTGGTCCACTGTTGCTGCCCGATAGGTAGGGTGCAAATTCACTGAACCTTATCTGATAAAATACATCCAAGTATGAGAAACAGGTCATGTGTCAGAGGCGGAGAAGTTTCAAAATCACAATAACAAAAATGGCGGTTTCACGGATTTGCCAGTAAAAGGCTGTTTTGTAGAAAGTGAAAAAGAAAAGACACGGCTTGTACTTTGTCCATCTCTGTTTTTATTTTACTCTACTTCCCAGCGGGCACATAACGTCGAAATGACGTCGCACTGACGTCGATGCGACGTCATCACGTCGCATCGACGTCGGTGTGACGTCATTACGACGTTATGTGCCTGCTGGGTTGCGTCTCATTTCCGCTACGTCTTTATATACCGTGTATATACACAACTTTCTTCACTTTTAAGTACTTTTTCTAAAGGCTAATCCGTTTCTGGGAGATGTATGTGCCTGTTCCGATCTCTATTAGCAAGCAGAAAAATCATTTAACGGTACCGGCTTTACAGGTATCTGGCAGTGTAGCCGTATATGCTCGGGTTGGGCAGCTTAACTAACAGTTTACTCTTGAAGTTCGCAATTAATCGTTGGATCAGATTAACACTTAAAGCGCAGTTATTATATAATCTTTAAATAAAAGTCGTTTCATTAGTTCGGAGGCTGATCACGTGAGGTAGAAATTACTTCATGTCGTATAGTTTGTGACGTAACGTCTTAATGTCGTTGATGATTGATGACGTTATGTCCATATGGCACATGATCTGTTAGGCAAGGCAAACAACTCTAAGTTGCCTTAGCAAACAAACTAAAGACCCAAGTTTCACAAAAAGAACCCTCCAAACTTCCAATCCCCCAGCCTGAGGATGCTACAGAGATGTTGTTTGGAAGTTTTGAAGGGCGACGACATGTTACAACAGACGATGACAGACAACTGCCTATCCTATGTGTTCCCCAGGAGACTTCGGGTCTGGTGAGCTAAACGCCGCTTATCATTTTTTAACTAGTTCCAGAAAGTGTATCCATACTTATCGCACGTGCATTGAATATCTGTCGCAACTGCGATTTATTTATTGTCCGTGGTACTTATTAAACGTTGACATGCTACCCTCCCTGACATGGTGTAAACAAAAACTGCCGCCTCGTAAACTGACTGTTTCACACTTCCTTTACTACTGAACAAGATATAGTGCAAAGACGTATTTTTCTTTTGCGCCTGAATATTTTTTTTGTTGGACTTCTTTGATAAAATTACTAAAAGGAACTCAAGCAACAATGACTCACTTTTCCCTGTTCTGCTGAAAATGTGAGAAATGAATGGTGTGACAGAGACTTGGAAATGCTAAACAGAAACAAAAAATGGGAAAGGTTTCACTGCAAACCTCTTAGTGGTTTGTTTATCATTATGTTGTGACAATTTCGGGAAGCTTACGCCGCGTAAAATCGATTGAAGCCCCGACCACTGCCCCCAACCCCGAAGATGTATTGCTGACCGTTCCAAGGCGGTGCTTCTGATGTGGTTTACTGTTATTGTCATTGTTTGTCGGATTTCTTTTAGTTTTTAACTTTTTGTACATTATTTGAGTAGCCTCGTGTCATCTTCTAGGAAAGAGCAGGCCCAGAGATTATAAAACTTGAGTACATCTTAAACGCAAAATAAAGCACACTGATTTGCTGCTTCCGAGCATATGCTCGGAAGAAGCCAATCAGTGTGCTTTATTTTGAGTTTGAGACTATTCTCAAGTTTTACAACCTTGAACCCTGGCTTCTTGGCATTTTGCTTGTCTATTTTGTTTTTGCTTGTGTTGCTTTCTGTGCCGTTTTCATTTTTTTTTCATTTTCAAGAACCTCGACACGACAAACAAATAAAGTGGCATGATCGCCAAGTGAAGACTCAGATCAGCCTTGACCGCCGTTCATTCTGATCAGATTTCTCGCCATGCGCTTTAAGGGTAGCTCAGGGTCTAAGCTTTCTCCATGCGGACAGCGAAACATCTGATCAGACTGGGTGGATCTGAGTTTTTGCTGGGAGAACGTGCCACTTTGTTAATTTTGTCGTGCCGCGGTTCATTTGGCATTCTAATGGACACTACTTGCCGACTCCCTTATTTACATGTATAAGGCGGAGCTCAGACTAGGGCTTTTAAAAGCAAGAAACATGCCTTCACAAAAAACCTTACGTAGAAAAAGGCAATGCTCAGGAACTTCACCTACAGATACAAGAATGATTTTCTGTCTCCAATAAATCATGACTTCAGACATTCTTGACTTCATCAATCTATCTTCCCTATAAACTTTAAAATACATTCCACGCGCCTTCCGATTACCGAAAGGACCTACAGAGTAAGAAGAAAGGCAATAATCAGGAATTATTTCAATCAACTCACACATCCCGCCCTCAAAACCAAAAGGGAAAGAGGCACACATACAATTGACAAAAGTTCATGAAAGACACGCACGGTAAACGGAATAAACAGCTCTTTCCCAAACAAGTGGTCACATGTTAAACTAATCTCTTCATTTGTATCATCCCAGCCCGACGATGTGACACCTGTATCGATAACGCGTATGTCTCCTTACCTGTTGAAATCTATGACTCAGTTTGTATAGAAATTAATGTTTGAACAATTTTTGACAACGTAAATCATTTCTTTAACATATTGTGCCAAAATTTATCCTGATATGACCATATAGTTCATTTTACGCTCTTTAAGTTGATATAATTTTCATCAAAATAAGTATGTGCTTTCATTCTTCCTGGTGAACTGGAAAATAAGCTCATCGCCTCCTACTTAGCATATATAAAAATTTTACAAAACGCGTGTTCCTAGACTTTGGCAGTAAAAACTTATTTTACTGTGTCTAGTTTAATTTTTTTCCCTGATATTTTCTTAAAATTTGCATTGCATACTTTTCACAGATATAAAAAATTCCGAAATAAGTTATCGTTAACACTCTTCCCTATAAACTTTAAAATACATTCCACGCGCCTTCCGATTGCCGAATTCTTAGGCGTAAAATTTCTAAGTCCAAACTGATGTCGCACTCTACATCGGGCCAGACAGAGTATGCGAAATGTTATTTGTTGTCAATGCAAAACTGCTTTTGTTATCAACCCGGCGGTACAAGAAAGACAAAAAATGTTAAGAAATGCAAAAAGAAGAAAAAAAAAAAAGATGAATATAAAAATAAATAATTAAAAATAAGACAATAAATACAAAATAAAGAAACAAAACTGCCGTATATCAAATGTGTAATATTTCATCTTACTTCTCAAGATATACAAATATATTAATGACTAGATTATCTGCATTTTTTCTTTCTTTCTAACAGGTTGGAAAGCAGTTGTTTCGATAATGATCGTTTAATACCAATTAAACACTTTTGTAAGTTAATTGCCATTTAATGGCTTCATTCTCAACGTAACTTGTCAACTGTGAATGATACACTATTAAGTTTACTCATTTTAAGGTCAGTTCGTATTTTGTAAATCTATCACAGAATATTAAACAGAATTTAATGTTTTGTGTTTCCTCTGGATTTATTTTTCAATCGCTATGACAAAGTCGAACTTGGGCCATATAAATAAGTACTCGTACATTACACCATTCGCTCACCGAGGACTCAGATCAGCCATTACAGTCTAGTCAGAGTATTCTCGGTTCGCATTAACAGTATGCGATTCCTGGACATTAAAAAAGCAAAAAAGATGAAAACTCTGATCTTTCTAAACAGTATGACGGCTGATCTGAGTGTTTACAAAAAACGATAACCCTGGTCAGTCTACACAGAAGTGACGACTACATTAAGTTCACATGAAAAGTCTGCGATCGTTGAAATTTAAAAAGCAGGAATGAAGACCCTGATCAGTTTTCACAAATTAACGACTGATTTGGATATTAAGTGTTCTCATAAATTTATGCCAGCAGTGAGTATTCAAATCAGCCTGCACACCCAAACAGCAAACCGAAGACTTTGATCAGTCATCAAAGAAGAGAAAACTGATTTGAATATCTACTGTTCACATAAAAGTTGTCGACAGTGAGTTTTCAAATCAGCCTGCACCGCTAAAAAGCGAATTTGAATACCCTGAACAGTCTTAGAAGGTGTTACGACTGATTTGATCTGATAGTGAAATATTGCCGGGGGTCTGAAATGACCAATACCGAGAGGTGTCATAACTGATAAGGATCACTGATTATACAATATACAGTGTGAACAGTGTCAAATTTTCATATTCCCTTGCATAATTTCTACTGATTTCTAACTGCATTCACTTTTGAATGAAAACAAAAATATTTAAAATGTAAGCATTGTGAAAAAAGTAAATAAATAGAACAAATAAATAAAATAAAAAAACTCTTGACTCTCTTTGAACAAATTTCTATAAAAATCATTTCTGTTGGAAAACAATAACATGGTTTTAGATTATGAAGCGCATACTATAATGCTCAAATAAGCCTGCGTGTCTGCGCAAACGTATCATAGTCTTTTCAATGCAGTATGTTTAGATTTCCAAGGGTACATAAATCCTTTTTGAGAAGAAAGTAAAAAATCTAAAGGAAACCCCACCAGAAATGCGAAGTTGCGTATGCTGATCTGCGTCTTCAGTGTTTACACATGTCGTAACTTAGATTTTCACGCGACGATGATTATTATCATAAGCTTAAACCACTGGTGCCCTATGTACACATTTGATTTTCGAGTAAGTGAATGAGTGAGATATATGGGTTTTACCGCACACCAGCACAAAAAAGCTATTTCGCACCGAAAACGTTTTTAAAGAATACGTTTGATATGCATAAGGTCTGAAACGATTTTCGAATGCACAGTTATAATTATTTATTACGTCAGCTTACATGTTCACACATTGTTGTCATGTCATAATTGTAGTTTGGCAATATATTTAAAAAATGTACCTTATTTGTTGATGTCTACCATTTATCAGTTTATTCAATGAGTTCGATGAAGACTGAACAAAATCAGGCGATAAATCAAAATATAAAAAATAAAAAATGAAAGAAAGAAAACAATTTCAAATGACGGACTAGCCGTTAGTACATTATGTTTTTCCTGTTTATCAATTAATCAACATGAATCCAAGTTCTAGGATAGCTTCAGCAATTTTACCGGTTGTCAGTTATTCCCCGGTATTTGGGGAATAATAATACTGATAAAAAAAGTAATAATAAAAAGCTACGTCACTTCGCACTAGAATCTGGAGATAATATACTAAAAATTGACATCAGAGGTGCTATAGATTGAAAATCATAAGTTCATTGCAAATTATTTTTCTTCTCCTTCTTCTTCTTTTTCTTCTTCTTCTTATTATTACTATAATTATCATTATATACTACCGCACACAATTTTAAAAGCATAACTACTGTAAACAATAATTTAATCATACTAATTCATAGAAATAAGAAAAAATAAATAAATTAATTTTAAAAAATGTGAATAAATAAAAGGTGCGAGAAAAAGGGGGGGGGGGAGGAGGGGGGCTGATGTTAATGAAGTTGAATGGAGCTTTTCAGAACTGATCAATGTTTCTTTTGCTTCAATATCCGATCTTGGGTAGATTATCTTGATCTACCTGTCCAGTCAGGGATGTCGCGGTTCCCTAATCTAAGGGATACAACTGCACTTACACTACATACAGGTGTCTTTACCTGTATGACTTACAGGTAACTTCCCTTGCATATGGTATGAAATAGTGTGGTTTGTTCAGCAGCAATATCTTTTTTATCTATTTTCTATTTTAAGTAACAGTACAATACAATGGGCAGCTATTCAGGTGACCACATTGCTTGAGACAATAAGCACATGGGCATAACAATATGTTTAAGAAGCTAAGGGCGAGGGTTCGGACCCAGCAAAATTAGTTTAACCCCCCCCCCCCCCCCCCGCTGCAACTACACACACTCGTACGCATTAATCTATTACCACCGGTCTAAGGCTGTATTTCTGCCGTGGTTCCTCAATGTTATGTGCTCTTACGTCCGCTTGTATGTGGTCTTCGAGCAATATGGTCTACTGAAGAACTGTCCTCTTTGTTTTCTGTTTGTTTTGTAATTTAAAATTGTAGGCAAACGTAGACGTAATTGTTGCTTGTTCTGGGTGCCGGTGTTAGGGTTTTAGTTTACCTGTTGTCCGGGAGGTGTTTTCAATGGGGGTAACTGAATAATCACCTGTCATTCGAATTTCCGTGCGTGTTTCTCGTGAGCTGTTGTCAATTTATGTAATTACTTCTTTTCCTTTTTGATAATGTGATCTGATTGTATTAGTCTTGATCATTGCTTATTTCTTTATTCTTTCAAGTTCGCCGACTGATCTCTCTGATACACATGCAATTGAGCCGCGTCACGACAAAACCAGCAAAGAGGTATGTGCGCCCAGAGAATACTTAGATAAATCTAATCATCCGACAAGTCTGATCCGAATCTTCGCTTGCATTTAAATGGTAGCTAACGGTCTAAGCAAACTCCATGCATGCAGCAAAGACTCTGATCAGACTGGGCGGATGCCCAGGCTGATCTGAGTCTTCGCTGGGCGCACAATGACACTTTGTTGGTTTTGTCCCGATGCAGCTCACTTGACGGCGGTATGATGCTTACTACTCGCGAGTACCTGTAACAGGGTCCATATCGATTTTGGATTTGAAAATACTTTTTCGATTTAAGAGTCTCGACCCAAGATTCGGATACCTTGACAGTTATTAGTTTAAATAATGCCATATGTAAATTAATTGTACGACTCCAGTTAGAGCCCGGACGGGTTTGTTTCACAATACTTTAGGTATCTTGAACCGTGTCATTTGTAAACCTTTCTTAAGGGAATTAAAAGCAATCCTGTTGATTAGACAAATAGATTACACTTGCTTGCGGCGAAACCTCATATATGGTATTAATGAAATACTAAATATTGATAAATGCAAAACACACGATCAGTTCTTCCGATCTGCCTTCATGCGGACGATGTGAGGAAAACTAGGTGATGAGGTTTCATTCAGTGTTCCACATAAAAAGAGGTACCAGCTACAATTTAGAGATAATCCTCCATATTTTTGCATTGAAACATTTATTGTGACCCCCCCGCCCCTTAGTCACTAAATATACTTGCATTTGGAAATAAGAAAAACATATCTCAGATTTATCCTCCAAACCCGACCTTATCTGGAGCTCTGTACATTGAAACTAGTATGAACTACTGAGTACTGAGTTATTACACTCGGACACCGTTCCAATTGCTAGATACAACTTAACTACAAACGACATAGTACAGAAACATACTGACGATAAAACTTTAGTTGTCGCTGTATAAAATGGTAGCATATTGATTAAAGTACCGAGACGACTTATATCAGTCTTTGCATCCCTGCGGTCGGTCTAGAGACATTTCATTTTGAAAATACACTCTATCAATCTGCGCAGAACGTGTACTGTTCTGAATATTGAATAAGCACACATGGCTTTAAAGCCTTTTCACACAATGTTACCCATTTGATGAACGTTTTATGTAGAGAAAGACATCCTTTGCTTATGGTGTGCCTGCCCTTTCTGTATGCACATACTGATATAAGTCGTCCCGGTACCTATAATCAATATGCTACCTTTTTATACAGCGACAACTAAAGTTTTATCGTCAGCATGTTTCTGTACTATGTCGTTTGTAGCTAAGTTGTATCTATCATACTAGTTTCAATGGACAGAGCTCCAGATATGGTCGGGTTTGGAGGATAAATCTGAGATATGCTTTTCTTATTTCCCAATGCAAGTATATTTAGTGACTAATTGGGGGTCACAATAAATGTTTCAATGCAGAAATATGGAAAATTATCTCTAATTTATAGCTTGTACCTCTTTTTATGTGGAACACTGAATGAGACCTCATCACCTAGTTTTCCTCACATCGTTCGCATGAAGGCAGATCTGAAGAAAACTCATAGAGCTCTACCAAGTGTTAAATTGAATTTGTTACATCGTATTAATTCAGAGAATTAACTTAACAAACTAATACTGATCGTGTGTTTTGCATTTATCAATATTTAGTATTTCATTAATACCATATATGAGGTTTCGCCGCAAGCAAGTGTAATCTATTTGTCTAATCAACAGGTTTGCTTTTAATTCCCTTTAGAATGGATTACACATGACACGGTTCAAGATACCTCAAGTATAGTGAATCAAACCCGTCCGGGCTCTAACTGGAGTCGTACATTTAATTACATATGGCATCATTTAAACTAATAACTGTCAAGGTATCCGAATCTTGGGTCGAGACTCTTAAATCGAAAAAGTATTTTAAATCCAAAATCGATATGGACCTTGTTACAGGTGCTCGCGAGTACTAAGCATCATACCACCGTCAAGTGAGCCGCATCAGGACAAAACCAACAAAGTGGCAGTGTGCGCCCAGCGAAGACTCAGATCAGCCAGGGCATCCGCTTAGTCTGATCAGAGTCTTTGCTGCCTGCATGGAGTTTGCTTAGACCATTAACTACCATTTAAGCGCAAGCGAAGATTTGGATCAGACTTGTCGGATGATCAGAGTTATCTACGGATTCGCTTGGCGCGCATACCACTTTGCTGGTTTTGTCGTGACGCGGCTCAATTGCATGTGTATCAGAGAGATCAGTCGGCGAAGTTGAAAGAATAAAAAGATAGGCAATGATAAAGACTAATACAATCAGATCACATTATCAAAAAGGAAAAGAAGTAGTTACATAAATTGACAACAGCTCACGAGAAACACGCACGGAAAATCGAATGAACAGCTCTTTCCCAGACAGGTGATTATTCAGCTACACCAATTGAAAGCACCTTCCGGACAACAGGTAAACTAAAACAATAACACGGGCACCCAGAACAAGCAACAATTACGTCTACGTTTGCCTATAATTTTAAATTACATAACAAACAGAAAACAAAGAGGACAGTTCTTCAGTAGACCATATTGCTCAAAGACCACAGACAAGCGGACGTAAGAGCACGTAACATTGAGGAACCACAGGAGAAATACAGCCTTAGACCGGTGGTAATAGATTACTGTGTGCGCGCGTGTGTTGTTGGGGGGGGGGGGGGCGTGGTAAACTAGCTTTACTGGGACCAAACTCTGGCCCTTAGCTTCTTAAGCATATTGTTATGCCCATGTGCTTATGGTCTCAAGCAATATGGTCACCTGAATAGTTGCCCATTGTATTGTTCCGTTACTTAAAATAGAAAATAGATAAAAAAGATATTGCTGCTAAATGACCACCTGTTTGGGAAAGAGCTGTTCATTCCGTTTACCGTGCGTGTCTGTCGTGAACCTTTGTCAATTGTATGTGTGCATTTTTCTCTTTTGGTTTTGAGGGCGGGATCTGGGAGTTGAATGAATTAATTATGTGATGATTGCCTATCGTTTTACTCTGTAGGTCCTTTAACTTCAAGTTCTGATAGATTGATGAAGTCAAGAATGTCTGAAGTCATGATTTATTGGAGACAGAAAATCATCCTTGTTTTTGAAGGTGAAGTTCCTGAGCATTGTCTTTTTTCTACTTAAGGTTTTTTTGTGAAGGCATGTTTCTTGCTTTTAAAAGCCCAAGTCTGAGCTCCGCCGTATAGATGTTAATAAAGGAGTCGGCTAGTAGTGTCCATTGGAATACCAAAACCGCCGCGGCACGACAAAATCAACAAAGTGGCACGTTCTCCCAGCGAAGACTCAGATCCACCCTGTCTGATCAGAGTTCTTGCTGTCCGCATGAAGCAAGCTTAGACCCTTAGCTACTTTGAAGCACACGGCGAAGAATCTAATCTGACTGAACGGCTGCCAAGGCTGATCTCAGTCTTCACTGGGCGATCATGTCACTTCATTGGTTTGTCGTGTCGAGGTTCTTGAAAATGGAAAAAAATTGAAACCGGCACAGAAAGCAACACAAGCAAAAACACAATAGACAAACAAAAAGCCAAGAAGCCAGGTCTCAAGGTTATAAAGCTTGAGAATAGTCTCAAACTCAAAATAAAGCACACTGATTGGCTTCTTCCGAACATATGCTCGGAAGCAGCCAATCAGTGTGCTTTATTTTGAGTTTGAGAATGTACTCCAGTTTTATAACCTCTGGGCCTGCTCTTTTCCAGAAGATGACACGAGGCTACTCAAATAATGTACAAAAAGTTAAAAACTAATAGAAAGCCGACAAACAATGATAATAACAGTAAACCACATCAGAAGCACCGCCTTGGAACGGTCAGTAATACATCTTCGGGGTTGGGGGCAGTGGTCGGGACTTATATCGATCACTAAGAGGTTTGCAGTGAAACTTTTCCTATTTTTGTTTCTGTTTAGCATTTCCAAGTCTCTGTCACACCATTCATCTCTCACATTTTCAGCAGAAGAGTGAAAAGTGAGTCATTGTTGCTTGAGTTTCTTTTAGTAATTTTATCAAAGAAGTCCAACAAAAAATATTCAGGCGCAAAAGGAAAAAAGTCTTTGCACTATATCTTGTTCTGTAGTAAAGGAAGTGTGAAACAGTCAATTAACGAGGCAGCAGTTTTTGTTTATACCATGTCAGGGAGGGTATATTTTCAACGTTTAATAAGTACCACGGACAATAAATAAATCGCAGTGGCGACAGATATTCAATGCACGTGCGATAAGTATGGATACACTTCCTGAAACTAGTTAAAATCAAAGGGCCAATGGCCCTGAAATGACAGATTCTATCAGAATAGAGTCGTGCTACATCGGCTCAAAATAGTTTCAAACTTCAGTCCTGTTGTTAATGGTCCAGCTCCATTAAATTTAAATAAGTCATTTAGCGCAAATCACTTCATGCACCTGCAAAAATTCTATCTCAAGTAATATTTGAATTCTGACAACGGTTACTGCTTTTCACTGACTTTAAAGCACTCAGCGTTTGCGGTATTTCGCATTACATCTACCTATGAACCACGAGGAAGTCCACTCCAATGTTTACAATATGGCAATTTTATAAATAACCACCGATAAACACACAATTACCGTATGATGCCCAGTATAATACATGCGAGATAAGGGGATAAACCTACAGAATCTCTTTTACATTACATTCTCTGCAATGATTGACGTGCTCGGAATACTGTTGAAGGCAAGTTTACAACTGTAAAACAGTTTTTTTTATCAGCGGCAGCTGATTTATTTACTTAATAAAGTATGAGGGGCGCTTAAAGAAGGGGCTTATACGGTAATTGGCGGATTGATTTGTATTCGTTATAATTTTTGACCGCTGATGTCATTAGTTGTATACTTCCTATTTTACAAAACTACTTTAATAATTATACCTGCACAAGATTACGTTATATAAGTTCTCATATAACTTCGTACAAAACTTATTTTCAATTCCAGACGCTTTTTTTAGCGAAATGACCTTACGATCACTTCATTTCTAAGCGGAAGAACACAGCTGTGAAAGCCACTTTCCAAAATACGCTTGTGACAGCATTGAATGACTGATAGAATCAGTCATTAAAAATGATATTAAGCGGCGTTTAGCTCACCAGACCCGAAGGCTCCTGGGGAACATATAGGATAGGCAGTTGTCTGTCGTCGTCTGTCGTCACATGTCGTTGTCCTTCAAAACTTCCAAACAACATCTCTTCTGAAGCCACTGGGGCGATAGAGGCCAGATTTCATCAGTAGCATCTTCAGGCTGGGAGATTGGAAGTTTGGAGGGTTCTTTTTATGAAACTCGGCTCTTAAGTTTGTTTGCTAAGGCAACTTAGAGTTTCCATAGACTTATAAAGGGAAAAATGGCATTTACTTCAAGCTATTGCAGATATTTTGACAAACCTTTTATAAAAATGTTACTTGACAAGTCTTCTATCAGCTATATGTTTTTGGCACACTGCTCTTTTTATTGCTTGCCATGGAAACAAAAATGCAAAAATGAAAAAAAGTTATTAGTCTAAGAATGAAAAAATATCTCATTTGAAACCACAGGGATGATTGGGCCAAGATTTCATTTGTAGCACCCTCGGGCTGGGGGGATTGTACAATTGTGGGTATTTTTATGAAAACCAGTTCTTTAGTTTGGTTGCTATGGCAACTTGGAGTTTCCACTGACTGATAATTGTGAAAATTAAAACATTGCATTTACTTCTAATTGTATATTTTAAATATTTTGACAAACCTTTATAGAAATGTTCCTTGAGAAGTCTTCTATTAGCTATATGTTTTTGTTTTTACACTGTTCTGTATATTGGTGCCATGGAAATCAAAATGCAAAGAAAGAAAAAAACGATTAAAATGCTTAAAAATATCTCCTCTGAAGCCAGTTAGCCGATTGGAGCCAAATTTCGCCTGCAGCATCCTTGGGCTCCGGGATTGAAAGTTCGTTTTTTTTTTTTTTGTTTTTTTTTTTTGTTGTTGTTGTTGTGGAAAATCGGCTCTTTTGTTTGCTTGCTATGGCAACTTAGAGTTGCAATGACTAATAATTGGTAAAATTAAAATTTGCATTTATTGCCAATACAAGTCATTACCGATATTTTTACAAACCTCTTTTAAAAAAAAGATTGAGAAGTTTTCTGTCAGCTGTATGTTTCTTTGGCCCACTGCTCTTTTTAAATGGTTGTCATAGAAACCAAAGTGCAAACATGGAAATAAGTACAATATTAAAAAAAAAAGTGTCTCCTCAGAAGCCAGTTAGCCGATTGGGCCAAGAATTCATTTGAGGCATCCTTAGGCTGGGGATTGGATTTTTTTTTACTTATTTGTTTATTTTCTTTCTCCTTAGAATCAGCTCTTTAGTTTGATTTCTATGGCAACTCAGAGTTTACATTGACTAAGAATGGAGTAAATTGAAAAGTGGCATTTACTTCTAAGCCAATGCAGATATTTTGGCAATTTTTATAGAGAATTTTCTATAGTCGTCATCTTTCATCAGCAATTCGTGTGTTTATGCCCACTGCTAATCTGTATTGGTTGCCAGGAAACCCAAAGAGCAAGAACTGGGAAAAAACATACTTAAAAATTATTTTCTTAGAAACCATAAGCTCTATGATGCTAAGACTTTATAGAAATATTTATCATATAAGTTTCAGTTACAGATTTCGAGGGTTCTTTTATGAAAATCAGTTCTTGAGTTTGGTTGCTGTGGCAACTTATAGTTTCCATAATCTTATAATTGGGAAAATTGAAAAATGGCATCCATTGCCAAGCCATTGCAGATAACAAAACTTATAAAAATGTTCCTTGAGTCGTCTATCAGCCATTTATTGCTAAGCCATTGCAGACATTCCGGCCTAAAATTTTCAGAGATATTCTTTGAGTGGACTTCTATCAGCTATGTTGTTTCTGCAGTCTGCACACTGCTCATGTTGATCGGTTGCCGTGGCAACCAAAATGAGAGAAAAAAAAAAAGAAAGAAAAAAACTCCATTGAGAGTTGTCCTTTTTTATTGCCACGGCATTCAAAATGTAGAAAATAGTAATATTATACAAGTATTGACCTTTGTTGAGGTGAATATGCAGTTTTATTGACCTGCAAACATCATATTGACCGACGCAAAGCGAAGGTCAATATGTTATGTTTGCAGGTCATTATAAAACTGCATATTCACCGAAATAAAGGTCAACAATTGTTTTAATATATAATAACTCTAAATTCAGTTCCTTTAGATATTTATGATGGTACTACATGGTATTATCTCGCGACGCTACGCCATTAACATCAACGTAAATCAGACGTTACGTCACGAAAATACAATGACGTCAGCGTAAAAGTAATATTCACTGATAGGCCGGTGAATAACACAAAATATTGACCGGCACGTGACGTCAAAGCAGCCAATGAAATTGCATGTTACATCTTGGTCATATAATAAATTTTGTTATCAACTCTACAGACTGCCAGACTGAAACTTTGTTGTTGCATACACTATATTTGTCTGTACAAATGTGACAGCAATTTTGAGCCTGTAGAAATTTGAAAGCAATGTTTTGAGCTAGAAATTGATCTGGTGGTTTTTTTTTTGGCCCTTGGGCCTCTTGTTCTAACGACGCCAATCCATGCGCTTAGTCACATAATTATCGAAGTAGGTTTCTATATGAAAAGTCTAATGAATATTTAAACATTTCAGCAGCGCCAAAGGCATGTTAATCAGCACTAATCGGTTGCCTATGCTTTAGATATACCGACAGAAAGCTTTACAATACGCGGAGATGCCAGCGAATGTAGAATTATGTTTAGTTCTTTTGCTCTCAAATATCATTGTGATTTCTGAAGGTAAAACACATTACTTATTTCAGTGTTTCTATTGGTTTTATCACAAGAATGGTATTTTCTGATTTTAAATTAGCAAATTAGATATCGCATATTATACAGTGCTCCAGATAAGAAAGGGTAACTTGTATAATTAAGGGAAAAATCCATATTCCTCCATAAAACATAATATGCTTTTGTTTTGAAATAAGAAAAATATCTATGAATTATCCCCAATACCCACCTTATCTGGGACTCTGCATATATAAAGATTTTATTTCATTACGATACGCGATCTGTCGTGCGACTTCTGTATTCGATCGGTTTGTCTAGTCCAACATATCTGGGAATCATGCCCCGAGGTTATAAAACTTTTTTCGTGATCAACTCAGCTGAGCATAAAATTTTCTCTGCTGATAAATATGAAAATGCCAACTAATGTTGGCATTTTCATATTCATAAGCAGAGAAAATTTTACACTCAGCTAAACTCAGCAAGAAAACAACTGTACTTATCAGTAATTTGCTATTTATAAGCAGGTAAAATTTCATGCTCAACTCAGCTGAGCATGAAAAAAGTTTTATAACCTCGGAGCCAGGTCTGTATGAAATATTTACTCTCAAACTAGCTGTAAACCCCCGTTAGACCGCACCGTATTTCTTTCATGGTTCAGTTTGAATAAGTCCGTCAGATGTTATGTAAACGTTTTTTTTCTATTTTTCTTTTTTATTTGGCTGAGTGTCAAACGGTGTTAAATATGACCAACAAATTTCTTTCATTCATGAGTTGAACCATATTGAGAATGGAAGCAAAACTGAAAATGGCAGAGTTGGCGTACGGTGAAAGCGTACCCATTTACATTCAAATTGCATTTATCATGTTTTATTTGTTTATTTAATTGATTTCTCAACCATTGTATGATGAAAATAGTTTGGAGAGCTATAAGTAACGTTTGACGATGTGTTAGGGCTCCGCCGACTGTTCCCAGCACAAGCGCAAGATGAAAATAGTTGCATTTTTAATTATAGGTGACCCACAATGGCCACAAGGAGAATACATACTCCCAAAATCCACCTATGGTTGTCCAGACCAAGATATCGACAGCTGGGACTATGGATACATGAACATAACTTTCAAGCAGACCATCCAGCTTTATGAATCTTCTCTGGGCAAAATAGGCTGGAATGATACAGACCTGGACCTTCTAGAACTGCTTGGACCTTATGGTCAACATAGCATACAGCTAAACTTCTGCAGCCATGCGAACAGAGGAGACACAAACGTGACAGAATGGCCGAGGGGGCAATATGGGATATACGGAACAAAAAACAGGTGCCCTTCAGGTAAGCTTTTTCAGTTTCATATGCCCTCATCGCATGGTTGGAGGGTTTTCAGTGCGCAATACCAGTTGTTATCGCTCAATGTTTGGAGTTCTAAATTCTGCATAGCCATGCTTATCGTGACTCAGATTCGGTACCACACTGTTCTGTCTTTAACCCTTAACCCGCTGAGCACGAAACTATCCTGCCTTGCAAACAGTGTAGATCCAGATCAGCTGGCTTCCGCAGAAGCCATCTGATCAGGATCTACACTATTTGTCTTTTAAAAAAGACATATAAATAAATAAAAAAATAATTTCCACTATTTGTCATTCTGATTGTAAATTCAAAGCAATAACTAGTATCAAGCAATCCAATTGGTTGAAAATTCAAAGTGGGTGTGGCATGTTAATTTATTCAGCAGGTTTTTTATTTATTCACAATTTCATGGCAACATATATATAAAAGTACATACATGAGCCAATGGATTGGACGTAGGCACTGCCTATATTTGTCCTCTCCAGTTGGTGTAGCAATACAGATACATATATTTGATGACATACATGTAAATATTAAGGTGCTATACAAGAATTCTGTGACTAAAGTGTACATACATATAAACTAGAAGTAGTTGATATAAACATGAATATAACAACATTTTAACTAGAAGTAATACCAATGTTTGTCTAACTACCTACATAGACCTATACGAGTTTGAAAATCCAACCCATTGGGCACACAACGCTGAATCAACACCCAACAAACGTTGGTTCAACGTCGTGACGCTGAATCACCGCCGATCCAATGTCGATTCAACGCCGCGTGCCCACTGGGAAGGCTGACAGCTTCAGTATCCCTGCGGGCACGAGACGCAGAAACGACGTCGTCGCGACGTCAATGCGACGTAATGACGCCACATTGACGTCAGTACGACGCTACCTCGACGCCACGTGCCCGCTGGGATATCATCTTTTATAGTCACATGTTTTTTTCAATCTTAATAATAATAGTATTAATAACAATAATAATAGTAATAGTAACAACAATAATATTAATAATAATAATAATAATAATAATAATAAAGTATATTACACTATAATAGAGAGAAGAACCGACCAGAGCTGGATCACAGAGGGTGTAACTGAAATCGGAACACCGCTCGGCCAAATTCGTAAATCGTCTGATTCACGGAATTGGCCGAGCATGCTCCGATTGGGTGTATTTGATTTGCACCAAGACTCCTCGCCGCACAATGAAGTGGGACATCAAATACCAAGCTGATGAGCCGTTACTAATAATATAGGCTTACGCCAGCGGCGTGCGACGGGCGCAAATCAAGTGCACGCACAGTCATCGAAGAGATTAGCCATTCCTAACGGTACTTTTGTTTTGAAAAGTCAACTTGCTGACCAAAGTAACATGAAAGATAGATTGCTGTTATTGTTGTTTGACACCTATTCAGCAGGTTAAGAGTTAAAAGAGTTGATTGCAAGAATGCAATTAAAACGTTTTGCTAACTCCTGTGCGCAATAGATGGGATTTTGTGTTCGTTTTGTTTTCATAAAATTCTTTTCAGTATGATAAAACGAAAGTGAAAGTAGACTTTCATTCACGAGTTTTGACAGACATAAAAGGTTTTCAGTTCTTAAACAAGTAGCGTTTTCTCTGATCAGGCTGCTGCAACGTTTCACATATGCGTGCAGTCTAGTTAGAGCCGCCATTTTTCTTTTTTATTCTTAACTGTGCAAACAAGGGTCTAGAATAAAAAGCGGTTGTCTGTCTTGCTGTTCTCACATTTGCTTATTACTTTTCCTGTCTTACATGAATCCGTAGACGACCATAAAGATCTAAGGGTAATATTCTGCGCAAAAATCTGTAAAACAACCATCGTTATTGAAAATGAATTTAAGTCTGATGATACTTTAGTGCATTCAAAAGGGGATCAAAGCAATTTTTTCAGCTCTTTCACACATTATCAGGCGAAGCAGATAAAAACAGCCTCTGTCCAATTTCTTTTTACACACCTGCCGTGGTCACAGTAATGGAGTATTTATGCAGCTAAATGATATAGGTACAGTATATCTGTTTATTCTATATTTCATGATTGAATCCAGTATACATTGCCCATAATACATACTTGAACGTTTGAGAATAAGCTACTGTTTTCATTTGCTCCAACTAACAATTTGAGAAAGAGTTGGAACAAATAATTGCTAGGATGCCCATTTAACGCATTAAAGTACCTTCTGACCTTAAAATACATTTTAATTTTTTTTTAGATTTTTGTGCAGAAAATTACCCTTTGATCTTTCCGTATAAAAACATTTCTTTAATATCATGTCGCGCATTTTTGTATTCTAAGCTGTACAAAACACTAAAAAATAAGAAGTATGCTAAATTTCAGGGAGATGCATTAAATTTTAATGAATTTATTCAGATGTTTGTATTTACCACAAATCACCACCTTATCTGGCTTGTTGTATTATATAGGATAAAGGCAGCCAATCAACAAGAGTGTTTGTCTTAATCAGGTCTAAGAAAGCCATAACCTTAAAGACAGTCTTTAAAAATAAAGACTGTTTATAAATCTATAGATATTAAAGTCTGTAATTTTACAGATTTGTGCATATTAATTATGGAAAATGGTGTCTTACATAAGAAACACATTTCGATATCTGACAACCGTTGGGTATTTGGGGTGGAATGACGTGAACAGTGTGAGTGCATGTGTTTTTCATGTCAATCCTGCTCATAACACATCTTCAGAGTTTATGCCTTTCTTTAAACATATGGTTTCGCGCAGTTCTATCAAAGCGGGTTCTGTTTAGTAGAGCGGTCAAAAAAAAAATTATAAGCCCGAACTCATATAATCCATATAAACATCGACAAATCCGAAATACAAACACAAACATGGATCCCTATAAAGAAAGAGTGATCAGGTGCTCGCGAGTAGAAAGCTAACCTGGCAATTATGATACAACCGTCATGTCTATATGCCTGGCCCGGAGGTTATAAAACTTGAGTACATTCTCAAAGTCAAAATAAAGGACACTGATTGGCTGCTTCCGAGCACATGCTCGGAAGCAGCCAATCAGTGTCCTTTATTTTGAGTTTGAGATTATTCTCAAGTTTTATAACCTCGAACCCTGATGGGACAAGTCAGTGAAAATGAAAATCCAGTAACTGAAAGCTTTACTATCCACCAGGTCGGAAATAGGTTTAGAAAAGGACACACTGAAGGTATCAACGCGGTCATGGTGTCCTCCCATATAACATTTTAAGAGTTGACACAAGTTTCGCTGTGCGATAACCTTTTGACAACAATATCCTGTTGAGTTACATGTAGATAGTTCATATTATTGTTCTGCTACCATTTCAAGATGCTAGTCGTGTAGACATTGCCAATTAAGCTATGCCTACGACTTGGTTTAAACAATATTTTATTTATCAATTACAACATAGGTACATCAATATACAGTTTTTAACATTCTAGCATCTGGCTGTAAGCTTGAGCTTATAAATGCCATTTCCTGATGCCTACGACTTATTCGGTAGCACTAACCTTTACACGATTGCATTAGAACGTCCAGCATGTCCTTTAAAATCTATTTTGCGGTCTAATACTGCCCACGAATGTTGCTTATGAACATGGGGAGAAAGCTAGCTCAGCAAAAGAAAACAACCTTTTTTCGAATTACTGACCACAATGTGACGAAAACAAAATGGTTAGCGGCAAATTGCGGATTTTTAGTAAGGTTAATTTTAAGGAACTATTTTGTACAAAGTTAAAGAGTAACTACACTTCGGAAACTGACTGAATCAGATCCCAAACCCTATCCCCAACATCAGAGAGAAAGATTGACAAAGACAAAGACAAAGACATCCCAACAAACAATAAATTACAAGTGATAAACCGAGTCAGCAGCTCTTTCCCAAATACACGTAGGTGGCAACGTAGCTATCTCATTTAGACCAGCAGAAGGGATACAACAGACTAAGCAATTTATACGAATAACATTTAACAACTATTTTTACCTATTTTCTATTTTTATTATAGAAGGGATAAAATGAGAACAAAATAAATTAAACAGCACCGAACATTAAACAAATCTGTAAATTCACAGCTTAAAGGTAGGTTCCTGTGCTAGCGATAACAATTATGTCCACAAAATAATTTCGTCTTTTTCTGAGCAGTATTGAATTCTCTTCATTTTTCTGAATTTGTTGCTACCTAGAAACTCGTCAGATGTCGAAGAAAATAGTCGTTTTCCCTTTTGGTTTATTTTCTTGTGTTGGAATTCCAGTTCTAAAAATAACTATGTTTATTATGTCTATAAGTGCGCAATTTCTGATGCCATTCTCCAAAGGTCAATTTTCCCTTGTCGTGAGCTCTCATGGTGGATGGATTAAAACTATCCCAAAATGCAATGCAGCATGATCTCAGCCGCGTTATCTATTTTAGGCGCGAACTAAAAATAGCGCTAACTGGTGTGCGAAGCAGAGTTTGGAAATCCCTTGCAAAACAACTTTTCTAATATTTTTTTTATTTACACTTTTTAGTGAAACTTATTCATTCCCTTTTATAAGTGCTTTCCAACAATTTGGATGAAAGATCATCAAAATTCTGATGCATTCCAAAGTACAGGAACCTACCTTTAAAAGGTACATAAACTTAAAGACAGTATAGACCTATTAAAAACCATGCAATTAGTACGTCAGGGTTCGAGGTTATAAAACTTAAGAATAATCACAAACTCAAAATAAAGGACACTGATTGGCTGCTTCCGAGCAGCATGTGCTCGGAAGCAGCCAATAAGTGTCCTTTATTTTGAGTTTGAGAATGTACTCAAGTTTAATGACCTCCAGGCCAGATCATATCCACGGGAGTAATACAAATTTGGTTTAAACTGTATTTCTTTCGTATAATAAACACACATTCAATGGACATTATGAAATAAATACATATATTATACAATAGGGATCCAGAAGGAAGTCAAGAGACTTATTTGAATCTGTATCCCTCAATAATGCAATAACACAGAATATATACTATCTATCGTGTTTGTCGACTGAATCAACTTGTCTATTTTAACATATATATATGTTTATGTGCATACCCACATGCGGGGGCACCACAAAGTGTATTGATGCTCCCGCATGTGGGACGGGGAATGGAGTTCAGTATATCTCGTTGGCTATGTACGGACTAAGGAGTTTTAAGTATTCAAGTAATTGGGTATTTAAGTATTCAAGTTGCCCTATATAAATATGTAGATGAATCATGGTCACTGTTGCTTACATTAACCTCAGGTCTTCTAACTAAATCATATGCAAGTTTATATCAGAAATGATGTTTTAGATATTTAACTCAAAATCTTTTAGATTTAATTATGAAGTCATGCACCGCTAAGAATATTTTCTTATTATCAGAGTCTATTAATTCGGAACTACCATGAAGAAGGTAAATACCAATTTGACCACCTGTGCTTTCGACCGAGTCTGTACTATACAAAGTGGCTTTCGACCGAAAATACGATCGTAAGCGTTACCAACAAGAACATCGGTGGAACCGATGGATGCTCCCCGAAGGCGTGGAATAGGGGAATGGGTATCATGGTGAAGGAGTGATTTTCAGTGTAAATTAAATGCAATTTAAAGCGGAAAAAGTGGAAAAAATAGAGGTATAAGAATGCGAAGCTGCAAAAGCTACACAGTAAAGTAAAAAGATAGGCAATGGTCAGGAATTAATACAATCAAATCCCACAGGCGCTCTCAAAAACCAATAGGGAAAGAAGCACACACACACGGAAAAATTGACACAAGGTCACGAAAGACATGCACGGTAAACCGAATGAGCAGCTCTTTCTCAAATAGGCGGTCATTCAGCTACTCTAATCATAACAGCACCAACATCTATTTTCATCTATTTAATTTTTTAACTTACAAAACAGAACAAAACTGAAGGCAAATTTGGTAGTAACATAGTTTTTTTTTTAAATACGCTCTCAGTACCTACTGAAAGTTTACAAGCGTAGCACTAAAGAAAAAGAATCTTTAAGCTTAAAAAATGGAATGCAAGAAACTTTTGCCTTACTTATCCTTAAAAGGGATTAGTTTGGTTTGACAAAGTAGTAATGCATCCAAAAGATGCAGATGAGATGGAAACAGCGTGGATTCTGATGATACTGCTTCTTTAGGACAGTCTGATCTGGGTCAGCGGGTTTGCGCTGTTTGCTCAGACCTGTTTGTCCCAAAACTTACATTTTGACTATATAGCATGGTTTTTCATGTATTAACATTTGCCAGGTCCCAAGGGAGCTGTTGAAAACCGAGACTGTCGGCACTTGGTAAATGTTAATGCAATGAAAGCCATGTTTAATCGTTATTATCCCATAAATACAACCACAATGCTACAAAAAATAACAAAAATGTGTGGGCACTTTTTTTTCGGCCTCATCGCCATTACCTTGCTGATTCTTACACGCATTATGCGTGTCTATAAAATCATCGTTTCAGGCCATGATCAGCTATCGTGAATTTGTGCCAAACCTTTAGCAGCAGTTTACAAGTCAGATTATTTTCACTTTATTTTTTTATCATTTTTTTTTTACACAATGCCGCCTGCTCTTCCATTTTTACATAATCTGAATCTGTATAACTCTTACACACAAGTCTTTCATTAATACCTGGAAACGTAAACGTGCCACTTGACCCTATAGTGTCGGAGTATTGCCCTGAATCATGCATATGAAAAGCCACATACCGGGTCATTATAGGTGCGTGAATCGTATTGTTAATACGTTAAAACATGCATATTAGTATATAATAGCGGGTAACACCGATATTGATGAAATAATAGTACATGTATGACACAAACTGACAACTCAGTAAAATTTCTGTCTCTAGACTCCCTAAACTTTATTCCTGTATGTTCTCAAGAATGTTAAAACTCTTTTAAATGGGTATAAACATGATAAAGGAGAACGTTGTAAATACATCTATTTCAATTTCGAAAAGTGATAAAGAAGCAGAGAGGCTGAAATTACATGATTTTGAAGCGGGCAGAAGTATATGACAGGGTTTCCGACTTGTTTAAACCAGGGCGGTTTGCCTTTATACAATGTAAAAGCAACTGATGGCAGTAGATTTACCTAAAAAGTTCTAAATGAGCCGCGACACGAGAAAACCAACAAAGTGGTTGTGCGCACAGCTCAGACTCAAATCAGCCTGGCCATCAGCCCAGTCTTATCAGACGCTTTGCTAAGCACTTAAAGGGTAGCTAAGGGTCTAAGCTAGCTTTATGCTGACAGCGAGGACTCTGATCAGGCTGGGCGGATGCCCAGGCTGATCTGAGTCTTCGCTGAGCGCATATGCACTTTGTTGGTTTCTCGTGTCGCGGTTCAAATATTGGAAACGATAGGTATGAACAAACAGTGCATACCCAGATCATACTGCGCCTGTAGGAGCAGATTCATTTTATTTATAGTTGACCCCTTTTGAAAGAGATGAAAATTGTTCTCGCTAAAGGTTTCCAAAAATGCCGAAAAGCAGGGATTTTAGCCCATATACCTTCAGTCTCAAAAAGTAGCTACCTCACACCTGGATAACTATGCTCTATGTTTTAAGGATATTACGAAACGAAGAACGAAAAAAAGTCATAGTTACCAAACGACATGTACAGGTCATAGTTACCAAACGACCTGTGTAGATCGTTTGGTAACTATGACTCTTTTTCGACCTTAACTGCTCTTTTTCGTTTCGTAACACCCCTTGTATGTTATATGTTCTAAGGATGTTACGAAACGAAAAAGAGCTGTTTCGAATGAAAAAGAGTCATCATGTCGTTTGGTAAAAATGACTTTTATGTTTCGTAACAGCTCCTTTTCGTTTCATAACATCCCTTGTATGTTATATGTTTTTAAGTATGTTACGACAAGTAAAAGAGCTGTTACGAAACGAAAAGGAGTCATAAGTACCAAATGACCCAGTCATCAAGTCCTTTGCTAAATTTGATTCTTTTTTCGTTTCGTAACAGCTCTTTTTCGTTTTGTAACAACCATTGTATGTTTCATGTTTTTAAGGATGTTTTGAAACGAAAAAGAGCTGTTACATAACGAAAAAGTGTCATAGTTACCAAATGACCCGGTCATCAGGTCGTTTGGTAACTATGACTCCTTTTCGTTTCGTAACAGCTCTTACTCGTTTCGTTAATGACCAAGTCGTTTGGTAACTATTACTCTTTGTCGTTTCGTAATGGATCTTTATCGTTTCGTAACAGCTCTTGTAAATACATAGTTAATCATGGGTGTACCTGAGGGACCAAATGTTGTTGATGCGGACAGAAAAGCTTGATAAGATAGCGCATCGATCAGTCTTCCCCTTATTCCCTGCTCGTGACTCGATTAAGTTAATTCCTAGGAGATACATCAAATGAATTTTTACACTCTGCGCAAATGGAAATTATATAATTATATAATTATCACGTTAAATGTCAAACCGTGCATATTCCATGTTTGAATAAAGCGAACTATTTTGACACGTACATCTAAATGCGTCTGCAATTTTAGGGTAAGCAAAATGTACGCCACGAGCACGTGATAATAACGGTACATATCTCACATTTGGAAATAACATAATCTCGAAAGCGTAAAGAAATAATTTACAGATCCGGTTTTACCACCCTGAGGTCGATTTATGTTATAAAGTGCAGTGACCCCGTACTAATGCTTTTTGTCTATAACATGTCTTCGCTTTATACTGTAAAAGTCACACTTCGAACAAACCATCTTCTACTCAGGAAAAAATATATAGTATAATCTCCCCTCGAAAAAGGTGGAGGAAGTCAGTTGTATTTGGGGTAGAATGTGGAAATTGATTGTCGGCTCCTGATCCTTCCCTACTGATCTACTTTAAATTCCCAGTTGTTCTATAACTGACTGTTCCAATGTGGCTCTGTTGATACTGCCTCTATAGTCACTCTTCACTGATTGGGTCTGTCATCCAGAATACGCTGTGCAATAATACATGTATGAGCCTCGACACGACAAAACCAACAATGTGGTAGTGCGCCCAGCGCAGTCTCAGATCAGCCTGGGAATCTGCCCAGTCTGATCAGACTCTTCACTAAGCGCGTAAAGGATAGCTAAGGGTCTCAGCTACCTTCATGCGGACAGCGAATACTCTGATCAGACTGGGCGGATGCCCAGGCTGATCTGAGTCTTTGCTCGGCGCACAACCACATTGTTGGTTTTGTCGTGTCCCGTCTCGTATATACTTTTCGATTTTGTCGCTTTTGTTTCTATGGCATAGCCTAAGTATTTCATTTATATATGAGCAGCGACATGACATAACCAACAAAATGGCAGTGCGCCCAGCGAAGACTCAGATCAGCCTGGGAATCCGCCATGTCGGCATATAGGTGGCTTAGACGCTTAGCTACCGTCTAAGTGCACAGCGGAGACTCTAAACTGAGTCTTCGCCGGGCGCACATGCCACTTTGTTGGTTTTGTCATGTCTTTGCTCATATATCTGGTACGGGCATCGAACCCGATGGATAAGTGTACATACATGTAAACCTCGTATCAAATTATAGTGTTTTTTTTCTTCAGGATTTACAGAGATGCAGATCAACAAAACCGTGCCTGAGGTACTGTATGTCAACAAAGACGGCTACTTTCCAGATATAAACATATTCACGGGCGGTGACAACACAAGTGTCATCGGTTTTCCGACATGTCAAAGACATTTACAATACGAGGACGGGGATTTAACGGAAGAATTCAAGAATTTCAATTCTCCTTTTATTCTTCTTGCGCCACAGGACGTAAGCATATTTTTTTTCTGTCAACCATCGTTTGTTTAAATCTCCAGACAATTACTGCTAAGGAAAATTATTTTTCGTAGGATGGATGGATGGATGACTTGCGATTTTACGTCCTTTTCAACAGTATTTCAGTTATATCAGGACGATGGGAGGTTGACAATGAAAGGATGTGTGCAATGGAAGCCCATTTGCAGTAGGAAAGATTCTCGCCTCAAGCGGGGTTCGAACCCGATTCCGCTAGATCAGTAGGCTAGCGCTAAACCCACTGGGCTACCGTGGCTTACTTTTTCGTAGGAAGGTAATGAGATTGCAGAGTATTTACTTCCCCTATCTATGCTGGTTAAGCCTGATTTTGATTCGTTACTATGCAATGTGTTTGACTGGCGTTGCGTGAAAAGTTAGCTTACGGCATCTGTAAACAAGAAAGACTGTGATCAACCTAAGCATCCGCACAATCCGATCAGAGTCTTCCCTGATTGTATGAGTTTTCTATAACTACTGGGAACATCTGTCTTAGATGATATGCAAACTTATTCGAGTACTCTAAGTACGCGCACGACTTATTGCCTACGTTTACGACACTACAACCATTTGAACCGCGACACGAGAAAACCTGCGAAAATTCAGATCAGCCTGGGTATCTGCCCAGGCTGATCAGAGTCTTCACTGTCGGCATGGAAGCTATACTTTAAGCGCAAGTAAAGACTGATTCTTTGCTGGGCGCACTTGCCATTTTGTTTGTTTGTTCGTGTCGATGGTCATGTATTTCCTTGGCCTAAGTGTGTTAAGAGAGATATTCCTGTGAAGGCTCATTATGAGATCGATATATATGAAAATGAAGTCCTCAGATTTTACATGCCTAGTAAATAAGCAAATCCATTCCCACCTGTGAAATAAACACTCGAGCTTCGGCAATAAGTTAGCTAAACTGTAGCAATGTTTTTCGACGCGCATATATGAAAAGCATAGTCCATTATCTGCTTTAAAATAAAAGAACTAGTGGGGTTATCGCAAAACTCCTGAATTTTAGTTTTTGGCAACTTTCAGGTCAATTTTTATTTCACTCATGAACACCAAAAGTATGTTTATTTTACTTGTTGCTTCGCCAGTCGTGAAAATACTTTTTTTGGTGTTCATTCGGTGAAATAAAAAAAATCTATCTTACACTGAAAAAGTCCAATATCCTTTATTTATGGCATCGTCTTTATACGTTCAAATGTGAACATTTAATTTTTAATTGTAAAAACATAGGTATTTTGTATGTATTTTCTCATTTTTATAATGTAGCACATTGTCTTACGGCATTTTAATATATAGTATATTTTGTTTTGAAATCATGCAAGAAACGGGATGAAATGCGTATGCTTTTTGTTCAGGAGCAGCAAAATTTTTCAAACGACGGTTTTGTGACCTTGAGAAAGTTATTCTTCCTGTCAGCAACAGATAACAATGGAACAACAACCAGATACAACTGGATTAACTACTACGCTTTTGACAGAACAGGTTAGAATATTGCTAGGTGATCGGGTAGGATTAACATTTAAATGGCCCATATATTTGAATGAAAACATTTCCTCCATCAAAAGCACATTTTCTCCTTTATGAGAAAAGCTAAGTCGTCATGAAGACACATAATATATTTCTCACTGTGCAATTATTAAGTGTTTTGGTACTCATTGCTGTAATGGCTGACTTGATACCAATTTCTCACCCATGAACACGTTATGCTCAAATCAGCTAAAAACAACATATATTGAAAACAACAAATACAGAAATAAAACAGGAACAATGGAAGCAAGTTAATAAGAATGGATGGCAGTCTTTTGAATTATACGCTTTTACCTTTTTACTCTGTAAGATGCATTAGCTCTGGTGTTAATATTCCCTTTTCCGCCAATTTTGAACCTTACATACATGAATAGGTATTACAAGCTTGGTTATGAGTGCTCAAAGGTACCTCCATTGTCTTTACAAGATGATATTCGCCATGTGACATTAATTAAAGGCCGATAACGTTGATATCAATGGTACTTTTTGCACCATTATCGTCCTTGGCGAATGTGCTATTGCCAGTGTGTACTGGCGTTGTGTGTCTTGGGGATTTAGATGTTTATTTCAACAACTTGAACCACTGATCTCTGCATTACATGTATGAGTACATATTCTTTTATTTTTTCCAGCAGCGCAGGACTTCGCTGTTATACCATTAAACTAAATTCGAATATAGAATGTTTTCTAATAAAGGCATCTCAAATGTTCGAGGAATGGCTAGCTGTGTTGTAAAGAACTAGAATTAACCGATTCATGTACTGTAAAAAAATACGAAGATTTTACGGTAGAAAACCTAGCAACCAGCTGCTAGTCCAATTCCCTTTATTTTTACGGGCGCCCGTAAACATTGGCAGGCATTACATGTATCACAGAGAGAAGAGTAGAGTAGAGTTTTTTTTTCATATATCCCTTAAACACTATAAAGGTATTTTCGAGTGCGGTCAGTTAAGATAACTCTACCGTGTCGTGATTGCAAAACATGTTCTACAGGCAAACGCCCGTTACAATAACGGGAAATGGACTAGCAGCTGGTTGCCAGGTATTATACTGTAAGATCTACGGATTTTTTTAGTGTGTCTTGTCTGCCGTAAAAGAGTCATTGGAAGACAGCGTAAAACCAGATCAGACGCCGCAAAATGCGGCACTGATTAGATTCCGCACTATATACATGAGAATACGATAGGTATTATCTGTCAAAACGGTATAAAATGAATAAACCAGACGCCCTTGAAATGGCAAACGGACATTTTAAATATATAAGGATGCACTGTAAAAAATGTCCGTAGATTTTACGTTACAATACCTGGCAACCAGCTGCCAGTCCATGTCCCGTTATTTTTACGGACGTCTGCCTATAGAACTGTTTTTGAAGTCACGAAATGGTAGAGTTATGTAAACTGACCGCATTCGAAAATACTTTACTTTGAATACCTATATGAACAAAACAACACCTGTCTTGTTATATTCTACTCTGTCTGAGGAGTCCTGTCCATGTTTACGGACGCCCGAAAAATATCGGGAAAAGGTCTGGCAACTGGTTGACAGGTATTCTACCGTAAATTGAACGGCTTTATCATAGTGTAGAAGACTATCTAAGACGTAATTTATGGAAGCGTCCAAGTTACAGGTTAATTTTTTTTTGTGTCATAGATAGAAGATAGGAAGTCCTACGTATGACATATTAACTCCTACTTACTATCTCCTACGTAGGACATATAAACTCCTACGTAGCGTTTATCAACACCTACATGTATATAGGAGATAATAAGTCTACGTAGGACTTACTAACTCTTACGTAGGAGATAATAAGTCCTACGTAGGATTTACTAACTCCTACGTGGGACTTTCTAAAACCTACATAGGAGATATTAAGTCCTACGTAGACTTACTAACTCCTACGTAGGAGGTAATAAATCCTAAGTAGGACTTATTAACTCCTACATGTACGTAGGTCTTACTAAATCCTACATAGGCCTAACTAGCTCCTAAGTAGGACTTACTTACGCCTACGTACGACTTACTAACTCCAGCCTAGGACTTACTACGTAGGACTTACTAAGTTAATAAGTCCTAAGTTACTAAGATAATAAGTCCTATTAACGATTTTCTAAGTTGTACGTAGGAGATATTAAGTCCTACGTAGGACTTAGTAAGTTCTACGTAGGAGATAGTAAGTCCTACGTATAGGACTTACTAAGTCCTACATAGAAGAAAATAAGTCCTACGTAGGACTTATTTTCTCCTACGTAGGAGTTAGCAAGTCCATTGTAAGAGTTAGGAAGTCCCACGTAGGACTTATTATCTCCTTCCTAGGACTGCCTATTTCCTACGTATGAGATAAATAGTTTTTTACCTGTCACCAGGACGCTCTTGTCTTCTACGTAGGTGTTAGTATGCCCTACGTAGGACTCCTACCTAGACTGCCTATTTTCTACGTATGAGATAAATATTATCTTTACCTGTCACTAGGACGCTTCCATAGTAATTGGATTCGAATAATTCGTATCCATAAACTGTTTTCTCTTTATTACTCAGTTCATTAATAATTTGTTTCTGTTGAACTGCTAACTGCAAATCTGAGCCGCGACACGACAAAACCAACAATGTGGTTGTGCGCCAAGCGCAGACTCAGATCAGCCTGGGCATCCGCCCAGCATGATCAGAGTCTTCGCTGTCCGCATGAAGGTAGCTTAGACCCTTAGCTACCATTTGAGCTCTTAACGAAGAGTCTTATCAAACTGAGCAGATGCGCAGGCTGATCTGAGTCTGTGCTGGGCGCACAACCACATTGATGGTTTTGTCGTGTCGCGGCTCAGATAAGGTATACATTGTACAAAACCAAGGCGACAGTTTTGCAGTTAGCAGTTCAATAGAAACAAATTATTAATGAACTGGGTAATAAAGAGAAAACAGTTTATGGATACGAATTATTTTAATCCAATTACTATGGAGGCGTCCTAGTGACAGGTAAAGATAATATTTATGTCATACGTAGGAGATAGGCAGTCTAGGTAGGAGTCCTACGTAGGACATAACTCCTACTAGAGCTAAGAACTAAATAAGCAAGTTGCTTTCGTTCCAATTCTAGTACATTTTGTATGTTGTAATATATATATGTTATGAAAAAAAGAGAAATAAATATGTTTAAACCAATTTTCGCTTTTTCTTTCAGATAAGACAGTCACGGTAGAAGAGCCGACATATTTAGGTTTGTATGCTTTTAACATGTCTGATAAACGCGCATGCGCCCAGTCTGATCTGAGTCTTTGCTGTCCGCATGAATTGTAGCTTGGACCCTTAGCTACCCTTTTAAAGCACAGCGAAAAGTCTGATCAGACAAAGCGGATGCACAAGCTGATCTGAGCCTTCGCGGGTCGCACATGCCGCTTTGTTGGTTTAGGCGTGTCGCGGCTCATTCTATTCAACTCCAGAAGACATAATCATTGAAAATGCACCAGAATGAAGTTACAGAAGGTTTTGTTTGTCCAACATTTTGTACTATTTAACACATTATCCTATACAAGCTCTATTTCTGTTGTCGAGATAATACGTTTATGAATTAAAGGTTGTAATCCAAGAAGCGGTATCAAGCGTTACGCCAGAATGAGGCTTTAGTGAAGCATAGGTATCAAATGACAAATTAAACTTATCATAAATACATAATAAATACATATTCTGCACTCATAGAAACCCGAGTGCAAGTTTTACGTTTCTCGAAATATTCTCTTGACATATCAGTCGCTATGTATTACATCGGATAGGTGTAGTCTAACAAATAAGGGTGGCATTACTTGTGTAACGTCACGCTCGGGCTTGAATTTGGTTGACGTTTGACATACGTATGCCAAATTTGACTTTCTGCAGCTAATCTCAGTTGTGAGGGTATCAGATGGTCAGAGTTTCATTTCCTGTCACTTCCGCCAGTCGATCGTTTGATGAACCTGGCAACACAGAGATGTTCGAATTCTAGTTCACAAATTTGCTTCTGGCCTGACTAGATTTCTTTTCTTTGGCGATTTGATAGGCTGGCTTTCGCCTAGCATAAGCGATCAGTGCACATATACTTAACAAAAAAAACAAAAAAAAACAAAAAAAAAAACAAAAAAACTTGACGTGAATATTAGAGGGATCGTGAAAATGGGATATGAGCCGCGACACGACAAAACCAACAATGTGGTTGTGCGCCCAGCGCAGACTCAGATCAGCCTGGGCATCCACCCAGTCTGATCAGAGTCTTCGCTGTCCGCATGAAGATAGCTTAGTACCGTAGCTACCCTTTAAGCGCTTAGCGAAGAGTCGGATCAGCCTGGGTGGATGCCCAGGCTGATCTGAGTCTGCGCTGGGCGCATAACCACATTGTTGGTTTTCTCACGTCGCGGCTCATATGTGCAGTGTCGTTAGCGCCGCTCAATAATCCGGGCGTCTAATCGAAAGATGAAATTCAGTCTCAGAGACAGTTTTCTAAAGACTAAGTTGTTTCTGACAGCAGACAGTTTGAATCAATGCACGAAAATTCTCCTAATAGAGAACCTTGACTTGCACTGTTTTTGACGCGACGCCAGAATCAGACGTCAGCACTCCTATCAAAATTATTGCTGTTGTAACAGTTTATGAAAGTAAAAAATATGCAAAGACCAGGAACTGAAACAATCAAAATCCAAATCCAGCCCTCAAACCATGGTTGGAAACAACTAAGATTACAAATAATCAAGATACAGAGAACATAAGGCCTACCGAGTGAGCAGCTTGTTCCCAAAAGGTGGCCACTCAGCAACCCAAACCGAACCAAAAATAATAAGAACATACATAAGGTAAAACATCACAGAAACTCTGACACAAAAAACAGGCAACAGAGAACCACAACAGAACTACCGCCTTGGAACGGTCAGTAATGAATTACTGGGGGGCTTAAATCGATTTTACAGGCCCAACCTCACCCTTAGTTTCTGAAGTGGCACAAAACATTTAGTTGGTTGTTCGGAATACTGCCTTTTTGAATTAAAACTGTAACGTTTTGGCCTTCAAATTAATATTTCGTTTCAAATTATATTTTTGTCGTTCTCCTAAACTTGACAGGTTGACTTTTGTTCACTCTTGTTTCTTCTTCTATTGTTTTTTAGCTTTCCCATTTTTCCAAGCGCCCCAAACTCTACCAGAATCGAACAAAATAAATACTTTAGCAATATCATAGCACAAAACCTTGGTGTGAATGTGAGTTTTCAACCGCCAATTTTCATTTTTTAGTCGGCTTTAGCCGTATAACCTTACTATTGACATACATTTTAAGTATTTCATTGGCCAACATAAATACGCCCGGCATTTTGATGTACACAAGTAGCTTACTTTCGCTTTCTCTTTCTACTTTCAGTTTCGTTTGACTGTTGGCCTATAATCCATGTCGTGATGGATCTAGATATATCGGTCCAAATCGCTTTTTGCCAAAGAACATATCGCCTGTTATATCGCTCATGTAAAGTATGAAACCAACAAAATAACTTCACACAGAAATTCGAAAACGAAATTAAGTAATTGTTGCTAGTTTAGTTGTTGATGTTGTGTTCGGACTGCGATACTTTTAAGGTCATATGTGGGGCGGTCAGCCATCCAATCTTCATTGTTATGTGCAACACAGACAGACACCATTCAAAATTCAACAGCATTTCAGAAATCGAAACCAAACACCAACAACAAATATGCATATCAATATGAGCATCCGTACAGTCTGATCAGCACATTCGATATCTTACATGTACCTGACTCATACATACATGTATGACAAAACACACTTGCATTTAATCTAAGCCGTGGGTCTTTTTTTTAAGATATTTCTTGTTTCTTTTCTCCTCTCTCTTTTTGTGTCTGCTGCGTATATTTTCTGTTGCTATTTTCTTGATTTTGGTGCTTAGGTCAAGTCATACGAGTACTTCTACGAAAAACTTTACCTTTTAAATGTTGTCAAATCCATAACGAAGTGGATCAAATAAGACATATACGCTTTCAAAATAGTTTGATCATTTATTTTCAGAAAAAAAAATATGAAGGTTTTTAAAGGACTTCTATGCTTAAGGCGTGAATTTTCCCCATGATTAAAAAGTTATACAAATCACCGACTTTTACTTTGCATTTATTACTATGACATGTAACTTGCATGACAAATGAATTTTCGAGTGTTTGTGTCTATGCAAAATACGTTAAACATACGTTGACGTTGACGTCATTGTTGAGATAAATTGTAAATTATCCAAAAAGTGATCGTTGAAATAATGATTTATTGTGTACATTTCACCCTTTTTTAACTTACATTACTTATATAACAGACAACACTGGATAGTTTTGACTATATGTATGTGACCTTGACCTCATTTCAAGGTCATGGTACACAATATAATCCTTGAATATCACAGTGCTACTGTTCACCATTTTTCTTCTTTGTCTTACTGAGTATCGTTCCCCCTCGTGACCCAGCTTCCCACTCATATATATTGCGTACTTGCATCGCATAAGTCTGCTGCATGAAGGAAATGCTGGGTCACGGGGGGGGGGGGGAAGTACTTGTATTTTAGTTACAGTGAAGCGTTCTCTTTTGGCCGCTCTGACCGGAAGTATAACTGTGGTTTTGCATGTTTAAATGCCAGTCAGGCGTAACAAGAAGAAAATCATTGCTTTGTATTGTGATATGCGTGTATTTAGCATGCATTTATGACAAAAATGTATGGAATGAATGACTGATTTCATTATTTTTATTACCTCAAAAAATGAGGTATGCCAAAACCTTGAATTTAGGGTAGGTAGGGTCAGACTGGATTATCTCCCCATGTCTTTGGGTCTGAATCATAAATGATCTGCTTTTACACGGCTCACATATTTGTGGAAGCTCTGCTAAGAAAAATTGCACAATTTATACTTTTGAAAATTCGGACCTGTCGCGCCTCTCTAATGGGGAAAATCCTCGCCTTAATCATAGAAGTCCTTGATATATTTTTATTGAGGCTGGGTATAACTCATTCATTGGCTGATTCTAATCAGTTCTATGCACTCATACATGTATTTACCATAAGTTCCTGAACGTATAAACTGGCTAAAAGTAAGTTTGCTCAGAGTGCGCCAATTCGAAGACTGATATGTCGTTTCATCAGACACTTTTCTATAATAACTTGCTTACGCTTTCAGATCATTACATGGCCAACGCTACGATTTCCTATGCCTCCGAGGTTCTGTACAGTTTAGGATGTTGTAAACATGTTATATACCCTCGACATGGAACTGAGTTTGAGTGTGAAGGCTCGACAGTCACAGGCAAGACTTTGTACTGTAAAACCTACCTTTAGCAGCAATTTATGGTTTGACAATGATGTGGAAAAGTACCGAAATACGGTGCTGGGGCCGTATTTATAAAACGACTTAAGTGGTTGCTATGCTGTTGCTAAGGCAGAATTTCAATGAAGGAGATTCCCTACAAGTATGAAATTTGCTCTGGAGGAACAGTCTGAAAAACAGAACCTCCGTCATAGAAATTTAGCCTTAGCAACAGCATAGCAACGACTTAAGTCGTTTTCTATATATGGCCCCTGGCGATACTCATGTATCAAGTTAAATCTTAAAAGCATCATCATTAAATCTCGCCAGTATTTCAGTGAAAGGTGGATGCCGTAGATTAAAATAATTATGCCCGCGGTATACGAAGTATATAGGGGTATATAGATTTTTTCGCTCATAATTGTGTGTGTGTGTGTGTGTGTATGTGTGTCATAGATTTTTCTGGAACCACTATAGCTAGGATTTGGTATTTGGTATAAACGTTGTGTAGGACAATTTGTATCGACTAAGGGAGCATCAGCCTCCTTCTGCTTATCATTCCCTTTGTATGTCCTTTTTCTTTCTCTCCAATTATTTTTACTAACGATTTCTTGGGAACTACTACTGCTAGGATTTTGAAATTTAGAAAAAGAAAAAAAACATTGGGTAAGACTAGTTTTATTAGGTTATAGACATAAGCCGCTTCCTGCTTATTACTTCCTTTGTTTGTCTTCTTGTCCATTTGAATTAAACATTTGTTTCTGTCACAGATTTCTCATTGCTCAGGAATCACTATAGCTAGAATTTTAAAATTTTGTGCAAACGTTGGGTATGACAAACTGTATTATGCAAGAGAGTACCTGCTTCCTTTTTGCTCATCATTCCCTTTGTTTCAATATTTGTCCATTTATTCTTTCTCTCCAATTAAATGTTTGTCAAAAATGTCTTAGGAATCACGACACCTACAATTTTGATACTTGGTACAGACGTTATATCTAGTTGTATCGTGTGAGAGACCATCAGCCTCCTTCACCTCACCAGTCTATTTGTTTGTCCATTTTTCTTTCTCTCCAATTAAATTTTTGTCAAATGAGCCGCCACACGACAAAACCAACAATGTGGTTGTGCGCCCAGCGCAGACTCAGATCAGCCTGGGCGTCCGCCCAGTCTGATCAGAGTCTTCGCTGTCCGCATGGAGGTAGCTTAGACCCTTAGCTACCCTTTGGTTACTTAACGAAGAGTCTGGTCAAACTGGGCGGATGCCCAGGCTGATCTGAGTCTGCGCTCGGCGCACAGCCACATTGTTGGTTTTCTCGTGTCGCGGCTCAAATGTCTCTCAGAAACCACTACGTTACAGATAGGATTTTGAAATTTGTTGCAACGTTTGGTATGACAAGTTGTAGTTTGTAAGAGGGAATCAGCCTCCCCCTGCTTTCCATCCCTTTGTTTGTCTTTCTCTTCAATAAATTTGTGTCACATATTTCTCTGTTCCTATGAGAGCCAAAGTCGTATAATTTCTATACACTATGAGAATGACCAAGTGTATTGTGGGAAAGGAAATTAAGCCGCCGAGAGTTCGTTTGGCCTTCTTTTCTCATTTCTCTATTTTCCATCTCTCATGTGTGTCAACAATTTTTCAGATTGCTATGTTACTAGGTTTACGTCTAGGTTAAAATTGATTACTAGGTGGCATCCTCTGAATTCTGCTGCTAGCTTTAGGCCAAGGTCGCAGACGTATAAATGTATGTAAATTTGTGTTGAAATTTAACATTAAATTTGTATATTGTTTTGCTTATTGCAAATTTATAATGGAACCTTTTGGCATTTGTATAATGCCTTTCACTGGAATTAACTCTTTCGGCGCCAAATTTTTCAGACGACAAATTTTCGTCTGCTCAAATCATCAGACGACAGATTTGTAATTGGAAATTTTAACAATCTAAAGACATTTTTCATAAAATCAGACTTTTTAAGTTCATATTTAATGGCAAACAGTGTACATCCTGATCAGACCGCTCTTTTAAAAGCCGGCTGATCTGGATATACGCTGTTTGCAAAGTCGCAATTTTGCGACTTTGGCGCCGAAAGAGTTAAATAAGATCCTTCATCTCTCTGTCTGTTATTTAGCATTTCCTTTAAATTTAAAGTTTTGTATTAGGTGTGTTTTATTAGGTGGTGGCGCTGGCCGGGAGTTTACGTGAACTCTTGCTCTTGTTATTAATGTACTTCAAACTAGCTGACCTCGCACATTAGCATTGCAGTAGGTTTAGCTGCTGTCAATAATGATGATGATAATGATGATGATTTACTTATGATGAAGTGCTTGCGTAATGATTTAAAATTGTTCCATTTGTTCATTAGATGCAGTATGGAATGAGGACATATGGCTTTTGTACAGCATTGGTACCAGCATAACTGTCTCTGGTATAAGTATTTGGGCCGGCTATTATCTTGGTGAGTCTATCTACATTCATTGTAGAAATCACAAAAAATGATTGTGCCTAAACATCTAACTGCCGGTTACCGAGCCGGGTTTGAACATGAGTCTGAAGATATTTGATCACGGGCTTACCTATACACGCATGTATCTATGCAGGAATACTCACTCAAGCATAACTACCTAGGCCCACATAGCTTGACTGGAGCTGCCATCCAAATTCAATTACCGTTCGGGCATGGTATGTGAAAACATTGTCTTATCACGCTAACATGCTACGCCACGGTCTAGCTTTGCGTTTAAGGTGAATTAGTACACTTACAGAGCAAAATTTGTTTCTTCCATTTTCACTTTTTGCCGATTTGTCAAAGGTTTTAACTCATGAAGGAAAGATTTCTTTCCTCTAGGACCACATATTTCCAGGGCTATGTCTTCAAAGTAAGTAAACAGAAATGCACAGAAAGTTTTTCCCTTTCAGAAATAAGAAATCAGGAAAAAACATGGTGGTATACACATTCACCTTAAAAGAATTTGAAACTAATTCGGGCCTTCATTTACTGTACTTTGAATTTTATTGACAAGTCCCTCAGATACGGAGGCATGGTGGATGTCTCATGCAGGGCAAGGTGGTGCTTACTGCTAGCAATTACCCGATCATGCATCTGTATATGTGACGGTCTGTAAAATTTTGAGTCGCGATACGAGAAAACCAACAAAGTGGTTGTGCGCCCAGCAAAGACTCAGATCAGCCTGGGCATCCACCCAGTCTGATCAGACTCTTTGCTAAGCACTCAAAGGGTAGCTAAGGATCTAAGCTACCTCCATGCAGACAGCGAAGACTCTGATCAGACTGGGCGGATGCCCAGGCTGATCTGAATCTGCGCTGGGTGCACACCATTGTTGGTTTTGTCGTGTCGCGGCTCAAAAAATATTTCGGATTTGTCAATGTTTCTACGATTCATAAATACGGACTTGTTATTACTTTGATCATATGTTTATTAAATTCCACGACCAGAGCGGAACTCAAATCGAAATCAAGTGTTAGCAGATAGATTAAGGGGGTCACTGATAGGTAGGGACAGGCCCCGATCACTTTGACACTTTGAATCTGGTTGTTTATATTATAGGCAGTGGACAAGTCAATGACTTGATGGGAGGAAATAAGACGCTCCCACCTCCATGAGTCTCCCAACCCTATGGGTCAACAAGGGGTGGTGCTAACACAACATCACTGGGCGGAAGTCTTCCAAGAAGAAATCAACGGCCAGGGCGGAAGAACTCTTTGAGTCAACGGCCATGTGTTCTTGACCAAGGCGAGCCATACAATAATCGTGGATTTCGGCTGTGGTCAACATATATAGCCTGGAGAGGGATGGACTCCGTCAGGCTGAACTCTGCCCTAGAAACATCATGGCTGACAACCTAAACAATACCATAATACCGGATCGGTCTTAGCCCGGGTTAACAATGACCGCGCCTACTGTTAGACACCGGAACATACTGGGGCTCTGTGAGATGCGCTGAAAAAATTTCGGTGAGATGTCAACAGACGACAGACACAAGGTTTATTTCAGTGGAGAAGAGGACAAACCTGAGTATGGGAATGGATTTCTGGTGCATAAGGACATGGTGAATACTGTCTTGGGATGCCGACCAGTCTCCAGCAGACTGATTTCAATTCAATTCTCCCGAGAGCAGCTCCTTTCAACATCACCATCATATAGGTTTATGCACCAACATCTGGGCATGACGACAATGAGGTAGAACACTTCTACCAGCAACCCAAGGAAATCATAGACCAAACACCCAAGAAGGACATTCTGGTTGTACAGGGGGATTGAATGCTAAAGTTGGAAAGGATGCACAGGCAGACTGGGACAACGTTTGTGGACCCTACTGCAATGTCGAGACAAATGAGACAGGTCTCAGACTTCTTGAGTTTGCAACCTATAACAGCCTAGTATTGACAAACACCCTTGGCCCTCACAAACCACAAGAAGATGGACATGGCACAGTCCAGATGGGAAACACCACAATCAGATTGATTACATCTTGGTGAGGAAGCGCTTCTGATCAGGAGTCAAAATCCATAGGACAAGGAGTTTTCCTGGAGCAGACATAGGAAGTGACCATGACTTGGTGATGATGACCTTCCGAGTTTGTCTGAAAAAAGCTAGAAAGCAAACCCAGCCAAGACTAAAGTTTGATCTTGAGAAGCTAAGGGACCCAGATGTGGCATGCACTTTTCAAGCAACAATAGGTGGGAAATTTGCACCACTCATTGGTCTGAGGGATGATGACATGGACATAGATACCATGATTACCACCTACAATACAGTAGTGACTGGGGCAGCCAGTGAGATACTTGGGAAGGAACGTCGCAGGAAACACCGCTGGGTCACCAGAGATGTTCTCGACCTCTGTGATGAGAGGAGAGATTTAAAGAAGGAGAGGTATGAAACAGGAGGAGCAGAAGAATACAGGGAAGCAAACAAGAGGATTCAAAAGGCAGTGAAGAAAGCGAAGGAGGACTGGATAGCTAGTCAGTGCGAGGAGATTGAAACTTGCCTGAACAAAAACAACAGCAAGAAAGCATACCAGCTGGTGAAGGATCTAACTTCAGAGAAACAGGGTAGATCCACAACTATCCAGGACAAGTCTGGGAAATGCCTTCCAGAGGAACAAGAGATTCTCAGCAGATGGACAGAATATGGCTCGGAACTATACAACCAAGAGACTTATGGTGACAATGCGGTTCTGGACCGCAATCAGCCCCCAGAAGAAGATCAACAACCGATCCTTCGCGAGGAAGTTGAGTTTGCAGTAGCAGCACTAAAGAAGGGGAAATCTGCCGGAGTTGATAATATACCAGCAGAACTTGTTCAAGCTGGCGGGGAGACCATGATTGATGTTTTAACAGATATCTGTAACAGGATCTGGAGAACAGGAGAATGGCCTACCCCATGGACTCTGTCGCTGATTATTACGCTCCCTAAAAAAGGCAACCTACAGCTCTGCCAGAACTACAGAACCATCAGCCTCAACAGTCATTCAAGCAAAGCCATGCTGAAAGTCATCTTGAATAGGCTTAAACCACAAGCCGAAGAGATAATCGCCGAGGAACAGGCTGGTTTCCGAGCAGGAAGGAGCACCACAGAACAGATATTCAACCTTAGAATCCTGTGTGAAAAGTATCTCCAACATCAGCAGAATCTGAACCATGTCTTCATTGATTTCAAAAAAGCCTTTGACAGGGTATGGCATGCAGCCTTATGGGCCACCATGCGGAAGTACAATATCAGTGCAAATCTAGTTCGCACCATTGAGCAGCTATACGACAAGGCTACAAGTGCAGTCCTGATAAATTGCAGCACAGGAGAATGGTTCAGCACAACAGTTGGAGTAAGACAAGGATGTCTTCTGTCACCCACCCTCTTCAACATTTTGCTCGAACGGATCATGTCTGATGCTCTGGAAGAACATGACGGAAAGGTTAGCATAGGCGGCAGAAACATTACCAATCTGCGGTTTGCCGATGACATAGATGCTCTAGCTGAGGAAGAGCAGGAACTAGAATCTCTAGTTGAAAGTCTCAACCAAACCTGCACATGATATAAGATGGATATCAGTGCTGAGAAGACCAAACTGATTACAAACAGCGCAGATGGCATCCAGAGGGAGATCAGGGTAAAGGGGCAGAAGCTGGGTACTGTAAGCGGCTTCAAATACCTTATAGCAGTTGTCTCAGATGAGGGCTCAAAACAGGAGTTTCTATCAAGGATTGCACAAGCCACTTCAGTTCTTACCAAGCTGAAACAAATTTGGTGAGATAACAACATATCTCTTGGATCAAAGGTGAAACTTATGCGCTCCCTTGTCATTTCCATATTTCTGTATGCCTGTGAATCGTGGACCTTGAAGCAGAGTTACAGAAAAGAACGCAAGGCCTTTGAGATGAGATGCTACCGAAGGTTACTGAACATTTCGTACAAGGACCATATAACCAATGATGAGGTTCGCAGGAAGATCCAAGCAGCCATTGAAGAATATGATGAACTCCTGACGCTGGTCAAGAAACGGAAGCTAAGGTGGTTTGGCCACGTCTCAAGGTCTTCTGGTTTAGCAAAGACAATTCTTCAGGGCACAGTGAAAGGAAAAAGAAGAAGAGGTAAACAGAAGAAGTGGTGGGAAGACAATATCAAGGAGTGGACAGGAATGGATTTTGCCAGCTCAACTAGGGCAGCTGAAGACAGGACAAGGTGCCAAGGGATTGTTTGGAAGTCATTTATGGTGCCCCAACGACCTAGTAAGGTTATGGGATAGAATAGAATAGAATTATTAAATTATTTGTCAGCGTCTCAGCCTTAATCAAAATGTCCTTTCCTTGTGTAACAAATAATAAGTCGAAATCAGTAACCACAAATTTAGCCGCGACACGAGAAAAACAACAAAGTAACATGTGCGCCCAGCGATGACTCAGATCAGCCCGGGCATCTGCCAAGTCGGATCAGATTCTTCGCTGTGCACTTAAAGTGTAGCTAAAGCCCCGGTCCCACATAGCTTGCGACCGCGCCGCGACTTAAAAAACTGACAGTCGCAGAGAGGTTGCAGAGGTCGCGGAGAGGTTGAAAAATGGTCGCAACAAGGTCGCCGAGCATTCGCCGATCAAAATTAGTCGCAGCCAGTCTTTTGAGCATGCACAAAAGACAAACCGCGAATGATTTTGATCGGCGACTGGTTGCAATGGTTTTCTGGAAGTCGCCGATCTTATTATTATAGTCGCCGACCAGTCGCCGATCGGGTTCATCAACAGTTTGGCTCTGAAATGTTGCAACCTTGCTGCAACCTATCGGCGATCTGTCGGCGACTGTTCGGCGACTGTACAACGACTTATCGGCGACCGATCGGCGTCTGACCACTGGTGAGTCGGCATCTGATCGGCGACCGATCGGCGGCTGGTCGCCGACTGGGGTCCGATCCGACAGGTTGCAGCGTGCACCGATAGATCGCCGAACGATCGGCGACAGGTCGCCGACTGGTCGCCGACAGGTTGCAGCGTGCGCCGATAGATCAAGGTTTGCAGTGCCAGCTTTAAAACGAAAGATGTCTTCGCATCCTGGTATCATTTTATTATCAGTGTTCAAAGTGCTCGCATCATGATGCAAGCCGAAAAACAAAACAAAACAACAACAACAAAAAAAAAAAAACAGCGTGGCCAAAACAGACAGCAGAAAATAACTCCCGAAGTTCGGACGCCTGCTTCCGATGCTGAATCTCAACAGTCAGACGAGGAATCTCAACAAACTGCGGCCTTCTTGAAATTAAGGTCTTGTCCAGTACTGTGTTTGCCTCCTTCCTTCCAATCGCCTGTACACCATCATAGACATTACAGCTGTATTCCGGCTGTTTCGTTGCAAGCGAAGCAACTGAATCTGTAGCTGTGTTATTTTGACAATTTTCACTGAAATGATTTTATTCTTGTCAACGGATTTCCACGGTTTTTTTTTGATCGCAGAATGGTCGCCAATCAGTCTCCGACCAGTCGCCGTTCAATTGCAACCAGTCGCCGAATAGCCGCCGATTTGTCGCTGACTGGTCGCCGATCGTCTTAAACTAGTTGCAATCCTGTCGCTGATCCTACGGCGACCAGATGCAGTAAGGTCGCCGATCAATCGCCGACTATATGCAAAAGCTGTCGCCGACTGTACGGCGCCTGATCGGCGATCACATTTCAATAGGAAAAGTAGTTGCAATGGTCGCAGAGGTCGCAGGTCAGTCGCAAACGAAATCAGTCGCAAAGCGCTCGCATCGCAGTCGCAAGCTCTTTGGGACCGAGGCTAGATGGTTTAAGTTAGCTCCGTGCGGGCAGCAAATACTCAGATCAGACTGGGTGGATGCCCAGGCTAATCTGAGTCTTTGCTGGGCACACATACCACTTTGTTTATTTTGTCATGTCGCGGCTCAGTTTCTGTCATTCTCTGTTGGCAAAGACGTCAATGGAAATGCAATCCCCGAACGTGCGTCCGTTATAATGAATTAAGATGATACACTTAAAGTTAATATACTTAGAATATGTTCTAGAATTTGTGATTATAAGAACCTAAGTTTATATAACCAATAAAAACTTGACATCCTTTATAGCTCATTTTAGACCTGTTGTAGTCACTTTGGCATCTGCAAGGGCTTGAGTATAGGAATCTGAGTCGTCGGGTCACACATTGTTGAAAGTTTTGCATAATAGGTCTGTATGATCTTGATCCGTTGTTGGAGTAAGTTTGTTTCTTTCTTTTTTTTCCATAAAACAGATATTGCGTACAAATGCTTTACATATATTAGTTACAGTTACAGTTTATTCTTTATTAGCTCAGTCCAATATAAATATCAGACGAAAATAATCGCTATATTTTGTCCAACTGTTCGCAGAAGCTCCGCCGCTATGGTTTCCTAGTGAAAATAGCTTGAGCGTTTACCAGGCGTATCCAAGAAGGTCTTTTATTGCAGAAAAAATAAAGTATATATCAGCTTTCACATCTTCGCAAACTGATCCTTTTAACAGTTATCAGTTTCACTTTTAGAAAGAAATGACTTTTAGCATCAAGGAAGACCCTGATCAGACGTCGAGGATGTGTATTCTGCCCTGAGTCTTCTTACATGCCATAATACCTAATCGCTGACACCGTTCATCTATTTATTTTTTGTAGATTTCGGAACACGACCAGAGGAAGCTGAAGCAATTCCTTATGTTTATGTCAGTGAACAAAAGTGGGGATTTCTACAGAACGGCGCACTGCAGTGCCTCCGGAAAATACATACCAAGGCTCCTGTTTACGGCCTAGACACAAGCTATGATGGAAGCCCATGGGTTCTAATAAAATGTTTAAACAGCCCCGTTGGTAGATATGTTGCATTTGTATTTCCAAAACGGACGAACAGCTTTGACAGTGTGATGAAATTCTTTGTCGAGGACAAAAACATAAAACATTTTATTTCATTGAAAGGTAAATTAACGTTGCAATATGTTTACAGCAATCACAGTAACTAAATACCGGAGTATAAGAGTTTGGTGAAAGAGTGTAGAGCAAGATCAGGCCCGGAGGTTATAAAACTTGAGTACATTCTCAAACTCAAAATAAAGAACACTGATTGGCTGCCTCCGAGCACATGCTCGGAAGCAGCCAATCAGTGTGCTTTATTTTGAGTTTGAGATTATTCTCAAGTTATATTACCTCGAACCTAGGCTACTCCTGAAGGCGTAGCTTGATCAGGATTTCAAATACTCTCTTTACGGGAAGTTAAACTCGATCAGATTTTAGTATACTTTATCAAAATCTTTTCCTTTGTTCACATATATGTAAAGGTTATTCTAATTTTGCACGATGATTGCGTTGAGTTTAAAGAACTGGTGAAGTAATCACAAAAACTCCTGAAGTGGCCAATTCGAGGTTTGTCTACTGTTACGAGTTTTGTGAGAAATCCACCAATTTATATTACTGATGTCATTGACAATACAAGGGGTGATCATCAATTAATGGAAACACCTTTGCAGATTTGTAAATGCTATACATAAATAAGTATCCTTCATATTACACCAAAGGGTCTCTTATGAGCTTTCAAATTCATGTTTGAAACTGAGATTTCATAATGTAACCATAGTATAGGTCTTATACAAATTTTAAGAACAGGTCTGAACCGTAACGGCCAAGTCCACTTTTCACTAAGGTTGACTGCCCATTTAAGCACAATTTAAGCCTTTTCTGCTACAGCTGACTGCTTACTGATATAACACCTTACCATGACAGCTTTAATTTAACATATTAAAGCTATCTTTTGCAGCAGATGCAATTGTAAACCGAAACTAAGCTGATTTGACTTTCACTGATTCAATTGACAATTATCAATTTGACACAAAAGTGCTGACAGAATGGAAAATACTACTGCAGTCTCTGAACACTCTGACCTAGGTCTAGAGTGTTTGCTCAGACATTACTGCCCCAATATTTAGTGAGGTGGTACAACTTTTGAAGACCGTTTTAGAACATTTATGTGCTTGTAAGACCAAATTCGCACATTTGTTTGTATATCTCTGGAGTGAAAATCCAAGTATATGCTTGTACAGGATATACAGTAAAATGAAGAGGGAAAGATGTCATATTATGTCTATGCCAAGAGGTATATCTGGATAGCCTAAAACTGTCTTTGTGAAAGCCGGTCAACAAGTTCTTATAGTTTCAAACCTGTTGCTCAAGACCTTGTATTGCATTATGCCGTTTATTCAAGGCCTTCTAAATAGCAGTTTCCCCAAGTTTTTAGTTTTTAGGTCCAGTTTCCCCAAGTTTTTAGTTTTTGTTAAGAGACAAGTTCAAACATTTCAACAGCAGAGTCTAAGCATTCGAATCAGCGGAAGTCTAAAATTTGGCCTTTTCGATGTTTTTACTTTAAGGAGACATAGGGATGACTTCTAAGCATGTATTTACTCAAAACTGGCCAGGTGAAAGATTTTGAACAATGCACTGATTGCACATGCATAGTATGCTAAATCTTACAGGTGTGACATCCCTTATTCAGTGAATAAACCCTACCACCACTGAACTAGAAAGTGTAAACAGTTTTTAAAATTCGTAGAAGATCTATACGACATGTGATTTTTTTGACGTCATTGTGATAAGAAGACGGTTGTATTATCTTTATTATCTAGGATATTTAAAGAGAAATTGAGAATTAAGGAACCGATTCCGTTTAAGTTAGGTTTTGGCTTTACAAATGCATATAAAACGATTGGTCATAATTTTGTCCTGAAATCTGGTGTGAATTTAAGTAATAACGGTGGTCAAAATAATTGATTTAATGGTTTTTGACATTTTATTCAGTAACATCGAGTATTATGCTGGGTTTATGTTGTTACATGTAAGTACAGGATAGTTTTGGTTCTTTCTGCTATACAATTATACCAGAACTCTGCATTTTTAAGTGCAATGACGTCATAACTTTGGTCCCTCAGGCTCTAAATCAGCAAAAACATCATATTTTGCCGCACCAGTACCCTTTTACCGTTTATATTTCTGACATGTTTGAGAGCAAATCATGAATAACTTCATATTTCTTCTAGCATCTGAGACTTGCAACTTGCAATCAGACAATCACAAACTTTTAGCCATTCTTTGTAGCTTTTCAGCAGCACATATACGTGGGAATTCGCAAAAATTTAGAGACTAAACAACCATAAGTTTAATGCATCGTTGCCATGGCAACAATATATCTATACCAAGCTTTATAACTTAAGTTCATGTCATATGCTTACCTTTTAGGTAGTATATATCTCTAACATTTTTCTAATACATATTTGATGGGATATATGAGTGTTTCCATTATTTAATTATCACCCCTCGTTTGCATTTCAATTAAAAGGGCTACATCATTGAATTTCTCAAAGAGGCGCATTGTTACATGTTGTTACACATGCTACCTTGTTTCCAAAATATTAGTATAATATTTTAAAGTTAACAACTACCTGCAATGTAACAAGTTGTAACCCGTGCTAAGTACTACGTTACCTAAACACCCTCCAAACTTCATAAAATTATAAATTGTACGTATATCTGCATGTGAATATAATTTAGTACAGTGTTTCCCCTGCTATCTATATTGCCAGGGGTAACGAAAAATACACCACCTGGAAAAGAATAGTACTTTTAGGACATAAATACCTGATATCATAGCTGCCAGGTCTATAGCGGTGCCCCGAAGAATTCATTTTTCCCAGAACCATTCTGCAGTGGAATAGCCTCCCTTTTTTATATATTTTATTTTATGGCAAAAACAAAACATGCTGTCAATAACAAAGCTAAACGGTCGCCAGCGTTTTGAAAAATCTAATACTTGTTAGAGAAGAAAATAATCATTCTGTCCGTCATGTTAATTTTGTAGCCGGTTCACTTGTTTGTAAAAGCTAACCGGTATCAGCCGATTAACTGCCGGCTTCGCCGTTTAATCGCCCTAAATAATCGACTACGGACGTTAAATTCGACAGTTTCTTCATGTTCACAAATAAAGTGAGTTATGTGAGCCGCGACACGAGAAAACCAACAGTGTGGTTGTGCGCCCAGTGCATACTCAGATCAGACTGGGCATGTGCCCAGTTTGGTCAGACTCTTCATTAATGTCTCAAAGGGTAGCTAAGGGTCTTAGCTACCTCCTTTCGGACAGCGAACACTCTGATCAGACTGGGCGGATGCCCAGGCTGATCTGAGTCTCCGCTGGGCGCACAACCACATTGTTGGTTTTGTCGTGTCGCGGCTCATGTATGCATCAAACGGAATACACTAAGGCTGCTCCATTTGAGAGCGTAGACAACTACTTCCTTACCAAAATGCTACATGTACCGTACCGCAGTGGAACTGTTTCCGAACACCGTATAGAGTATTGAAAACAATGAAATGTACAACTGACCACAATAATTTCATTAATTATTCTACCTTTTGAAATAATCTTTTGGAGAGCTGATTTTTATATAAAAATAAGAAAATGGCAAATAAAGATGAATCTGACCAACACAGGGTCTACACTGTTTGCACTAGTATGCTAGTTCAGCAAGATAGGGCGGCAGGCGTTCTCCTAACATGATGGTTTATTATGATATGGAATGTTTATGGTGTTTAAACAAATTTCAGAAAAAAAATATTTGTTTTTCTTCCCTTGTTATCGGGGCAAACTCTTAAAGGAATAATACCTTCTAAGGATCAAATTCTTTTCATCAAGTAGAACCATTTTGATATAGCTCCAAATAAAAAAAAGTCAAGAAATTCCATTTCTATGAAAGGAGGATGGAAAAACACGGAGCTGTACCCGTTCATGTCCAGGGGCGTAGCTGAGAGCAATTTAATGATACGCACAATCAGGTTATATACTCCTTGACGGGGAGTGTGGAATTTCAGCCCCTTATGTATGTCTGTTTGTCAAGTAATTTGGAAAAGGTAGTGGAATCTTGTAAAATTTATGAATTTTTAGTATGCAAAATATGCAATTCGACAAAATTTCAATACGCACCTGCGTATTTGCGTATAGGTAACTACGCCCTTGATGTAAATACCCATTGTAGCGTTATATCTTCGGTTCTTTTTCTTTGCAGTGGCTCCAAGATGCAACCGACCTTTAGGGATGAGAGAAGGCGGACTATTTGACGATTTCTTGACTGCTTCGTCCGCCCATCACGATTTTCCACCACACCAGGCCAGACCTTATGGAAGAGGATGGTGTGCTCAGACAGACGACACTAAACCCTTTTTGCAGGTTATACAATTTCGCTTTAATCCTTTTCTAATATCTCCAAAAGCATACACTCAATTCATCTTGTAATTGGCCCGTGTTCTACTCTGCAGAAATATGATTTCTAAATGAATTTACAATAATCAAATAATTAAGGAATGAATTTCACTTCGGGGTTCATTCACTTTGCACGTGACCCAATGTAGTTTACACTTCGATAAACCTCAGAAAAATTAAGTTCATTGCCTATATTTACATTCGTTTCAATCAAATCCTTCATGAAAATTTTTATACTAGCGCTAAAATTGAAGCAGTGAAACATGTACACGCAGTTTTTTTCTGCTAACAACAGAACGGCGTGCATGACGTCAGGACGTTGCTGACGTCCAATCATGTTGTAGAGAGCCATTGTTTATTTTTACGTCATTGGCGTCGCGTATCTCAATGTAATTATTGGAATGTAAACTACATTTCGTTCCACTGGTTTACTATAGGACTTTTCAGTAAATACACCAAGAATGTAAATATTGGGCTGTAAACTTCTTACAAAGGCTGAATGTTTTAATCAAAACTTTATTTTAATATTAGAGTTATGCCCCTTTCCTTGTAAACCATATAATGATTAAAAAGGCATAAAACCTGCACTTAAGGTGGAACCATACTTTAACTCGATTTTTGAAATTTTCCGTTTTGGGCCTTGAACAAAGCATTTTAAAAATTTTCAAAAATATCTCCATGCGAAACTGAAATTATATTTTGGAAATGTTGCAATGCGTTGTCATGTGTGACGTCTGAAAACGTGACGGTTTTGCAGTTTTGACGCCAGAAGCAGGATGCAGAAAACGCATCATTTTTGACGATTCAGACAATAATATTTAAGGTAGAAAATCAAATTTTATTTAAAACGCACGAGCAGCCTGAGCTCTTCAAAGCTGTATGAAAGAAGTCTAGCTTTGCTTCAATGTTACTATTTTATTACAGCAAAACACTTATTTCTCAAATTTCTAAAAATACTAAAAATCTTGGTTTGACATCGAATTTCGAAAAATCGGCTCGTTAAAAAATGACAAAGTTTTAATATTGTGTTCAGTAAATAACCTTTTGTGGAACAATACAATGACAGTTAGGGGTTTACCGTTTCATTTTTTAGATATTGGCGTTAACTTTACCCCACCCCCATGAAATACAGTAACCCAAGACTGGTGATGGTACGTTTTATTTGACGTCATTGGTGTTTAAAGTTAACGACTTCTGTTCAAAAATTATTACAAAGAAGTTTATATTGCATAAAAGAATGTAGATAAGGATATTTTGTAGTTCTAAACTAAGGTCAATGCTTGAAATAAAACAATACAAATTAGATCTCAGCAGAAAAATGCCTTTTTTAGCCGTATTTTCAGTTAAGCTGAAGTGGGAGGAATTTACAAAGCACACGATTTTAATCATACTCCCCTATATTGTACATTTTCAGGCCCTCTTCCAGGAAATGTAATAAGAAGGGGGCTTATCGATGTTGTTTTCAAAATATGTGACTTCAAAACACGTCGATTTTATCTTATTTTGCTGCCGACGTTATTAAGACATTCTATGGTAGTAAACTTTTTGCACGTCTGTCTGAGATAAGACCCTTCATTATGAGAAAACAAAGCACTTTTTTTTCTTCAAAAACTTCCACTGTGTGACTCGCTGCAAAAAATAGTAGGTCACCGAAAAAGTTTTCATACCACAGTACACCTAACAACTGAATTAGTTCACGATTTCGACAGAAATGCTGACGTTGCTAATGACGACGTTTCTAATTGCTCTGCGTGCCACGATCTAACAATGGCTTTATAAGCGCTACCTTACTTTGGTTTATGGACTTACTTGAAATGTTTCTCTCTTGTATGCTTATCCTTAATATAGCCTAATTTATTTCTGGACTCCTTAAAAATCCATGTCTTTCACGTTGGTCTCATTTTAACCTTTATGATATGTTTGTTGTTTTGGTTGAGTTTAATGACCCTATACGACAGTATTTCAGTTTATATCGAGTCGTCCTCCCGAGAGAGGAAAAATGGCAGAAGAGAGTACAAAATATCCAAACAAGGCATTTTCGCACTTACTGAGAGAACAGACGTCCATACCCAACCTGAAGAAAGACGTTTGTCATGGCGTCTTCCCCCAGCCTACTATTCTCAAACTTTGGAAGAATCTAAATAGAGGGGTGGTCGGGTGGTGCGATGGTGCTGTGTTTAACTAGCAGTGCCGGGGCGTGAAACTGATTTGGAACATTGTGCGGACAGGGCCTACTGTGCTAGCAGTAAGTGCGGGTAGGGGTTGTTTGGACATTTTTTTTCTCATCTATTATTTCTCGTATTTCTCCCGCTCTCTGGTAGACGGCCCAATATTGACTGAAATACTGTCTCAAAGGGCCGTTTAACCCAAAACAATCAATCAAGAATTTAAATGGAGCAAGAGCAGTTCAGCGATTCGCCCTACCCTTGGGAAATATCAATTTGCGAGCATCCATACGTGTGGTGAAAATGAAGAAACTTTAAAGCATCTGAAACGCATTTGGCGTTTCTTCCGTTTTCCTTTCTTTTATTCAAAGAAAACAACAAAGGATTGTTTATGCGACCTGTCTGTGGACGCTACCGTGTGAACCCTAAAATCCGCCAGAAATGTTCGATCAAAAGCCTGATCTGACTGCTTTATAACGATTTCTGGCCTCATTTTCATGAAGCTGCTAGTTCGTGCGGAGTACGTACATTTCTGTTTTTTTTTTGTTGTTTTTATTTGCTATTATTCTTATTATTACTCTTATTTATAAAGATTTGTTTTTCGAAGCTCCATCCGCATATGCAGAGATATTCGGTGTAGCTGAAAAACAGCTTACCGCTAGATATGCGCTGAGTATTGTATGATAGCTGATAGTTGCAGATGAGATCAAAAAGGTAGCAAATGTGGTATAAAACGTAAACAAAACTTGCGGTTTTATAGCCCCTCTAATATACATGTAATTTCATGCGTATTGGTCATATAGAGGGCTGATAGTCAAAGGCTATGTGCAGTGGAACCTTGTAAACGGTAGCAGGATACAAACCAAGACCGCTAGCATAACAAGCCGCCGCCAAGCCCACAGTGTTACCGGTTGCAGCATGTAAATGGGCTCGGACCTCTAAAATATGTCAGCAGATTTTAGGATGAACCATGCATATTAGCAGGCTCATGGATGTCCAATACCGACATTGGACCTTACTTCAACGAGACGGGGACTAGCATAGTCTAGTCTAGTCTAACCCATAGTCTTGTGAGGTCGTCGGGGAACTACAGATGACACTACAATAATCTCTTTCCACCTAGTCCTGTCTTCAGCTGCCCTAGTTGAGATAGCAAAATCCAACTCTGTCCACTCCTTAATATTGTCTTCCCATCTCTTCTGTCTACCTCTTCTTCTCTTTCCTTCACTGTGCCCTGCAGAATTGTCTTCGCTAAACCAGAAGACGTTGAGACGTGGCCAAACCACCTCAGTTTCCGTTTCTTGACCAAGGTCAGGAGTTGACCATATTCTCCAATGGCTGCTTGGATCTTTCTGCGAACCTCCTCATTGATTATAGGGTCCTTGTACGAAATGTTCAGTAACCTTCGGTGGCATCTCATCTCAAAGGCCTGCGTTCTTTTCTCTAACCCTTCTGTCAAGGTTCATGGCTCACAGGCATACAGAAAAAATGGATATGACAAGAGAGCGCATCAGTTTCACCTTTGATCCAAAAGATACAATGTATGTTGCTATCTCTCCATATTGGCTTCAGCTTTGTCAGAGCTGCAGTGGCTTGTGCAATCCTTGAGAGAGCCTCCGGTTTTGAGCCTTCATCTGGGACAATTGCTTCAAGCTACTTGAAGGTTGTAACTGTTCCAAGCTTCTGTCCTTTTACCATAATCTCCCTCTGGATTCCGCTGGCACTGTTTGTCATTAGCTTGATCTTCACAGCACAGGGACAATGGAATCAAATTGTTGCTGAGTGATTAACGTCAGGCCGGAATCAGACTTACCAAGAGATTGCGAACCACCATCGAATCAATCAATTATTTCTTCACATAACAGTCAAACTGAACTGATGTCATATCTGTCATGAACATATGCAACTAAACCGAGTCTGCTTTTTTCAGACTTTATCTGATCCATTTCCAAATGTTGTCTTTCCAGATTATTTAGAGAGCGCATCAGGTGTCATTCAGAATAGTGCACCGTACATAAGAATTATCTCGCTGCCAAATTGTTTTGTATAAGAATAAGAGGCTGTATAGTTAAGTGCCTAAATAAATGAGAAATTTATATGTTCGAGTTGCAGAAAAACAAACTAATGTTTTATCGGAATTTTGCTCCTTTTTGTGAAATTTATATGATTGAATTAACTGCAATGCAGCTACATAATGATTTTTTTCTCTTGAGATGTAACTTACATTGTTCATTTCAGGCATAAATATTAGTTAGGAATTATGAAGTATCCAAGTCTACATTTATTGATGCATTATAAACTTCTGTGCATTAATTTTGGAAAAGTAGACGTTAACTTTAAACACCAATGACGTCAAATAAGACGTACCATCACCAGTCTTGCGTTACTGTATTTCATGGGGGTGGGGTAAAGTTAACGTCAATGTCTAAAAAACGAAATGGTAAACCGCTAACTGTCATTGTATTGTTCCACAAAAGGTTATTTACTGAACACAATATTAAAACTTTGTCATTTTTTAACGAGCCGATTTTTCGAAATTCGATGTCAAACCAAGATTTTTAGTATTTTTTGAAATTTGAGAAATAAGTGTTTTGCTGTAATAAAATAGTAACATTGAAGCAAAGTTAGACTTCTTTCATAAAGCTTTGAAGAGCTCAGGATATTTGTACGTTTTAAATAAAATTTGATTTTCTACCTAAAATATTAATGTCTGAATCGTCAAAAATGATGCGTTTTCTGCACCCTGCTTCTGGCGTCAAAACTGCAAAACCGTCACGTTTTCAGACGTCACACCTGATTACGCATTACAACATTTCCAAAATATAATTTCAGTTTCGCATGCAGATATGTTTGAAAATTTATGAAATGCTTTGTTCATGATCAAAAACTGATTATTTTAAAAATCGAGTTAAAGTATGGTTCAACCTTAACTGGTTTAATGTCATGCCATTTCAGAAGAAAATAAGTCTTTTATCATAAAAGCATGAAATCTGTACTCTGGCTTCAAGAAATATTTGAGCCGCGACACGACAAAACCAACAATGTGGTTGTGCGTCCATCGCAGACTCAGATCAGCCTGGGCATCCACCCAGTCTGATCAGAGTCTTCACTGTCCGCATGGAGGTAGCTTAGACCCTTAGCTACCCTTTAAGCGCTTAGCGAAGAGTCTTAGGGGACTAGGCGGATGCCCAGGCTGATCTGAGTCTGCGCTGGCGTAAAACAACATTGTACGTTTTCTCGTGTCGCGGCTCATTTGTCTGTATCTATAATACTAAATAAACGAAGTAACGCATAAACTGCAAAATTGGTGGCATTTTCAAGCGTAATTTCTACACTGGTTCTTTCGCATATTGCTATCATTGATAATTTCGGTTAGCGTGTGTTTTAGTTTCACGTAGATTTAAAGAATTTGGGAATTAAATCCGTCTTTCATTTTAAATTCTCCCAAGTATTTTTCTAGAAACTTCGACTATTGGTCGATTTTTTTTGTCAACAATGGGTGCGTTCGAGTGAAATTATCGTGTACTCGAATACACGTTTTAAATTAATCCGGTAGTTTCGGCTCTGCGTCGTTATATCGGCGCGCTGCTTAGCAAGTCCAAATTTAGCAGGTTCTAATGCAAAAATCCGACCCATGAACGTACGTCATTCCCCATAAATAACGATTTATTTTTGTATTTTTGCTCATATGTCTAAACGGATGAAGAACTAAATGGTCATAGTCCCGACGGCCCTGGCTCGAAACGACCCATTTTCTTCCAGAACGATAGTCAATACGAGTAGCCAATCGAACTCGCCCATTGACGAATAAAGCTCAACGCACATGGTCTTTCGAAAAGTTGGACGTACACACGGCGCCAAGTGTGTGTGGCTATGGTTACGTACCGCTGAGCCACTTGGGTAACGTCGTTAGGAGAATTCAAACTGAACTGAACTTTCGAAAAGACAAAAATTAAAAATGTCTAAGGTTAACACACATGCGCCAGGTAAGAAAGGGCATTTTTTCCAGCGAAGCAGACAAATCAATTTCAATGATTCAACGAAGCTAAATAAGCATTTAGTCTTAAGAGGGCTTGAGTATTTTCCCCAAAAACGTTCCAGGACCCAATTTGTCCAGAAAAAAAATACCCAGGACAGGTCACATAACCAAGATGGCAAACATTTATTATGGTAAAAAAAATCAAAAATCTCCCCCAGAACCACGCCGGGCCGCGTAGCGCAATCGGTAGGGCACCTGACTCATAAGTCAGAGGTCCTGGGTTCGAAATCCGGTCTGGCCACATACTTTCGTTTCTCCTTCCGCTGATTCAAGAAGGGCAGTTGTCAGTTACTGGCGAAAGTATGTGCACTTAGTACTGGTTAACCGCTTAGGAGGTCTAAGCCAGCCAGGAATAGTGTGGTTAGGTTAACTGACCGTCCCGACATGACCTTAGCTGTTTACCGTGGACGTTAAGCATCAAATCAACCAATTCTCCCCCAGAACCACAAATCCTATGGTCTTGAAACTTAGCATGTCGTATCAAGGACTCAAAAGCTCAACAAAATTTATATAAATGATGACCCTGGGATGACCTTGATCTGTTTTACGGCAAGGTCAACTTTTGAGTCACTTAGGTTTTTCTACAGGAAAGAAAGTGAAAAAAGTTGATTTTTTTAAGAAACAATGCAGTCTGCTACCTGAAAGTTTGTAGATGCAGACAACTAATTAGGTAAATGAAGCTTTAGTGAGTATTCATGGTAAAGGTCATATCTTCACCTGGGCCTAAGGCCATTTACATTGAAAAATTTAAACTCGCTTTTTTATATAAACTTGACCATCATGAAATATTTCCGCGCTTGCGCAGGCTCTTTTCTAGTTTATTTTATTATTGGAGTAGGGTCAATGAAGGTAAACCCGGGCAGTTTTTGCAGGGTCGCCACGATTCGTATTGCCAGTGCTTTATTTGACCCTGAAACACTGTTTCGGTATTCCGTAAGGCCAGAGGCATCTCAGTTGAGCTATTTTCTGTCATCTTTTGATTGGTTACTAGCATTTTTATGACAAATCAGTCATTTAAAGAGCCAAACCGTTGAGTAAGGCAAACCCGGACACGGAGAAGGTAAACCCGGACAGTTGATTCTTTGTTAAATATATCGCCTCACTAAATCTTTAGCACGCAGATTCACTAAATTTAGTAATTGTAATATATTTCATGGTGGGACTAATATAGTATAAGACATAACTTTCATTAAATAATGTTTAATCATCAATTAAAAAGTTTTGGGTGGTACCTTCATTCAGTCTGCTACGGGTCACCATTCAAACTATACCATATAAAACTTATTATCGTTGTATAACTAAGTGTCATATTTTAACTGCAAAGTAGAATGCATAAATATTGTATTTCTAATTTCAAACATTAAAACATTTCTTATTTAATATCTTTTCATCATATAATGCCCCAAAATAGTCGATGTCCGGGTTTACCTTACACTGCATTTTGGCGAAAGGTAAACCCGGACATGTCACAATTTTGATAAAATATTGTCCAATATTTATCTTATTCAATAAATTAACATAGATTATGAAACTTATATTATACCTGCACTAGTTAGAAACAAAACTCTATATAATTTAAAGTAACATTTACATTTGTCATGAATCATGCAGGGACCTGGTTCACCATCGCTTGCAGCTAAGTTTGAATGTGTTGCCCTGAAAACTTAAACAGACTTGCAAAGGACTAGATTCGGAGGCTGTAGAAAAATAATAAGTGTTCATATAATCTTACAATAAAAACATTTAAATGAGAAGTAAATGGGAAAACTGGGCAGAAAAAGAAATCACTGAAAGCATGTAAATTAAACTCTTTACTAGTGGAAAACCAGTGAGTGTCCGGGTTTTCCTTCTGTCCGGGTTTACCTTAATTGACCCTATTCAAATTACCTCCTTTGGAATGTTTGTGCAAATCTTAATATACACCTTAATTTTGAAAACGCATGAGCGATTGTGCGGCTTGTAAAGTACAAGAATCATCATGTACTAGCATACATTATTATTACTATAATTTCATTTTGTTCATGGTTAAGCAAAGGCAATTGGTACAATTTAGGTGTGCCATATGTACCATAAATTAATGTCATTTGCATTTGCAAACCTTTGGCTAGTATGCCGAGTTTGATTCAAGGAACTGATACCAATAAACATACGCCGACAATTTAAAATTATCTCAACATGTGAAAATACATTTTTGATAATTGCTCAGGGACATTACCTTTCAAAAGAAACATATCTGTATGTACACTCACAATTCAGCAATCAAGATCAATATTGAATGATAAAATCATTCATTACCGACAAAAGTAATCAGGAACATTTCCAGGAACTGACACAATTCAGTCCCAGATCCCACCTAAGACACCATGTGGGAAAAAGACAATACAAAATCATTCACCACGAAACATACTCCTGGTCAAAAGTTAAGCATAATAATTTATGAAGTTAGAAGCAGAAATAATGGAAAAGGGGGACTTCTTACAAGTAAAAAATCATCTGGATATTGATCTTATCCGAAGCAGTAATGTACATTGAAAACACCTCCACACTTGATTTTTGAAACCCTGCAGCTGTTTGGATACACAGCGACAAAAGTTAGGACTACGATAATTAATTAAAGTACAAATTTGATCCTTAACAAAACTGTGTCCAAAACACCATCAATTTTACTTTTTCCACCAAATTACCATAGCCTGTAGACAACATGTTAGGTCGTAATTTGCCACATTGGTTCTGGTCTAGTAATCTCTAAATCAGGTATACATGTAAAAGAAACTTTTGTCAATACTTGTCTTTTTAATCATTAACAATGTACTACAAGTCAAGTATCTACTGCAACCAACGTCCTTCTAAAGGCGATGGTAATCTGTTACGGTCAACTGTCAGATAAAATATTCCGCCGAAAAACTGATTTCTTTTGACCCAATTATAACGGTATTAAAACCGCTCAGCTAGAGTCGCGGTAACAAGATTTGTGACGTCAGAGTCTCGCTGTACTCTGTCAACCTCGCGCTAACAATGTGACCGCCGCGGAAGTCGTTGATAATGTAGCTGACAGGTACCGTTAAGATAAATTTTGTGACTAGGATCAACTGAGCCGACGTCTATGAAGAAACGACTTTCATTGTCTGTCTTTTTAATATTTTGAGATAACGGAACGTTTCTGAACCTGCTCCAACAACGTCATGTTGCAGTAGTGGACTGACGCGTTGTATTTTCCTATGCATTCTTATCATATTTTGTCGGCCTTTGAAACTGGCACTTTTAATTTTATGTGTAGCTTACTTGTTCCGTGGTCTCCTGTCTGACGTGAGCCAATTTTTACCAGAATGACATTTTTATATGCAGAAAATAGAAGAAACTAAAAATATTATTTTACCATAAAAAGTCAACCCGCAAAACTTCTTCAACCTGATAACTTGGGACACAACTATCATCAGGTAAATGCTTTGGAATGCATCTTTCCAAATTCATTAATCAAAACGTTGTTCAATAGTTTGCAAATTTTCTGCAGAATTTGTAACAAAGGTACAATAGAACTTAAATATGCTAAACTTTTGGCGAGGTGTACACATCATCAGCGGTAGCAATACGACCAGATGCTTAAAATGCGAACGAAAATTGAGTAAGGTATACATCAATGATACCATTTTTCGTGTACCAAAGTAAATATACTTTTGAGTAACTAAAGTGTTTCTTTAAGTATTTAACCAAGTCATTTTCTATGTTGAATAAATAATATTGTAGAATTTATGCAGCTTTTATGTCATGTTAACAGAGCTCTAGATAAGAGGGGTATTTGATGACAATTGAGGGATAATTTTCTTAATTTCTCATTGAAACCATGTGTTGTGACCCCTCATTTGAACCGTCTCGTCGAGACGGTTCATATGAGGGGTCACAACATATGTTTTTATCAAGAATTAACAAAAATTATCCCTAATTATCACAAAATACTCCCTTTTATCTAGGGCTCTGTGTTAATATTTCAGATGGATTTCAGCATGCCACATCAAATTGAAGGAATTCAAATTTTTAACTGGCCCAAGGGTAATATGTATAGAGCGACAAGTCCTCTAGACGGCAGAACTATTGGCGTTTCTTCCTTCTCTGTACAATATGGATTCCATGAATCAACACTGTCTTCGTTAAATCAAGTAAGCTGTTTATTTGCAACGCCATGCAAAAAGACGCACAAACTCAGTTGGCAAGCTTTTATCATTCACAAATGATAGAAAGTGCGACTGAAGCGTGATGTTGATTCTATTTCCCATCCTCCGATCTGTCAAGATTTTCCTAACAAGAGGGCCATGGTGGCCCTGAATCGCTCACCTGAGCATTAATCAGTTCACTGGCTCTGGTGAAGATATAAAAGAGTTTTACCATACATGGGAATGGCGGCCACCTTGGTCATGTGACCAATATCATTTGAAGAACTTTCAATCCTTTGACCCATATGCAGGCTCCATATGAAATTCGAGTTTAGTCTGCCCAGTGGTTTCAGAGATGTTTGAAAATGGTATGGACGGATGACAGAGGCAGCTAACACCAATACTGTAAGGCTCAGGTGAGCTGAAAATGGCAGAGTCGCTTCTCCGAAAAGTTCCTGTTCATGTTGATGGATTTGAACTAGACTGAACTAGGCAAACACAGATGATAGAATGGTAGTATCATTATCTCACTGTGATGAAACTAATGAATTCCAAGGAGTTTGTGGCTGGCATCATTGCAATGTTAGTTCTGATTCTTGCAGCATAACTTAATATAGATTTGACCTAGTGACCTAGCTTTTGACCCGACATGACCCAGTTTCATACTTGACCTAGATTTTAGGGAGATAAACATTCTGACAAAGTTTCATGAAGATTGGATCAAAACTGTGAACTCTTAGGTGTGCACAAAGTTTTTCTAAGATTTGACCTAGTGACCTAGTTTTTGACCTGACATGACCCAGTTTCAAACTTGGCCTGGATATTGTGAGGATAAACATTCTGACAAAGGTTCCTGAAGATTGTATCAAAACTCAGTCCTCTAGAGCGTACACAAGGTTTTTCTAAGATCTGACCTAGTTTTTGACCCGACATGACCCAGTTTCAAACTTGGCCTAGATATTGTGAGGATAAACATTTTGACAAAATATCAATAGGTTTGGATCAAAACTGTGACCTCTAGAGCATTCACAAGGTTTTCCTAATATTTGACCTACTTTTTGACCTGACATGATCCAGTTTCAAGGTTGGCCTGGATATTGTAAGAATAAACATTCTGACAAATTTTCATTGATATTGGATCAAAAATGTGCCCTCTGGAGCGTATACAAGGTCGTTCTTATATTTGACCTAGTGGCCTAGTTTTTGACCCGACACAACCCAGTTTCAAACTTTACCTAGATTTCATAAAGCCAAACATTCTGACAGAGTTTCATGAAGACTGGATCAAAACTGTGTCCTCTAGGGTGTACACCAAAGTTTTCTAAGATTTGACCTAGTGACCTAGTTTTTGACCTGACGTTACTCAGTTTCATAGGGGGCTTACATATACCATGGACAATAAACATTTTGACATAGCTTCATGAAGATTGGATCAAAACTATGCCTTCTAGTGCGTACACAAGATTTTTATAAGATTTGACCTAATGACCTAGTTTTTGACCTGACATGACCTACTTTCAAACTTGGCCTAGAATTTATGAAGATAAACATTCTGACAAAGTTTGATAAAGATTGGATCAAAACTGTGTCCTCCAGAGCGTACACAAGGTTTTTCTATGATTTAACCTAACGATCTATTTTTTGACCTGACATGACCCAGTTTCAAACTCGTCCTACATATTATGAGGATAAGCATTCTGACAAAGTTTCATGAACTTTGGATCGAAACTGTGCCTTCTATAGCGTACACAAGGAATTTCTAAGATTTGACCTAGTGACCTAGTTTTTGACCCGACATGACCCAGTTTCGTACTTGGACTAGAGTTCATGGAGATAAACATTCTGACAAAGTTTCATAAAGATTGGATTACAACTGTGTCCTCTAGAGCATACACAAAGTTTTTCTATGATTTGACCTAATGACCTAGTTTTTGACCCGAGATGACCCAGTTTCAAATTTGTCCTGGCTATTATGAGGATATTAATTTGGACAAAAATTCATGAACTTTGGATACATTCTGTGCCTTCTAGAGCGTACACAAGGAATTTCTAAGATTTGACCTAGTGACCTAGTTTTTGACCCAACATGACCCAGTTTCGAACTTAGCCTAGACTTTATGTAGATAAACATTCTGACAAAGTTTCAGAAAGATTGGATTAAAACTGTGTCCTCTAGAGCGTACACAAGGTTTTTCTATATTTGACCTAGTGACCTAGTTTTTGACCAGACATGACCCAGTTTTGAACTTGTCCTACATATTATGAGGATAAACATTCTGACACAGTTTCATGATCTTTGGATGAAAACTGTGCCTTCTAGAGCGTACACAAGGTTTTTCTAAGATTTGACCTAGTGACCTAGTTTTTGACCCGACGTGACCCAGTTTCGAACTTGGCCTAGAATTCATGGAGATAAACATTCTGACAAAGTTTCAGAAAGATTTGATCAAAACTGAGTCCACTAGAGCGTACACAAGGTTTTTCTATGATTTGACCTAGTGACCTAGTTTTTGACCAGACAAGACCCAGTTTCGAACATGTCCTAGATATTGTGAGGATAAACATTCAAATAAAGTTTCATGAACTTTGAATGAAAACTGTGCCTTCTAGAGCTTACACAAGGTTTTTCTAAGATTTGACCTAGTGACCTAGTTTTTGACCCGACATGACCCAGTTTTGAACTTGGCTTAGAGTTTATCGAGATAAACATTCTGACAAAGTTTCATAAAGATTGGATCAAAACGGTGTCCTCCAGAGCGTACACAAGGTTTTTCTATGATTTGACCTAGTGACCTAGTTTTTGACCAGAAATGACCCAGTTTCAAACTTGTTCTAGATATTATGAGGATAAACATTCCGACAAAGTTTCATGAACTTTGGATGAAAACTGTGCCTTCTAGAGCGTACACAAGGTTTTTCTAAGATTTGACCTAGTGACCTAGTTTTTGACCCGACATGACCCAGTTTCGAAGTTATCCTAGAATTCATGGAGGCAAACATTTTGACAAAGTTTCAGAAAGATTTGATCAAAGCTGTGTCCATTAGAGCGTACACAAGGTTTTTCTATGATTTGACCTAGTGACCTAGTTTTTGACCAGACATGACCCAGTTTCGAACTTGTCCTAGATATTGTGAGGATAAACATTCTGACAAAGCTTCATGAACTTTGGATGAAAACTGTGCCTTCTAGGGCGTACACAAGGTTTTTCTAAGATTTGACCTAGTGACCTAGTTTTTGACCCGACATGACCCAATTTCGAACTTGGCCTAGAATTCATGGAGGCAAACATTTTGACAAAGTTTCAGAAAGTTTTGATCAAAGCTGTGTCCACTAGAGCGTACACAAGGTGTTTCTATGATTTGACCTAGTGACCTAGTTTTTGACCAGACATGACCCAGTTTCGAACTTGTACTAGATATTGTGAGGATAAACATTCTGACAAAGCTTCATGAACTTTGGATGAAAACTGTGCCTTCTAGAGCGTACACAAGGTTTTTCTAAGATTTGACCTAGTGACCTAGTTTTTGACCCGACATGACCCAGTTTCGAACCTGGCCTAGAGTTTATAGAGATAAACATTCTGACAAAGTTTCAGAAAGATTGGATCAAAACTGTGCCCGCTAGAGTGTACACAAGCAAAAGTTGACGGACGGACGGACGTCCGGACGTCCGGACGTACGACGGACGACGGACATCAGGGTATCCCAAAAGCTCACCCTGAGCACTTCGTGCTCAGGTGAGCTAAAAAAAGGGCTTGTAATATGGGAATTGCTTAACCGTAGATCTGCTGAAAATAGACGATTTTCTTTGGCTATCAACAAGCGGTCCGCTATACAGGTGCGTTTCGTAGACAATTAGACATCTATGCATGTATTTCATCAATGTTAGCATGGTGCTTAGAGTATTGTGACTGCTGCAGCAACAAAAAGCTGTCATGCAATCTCACTATCACCTCAAGACTAAATTATTTTCTTACTGAGGCTGTCAAAAATGCATATACTAGACATAATTGCATGGAACTAGTTTCGCACAGGAACTAGATACCAAACTTAATCTATGTTCGTTTTTTTGTTATTTTTTTTAAATGGTAAAACAATTCCATATTACACTTCACTTGTCATGAACACATTAGTACCGATGACGTGAGATCGGGGTTCCACTCTTTATACTTCCTTACCTCGTATTTACATTAAACATTTACTTTTTAACATTACAAGCATTTTTCTGGTTTCGGATAATAATAAATATCTCGCCTTTTTTGCTATAAAAAGCAAACAAACTAACTATATACGAGTACATAGTATATTGTCATGTTAAGTTATTTGTGAGGCCCGTTTTTACCATTTGATTATTTATCTGTACGAATTTGGCACTTAACTCTGTCGTCAAATGTGTATATGAGCCGCGACATGACAAAACAAACAATGTGGTTGTGCGCCCGGCGCAGACTCAGATCAGCCAGGGCATCCGCCCAGTCTGATCAGAGCCTTTGCTGTCCGCATGGAGGTAGCTTAGACTCTTAGCTACCCATTGAGCACTCAACGGAGAGTCTGATCAAACTGTGTGGATGTCCAGGCTGATCTGAGTCGACGCTTGGCGCACGACCACTTTGTTGGTTTTCTCGTGTCGCGGCTCAAATGTGTATATAACTTGCAACTTAAAACTTCTAAAACAATGCCGAAATAATGCCACATCAGGCTATATGAGAGCGAGTCAATAAGTGACCGTCTTAGGCAGAAAAATAGTGCGCCAACATTTTCGTTATTTTAATAGCGTTGTAGTTGAATTTTTGCAGTGATAGCGATCAAACATTTTTTTCCGATGCATTTTTGTTTGCAAGGGCCCTTGGGAGATGTTGAAAACCTCGGCCTTCCATCGAGACCTTACAAAAGTTAATGCTTGAGAAACCATGTTTGATTCTTATATTGGTTTATTCATTGATAAGATATCGGATGATAACCACAATTAATCACGTGATCGGGTTTGGCGCGTATAGACGCACGCGAAGCGGTAGTCAAGAAAAAAATTGTTTTCTGGACATTTCCACCAAAAATGACCAACAAAAGCAAGAAAACACATGTGACGGTATCGCCTGGGAATACCAAGGACATGAACAAAGCCTCTGGAAGTGGTAATTCTCAAGTTAATTCGGATATTGCGGAGGCCGGTCAAGCTGGTGATACCCCACCCACCAAAAATCAACAAGAATGGACGACGGTGGAATCGAAGCGTAAGAGAAAGCGGCGAAGCACTGGTGAGCATTCATTACTGTCTGTTGATGATAAACTTGACTTTATTATGACTCAGTTGAAGCCTCTACCTGTCATTGAGAAAAAGGTTAACCATTTGGACCAAAAACTTTCACGCACTGTTGATGACGTGGCTGAAATCAAGGACGATATACATGAGTTTGTTTTGAAAATAAAGACATTAGGATACAGAGCTATTGATCAGGAGGCGCGTAGCAGGCGTAATAATTTGATATTCTGGGGCATTCCAGAGGCCATGTCTGCTGATGAGAATTGCGAAATCGCCGTGAAAGAATGTCTAGAAACAAGCTTACAAGTAAACACTGAGTCATTCATTATACATCGAGCGCATCGTAACGGTCGATTTTCACGTGGCAAAACACGCATAGACGTCTAAAAGTTTGAGACACTTTCTCTTCATAGGGAAGAGAAAAAGCTCACAGCACAACGTGATTCTTGGGGTCTGATAATATATATAAGAAAGTCTATTTTCGCTGGGATTGAGGTGGTATTGAAGGAGAATGATGATATTATACTGTTGAAAGCAAATGCTGACTTTTTCGGTTTTGAGAAGGATATGTATTTCTGTTTTTCCTATATTTTACCCAGCGGTTCATCCAGACAGGCGATAACTGAATCCGATACTTTCGATAGAATTTCTCAGATTATTGTAAAGCTACAAAATATGCAAAACAAAGATTTCTATTTTGTTTTACTAGGCGATTTAAATAGCCGTACGGCCTCGCGGCCTGATTTCATAATTAATGATACGGATAATAGATATGTACCGTTACCAGATGATTATTTGCCTGATCTGGATTTAGGACCAAGGGTTTCTTGCGACAGGGTCACAAATGAGAACGGTCAGAAATTGCTTGATCTTTGCCGTGGGTGCAGTCTACGCATCTGGAATGGGCGCTTGCATGACGATAAAGACAAAGGAAGCTTCACCTGTATCACTAGTCGTGGTCAGAGCGTTGTAGATTACGTAATATCTACACCCTTAAGCTTGTTACAAATTTTAAAGTACATGACCCGTCAATATTCTCGGATCATTGCCAACTTTCTTTCGAATTAAGCACCCTACTTCAGCACACGACAGAGATCAAGCAACTGCCCAATAGTATTAATAAGTCAAAATGGAAACAAGAGTTTGAGAACGATTATATTGCTCAGCTGTCTGATGTAACAACCACTGATAAGTTAGATGATATTGTTAGATTTATAAACGACCAACAGGCTAACCCTTCATCAGAAATCGTTAATAATATTGTTGAGGATTTCTCATTGGTAGTAACGGATGTAGCAAAACAATTCTTTATGACAAAAATAAGTTCAAAATCATCTCCAAAATTGACAAAACCTAAGCCAAAATGGTATAGCGAAGAATGTGAACAAAACCGCCAATGTTTTCATTCTAACTTGAATAAGTATCGAACCGAGAAATCGGACATCAGTAGGGAAAATCTCGTCGGATCAAGAAAGCTGTTTAAAGATAGTGTTCGTAAATGTAAATTTGAATATGATAAAGTTCAAACGCGTAAACTTATAAATGCTAAAAACTCGAATCCGAAAGAGTTTTGGAAAATGCTAGGTTCTCTCACAGCGCATAAAGAGACAAACATAACTAGCGAAGAGTTTGCCAATCATTTTAGAGCAATTAACAATCCAACTGATCAGTTTTTTTACCGCAGATGCAAACGTTGCCGATTTTGTTGCAAATCACGACATGCACGAACTACAAACTGTTTTTGCCCAGCTTGATGTCGAAATTTCTGTAGGTGAAATACGTGAGTCTATCCAAGAGCTAGCTATGGACAAAAGCTCTGGCCCAGATAATATCCTAAATGAATTTATTATCAAAGGTGAAAATATCTTAATTCCTTACCTGCATCATCTCTTCAACTTCATATTTACAAGCGGGAAATTTCCTGAAGCATGGTCCGAAGGATATATAATTCCAAAACATAAGAAAGGTGACACTGATAACCCTGATAACTATAGGGGAATAACATTACTAAGTTGTCTTGGAAAATTATTTACCCGAATTCTGAATAAACGACTTAATAACTGGGCAGAATCGAACTCTTTGTATGTAGAAGCACAAGCTGGTTTCCGTTCAGGTATGGGCACAGTGGACAATATATTTGTTTTACATGCTCTCCTAACTAAGTTCTTAAATAGTGGTAAAAAGCTTTACTGCGCGTTTATAGACATTTCCAAAGCCTTTGATTACATATTAAGAGAGAATCTTTGGTACAAACTTATTAAACTTGGTGTCTCTGGACAAATGTACACTGTCATTAAGTCCATGTATGAAAATGCTAAATCCATGGTGCGACATAATTGTTCACTCTCAGAGCCCTTTGCTTGTAAAACTGGGGTAAGGCAAGGTGAAAGTCTATCCCCATTCCTTTTTAGCATGTATCTAAATGACTTGGAAAACACATTGGCAATAGGGGGAGTGGACGGGGTTCAAGTAGATATGTTCAAACTTTTCTTAATTCTGTATGCAGATGATATTGTTTTGCTATCCGAAAGCCCCGAAGATTTACAGCACAGTTTAAACATGCTTCATAGTTATTGTGACACTTGGAAATTATCTCTAAATACAACAAAAAGTAAGGTGGTTGTTTTTAGAAAAGGTGGACGTCTCCCCCTGGGACTGAATTTTAAATATAATGAAAAAAATTTAGAGATTGTTCAAAGTTTTACGTATTTAGGTGTAGTCTTTTCATCAACTGGTTCTTTTTCACAACTTCAAGAAACATTAGCCAATCAGGCACAAAAAGCGTTGTTTAAGCTTGAGAAATGTATTCAACCGTTTACAGGTCTAACGCCCAGTTTCATCTGTGAGCTGTTTGATAAACTCGTTGCTCATGTGCTTAGTTATGCTTCAGAGGTCTGGGGTTTTATACGGGCTCCTGCAATAGAAAGGGTACATCTAAAATTTATGAAAAAACTCCTCCAAATTAAACAATCAACACAAAATGATTTTGTATATGGAGAACTCGGCCGGGTACCACTATTAGTGAAGGGACAATTCAGAATATTAAAATATTGGCTAAAAGTTGTGTCATCGAATGACTGTAAATATATCAAAATACTATATAAAGATATGTTAAATGAAATTGATAGAAATCCCCATTCAGTAAATTGGGCGAGTCTTGTTCGAAGTTTATTAGAATAAAGTGGTTTTGCACATGTCTGGATTTTCCAAGGTGTGGGAGATACTAACAGATTTCTTAATGTATTGAAAACTAGGTTGAATGATATTTTCATACAAACATGGAGGCAACGATTAAATGAGTCTTCGAGAGCTAGATTTTATGTGCAGTTAACAAACGTATTTAAATATCAGAAGTATTTGGACATATGCATGTTAAAATTTAGGACTCCGTTATGTCGGCTTAGAACTTCAGCATATCGGCTTATGGTGGAGTGTGGTAGATGGGCACGTCCGCCAACAGATAAACAGGATAGAAAATGCCCATTTTGTAATATTTTGGAAGATGAATATCATCTTGTTATTGAATGCCAGCAATACGCTGATCTTAGAGCTCAGTACATCCCCACCTTTTACACAAGAAGACCTTCCATGTTTAAACTAATTCAGCTGTTAGGCAGTGAAAAACCGAATCTCCTTAAACGAGTAGCTTCTTTTGTATATCATGCTTTTGATAAAAGAAATCAAGCTGTATTTCAAAACCCTGACTAACATAGCTGTTATTCATTTAGTGTTTTGTTTATTATCATTATTACTATTAAAGATGAATCCTAACCCTGTACTCTCCCGCAGCTTCCTCCTCCCTTCAACCCCCCCCCCCCCATCTTTTTTTTTCCACCGTGTCATTTGTTATACAGCATCTCGTGAGCACGTCCCTCCTCCATGTTATGGGTGAAATGTGAGGATGTGATCAGACTGCGCATCTGTGCCGTCTGCCGGTCTGTGTTTCTGCACCTCCTCGCCCTCCCCCCACCCCCAATACCTACTGTGACAAAAATTGATATTAAGCGGCATGCAGGTGCATTTTGCTAGGGGTATATAACATTTGCACATTGATCATCATTATTACTGTTGTTATTTAACCTATTTAATAAATTATCAAATAATGATGTAAGTTTATAATAATAAATAATGACTAAATAAAAAAAGTATTAATACATACCTCTCGCACTGCCCTGGTTTACTTCAACGTAGTTTCTTCAAAACATTGACACGTATAGCGGTTCAGCTCTGCTTGGTGCACGAGATTTTCCCTGCAGGTCATTCATACCTTTAAACTGGTTTATTAACGGTTCAGTGTGTTTACTAATATATAGCGCATGTTCAAATCAGTAGGTAAGCGTCAATAACTGTGTCAGCCGTGAACATTCGGACAGCAGTATGGTATGAACTCGGGAGTACAGATATGCATTGCTTGCTAACAGTTTATAGATCTTTTATTTTTTGGGAAAACAAGGGCAATGTATTAATTTTTTAGATAACCGAACAAGCCAAAGAAACTGCAGGGTGAGTCCGAATGTTTTGGCTGAAAACGGTAATTCTTGGCAAAGCTTCTCATTTTGGGCGGTGTTTTGGAACGACGTCGTACTGACGTCGGTGCAAGGTCGTTTTTGAATCGACATTGAATCAGCGTTGATCCAACGCCATTGCGTTGTATCGATGCTGATGCTGCATCGGTTCGGCGTTGAGTAGAACATCTAAAGTTTGGTGGCCTTGCATCGACGTTTTGGGACCGAGTGAGAAAAAAGAGAAATGTGTTAAATCGAGTTTTCAATGGTGATGTCATATAAGTGCGTCATGTCAACGTCAGTGCAAGGGTCAGATAGCTTTGTACGGACGTCGATGCGACGGATTCAAGTTTGACTAGAAAGAACGGAATTTCAGCACAGTTCTGAATCGCTTTCAAAAATGGTACATCGTCAGCCCAGAAGTGCACATTTCTAAACTGTACCGTATCAGCGTCGATAGAGCCGCGGTGAGACTGGATGGACGTTGATACTTTATTTCTATTTTCCTTTCTCATATTTAAGTGCCTTCTGGGAACCTACATAGGACACGTCTGCGTGTATCAGCGTTGTATTGTTTTGAAACATATCAGCCCAGAGGCACGGGAGGTTGTGGGCGCGGTCGGGCTAGAGCTGATGCAAGGGCATGAACTCCTTGCATCAGCAATGGCGTGACATTGCCTTGTGGATCGCGTGCCTCTGTGAAGTTATAACGGACATTTTTGGTATTTTCAAAGGAAGTAACTATCTCCCAATCTCCACAGTTTACTCAGTCTTCTTTACTCTCCCTATCGCGTGTTGACTTTTATATAGTTATATTTCTGATAATTGTGTCAAACCTTTCCACAGAATGCTTTATTGTATATATGTTTGCTCGAGGGCTTTACAGCCTAACAGCCTTTTGAATTGAATAAACTGAATTAATACCCGAATTATTCAAAGAAATTCACACGAAAACGAATAGCATGCTTAATTTTCTGTGTTTGCAGAAATATAACCCCTACAATTTTTTTTATGCTTCCTTTTTTTCTCCGAAAATTACAATGTTACTGCATGCCAGAATGGGCTTTACGTATGTATCTTTCGCAAAAGATTTAACAGGACTTATATTTCAATTTGATGGCATCCTGATCCTGGGATGGGCATGAATGCGAGACTATATATATAAAGTGAAAGTGTATCTGAAAACGTATCACCACAATTATTATCATAATAACCATACACATGTATGTGCATCATTTGCTACATAGTGTTATGTATAAATCTTCCACAGAAATAAGGTATGCCACCATAATTCTATGTATTGGATTTATCAGGTGTTTCAACCTAATTATGCATTTTCTAATTTATATTTATAGGTGTTTCATTTAGATCCATTTCTGCCGGCAGAACATGCTCAGACAGTGTGGTTTGCTGCTCCATTTGACACCAGATATTTAAGGATCCTCCCATTAAAGCAGATGGATGATAGTGCACTCAACTGCCTCAGATTAGAAGTGATTGGATGTCCAGTTTCTGGTTTGTTTTCATCTATATAATATTGAGACTAAACACTGCTAAACGGAGCATTTCTTTACAGCTCGGAGGAAGCTTTTTACGCAAACACTATTTTATTACATTAACATCGCAACACTTTGTCCCATGTTGACCCATTATTTCCTGGCGTCCCATAATTAGGACTAGACAAACTGCAGACCAAGATCAGACATGAAGCATCTAATCAGGGTCTACACTATCTGCCAATTTTACAAATGGGTGTTGCAGGGTCTAACACTATTTTCTTTTGTGACAAATAAATATTTCTCCTTAAAATAAAACTGATACAAATCATTTAAGCCAGACACCCTGAATTGATAAAGGGTCTCATCCTTATGGTAAGGATAAAATAGAGTCCACTCCTTAAAAAAACGGCATCACGCATAAATGGGTTAGCAAATACAAATGAAAGTGAATTAACAGGAAGAAGTTGTCTGTTGCAAACACGCATACGCGTACTCTTTTACAAAACTGCATCACACACTTGCATATTCTAATAAAACATTATGTAAATTGGATAAAAGGTCCGGCCCGTGAAAGTCATGTGAGCATGGCAAATAAATATAAAGGGCTCTTACTTCGGTTCACCGTGAGTGTCTTTCGTAAACAAAGTAATGCTTAATTGTCAATAACTTCAGTAGTCTTATGATTTTAGTACATTGATCATTTCTACTTACGAAAGTGATTTCGGATATACCTGCTATGCATTTGTTATATAACCAATCATTTAAATATCACTATCACTGCTACTAAACATTTAAAAAATTTTTCGACAGTAGCTTTTCTTAAATAGTATATCGTTATATTCATTTGTTTACTATTCCAACTGTTTCATAGTTTTGAAAACCAGTAGATTCAAAATGTATTTCTAGGGATGGAATGAGCTAAAATAAGCAGTATGCTATTGTCAGGTCGACAGTTGAACATTCGAGTACATGTATCTCTGTCAGTAAATCTTGAATGAATAATATTTGTTTTAACCATTTTTCATGATACTTATGGTAATAGGTTTAAGTGTGTAAATGTTACGGTCAAGCCTTAAGAGAATTTTGGCCGCGACTCGAGAAAACCAACAAAGTGGCATATGCGCCATCATAGACATCCGTCCGGTCTAAGCATTGACTTTGCTGTGTGCCTAAAAAGTAGCTTAGGGCTTAGGCTAGCAACATGCGGACAGAGAAGACCTTGATCAGACTGGTCGGATACCAAGGCTGATCTGAGTGTTCGATTAACGCACATCCATTTTGTTGATTTTTCGTGTCTCGTGTCGCGGCTCATATATTTACTTCAGGTGGATAGGTAAAAAAAACATGACTAAGCCGCGACACGACAAAACCAACAATTTGGTTGTGCGCCCAGCACAGACTCAGATCAGCCTGGGCATCCGCCCAGTCTGATCAGAGCTTTCGCTGTCCGCATGAAGGTAGCTTAGACCCTTAGCTACCCTTTGAGCACTTAACGAAGAGTCTGGTCAGATGCACAGGCTGATCTGAGTCTGCGCGGGGCGCACAGCCACATTGTTGGTTTTTTCGTGTCGCGGCTCATTTTGGGCAGGAAAAGAACATTAGCGGCTTCCTATTTGCTTCCCTAGATGACGTAGCCTTTAGGAAACTGGATCTTAAAGGAAAGCGTTTGCTTCTAGAAGACCAACTGTTTCCTTGAAGGGATGGCCCCAATTGATAAGGGGGGAAAAATGAAAAAAGTTGCTACCCCCAAATAGTATGAGCCGCGACGCGACAAAACCAACAATGTGGTTGTGCGCCCATCGCAGACTCAGATCAGCCAGGGCATCCGCCCAGCTTGATCAGACTCTTCGTTCAGTGCTCAAAGGGTAGCTAAGGGTCTCAGCTACCTCCATGTTGACAGCGAAGGCTCTGATCAGACTGGGCGAATGCCCAGGCTGATCTGAGTCTGCGCTGGGCGCACAACCACATTGTTGGTTTTGTCGCGTCGCGGCTCAGTATCCATTCACATTAACTCACATGAATAGTTACGTATACAATTAAATCCCTCATCCATGCCTCAAAACAAAAAATCGAACGAAGCACAAACATATATTGACAGAAGTTCGCAAACACACGCACGGTACAGCGAGTAAACAACTCTTTCCTCCAAAAAGGTGGTTATTCAGCCACCCTGATTGAAAACAGCAGAAATTGTTACTCTTCATCTATTTTTACCTAGTTTTTATTGTTACCAACTAAACGAAACAAAACAAAAAGCAAAATAGCTATAGGTAGCAATATAGTTCACCATATTGCTAAATACCATAGACAATGGGGAACATAACAACATGTACCACAGGGTACCACAACAGAAGTACCGGTCATGAATTAATTGGGAGCTTAAACTAGATTTACTGGATCATACCTTATCACACTCTGCTTCTGCAGTAGTTCGAAATATTTAGTTAGTGTTTGGTGTGTATGAAGGTTTCCTAACCCATCAATGAATCTTCACAGGAAACAAACAAATCCCGGATAAGACATAATTGAGCCACGACACGACAAAACCAACAATGTGGTTGTTCGCCCAGCGCAGACTTAGATGTCCGCCCAGTCTGATCAAAGTCTTCGCTGTCCGCATGGAGGTATCTGAGACCCTTAGCTACCCTTTCAGCACTTAACAAAGAGTCTGACCCGACTAGACGAATGCCCAGGCTGGTCTGAGTCTGCGCTGGGCGCACAACCACATTGTTGGTTTTCTCGTGTCGCGGCTCATATGATGAATCAGAGATGAGGACTCGACTCGAGAGAAACAATGTATTGCGATATCTTGAGACCATTGGGGTCTCAAACAATACCTTTTAAATACCAGGGAGAAGAAAACCACCAGATATACCCCAAATGAACAAGCAACAGATAAAATAAGCTCCGGCCTCAAATAACAAAGTCAACAGCTTTATGTCGGCTCCATCATTGAGTCTGGTGGCATTCGCCCAATCTGATCAGACTCTTCGCTAAGCGCTTAAAGAGTAGCTAAGGGATTAAGCTACCTCCATGCGGACAGCGAAGACTCTGATCAGACTGGGCGGATGCACAGGCTGATCTGAGTCTTCGCTGGGAGCACAATCACATTGTTGGTTTTGTCGTGTCGCGGCTCATATGATTGATTTAACCGTAAATAATGCCGACTGCCGCCTTGCATTCATGTTTAATCCGCTCTTGAATTTAAAACCCTATACATAATATCGGCGATAAAATTTTGAAAAAAAAGCTTTCTGACCTGTATGATACCGATAGCCCTGTTGGAAAAGTTAAGCAGTTAAAATTCTATTACGGGCATTGAAGTCAGTCTTATTACTAGAATCTCTAGCAAACCGTCTAAGTTGAGAAATGTGAACCCTGTAAGAGGTAGAACGGGGGACGCCACCATCGAAAGTAGTTAAATATAAGCCTCGTAAAAGGTAAAACGGGAAACCCACCCAATTGACTGTTCATGGCGTTTATTATACTTTTTGATGAAAAAGATCCGTTTGAAATACATAAATGTAAATCCGAAAACGGGGCTTCGGTATCGGATGCATAAGCTTTGTTTTACTGCAGCTCAAGTGCTTTAATTCGATTCACCATGCCTTCAAATTAAGGCAAACAATTATTTGTAATTTGACAGTATTGACACTTTTACTGCTGAACTTTAATTGCAGATAGGTTTTTAGCTATTCTACAAGGATCTCTGTCATCATTCACTCACCTGTCCTGGGAAGATAAGCGACAACACAATCCTGGGGTTGTAGGGACTTACTACCATCCGTTTTACTACCCAACTGGAACCGCACATACATGGACTATCTCCTTTGCCAAAGGACAGTATATCAATCTTCTTGTGTCAGATTTCTCTCTGAACATTTACAAGGTAAACTTCAGTTTACAGTTTTAGTGTTCATAACGTACGTCACGATCACATGCTAATAACGGTAAATATCTTACATTTCAAAAGAAAATGAGCCGCGACACGAGAAAACCAACAATGTGGTTGTGCGCCCAGCGCAGACTCAGATCAGCCTGGGCATCTGCCAAGTCTGATCAGAGTCTTCGCTGTCCGCATGAAAGTAGCTTAGACCCTCAGCTACCCTTTGAGCACTTAACAAAGAGTCTGGTCAAACTGGGCGACGGTTGTTTAACGTAGGGGGCATACCCTTTTGGTTAGTGACAGCTTTTCGTCTTATCTTTTACAAATGGTGCTCATAAAAATAAAAATGAGGCTCAAAATAATTCTAAAATTAAATTTAAAATGCAATTATAAGAGATGAATTTCATTTTTCCGAAATTCTTGAAAGTATGAACACATAGGGTTCGTTGCAAAGTTAACGTAAACGCCCTTCGGGTGTCACTTACTTTGCCCCTGACCCATTTTGTTCATAATTCTATAGAAATTGGAAAAATGACATTAATTTCAAAAACAGAATAAGGCCATTCCCTTGGACGCTTCAGAAAATCGACCTCATGATCAGTTTTCCGAAGTTTCTTGATTAGATAAATGACCTCATTGTTATAAAATGATAACATTTGGTTAAGACCAACGGCGTTAGTGGTGAGTAAATGTCCATTACGACATAAAAATCAGGCTTTTGAAACTTGAGATGTAACCTATATTCTTACCTAGTTTGAGGATATTTCTTTTGAAACACGAGATATAAACCGTTTTTATCACGTTATCGAGACCCACGTTGTCCACTTCGATAAGTTAAACTCAAACAGTGTGCACCACAAACACGACACGATATGGATGTTTTGTTTTCATACCAGAAACGGCTTTTTGCCAGTGCTGACGAATCTTATATTACACTCCTTGGTACGAACCATACTAGGTAGACATGATTCATTATCCGGGTTGTATATAAGTTCGTGTTATTCTCTTTTCATACACGATTTACAAACTAAAACGTCATGATTTTCTGTTTCAAACTTCATATAACACCTGGAAGCCAGCGTTATACGAGTTCATGAAAGATGTTTGACGTTATCCTCGGGTCTTTAAATATTTGAGCCGCGACACGACAAAACCTGCAATGTGGTTGTTCGCCCAGCGCAGACTCGGATCAGCCTGGGCACCCCCCCAGTCTGATCAGAGTCTTCGCTGTCCGCATGAAGGTAGCTTAGACCCTTAGCAACTCTTTAAGCGCTTAGCAAAGAGTCTGATTAGACTGGGTGCATGTCCAGTCTGATCTGAGTCTGCCTAGGCGCACAACCACTTTGTTGGTTTTCTCGTGTCACGGCTTATTTGTCATCATCGGTCTTAAGGTGGGTTAGAGTAATATGTGTCACTATTTAAACACCCAAACAGCGTATGTTTCTGGACACAAATATGTTGCGTGCAACATGTCTTATCGTCTTAGAAACCTACTTGCCAAAACCGGTTAGTGTCATGCAAAATGTGTTGCCGTGTAAACCAGTCTCAAGACCTAACGCATCTTTTCCCATCATATTACAGGGGATTGACGGTTTTGATTCAAACACTAATGCTGTCTGTGCAGATGCAGTATATCTGTATCCTTTTGACTACTCTCCATCATTTATGGGTATGTGGTACCTAATGGAATATTTAGAATCTGGCAGATTGGAGGATCCCGATGTTTTACAGCCGATAGTTTTGACTAGTTCATTGAATGACCAACAGCTTTCATACAAGATCAATATGGACATAGTCAATATTGCCTTCAGAACATGTCCAGAAATATATCCAATTGAGACACGTGGGAGAGGATTCCGGATGCTTGCGTATTCTTCAGGTAGGTGTTAGATAAAAATACAACCTGGCCGGATTATCCTAACTACTCAAAATATGATAGGACCAGTTACATGTCCATTTTATAGCAACACATTTTGACAGCATATGATACTTTACAGTATTGATTTTACCCGTTTTTTTTGTTTTGTTTTTTCTTCTTAAAAAAAAATCATTTTTCAAATTTTGTTGATCATTCATCTCGTTATGTCGTTAGCAATATTGTTTTGTAGTAAAATACAAGGTGCCTTAAAAAAAACAACCAAAAAAAAAAAAAAACGATGACCCTTTCCCAAATTGCTGCAACTCCTTTATCTATGAAGGAAACTTTCCAAATTTTTGTTTGATTGTAGCAAAGAGATACCTGTGAAGATGTGACGTAAAAGTGTATAAATGACATTTTGTTTTGGTGTATAAATGACATTATTTTTGTCGTCTGCATTTTTGGAAACGCAAAATGGCATAACGTGAAAATGAAATAGTTTCATAACATTCTCAGGTTTGCATTCAAGGGGAACAATGATTTAAAATATCTCAAACAATAGAAGAAAATCTGAGAAAGGAAGCGGCAGGTGAATGTGGCTCTTATAGATAGGATAGAACCGGGTAGTGAAATGTGTTGTTATAGTTAAACCGGAAAGTTAAGCAAGAAAAGGGGAAAAAGCAGAGCAGCAAAGGTAGGCTGTCTGCAAAGAAGGAATCAAAGAACTTCAATAGCATTTTGTTCCCTGGAGATTCCTATTGATTTTCCTTATTGCTAGATGACTTCCGTAGATCTACTTTGACAGTTTTTATGCCTTTTGATAAGCGTATAAGATATTTGCGTGTTGGCCTGCAACTTTGCTTTAAAGTACTGGATTTTTACTCTGAACTGACCATTTCATTACCCATTTCTTTGAATAGGAAGCTGCATACAAAACACTGGTTCGCCCTTAACTGAAATATGCAGCACCAATTTCGCATCCCTATCACATAACTCAGATTCAGAAGGTTGAGAAAGTGCAGAGAACAGCTGCCAGGTGGACCTGCAGGCGATGGCGGAACACAAGCTGTGTCGGCGATATGCTGGACGAGCTTGAGTGGCCATCCTTGGAGGCTCGCCGGGAGCAGTCCTCCGTTACATTCTTTTACAAGATTCACTCCGGTACAGTGTTCCTTGAGAAAGATAAGTACTTGACCCCAGCACCAAAGTCGAGAAGATCTAGAGCATCCCATGGTTCAAAATACACTTGATACCCTGCATACAAGGTTGCCCTGAAAAGTTCATTCTTCCCCAGGACTATTCCTATGTGGCATAGTCTCTTTTCTTCGGCGGTTTCTGCCAAAACCGCTGAGGAGTGTAATGCACTTATTTAGATTATCGGTCCAGAGGTATGTGTTTTAGCATGCCTCTGAACTGCTTCTTGTAAATAGTTTTAATGGCTTACCCCGAAAATTCATAACCCCTTTGAGCTAAATTCTAATTAAGCCACCGACACACCTGAGGTAATGATCAGAAAATGATCGTCTCTGTATCGAGAGATAGATAGATAGAATATTCAGGATATCTGTTATCTGAGATAGAGTAAACTCTTCTTTCTATCTAACGTAAGCCTTAGCACGCTCTTTAATCTAGTTTATTTTGCTGGTCGCCAATGTGCAATTTCAGTAGTGCAGAAAAACTGGATATGACGACATTAATTTAAGCTAAAAAGTTATGACGTCTTTTCCTTTGCGCAGTGCATCCTAGTAGTGACTATCATTAGTGCAAAGGAGTATAAAATTGCTGCGACCGTACAAAGTTTGGAAAGGATTCCTTTGATAATGAAGCAGTTACAGCAATCTTAAATAAGGTCCAAAAAGTATATCATGAAAGGTTAGAGAAAACAATTTTGTCGTTCTTTAAATTAGTGCATACTTTCGCTAAATATCTCGCAAGTTCCAGCATGTATCAAGAAACGCTCCTAGTGCGATTCATGCCAGAACATCTTATTGGTTAGAACTAGCATGTGTACTTATCATTCGCGGAAAGAGATTGACCGTGAAACTGGTTTAATAACTCCATAAACACTTCCATTTAATTACGCATAAGTAATATCCGCTTGAATGCTACTAATGGGATCTATTGTGTTGGTTTTAGATTGATCGCCTACTTTCGCCTACATGTCCCAAGTTGTATACGTAAATATGCCACATTTGAATAATTCTATATGTTGAAGTCTAAATGGTAGATATACACCAATGAAATAATTTTCTAGAGTACCTGCATTATTTTTATAATTATACTGGCGTTTGAGTGTAACACAGTGGAGTGTAATTTAAGAAGTTAATTACGCAGAAATGAGAATCTGTCGCAAACACTGTCTTGTTGAGTCATTAATTCTTGTTTCGGCGCAACAGACCATTAACCTGCATTGTAAATGTGACCTTCCCTTTACATCTCTATATTTCTTTTTCATATATCCTGTTTAACAAGTGTGTTTGCTTATTTTAGGCACTCCGACCTGTGTGCGTTGGGATTACCCTTCGAGCTACAGAAAGGGTTGCAGCTGGGAAGAGGCAAATCTCGCTTCCACGTCGTTTCTTGGGATATTTTTTAAACATAGCGAGTTCAACTTTTGGACGCTGTCGCTAAACTGCGACTACATAGTTCTTCAAGTCACAGATTTTGACGTAGGATGTGACACCGGGACAGTATTTGAAATTACCAATGGATGGAAGATTTCGCGATATTGCAACAAGAACAAGCCTGTGTTTAAAATTAATTCAATATATGACGTTTTAAAAATTAAATTTCAAACTAAACTATGTGATTCACATGTGTTAATAGAAGGATTCAGAGGATCGTACAAAGCTGAGTTCCGGGATAAATCCGTTTCAAATTTAACAAGTATTGTAGAACGGGGTAAATATTATTTATTAAAATCTGCATTTGTTAGTCGGTAAAATTTTACCCCCAGTTTTGCTTTAAACCATTTCTTAAATCATATTTCTCTGACCAATGGTAAGATGATTATCATATTTTGGTTATCCCGCCCCCCCTCCCCCCACCCCTTATAATATCTCTGTAGCTATTTTGATAAGGAAAATCCTGGGACAGGCCTTTGTGTTAGGCAAGTGGTCAACAATTAGGAATTAGTTAACGTCTAAGTTTTGCGCAATTGTTTTATTGTTGTTGTTCGTCTTTCTGTAATTACTTGTACATGTAAGAATATGTTTATGATTGGTGCAAGCTATCTCTATAACTTAATATTTGATATAGATTATCTGAGAATTGGGGACGCATCCTGGACCAATAATTTCATGGTGATGCTGGTCGGGGATATATATGGGACCCGCTTGCTTGCACAAACTAAACTTGTGTTTTTTATCAGTTTTCTACATTAGCTGCCAGGAGCCAGAATCTTGTTTGCATGGCGGAGATTTTATCTGGATTACTTGTTTTTATTTGTTTAGTGATGTTTCACCAATTTGTTGAGGGAACGTCTCACCAAACGGATTAGTTAAAAGTAGTATGAAGAGAAACCAGAACTTAAAGCAAGCAAGTACTTTATTTAATGCTTGCAACTCAGTTTACATAGCCAATCTTTCCTCGAGGACCTCACAGAAATTAATGTTAATTTGATACAATGGTGCTGCTAAAAAATACAAGAGGGCCAAGTGGCCCTAAATCGCTCACCTGAGTTTAAGGGTGTCATTGTTCAAATTGTATGTGTTGTAGAAATTTAGCTAGAAGGCAGAAACTGATAAAAGAATTGGAAATTTGGCTTCAAGGCAGTAACCAACAACTGCCTCTCCTATATCATATTCTCTACTCCTGAGGCACACATAGCCCAAATTTCATGTCTCTAGTCCACATAGTTCCTGAGAAACCAACTTTAAACTACACTCGAACCTAAAAACTTTATGTAAATTAGAGCACAACAAATAGGTCATATCTACTGAATAAGGCTAATATTCCTATGAACTTTAAAGACTTTAAGTCCAATGGTTCTCATGTATTTGAGCAGAATGGTGTTCAAAGAAAAACAATAGGAATGAGAAATGACATGTTTTATTTATAGGTGTTACAGATAAATTGCAATATTGTCAATCAATCTTACAGTATCTTAGCCAGTATATATGTAACTCTCATAATGCTAAGTCCAGATATACCTTGTTTTAAAAACAGTGTAGATCCAGATCGACTGGCTTCTGAGAAGCCACCTGAACAGGATCTATACTATTTTCCACTCTGCCTCTGATTCCAAGGTAAAAATTGAAATTATGCAACATACATGGCTGAAACTTGGGGAAGAGTGCTGCTTAATAATTTAGCATGTTGGTTGAAACATCTCTGTTAGCTTTCTTCTTCTTTTGCAGTCAACATATAGTCATGTTTTGATGCCATATCCATTACATTTTGTGTATACAGCATATTATGATCAAGCACTCTTACACAATGTGGTAATTTTTTACTGATCGAATCACATTTCAAATAAAATTACTACTTGAGCCGCGACAAGAGAAAACCAACAAAGTGGTTGTGGGCCCAGCACAGACTCAGCTCAGCCTGGGCATCTGCCCAGTCTGATCAGACTCTGCGCTAAGCACTCATATATGGCAGCTAAGGGTCTAAGCTACCTCCATGCGGACAGCGAAGACTCTGATCAGGCTGGGCAGATGCCCAGGCTGATCTGTGTCTTTGCTGGGTGCACATTCCACTTAGTTGGTTTTCTCGTGTCACGGCTCACTTGTTTTTTGTCCTTTGTTTACATGAAATATGCAACAAATAAATATAATGATGATCCATTTTCCAATCAAATACCATTTAAATGGCTAATGGGAAACATTTTGTAAAAGCAAACAAACATCATAGACTTATATTTTTTCTACTTTAAATAATATTTCAACTAGTTCACAACGAAGTCAGCAAAATGTTTTAGGATAACCATGCAGTATAACAAATGGACGTCTAAGTATTGGGCAATAAATAGTGGAATAAGATAACTTACTGCTTTGGCTTCAATTGGAAATATTCTTCATTTAAATGGCATTAAGTATTCTAAAATGTACACTGCGAAAATGATATAACAGAGATGTAAGTTTGTTTATAGCTGATTCAATAGATTTCATTGAGTAAAGTGCACAGCGACACAGTTCTTATGCCCTATAAATTTGTGTTCCATGCCTATCATAATACTGTGGTGCAGTGATATCCTTTAGTCAGCAAAATCAAAGAAATGTAAAGTTGCAACAAAAGTTATACTACTGTATCAGAGTATAGAAGAAGTCACATGGTGCATACACAAAGCCATGTACCTTGCATGATTTGACAAATGTCTGGACAGACTGTAAGTCAATTGGTTGGTTTGTTGATGCTGTGGCATATTCTTATACAGACAAAAAACTGACTCTGGCTGGTGAACTCACAAGGTTATAATACATTTCTAATTGAAAAGGTCACAGTTCTGATTTTTGTCTATAAATTTGACAAGTTTATTCTTCATACAGTAGGCCACATGGCCTATGAGTATATACAAATTACGAAATTAATTCTAATAAACATCCCTGCTCTAACAAATGCCCCCCCTGCCTCTTTTCCAAAAAATTGTTATACTGGCTTGCCAACCTAGTAAAGGGGAACAACGAGAATTCCTGTTTGCTTCTCTGAAGGACATATCCCTTCCAAACAGATCAACTCTTTAAGGAAAGAATTTACTCCAGGAGGAGCACTTTTTTCATTTCAGAGTTGATCCCTACTGAGTAGGGAAGCAAGAAAAAGGAAAACAGTAGAACTGCTTCATCAGAAAGTACATCAATTCACCTTAATAGCATTTTGGCAGTGATTGATTTAAAACTCTTTAGGCTCTAAATCATGCCCTGCTTTTGCTTTTTGCAGAACAAATGCCTCCATTGAGAAGCTGTTTATGAATAACAAAGTCCTATGTAGGGCTCAAAATAGTGCTACTTTAAAGTTACATAATTAATGGTAGAAAATATGAACAGACTTTAACCATTGAAAGAGATGTAGACCATAGAACAACATAAGCAATAATTTGATACCAATTAAAGTCTTATTCATACATGAAGAGCCAAAAGTTGGGTACTCACTGAAATCATCTCAATGAGATGGCTCCAATGAGTGTCAAATGTCTTCACAAGGAAATAATTTAAGCTAATTAAAGTGCCTTATGTATGGTGCTACTTCAAAATTACATAATGAACTTACATTGTAAAAAATATTTTAAGCTAATTAAAGTGACTTATAGTACTACTTCAAAAAAGTACACAATGAACTTACATTGTATGGAAAAATATGCATGAACAAACCACCAGCACATCGACATACACCACATACCAAAGAAGCAAGCACCTGATATTCCTTGTTTTCTTATCTGACATTTTATATTCACTCAAAGCTTATCTTTGACACGCCTCCAGTGATCACCACAACACATGCTTTCATGGAGATGCCATATTATGTGCCTAAAAAGCACTCTGTTAATGTTCACAACTATATAATTATTATAGAATTTGACTTGATTAAAAGAGCACATATGTACATACCCCTCATATGAATATACACCACATTTAATTTACTAAATGAAAACATCTGATACCCATTATTTTCTTATTCATACATAGCCATGCACAACATCGCTAGATAACTGAGCATTCAGTACCCATTATTTTGCATATTCCTAAATAGCAAAACAATCTGATGGGTGGTCCTGACCAGACTAAAGAGAGAAGACTATAACTATTTACAAGAACTAAACAAAAATACATTTATGTACTGTAAGAAACAAATAACTAACTTATCTGTGGGTTAGTTTGTATCACCACTGATTCTTACTTAAATTCTTTCTGATGAATATGCAATAATGGCTTTAAGACAACTTTCCATACAACCCCAAACTTCATGAAATTCATTAAGGCATTTTACATAAATACTGACTGATTCAATGCAGTGTGCAACTGTCTTATTTAAAACTGAGCAATTTGTAAAAGAAAAAGAGAAATTTTAACCCTCACCATGGTGAGGCTGAATATATCCTGTTTTGAAAACAGTCTAGATCCAGACTGGCTGATTTCTGAGAAGCAACTGATCAGGATCTTTACTGCTTTTCATTCTTCTTCTGAATTCATTGTAGAAACTGAAATCATCCAACATAAATGGCTGAAAAATGGGGAGGACAGTAGTGTTATGAAATATTTAGCATGAAATCAAATAAATCTGACAAAAAAACAGAATGATTATTGAGAAATTGATTTGTAAAATTTAATTCAGTTTGATTAAACAATTTTAGAGCATTTGATATAAAACTTTTCACATGGGTCATTTCAGAAAATTACAAAATTTGATACATTTTGACTAGCAAGAACGGCTCTGAGTTTCTGGCATATACTGTCAACAATTATGTCTGACATCAGGTGTCAAATTGTTCCATGCAGCTTGGAGTGCCTTTTGCAAACTCTGAGTGTTGATCATATTTTACTGGTGCACTCTCCTGCCCATTTCACCCCAGCTGTACTCAGTTGTGTTTAAATCCAGGTTGTCTGCTGGCCACAGCAGTAAACTGACATTGTTATGCTGCAAGATTTGTTGTGTTATTCTGACAGTATGCAGTCTGAGGTGGTCACCCCCAATATTACTCAAATAACCATTCAATAAAGCTTAAGACAGATCTTCACTGGTATCAAATTCTATGATTTTCTTATAATGAAACATGATAGATTTATATCAAATACATGTACTCAAATTGTTTATCAGTAATCAATTTCTCAATAATCTGGTTTTATAATCGATTTGGTCATAATATCTCTTCCTTTGCACAAGATCCTCACTTTTATACCAGACCTGCTGTCATGGCTACATGAACTAACATATATGCCATACAATTAACATTATGTATACAAGTCAGATTTACAAACCTTGTCATGGAGCTGTGTTTGGAGACCTTTCGTGTACAAAATTACCAACATTCCTTAGTGTTACCACAGACTAGAAATCTTTCTTAAAGAGTTGCTTCAAGAGCAGAGGGCACATTCAAAAGAAGAAATATGGGCCATGTCATCTTACATATTTGTTTTTCTATAAAAGGACTGTTGGTACAGTTGCCTACAGATAATAATGAAATAACAACATGCATTTTACAGTTTGAAACATGACTTAAAATCCAACCAAGTTCCCCAAATAACCCAAGCAGAATTCTGTCACTTCATAATTATCACCAGACAACTATAGTCATAATATCACAATCTCTCTTATACTTATTATGCACCTATCCATGTTTTTCACCAAATTAGGCTGCTTCACCAAACAATGCTACGCCACCACTTCTATCTCCCTTTTCTTACTCGTACATATACATTCACTTTTTCAGTAACTGGACACAACACTTAAAATCAGGAGAGAGATGTTAGCTACCTTAGCTATGAGAGATACAAATACAAAACTCTGAAAACTGTCCCATTCCTGGAGACAATCCAAAACAACCCTCCTCTGAGGGAAAATATGGATAGGTGTATAAAATGGTGGCCACCCAGATCTATGCAAAACCACCAACAATACTTGCCTCCATGCAAGAGGCAAGTATTGTGATTTAACTTGGTGGGTGATTCACTGGCAGGTTATTCATACTAGTATAATCAGGTAATATTGTTGGCAGGTTTGGTGATTCATACTGGTATAGTCAGGTAATGCTGTTCACAGGTTATTCATACTGGTACAATCAGGTAATGGTGTTCATGGGCTATTCATAGTGGTATGATCAGGTAATGGTGTTGACAGGTGATCCATACTGGTATAATCAGGAAACGGTATGTTGTCTAGTAAAATATATATAAAGGGATATTTAAACCTATTTGAACCATAATCCTGAAATCAATGTACAGTGTGTGGTTTGAGATTTATTATGTAAAAAAATATAACAGCTTATGGTCCGACCAGTAAGCTTCTTCCACTCCTATTACACCATCACAGTTTGTAAAAACTAGGTCAATTGTAGACCCATTATCTGTAGTAGGCTTATGATTCAACTGACTGCAATTCAATGTCCTATACATATACTGTTCTATTTTATTTGTTGTCTGTGTCACATTGATATTAAAATCACCGATAATGACAAGTGGTTTGATTTTGTCTACACGTGGAACAAGTACCTTTTCAAAAATGTTGGAAAAGGTATAGAAAGATGTGCTGGGAGATTTGTAAACCACAACAATTTGCAAGTCAATAAGGTGATGATGACTTTCAATAACAATGAATTCCAAGTCTTTAGTATTGTAGGAAAAGCTGTTGGCTATAGTAATATCATCTTTGGCATACAGAACAGATCCATGAGGTGGTCTTAATACAGTGTTGTTCAGAGGCTGATCATTCCTAATCATGGTAAAACCTTTAATAGCATATGCATTTGTGTCATCCATTTGACAAAGTCTGCTTTCTGATATACCAATTATGTGTGCAGACAGTAGACTCTTGTCGCATCTTATATCTTCTATATGTTTGTGAAGTGAGCGACAATTATTGTAAGCTATTTTAAAATGGAAAGTTGCATCTATTGTATCTAACGGAACATAGCAAAGGTCTAGCATTGCTTGGTCGTACAATCTCTGCATTTCTGTTTCAACATGCTCATCAACTTTCATTGCAGCTTCATTAAAGTTGAGTATGTGGAGACTTTTTATTGACTTTAGCCTGCTAAGAGCAACATAGTGTAGATGTGGGACTTTTCTGGTTTTGTTTTGTGTCAAATCTATGACAACTTTATCAAGGGTAGATCCTTGCGCACGGTGAACAGAGCGACCTGCTGCAGGTACTAATGGAAACTGAATTCTCTGAATGGTAGCATTTCTTGCTCTTCCATAAACAAATGTACGTTCTACACCAAACACTGGAATCCAGCTTTCATGAATTAATTCATTGTATAACCTCTTATACTGTAACCTTCTCTGAACACCAATTTGTGGATCATCAAACTGAACCCATATAATGCTCGGTCTAGTAGTGCCTGCTTGTCTGAAGTCAATATACTTAAGGACACAAGTTGCACCATTTGCAAGACCATCTTCAGTATTAACATTTACTGTCAAGTCGTAAATCATATTGACAACAATGTCCAATGAATGATGCAAATTTGCAGTTTGACTGGGATCTTGGGGCAATCTGCTTATTAACTTAATCTGATCAGCCAATTTCATACTTGGAGATATAACTGTATCATGACAAGGAACAGTAACTTTCTCAGTGTTGAGATTATTGATTATTTGTTCATTAAAGATGCTCATGAACTTGTTTTCAGCAAACAAGTGTGGTGCACTTAGTGGATAATGAATGGATTCTTTAAAAATCTCACATGCTTTTATCTTTTCCCTATCAGATTCTGTCAATGAATTATGCCGCAATCTGTTCAGCAGTTCAGTAAATTCAATATCATCTTTTTGCCTCATTATTTCTGTCAGTTCAAACATCTTGAAATGATCTTTCCACAAATTTGGTGCCAATGAAGCTGCTCCTTTTTTTAAATCGTTAAATACCCAACCATCACGTATTGGTTGTAGCTGATACAGATCACCAACAGCAATGATACTAACATGGCCAAATGGCTGTTTTGTGCCAGTAAGTTCCTGGAGCCTCTGATCAATAAAACTGAGCAATGTATTGCCAACCATAGATATTTCATCAATTATTACTACTGACAAACTCCTGTATTTTGATCTAAATGTATTCAAAGTGTCACAAGTCCGTGTTTGATCTGATTGCTTGAATTTTTGATGGAATGAAGATGAGATTGTTGATCCACCAATATTGAAAGCAGCCTTTCCAGTATAAGCACAAAGAAGAACTCTTATTTCATCTGGGCTTTCTCCTTCTTTGAGATTTAGTAGTCTATATAATGTCTGATACAAAGCACGAATTACAACACTTTTTCCAACACCAGCTCCTCCACTTAAAAAAAGCATAGAGTGGGGCATCCTTTGTTTTTATCCAATGAACTACATGGTTATAGAAATGCTTTTGATTTTTATTCAAAGATCTTAAGTGTTGTAAATATTGCTCCTCTCCTAGAATGTTTGAATTTTGCTCAACTCGTGTGACTGAACAAGAGCCTCCTATTTCAATTCCAATATCGTAGTTGCTGTGATCAACTGCTTGGTCAGGGTTAAAATAAACAATTTTTTTAGAGTCAACTGTTTGTTCTTCTGCAGTCTCAGATTCAGTTTGTTCAGTTCCTGGTGCTAACTCATCAAAGGCATCTTGAAAATCATTTTCTGCCCTTTCCCTTGCAATTTCTAATTCCTCAACATGATGTTCATACTCTTTACATTTATAATCAACCATTCGCCTAACTGCTTTGTAATGATCTTTGTATGTGTCATATGTGCCAATTAAATCCGTGCTTTCATTTCGCCATGACAAAAATAATAATAATTTTTCACGGAAGTGATTTTCTTCATCAGATCTTGCATTAAATCTAACATATCTTAGAATTTTGTTGTTCTTTCGTCGCTTGATTTTAATTCCATTTTTAAGAGTAAGTAGAGTATGACTGTCATCAAATTCTTGCTCATTCTGCTCAATATGATCATCATCATTCACTTCATCATCCCTTTCTTCTGAAAAGTCATCCTCAGGATAAACAATATCTAACTGCGAAACATAGTCAGCTAGACACCAATTTTCAAGAGCTTTGGGTCGTTTTGCATATCTTTTTATAACGTTTTCGGCTACAATATCAGTTGAATCATCAGGCATTTCATCAAGAACACTTTTGGATTTAATAAGCTGTATGCGTTTGTCTGGTATGGAAGTATTGACAAAAACTACCTGTCTTGTGCTCTTAGTTAATGGTATCTGAAGTACTAAATATACAGCTTCCTGAGCACTGACTTCAACACTATTGGAAAAAGCATTGCCAATATGTCTAACCTGTCGTTTTATATCTAAGTTTCCATTTCTCGCTTCTGTGGCAGCGGCATGCATTAAGGTGCTCATTCCTCGCTGAGCTTTGCTAATATATGATACAATATACACAGCACAGGCATATGGATCCAAAATGAATTGAATGTCAATATTGGCTTGCCATCCTTTTAAAACAGTTTCATTATATAAATTTACACGAATGTCTTTTGGTTTTCTTTCAAGAAACACCTTTGTTGAATTGAGTGTACTTCTAATGCATTTAATGTATTCTTCTTCCGGGAGATTTACCACTTCTTTTAGGAACTTTTCATAGGACATTTCATATCCATTTTTCTGTTCATTCATTTTGTGCTGTAATTTGAAATACATCTTCTTGTATTTATCTACATCTGATTCTAGAGGTTCAAGAACCATTGTCTTTGGCAAAGGTGGAAGTGGAAAACCAAACCGGCATATTTTGTCCTCTTTCTTTTGACATGTTCTTGAATGTTTGTGAACTTGTAACTGAATAAGGTCCTTTAGGTGTTCAGTGTCAGATGAGCACTTCAAATAAGTATCAACAAATCCAGTAATGTCATCAATATTGTCAACATTGAATTTAGGAGAATTTTCTATCCATGCTATTAAATGAATATGAGGAGAACCTCTTTGTTGAAATTCAACCCGACAGAAGTAGTCTGTAATAACACCAATAGGGTTTATGAGTGCTCTTCAGAACAATCTTGATGAACTCTTGAACTCTGTGATCAAAGTAACGTGTACAGATTACTGGATCTCTTTGAATAAGTTTGCTTTTTTGCTCCCAAGTCATTTCCTTTATTTGTTCATCTGTATATTCAACATTATTGTTTAATTTTGCCAACATCTTAAGAAGGTCAACCCATCTTGTATCAGCTGATGATAATGATATAAACCATGTAGGCAATCCTAATTGCCGAATCATAGCAAAAACATCCTTTTTCCTTGTTTCGAGATATGATGGTGAATTTCTTAGCTGTTTGAAAATATAGTAACCCTGATCTTTCTTTACAATATCTTCTAAGTAATTTGAATCTCTGACTTGGGCTGCAGTTATATTTCTTTCACCTATCTGACATTTTCTCACAGCAAGATTAACTTTATCATTCAACTGCTTCATCTGTATTTTTTTCAGCTTGAAAAAGATGTTTGGCACCGAGTTTGCTGCTCTCCTATCATAACTTCTCAACTCCCATTTAGCTATATCGCTGTAATGCAGAGGAACTAAACGCTCATTATTTTCTGGACGTCTTTGGCCACAAAATATGGTTGGGAAACATAAATATTCAGAATCCAGATCCTGATAAATACTTAGAGGTCGTTGATTTTCTCCAGGAGCAAATATCAATGTTCGACTTTCTAAGTTTTCATCATCAACTAGTGTATCTATATTGCCAACACTTTCTTGTATGTTTTCCTCTGCATCTGAGTCATATAACTCATTCTGATCAGAAATTTCATCTTCCTGCATTTTCTGTGACTGCAACTCGTCCAGGTTAATTTTATTAGACTGGAAATATTTAGACTCGTCAGTTTCAATGAATTCTTGCACAATTTCTTGACTTTCTTGTGTAACTTGTTCTACCCATTTTTCATCAATATTAACCCCTGAATTTTTGTAGAGTTTACTATTGTTCATTAACCAATGTAATGCCACAAGCACACTCAAAGGTCGGACACTTTCTGTGAAAACACAAGATCTGTGTGACAATTTTTTCTTCAGTTTAACAGGAACAGTTACATTTTCATTGAATGGTCGTGGAAGAGCATCCACAACAGGCTGGATTTGAACTGGGACATTTACTACATTTCCTTTAATGGAATACTGGCGACCTCTGGGTAATTCTCTCAGTTGCATAAATGGAATGCGCAATGCAATTAATCTTTCTTCCAATGCATGCAGTTCAAGTTCTTTTGGCTTAGAAGGCCATTTCATACCATTTGCAGTAGATAATTTAGGAACTTTACCACTTACAATACTTTTTTTACATGTTGTACATACCCATTCCATATTATCAACAGATAAGATGCCTGAACAAAACTGGGTTTTAGAAGCACTGGATACAGTGCATGCTTTTGTGACACTTTCTTTAAACCATGTCTGGTGACAACAACTGCAGATATACATTGGTCCAACTGAAATGCTTTTATGGAATAGTTCTATGCATGCATCAATATCTGAGCCATATTTTCTACATTTTGCAGATATTTGTTCCTTCATATAGAATGATGGACTACTACGTTTAGAAGCTTTTCTTTTACAATCCAACATATTTTCAGTTGTCTTATTTCTTGTATTTGATCTCCATTCTTCCTTAGTAACTCTTTCTTTTTCTAAAATGAATGGATCCAATCTAGCCTTTCTCTTTGACTTTCTCTGTAACTCAAGTTCTTTCTGTCTGAATTCAGCTGATTCTCTAGCAGCTCTTTTTGCATATCTTTCTTTTCTTTTAAACTCTGCTGACATTCTAGCATCTCTCTTTGATTTTAATGTTGATTTCTTATCTTCTATTCTGATTTTATCAGATTCTCTTGCAGATCTTTTTGCACACCTTTCTTTTGCTTTAAAATCTTCTGACATTCTTGCAGCTCTCTTTGATTTTAATGTTGATATCTTATCCTTTATTCTGATTTCATCAGATTCTCTTGCAGATCTTTTTGCACACCTTTCTTTTGCTTTAAAATCTTCTGACATTCTTGCAGCTCTCTTTGATTTTAATGTTGATATCTTATCCTTTATTCTGATTTCATCAGATTCTCTTGCAGATCTTTTTGCATAATTTTCTTTTGCTTTAAAATCTGCTGACATTCTAGCAGCTGTCATTGATTTTAATGTTGATTTCTTATCTTTTATTCTGATTTCATCAGATTCTCTTGCTGATCTTTTAGCATATTTTTCTTTTGCTTTAAAATCTGCCGACATTCTAGCAGCTGTCATTGACTTTAATGTTGATGTCTTAGCTTTCATCCTGTTTTCATCAGATTCTCTTCTAGCTTTTCTATGTTTTCTTTCCATCTCCTTATAAAAAAGAGATGCCCTTTGCTTCTGTTTGTATAGGCGCTGATATACTTTTCTGTCAATCTGACTTTTAACAGCAGTTTGCTTATACTTATTCCTATCCATCTGGTCTTTGAAATATTTTTGAATAAGTGTTTCATTATTCTCCTCTTTGTTTGAATTTTTATTTGTGGTCTTCATCAAATTCATCTTTGATTTGGATTCCATAATTTTGCCACTTTTTGTTTCCTTTTGTCTACTGTTTGGGACTGGTTTTGATTTAGACTGTGCAAAATCTTCATTGATAGCAGTGTTACATGCATCATGTGTCATTAAGTGTCTGGCAGAATCCTTACTTGTTAGATTTTCTGACCTCAATTTGAGTTCAACAGGTAACATGTCAAATTGTGCAGATACATCAATCAGCATACTGTCATATACTGCATACATAAATGATTCTAGGTCTTCTAAGCAAGAAAAAGAGACTAGTACAGACTGTCCATCAGTACATGACAAGCCATCTGGTCCATGTGAATGTGAATCAAAAAAACAGTAACCATCCTTTTTTTAAATACAGCTGAACAAACTGAACCTATCATAAACAATAGATAAGAAGATTTTTGGAAAGCAATATGAAGTGTCTCATATAGCGATGGTAAACCTGAAGTAGCAACCTGCTGTGTACAAACTCCAGAAATAACGTCAAACTTCTCAACAACAATATCTTTCTTCAAAATAGCTACAGCTTCTGGTATTTCATCCAAGGTTAATAACCTGCTTTTAAATAGCCCCTGTGCTTTTAAGCCAGATATAACTTTGTTATATAAAATGTCACCTTCCAAAAGTACTTTATCAAGGCAATGTCTTGTTCCTAAATGTGAAAACTTGGCAAAGATTAGTGAGCATAAAGCATTTATAGTACACTGACTGCCACGTGATTGGTCACTAAACATATGGTCAGCTTGATTATATGACCCAAGAACAACTGTCTTGCTGGGAACTTTACTACTTCTATGTTGTCTAGGTATGCATATGTATTGCTGACTACAGAAGAAGCTGGATAAAGATCAGTTTGGCTGCATGATTCTTTCTCTGATTTTTTTGTTTCAATAGCATTATTCATTTGTGAACTATCAATGTCATTTGGTGATCTTTTTTCACAATCTTTTGTAGAACAATTGTTTTCACTATGATCTTTTGAGTCAGATGATACGATGAGGCAGGTCATACCCACATCTGACAAACTGAGCGACCCTGGATCAGATGTTACAATGGGGCAGGTCATACCCACATCTGTTAATTTGTGCGACCCTGGTTCAGATGTCCCCGATTGGGGCACAGATTCACCATAATCTGTGAGGTGGGTCTGACCCACATCTGAAAATTGCGACCCAGGACAGCCACCACCATCTGCCTTCAGATTCTTCTTTACCACAGACTTCCTCCAATTCTTCCTGCGTGGCATGCCTCAACCTGAAAAATACCGAACATATTTCATTGTTCAAAGTCATTATTGCCTGATATGAGCCGCGACACGACAAAACCAACAATGTGGTTGTGTGCCCAGGGCAGACTCAGATCAACCTGGGATCCGCCCAGTCTGATCAGAGTCTTCGCTGCCCGCATGGAGGTAGCTTAAACCCTTAGCAACCATTTGAGCACTTAACGAAGCGTCTGATCAAACTGGGCGGATGCCCAGGCTGATCTGAGTCTGCGATCGGTGCACAACCACATTGTTGGTTTTGTCCTGTCGTGGCTCATATATATGCTATAGCAAATTTATTAACACCAACAAAGCTACATTTTGCCAATATGATAATGGTCACTATTGATTAGCAAAGACTAAGACAATCCTGCGCATTTGCACAGTCTTGCCAGAGCCTTTACTCTTTGTATAATACATAAGCTGAGAATGAGATGAAGTTTCAAACAAAGAGTGAGTAATTGCACTCAGGTTTTATGTCCCATCAACAACTACGTCATGCTGAGACGGGACCTCAGTTTAAAGTCTCATCTGAAAGACTGGACAAGTGGGTGATCAATCTTGTGATCCCTGAACTGGTAGATCAGTGTGCTATCCACTACACTACCCCTGTCCTTTCAGACAAAAGACCAGATTCTAAGCTGCACATGATGGCTGGTCATCAATGTTTGATGTATGATTTTTCAGAGGGCAATAAGTGCCAGAATCAGGATCACAACATATTCTATCTTGGGTCCAGGTCCCATTTCCATCATTATTTCTGTTACACACAGATGGTAGGTTAATTTCATATCAGTCAATCTTTCTTTCTGCAAGGAACCATCTGTTTTTCTGCCAGTGTGAACCATTTAGCAAAGTGAAATGACAGGAATACAACACCACCATTTTGATATTATAATATCTGACATATCTGATTTTATCATCTCTTTGATGTATTGTTTTGTTTTGAGTAGCCTGCTGGGAAAGGGCTGGCCCCTTGGCTCTTCTGTTTCTGGTGTTTTCTTGTTTTAACATCAGAATCTAGGGCGAAGATTTGGCCAGTAAAAATGTTTATACAGGTAAGATAGAAGTCCTTCATGCAAATCAAAGATCTGAAGCCTCTGATCCACAGCAGAACTAACAGTGATGATGAGTTCATAATACTGGTTTAATCCCTCCATTAATTTATTACTGACCATTTAAGGGTGGTGCTTCTGATGTGAATTTTGTTGTAATTTTCTGTTTTATGGTCTTTAACCTGTTCTTCTGACTCTTTTGCATAGCACTGCTAGGTTAAAGGCTGACCCCTTGCCTCTCATGTTTATGGTGTTTTCCTATGTTCATGCTATTTTACTATATCTTTTGGGTAAGGTGTGGGAATTGATTATAATCGGTTCCTGATCTTTGCCTTCTTTTCCCACTTTTCCTTGGTATTATCTAACCTAAGCCAAATAATAAAATATGTGTGGTTTAAGTTAACCTGTTGCCCCCTACCCTAGATTTTTGCCAAAGTTTAAAGTTGGAAGACAATTTGATTAGAAAACCATTTAAAAAATTTACACCTGAAGAAGATATCTAGATTACTATTAATTTTGATATGCATTTACTTTCAAGAGGCAACTTTTGTAGCAGCTTTTTCTTCTCATTACAAGTGTTATTAAAAAAAAAAACTGTTTCCTTCCTACCTACCAAAAGTACCTATATATATTATCCTGGGTGTAACCCACACCACACATATATGTACTTCTTTGTTTGGCCTTACCTGTCTACAAATCTCTTTGTCCTATATTTTATAAGTCTATCTTTTTCACTCTTGCTTTTCACTCTTTAATCACAATTAATTGTCACTTTATTGATTCACAAAATGTTAATGAACACTTTTATCTATATTGATTTTTGTAAGTACCTGAAAAAAAATGCATGTGCTATACATACATGTAAGACTGAGGCAGAAAATGTTCAAATGTTCAAAATGCAATCCAAAAATAAAATTTCAAAAATTCACAAAAAACAGTAAATCATGCCATGACCAGCAAGGCGGCTACATTCCAGGACGAAGCCCTTAGTCTACACTGTCACAGGTTTTTCTTTTCTTTTTTTTTATCTTTTACATCCAAAACAGAATATGCAAAGGAATCTTTTAGAGATTTGATTTTTATTTATCATTACGGTACATTCACATACGGATAAAATTAGTCTCCGAGTGTCAATGCTCCCAATGATTTTTATTCTATAATAAATGGAATCCTTCACCTGTGACACTTCAATACCTGGTACACCTGCGATTACCCTCATTGAGACTCGGGTTTAACATTCCACCAACAACTAGGTCATACAGAGACGGGACCTTGGTTTAAAGTCTCATCCCGAAGACCAAAGAAGTGGAGGATCCATATCACGACCCATGGACTGGTAGTCCAGTGTGTTATCCACTACACTGCCACTGCTCCTGCTTGTAGATTAAATCACTGAGTATTATATAAACTAGAAATGTTTTTTTGATAAAAACAGATGTCCCCCCCCCCCCACCTATGCTTTCCCACCAATATCATTTTCTCTAAATGCTGTCAAGTTAAGACCTCAACTGACTTTCAAAAAGGGTCAAGGTCACCAAAATTTAATCACTTCTTTTCAATCTCTCAGTGAGGTATCTGTGACAGTTTGGTTCAGATCCATCCATCCATTCAGGAAATATGGTGCAGACAAGGCATTTTTCAATACTCTTTGAACACCTGTGACCTTGAAAATAGGGTCAAAGTCATCAAAATCTAATCACTTTTTTGCAGTCTCCCAGTGATATACCTGTGCACGTTTGGTTCACATCCATCCAGTCAGGAGATATGGTGCAGGCAGGGCATTTTTCAACACTCTTTGACCTCCTGTGACCTTCAAAATAAAGTCAAGGTCACCAAAATCTAATCCCTTCTTGCCATCTCCCAGTGATATATCTGTGCAAGTTTGGTTCAAATCCATCCATCCATTCAGGAGATATGGTGCAGACAAGACATTTTTAAACACTCTTTGACCTCCTGCGGCCTTGATAATGAGATCAAGATCACCAAAATCTAATCACCTCTTTGGCATCTCCCAGTGATGTATCTATGACAGTTTGGTTCAAATCCATCCATCCATTCAGGAAATAAGGTGCAGACAAGGCATTTTTCAAACACTCTTTGACCTCCTGGGACCTTGAAAATAAAGTCAAGGTCCCCAAAATGTGATCAGTTCTTTGCCATCTCCAAATGATATATCTGTGCCAGTTTACTAAAAATCCATCGATTCCTTCAGGAGATATGGTGCAGACAAGGCATTTTTCACCACTCTTTGACCTCCTGTGACCTTGAAAATAAGGTCAAGGTCACCAAACTCTAATCAGTTCTTTGCCATCTCCCAGTGATATGTGTGTGCCAGTTTGGTTTAAATCCGTCAATTCTTTCAGGAGATATGGTGCAGACAAGCTATTTTTCAGCCTTCTTTGACCCCCAGTGACCTTGAAAATAAGGTCAAGGTCACCAAAATCTAATCAGTTTTTTCCACCCTCCCAGTTATGCATCTGTGCCAGTTTGGTCAAAATCCATGCATCCCTTCAGGAGATAGAGTGCAGACACCGAAAACAATATGTTCCCCCCCATGGTGGGAGGACATAAATACTTCTGAGAAAACATACATTAAAAAGCCATTCTCTTCAACACATAATGAGAATAATCAACAATACTGAATATGTTGGTACAGCATTTGGGCAAATATATCCATACTGAATTTGATAAAATCAATGTAACCTTTATGTAAAAGTTTTTGATAAAATTGGTTCCTGATCATTGGCTTTTATTTCTTCAATAGAATTTCAGAATATCATCATATAATTCTTGCCCTAAACAGAAACTAGAAGACAGCAGAAGCTGTGGTTGCTGAGTGGATAAATCACTGGTCCTGAAAACCAGCGGGTAGATCTCAGCTCTTTGCAAAGGTTTTTGATGATATCGGTTCCTGATCATTATGTCCCCCCACCAAAGGTGAGGGGGGACATATTGGTTTCAGTGCGGATCCCGTCGGCGTCGGCGTCGGCGTGACAGATTTCTTGTATGCGCGATATCTCTTGAACCATAGGATGGAATTTCACCAAACTTGCATGGATATATCATTGGGACAAGCTTAAGAGCTGATTAGATTTTGGTGACCTTGACCTCATTTTCAAGGTCACTGGAGGACTTAAATGACAATTTCTTGTATGCACAATATCTCTTGAACCAACTTATGGAATTTCACCAAACTTGCATGCATATATCACTGGAACAAGTTTAAGAGCTGATTAGATTTTGGTGACCTTGACCTCATTTTCAAGGTCACTGGAGGACTTAGATGACAATTTCTTGTATGCATGATATTTCTTGAACCAATGGATGGAATTTCACCAACCTTGCATGGATAAATCATTGGAACAAGTTTAAGAGCTGATTAGCTTTTGGTGACCTTGACCTCTTTTTCAAGGTCACTGGAGGACTTAGATGACAATTTCTTGTATGCGCAATATCTCTTGAAGCAAAGGAAGGAATTTTATCAAACTCGCATGGATACATCATTGGGACAATTTTTAGAGCTGATTAGATTTTGGTGACCTTGACCGCATTTTCAAGGTCACTGGAGGACTTAGATGACAATTTCTTGTATGCAGGATATCTCCTTAACCAGTGGATGGAATTTCACCAAACGTGCATGGATACATCATTGGGACAAGCTTAAGAGCTGATCAAGAGTTTGATGACCTTGACCTCATTCTCGAGGTCACTGGAGGACTTAGATTACAATTTCTTGTACCTACAATACCTCATGAACCAGTGGATGGAATTTCACCAAACTTGCATGGATACATCACTTGGACTAGCTTCAGAGCTGATCAGAGTTTGGTGACCTTGACTTCGTTTTCAAGGTCACAAGAGGACTTAGATGAGTGAAAGTTTATCTAAAATTGATAATATCTCACTAACCTTTGGCTTGATATCCACTTTACTTTCATAGATATACCTTTGGAACAATCTCAAGAGCTTACTTTGACACTATTTCCACGGTCAAAAGCTTACTTACAAATCCTTTTTTTCTCTCTCTTATTGTAACAATGAGTTATACCTTATACCAGTAGATGGATACTCATCAGATTTGCATGAATATATCGTTGTGACAGGTTAAAAACATGTTTAGTACAAGTAGTTGGTGACCTTCATCCATTTGTTCAGGACATACTTTTTCATATAGGATATCTTTAGAATCAGTTGATGGATTTTCTATAAACTTGCATAAATATTTTATTTGTACAGGCTTTTTATTCATTAGAGGGGATGGGAAATGGGCTGGTGGGGGGGACATCAGTTTTTCTCCGAAAAACATTTCTAGTTGACTTTTATTTCTTCTATGAAATTCCAGAACATCTTGTCGTACAATTCTTGCCCTAAAAAAGAAACTGAGAAGCTGTGGTTGCCGAGTGGATAAACCGCTGATCCTGAAAACCAGAGTTCACTGGTCAGATCTTGGCTCTTCCAGTCTGTGAAGGAGCCTTTAAGCTGTGGCCCTGTCTCCATATGGAGCCCCGGTAGTTCAGTGGGTTAAGCACTGGCCTACTGATCTAGCATTCGCGGGTTTGAGCCCCGCCAGAGGCGGAGTTCTTTCCATCGTAAACGGGGTTCCACTGCACACAGCCTTTCATTATCATCCACCTATCATCCTGATATGACTGAAATACTGTTGAAAAGGAAGTAAAATCCTAAGTCATCCATCCATCTATGTCTCCATATGACCTTAGCTGTTGTTGGACACAAACATAAGTTCATTCAAATGTACATTTATCAAATTTTGCACCAAAATCTTCTATAATTTCCATTAACTCTTTTTCCATATGAAAACACCAGAAAGCAAATTGGAACTTGCCATAAAAAAGTCAGGGTAAACCCATGGTCATCATTTAAACAATGTTAGTAGAACTCCAGTGCTCAATGCTAGATACCAAGTTTCAAGATAATTGGTCATTTGGTTCTCTGAAGGCTTTTTACCATATATGGATATGGCTGACATGTTGGTCATGTGACCTGGACTGATTGAAAAAATTTTCTTTCGCTCAACCATATTTCAAGAATCTGTGCCAATGGGTTCTGGTGTAGAAGATTTTTGAATACTTTCCTATGCATTTCTATGGTTCAAGCCCAGGACTCCCTGCTATGGGGCCATTTTGGACCCTGGGGCCACCACTTGAACAAACTTGATAAAGGTCCATTAGGCAATGTCAAGCATCTGAGTATATTTTATTTCGAAATGATAAGACTTCCCGCCCCACGACCATTTTAAATCCCAGGGCCACCATTTATACAAACTGTAGGAGTCCACCAGGCAATGCAAAATACCAAATTTCAAGCATCTGAGCCAAGTGGTTCTGAAGAAAAAGATTTTTGAATATTTTTCTATGTATTTCTATGGTTCAAACCTAGAACTCCCTGCCACGGGACCATTTTGGACCCTGGGGCCACCATTTGAACAAACTTGGTAAAGGATTACTAGGCCATGCACCATACCAAATTTCAAGCATCTAAGCCTTGCGGGTCTGAAGAAGAAGCTTTTTAAATATTTTTCTTTGCATTTCTATGGTTCAAACCTTGGACTCCATGAAAAGAAGCCATTTTGGACCCTGGGGCCACCATTTGAAAAAACCTGGTAAAAGATTATTAGGCAATGCTACATACCAAATTTCAAGCATCTGAGCCTTGCGGTTCTGAAGAAGAAGATTTTTGAATATATTTCTATGTATTTCTATGGTTCAAACCCAGGACCCACTGGGGCAGGACCATTTCGGACCCTGGGGCCATCATTTGAACAAATTTGGTAAAGGACCACTAGGCAATGCTACATACCAAATTTCAAACATCTAAGCCAAGCAGTTCTGAAGAAGATTTTTGAATATTTTTCTATGTATTTCTATGGTTCAAACCTGGGACTCCCTGCCCTGGGGCCATTTTGGACTCTGGGGCCACCATTTGAACAAACTTGGTAGAGGACCACTAGGGAATGCTACATACCAAATTTCAAGCATCTGAGCCAAGCAGTTCTGGAGAAGAAGATTTTTAAGTATATTTTAGTTTTGAACCCAAGACCCCCTGCCCCAGGGCCATTTTGGACCCTGGGGCCACCATTTGAACAAACTTGGTAGAGGTCCACTAGACAATGCTTCATACCAAATATCAAGCATCTGAGCCTTGTGGTTCTAAAGAAGAAGATTTTTGAATATTTTTCTATGTATTTCTATGGTTCAAACCCAGGACCCTCTGGGGCGGGACCATTTCGGATCCTGGGGCCATCATTTGAACAAACTTTGTAAAGGACCACTCGGCAATGCTACATACTAAGTTTCAAGCATCTACGCCAAGCAGTTCTGAAGAAGAAGATTTTTGAATATTTTTCTATGTATTTCTATGGTTCAAACCTGGGACTCCCTGCCCCGGGGCCATTTTGGACCCTCGGGCCACCATTTGAACAAACTTGGTAGAGGACCACTAGGCAATGCTACATATCAAATTTCAAGCATCTGAGCCAAGCAGTTCTGGAGAAGAAGATTTTTAAGTATATTTTAGTTTTGAACCCAAGACCCCCTGCCCCAGGGCCATTTTGGACCCTGGAGCCACCATTTGAACAAACTTGGTAGAGGTCCACTAGACAATGCTTCATACCAAATATCAAAGCCCTAGGCCTAGTGGTTTCAGAGAAGATGTCATTTGAAGCAAATTGTTGACGACGCACGACGCACGACGGACGACTGACGACGGACGACGGACACTGGGTGATCACAATAGCTCACCCTGAGCCAAAGGCTCAGGTGAGCTAATAAAGTAGAGATAACCAATAAAAATCATAATAATAATAAAAACAATAATAATACAGAATTCAGTGTGAAACCAAATACTATTCTTTGCAAGCATAATACGAGGGGCATTTCAGAAATAATGTAAATGAGCTCAGGGTACCCTACTGGTTGATATTTAGCAGTAGTTCTATATGTCGTTGGAAAGATCAATTCAAGTGCTTTAGAATGGTATGTAATAAAATAATATCTAAGTCACTCATGCATGGCAGCACGTGCTGATACGTCATAAGGGTGTGGATACTGGAAACTGTACATTTTCACCGAAATCTCTTGTGTTCTTTTGCTGTTTGCTCAATGAGACAATGATATATTTTAACAAAGAAAGACATAATACTGTCTTTTAAATGTAAAATAAGAAAGTTATACAGAAATTGTTTCCAGATTCTACACAAATAACATTATACGTGAGCTTTTTCCTCTGCTATGTGGTTATAACTGCAAAATTATTATAAACGCATTATATCAATAAATTGGTATGTTTGACTTATTCACATCAAATTTCAACAAACGACCGGCATTTTATTACTGAAATGGTTAGGTCGGCATGTTTCGTTGCGATTAACATGATATAACTCATGAAACTGGATGATACAAGTGCAAACTCCACACCAGAAGTTGCAACGTAGCAGCCATTCATGTAAAATAGAAAGCAATAAAATGAAATTACCTTCTTATAAAAAGATATCGGCTAAATATATTTCACCTTGTCTAATATCAAAAGTTAGAGGGACATATTGACAACAAAATGTATACATAAAGACTTAATAGAAGTTTTATTTTATATGGCATACATACATTGAAACATGTTGGTGGGTGGGATAACTTATCGTAAAAGTTCAGGTAGGCCACTGACAAAAGAGCATATGGTGACGTAAAAGATTATCTATCATAGAAAACTAGCATGACGAATTAAATTTCAATCATTTTTTAATTCATATCTGCCATCAAATATTCACTTTCACCTTAATTGATCTCTAAACCGAAGTTTCAAAAGCTTACTTTAGGTTTCGAATTTAGCACAGGAAGTGACGTCATAAGAATTGCGCACTGTTTCATGGTGAGCATATCTTGCAAAGTAAATCTCATGTTTAAGCAAAGCTGATATAATGACTTGCATACTGGAATAATTTCAGTGAAACAGATATTATACGTATTAATCAAGAGCTGTTTGTATCCAGAGTTAGTAAAATGTGAATTTGTCTTCACATAAATATTTCGTCCATTTCTACTCAGTGTCCCTACTCTAACAACAATCGCCAAGGTATATTTTGAAGAAAATATTAGTGACTGATTTTTTTAAAGTGAAGGTCATTGGGTGATATGTAAACCTAAAAGTTAAGACATACATTTCAAAAATCGGTCAACATTCAAAGGAATTGCAGACTCATTTACACTATTTCTGAAATGCCCCTCGTAGTGATTAAACTTTTAAATACGCTGCGATGAAGTCGTTTTTGATATTTCTAATTCGAATTCCGAGGGCCTTTGTTTTGCGTAAGCCCTAGTCTAGTGTAGTCTATCCCGTAACCTTGCAAGATGGTTAGGGGACCAGAGATGACTTTTAACAATTATTTCCACCCAGCACTATCTTCAGCTGCCTTAGTTGTGCTTGCAATGTCCTTTCCTGTCTTCCAATTTTCTTCTATCTACCGCTTCCTTTTCCCTTCACTGTGCCCTGTAGAAGCGTCTTAGCAAAGCCAGGAGACCTTGAAATATGACAAAACCAAATCCTTTTTCGTTCTCAGACCAACGCCAGGGGTTCGTCAATTGTCCAGTGGCTGCCATGATCCATTTCCGAACATCCACAATAGTGACACGGTCATTGTACAAACTTTGGTAGCATCTCATCTCAAAAAGCTGTACTCTTTTCGCTAACTCTGCCGCCAAAGTCGATGACTCACAGGCATACAGAGATATGCATATTACAAGGGTGCGCACCAGTTTCACCTTTGGTCCAAACTATGTTGTTTTCTCACATAGTGGCTTCAGCTTTTTCAGAGCGGCACTAGCGTGTGCAATCTTTGAGTGAACCTCCGGTTCTGCGAAATCATCTATGACAATTACTCCAGTGTATTACAAGTTTGTAACCGTTCCCAGCTTCCATCCTTTTACTTACATCTCCATCTGGAAAGCATTGGCTACGGTTGTCGTCAGTAAGTGTAAGCTAAACGATACTTATTCACAGCCATTTGCCAATGTATGGAGACCTGAACAAAGCCAACGTGAATCATACAACTCAGCAGAGGTCGCATTCAACGAAACGAAACACAAGAAAAATGGAAAATGAAATGATGGTTCACCATAATCAATACCGGGATATCTCCCTTACTAGAGCTTTGTGAAAAAACATTTAAGGATGTCCGCTGGTGAAAACCATTTATTCAAACTTTTTTTACTTTTGTGTTATTTCAATTCTTCCGTCAATATGTAGTCAAAAAATGCAAAATAAAGTATAGGTTAGTGTGGATTTTTTTGCAGCACATGCCATGGAAGCTTGTGAGGGTACCCGGCCATTATGAAATTTTTGAGCATAGTATAGAAATATTTAACCATGGGTTTAAATCTTTTAAGAAGAGGAATCAGTTGATTGAATAAATAATTACATGCGTTTCCTCTGACGACCACACAATGTTACATTGATTTCAAGCATAATTTGTACACAGTCTTTTGTTAATTTCCAAAAATTTAAAGGAAGTATTACCCCACCCCCTTGACTTTGGCCTATTGAAGCCATAAAAATGAGCCCAGGCCACTTTCAAAAAATAGCTACAGAGGGTATTGGCACAATGTTTCTGTTTATGATATTATATTGCAAGGCTCTTGTCTAAAGATAATTAAGCAAAAAATAATGACCTGAAACACTCTGTTATTAAATAGCACTTGAGATATATTAGTATTATGATACCTTCTCTTCTAATTGGATTTAAAATTAATTGTGGAAAAAAAGACAAAATTTTGAATAAATAAAGATATTTCGTTTAAACTTTGACTATACCTGACACAAAGTTTATTATTAAACAAGTTATTGAAGATTTTATATTAAAAACTGTAAATGCCATAGCAAAAAATGACAAAATTTATCCCTACCCCCATAACAATGTAAAATTTTAAATGTTTTGTAATGCTGCACCAAAGTGATAAAAAATAACAGAAGCAGATTCTAACTTTTTCTTATACTCTGATAGTTTATCGTTCAGACACTTATCTTCAGGAAAATTAGTAGAAAAATATAGGTTAGTGTGCAAATAAGAAAGAAAACTTGAAAATTTTAAGCCTACCCCCTTTTGTTTTTGGCTATGTGTAAATTAATGGAGAACTCACGGCTGCATCTGAGTTATCTGTCTAGACCGATGAAAGAATTTTAATGTAAAACTGAAAACAGCCATGTTACTCTAAAATTATATAGCCTTTTCATAACCAAAGAGAAAACTTCATAAACAGCTAATTGGATCTTAGGCTAATCGACGCATATTCTAAGCCACCCCATGTAGAAAGAATGGCTGCCTGTGTTGGTAAAATATAATATGTTTCTTTTATGTTTATGATGAAATCATTTGAAAAGTCTATTTTCTTGACTAGATATCAATATATTCTTAACATGCATACAGAAAAATATGACAAAAATAAGCTGTTATATGGAAAAGCAGTTTTAGTATGGTAATTACCCCACCCACTTCGGGACCCACTTCAAGACTTCAACTGATCAGATTTTAACATGACACACAGTCAACGTAAATTTCTTGCCCAATCTCTGGTACGTGTAAATTTACACATGCATAAATGGTATTGAATGCATGCTCATTAACAGTTTTTTAATTTAAACTTAAATTTATTTAATTTACGGTGGGGGGGGGGGGAGGGGGGGGGGGGGGGGCGGGTACATTAAGGGGTGGGGGGTCGGATTTTTTTGTGGTGTACTGGGGAGGGGGGGGGGGTCAGAAATAAAAAGAGCCTCGGAGCAGGGCATTTATTAGGCGTATTGGGGGGGGGGGGGTCAGAATTCAATTTTTAAAATGTCTCAGCTTCGGGGGAGGGCTTGCCCCCCAGACCCGCCAATACTCCTAAAATTTCAAACTCTTTTCTTTCGAACTCAAAACTTTAAGACATTTATAGAAATGACACACAAAACTTGGGCAGCTTCATATCCAAAAGAAGATCTTTTTATTGATTTGCTAGAAGAACAGAATGAAAGTGTCTATATTAATTAACCTGTTAGAACAAGAAAATTTTCTTTGTGTTTCATACAGGTTTGGATTGAGGTCAGCCTTACATAAAATAGGCAATATGGTGTTTTGGTGCACCGTATGAAAATGTACCCCCCCCCCCCCCACACACACACACACCACCACCACCACCACCACCACCACCACCTCATAATAAAGGACTCGTTCCTTATTTCCGAGCTTGAGCGAGCATGATAGAGAATAGAAAAAAATAATTTATTGATACATGTAAAATAGTCTTCGATGCAAGATGCATGTAATATAAGCGTGACACTCAACAGATTTGGTAATCTACATATTTTCGAGCTTTGGCGAGCAAAAGTGTGAGATTGAAAGGGAAAGCTACATAATGTCACATGAACGAATGCATAAGTTTCTTGGACCTCATTATTCCAGAGGATTGGTTCCCTCTTCAGGGTTTTCCCGGACTCAAGATTGAGAGTCTCAGACCCCCAAAATGGTGTCTGGGACTCCCAGACGAAAAATCTGTGCATCCACTGGGACTCTCAAAACAAAATCCAAGTCCCAATTCAAAGTGATGAATTCTTATAAAAATTATTATCATTCTTGGCACAATAAAAAGTCATGATTTTCAAAATAAAGTATTTGTGCAAATCTGATAATTGATATGGGCATTTTATGAAATTTTTCAGAGTACAGGACCCTTTACTTCTGGCATTGGACTCTTAAAAAATTAGTATGTGGGTCCCAAAAACTCCTTAAATACAAGGCCGAGGGAAAACCTTGCCTCTTAATGCAGTAAGGATTATAAAATGTTCAGTCAGCGTTTGTTTGTTTTTGTTTTTCTAAGATATTCTAAATATCCCCCAGCTTGTATGCTACTGTCGGTAGCATTTTATTGTTTTACCTAAAATCTTTTGAATCATTGAATAAGCCAGTGTAATGAGCAGCTTGATCTCAGTCTACACGGGTCAACAATGCACTCGATTTGGACCACTGCCCGAGGAAAATAGATGGAAAGACCTGTCGTGTTGAAGAGAAAAGTACAGTTTTGCGTAACGTTGAACTAAACTGTCAGTTCAGTGACGTCACAATGATAAATTGGCACGCGCGCATTAATTGACTGAGCGGATACTATGGCTGAGTTCGCATCAAATGCAACAAATCGCTCTACAAATTAGATTCAATAATTCATTCATTACTTTCCACGAAAGCTAGTGTATTTTATAGTAATGTTGAATTTCCCACAGCGTGCCTCGGTATTGGTCATGCTATTAATAACATGGGGAGACTGAGGCCTATAATGCATCATACAGATCTACATCCCACCCCTACTCCGCCAACGCCTAGACGCCCCGCTCACCTCGAGACCTACACTGTTCTGTTTCCTTTTTCTCAAACCGTTTAGCCATTTAAATAGTAGAGCGGTCAAAGTATCTAAATCTTAAGTCTGAACTCATTTAATCGAAATAAACGTCGACAAACCCGAATAGATGCAAAGACATGGACCCAAAAACAAGAAGTGTGATCATGTTCCAAAACGAGTTGAAAAAAAAATACCTACAGATACTCAGAGATTGGACAAAAGTGTTTAATCAAAATATTGCCGTTAACTTCGGTGCATTTCCACTTATGCTGACAAATTGATTATCTCAAAAGCACAACATATACCATCATGAAAATTATACTTATATGAAGATAAATGATATGCAATGTAAAAGAAAAATAATTTTTTATGTTTGTTTTTTTTTCTCTAGTTGCGAAATTTTCTATTTATAAAACCATGTTTCCATTGACGTCTATTATTTCTGTTTGTTCAAATACGCATAAATGATAAGCAATAAAATCCATACAATTTTAAGAGAATTTGAATGGGGGCCAAAAGGGGCCCTTATCTATATATTTTTTTTGCCCAGGTCCTTTACCACAAGAAATCTAATGCTGAATGCTCTGTAAAGCTGTTAATAATATTTAGAGCGTCTAGGGGCGAAGTACCCAGCAGTCAAAAGCAATTTTGCTGATGACAGCACCTGGAGATTTGATGTCACAAACGCAGATATTAAATTTACTAATTGGCATGATTTCATAGATTAAGTCATACAGTTCTACTGGCAAATTATGATTTTTTTCTGGACATGAAGCACGCGATTTTTTTTCCGGTAAATGTTTGGAAGACAAGTTTGATCGCATAGAACTAATCTGAAAATGTCTGAGTACAACATGTAATTGTGGGGGTGGTGGGGAGGGGGTGTCTGAGGTAGCCTCTCGACCCAACAAAGCTGAAACTTTTTTTAACGTAGACGGATACTAAAATTCTGACCGCCACCCCACATGCCTAACAATTTATATGACCCCCCACCCCTGCCCCATGGCTTAATTATTTTCCATTCCCCAGTAGACCACCAAAAAAAAAAATCCGCGCGACACCCCATCCCTACTGAATGTACCCGGTCCCCCACCTAGTAATAAACACAGGATATAATCGACTCCGCTAATTTTCGCTTCCTGCAGAAACTACATCATATTTGGCTTCCGCCGAGACTGTCAACGATCTCTTGCTTCCCGCCGAGACTTCTGTACATGATAACTGGCTTCCTGCAGAGACTGTCCGCGTGATTCTGCTTCCTACCGAGGCTCCCGGCAGGAAGCAGTCACGCGGACAGTCTCGGCAGGAATCCATTTTTCGAGGAAAGTAGTCCCTGCAGGAAGCAAGACAGTCTCTGCAGGAAGCGAAAATTGGCGGACTGGTTTATACCCTATGACAAATGACTAGTCCGTAATAATCATGTCGCTGTGAGTGGGTAACATCAAATATTTTGATTAGTAAAATACCGCCCAAAGGATAAAGTATTAACCTCAAAATTTTGATATGGTGTCGGGGTCTCAAGAACATAGACTATTTTACTGTGACCTGCTTTCGTAGAGGAGATTTGGAGCAGCCTGAGGCGTGCACTAATGAAGTCTAATGTAGGCTTTCAGCGCAGTTAGTTCACTAATGACAGAAACTTCACTCCACCACTGTCACTCTGGTCAGTTTTTGCGCTTGAATGTGCTAGCTGTCTGTTGCAGATGCGCGAAAAAAACACTTTCTAACTGATACCAAAGTAAAATTAAACACACCACTTAGCAATTCACTACACAGTTTCAGATGAAGTCAGCTGTAGATTCTAATTGACAGCAACATCACACGTCATCGTTACGTGTACCAACGAACCTACTCTCTTGTTGAGGCACTCCAGCAAGTGGTTTTTTGAAGTTTATGCTTAAAGGATAAAGAAACAGCAAATTCCACTTACACGGCTCAATTTACTACCATTTCTCGTAGTCAGATTTGTCCAGTAGAGTTTTTGAAATTCATTGGCATGCTCTCAAGCTTGAAAAGTAATCTCTTGCAATGTATTTTTTTCAGTTTCAAAATGGCGGCCTCAAGATACCCATATTGCTGTAGGGGGCATGTTTCAAGCACATTCTTGAACATTACCATTTCATATAAAATTAATATGAAATCAGTTCAGAAAATTTTATTCTTATATCTTATAGCAGTTATTTTCTTAAGTAATATCTTTTTGGAAAACAAAATGATGCATAAGTGTAGCTGACATTCCAAGCAACCCTTTGCTGAAATGATCATATTCCAAAACAGATCAGGTGATTAGTGATGACATCATTTCTGTTGTGATGTCATAATGGGTGGTTCCCAGCTTAATTAAAATTAAAATGAACCTCATCAAAGGCTGGAAACCAGAAGGAATATTTTTACTATTGGAAAACCCACCTCCAAACAAAAAATGATAAAAATAGACAAAAGAGGTCATGCAATATACTGCAAGTCAGTATTTAGCTACGAGAAATGGTTTTGGGTATATTAAACCTAAAATTTTGTTATTTAAGCATCTTTAAAGAAAAAAGTTCGACTAAAAACCACTTGCTGGAGTGCCTCAACAAGAGAGTGAACAAACCAGCTGCAGTGTATTTGCAGAGATGAGAGAATTTCAGCCTATGCCTAGGACACGCCTGCGTTGCAGAACATATTAGCTGAAGTAAGATTATATCTGTCATCAGGCATATTTTTATATCATGTCCAGCCCTCAGACTCATTAGAGCTCCTCTGGTGTCTAAGGGATTTGACCTCTCGCGGCCAAATGTGGGTGGGGTGTATGGATTGCGTCAACTTGCTCCGAAACTCGTAAATAAAGTCGAATATTTTGTCAAGTAAAACCAGAGACTGTCTGACGGATGGGATGCCGGATGACACAGAAACTAAATGCAGCGTGGTTAGAGCTCCCAAGAATATATTTGGCAAATTGTAAAGGCATGGTAAAGAGATTGGTGTGCAGCCAAATTACGACATCACGGGTACGTGGGACCTAATATTTCTTGAGCGAATGAAAAAATGGTAGCGCTCGAATTAAAATTATACAACAGCATCCAAACTTTAAAAAAAAACAGTGATTTTATATTATTTCTTAATTGTAAGACGGCAAAATTACGACAGCCGACATTTGACATTCCGAACAGTTGTTGGCAGTTCGCGTTGCGCAGCGTACTCAAATTTGTCACCAGCGGACATCCTTAACCACTAAACTTCAAGAAGGCCGGATACTTTTGCATCCGTAAATCAGCTAAAAACCATGTTAAAGCACTCCTAGTAAAATCATTAAGGCTCTGATATTAGTCTCGGAGAGTAAATAATCTTTATATCTGACAGTGAATACCAGAAGCATTATTTCAAGTTAGAATATATTTTTGTATGTAGCAGTGAAAGAAAAAATAAAAATATGTCTGAAAAGCCAATAGGCCATGAGCCAGATATGGTTTACCTCCCCCTAGGGGGAATTTTGTAGACCATACTTTTGTTGAAGCCCAGCATCTTAGAAGTATTTTGCAGCATGTTAGCCCTCTGGCGAATGGGACGTTAAGCTGTAACAGCCTTGTTACAAACGTTACCCATTAAAAAAATAAACATTAAATAAAAAATATCAAAAATTATAAAAAAAAATAGAAGTCACTTTCCTATGTATAAAGTTATAGTAGAGTCTGATAGAACAATCCAGTAGCTAAAAGTTATGATGTTTGACTGTCACTTTAGCCAACATGGTGTCATATACGTGACATTTGTCTTTACACTCCATTAAAATTGCCATTTCCATCCAAAATACTTTCTTTTTGTAAGTTGTTCCTTTATTATTAGACCATATGTTTGTTACTGTATAAAAGACAATTTATTGATCTTTCCAGATCTGCAAAAAATATTATCCTATCTTGTATACTTTGGGAGAAATAGAATGTTTAACACAGTAACCCCTTATAACTGTTCCATATTACAATTATCACTTTCTGTATAATTCAAGTGCTTGAACTACACTGTATGAATTAAAAAACAACAGCAAAAGGTAATATTGAATATGCCAGCCTATCTAAACAGCAAGACACAGTTCCACAATATCTTGAACGCATTTTAGTCGGCCATAATGGTCGATTATATACGTTACCGAGGGCTATTTTTGTCAAACATATAATTTGACGATAGAATCATTTTAATTTCGTTTGTAGCAGTTTCTTCATAAAAGAATCTTTAAATATTAAAGAAAAAATGCATTCTGGTATATTTTCTATGATAAGTCATTACTAGTAGTAACGTAAATAACATTAACATTCAAAGTATTTCATTATAATACCTTTAATCAGGTTTTTTGCCACTGTCACATAAAAAAAACAATAATATATATAAGTTTGGGTGTTCTTATTATATATTGTGTACTTGGACCTAGCAACACTCCTCTCAGTTATTATTTTTAGGGATTCATGAGGTGTGTTTTATACGTGATTCAACACAGTATACTACAAATTGTAATGTTAAGGGCACTGACATATTCTGCACATGTAAAACGTTTTTTTTTTGCTGGCAACTTTGTTATTATATCAAAAATAAAAGTAGTTCATAATGGCATCGCCCAGTTTGTTTCTTTTACAATTTGTACATTTGAGTTCCAAAGACATTAACATACGTGGAATTTTATTATATACAACTTATAAAAAAAACAACAACAAAATACCACATCAGAAAAGATAACAAAGATAAACCCGCAGCTAAGCCAGCATAGATTTTGCATATAAGGCTCGAAGAAAATGATATACAACCAGTTTGATAACATTAGAAGCTTAGAGTACCACCTTCTTTACTGACAGGATTTGGTATAGTTTTTACGTGCACACTGAAAAAAACTATAAAGCAGAACAGTAAACCTGAAGTTTGAAGACTTAAGCCAAATACAGTTCTGCATCAAAGCTAATGTAGATATTTGCTGGCAGCGTATACTTACTTTTGTAAGACTATCGTATATTTTACGTTACCAAGGGAAACAACATTGCTGAGTTACAGTTAAGAAACAAACTTTTGAAAATAATTAATGGTAGTGTCAATATATTGCTTTATTTAGTTCATTTATGTAACTAACAATAATGTGTCAACCAGGAGTTTGGAAGAAAAGTATCACAAACATTTAATACAGATAAGAGACACTGGCAGTTTACTAGCATACTTTAGCAATCCATAAATGCTATGTTTAAGATTATCTATATTTCTATGCTTTTGTCTCTTTCTGTTTAAAGTCTAACTACTTTCGATCACCTCTTAAAGAATCTAACTACATTCCGCCATCAATTAAAGCATCTATTCACCAAAGAACATAAAGATACGTTTAGTTGGACAAAAATGTTTTTTCCCAGAGACAGTGTTCCAGTAGCTCTGCACACATAATGAAATGACAAATGAAAATGACAGAATATATTAATGTTGGTCCTCGCTGTTCAGATATCTGTGAGAAAATCTTATTTGTTCTCCTTCAGAATGTATTCGCCTTCACTGTAGTTATGCTTTGCAGCATAATATTGAGAAATGAGAAAAAAGAAACGAAAAGAAAGACCGAACAAGTAACGGATACAACGTATTCATGGCAAGTTTATGGATTCTTCCTTTCCGATATCCTAAACTAGCAATACAGTATTTCTAAAGAGCAAATAATCAAACAATAGAAATAGTGCATAGCTATACATGCCAAGGAAGGGTTAACCTAAATAACTTACTGCATTTGATCTCTGTGACCTTGTATTACCATATTGTTTACTTTTTAGCAATAAATATGGTTGAAAACTGCTTATTTATGATATCTTACTGCTTATCTTATCATCTTTGTCAAACTATGTTAAATACTGTTAGGGAATACAGCATTTTGGCAATATCCAAACAACAATTTAAGGTGCTTACATATTGAAAAATTGTCTGACTGAAATTTGTATTTTCGTAACACCTTTAGTCCTTGACAGTAACAACAAATGGGAACAAAACCATGGGGTTTGCAAAATTAACTGAGCAGTTAAATATTTGTAACAACATAATGAAAAATAGAACTCCTGAACAAGCTGATGACAGAATGATGTATGCGTTATAAAGTATGTCACTTTCTAGAATCCTTAAATTTTCACATTGTTAATAATTTGTAATGTATTTGATGGCCGGGAGCTGCATAAACAGATCACATAATTCACAAATTAACATGTAAGTTATGATCACGGGAGCCACACATATTTGCTAACCTATGTAAAGCGGTTACTGTGCAAAGAGGCTCGTGGCTGACGATTCGACTGACAGCATAGCAAAATGGTGTTTATCTCTGTTGGAAGAATTGGTACTGCTTTTGATTGCCTCTCCTGGCAGTCACAGTTGCATATTTGTGTGTAGGGTAATTGAATGGCTCAGCCAACTGCATAGGTAGCGAAATTGGTATTATCCCAATCATGACGAGAACCTAAATATTAATCAGTGCAGCATATATCAACTCTTACTTATTTCATTCTATGCATAAATCTAAAAAAAATCATTTTTATGAAGTCACTTTTAAGTGAAACAGAATTGAAGGCAAGGTCGAACTGCTTCAACTATAACAATCTATGTGCGTCTGGCTGAGTTCTTGTGTATTTCAAAGAGTTAAATTGCCATCTAACTACCAGTGGTAAGCTAATACTACAGCATTGAATAATTCAAATTGCCCGGTAACTAAATGTTTGATAACAGATGACTCACAAATCTTATCCCTCGACATATTACAATTATGTAACGTAACGTTACTGTTAGATTGCTTTTTAAATATACACTAGCCGATGTGTTTTTTATATAGTTTGAAGACACATAACATTGGCGTTTCTTCATATGTACATATACAACAGTGACTACTTAAGACACAATACAGATAACATTAAAACTGAAATGCAGCTGATGTTGGCTTTCTTAGCTTTTCTCGTCGTTTTGCAGGTTAAATTCTTCAAAAATAAGATCCACAGTTAATATATCCACTGCTAACTGCTGCCTAACTTATCTAAGCTGGGCATGAATCCAAGAAGATTGATGGAGCAAGTATATTGCGATTTAGTAATTCAGCGATTTAGTCTGGGTTTTTTTTTTTTCGAATTTCATATTTATCGTGACTGCTGACGAGTTTTGTAAGACTTTAGTTTGTTTGTTTTTATACAAGACTATTGAAACAGTCATATATATGACAATTACTTTTCTCTTCACTTCAGTTCTTACAACTTGCTCCTTATATTACATGTATTTAGACACTGAAGGGGAAAAACGTCAAATACAATATAAACTACGTTATACGGGTTAGTCAACTTATCCTTGACAATGTCAATTACCTTGCAACAGCGATTTATGTACTAGCAGACAAAACCCAACATTATTTAGGGCGAATACTAAGGTGTATACCAATGTGTATTTTCTATTATAACGTGAATATGTAAATTTGGGTAGTGTAATTAACGTTGACGTTACACGTTAATGCCGCAACGTACAAAGGGCTAACATGTGTCATTTTGTTTCGTATATAATGTAGTTTTAGAAAATTATAGTGTCCAAAATTTCCCCTGGGAGGTAGGGGGGTCTATGGTCAGCTCAAGGTCTACAACATTTAATGGATTGCAATCTTTGAAAATGCTGTAACTTTCTTTAAAACAGCAAAGTAATTGTTAAGCATATAGATTGTAGAGTTTAATATGAAAATGACAGGATAATTAAGTCTGCCTATGTCATATGTATATTATTTCGCATACTATTTCTATTTCAGTTGTTTTATTACTTTTGTTTGTTTTGCAGATACTGATCGTTTGAAGTATTATTCACACAGAGGTATGAAAAGTTTGTAAAGTAAGACTGCATTTAAGTGACCATCCTCTGATACTCAGATGTGTATGGTAAAGGCAAATGTATAACTGAGCCGCGACACGAGAAAACAAACAAAGTGGTTGTGCGCCCAGCGCAGCCTCAGATCAGCCTGGGCAAATTCCCAGTCTGATCAGAGTCTTCTCTGTCCGCATGGATGTAGCTTAAACCCTAGGCTACACTTTAAGCGCTTAGCGAAGAGTCTGATTGGACTGGACCGACCTAGGCTGATCTGAGGCTGCGCTGGGCGCACAACCACTTTGTTGCTTTTCACGTGTCCCGGCTGAATTATCAGCTGATATGATTTATAGACTTTCACAGTTACATAGAAATAACTAGAAATAACTAAAAATTATTAACGATTTAATTTTTTTAAGAAATCGATCGAAAACATGATACGGAATAATACATTTATTAAGTAAATAACCACACTTTAGTCGGGAAAAATAGCTAATTCACCGTTAGACTGATATAAATTCGCAAAACTTGCGTCTTCAAATAAAACGAAGGTCCAACAAAACAAGTACTACTAAAATGTTTTTAGCTGGACCACTCGGTACGTATGCGGTAACAAGTTTGCATAACCACACCTTTGTCAGTTGATTAAATGAAAGCGGTCAAAGTACCCAAATCATAATACCGAACTCGTCAGTCGTTTGAACATTGATAATTCCGGAATATTCTAGATACATTGGCATGGACCCCAAATAGAGGTGTGATCAGGTGCTCGCGAGTAGTAATCATCACCTGCCTATTATTATACTCCCGCCATATATATGTATAGAGAAAAAGTTATAGAAATGAAAGTCCGGTACTTGAAAGTTTAAGAAGATTGGTCCTTTGACCAATACACACCATCGATTTTGAACTGTAACTAAGATAGCTGAGGAACTTTATCTTGGACAGCTTGGTCTCCTCTGATTGGACACAACAAGTAAAAATAACGCATTTTTTTTCTTAAAGTTTAATTAATTTATATATACGACAAATAACATAGAAGACTTCACGTAAGAGAATCTATTGGCTCCACTTTGAGGCACTTATATTCCAAAATTCTACGCTTGATAGGAAGCAGTGATGTCTAGCTCTGAAACTATGGACTTGTAAACTCGTAAAATATTGAACAATCGTTTCTAAGCTGTCTCTTTCAATTATTCGGTTAAGGGTTGGTCTTGCAAATGTCGTCAATCTAAATATCGCCTAGATGCAGCGGCTATAATAAACGCCGTGCCAGAATTTCACAATTTCTATAACTGTCTAGGTAACCACCGAATTAACCCTATTAAACGCCCCAGGGGCGTTGCATTTTACGAAAAGGAGTAGTGACTTACAGCCTGAACTGTAGGAAATTAGCCACTGCCAAATACCTATAATACACAATATTGACGTGATGAGTAAACTTGCAGAGGAAGAAAATCTACTATTTTTGATTCCCTCCTCAGAAGGGGTCAACTCTGAAAGGGAAGAAGTTGCACATAGAGTAGTGTAGACCCCGTTTAAAAGGGCAATTTTACCCAGAGAAGCAAACGGGATTTCAACATTATTTTCGGAAAAGAGGCAGGAAGAATTAGAGCAGCTGCTTTTTATTAGAATGAATAAGGTATTCACTACCTTGCATGTGCATTTCTTAGATGAGAGAACTTGTTTACATTATAGTGTGTTCTGAAGACCTAAACAAATGTTATATCATAGTGGACCTCAAGGCCATAAAATACATAGATCCGAACTTGACAGACGTGAGCTGGGATATGTTCAACGAGATGGTTTGTCGGCAACATGGTTGGACGATGATAAGCATACACTCAAGAACAGAACAAGAGTTTATAAGATTGTGGACAAAGTATGAAATAAAGATTGAACTAGCCGTATCTCACCCCGACGGATATAATGGCTATGCTTATCTTGGTAATATTTACTTCCTCCCTCTGTAGTCAGTATCTTATTTCCTATATATCATATGGTAATCCATTGTCTTTATCACAGTTTTGATATGATCCCAACGCTTCATAACCCGTAGCCCTAAAATATATTTCGATAATCTTAACATTTAAAAAAATGTGAAGAACAAATGATCTGCGACACGACAACACCAATAAATTGTGCGCCCAGCAAAACCCTCAGATAAGCCTGGGCTTTCGCCAAGTCTGATCAGTCTTCGATGTCAGCTGAAAGGGAACATGTAGCTAAGGGTCTAAGCGAGCACCCTGCGGACAGCGAAGATGCTGATCAGACTGGGCGGATGCCCAAGCTGATCTGCGTCTTCGCTGGGCGCACATGCCAATTGTTTTGGTTTTGTCGTGTCGCGGCACAAATGATAAAGCTCTATCAGGTTCTTATATGAGCCGCGACACGACAAAACCAACAATGTGGTTGTGCGTCAAGCGCAGGCTCAGATCGGCCTGGGCATCCACCCAGTTTGAACAGACTCTTTGTTAAGTACTCAAAGGGTAGCTAAGGGACTAAGCTATCTCCATGCGGTCAGCGGAGACTCTGATCAGACTGGGCGGATGCCCAGTCTGATCTGAGTCTGCGCTGGGCGCACAACCACAGTGTTGGTTTTCTCGTGTCGCGGCTCATATGTGTTTTTTCCTTTTCTTTCGAAATACATTCAGTATTCATGAAAGGATTTTGTTACAAGCATTCAGACAAAAGTTATTAAATGTTATATATGTATGTTTATCCACATTTTTTCGAAAGTAATTTGTAAGGTGTAATTTGTAATTCAAGTGAATTTAAATGCATTTACCCTGGAAAGACAACAATCACAAACACCAAAGCTACTAAGTGACATCAGAACGGTCTATTGTATAACGACAAAACCAAACAGCAAACATTCGATAGCAGACATACTTTGTCTTAAAACCGAGTTCATGCTTTTAGCAAGATAACGGTGAACTGTCACAGATTAAGGATGAAAAAACTCCAACATTTCATTTTTAAAGGCCTTCTTATTGGAGAACAACTATTATTTGAATATTTGTATATACAATTTTTAAAGCATGGTTCTTTTTGAAGGGCCACGTCGTCCAGGGAAGCAATTAGAAAAAAAATGATAATTGCTTCCCTTTGTTGATATGGATGGAAAACATGAATGTGAAGCAAAACAACTCAGAAGTCACAAACCGTTAAATTGACGTCGCAATGTCGTCGATGTGACGAAAAGACGCCTTTTCGACGTCATTACGATGCCATGTGCCCGCTTGGAAGGATGGTTTACCTATAAGTAAGATTGTTTGCGTTCAATATCGTTTAATATGCAGGATTGAGAAGAATGTTGGACAAATTTGTGTGGAGCCATGGCAATCCAATAACCTATGAGGCTTGGTAAGTGTCTTGCATGTAATAGAAATAAAGTTATTTCAACGGATTGTAACATCATAGATTTACGAGCTTCGATTACCTATAAGGCGAAGTAAGAAAACATCGTAATTCAGCTTTTATTTTCATAAACACAAAATAAGATCAAAATAAGATGACTGTAAAATGGAAAATGCGTAATAATAGAATAATAGAAGCGAAGTTAAGTTCATTGATTAAACATCAAAGGTTTACGAAACAAGTTGATATGTACAATTATTGTGTTTTGCCATCGTCGTCTTTTGTGCATCAAAACACATACCTTCAAATCTAAGTTAAACACAGGAGAAACGAAAATCAGCTGAAAATTAAGTTCATCTTGTCCGTGTTAAATGGTTCGTGACAATGTTAGATAAAGCTTGACCACAGTAATCCCTATAAACACTATTTCTATAGTTAAATCGAACTGTTGCTATACTAATTCGTTGAAGTCAACAACTTTTCAAAGACAAATAAAATTGTTTTATATTGTTTTTTTCTTACTTTACATTTGATTGTATACGTCATGTGATATAAGAAGTTGTCGATGCATTAAAATTATAATCTTAATTTATGTAGAGAAACCTTTCATATAAGAAAATTAAACGAAAAACGTTTATTTCTTTTCTTTCATAGCATTTGACTATTGCTGTTTAACAGGTATTATACAATAACTGTTCAAACGCTGTGTGCCATCGCGTGGAATAAGAAAATTCAGTTTTATTTTTAGGGGCCCAGGAGAACCTTCAAAAAGTCGGAAATTAGATTGCACAAGATTGAATATGAGATCACGGAGTACCGAGATTACATGGGAATCAATTTCCTGTGACGCAATGAAAGCCGAAGTTGGTGTGTGTGAATACCGGATGCATAACGTAACCGAAAAGACAGACACGTGCGGTTTCCAGATGGGTCAGTATTGCCCGCTTTTAGCCTAATTATGCCAAGTGAACTTTACTAGCCTTCTGAACTGGATTTGTTCATTTATCGTTTTAGGGGTGACTGGTTTAGTATATTTTATCATTTTCGGGGGGAAATGCCAATTTTCGGAGAAATGCCCATATATCAAATGCAAATCGTGTGGACGCCGAAATTCGGCGTCTGCTCTGGGGCGGCCCTGTTTGCCCATGCCCTATTTATGGGGCGCTAGGCATGAAAAGGTTAACAAAAATTGCTTTCATATTTCTTGCACATGCCATGGGTGTCGCTACTGCAGTCGAACAATGTGTGTACTTATAATCCAAGCGCGCTTACAACATTACCCAACGTTTCAAAACCGTGAGGTTGCGTTGGATGCTGGTGTACAAAGCATAACGCTGTGCTCTCCTTCGCCACTTTTATGTTTTATTTCTCTCTTGTGTTAGGAATTGTAAGGGTTTTTTTTTGCGCCTTGAAATTAAAAAACAATTATTTAATTTTACAAGCTACCGAATTTAATTTCATTACCGAAGTTAATTACATTTTTATTCAACTCTGACTAGAAAAAGGTGCTATGAGCTGGTTGTGAATGAAGACATAAATAGGTACATTTAAAATATATGTTATCATAACAAGACATAGGTATTGGATTTAATACGTCCTAGACAAGTGTAACATCTTGGCTAGACATTTTGTCTCAGGTATATATACTGAACAAAAAAAGAAACGTTACAAAAATAATTCATGATTTTTAAGCTAAAGAACACTATTTTCCAATAATGCTACGTTATTCTCCCACGTGTCAGTCGTCAGACAGCCTTATGAACTAATCGGTTTGCGATTTGTATAAATTGTTACAGAATTATTCCACTTTGACTGAAAATATCATTGACAATGTGATACGCTCGATGCGCATGCGCAAGCTCTTAAATTTTTGCACTTTCGGATTTGCCTTGTAACCGCCAATAAGAAACCCTATGAACCGTATGACACTTAACCAGCAGCTCAAAGAAATAAGATGTTAAAGATAATGTGTCTTTGAAATTGTCTCCCTTGCAATTAAAAGTATAGCTAATCGTTTACTCCGATTTACCAGTACGTTTTAATATGAAATTAAGGCATCGCCTTTGTGCGAACCCACTCTTTACCTACTTTGATGGGGTGAAGTGCTACCCTAGGCACCACCTTGTCATTGTAGTTTGGGTCAAATTGGCCCGAGTGGCACTCACCTGGATAAGCAAACTGGATCATGCTATAATGGTAGGAAGTGTCTCCGGGTACGGTACCGTATCCCTAGGGTACAGAACCGTACCCCGAGACTCTGGGTCTCCAGGTACGGAACCGTACCTGGAGACAGCCCTATGAGGATTGGCTCCGGGTACGGCAGTAAGTTTTCAATACAACGTATTAAGTAGTTTTACCCATTTAATATATAGTTAATCCAGCAATATTTTTACTCCTTGTAAAAAAATCATTAAGTCGCCATCTTTCTAGGGAAAATTAGAACATAAGTCAGTCATTTGCGTTATTCTGACTGATGTACATGTACATAAACTGCGAAAAACACGGCCGATGTGTCGTATTTGATCGCCCGCTAATTGCTCGCCGACAATGACTTCTGAAGAGTGCAAACAACTATCTGTACAAATATTTAATAATTCTGCGATAAGCAATGTAGACCCAAAACAGACGCCTACATAACGCATGCAGCGTTTTTGAATATAGGCCTACCTTTCGGGGCAATGAAATACTGTCGTCAAACGGTTTTAACACATCATGTCATATGCGCCAAGTAAAGTTCTCCAAGTGTTGTACGTTGCACAGCCCAATCGAAATTACATTGAGAAGTTAATTGTGTGCTTATGAAGGTTATTATCACTTCAACAGACATCGCACTGACGAAATCGGACCAAAGACAACTCGCCCCACAAAAATCTCGACCCAGGACCCGCCTCATATATTTTTAACTTACCACAAGTCAGCTCGTCCCATATCATAAACTTGGCAAGTCAACTCGCATCAAACTATAAAAACGCGGCCCAGATTTATCATGAGTATCTTGCTTTTTAATTTTTAGATGCCACTGAAAATGTACCGTCTGATTTCATGTATATGCACTGACAAAATAACAGTCCCTGACACACAACTTGAAAGGATTTACGGTAATTACGAGCGTCTTTGTAAATTTGGTTTTAGCTCCCCCCGCCACCCCTCAAAAATAATGATAATAATCATTAACGTTACAGAAAGACATATACAAGGGTTGATCCAGAAGTAATGTCACTGTATCCATTGCGCGCTTATTCATTGTAGCATTGTTATGAAAATGATATCAAGATACACTGTAATTCAGTTCTGATTAACAGAATAAATATAAAGTTGGAATCTTTTCCCGTTCCAGTTATAGAGACGTTCAAAGTATGCCACCGTCGCCATTGCGCCGCACGTTAAAATAACGTTAATTACATGCACATAATTTTCAAAGGCAAACCCAAATCAAAATCAAACTAACGCGCCAAATCAGTTGAAAATTTGATACGACGACAAAATATATTCCTGCCACCCACTGTTGAAACTTTAATATCGCCATTGCAGTTTGAAGTTCGCCAGGTAGTGCTGATGCTTGTAACTGCCAAATGAAAAAATGTTGATTTCCGACAAACGCGTCTGCAGATAAATATGCGGTTTTTCCACAAATTAGGAATATCACCATTAGAGACTCTTGGCCGTTTAACTAGACACGCGGTTATATAACCATGATTATGAGGCTTGTGTAAACTGCAATCAGCGCTGTAAGGGTGCAGATGGGTCGCTAGAGGATCGTCCGAACAACGGAAGATCTTAATATGCAATGTCAGACAATGACGTCAATCTTGCTTGGACCCCATATATGAAGATTGATGTTCTGCAATTCGAAGATATTGTAAATTCTTGAACATGAGCTGCGTGGCTGTTCAAATAATATTGAAAGATGAGATAAACATGGGTAAACAGATAATAGTGCTATGCTATAACAATGAATATGCTACTTAAGACATGACACAATATCCAAACTTCGTCTGAAACGTCAACAACGTCATTGACGTGCGGCGCGTGTCGTTACCATGCCGTCTGTCTATCTTGATATCTCGATTACTATGCACTATAATTTTTATGACATTTTCAGACTGTTCTGCAAATAGAATAAGGTATATGTATACGAAATTTTGTTGCTCTCTCTTTATTCTACACGATTTTATAGCTGCAGTGACATTACTTCTGGATCAACCCTCGTAATTGATTTAATGCTCCTCAGCGGAACGTATCCATAGCCGCAGTCCGTCCAATGAATAAAAACTGTTACTCATTGTTTCATTTCATTATTATTTTGGACAGGTGTGAAAATCAATTATTGGTGTGAGTGCGAAAACGTCATGTTATTTTTTATGCAAAATAAACACATTGTTTTGATCGCATTATCAATAAGTATTTTCCCTAGCAAGATGGCGACCAAATGAAATTTTTACAAGGAGTAATTTTATTGCTGGATTAACTATATATCAAAAGGGTAAAACTACTTAATACATAGTGTTGAAAACTTACTGCCGTACCCGGAGCCAATCCTCATAGGACTGTCTCCAGGTACGGTTCCGTACCTGGAGACCCAGAGTCTCGGGGTACGGTTCCGTACCTGGAGACCCAGGGTCTAGGGATACGGTACCGTACCCGGAGACACTTCCATAATGGTAATGGTGACATCCTTGAGAGACCGGTGCAGCTCGTGTGATATCCATGCTGCCCTAAAATAAGGCAACTATACTGTGTGCGCAAGTTTCTGCCATTTTTACAAGGAGAGTCAACTTATGTGTCTTCTTGCATGTTTACCTTGGCACTCAAGTTGGCAGTGTGGCCATTTTTATTTGAATGGGTGGCTGGGGTCCACTCTGAATGGAGGAAATTTGCTCTATAGGGAGCAGATTCTTTCCTTTGGGCGTTGGCACCAGTTTTGAAGTCACAGAGTCTGGGTTTGCCAACCTGCTTTCCTTGAGGGTGTTCTCATTAACCTTATCGCTATCATTCAGATACTTTAACAGTTAAGGTGTGAAAAAACACCAGCTTTTCAATGGAGTGTAGTAGTACGGCCAATTAGTTATGTGTAAATATGTATATAGGTATATAGAGTATATAACTGACCAGTCTAACTGGTCCGGACCTTCTAGGCTAGTGGTTGTGTGCTTGCTTTATAATCTTGGGGTCGTGAGATCGATTCCCGGTGGGGTCGCTCGACGAAATTTTCTTTACAGATTTTTCTCCTACTACAGTGGTGCTGTGACCAGGGTGATTACCGTTGGAGCCCAAGGGCGAAACAATGGCTGCAGAGTTAAAAAGAACCTGGATTATAATTTCATTTCCGTAACATTTGATACAAATGTTCTTTGGTAGGATGGAGGAGTGTAGTAGTACGGCCAATGAGTGATGTGTAAATATGTATTTAGGTATATAGAGTGTATAACTGACTAGTCTAACTGGTCCGGACCTTTTAGCCTAGTGGTTGTGTGCTCGCTTTATAATCTTGAGGTTGTGAGATCGATCCCCGGTCGGGGCGCTCAACGAAATTTTCTTTATAGATTTTTCTCCTCCTACTACAGGTGGGTGCAACTAACTGTGGTGCACCTTAATATTTTTCGCCACTTTTACGTAAGTAGGCAGCCTTTCTGATTTCTTTTTTGCTTCTTCGGGAGGCATAGACCTTCCAGGTGGGTCTTCTGTAGGGGAAAGCGTTTAATTCAATGAATGGGGGCAACTTCTTTTCTTAGGGAGCTGGTATTGAGATGGAGGGGTCACAGAGATGGGATGCCTGAATTGCTGCCTCTGGAGATGTTTCACTTTAACATTATATAGTAAGTAAGCCATACACTGTCATGGTCAGAAAATACATCACTTGCATGTACTGAATGTTTTTATGTATTGTATGTTTTGTACTGTAATTGGGGTCAGCCCTGTAACTGGATTTAAGAACAGTTAACTGATTTGATTTGATTTGAAGACGTTGCTAAGCCACCAGTACCCATGAGCGACATGAGCCTCATTGTGCAGGAAAGGGCATCAGCAACGGGGTCATGCACTGGAGTAATGCATAGTAGGAAAGAAAGAATAAAGAAAAAAAAAATTAAGAAAAAGAATGAAATGAAAAACGAAAAAACAAAGAAAAGAAAGAAAATAAAATACACCTTATAGGGTTTATTCGGCTGGTTTTGCAATCCTTAAGACGGACTTTGAGGCTTGAACGTCATGCCAGTATCGATTAGAGTCTGAATTTAAATGTCGAAGAAGAACCGCAGTGCACATTAAGAAAGAACCATAGCAGACTTGTTCGGTATGCAGATAGAATGGAAACATATTGTTGCGGACTCAGACCAGCCTGCCGAGGGCTCAACTACTTTGTCAGGACTTCAGGTGGTGCAACACATAGTTTTGTGGGTTCACCTGGGCTGGACACATTGGTGGTGGAATTTGGAATAAAACAAAGACTTGTTTTCTGATTAAGAATCTATTAAGTCTCTTTTCTCTTATGTATTATTTAAGGAAAGCCAAAGGTTTCCTTCAAAACATGGCATAAAACACAAACACACAAATTATAATCTAGGTTATTTTCTAATTTAGTATCTAAAGGCCTGTTATATAATTGCTAATTCTTATCAAATTTACACCCAATAAACAAGCTTCACCTAAAATGCAAGTTTCACCCAAATTGTAAGTTTCACCCAAAATGCAAGTTCCACCCAAATTGTAAGTTTCACCCAAAATGCAAGTTCCACCCAAATTGTAAGTTTCACCCAAAATGCAAGTTCCACCCAAATTGTAAGTTTCACCCAAAATGCAAGTTTCCTTTAATTTACTAATTACATTAAATTGACAAGTCACTTATACTTTATCTCATATACAAATTATATCCTAGAACAATAATCAAGCAGGAGTTTGTTTACCACCCAAAATGGAAGTCACCAGCGGCCATTACTCATGCAGATGGCAGCCAAACAAACTTGATTATTTCAATCTTAAGAACAGGTCAAAAACTTATCTTATTTGTATTTAAATGAAAGAAGATAGGGATCATACAATCAAACAATAATCCAGTGCCAACCAGCCTCGCCAGTAGGGTATTCTAAGAGAGAGAGAAAGAGAGAGAAAGGCTTTCACCCAAATCTCAAGCTCCACCCAAAATGTAACCTGTGACTTGTTTGGAAGAAAATAAGTAAGAATTATTATTTAGAGACCTGTCTAGGACCATGAGGACGTCTTGCAGGCATTCTGATAGTTGTTCTAGGTCTTGGTGATAGTAACTTAGCCAAATATAGTCAATCAAACAAGCTATTTAGGTTTTAGGTGGAGTTCCAACCAGGTCAGTGTCTACAGACGAATGACAGCCGCTCGCACGCCTCGTTTGTTTATATAGTATACGGGCACGAGAATTATGACGTCACATTAGAAGAATGTGACGTAAAACTTACTGGTCCATTTTCGGACGTTGCCGTTAGTCTCCGAGAATGACGGACAATTCCGATGATTTGCGGTAATGCTACAGGGATAAAGTCCGAGTACAACCAAATGAGATGTCAGCCGTGCGAGATGGTCGAACTGCGTTAATTTGGAGCTTAAAAACAGAAAATACAGACAAAATAATGCGAGATAACACCGGAATTGGATAGAAGCAGGTGAATTAGTGATGATATTTTCCGATTCTATCGGGAAAAGGCGCTGACAAGTCATTTAGTATGTAAATTTGGCTGGCGAAGTTGGTCACACGTGGTTGTTTACAAATTGACAACGAAAGCAGGTGCTTTCTTCCTGACGAGAAATATGATAAATAACAACAGCTACAGCCATGGCCGTTACATAGCCCCCTTCCCTGAAATGGACATGGTCCCCATGAGGAAAGAGAAGCTAGGATGCAGCTTGGAAAGAGGTATGAAAACAAATTATAGTATCCAATTAGGATGCACATGGCTGTGGCTGTTACTTTTCACTCCCTATTTCACATTAACAGTTTTACTTATCTTACTTCTTTGACATTTCTTTTATATGAATCAGCCAGAAACATTCACTATTTTACCTTATACATATTCACACAAATAAATGCCTTCTTCAACGTTTATACATACGATTTAAGAAAACAACATCCTAGATTTTATAATCACTGGCCATTCAAAAGAACAGTGACACCATAACTCTTGTAATCTCCAGAGTATTTCATACATACCCAAACCAGTACTGAGAGAAAACTTAGATTGACATGATGTTCTTTGCATTCAGGAAGTCACAGACGGCTACCAGCCCAGCAACAGACGAGTTTCCAAAGAACAAAGTCCTCTGGGCCAGATGCTGTCCTCATTTATCATGGTAAGTATTGGGTAAGTATGAAACACATGGGAATCACAACATCCCATGTTAAACAACACCATGTCAAAAGTTACATTTGACCAATAATGCACAATAAGGATGGATCAATCCATTCATTCGATGAAGAAAAAATGTGAAATGATAAGTTTGTAACATTTTTCCAGTCCTGTGCACAGAGACCCCTATATAATGCATAAATTCATGAAATAACCACTCCAGAAAAGGGTCAGAGCTATACTATCAAGCAAAACAGTAGCATCTCTGTGCACAGTGTAGAACATTAGCACTCATCATATCACATGCAAGCTATACTGCTGATAATTATTGAAACAACTTGTACCATTTTCAAGTAAGTATCATATAAAATTTACTTCAATTAAACTATTAAACAATATCCCTCTCATACACTCACACACATGTTCATGAATACTATAAGTAAGTGAAATTCTGCCATACACCATTTGTTTTTGACTCCCATTATTTCAAAGTGAAAAGACATGAAATCCATACCTGCCAAGTTTTCAATTAACAAAAGAGTGAGACTGCGCGCGAAGCCTCGATTTAGCCCCCTTTTTCACGTTAGTTCATTCGCGGAGAAACCCATTGACAATGAAAAAGAGTGAGATTTTTTGTGTCATTTTTTTTCTCTTTATGTGAAACTAGAGATTGGGGATGGCAGTGAGGAGGAGTAGGATCAGTAGGTAGTTCTTAAATGAAGATAAACATCAAGTGTTCTTATTTACAGTTTTTATTTTACTAAAGTTTTAAACATTGAGTTTGTTGAAGTGATCTGCTATCAAAAATGGCAAGTAGTGTTCTGCAATGAAGTTGCTAAAGAGAGTTTCAGCTCTGATAACATCTTGGTCAGTCTTGGTTACAAAATCTTTTGACGTTTTCAATGACCGACTGTGAAAATCTGTTACCGTGCTTTTTTACATGTATTTCCGGCGTGGGAAACACTGAAATGCCTTTGACAAAGTTTACAAAACGCAAAGCTGATGCCCTTCTCACTCTATGTAACCCAGGTAAACTCGATCTCCCATCCACTTTGGTACTTTGATGTATAAACCTTTTTTTCTTCTCCGGCCTTTTCATGTTGTCAATATTCATGTACATAAAAACGGAAGTACACATTTGGTCGGTTTCGGCTCTAATCGCTCTCGAATACTCGAGTTATTTTTACCCACGCTATTTTAAGACTATCGGAAACCTTTACCTGTACCTATTTTTAGACCAGGTGACGAATTTTCCCGGAGATAAATATAGATGCGGTGACCGAGATTGTCCGAATGCAGCGGAAGTTGAGAGAAAACACGTTTTTGACGATCCAGAGAGCGCAAAAAAAGACACTTTTTTTTAGTATTCTCCGGTTTAGAGTGAAATCGTGAGCAAGCGAAGGAAGCGTGAGTTATGGCTATTTTTCAAAATACGATCGTGAGGTCGTGGGAGGCGTCCAAATTCGTGAGGGTCACGCACAAATCGTGAAACTTGGCAGGTATGATGAAATCCTTCAGTACGACAACAATGATGAGAAGTTGAGATGTCAGGAAGCCAACTAAAGTAAAGCAAATTATCTTAGACTTAGTTTATAGGCCCTGAGATAATGAGAGTCAAATTCATCTTAGTATTTACAGGAACTGATAACTTTACATGCCATGTCTCACTACATGAGACCAAATCTCACATAAAACCATGTCTCACCACGTGAGACAATGTCTCAGAAAAATATTGAAAGTCACAATTAGCCATGGGGAAGTATTATCAAATAATGGCATGTCAGCAACATTCTTTTCACATACATTAGTGTCACCGAAGTACTGAATACATGGGACTACCTTGGGTTGCAAGTATCCTTGATGCCATCAAAATCACATGCAACCCATACAGGTAGCCAAAACGGGTGACACTAAAAGAAATTATAGAAATCATTTGTCACCGGTCATATTTTACAAAGGAGCTCAAACAAATCATTTCCTTTTTAGAACTTTTTGACTTTACAATCCAGAGCTCCATCATATTTGAACTCCAAAGAGTATCAAAGACTAAGAAATTTAAGAGTGACAAACATGAACATTAACACCAGGCACACATAAGTTTCATTATAAGAAGTCACAGCTTTACCATATCACTCAAAAGCACCATTTTCATTTTTTTTTTTTTTTTTACGATATTAACTTCAAACACACCCTTGTACTTTCTACACACTACCACCTCATACTATTAAATTGTTTGATTTTTCAGCACTTCCTTACCAGTAAACAAATAGAGAGACCACAGTGAAACCAGCCCATGGGTTTCACCGAAGCCTTACACCATGCACGGATTCAGTAATACGAAGTGGTAAGTATGAAAGAGAATATACCACTCACAAAACTTTAGTGAGGGTCTGAACTGCAACATGACACAGCCAGTACTGTTTGCATTTAATCTTTGAAATAGTATGAAACTTTCTTGCTTTCCAACAAACAAAATCATTACAAAATGAAACTTTTAAAGTTGGACTCACACATGTGCATATATTTAAATCAAACAGTATCAACAATTTACAGTATAGTTCTCTTTAACGAACTGCAAACAGCTGACAGGTATTGGTCTGATTTACAACAGTCAAACTTGATGAATGTAAAATCTGCAGGCAGTGACTGCCTTTATTAGAGTCAATGACCTCAACAGAAAATACATGTAAAACTACTGAAAAATGGCTATTAGAAAACTGACCAATCTCTACATTTCAGCATCTTAGTTTAAGACTGAGTTGACCATAATACAGCATGAATAGATATCAGGGCAATATTACATAGCAGGCTAAAGTAGCATTGCCATGATATTCATGCAGTTGCCATTTCTCCATCATAACTCAACACATATCAGATAAATGAAAAACTTTGCAGAGATATTTCTCTTACTCCTACTACTCAGTCTCACAGAAAAGCTTATTTTATTGTCATGCTGCAGCTGTCCAACTTCTTCATGAAAATTCCTGGGTCAAGCTAAATCAGACAAGACACGGACAAAGTCTGATCAGCAATTGGCACAAGATCTTCCAAGAATAAATTCAGGAACTATGTAGCATGAAAACGATATTATAAAATGATTGAAAACTACTTTATGTCTCATTAATTTACTTCTTAAAGTTAGATGGATCTTAAAAAAAAAACAAGAACTGTAGAATCTTTGTGAAACTAAGAATCGGGAGGCTTATTATTTACATTATTGAAATATACTACTGTTGATGAAACCTTGCCAAAGTTTGCTGGCTATATCTAAAACAATTAAGTATCTTAAATATTGTAAATGAGTGAACTAGTTTGAAATGTTACACACCAAGGAAAAATGACTGCTTTAACAGGATCTAAGGTTAGATAACTTGAAAAAAACTTCTTGATATCTATGTTTAAATTAAAAAGATGAGTTTCAGATGTATCATGAAAAATTCCATTAACTGTTGCTATTACAAAACATTTGAAAGAAACCAAACTGCTTGAACCTTTTCAGTATTCAAAGAAGTTAAGTAGAGGAGCATGTAGAACTTTTAATTGACGAAACACAATCTGTGATTCGTGAATCAAAAGTGCAACTTTCTACATACCAAGAATGGAAAAGACTTCTCTGAATAATGAACGGCTTCTATAACTTAAAGTAAACTAAATTTTTATCTATAAACTAAACTACTATTATCTGTCGGAGATTTCTTCTGATGGTAACTTCCTTTGAATGTTTATGTATTTCTTCCGCGAATTACTAAATGACAGTTTATTTTTGGATCTTCAGAGTTCATGTAGTTATCATTCCTTGATCTTCAGAGTTCATGTGTTTAATATTGAATTCTTATTAGAATTATTTATGAAACACTTGAAAATTAAACTTAATTTAAATCAAAAGAACATGATTAATTTTCACTCGCGAACTTGAATCTGCCGTTTTCTTCTTTTTCATCACAATCAAAGATTTAGATAATCTCAAACTTAGTTTAACATCTCAAACTCAGTACTCCAGACCGATATCAGAAAACTGGGTGATTCGTTTTCTGACAACATCCACCATCCCAGGGAGTTCATAATACGTAGCTTCAGTCTGCAGCTCTACCAGGTATCTACGTTCTCGAGGTAGCACAGCTTGGTTTATTCTACAGTTGTTTCGTAGGTAATTGAGAACAAATCTGAAATGGGCAGGATCTCTATCAAAGAAGTAACTATTTCCTACCGGCTTGATGGGTGTGTGTTCACTGAAGAGCATAGCAAACTTTGATGTGGGTACTCGGACCAGGGTATCTCGGCTAGTTTCAAACCTCTGGCCACCAATGTTAAGTATAATTCTGTGTTCTTGCATTGTTTGTAGTTCATTTAACACATTCTCTTTATTTTCTAATTCTTTGTCTATTTGGGTTACTACTGGTTCCTGAGAATCCAGTGTGGAGTCAGATATGGCAAGATCCTCCATGAGTTGCTTATATTTCTTAGCTTTTGTGTCCTCAGATTCTTTCAGTTTTCTTTTCTCTGCTTTTCTTTGTCTTTTCAGTTCTTTTCTGATTTGTTTTTGTTTCTCTTCATTATTTTCTTCAGATGGTAGACTTGGTTCTGGTTCTGGTTCTGTAATGGATTGAACAGCTTGGAGCAACTCCTGGTTAACTTCATAATTAATATTTTCAGTTTGTAGATCATTTGAGTTAGAAGATAGAGATTTATTTTCAGTCAGTGTAATGTCTGTCTTAAGCGTAGCTTCAAATGTTGGTGAGTCCTGTACTTCACTCTGTGTATGTTCTGTTTGAAGTTTATCTACTACTTCCTTTTCTTTCTTTTCTTTTACTGAGGCGTCTGTTTTCTCCTTTTTCTTTGTAAGTGATTCTTTTTCATTTTCTTTTTCAGATGTTGAGGGGGCAGATGTCGCTTTTTCGGCAGACAAGTGCCCATCATCAAAGGCAACCCCAGTCGCATCATCTTCAAGAACAAGCCTGGTTGGAGGTGCAAAAGTCACTCCAGGGAACTCCAGCTCTATGTCTGGATCCTCCATGATAAAAGGTGAAGCAGGTCTAGGTCTCTCTTTTCTTGCACGAGGTTTCCGAGCGGACTCAGAGGATGTGCTTCTTCTCCTTGGAGCTTGGTCTCCCTCTCGATCACTCGATTTTACCACTACCGACCGCACTTGAGGACTGGGGCTCGGACTCTGGCTTCTGTCTGGATAATGATAATACTCCTCCCATAGAGTATCCATCCGGTTGTGAATAAAATTCTCTAAGATCTTCCGTGCCTCCTCACCCTCTATTCCAGTTTCCCTGTGTATGTAGATCATCTCCTCCTCTTTCACTTGGCAAGCATGAGACATATTCCTCCGAATATATGTCTGCTGGCAAACCGTACATTGGAAGTTGACCCCGGAGTGTTGGTCCTGTAAGTGGCGTCTTACTTCCCACTTGCTTTTGAAATACAGTCGCTTACAGAGACGACATCTGTAGTTCAAACCCTGAAAGTAGAAACAGGAGTCGTCTCAATCTCTATGTACAAACTTTCCGTCAGTTTCATGGTAAATTGGGAAATTTTTGCAAGGCCAAATTTCAGTGCTATCCAGTCATAGCGGTTTTTAATTTGCTTCACAGATTTTGGGCTTACTTTTAGGCGACATGCCATCTCAAACAAGTTAAGGTCTGATCCCATGGAAGCTTTGCAAAGAAAATTGGCCAAAATACAATTGCTGCAAAAATTTCATAATTCACGTTATTGTTTCAACATCACCAGGATCCTGTTTTGACAGTCTACAGTTACCAAATTACTTTTGTTTGGATATCAGTCAGCCATCAAACATTGAAAAGTTTATCACTTACATCATTTGTTTGCATAAATAAATCAGTAATCACCGTTATCTACAGTGATAGAATATGTAAAGAGACTGCTGGCTACACATTACAACCAAATGCCATGCAGAAATAGTACCAAAAAAACTCTAGTACTAGCAAACAGTATATTTCAAGGATTTGTACACATATACATGACATGAAAGAAATAGCACAAACTAATTTTGTATGAACATACAAAGGAAAACACCGGGTTGTCTGTCACATATACAACAGTATCAGATTGAATCACTGACTAGCAAACCAGGCAGGCTTATCGTCTCCCAGAAAGGGTCGCAGTTTATCATGGTGTACCACAAAAGGGTTAGCTCTGGGGCCGGACTTTATTCTATAAAGTACTTCGTTCAAACACTCGGTAATGATCATAGGACCCTTCCATGGTCTTTGAAGTTTAGGGTTATAACCTACTTTTCTTTTCGGATTGTAATACCAGACAGCATCACCTACTTTATATGCATTTTTGTAAGATTTAATGTCATATTGGCGTTTCATACAGTCACTAGCTAAGTTCATACGCTTTCTTGCAAAGTCATGAATCTCAAGTAGTTTTTGTTCAAGCTGAAATGCATGATCAGTAATGCAAACCCTGTTTTCCATCACAGGTCTACCGAGGGTCATATCAATGGGGAGATTTAGTTCACGTCCAAACATCATCATTGAAGGACTCATACCAGTGCTTTCGTGAATGGACGACCGATACGCCATCATCAACAAAGGTAAATGCTCATCCCAGTCATCCTGCTTATCGGATATGTAAGAAGCAATCATATTTTGTATTGACCGTTGTGCCCGTTCAATCATTCCATCTGACTGTGGCCTTCTTGGGGTTGTGCGTGTTTTATTTATGCCTAAAAGCTTGCAAACCTCTTGAAATAATTGCGACTCAAAATTACTACCCATGTCTGTGTGTAATTGTAAGGGGACTCCAAAGATAGATATAAACCTGTTTACTAATTTAGATGCAACGTGACTGGCTTCCTGATTCTTTAATGGTATGGCATCAACCCATTTAGTAAAGTAGCAAGACACGAGCATCATGTATCTGTGACCTTTCTTTGATAGTGGGTAAGGGCCACTTAAATCTACAGCTATTCTCTCCATAGGACAACCAACATTATACTGTCTCATTGGGGCTTTTGCCTTCCGATAGGGCATTTTTCGTGAGCCACAAACAGAGCACGTTTTGCACCAGTAATATATATCTTTTTGCATATTATACCAGAAAAACCTTTTCTTCACTTTGTCAAAAGTTTTACATCTACCGAGGTGACCAGCAGTTATACTCTCATGCAACTGCCTGAAAACTTCTTTTTGCAAGGTTGGAGGAACAATAAAATGATAATCTACCGTTTTGCCATCGTTGCTTTCCCACTTTCTATACAGAATATTATCCCGCAAAACTATGGTAGACCATCGGTGCCAGTAAGTTTTTAATTCTCCACAATGAGGTGCTACTACCGACCAATCAGGCTTATTGCTATTATGTTTCCATTCTAAGAGTAGCTTCAAAGTAGGATCTTTCTCTTGCTCAATGCGTATATTTTCTGGGTTAATTTCTAAGGGTTCTATCTGACCGTCTACCGCCCTGGACTGCAAATTCTGTCCAGGAGTATTATTCTGAATATTCACACTCTTATTTCCTTCTTTCTTACAGCTCAAGCTATCACTCAAGGGACCAATTTGAAGACAATCCAAGCTTGTGGTGTTTGGTGGATCATTTGTGCAGGTATAATTCTCACAAGTACAGGTTTTGTCTGAACTTGCCTCATTGAGGATTATCTCCCTTGTGGATATGCTCCCGTGGCCACCAGGAGAATATCCAACATCTAGTCGTTCCGAAATATTCCCAGAGGGAACAGGAATACACTTCTTGTCACCAGTGTCTAATGAATCTCTCCAAGCGCATGTTGCCCTCGCGCTTGTCTGTTCTAAGAGATCCTTAGATCCGCTATAATTCACATTCTCAAACAAACACCCAAACAAAGATTTATCGTCAAAAGGGTCAGCTTCCATCTGCCTTTCATTTTCTGCTGTGTTTATATACTGACGACATACACTATCATTCGTAACAGTGTCCACCACAGAGTTCATCCGAATCAAAGGGTGTGGGGCTACATACCGTATGACCCCAAGTATCACCTTGTTCAAGGGTACCGACACTTCCAATTGTACCTCTTTTTCAACATTCTGCTCCTTTGTCAGGGGCACTAACACGTCGTCCTTAAAAGAATTTACTGAACTATCATAAGTTTTCAAACTCGATTCTGCACCCTCCGCAGGGGGCAGTAAACTCATATCTTTCTCAGCGGTGGTGACGACACATACCTTATCGCCACTCACATTCTTACCTCCGTCTGAGGTCACCAATTTCACAGCAATCTGCTCACTCACATCTTTCATGTCTTCTGTCTCTGCATTTGGGGGGTACCTTGCTTCGTAGCGGTCACAATATTTGCATTTGTCATTATAGCAAGGCCTTCTACTCAAACTGTCTGCATTTAAGTGAACTCTTCCTAAACGGTACTGTATGGTAAAATCATATGAAGATAACGTCTCAAGCCATCTTGCTATTTGACCTTCACAGTTCTTAAAACGTAACAGCCATTGAAGGGAACCATGATCAGTCCTAATGGTGAAATGCTGACCAAACAAATAATGATGGAAATTCTTGACGCACAGAACAACAGCTAAAAGCTCTTTCCTAGTCGTACAATACTTTCTCTCAGCTCTTGACAAACATTTACTGTAATAACTTATGACCTTTTCTTCTCCATTTTGCAGCTGAGATAGTATTCCGCCAGCTCCTACATTCGAAGCATCGCAATCGATTATGAAAGGGTGTCCCCCAGGAAGTGGAAAACTAAGCACAGGGGCTGAGGTTAGTAAGTGCTTGAGGGTGTCAAAGGCAGTTTGACAAGCTTCAGTCCAAACAAAGTTATGTCCCTTTTCTGTCAGTTTATGCAAAGGTTTACATATTGTTGCAAAATCTGGAATAAACTTCCTGTAATATGAGGCAAGACCAATAAACTGCCGGGTCTCCTTAACTGAGGTAATCTGAGGCCAATCTTTAACAGCTTTGATCTTTTCTGGGTCAGTAGACACACCATCTTCTGAGACCTGGTGGCCTAGAAATGAAACTTCTGTAGCAAACAGATTGCACTTCTTAGCATTGAGTTTAAGATTTGCTTCTTTCAGTCTTTCAAACACTTCTTGAAGATTTTGCAAATGCATTTCAAACGTTTTGGAAAACACTATGATATCATCAAGATAAATGAGAAGTGTAATATAGTTTAAACCTGCAAATACTCTTTCCATGAGCCGTTCAAAGACACTAGGTGAATTTACCAGTCCAAAAGGCAAGACACGCCACTGCCATAATCCACTGCCTGGTATCGAAAAAGCAGTTTTAGGTCTGTCCTCCTCCACAATGCTAACTTGGTGAAAACCACTTTTTAAATCAAGGGTCGAAAACCATTTTGAACCAACCAAGGCATCAAGGGTGTCATCTATACGAGGCAATGGGTGACAATCTGGAATAGTGACCTGATTAAGCTTTCTATAATCAATACAAAACCTGATAGACCCATCCTTCTTAGGTATCAGAACTGCAGGGGAGCTCCAAGCGGAGTGAGAGGGCTCAATTAGATTTTTCTCAGCCATCAATTTGATTTCAGCCTCAGCCACTTGATGTTTAGCTAAGGGAATTCGATATGGCCTCTGTTTAATGGGTTTACAATTTGGTAGTGTTCTAATTGTGTGCTCAACCAAGTTACTGCACCCTAAATCATGTGATGATTTTGAAAAAACATCTTGATACTCATATAACAAAGATTTCAAACCTTGCTTTTGCGGTTCGTTTAAGTTGGTAGAACATTGGGAGAAAAGCTCGTCAATGTGAGGGTAAACAATTTCTTCCTGCTGTTTTCCTGTTCCAAGGGAGTTAACCGACTTAGATTTACCAGGGGAGTTAATTATGTCAACCTGTGGGCATGCTTTTTCCTTCTGGTGATTTTCTGTGCCAAGGGAGTTAACTGTCTCAAACTTGCTTGTTTCTACTGGCTCATATGTAGCTGCTATGGTGTTCTTGAAAAGCACACATGGTTCTTGCTTTAAGTTCATAATTCGCACTGGAACAGTACCTGTTTCTGGACAAACTAAGGCTTTAGCAATCATCAGCTCATATTTATCAACAAATTTCTCTGAGGCCTCCAAAATGCCTACACTATTTTTGTCAATCGTATCAACTGGTCTGCCTTTTACAATAATCTCAGATTCTGCTGGTATTTCAACATTTTCTACAATTGCAATTCTGCAACATGAAGGCTGAGCATCTTGGCTATTAGTAAAGCAAGCAATCTTCTCACCGTTCAACATTAAGTAATTTCTACTTAACAACACATCAATTCTGTTTGCATTTAAAAAGTCAATGCCAAGAATGCCGTCATTCTGTATATCAGCAAAAAGTATTTCATGATTCAGTTTTTGGCTTCCCAAAATGATTTCAACCTGAGATTTACCATAAAAGGGAGAGCATTCCCCTGTAACTGTTACTAATTTTAAATTTACAGGAGTCAATTGCGGTCGGGTCTCTGGTGACCAGCTGTCCAAGAGATCTCTTCGAAGAATCGTCACATTAGAGCCAGTATCAACAAGAAAGGTAAGAGGCATGTTTTGTACACAAGCTGAGACAAAATACCCTTCTTCCATACTTCTAAGTGCTACAATGTTGGGCCTATTATCTATCGTCGGGCTGTGGCCCTCCAAGCCGACTGATTCTCGTTTCCCTGCTGTCTGCCATTGTCTTGTGCTGAAGGGGCTCTGTTTGAATTATTTGCCAATGGCTGGTTAAAGTTATTCCAGTTATTTTGATTTCTTTGGTTCTGCCTATTTGCTGAGCCCTGATTATAATTGTTACTTCTATTCTGTTGGTTTTGGTATGAGTTACCTCCCCTGAATTGGCCATATCTTTGCTGTGCATTATATTGTCTATTCTGGTTAGCATTGCGAGAAAAGGCCTGATTTCTATTGGGGTAGGGTGGCAGATCCCTTCCGTTGTTTTGAAATCTATTAGAAGACAAGCCTTTAATCTGATTAGACAAGGTTCCCATGGTTTGACAAAGGGCATTAACTTTATCTTCCAAACTAGTTTCTGACTTTTGAGCACCATCACAATCTAAGCGTCCAACTACCCGAGATCTCTGCTTATCTGCAAATTTGTGTGCTTCCATACGGACTGAAATCTTTTCTGCTTCAGTGATGGTTTTGGGGCCCAGTTCCCTCAATCTCATTCTTATATCTGAATCTGTTATGGCATCAATGAAATTGTCAAGTGATAAAGTTTCAATCACGTCTTTGTTCACCCCAGGGTATGCTTGCCTAGTTAATTTCTTAATGGCCTGTGCCAGTTCTGGAATAGATTCATTTTTATTTTTCACCCTTGACTTTAACTGGGCTCTATAAATCTCAGACCTATTTATTGACCCATAACGGTTCGTGAGTTTGTCAACCAAAGTTTTATAGTCACGTCTGCCTTCAGAGTCAAGCTCATTCAGAAGGGATCTGGCTTCCCCAGTCAAACAGTTTGCAAGATATAAGGACTTAGCTTTATAATCCCATTTGTTTATTTCACACGTGATTTCAAACTGGGACAAGAATTCTTCAAAATCTTGATCAGAGCCGGTGAAATTGTGAGGTTTTGTTTTAAACATTGAGTTGTCTCCCTTAGACTGTGAACTCAAAATTACTGAGGGTTCTGTGGTACTACTTTGGATTGAATTGCTTTGATTTGTGTCAACAGTTGAGGAGTTAATGCCTGTGTTTGGTGGGTTGGAGGCACTGGAATTATTGTTTAAACTGTTTATCTGCATTTCAATCTCAGAAAACCTTCTCTGCACATGTTCAGTCAAACTGGTAATTGTGTCCTTCACCTGATTTGCCATCCTTTCCATCTGAGTCTCAATTCTGCTTTCAAACTGTGATCTTTCAAGTGAGTTAGCTGAACTAGCAGTAGAATGTGTATCATCCAATGCACCATTGACTTCAGGCTCTAAATGAGGGGGTTCTAATTGGTGAGCAGGTTCTAAGTGTTCATTTTGTAAGGGGTTGTGTCTAACATTGTTTTCAGCCATGCTTAATGCTTTAAGTGTGTTTCTTGCCAACAACTAGCTTTATAATACTCGAAAAATATTATAAGATTTTTTCTTCTTCCAAATACCACCAGCAAAAACCAAACACCAGGATTTTTACTTTTCTCTCAATTCTCTTTTCAGGCTGACAGAATACAGTCAAACTAGTAATCAAGAATCTCGGACAACACTCAGGAGGGATATACTCCAACAGCCTGAGTTTTCTTTGTGAATTTTATAATAAATAAAATAATTTCAATACAAATGTGTTATTCAATTGAACAATCTGTCTCTACAAACTCGAAGATCTATTTTTCCTCATCTAAAAATCTATGTATCCCACTTCTGACACCAAATATGTTGCGGACTCAGACCAGCCTGCCGAGGGCTCAACTACTTTGTCAGGACTTCAGGTGGTGCAACACATAGTTTTGTGGGTTCACCTGGGCTGGACACATTGGTGGTGGAATTTGGAATAAAACAAAGACTTGTTTTCTGATTAAGAATCTATTAAGTCTCTTTTCTCTTATGTATTATTTAAGGAAAGCCAAAGGTTTCCTTCAAAACATGGCATAAAACACAAACACACAAATTATAATCTAGGTTATTTTCTAATTTAGTATCTAAAGGCCTGTTATATAATTGCTAATTCTTATCAAATTTACACCCAATAAACAAGCTTCACCTAAAATGCAAGTTTCACCCAAATTGTAAGTTTCACCCAAAATGCAAGTTCCACCCAAATTGTAAGTTTCACCCAAAATGCAAGTTCCACCCAAATTGTAAGTTTCACCCAAAATGCAAGTTCCACCCAAATTGTAAGTTTCACCCAAAATGCAAGTTTCCTTTAATTTACTAATTACATTAAATTGACAAGTCACTTATACTTTATCTCATATACAAATTATATCCTAGAACAATAATCAAGCAGGAGTTTGTTTACCACCCAAAATGGAAGTCACCAGCGGCCATTACTCATGCAGATGGCAGCCAAACAAACTTGATTATTTCAATCTTAAGAACAGGTCAAAAACTTATCTTATTTGTATTTAAATGAAAGAAGATAGGGATCATACAATCAAACAATAATCCAGTGCCAACCAGCCTCGCCAGTAGGGTATTCTAAGAGAGAGAGAAAGAGAGAGAAAGGCTTTCACCCAAATCTCAAGCTCCACCCAAAATGTAACCTGTGACTTGTTTGGAAGAAAATAAGTAAGAATTATTATTTAGAGACCTGTCTAGGACCATGAGGACGTCTTGCAGGCATTCTGATAGTTGTTCTAGGTCTTGGTGATAGTAACTTAGCCAAATATAGTCAATCAAACAAGCTATTTAGGTTTTAGGTGGAGTTCCAACCAGGTCAGTGTCTACAGACGAATGACAGCCGCTCGCACGCCTCGTTTGTTTATATAGTATACGGGCACGAGAATTATGACGTCACATTAGAAGAATGTGACGTAAAACTTACTGGTCCATTTTCGGACGTTGCCGTTAGTCTCCGAGAATGACGGACAATTCCGATGATTTGCGGTAATGCTACAGGGATAAAGTCCGAGTACAACCAAATGAGATGTCAGCCGTGCGAGATGGTCGAACTGCGTTAATTTGGAGCTTAAAAACAGAAAATACAGACAAAATAATGCGAGATAACACCGGAATTGGATAGAAGCAGGTGAATTAGTGATGATATTTTCCGATTCTATCGGGAAAAGGCGCTGACAAGTCATTTAGTATGTAAATTTGGCTGGCGAAGTTGGTCACACGTGGTTGTTTACAAATTGACAACGAAAGCAGGTGCTTTCTTCCTGACGAGAAATATGATAAATAACAACAGCTACAGCCATGGCCGTTACAATATGTAGGCTCGCCTTCTTAAGGTGTCCTTATGGACTGCTGTCACAATATTAAGCTGCTTTGTGACAGTGGTTGGGTGCACTAATCATCTGAAAGTCCACACTTTCCTCAGCGATCTGCACCATTAAGAGGCAGGGATTCAACCGTCTTCAAAATAATATCGGAAGTCAGTCCTGCTGCCCTCTCTCAGCAGTCCTTATATTCCGCAGCTGAGAGACCCCAGATAATTAGTGTAATTCTGATTATTAAATCATATGGTGTTTAAAATTGTACTCATGATGATTGCTTTGATTAGCAAATCAAAGAATTCGTTTGTGTATCTGATTGTTATTTATTCAGTTCCAAAGATAATTGAAATGGACTAAAATATAGATGTTAAGGCTGTGTCATGATTATTTTACTAAAAATAGTCGTAGAAATCAACTTTTTAATCAAATGGCTTGTTAACACTGGCCAAACAGACCATCCTGCTCCATTCTAACCTAGGTGGGCTCTCTGGTGCGCTCTCGGATGCGCCGTCGTTTCCAATTCACATGACGCGCCACGGTACGGGGTTTTACCTATGAACTCAGTTCCGGTCTAGACTAAGTTCCGGTCACGAGCAGACGACAAAACGTTTACAGTTTGAGCTATCCTTTCTACGAACATAATTAACAAAAACGAGAATTATTGTAGCGAGAAATATTTAATGTACATTTCCTTTATAGAGTGATTGCAAAAATAAGTTTGTGGACTCGTAAAAAAATCGATTAGAGCACTTGGTTCGTGACTAGTCTCGCGATAACTTTCGAACTTCCGGTTCTCCAAGATGGCCGCAACCATGATCGTTACCACACATTTTATCTGCCTAAGTATATAGGACCAACACTGATACAGTAAAGCGAACATACTTCGTGTGTTCGCTAATAAAATTTTCAAGTTTAATTCATGGATCTTATTTCAGCTTCTCCAGACAATGGTTCATGATGAAAAAGTTTGATCACACAGATTAATTGTCCGTGGTATATCACCTTGCATTGTCAATGGGAGTTTCAGTGCATAGCATGAAAGTCAGAGTCAAGTGTCATGAAAAGCGATATTCCAAACCTTGTGCTTCACTAATCAACCCTTTGGAAGCGGCGGTGGGACCGTTTTCGTAACAACTACTGCCTGATAAACGTCTCAGAAGTGACTTGCTTACATGGGCTGACAACTTGAGTGAAACACGGGTCTTCAAAAGGCACCTTAAAACAGCAATTTCAAATTCTGGCCCCTCATTTAATCAAAATGATCTGGCGACATTAATCTCGCAGCTTATGGTGTGATATTCATTTTCTTAAAGACGGATGCTTTTTGGCAGTTACATATAAAATAAAATTAGAAAAGTCTTAATTCAGTTCAAAGACAACGTGCATTGAACGTGCATGTAACGTTTCTTTTTTTGTTCAGTATATGTACAAGGGTTGATCCAGAAGTAATGTCACTGTGTCCATTGCGCGCTTATACATCGTAGCATTATTATAAAAATTATATGAAGATACACTGTAATTCAGTTTTGATTAACAGAATAAATATAAAGTTGGAACCTTTCCCGTTCCAGTTATAGAGACGTTCAAAGTATGCCACCGTCGCCATCGCGCCGCACGTTAGAATAACGCTTATTACGTGAACATAATTTTCAAAGGCAAACACAAATCAAAATCAAACTAATGCGCCAAATCAGATGAAAATTTGATACGATGAGGAAATATATTCCTGCCACCAACTGTTGAAACTTTAATATCGTCATCCCAGTTGAAGTTCGCCAGATAGTGATAATGCTTGTAAATGCCAAGTGAAAAAATATTGATTTCCGACAAACGCGTCTGCAGATACATATGCGGTTTTGCCACAAATTAGGAATATCACCATAAGAGTACCTTGGCTGTTTAATTAGACATGCTGTTATATAACCATGGTTATTAGGCTTGTGTAAAGGTGCAATCAGCGTTGTAAGGGTGCAGATGAGTCGCTAAGAGTGCAGATGAGTCGCTAGAGGATCGTCCGAATGCCGGAAGACTTTTTTGTGCAATGATAGACAATGTCGTCAGTCTTGCTTGGACCTCATGAATGAAGATCGATGTTCTGCAATTCGAATTTTTGTAAATTCTTGAACCTGAGCTGCAGGGCTGTTCAATTAATATTAATAGACTAGACTAAACATGGGTGAGCAGATATTAGTGCTTTGCTAGAACAATGAATATGACACATAAGGCATGACACTATATCCTAACTTCGTCTGGAACGTCAAAAACGTCATTGACGTGCGGCGCGTGTCGTTACAATGCCTTCTGTCTATCTTGATATCTCGATTACTGTGCATGACATGATTTTAGGACATTTTCAGACTATACTGCAAAAAGATAAAGGTACCTGGATACGAAATTTTGTTACTCTTTCTTTATTCTACACGATTTTATAGTTGGAGTGACATTACTTCTGGATCAGTCCTCGTATATAACCGTTGTAAATTCGTCGTTTGATTATTATTAAATGGTATTTTTTTATGAGAATCTAAAGCATTATAAAATAATTTATTTTTGTTGTAAACATTGCAATCTTATATGTTTTAGGCCCATCAGAACATCTTTCATTTCGACCGGAAAATGATTTGGCAAAGCTTGAATTAGAAGAAGAATTGACAAGGCTGGAACTTTCGCTGTATTTTCAATGTGGTGATGGAGAATTTATCTCTCTTCTCGGAAGGTGTGATGGCAAGCAAGACTGTGTAACTGGAGGAGATGAAGCTCATTGTGACAATTCCAGTAGGTCTATCTCTGACCGTGTGTTGTGTCCCTATCTATCTTTGACTTCCTCTTTTTTTTCTTTTTTGCATGCCACAATTCACATTCAAATTATGATTGACGTTTTGACGTTTATAAAACAAATCCACATTACGTCTTTTTTGTTCCTAAGCAAGATGAAATAAAACAAATGATACGACAGTTCAGATTGATAATGTCTGTATTTGAACTTATGACAAAAATTCAGCATTTGTATAATTCAGAATAAGATGAAGGCAGTTTTAATTATAACCCAAGGTGAGCGATGGCATAGCCCTGTTGTTTAAGGTAAATAAATATGCATGCAGATTTATCATTTATGGAATACGCATAGGGTCACAGAGTCAAGTTTATAAGAAAATTATTTTCTTATAAGAAAATACATTATTTCTTTATTATTAGGCGCCTGCTGAAAGGGGGAAAGTTTTAACACATTTTCTTTTTTCTTAAAAATTCAACTGCGGATATCTCAAACTACTGAAAGCTCAAAGTACATTTCTGGGACCATAAAAGAGTACTTGAAATATCAGTAGTTTGAAATACAGAGAGTTGACTATATATCTTAATCCTTTTGTACATTTTCAATTCAATGAAATTATCTGGTTTTGTGTGCTATTATGGTACATGTTTTTCTTTCATTTTTTTTCAGGCATATGCACGGTGACACAGTACCGGTATGTTTAAAATGTTATCGTGAAATAAATAAGAAAAAGAAAAAAATGGACACCTTAAATTAAAGCGGCCGTAATTGTTCTGAAAATCGAACAGCTCAGTTTTATAATGTAGTAATGCAATAAAAAGAAATTGCAGACTTAACCGCTCTTTATTAAAATATATACAAGATACTTTTTTCTGTCACAACAAGAAAAAGATACACATTCTGATTTTGAAACTTTGTTGATAATGACTGACAATTCTGTCTGACAATACTCTGCTAAAACCTTTGCATCGCAGTATATAGGTTTGATATGTCACTGCATGCTCCCTTAATTGGCTCGCCGGTATGAAAGTACAGGAACGGCTTCCCGTTGTTGTTAGTTCGGCGTCTGCATCCGCGTCTGCATCCGCGCCCGCGTCAATGTCAGCGTCAGAATTTGCTATTTTGGTTAAAGGTTTTTAAAAGACGCATATCCTATTAACCCTCGAATGGATTCTTTTAGTACCTGCACAGTAACCAGATATTGGTCCAACGTTATACAAAATGTTACTCCCACTCGGCTCAGTGACTTTATGGTCAAGCGCCTGGACTTAGAAGTTTGGCCTTTTTCAACTATAATGGATGTTTAGTCAACTCTTTTAAAAGACCAATATTTTAGTCACCCATGCACGGAAGTTTTTGATACTTGTACTGTAATAAGATATAGGTCAAATGTTTTACAGAGTTTCGCCCCAATCTCATATAATGACCTTTAGGACATATAAAATTTTGGCTTTTGTTATTTTTTTTTCTAATGACATGATACTGCCTGCCTAAAGTTTTCTAATGATATTATATTGGCTTGCCTGAAGTTTAATCTAGTACAAGCCATTCCTCAAGAGCAACCTTCAAGGAAAGGTTACAGACTTATAACTTTGCCTGTGCGATGGTTTAACACCCGTTCAGGTTAGCTGTGCTGTCAGACGACATCTCTTGTCTTCTTTATACGTATCTTTAATGGATGGACTTTGTATTTGTGCTTTGTAATTAGTAACTTCATTCCGGTTTTTGCAACATTTGCCCCCATCATATATTTATCAATTTATCGTTGGTTCTGTTTCAGATGTAACGATGGTAGATGCATTGATGTAAGCACTTTATGTGACTATACCAAGGACTGCATCAACGGCGAGGACGTGGAGTGTTGTAAGTCTTCTAGTCAGGATTCTCGATTCCGTAAATAGAGGATTTTACATGAGTGCTCATGTATTACTGAAGTTATTAAATGAGTTGGGGAAAAGATAAGATGCGAGGCTTTGCCAAGCATCTTATCGGTTTTCCCCAACGAGTTTAATAAATTTAATAATACATGAGCACGAATGCAAGATACTATTTATCATATGACACTAAAAGCGCATTTTATTAGCAAAATTTGCACTGAAACGTCACGATTTCGCCATTAGAAAACGCGGCGTTTTATGGACGTCAACGTATAACGATTCGACGTTATTTGCATATTTATTCTACTGGTGGATTATCGTTTTTAATGCATGGCTTTATTACACTCTCCGATGCGACGTCATATGATAAATACACATTATTATAATAGTAACTTGATCTGGCGTACTGTATCACGTCGAGTGGATGAGCTTACCATCGGATCACCCGAGACGCTTGCGTCGAGGGTGATCCGATGGTATGAGCTCAGCCACGAGACGTGATACAGTACGCCAGATCAAGTTACTGTTGTAATAATTTGTTTATTATATACCTTAGGGAACAGCCAACCATTCTTATTTGCCAGCGCTAATGGATCGATCCGGATTCGAACCCCCGCGGCAGAGGTATGTAGCTAGTCGTGAGACAAACGCTGCCGACTCAGCAATCGAGGCGCGCCATTTTGACATGTTTGTTGACGTTACGTCACTTGTCCAGTATCTCTGGTTCTCGTTTCTACGATGCACGTTAAACAATGACGCGCCCGAAGCTGGAACTCAGACATAGCCTCGTTTTAAAGGATAGTGATACGGATTCAGAAAACGTCAGTTTGATACGGCGTTCTGTATCAGAAGCCAGAAAGCAGGCAGTTCAAAGGGCGTATCATTGATAGGTATATAATAAAAAATTGAAGCATTAGGACAGATAGGTCGGATTGCATAGAGCAGACTCAGATCAGAGAGGTGGCTCATTTGCCATTCCATCTACATCATTGAGATGCATTAATGTATTGTAAAACTAAACGTTTCAATTATATGTAAGTTATAATAACTTTTTTTAGGTGTTCCAATTTTCTTGAAGTTTATACGGTAACGGCATTTATTGATGCTTAACTGGAGCAAGTTTTCTTATTACTTCGCACAGACATATTGGCACCCTTCATTAGAAGGTCCTTGCTGATACAGATTTTATGAGGGGTCACGACAACTAAATGACAGTACAATTATCACCCGATTCCCCATGTAACTTCAATCTAAAGAAGGGTACAATGTAATCAGTTGAAAGTAGAACTTTTGATTTTTTTGTTTTGCTTCTCTTTACATTGTATAGAAACAGCTCCTTTTCCGGCCATCTTTACAATTTTTGACTTCTTGTCTTCCCTCCGATCAGACTGAAAGCTTATATATACTAAGGCCATGATGCAGACTGGCGCATTTTTGTTCGAGGCAACGCATCAGTTGTTTTATCAGGGTACAACATGTTTCTTATATTTTAAAGCAAAAAGATAGGCAATAATCATGCATGAATACATTCAAAATCCAAAATCCCGCTCTCAAGCCAAAAAGGGAAAGTACCGCCCTTGACAGGTCAGCAAAACTCTACTGCCGGGTGTGGTGGGGTGGGGGAGGCATGGGGTGCCTTATATTAGTTATTGTTTCATTTATTTTCCATCCCATAACCTTAGAAAGTCGTTGGGGCACCACAGATGACGTAAAAACAATCCCTTTCCACCTTGACCTATTTTCACCTGCCCTTAGGCTAGTTGAGCTGGCGAAGTCAATCCCTCTCCACGCTTTGAAATTGTCTTCCAAACTCTTATTCTGTGTGCTCCTTCTTATTTTTCCTTTCACTGTGTCCTGCTCAATTGTCTTTGCTAAACCAGAAGACCTTGAGACTAGGCCAACCCATCTTAGTTTCCGTTGCTTGACTATGATCAGGAGTAAACTAGTTAAACTGGATTCTCGCCTTTAGCTTCAGATATGATTTAACCGAACTAAAACGATTTCCAGCCTCACAACAACTAAACGAACACATTAATATGAACATAAGAAACGTATTTCACAGAAAACAACAAACATCAGTTTTTTTATCTTTCTTTTAATGTTTATTACAAGATATAACAGGAAGTTAAGAGGGCAGCTATAAAGGCGGTCACATTGCTAGCAGACCTCAGAAAAAATAGATACAACAACAACAGCGAAGAACCACAACAGAAGTACTGCGACGGTCAGATATAAATTACTGACCGGCTTAAACTTATATTACTACAACCATAGCTCGCTCTCTGCTTCTGTGGTGGTTCTAAACATGTATTTAGTTATTTGGTCCGCATGAAGGTTTCATGGTCAATGAATAATCACAGGACACAAACAAATAAGGGACAAGACCTATGGTGAATCAGACATGAGGGCTCGACAGGAACAACGTATTGCGAAACCTGGAGATTCCTGGGGCTGTCAAACTACACCACTGAAATAACGGAGCAAACAAAAACTTTGACTTTTTTACTCTTATTTCCCGTGTTAATTCGATTTGTTGGGACACCTTCGCTTCACGCGGGCTGAGCGGATAACTTTATGTTTCGAACGATTTCAGAAGTTAAGAGCTAGAGTTTGGCTCCAAAAACATGTTTAAGCCCAACACTAATTTATTACTCACCGTTCCAAGACATTGCTACTTGTTCTTGTTTTCCTCGACGGTGCTTTCGTTCACATGTTGCATGATAGGTGTGTTGAGTTGGGGTAGCTAAATGACCACTTGCCTGGGAAAGAGCTGTTCATTCGGTTTACCCTGTGTGCCTTTTGTAAACTGCTTTCAATTTCTGTACATAATTCTTTCTCTTTTTTATTTTGAGGGCAAGATAAGAAATATGATTGTGCTGGTTCTCGATCATTGCCTTTCTTTTTACTTTGTTCTTTAAGATTTTCCAGAGTGTGGCCCTGCAGAGTATTCATGTGATTCGAAAATGTGTATTGACATAGACATGCGCTGTGATGGAAAACCAGATTGCAGTTTTGGGGAGGATGAGAATAGGTGTGGTAAGTCTTTTTTATACCCCAGTGACGATAGTCAGGGGGCATTAAGATTTGCTCCTGTCTGTCCGTCCGACCGTCCATCCGTCCGTTCATCACACTTTACGGTATAGAGTTTGTGGAATCAACTCTCCCCATAGTTTTCAGTGGATCTTTTTCAATTTTCGCATACATGTTGTGAACATACTGAAAATGTGCATGTGGGTTTTTGTTTGAGCTAGAATTAGTTTTTGACAGAAAAACGGTCTTTTGAACTTAGTCATTTTAGACAACTTTTTGCTTTGTAGGCCGTATGTAGTTTGTGTAATCAACTCCTCCCACAGTTTTCAATGGATCTTTTTTAAACTTCGCATACATTTTCTGGACATATTCAAGATGTGCATGTGGGTTTTTGTTGGAACTAGAATTGATTTTGACAGAATTACGGCCTTTTGAACTTAGTCATTTGAGGCAAACTTTTACATTTGTACGGTGTGGAGTTTGTATAATCAACTCCTCCCTCAGTTTTCAATCGATCTTTTCCAAACTTTGCATACATGTTATGGACATATTGGAAATATGCATGTGGTTTTTTTTTGAGCTACAAATAATTTTGACAGAATTATAGCCTTTTGAACTTAGTCATGTTAGGCATATGTTTGCAATGTAGGGTAAGTACTTTGTGTAATTAACTCCTCCCACAATTTTCATTGGCTGTTTTTCATACATTGGAGACTTGTTGTGGACATAGTGAAGATGTGCATGTTGGTTTTGATAGGAAGAAAATAATTCTGAAGGAATAATGGCCTTTTAAACTTAGTCATTTTGGGCTGCATTTTGCACTGTAGGGTATAAAGTTTGTGTAATGTTTTCAGTGGATTCTTCGTAAATAGCATTTGTGCTTGAAAGGTGCTTTATGGCTTTATACTTTTCCTGTGACAGGCGCTGCACGGGGGCATCATTAGTGTCTAACAGACACAATTTTCTAGTTTCATTTTTATTACATAGCTTGAGCAGTGGAACCTTTCACTGGAACTTCCTTTGTTTTCTTCATGATCCGCTTTTTTCTGGACTTTAGGGACAAGTCATTTATTATCAGATGGGGGTGGGGCGGGTATATGGGGGGGGAGGGGAGAGGGATATTTTTTGTGATCTACTTTTTTTTGGGGGGGGGGGGGGTCGGGAAAAAGCCAAGGAGCAGGGGGACCATTGCTTTATAGGCATATACGGGTGAGGGCGGGGGAGATATCAGAATTCTTCCATCAGTTTTCATTTTAATAAAACGTCATTATATATTTAGTTGCATAAAAATATATTATTTAATAAACTAAGTATAGATATTTGATTTCATTTCACTTACTATTAGAATAATTGAACCCGAGGAGTTATTTCATAGAGTTTCAGTTATTTTATTCTCAGGTTCCTGCAATCCGGGTACATCATTTAGCTGTGGTGATGGCACGTGTATTCCACTCGCTTACCGTTGTGACGGAAGACCTGACTGTCAATCAGAGGAGGATGAGAAAAACTGTATCAAACCAAATACGTGTCAAGAATGGTGGAATGCAGGATATCGGGATAATGGAATGTACACTATACGTAAATAAATATTTATTTAGCATCGTATGAAAATGAACCTAACACCATTATGCAGATATCACATATGACCGACGACAGGACAAAACCAACCAAGTGGCATGTGCGCCAAGTAAAGACACAAATCAGCCTGGAAATCCGCCCAGTCTGATCAGAGCCATTTCTGTCCCCACGGGGTTAGCTCAGACTTTTATCTACCTTTTAAGCACACAGCGAAGACTCTGAGCAGAGACTGGATGGGTATCCAGCCTAATCAATGTCTTTACCGGACGCACATGCCACTTTATTGGTTATTGTCATGTCGTGGCTCACTAGTTAGTCAGCCTGAGTCTGTGCAAAATAGGGTGAATCTGTTGTGTGAATAATGTACTAACTGCCTATTTACCGCTTCATAGTATTCATAACATTGCGCTTTTGCAGATTTAAATATCCTGTATGAGAACAGGTATAATAACTGAGCCGCGGCACGAGAAAACCAACATGTGACATGTACGCCTAGCGAAGACTCAGATCAGCCTGATATCCAACAAACGGCAAGCGTATGTATGTATGTATTTCAGATAACGAGGAGATGGAGTGTAATTTTGACAATATCTTCACGTCCGGGCAAATCATTACTAAATACCACAGCATTGACTTTCTGGGCGATGAGGGAAAACGAAGTGACAGAATACTAGACCTGCAATATGGGTCATTGTCTGCATTGCATGTTCTTACGAGTCAATACAGATGTTTTCAAAGTGTTGACCAGCTCTGTCAAGCATGGATTCAGGAATTGTATGAAGTTGATAATGAGCTGAAAGAAGATCAACGACAACTGTGTCACTGCATCCGATATGTGAAGTGGTTAACTGAAGATGCGAAGTAAGATGTTTCTATTAACATACACTGTCTCAATTTTTGAGAGTTCGATATACTTTCAGTACATACCCGCAACGAGTCTATTTGAAAGTGTCATCTGAACTTTTGGGAACTGAAGTGATTTACATTTGAAATAAGTTGGTCTCTGTATAAGTAAGTGAGTACATTTACCAGTAAGGACTGGAATAGGTCTAATTACCGGAACGGATCTATTTCTGTCCTATTTTAAGCCGACATTTTTAGATATTTAAACGCACACAGACAGATTAATTGCGGTTCCTAACCAAGACTTACATGCATTCTCTAAATTAGCAAAACCCTGATTCTCGTTTTAAGGTTTTCTTTCAAATTTTAAGATTGACCAATATCACAATTTATTTAACAATTTGTTTAAAAAATTACCGTAATAATACGATACCATGATACCGGGACACTTTTACCAGTAGTGTGGTGGCCCTGTAAGAGATTTTTCCACATTTAATGTTGACAGATCCACCTTTCCTATAAGGCGGAGTTACGTAACCTGTTGAGAAAGTGGCAAACAGTGTATAACCAGATCTGACTGCTCATTTAGAAGCAGCTAATCTGGGTGTACATTGTTTGCTTAGGTATGTTTGTCCAAATACATGAAGTTTAAGGTAAGAGCTTGTTTATATCTGTCTGCTGTATTATGAGCTTGTATTGGAAAAATGTGGTTCAGGATTTGGATAAAACATAGTAATAGACTCTTAGTATGTCTCAAAGGCCCAGATAAGAATGGGTATTGAAGAAGAGGGGAGTTGCCTATAAGGCCCTTTTTTCTGCCCAAGAGCAAAATGTTTTATTTCAGCTGATGATTAGCATATTCTGTCCGCTAAACTGAATCAATCATGCTTCAGCTCCATAAATGCTACTTTTGGAATAACGGAGTTATTAGAAAGGGTTTGGTAAATCAGCATGAACCAGGGGAGTCATATTATAAGCTATAGTTCTCCTTCAGATTTAATAGCATTCATATATATCTTCCTTTATAAGTTTAGAAAAATGTCCATGGCCATGACATCATCTTCAAGGTCAAGGTCAAGGTTAAACTAGACAGAGTTTAATCAAAGATCATACACAGCTAGTAAGCAGAAATTTAACAAATATATATGTTTCTATTTGTAAATCAATGCTTGACATGCATATAATGACCTTTACCTTGATCTGAAGGTCACCAATACATTCGGAAGTTCAGTATTTCACTATAGACTTTTCTTTGTCCTTTAAGTTTAACCCAGTTCTGTTTCACTATGTCTGGCTAATGTTGACGTTTAGACTAAAGTCAATGTCATTCTATGCACATTAAACATTAATTTTCAAATGAAAACACTCAGATTTTGTACATTTCTGTTGACTGATTGTGTGAAATCTATGATTAAACTCTGTTTAGTCTAACCTTGACCTTGAAGATAATGTCATGGCCATTTTATCATATCTAATGCTCTAACTCTTCGCAATATTTAATGTAGGTTAATTTGGTCATGATTTCATATAAACTGAGGAGCTAACGTGTAGACAAAGGTCAAAACTTGAATAAAAATTGACATTATAAGTCTTACTGTGACTTTGAAACAAAGGTCAGTCACCAAAATTTAATCAACAATTTGCACTCTCTCAACGGTGAACCCATGTTAATTTGGTAAGAAGTCATGTATTGGTTCTAGAGATATGGTAGACTATATTGAATTCAAATTACCAAAATTACTGAAAATTGTCAGTGTCTCTAAAACAAATTCTGCAGACATAAGATTTGACTTTGAAAGGTAGAAATTGAGAAAAGATGTCACCTAAGACATTATTTTTAGCTCGCCTGAACGAAAGTTCAGGAAGAGCTATTGTTGTCACCACGGCGTCGGCGTCCGCGTCAGCGTCCGCGTCGGCGTTCGAATTGGATGTTTAAGTTAAAGTTATCTCCTTAACCCATGGATGGATTCTTTTGATACTTGCACTGTAGTTAGATATTGGTCTAAGGTTTAACAGGGTACCACCCCACCCCACTCTGTGACCTTGATGTCAAGGTCATGGACTTAGAAAATTGGTAGTTTTTTTTGGACTGGATGTTTTGGTTAAAGTTTTATAAAGCCCAATATCTCCTGAACCCATGGATGGATTCCTTTGATTCTCGCACGAAAGTTAGATATTGGTCTAAAGTTTTCGAAGGTACTACCCCCATCCCCTCTGTGACCTTGATGTCAAGGTCATGGACTTAGAATATTGTCTTTTTATTGATTGGATGTTTTGGTTAAAGTTTTTTAAAGACACATATCTCCTGAACCCAAAGATGAATTCTTTTTATATTTGCACTGTAGTTAGATCTACAGTGTACTACCCCAACCCCGCTCAGTGATCTTGATGTCAAGGTCAGGGACTTAGGAAATTTTTGTCTTTTTTAAAGTTTTGTGATAGCATACTGATTCATAATGCTTTGCAGAGATTTAGTTTATACTTGAACTGATGTTAGTCTCTTTTTTGAGTTTTTACAAAACACCTTATACTTACCCCACTGGGTCGCCTTGAAGTCAAGGTCATCGACTTAGAATTTTGTCTTAAAGATTTTGGTTAAAGTGTTATATTTATGAAGACATAATTTCACAGTGCCATGATGATGGACTTAGTTGATACTAATACTTGGACTGATGTTAGATAATGGTTCAGGGTTTTCATACATACTAGCCCCCCAAATCAGTTTTTTACCTCAAGCTCATGGACTTTGAAATTTCATTTCATTTTTTTTATTTTAATTTTATTTCAAGACTTATTTCTGAGATAGCTTTTGTTCATAAATGTGTTTTCATTATGGACATGCTTGCATGAAGTTTATGCATAGCAGTCCACACCACCATAGCGGCTGTGTGATGGGCAAGCACCAATTCAGGCGAGCTATGCTGTCAGGCGACAGCTCTTGTTACTTATAAAGGAAGATATATATGAATGCCATTAAATTTGACGGAGAAATATAGCTTATAATATGACTCCCCTAGTTCAAGCTGATTTACCCCACCCACTCTAATATCCATATTATTCCAAAAGTAGCTCTTACGGAGCTTAACTACTATTGATTTAATATAGCGGATACTATAGGCTAATCATCAGCTGAAAACAACATTTTGCTGTCGGGCAGAAAACGGGCCTTATAGGCACCCCACCCCTTTCTCTTCATATTACAAGGTAACATAGGGGTGACTGGAATAATTTTGGGATATTTCCTCGGCATCCTTCATAGAGTCAAATTTTGTGAACCCTTATCATATTTGTCACATAGAGACGGTTCTAATGAGGTCTTAAAACATATGTTATCATTGAGAAATAAGAAAAAAATATCTCAGAATTAAATCCCCTCTGATGATCCTCTTTAAAATTGGCTGGAGAAGAAGGGAGGTAAATATCTGCATTTCAGAGTGATTTACATTGGAGGTGTATATTCATGCACGAAATTTTCATTTATTTCAGAAGGGTGCACTTTGAAGGGAATTAATTCTAGCCTATTTAGCTCTCCTGCGTCGGAGTCGGCGTCAACACTTACGTTTAATTTTTTGAGAGCTCATATTTTCCAAACAATATGATGGATGTGGTTCGTATTTGGTATGATGATAGATATAGGTCCAAAGTTTCTATCAGTAATATCCCGCTTACTCCCATGAGCTAACGGTCATGTTTTAAAGTGCATATCGCATTTTGCTAGTCGGACACGTTAAACCCCATTCCATATTTTTTTTATTCTTTTTCTCAAACTGAGCCAAAGAAAGAAAAGGGAATAAATCTGAATTCCTTACAAAAACACAATATATGGATGAATAATGAAGCTACTTCCGCTCTGACAAATTAACACGATTTGTCCAGACCGAAAACAGGCTGTGATTGCGGGCCGGGCATACCTGCAATAGATGGTTAGATTTATGTTAACGGTTAACTTATAATTCGTAGGCCCAAAACAGTAATATTCAGTTGTATACTACTCATCTTTGCAAGAGGGCATAATAACCGCCTAAGTTTTTTTGTTTCTTTTCAGAAGCTATTATGAAGATTGCAACGGTACAGCTATCAATGGTTATCACTCTGTGTTGTCGTTTGAGAGCATTTATACCTTCCCTTACATAGAACGGATAGAACATGATCTTTATGACGAAGATAGACTGACAAAGATTAGGATAAAAATCAACCCGGTTGTATGTTTTTCGGGTAATTATATCGCCAGCCAACCTTTATGAGAAACAGAGTCACTCGAGGTTGTCCAACCGGTTATATCTAGTCGGACTAAAATGCGCATCCTCATGTATCTGTAACAAGCTAATAAATATGTCAAGCAAACATCTTACTGTGTACGTGGTGCCTTTTTGGCTCTATGGCTCAAACTTGTCAGGATTCTGGTATAAAAACTCAAGAAATTGGTGGTTTGAGTCATTAATATTGTTCTTACATTACATTCAACTACCAATTTGGCTGATATTGTTGATAGAACTCATAAAAAAGAGCAATAACAATAAAATTCTATTATATTTGAGGAAGTGCTGGAAGACCAAATAACAGTTTAAGTTAGAAATTGTTCACAAGAGGAAAATTGGCGTTTAAATTAGTGGTTGAATTTTCGGTATGAGACTGCTTCTCTGGACCACCGCCTGACGTATTCGATAGCCTTAGCCATCGTGGTTTTGAACTATGGCTGTTTTCATTGTCCACCGGTTTCGAATAATGAATGACGTTTGAGCATCCAAATTTTGAGTCGGAGAGGTTCGATATTATATCGTTTTGTTTTTATTCTTTCAATTATTCTGTCCACCTTCGTCTCCGTCACACTTGTACTTTCATTTTATTAACAGGTGTTCCATATTTATACCCCCGGTATACGAAGTATATAGGGGGTATATAGTTTTTTTTGTCTTTTTTTCCGTTTGTTTGTTTGTAAACTTTTTTCTGTCAAAGATTTCTCAGGAACAACTAAACCTAGGAATTTGAAATTTGGTACGAACATCGGGAATGACTAGTTGTACCGTGTAAGAGACAATCATCCTTCTCCTTTTATCATTCCCTTTGTTTTTCTACGTTTTTTTTTCTCTCCAATTAAATTTCTTTCAAAGATTTCTCAAAACCCACTACAGTAAGGTATTTATAATTTGATACAAACGTTGGAAATGACTAGTTGTACCGTGTAAGAGAGAATCAGCCAGCCCCAGCTTACTTTTCCCTTTGTCCACTGAGTTTTTCTGTCTCTTCAATTGCTCTAAAATTACATTTCTGTCAAAAATTTCTCATCAACCACTACAGTTAGAATTTAGAGAATTAGAACAAGCGTTGGGAATGACTAGCAGTACCTTGTTAGAGAGAATCAGCCTTCTCCTGCTTATCATATCTTTTGTTTGTCCACTTTCTCTCCGATTTAATTTCTGTCAAAGATATCTCAAAAACCACTACAGTAAGGGTATTTTAAATTTGGTACAAATGTTGTGTGTGATTTGTTGTGCCATTTAAAAGAGAATCAGCCTTCTCCAGCTTATCATTCCCTTTGGTTCGCACAGTTCTTCTTTCTCTCCTATTTCTATCCAATTAAATTTCTGTGAAGGATTTTCTCAGCAACCACTACAGCTAGGATTTTGAATTTTTTATACAAACGTTGGCTATGACTAGTTGTACCGTGTAAGAGAGAATCAGCCTCCTGGTCTTGTTATTCCTATTATTGTCCATTTCTTTCTTTCCAGTTTAACTTTTTGTCACAGTATATCGTGGGACAGAAAACCAAGATGATGAGAATTATGTTTGCTCCTTTTCCCGTTATTCCCTTTTTCAATCTCTCATTTATCTGTAATAAATAGGAAAATTTTGTGTCAAAGTCTTCTCAGATTGATATGTCACTAGGTTCACGTAAAAGCTTTAACTGATTAGTTTACATCATCTGGATGCTGCTGCTGACGTAAGGTCAAGGTCACAGGCATAGAAGTTTAGGTAAATTTGTGTTAAAATGGTATATTATTTTGCACATTGCAAATCTTTAACAGAAACTTTTGGTAATTGTAGGACCTTCACTGGGTTTAGTATAGATTGTCCATCTGTCTATCTGTTATTTGACATTTGCATTTAAGTTTTGTATGAATCGTGTTTTTATTATGTGGTGGCGCTGGCCGGGGGTATGCGTGTGCTAATGCTCACATGCTCTTGTTCCTTTAGGATTTAATTTATACAGTGCCTTAACATAGGCAACCATATATCCAAATGAGGTTAGCCAGGAATGGTAACCTAAAACACTTTTTTCAGTAGTTACACAAATAATAATTTCGTCGTTGTCGTAGAAAATCCAACCGCTGCTGCAACTATTCTAAATGATAACTGAACAAATGTGCATAATTGGGCTGTCCAATGGTTAGTTAATTTTAACCCGTCAAAAACAGAATCGATGATTATTTCGTCGAGAAAACGTAATAAACCTCTTCATTCCCGGCTGGTAATGAATGACATAGTGGTAAATGAAGTTGACATACATGAACATTTAGGTATTGTTTTTAGTAACGGTTGTAATTGGCATGCTCATATATTAGGAATTGCTTACAAAGCATGGCAACGGATAAATATCTTAAGGGCTTTTAAATTTAATTTAGACAGAAATTTACTTGAATGTATGTATTTCCCTTTTAGCCGACCTGTTCTGGAGTACTCGGAACAGTCTGGGATAATTGTTCTAATGAAGATAAAAAAATATATTGAATCCATTCAAATAGAAGCAATGGGAATAGTAACCGGGGCAACTAAATTATGCAGCATAGCTAAACTGCACGATGATACCAGATGGGAGACGCTTCAAACCAGACGGTATAGACAAAATTGATGATATTTTATAAAATGAATTATGGACTTGCCCCTTTCTATTTAAATAACTTGGTCCCTACATTAGTACAGGAAACTTCTCTATATTCATTAAGGAATGCCCAAAATGTCACATCAGTTCACGGAAATACAAATTTATACTTAAATTCATTCCTCCCATCTGTTTTCAGAGACTGGAATGCTCTACCGGTAGAAATAAGAAACTCCGATTCTCTTTCTAATTTTAAACGTAAACTTGTAGGCAGACGCATTAAACTTCAATCTTATTACAATTATGGAGAAAGACAAACACAAATTTATCATACAAGATTAAGACTAGAATGTAGTATACTTAGATCTCACCTTTATAGAAAAAAATATCATTGATTCTCCATTATCCATCTGTGGTGCTGTCGAAACAACAAAACATTTTTTCATAAGCTGTCCTAATTACAATAGACTAAGGAATCAGTATCTTGCAGAATTCACTCATTTACCATTTCGGACGCTTTTGTGCGGTAACAGCGAACTATCGGACATAGAAAACGAGCAGTTCATACATTTATCGCTCGTTCTGACAGATTTTCGCGATGAATTAATTTATATTTCAACATGATATTATCATCGCTACATCACTGCATTTTCATTCTCCATAATTTTAGAATCGATATTTTCCTTGTGGTGAATTGTCGCTGGCTGGTGCATGCGTTATCAAATGGGTACAAATTTCAATTTACTCCGCCGTCGCTGATTGATTTTTCGTGATCCGCCCTCAAACGACATGTATTAATCAGTAATGTTTCACGGGTAGGGAAAATTAATTTCTCAACTATAATATTAATACTATAAATGAATCAATTACCTATTTGCTGAATGAACCAAGCTAATGCTTTACCATGACTCTCTGAAATGTGTGGCTTGGGGTCTGGGACCGTTCGGTGAGACTGAGGGGCGGCAACACGGCTTTGACCATTTCTTTTTTGACTATATTGTTGGGAACTGGTAGATCTATTGAACAATATCATGTAATCTGGGACAAGTAATCTTTTCGTAGCATGTTATAATGCTTTAGATAAATCTATGGATTATGTAAATCTTCTTAAGATGATACTACTAGAAACCATAATGAAACAGTGTTTTGGACTTCATCATGATGCACACTATTTTGAATTGTAATTTGTTCTCTACTAGGAGAGGATACCTATAAGTTCTTGGAACTTGTTTTCCATTCCTAACCTTAATTGTATGTAAATATGATTTGTACAAAAGAAGAAATAAAATATTGTTTAAACCGATAAAAATTTCGGATAGGATCATTTACCTATATATAGCAATATATACGATAATCAGGGATGGAACCTCATGCCAAATATAATACGTATCTCATTATTGTATCTTTGCGTTTGTCGCATCATGTCAATGTATATGTGAACTTTTCAGTTCAGAAAAATGATAAATACCGACAACAAAAAGCAAAATATAATTTAGTCTTGCAAGAGTTACGTTATTGGTATCGGTAGTAACCTTAGTTATAGAAATTATAATACCAAGCATCATTATACATGTTACATATTATATTAGTAATGCAAAGGTGTTGTTCAGTATATATACAACCTTTTGGCAATATTGTGATAAATGCTGTGTGCTAACTGGGGAGGGCCCAGAGCTCATTCGCAACCGTTGGCAAAGGAAACACATCGTAAGACATGACGCGCTCGTTCGAAAGTGCTGACAGTTTGCAACAATTATAGCTAGATACCATACCGCAACTGGAGTAAATGGATATTCATAAGTTATTCATAGGTAGTCGTTTCCGCCGAAATAGTCATGTCACTGTACGAGCTTATTATTTTTGACATCGGAGCTACTGGGGATATTCACAGCGTTAAATTAAGTACAGCATGACGATATCTTTCAACAATGACCTTTCTAGACCGAGATAACACCGACACCATCAATCCAATCTGGATGATTGGTCGCAACTGTACAAATCGATGAACCATTTAGGGGATAACTGTACTCAAAATTGTCATTTGGGGAAGTAAATCGTCTGTTTTATGGTCGGAAATTTCGTTTCACTGCGACCCGCTGGCGCATCGCCGTAAAACGCATTTTGCGACAATAAAATCGACGATTTACCTTCCCAAATAACACTTTTTAATACAGTTATCCCCATTTACATGTACTTTTCTACATTTTTACCTTTTACAATGTACTAGTTTGCACCCACTTTAAGCGCTGTAAGCAACGTAATACCAAACGTCAGCCAATGAGAAGCGACGTTACTTTTATGACGTCGGCTTTGCGACAGTATATCGCAGAAAATACTGTCGCAAATTTTTGACGCTATCCAATCAGACGTCGCGTTACATACGTAAGTGAATTAGAATTATCATTTTAATGATTATATTCATTTCCCGCTAAACATAACAATTAATCCTAAATTAGTTGGAATTTTTTACACTTCCAGATTTTATACCAGAACTACCAGATATTGTTTGTGGAAACGGTATGACAGCGCCAAATGAAACGAGATGTCTTTTTAATGTGACAGAATTTGGAGCCATGTCGGGATGTCGAAATCTTGCTCATCTACAAGAATGCGGTACTCATTATTTGATTCTGTCTATGAGAAAAGATCGCTGTAGCACTTATAAGTAGTAAAGCCTCAGTTTAAGCATCCGTACAGGCTTGTTTAGGTATTGTTGGGAATGGGAACACTTTGAAGAGAAAGAACTCTGCCATTTTCTTTTTGCCTGCCTTCACGATGGAAGTCGACGCTTCAACAACCATAATGCTCCCTAAGAGCATTTCATATCCAACTAAAAAAAGACCCCATTTGGCAAGGGCTGTAATGCAGTTTTAAGTGCTGCCACACAGCGAGACCGGACTGCTATCCGAATTAAATACGTTAATTTTGTAATGTATTTTGTTTTCTTTTTTTATTTGTATTATCAGTATATTATCATTATTATCATTTTGCAAGAAACTTGCTGTACACTTTTGCCCATTAATCATCTTAGTTCTATAAGTTGACTTATATGGTCCACATTTACAGGATTATTTTTAAAATCTTAAGGATATGTTTTGAACTATCTCTATGTTGTGTTCAACATTTTTTTCAGAATGCTAAAATGTTTGCTTCTTATTGTTTCTCTTTTTCTTTGTATCCCTCTGAAGAAGCCAAAAGGAGAAAGCTCATAGGTCTCCATATGTACAAGTATATTTGCAGTGTTAATGAATGTGCAATAACACTTTAAATAAGTATTACTGAAGACACGTTTGCTTAAGTGTACCTAGAGTGATGCTCGGAATTCAAATTATTGTAGCTAACTTACATCCTCTCCTTTACATAGGATACCAACCGTAATATTTCCATAAAGTGGCTGTCCTGTGACAAAGGTTGTTTTTTTCTTCATTTTTTATTTATTTCTCAGAATGTTTTCCGTGTCCAGTTGGTTATTTCAAGTGTCCGAAGAGCTTTTGTTTGGAGAGCCGATTTGTCTGTGATGGATATCCGAACTGTCTGAACGGAGAAGATGAAGAAGATTGTGGTAAGTTTGCTGGCTGGTTGCCCAGTTCTTAATGCCTATTTAACGCGTTTTCATCAAACTGACGTTTAGATTGTTTGCTTATATATTAAATAAATCTTTGGTTTATACAATATTTTTTTATTTGGTACAAACGACATGATTACAAAACAGTACAATATACAATATGGTACAGGATCTGACAGTAAGCGAAACGCTTTTATGAAAGTCATCTCCTGAAATACGACATAGTTTACGGCATAAGAATGGCTGACCCAATTTTTCAAACCCATGAGTCAACAACAAGGATAAAAAACAACACATAAACAAAGATATACAGACATAAATACAAGTTAGGTACAGATGAAACAACCCAACAAGCACTCAGCATCGATTCAACACCGAATCAATGACGACTCAACGCCGTATGGCGTTAAATCAGCGTTGATTCAGCGTCGACTCGAGACAGTTTGCCCAGTTGGGAAAAGGAAAAGAGTATTGCTAGTAATGCTCGTATTAATATTACAGTAGCTCACTTAACATGGATGAAATTTTCCAGATATAAATTAAAAGGGAAACATTTCTGCAGAAAAGATTACTGTAGAACGTGAATCAGTTTGACGACTAAAAACTAGTTGGTTTATTAATCATTAACTGTTTCATTACACACTTAATACAAAATTCAGTGAGCAAGACATCGCATGAGGGTGTGCGGAAAATAAATTTTGCTCTACAGTAACAAGAGCAGTAGATAGAAAAAAAATCTACGACCGAGTCCCTGGTTGGGATAAAAAAAATCCCATGACAATAGCTGTGCTTATTTAACTTCAAGACGTTAAATCACATGCAGTGTTGAATAACAGACTAGAATGTAATATTAATAGTGTGCTTACAACTAACTTGTGAATCTTCCAGACTTAATAATAAATTCCTGTATTTGTCGGAAAAGACATTCATTTTCATCTAATGGCACGTTTTCTACACCAAACAACAGATCGTGTGCCGTATAATTATGCAAATCATTAGGTAAGTATCTATTCCTTTGAACTGAGTACTTAGGACAAGTAAAAAAGAAATGAAAAGCACTCTCAAACACACCGCACGAACATGAAGGACTAGGAACAATATTCCTGCGATAAAGGTGAGAGTTGAGAGAGCTACATTCTTTTCGAAGCCTCGTGTGCAGCATCTGCCCTACCCGTGTACCTGCATTGAAGTATGCTGGGGGCATCTTCAAGTCTTTGTTCAATAAGTGTTTGAAAGATGCAACAGAGGTGGCTTGTTTAATGTGTTCAGGTAAATCATTCCACGCTCGAATAGTGGAAGGAAAGAATGAGTTAAAGTACAAGTTAGTGTTTGCGTGAAGTGTCTGAGTATCATTAGAATTTCAGAGATTGTAGTGGGTAGTATCCTGAAGATCTTTTAATCAGTGCCCTTGGGGCTTTGCAAATTGGAAGTCATAAACATCACATACTTTAAAGGCCCCATTGCTCTATCAGCATGAAATATTTTATCGTGAAGTATCGCTGCAAGCTTCTCTCTTCAGTTACTTCATTGTATATGATCGTGATCGGCCGGCTTTAAAAAATGTAAACGTCCTTGAGTTTCTCATAAAAACGATTTAAAAATATCTAGGTCATTTAAGTTGGCAACTAAAATGACCTACTAATTTCACTACATGGTAAAAATACAAGGTACAAGAGGTAACAATACAAGGTACAGGGGATAAAAATACAATGTACAGTCGTTTACTAGTTGATAAAAATACAATGTAAGACAAGGATCTCATTTTTTGACTCGCTATTGTGTGAGTTTATTGCCCAACGGGGAACCAGAAACGAAAAGCGTATTTTTACGGAGAGTATGGTCTTTTTTTTCAAAATACCTTATCCTGTCCTTTTTGCCAGTATTATCCGACATATTATCATCAGTTCTGAAGGCTGTACCAATTTTATGAGGATTTGTTCTTCGACGATTTTTACCACTGATAGGACTATGGAGACTTTAAATAAACTTCGGGCAAAAATGGCAAATATGGACGCTCTTCAGCCGATCGTGGTGAAATTGGGTCGTTTATGTTCACAAAAAGGGAGTCAGACTTTTATTAGAAAAGGGGAACTCATTAGAAAAATACATTATATTTTTGGTGTTTTATAAAAACCGCTCATTTGTGTATATTTTCTATCTATTTTTGTTTGTATCTTTTTGCATATATACATGAATAAGTGTATGACATTGAAAGATCCTAAAAAGATAGCGCCATTTTAGGGCGATTTTTTTGGTTATCGCCACTTTTTCCTTAATGGTGTTTTCATCTCGACGCTCAGTGCAATCCAGTAACAATAAGCAGTGCTACGCTGATGTTGGTTTCTGTTTGTTGCCATCTCATCTACTTTGCATATATTGAGTAATATAACTGGCAAAAAGGAGGGTTGGGGAGCTTGCTCGAACAGTGACAAATCGCTTTACAAAATATAACTTCTTTTTCTAGTTATTCGTCGAGTAGTTAGTTCAATACAAAAGACCATTAATAGGGTCCCACACCTGCACATTGTAATTTATTATTTATGAAGGCTTATGATACCAAATTTATGTCATTTTAGTTGACACCTAAGGTGACCAAAACCAATTTTCAACACAAAAATCCCTCCCAACACGTCCTTCCTGACAAAAAAAATACGCTAACAACACTCTTTCTGCATGATAACTTTCCAACAGAATTCAATGGTCGATTAATTAAATTAAATTGAGTTCTGCCTAATAATAAAAATGCATTGACCCGACAGCAGAAAACAAAATTTAATTTATCTACAGTAACATGTTGAAACAGCCACATAGACTTAAAAGTAACTCAACGTCGAAACATTAAATCATCGCAGCTGTAACCTTTTATCTGTTTTAAGCGTCCGGTAAAATTATATATTTACTGACTCTTGTAAAAGCGGACCTGCGGTGTTATTGAATAGTAGACTCCATACTGAGCCACGCGAAGCAGACTGTGGTAAATATGAATTGTTTACTATTCAATCACACTTCAGGGTGACGGAAACGAATGTTGTATTATTGTACAATAAATATGGTTTCAGTTGAAGGGCCTCTCATGTTTTGTAAACTTGGCGTCAATTTCGGTTGACGTTACCTTACAAAGCAGGGAATTTTAAGACGTAGCTTCACAAACCATGCAACATGTAGAGATGTCAGCGTCAGATGCTCAGCCTCTTAACCAATGAAATTAGTTTTATTTATAGATTATGTATAATGTATCTTATTATAGGATTGCCAACGCAGATTTGTGTTTCCCAGTACAGGTGTTTACAGTCCAATATATGTCTGCCTCAACAATATCTATGCGATGGTTACAGACAGTGTCCACTGGGTGATGATGAAAGGCTTTGTAATTTCAGGTAATGTTCATGCCTCTGATTTAGTTCGTTGTCCTTGAGCCCGTTTCAATTATCAAGTCTTTGTTGATAGCGGAAAGCTACTAGCCTATAAATTGTTGTCACTGGGTTATGGCAGAGCAAAACTTGAATCAACCCTAAACATTTCTGTATGAGACCTGCAATGTAGTCGTTTACGAACTTATTTCCGATTGAGTGGCGCTTGCAGATACCAGACTTTCAAAGTATCTGACTTGTCTTTCCGATACATACAAAAGTAAGTAGGAAAATTCTCAGGAACTGACACAATTTAATCTCACCAAAGACATCATGTGAGAAAAAAGACAACACAAAATAAGTCACCAACACAGACATCACAAGCAGCCGCCATGTGAAAGCCATTTCCCATATAGGTTGTCACCAGGCTACCCTAACCATTGCACCCTTAACACTCTTAACAACAAATGTTTCAATAACGGATGTTGCAACAAAAACACATAAACCTACCAAGTACAAAAACAAAACTGCCGCCTTGGGAGGCCATTTATGAATTACTGGAGGCGGGTTGGGTGGGGGAGGGTGTTAGGGAGAGGGGGTGGGCTTTACCGGTTTGTACTTGCTGAGCGTATGATATTAGGAAGCTGATGCTAAATATTCGCATTTACCTGATCACACATATTTATAGCGGGCCCGTGCGTGTTTGTCTTACTAATAAGTACATGTATAGCTTTCACAAAAAAGCTTTGGACAATTTAAAGTAAACACTTATCAATGCACCATTATATACATTAGACATAAAGAAATACTTCCTAAAAGAGGATTGAGGTATACTTGTAAGGTCAAAGTAAACATACTGACTCTATTTGAAAAACATATATTTTAGGAAAGGCTTAGTTAACTGTCCATGTTCTCGTATATTGGTGAAGTTTGGTTGACACGGTGTCATTTTATCTTTTGTCCGATTGAAACGTTTGAAATATGTGTACTTTCAGGTGTCCAGAAGGCTGTAATTGTACCGGAATGACCGCTGACTGTAGAATGGCTAAACTCAATAATGCTAGCGATATTTCTTTTACAGATAACACCAAATATTTAGATATCAGTACAAATAGCGACTTCTTTCCGTTTCTAACCCGATACAATAAGAACCTGATTTTTCTGAGTGTTTTCAATATGTCTTTTTGTGGTATAACTGATATCTCTCCCAACTTTTTCGAGTCCATGAGAAATATGTTAATCTTAGACTTGAGTTACAATAACATTTATGTAATTAAGTCAAACATATTTGTGAATCAGAATAGGCTTTCAAGGTTGCATTTAACTGGCAACACAGAAATACATGTAATCGAACAAAGAGCATTTGATGGCTTGAGATCCTTGACGTATTTTGAACTATCACATGTACATATAGGGCGTATATCTAAAGAAGCTTTCAGAACTTTGAATGTGAAAATCTTTGATGTATCAAATAACGTAATTGATTCCATAGAGAATCACGGATTTGATGGGTTGAGAGCTGAAAATGTGTATTTGAATGCTACTGAGGTAAATTCCTTTGATGATGAGATGTTTTCGGGAATAGAAATATCACATCAACTAATAACTGGGGCTTATATGTTTTGTTGTATAAGACCCCAAAAATTGCCGGAGGAAAATTGTTACCCCCACGAAGATGAATTTTCTTCCTGTTCAGATCTTATGCGCAATGATGCATTAAGGACACTTCTTTGGATCATCGGTTTATTCTCCTTACTTGGTAATTCTGCTTCCCTTATATACCGATTTTTATATGACAGAGAAAGGCTTAAGCTCGGTTACGGCATATTTGTATCTAACCTTGCGTTCACGGACTTTTTGATGGGAGTTTATTTGATAACTATTGCTAGTGCAGATGCGACTTTTCGAGGCACCTACACCTACAATGAAGAGTATTGGAGAAACAGTGGTTGGTGTAAACTGGCTGGAGTTCTTTCAACAATATCTAGTGAGGGATCGGTATTGTTTATTTGTCTTATAACCATAGATAGGCTGTTGGTTATTAAATACCCATTCGGCAAAATTCGGTTTACGACACAATCGGCAGTTGTTGTTTCGTTTATGGTATGGTTTACTGTTGTCTTGATTGCCGTGCTGCCAATTTTTGTCACATCGTATTTCAATGGCAGTTTCTATTCTAAAACTGGCGTCTGCCTAGCTTTACCTTTGACTCGTGACAGGCCACCAGGGTGGGTCTACTCGATTAGCATCTTCATTGGTTTCAATTTTGTTGCATTTCTTGCGATTGCCTTCGGTCAGTGGCTGATATATTCTACAGTCAACAAAGCCAGGTCAGCGATGAAACGTGTCAGTACAAGTCGTATAAGGGACCTTCGTGTTGCCAGAAACTTGTTGCTAGTTGCTACAACTGATTTTCTGTGTTGGTTTCCTGTTGGTATTCTAGGTAAGCGTTTCATTTATAGTATGTAGCCATGAAGGAGCTTAAAAAGCAGATAACAAAACTTCAAAAACACAAACAAAAAGTTTTTAAGCTATATCATGTTGAGAATTCAAAAAAAAAGGTAGAAGGCAAACCAATTAGATCCATATGAACCGTCTTTTATTGCTAATTAGCAATAAAGTAATGCTAATAAGCTTCGGCAGAAAAAGCATGCACAATAAGAAGGCATGCAATGTTGAAATATCATTGAAATATAATCAACGTGATTTAAAATAATTTCCACGTCATGTGTCCTTTAGGGATTTATCGTCCGGATCAAATCGTTTCTGTTAGAAAAAGCATATTCGATGAATTTATATCCCCCGGCGAAGTGACTTTGATTTGTACATGTATATGGTTTATTTTTAGTTTAATAAAAAATGTTCACTGGTTTCGTAGTAACGGCTGAATTCTTAATCAAATTTAGGATAATAACTCTGGCATCAGTGAGGTAAAGTGAATCCATTAGAAAAAACTTGCCTCAGCATCACCTCACTATGATGATACATTTTTAATTCAGTTTCGAGAATATTTAGTTCACTGGTACCTTAGTTATGGCTCATTTGTGGATTTTAAATTAATCTAAGGCCAATAAATCATGCACTACTGAAATCATAATGACAAAACTTAATGTGCACTGCTATATATAACAATAATTATTGTTTTAAGTTACATGAAATTCCATTCATAGGTTACTTAGTTATAATGACTTATTTAGTTGATACTAAACTAATTCTAGGGCAATTACCCCTTGCTTACTGAAGCCATTCAGACAAAATCTCAGATGTACCAATGTGTTATGTGTTACAACTTTTATATAAGTTCCATAGAATTCTACTCATTGATTACTTAGTACGGCTGAATTCGACAATCTTGAAATGGTTCAAAGGCAACAACTCATGCACTACTGAGGCCATCCTGATGATTTTTATGTACATAGCCGTGTTATGGTGATACAGTAAGTTAGTAAGTGAACTCGGGTTTAACGTCCCACTAACAACTAGGTAACGGGACCTCGGTGTAAAGTCTCATCCGAAAGACCGAAGAAGCGGCGGAGCAATCTTACGATCCCTGGATTCGTAGTCCAGCACGATATCCACAACACTTCCGTCGCTCCTAATGGTGATCCATATCTAATTTAAGGTTCATGAAGGTTCATGAAGTTTCTGTAATTAGTTACTTAGTGATAGCTCATTTTATGTTTTTAAAACAAACGATTCAACGGCAATAACTAATGTATTACTGAAGACAGTCTGACGAAATTTGACATGTATCAGCGAGTTGTAGTGATATATATTTAAAGTTTCATGAAATACCGATCAGTGGTTAGGTAGTTATGGCGCCGGACAGACGGTCGGACGGACGGATGGAAGGACGAACAGACAGACATGCAGAACACTATATACATTCGCCTTCGGGATAAAATATCTGCTCTTATATAATAGCATGTTGCTCAAAGACTATGAATATGGGTGTTTCTAACAGATTACAAAATCGTTATATGTATATTTAAATTTTAAGTGCGGCTTACGTCATTTTGTGTGCAACAAAGCTTGCCACTGCAGATATCATTAGAGAAATAGATTCTTGTTTACAGTGATTTGTTGCCCAATATATCACTGGTTGGAGGTCAGTCGTAAAGTAATATATCACGAGCACGAAGCGCGAGTGATATAGTCACTGACGAGTTACGACTGACCGATAACCAGTGATATATTGGGCAACAAATCACTTGTAAGCAAGAATCTATTTCGGTGCTAACACACCAGAAACGATGAAAACGCAATTGTTTCCTTCAGGTTTTTCCAGTTTTCCGCCATAATTACATGAAAAAATCCCGCCAACAACTTTGACTGTAACAGAGGCGTTCACATGTATTTCGTAAGATTTTGGTGCGAGAAAACGATTTACACCGTCTATCCTCATGGAAATGAAAATTGACGTCACGAAACGAATAAAAATGACGTGCGAACGGCGTTAAATAACGTCACGCTAGTCCGCCTAGTGATTTGTCACGCAATATATTACTAGATTGAGCATTGGCTATATGGGCGATCAGTGTTAGAATAGATGGTATGACTGTACAGCTAGAACTGCACAGATAAAGCATGTTTTCCAGAGAAAAGGCGCACAACTTGTTAAAGATATACGCCCTGATATGTTTCTATTAAATTTCAAATTTCTCACGAAAAATCGTATCAAAGATATAAAAATGATTTAAAGTAAAAGTACTTTTATCTACCAAATTTATAATTTGTGCCGGTTACTGGAAGTAGGAGAATTTAAGAAAATATATAAAAACGCGGGAATAGCGGGTCGTCATTCCCGCCAAAAACGAACACTTGATACGCCCAGTAAACATGGTTAATCAGGGAAACGTTATATCATGAATAATTTTAAGCCCTTTCATTAATCAATATCAGACAGTTATTGGCTGAAAGATCTCACGTGCACGGATTAGAGATTAATGCTATTGTAAGGTCATTTACTTCACTTTTCATAAAATGCAAAGCGTGCTTGCAGAAACGCCTTTTTATTCCCATGTGGGAGTCAATCAATTTATGACGAAAAAATGTTCATGACTATTCCAGAAGGATTCGCAGTGATATATCATCTCTGCCTCCGTACCAAAGACTTTTTGGATGAAGATTTTTTGCACAATTCTTAATTGTGTTGCATACAACTAATCCGATTAATTCTTTTGTGGTTATTTCATAATGAAATACGGGGGAGAATACCTTTAAACATTATATCATTTTAGCAATAAATTTCAACTTTGTGGACTTTATCGTTCTATAAGCCCCTGCGAATCATCCCAAACTAAATAAAGCCCGGTTAAGTTGGTGGTTGATTTGCCGGCGTTTAAACATCCATAAAATCCAGTAAAATTACATACATTTCATCTTATTCCAACTCGGTCATTTTATTCTAAAGTTGTCGTCTATACCGAGTATGTTAGAAACTGCCACGAAGAAAAAACTCCAAGTAGTTCGCGGTTTCTGGTTCAGGGAATTTGAAGTATAAAGTTTTTTACGCCGTTTTCAGTACGCTCTTGACCAATCAAAATGCACTAAACTAGCAGTGGAAAACTGAGTATGAATTATAGATAAAAAAAAACACATCCAAAACATGGTGTTCTTTGATTCAAGCGTAAGGAATATTGTTTACGGAAATATCATAGGGATATCAAATTTTAAGAATAAAGAAATGCGCTTGTTTGAAACTTTTCTGCGTACCAAAAGTTGTTCATATTATTTGTAAAAGTGCCTGTTTAAGCACGTGATATTTTCATAGTCGAACTAATGCCATTTACTGTCTTTACAGGTATACTAGCTCTGACTGGTCACGTGATTCCTGGCGATGTATATGCTTGGGTGGCTGTCCTTGTGTTACCAATCAACTCCGCTTTAAATCCATTCCTGTACACCCTCTCAACCATACTCACTCGCGGGGTAAGAATCTTTGCATATGGTAGTTTAAACAGCCGCTTTGTGGTAAGTAGCTTTCGTTCAATTTTGTATTGGAAAATCAGTCATGGGATAGCCACTGTTTTCGAATCTAAGTATTCCAGACAATAGCTTAGTGGTAGCGGTGCTATAAAGCTCATAGGAATAACATACAGTCAATTTTCGATATCTCAAGGTCGATGCTTATCTCAAACTACTGATTTTCTGGTCCCAGAAAATTCACTTTGTTATTACAGTAGTATGAGATAGAACGAGTTGAAATCTAAAATAAAAAAAAGAAATGGGTCCAAACTAAATCCTTTGATATAAAAGGGAACATTGAGATATCAGTGTTTAGGATAAAGAGAGTCAGCTGCATAGTTAAAACATATATTCACCTTTTCCATTTAAGGGATACCACTTTGCCAGAAAATATTTCGATGTCATTTAGCTTAATTCCTTTCTCACAGGAGTTTACTCCTAAGGGAAAGTATTTGATATATTCGTGGAGTACAGGATAGTCCCCATTTTGCTTTGCCGTAGACTAGTTTCGGCTACTGAGGTCTGTCTTATTAATAACTGTTGTACCACTCTGGGCAGCACACTTCCATCAATTCATCATAGAGCGGATTTATATTTTCTTGTCTTTTGGAATGATTTATTTCATTTAGGGTCATTTTTTTTCAAAATACGAAGGGCACTCAAAAATAGTGTAAATGAGTCTGCATTGCTAGGAATGTCGATCGATTTTTAGCTCACCTGTCAAGGTGAGCTTATAGTATAGACTTGGTCCGTCGTCCGTCGTCGTCGTCGGCGTCGTCGGCATCGTCTTCGTCCACAATTATAAACATCTTCTTCTCAGAAACCACTGGGTGGATTGAAGCGAAATTTCATATGGAGCCTTAACAGGATGAGGGAACGAAAGTTTATATATTTGGTCCAGGTCACATGACCAAGATGGCCGCCACGCCCATATATGGTAAAAACCCTTCAAAAATCTTCTTCTCCAGAACCAAAAGGCCTATGACCTTGAAACATGGTATGTAGCATCGGGCATGCGGGCCCATCATAATTTATATAAATCATGACCTTGTGATGACCTTGACTTAATTTATGACATGGTCAACTTTGGTACGTTAGGCTTTTATATGGGAAAACGCTTAAATGGTGGAGTCCGCAGAAACTATTTAAGTCTTAGATACAATACATGGTATATATGGTCAACTAAATGACCAGATGAAGATATTATGTCACTAATGGTCAAGGTCATTCCGTCGGACCATCCGTCGTCAAGATTTTCAAACATCTTCTCCTCTAAAACCACTGGGCCGATTGAAGCCAAATTTCATATGGAGTCTCAGTGGGGTGGGGCAACGAAAGTTTATATTTTTGGTCCAGGTCACATGACCAAGATGGCCGCCATGCCCATATTTGGTAAAAACCCTGCAAAAATCTGCTTCTCCAGAACCAAAAGGCCTATGACCTTGAAACTTTGTGTGTAGCATCGGGCATGCGGGCCCATCAAAGTTTAAACAAATCATGATCTTGCGTTAACCTTGACCTAATTTACGGCATGGTAAACTTTGGTACGTTAGGCTTTTATATTGGAAAACGCTTAAACAGTGGATTTCTCAGAAACTATTTAAGTCTAAGGTACAATACTTGGTATATATGGTCGACTAAATGACCAGATGAAGATATTATGTCACTGAAAGGTCAAGGTCATTCCGTCGGACCATCCGTCGTCAAGATTTTCAAACATCTTCTCCTCTGAAACCACTAGGCCGTTTGAAGCCAAATTTCATATGAAGACTCAGTGGGATGGGGGAACGAAAGTTTATATATTTGGTCCAGGTCACATGACCAAGATGGCCGCAATGCCCATATATGGTAAAAACGCTTCAAAAATCTTCTTCTCAAGAACCAAAATGCCTATGACCTTGAAACTTGGTATGTAGCATTGGGCATGCAAGCCCATCAAAGTTTATACAAATCATGATCTTGCGTTGACCTTGACCTAATTTACGAGATGGTCAACTTTGGTACGTTAGGGTTTTATATGGGAAAACGCTTAAACAGTGGATTTCTCAGAAACTATTTAAGTATTAGGTAAAATACTTGGTATACATGGTCGACTAAATGACCAGATGAAGATATTATGTCACTTAAGGTCAAGGTCATTCCGTCGGACCATCCGTCGTCAAGATTTTCAAACATCTTCTCCTCTGATACCACTGGGCCGATTGAAGCCAAATTTCATATGGAGTCTCAGTGGGATGGGGGAACGAAAGTTTATACCCGGGGTCTGGGTCACATGACCAAGATGGCCACCATGCCCATATTTGGTAAAAACCCTTCGAAAATCTTCTTCTCTAGAACCAAAAGGCCTATGACCTTGAAACTTGGTATGTAGCATCGGGCATGCTAGCCCATCATAGTTTATACAAATGATGACCATGTGTTGACTTGAATTAATTGACGACATGGTCAACTTTGGTATGTTAGGATTTTATATGGGAAAACGCTTATACAGTGGATTTCTCAGAAACTATTTAAGTCTTAGGTACAATACATGGTATATATGGTCAACTAAATGACCAGATGAAGATATTATGTCACTGAAAGGTCAAGGTCATTTTGTCGGTCTGTCCGTCATCAAGATTTTCAAAACATCTACTCCTCTGAAACCACTGGTCTGATTGAAGCGAAATTTCATATGGAGTCTAGTGTGATCAGGGAATAAAAGTTTGTTCTCAGGGTCTTGACCAAGATGGCCACTATGCCCGTATATGGTAAAAACCCTTCAAAATCTTCTTCTCCAGAACCAAAAGGTGTATGACCTTGAAACTTGGTATGTAGCTTTGGGCACTCAAGCCCATCATAGTTTATACAAATGATCGTGCGTTGACCTTGACCTAATTTATGACACTGTCAACTGTATGTAGGCTTTTATATTGGAAAATGCTTAAACAGTGGATTTTTCAGAAACTATTTAAGTCTAAGGTGCAATTTTGGTATAAATGGTTTACTAAATGACCAGATGAAGATATTGTGTCGTTAAAGGTCAAGGTCATTCTTTGACTTTTGTACAAGGTCATTGAGATTCTGTCACCCGTCAACATTTTCAAACATCTTCTCAGTGGCCACTAGGGTCAATTGAAGCCATATTTCATATGGAGCTTCACCGGCTTAAAGGAACCATAGTTTGTTCAGATGGTCTTGGTCACTTGACTAAGATGGCTACCATGCCCATATATGGTAAAAACTCTTCAAACGTCTTTTTCTCGAGAACCGAAAGGCCTATAACCTTGAAACTTGGTACCGGTATGTAGCATTGGGCACTCAGGCCCATCATAGTTTATACAAATGATTACTGTGTTTCATATATTATGGAGCTTTAATACTGGGTCAAAGGAATCAAAGTTTGTTCAGATGGTCATGGTCGTATGAACATGGTGGCCGCCACACCCATTTATGATAAAAACCCTTCAGAAATCTTTACCAGAAACAAAGGCCCAGTGACCTTGTTGCTTGGTATATAGAATTGGGACTCAAAATTAATCCCCAAGGAGGGGGGTTATCTGCCCCTGCCCTGGTGCTATATACATGTATAAAAACATTAAAATATACACCAGGACCAAGTGTCAGGTGAGCTACAGGACCATTGGTCCTCTTGTTTGAAATTTATGTCTTAACTTTTAGGTTTACATTTCACCAAATAACCTTCACTTAACAAATTTCAGTCACTGGTATTTTCGTCAAAATATGCCTTAACTATTGTTGCTAGAGTAGGGACACTGACTAGAAATGGACGAAATCTTTATGTGAAGACAAATTCATATTTTCCCTACTCTGCATACAAACAGCTCTGGATTAATGTCTATAATAAATGTAATAATGACATTGATCAAACATACAAAATCGTTATACCAGCTTTGCTAAAACACAAGATTTACTTTGCAAGGTAAGCTAACCATGTTTCCAAGGTAAGCTAACCATGAAACAATGAGCATTTCTTATGACGTCATTTCCTATGCTTAACTGAAATGTAAGCCTTTTAAACCTCGATTTTGAGGTCAGTTAAAGTAAAAGTGAATGTTTGATGGCACCTATGAAACAAGATGTTAAACCTAATTCGCCATGCTTGTTTTCTGTTATAAATAATCTTTACGGCACCTTATGCACTTTTGTAAGTGGCCTACCTGATTCTTTACAATAAGTTATCCCACCTATCTAAAATATTTCAATGTCAGTATGTCATATAAAATAACACGTCTTTCAAGTCTTTGTGAATACATTTTGTTTCCGATATGTCCCTCTAATTTTTGATATTAGGCAATTTTAAATATATTTAGCGGATGTCTTTTTATGATAATAAAAGATAATTTCTTTCGATTGCTTTGAATTTTTGCATAAATTGCTGCTACCTGGCAACTTCCGGCGTAGAGTTTGTACATGTATCATCCAGTTTTATCAGTCATACCATGTCAGTCGTCACAAAACATAGGGTCCTAATCATTTCTGTAATAAAATGCCTGTCATTTGTTAAAATTTGATGTGAATAAGTAAAAAAAAAACATAATGTATTAATGTAATGCATTTATACTAACTTTGTATTTATAGCCGCATAGCAGAGAAAAAAATCTCGTTTTTTATGTTACCTGTGTAGAATCTTAAAATGATTTATGTATAACTTTCTTTTCTGACCTTTGATATACAATACTACTTGTATCTTTATTAAATTTATCATTGTCTCATTGAGCATTTGGCGAAAGAACACAAGAGACTTTCAATGAAAATTTACAGTTTCTAGTATCCACTCCCGTATGACGTATTAGTATATGCTGTCGTGCAAGAGTGACTAAGATTTTTTTCCATACCATTCTAAAGCACTTGAAATTACCTTTTTACTGATATATAAAACTACTGCTGCATATTAATGAATAGGATATCCTGAGGTCATTTACATTATTTCTGAAATGCCCCTCGTACAATGCTGCTTAAGCCGGTGTTAGAGGGCGTGATCAGTGTTGCACATTTTGTTGTTGATCATCAACATATTCGATCATACCATGTCTGCTATTTTTTTTGTTTGTTTGTTTCTCGGTTCCAAAAGATCTCAACCTTGCAGAATTATGTCCCCCCACCAAAGGTGCGGGGGGCATATTGGTTTCAGTGCGGAACCCGTTGGCGTCAGCGTCCGTGTCGGCGTCGGCGATAGCTTGACAGTTTCTTGCACCCATGATATCTCTTGAACAAACTGGCAGAATTTCACCAAACTTGCATGGATATATCATTTGGACAAGCTTTAGTTCTGATTAGATTTGGTGACCTGGACCTCGTTTTCAAGGTCACATGACGACTTAAGTATGTGAAATTCTCAATAACAATGCAATATCTCGGGAGTGGTTAGCTCGATTGCCACCAAACTTGCACAGATATACCAATAGGACAATCCCAAAAGTTTACTGTGTTTGGTGACTTAACCCCATTTTCAAGGTCAAAAGCCAACTTACAAATTCTAAATTCTCCCTGAAAATAAGATATTTCTTGAGCCAATGGATGGATATTCATCAGACTTGCATATACATGTATATATCACCATGACAAGCTAAGTCATGTGTAGTTTTGGTGACCTTGGCCTCAACTGCAGCTCATAGTCTTATATTTAGGGCCCCGCCAGACGAAGTCTGCGGAGGCCCTATAATAATCACCTTGTCCGTCCGTCCGTCTGTCTGTCTGTCCGTCCGTCTGTCCGTCCGTCCGTCATCATTTCGTGTCCGCTCCATAACTCTGAAACCGTTAGAGATATTTTCATGAGACTTGATACAAATGTAAAGCATCATCAGACGATGTGCAAAGAAAAAGAAACATAACTCTGCCTAGAATTTTTTACTGAATTATGCCCCTTTGAAATTTTGAGTACAGCAATCGTGTCTGCTCCATAACTCTGAAACCGTTAAAGATATTTTCACGAGACTTGGTACAAATGTAAAGCATTATCAGACGATGTGCAGAGAACAAGAACCATAACTCTGCCTACAATTTTTACTGAATTATGCCCCTTTGAAATTTTGAGTACAGAAATCGTGTCCGCTCCATGACTCTGAAACCATTAAAGATATTTTCACGAGACTTGGTACAAATGTAAAGCATCATCAGACGATGTGCAGAGAACAAGAACCATAACTCTGCCTACAATTTTTCTGAATTACGCCCCTTTGAAACTTTGAGTACGGAAATCGTGTCTGCTCCATAACTCTGAAATCATTAAAGATATTTTCACGAGACTTGGTACAAATGTAAAGCATGATCAGACGATGTGCAGAGAACAAGAGCCATACCTCTGCCTAAATTATTTACTGAATTATGTCCCTTTGAAATTTTGAGGGCAGAAATTGGGTCCGCTCTATAACTCTAAACTTTTAAAGATATTTTCACGAGACTTGGTACAAATGTAAAGCATCAACAGTCAATATGCAGAGGACAAGAATCATAGCTCTGCCTTCACTATTTACTGAATTATGCCCCTTTGTAATTTTGAGTACAGAAATCGTGTCTGGTTCATAACTCTGAAACCGTTACAGATATTTTCCCGAGACTTGATACAAATGTAAAGCATCATCCGACGATGTGCAGAGAACAAGAACCATAACTCTGCCTATAGTATTTACTGAATTATGCCCATTTGTAATTTTGAGTACAGAAATCTTGTCCGCTCTTTAAATCTGAAACGGCTAGAGATATTTTCACAAGACTTGGTACAAATGTAAAGCATCATCAGGTATTGAGCAGAGAACAACTCAGTACAACTCTCTCTACAATTTTTATTGAATTATGCCCCTTTGTAATTTTAAATATAGAAGTCATGTCCACTCTATAGCTTTAAAACCACCAATTATATTTTCATAAAACTTGTACATAATATAAAGCATCATCAGACAATGTGCAGAGAATAAGAACTGTAACTCCATCTACATTTTTTTACAGAATTTTCCCCTTGCTAGTTTACAGTCTAGAAAACGTGTTTGCTCTCTAACTTTAAAACTGTTTAAGATATTTTCACAAAACTTGGTACAAATATAAACATCATCAGACAATGTGCAGAGAAAAAGAAACATAACTTCAACTTCCCTTTGTTATTTTAGGTATGGAAATCTTGTCTGCTGTATAACTCTAAAGCCTTTGAAGATATTTTTATAAAACTTGGTACAAATATAAAGCATCATTAGATAATCTGAAGGTGTGCAGAATGCAAGAATGGTAACATCAGTTTCCTGCCTCACAGAGTTGTTGCCCATGCTTTAATCAATCATAATTGTGTATTTTGCCCTTATCTTAATGACACTGCCAGGGTCTTAATTTCAAACAACATATTTAATATGAAGGAACAACATGATAATAGAAGGCTGGTATTGTTATTTCTGGTCGGGCACATATGACTTAAATGTCATCAATAGTTTCATAAAGGCGGGGCCCTTTTAGTTACCATGTTTATAGTTAGGATATCTTACTGAACCAGTGGATGGGTTTTCTCCAAACTGCATAGATACATCGAAGGGGCAAACTTATAGTTTAAACGTATTTTATTGCTTCTAAATACAGCAATGGGGTCGGGCCACAAGTTCTCACAACATTAGTTACGGCCCTTCCCCTACAATGCAAATCATAAAGCGTATAAATACACATACATGACAGCATAGCACTAGATAGATAAGATTAGAAAAGCCCACAGCATATCACAAAGTAAGTTAAAGAATAATACTATCTTCAAAGCATTCGCCTGCATGCACATAACCAGCCAATGTAGAATTATTAGTAAGACAGGAGAGAAAAAAGAAAGAGGCAAAGGACAGAGAAGGAAACAAGAAGATTCTTCGTTCGTCGAGGCCCTTCATGTGATATAAGTTTTCAAAACAGATAAAGAAAACAGTAGCAAAAGTATTTGGACATAGCCTCACACCTTCGCATATACAAATTAAACTTCAAATCGTCGCGAATTGTTGATAAATGAATGGACAGCGTCGAAAATTATTTGATTGTCTTGATCAGATAAGTCAGGATTTCCATTTAACAAGACGTTTATACTAAGAGGGTGAAAGTTCCTCGCTGAATTAAACAGGACAGCTCTTTGTACATCATATTTTTGACATTCGAAAAAGAAATGAATTGCGTCTTCAATTTCTGCAGCACATGCACAAAATGGATCATTTGTTACATGATTATTGTATAAATCAGAATTAAGATCGCTACATTGATTTCTCAGCCGCGAGTGCAATACTGCTAAAATTCAATTTCATACACATAATAACTTGGCACTTTTATTACATTCAGGTAAATATCTTTTAAATTCTTTTTAAATCCTTCAAAGTTATATATCTCTTTAAGGTCATTATCGAGTGAATTCCATAAATCGATAGACGATGGAATACATGATTTACGAAATATTTCTGTTCTGCTGTTTGGTACTATTAGATCATTTCGGTTTTTTAACGGGTAATTAATTTGATCTCTAACATAGGGGGGAATTATATCAGAATATCTTCACCAAGTAAACATGAGATAAACCGAATGGATTAGATCATCTCAAATCCCAATATCATCATTCCAACATAAATATAACCCTACCCAAAAACATCAAGTATCATAAAAAATGAAAGGTAGGGCAATCCGGGGAAAGCAAAAGAGAGATAGAGAGATATGAGAGAGAGAGAGAGAGAGAGAGAGAGAGAGAGAGAGAGAGAAATAGAATACTAAATGGGCACATTAAAGCATATACATGTACTAGCTTTCGAGTTATTTCCCTTTGACCTAATGAACAAGTACAGTATTAATTCGCATACCAGGATCACGGCCTTGCTTCGATATTTGAAGGGAAAATAAAAGCGTGGAAAAAATTTAGACAAGACAGGGTATCAAGTGTGCACATTAACAAAGAAGCTCAGTTAACTAGATAAGAGCTCAAAGACACACCCTCACCGAAACGAAACGCAAGGATATGTAAAGGCTGAAATTTACAAAATTTACTAACATATCTTACTTGTACTGAGACTTCAATACTGACAGTCAAAATGAAAATAATAACAACCTAAGAAGAAGAAGTGCAAACTTATGTGCTGAGTATAGATTTGTGTGACCTCGACCTGATTTTCAAGATCACATGAGGACTTCACAACATCTCTTGAGCCATGACTTGATTGCCACCAAACTAGCATTGATGTACCCTTAAGACCAGTCAAGGAGTTTACTATGTTTTGGTGACCTATACCCCATCTCCAAGGTCAAAGGCAAACTTACAAAATTTTAATTCTATCTGAAAATGAGATATTTCTTGAACCAATCGATGGAGATTCATCAGACTTTCTTCAGCAATTGGATTGATTGCCACCAATCTTGCATAGGTATACCCTTTGACAATTCCACGAGTTTACCATTTTTTGGTAACCTTGACTCTATTTTCAAGGTCAAAAGCCAATTTACAAAATGTTAAATTCTCCCTGAAAACGAGAGTTTCCTGAACCAATGGATGGAGATTCATCAGACTTGCATCGATATATCATCATGACAGATTTTATCGGTAGTTTTGACCCTTTTGGTGCACCATATATAACCCTATGACAGGAATCTTCTCATGACACTAGCGTTAGAATAATTATACAAAACAGATTGTAAGTCATGCATCTCATGATTTAGCTTGAATGGGATACGTTACATGTATATGTAAAAATTAATAAGCTATACCGAGAAATTGACTACGTGCAGCATTAAACGCGTCCAAGATATGAGTCCTGAAAGTTAAACAAGCAGCGAAAGCCGGAACTGTTGTGTTCAAGACGCATTGGGGGTGTCATGAAAAAGGCCTACTGACAATGTGTTTCAGTATCATGGAACAACTTTTTTTTATTTTATTATTTTTTTTTACTTTGCTTTTTACTTCTCTTTCTATCCCCATATATATTCTTTCTTTCTATTCATTGTAGATTAAAACTATAGTGGCAGGTGTTGTACATTTCATTATTGGTCATGAATAGACTCAATGAAACCAAGTCTGTTAATTTTATCTTTTGTTTCAGTTCTTGCGTCCTTTTTTCCCCAAGAATCTAATTTTTCAGACCTTTCTGATGTATGTGTCGTTTGTTAATTATTTATTTTCAGAAATTTAGTCCTGACACCAGTGAACAGACCCGAAATCCAGATATGCAGGGGTCCAGCATATGTTTTTCCGATACAAAAGTGGAGAAAATACGACTGAAAAGTTAGTTTAATCGTATATTTTATTCCTGAATGTGTGTTTATTGAATGCATAAAAAACTCCATAGGATGTGTGGTGAACATATTGTTGCCGAATCGCTCCCCGCTACCACTGTTAAAGTTAAAACGAAGATAGGAAATGATCAGGAATTAATACAATCAAATCTTACACCCTGCCCTCAAAACCAAAAGGGGAAGTACACACACAAAAACTGACAAAAGTTCACGAAAGACACACACGGTGAACGGAATGAGCAGCTCTTCCACAAACAGGTGGAAGTCAGCTACACTAATTAAAACAGAAGCAACGTCTATTTTTACTTATTTTCAATGTTGAATTACAAAACACAACGAAACAAAAAGCAGAATCGACAGCTATTCAGCTGACCACACTGCTAGAGACCATAACCAAGCGGACATAACACTACATTTAACAACAGAAAACCGCCTTGTAATGGTCAGTAAAAGATTACTGTGTCGCGGAGTGGGGGTTGTGGCGTGGTGTGTGGCGGGGCATGGGCTTAATCTAGTTTTACTGGATTCAAACTTTCGCCCTCTGCTGATGCGGCGGTTCGAAACAGTTAGTTAGCTGTTTGGTCTGCATGAAGGTTTCCTAACCTACCGATGCATTATCACAGGAAACACACAAATCACGGATAAGACCTATGTTAATCAAGAGATACGGACTTGACAGAAACAACGTTTTGCTACACTTAGAGATCCCTGGGATGTCAAACAAAACCACTTATATATAGGAGAAAAGAAAAGCATCAGTTGAACCCCAAATAATTAAACGAAAGACAAGGCAATATCCGGCCCCAACCAACTAAACAAAATAGCTTTATGTCGAACCCATTAATGAGTCTGATGCCCGACCAACCGGCGTGCAATTAAGAGAAAACAAAAGTTATTAACCATGTTTGGGTTAACAACTTAACATACAGAATGCAGCTTTGCATTTATCTAATAGGTTTGGCGTGTCCTCATCTCTGATCATCATAAGCCGTGTTCATGTGCACTTTTTGCACCTGGGGGCAAATCTGCACCCGGGTGCAAATTTGCATCCGGGAGCAATTTTGCACCCCCTTGTGAAGCGTTCATATGCCAATAAATTGTGTCCATACGTACCTGGATTTGACATTAAACTGAACAGGCTTCGCGCACTTCCATGTTTTCTGCCATTTTTTTTTTGTTATTTCTTGTTTGCTTTCATGGCCAATGAATCTCTTCCAAAACGAGGCCTACTCTTAAAAGAAAACTACAGAAAAAAATTTGCTGCCCTTGGAGCAGCATACGTTGTCCCTTCAAGAGCGTACTCTTAAAAACTATGCTCCAAGGAAATTATTTTCTGTAATAGTTGCACCTCATTTACAGGGGGAGCGGGGATGCGGCAAACAAAATGGAATTGCCTCTCCTGAATGTGTATCCTGAAAGTGTAGCTAATATAGTATGACCCCATAGTATCAAAAGGTTTACGACTACTTTGCTCTATCCCCGGGCGGGGGGGGGGGAGGAATCTAAATTTATGAAAATCCCGCAATTTTTGTCAGTTTTTGTCAATTATCCCAACAATATATCTAAACCTAAAGTTTGCCAGGAGCATTAATTCTAATATAAAAAAAACATCTTACTTCGGCTTTGTAGAACTTGCCGTAAAAATGTGGAAAACGTATTTCACCCTAATCATCCCTTATATTTTGGCCCAAGATAATGTGAAAAGTACATAGTCCACTTAAACTTTAAACCAAAGCCCAGGTTCACAATCATTCGTTAACTTAGCTGTTGAACTAAGGCGTGACTTTAAAGTGTGTCTTAATAGACATCACCTTAATTACTTTATCGGAAAATACAGCATCGTCAATTTCGTTTTGCACCGTTCGTAACATCGTTCCCGATGTCCAACAAGGCATCTGGTGCCTCGTCGTCCCAGCCGCTTCCACATTTACGATGTTGACTGTGCACATATTGCTTAAGAACGACAAAAATCGTAGTCTCATCGTCAGGTCAGCCATAAATAACAGTCTGATTTTCAATTTGATGAACAGAACTTTTATAGTTTATTTTTGTATCGGGTTATACAGGATCATTATATAAACACCAGTCATTTAAACAAAACAACACTATATCCTAACGCATACTGATAAACACATTTTGCGTCCATGTGCACAATTCGCACCCGGGGTCAAATTTGCACCGGGGTGTAAATAAAATAGCACCACCTCGAAAGTAGGATCAAATTTGCACCCAAGGGCAAATTTGCACCTGGGTGCTTTTTCTTAAAACACCGTTCACGTGGCCAAAAATACAACGTGGGTGCACATTTGCACCCCGGGTGTATTTTTGCACCCGGATGCAAAAAGTGCACATGAACACGCCTATAGGTCTTATACCTGATTTGATTGTTTCGGATGGTGATTCAGTGATGGCTTAGGAAATCTTGATGCGGTCCAAACGGCTAACTAAATGTTTAGAACCACTACAGAAGCAGAGGGCGAGGTTTGGATCCAGTAAAACATGTTTAAGCTCCTGGTAATCTTTTGGTTTAAACAATATTTCATTCAAAGATTTTATACATACATATGTGTAATAGAGTGAAGCAATACAGGATCTGACAGTAAGCGTAACGCTTATATGCAAGTCATCTCCTGGTAATCTTTTGCTGACCGTTCTAAGGCGGTACTTATGTCGGTGTTCCTTGATGCTACATTGTGCTATGATCGCTTGTCTATGTTCTTTGGCGGTTTGGTTACCTGTTTTGCTACCAAATCTGCCTTGTGTTTTGTAAGTTATAATCAAATAGATAAAAATAGACGTTGATGCTTTTTTTATTAAGGTAGCTGAATGACAACCTGTTTGGGAACGAGCTGCTCATTCGGTTTACCGTGCGTGTCTTTCGAGAAATTGTGTCATTTTGTCCGTGTGTGTGATTCTTTCCATAATAATTTTGAGAGCGGGATGTAGGGTTTGATTGTATTAATTCCTGATCATTGCCTTTCTTTTTAGTTTGTAACGTACGATAATGTTTCTAAGCTGATCAGAAAAATCATCCCTGCTTACATTTGTTTGAATTTATAGACTAAGTCATTATAAATTTCTGATTCTGATAGCCCTTTTGCAGGAGAGTTTTTAATCTGACCTTGAATTCAAAAAAACAATTCATAGTGTCGGTGAAAGAATTTTGAAAAGTATTATAAGATACCGATAGCCCTAGTGGAGAAGTTCAGCAGTTAAACTTTTATCATGGGCATTGAAGTCAGTCGTATGGCTTTACAGTCTAACAAACAGAGAAAATTGAGAATTGTAAACCCTTTAAGAGATAGAACGGGAGTAGTCACCATCAAAAACAAGAAAAGTTTTCTTTGATAATGTCCTTTTTGCCTTGAAATATATGTTGTGATATCTCATTAGAATCGCCTTTCCGAGGCAATTCTAATGAGATATCACAACATATATATTTTAATCTAACCAGGCCCAGGTGGCGGGGCTGAAGTCCGAACGCCCTCTTCCAGAATCCGGGGCTGAAAATCATGTATCCGAAACATGTTTCAGGTAAAAGATATGCGCTCGTTGTCAGTTTATCATCTGCATCTGCCGGACAGTGTCTTTAATGGGGCATTTTGACATCAGCTTTGAATCATAATTCTTAGAATAATAATAGCATAAATAATAAGACGAGATAGGTTTGAACTCGACATGACAACCCCATCAAAGCGGTTGTGCACCCAGAGCGGACTCAGATCAGTCTGGGCATCCGCCTAATCATTTGTTTATTTGCAGGAGCTCTTGAACGTCTGCTAGACTCGTGAAATAGTCTTCTGCTAATCCAGCTTATACTGACTAAACGTTTGTTGTTTCTTTTCAGAAGCTCTTGACCGGCTGCTGGACTTGTGGAATAGTCTTCTGCTAACTAAGCTCCACTAATGCTGACTAAATGTTTCTTGTTTATTTTCAGGAGCTCTTGACCGGCTGCTGGACCTGTGGAATAGTCGTCTGCTTATTCCCCCAATGTTGTCCGACAGCTTCGTACCCCTGCCAGAGTATATTTCCAGCGGACAATTTAATCTTCAGAAATGTCTGAGAACAACTGTGACCATAACGAAATGTCTCATCCTTCTGCACGAACGAGACTTATCTCATTCAAACCTTTCTGTTGAAAACGTCTTCGTAAAACCAGCAGATAAAGTAAGAGTCACTGATTGTATTTACTAGTATGTACATTGTACAATAATTATTGTAATAACCCTTCCAAAACTGGAAACCCGTTACGGGGACATTTGCAAACAGTGCAGATCTAGTTCAGACGATAAATGAAGATTATATGTCGCTAAAGGTCAAGGTCATTCTTTGAAATTTGTTCAGTGTCATTCAGATTCTATCGCCCGTCCACATTTTCAAACATTTCCTTCTCTGAAGCCACTGGCCCGATCGAAGCTATATTTTTATGCAGCTTTAGTGCGTCAAAAGAATCAACGTTTGTTCTGATGGTTTTAGTCACATGACCAAAATGGCGGCCATCCCCATATATGGTAAAAACTCTTCAAAAGTTTTCTTCTGCAGAATCAAAGGCTCAATAACCATGTGGCTTGGTGTGTATCATTGTGGACTCTGGCCCGTTATAAATTGAGTAAATCATGACCGTGCGTTGATCTTGGTTTATTTATGGCAAGGCCAACTTTGATACGTTATGCCTTTATCTGGGAAAATGATTAAACAGTGAATTTCTCAGAACTTATTTAAGTCTAAGGTTTAACATTTGTTGAATATGGTAAGCTATATAAGCAAACGAAGATATTATGTTGCTAGAGGTAAAGGTCTTTCTTTGACTTCTGTTCAAGGTTATTGAGATTCTGTCGCCCGTCAACATTTTCAATCATCTTCTCCTCTGAAGCCACTGGGCAGATTGAAGCCTTATTTCATATGGGGCATTACTGGGTCAGGAGAACCAAAGTTTGCGCAGATGGTCATGGTCACATGACCAAGCTGGCCGCCATGCCCATATAAGGTAAACACCCTTCAAAAGTTTTCTTCCCCAAAACCAAAAGGCCCAATGACTTTGTCGTTTGGTATGTAGCATTGACTATTTCTCAAGGTCTGTCGCCCGTCAACATTTTCCAACATCTGTAGCCACTGAGCGGATTGAAGCCACATTCCATATGGCGCTTAATTGGTTCAAATGAGCCAAAGTTTGTGCAGATGGTCTTGGTCATATGACCAAGGTGGCCACCAAGAGAATATGTGGTAATAATCCTTCAACAATCTTCTCCAGAACCGAAAATCCAATGACCTTATGGCTTGGTATATAGCAATGGGGACTCGGGTCCATCATTGTTTATACAAATAATGACCGCGCATTTATCTTGACTAAACTCATAGCAAGATCAATTTTGGTGAATTAGCTTTAATATGGTTTAAATGCTTAAGCAGTTGATTTCTCAGAAACACTTAAGTTTAAGGTATAATATTTTGGAAATATATGATTTGCTAAATTAGCAAATGGAGATATTATATTGCAAAAGTCAAGGTTATCATTTGACCTTAGTTGGAGTTACATGTAACTGAGCGTTTGTCACCCGTAATAATTTTCAAACCTCTTTGTCTCTTTAACCACTAGGCGCATTAAAGCCATATTTCATATGCAGGTTTAGTTGGTCAAAAGAACCAATGTTTTTTCAGACGGCCATGGGTACATGACCCAGATGGCCGCCATGCCCATATAGGGTAAAACCCTTCAAAAATCTTATTCTCCAGAATCAAAGACCCAATGACCTTATGGCTTGGTAAGTATTATTGGGGACTCGTGCCCATCACAATTTGTACAATTCATAGTCCTCGTAGACCGCTACAAAGTGTATTCAAATGGTGGCCCCAGGGTCCATAATGGTCTATCTCGAAGGGGGTCCCTGGTTTGAACTATAGAAATACACAGAAAAATGTTCAAAAATCTTCTCCTTCAGAACCACATGGCTCAGAGGCTGGAAATTGATTATGTAGCATTGCCTAGTACTTTACTTTGTTCAAATGCAGATCCCAGGGTCCAAAATGGTCCGGCGGCAGGGAGTCCTGGGTTTGAACCATAGAAATAAATAGAAATATTCAAAATCTTCCTCTTCAGAACCACTAGGCTCAGATGCTTAAAATTTAGTACGTAGCATTGCCTGATGGACCTTTAACAAGTTTGTTCAAATGGTGGCTCCAGGGTCCAAAATGGCCCTGCGATAGGGGGTTTTGGGTTCGAAAATAAAATATACTGAAATATCTTATTCTCTAGAACTGCTAGGCTCAGATGCTTGAAATTTGGTATGTTGCATTGCCTAATCATCATTTACCAATTTTATTCAAATGGTGGCCCCAGGGTCCAAAATGGTCCCACTCCAGGGGGTCCTGGGTTAGAATCATAGGGAAATTTTCAAAAATCTTCTTCAGAACCACTTAGCTCAGATGCTTGAAATTTGGTATGGTAGGGATAGACCGAATGAATTTTTGCTCAAGCGGTCCAGTTCACATGACCAACATGGCAGCTACATCCGTCTATGGTAAAAAAACCTTTACCAATCCTCTGCTCCAGAACCAGTTGCCTTGAAACTTGGTACTTAGCATTGAGTTCTAGAGTTCTACCAAGACTGTTTTAATGATGGTCATGTGTTGTCCTTGACTTTTTGTATGTCAAGGTGAAATTTGCTTTCTGGTATTTTATATGGGAAAATGCTTAAACACAAGAGTTAATAGAAATTGTAGAATTTATGTTTGTGCAAAATTTGGTAAATGCAGTCTGATAAGCAAATGAGTACATGAACGTTTTTGACTAATAGAGGTTAAGATCATTCTTTGAGCTTTAAACCAATGTCTCGCATATTTTGACAGTTTCAAACTATCAGGTTTGTTCAAAAGATGACCCTAGCTTTACGTTGTCGTTTTGCTTAGGTGAGCGATTCAGGACCTCTTTGCCCTCTTGTTTTGATTTACTGTAATTAAGTTAACAATGAATTTTGCGCTGTAGTACAGATAAGCATAAAACACAAGAGGGCCACGAGGCCCTGAATCGCTCACCTGAGTACGGTAGGCCATGTGACCCAGGTCGCTTGAATAAAGTTTCGTTCCCTCAGCCCCTGGAGGCTGTGTATGAAACTTGGTTACAATTAGCCCAGTGGCTTTTGAGGAGATGTCTAAAATTGTCAAAATATGTGCAAATGAGTACATGAACGTTTTTGACTAATAGAGGTTAAGATCATTCTTTGAGCTTTAAACCAATGTCTCGCATATTTTGACAGTTTCAAACTATCAGGTTTGTTCAAAAGATGACCCTAGCTTTACGTTGTCATTTTGCTTAAGTGAGCGATTCAGGGCCTCTTTGCCCTCTTGTTTTGATTTACTGTAATTAAGTTAACAATGAATTTTGCGCTGTAGTACAGATAAGCATTAAACACAAGAGGGCCACGAGGCCCTGAATCGCTCACCTGAGTACGGTAGGCCATGTGACCCAGGTCGCTTGAATAAATTTTCGTTCCCTCAGCCCCTGGAGGCTGTGTATGAAACTTGGTTACAATTAGCCCAGTGGCTTTTGAGGAGATGTCTAAAATTGTCAAAATATGTGAGACATGGGTTAGAGGGTAAAGAATAACCTTGACCGCTTGTACCCGAAAATCTTCCATGTGCTAACTAAGACAACTGTATATTCCAATTTTAAGGCCAAAGTATTCTAAAGTTGCCATGAAATCTTATATTCTAGTATTTTCCCATACTTGACCTTGCCATAAAAAAGGTCAAAGTCAGTCAAAGGTCATCGTTTGAACAATCTTGATAGTACCCAAGTTTCTAATGCTATAGACCAAGTTTCAAGGCCATCAATCATTTGGTTCTTGAAAAGAAGATTTGTAAATGTTTTTGCTATAAATGGGCATAGCGTCCATGTTGGTCATAAGCCCAAGACCGTTTTAACAAATTTTAGTTCCCTCAGCCCCTCAAAGCTCTATATGAAATATTGTTACAATTGGCCCAGTGGTTTTTGAGGAGATATATGAAATTTTCACAATATGAAAGACCAGGGTCAAAGATCAAAAAATGACCTTGACCTCTAGTTTATATTAATTTTCATGTACTCATTAAGATGACTGTATATACCAATTTTCGGGTCAAAATCTTCAACAGTTTCCAAGAAATGTTATGCTCTAGCATTTTCCTATATAAAAGCTACAGAAAGCAAATTTGACCTTACCTGGAGTTGAAGATTTTTAAATGTTTTTACCATATATGTGCATGGTGGCCATGTTCGACATGTGACTAGGACCGTTTGAACAAATTTTCGTTCCCCAGCTCCCTAGAGGCTCTACATGACATTTTAGAACAATTGGCCCAGTGGCTTTTGAAGAGATGTGTGAAATTGTCAAAGTATGAGAGACCAGGGTCAAAGGTTAAAGAAGGACCTTGACCTTTTTCACGCATAGATTTTCATATACTCATTAAGATGACTGTATATGCCATTTTTCAGGTCAAAATCTTCAACAGTTTCCAAGAAATGTTATGTTCTTGCATTTACCCATATAAAAAGCTACAGAAAGCAAATTTGACCATACCGTAAAAAAGGTCAGGATCAAACCAAGGTCATAATTTGAACAATCTTGGTAGCACTTGCGTACCAAATGCTGCATACCAAGTTTCAAGGCCATCGGCCTCTTGGTTCTTGAGAAGACGAGTTTTAAAGATTTTTATCATATATGGGCGTGGCGGCCACGTTGGTCATGTGACCAGGACCATTAGAACATATTTTCGTTCCTAAGTCCCATGGTGGCTATATATGAAGTTTGGTTGCAATCGGCCCAGCGGTTTTAGAGGAGAAGTCGTTTGAAATTGTGGACCGACGGACAGACGGACGGACGACGGACAACGGAGCCTTACAATCCTGTAGGCTTCGCCGGAGCCGCTGGCTCATGTGAGCTAAAAACTAAATAAAGGAACTGTCCATGCAGCTGTGCTGCAATTTCCTTGTCTCAGATATTTTTTATTGGTCATTGTGTAGATGTAAGTTGGTTGCAGTATAGATGGCGCCTATTTCATATTATGTTTAATCGTATCTAAGATAAATGAACGTTTTATGGCGATTTTAGGGGGGGAAAAGACGTTACACCGTCTAAAGTCTCAAAACGTCACAAAATTACGTCAATAATTGTCAGTGACGTCAGCAATTAGACTCACGCGCTTCGAAACAGCGAATTGTTGCACAATAAAACACAGAAACGTTCCATTGCTTCTGAAGGTGCAAGTAGTTATCCTACGATGTCTTACATTGCCAGAAACTTTGTTTCTTGACTATAAAATATTTTTAGGTTGTATTTACTTTTAAAAGAATTAACAAACTGATAAATAAATAAAAACAACTTGAATAAATAAACAGGTTTTGTTTATTATGAATTCTTTATTTCAAATTAGTCATAGTTTTTTAAAAGGGATAATGGCAGTTTCCCCATATAAGGCTCCCTTTAAGGGGCTTTTCACCGACACAATCCTCTCATAATCACATTGATAGGATAAGCCTTTGATGCGAACTGATGTTAGGACTGTATATTGGAAGCAATCATTTAGAGGTGGCACTCTCAGTACTAGAAAAAAGAGTCTTTGAATAACGGTGGCTATCTTGGATGGTCGTTTTTTTACATGTTATGTACACATATGTATCATTCTGACAAAAATGTGTTAAAACCCGCTCGGCATTACTTCAGATTTTGTCAGTTTATGTGTTTTGTTGTGTGTTTTTTCTTCCTTTTTCTCTTTATCTCTCCCCTCTCTCTCTCTCTCTCTCTCTCTCAAATTTTTAATTACCAGTGATGGCGGCCAGCTTGGATGGTCAGTTCGCAAAACTCACTTTACACAAGAATCATATATTCTGAGCAAAGCTGGTCAAAATCAGTTCAGCGGTTCATGAAATTTTGTCATTTTCCTTATTTTATCCTATACTTAGCAAATATAAAAACTTGACAGTCGCTATTTTTCATCCTACGGTAGGCGGGAAATAGTGAGACATAAAAATTATGTTAGTTTAAGAAAATGTAATTATTCTGTCATATCATAATCACACAAATTTCAAGATTCCATAGATACAGCAAAATTAAGACTATTGTAAACATCACAAGGGTACTTTTCTGTTTTCTATGCTTAAAACCAAACAAATACCAAATTTAAAATTGTAGAAGTCTGCTTAAATGAAAAAAATCCATTGGTAACACTTTGCCGTTATTAAATCCAATCTGTATGGACTCATAAGCTAAAATTATGCCGATGCACGGTCGACTAGGAGGCCGTAATGACCAGACGAAAAACCTCAGTCCACGCCATTATGAAGTCAGAAATTCAGTTTCAATGGAATTCCCATTACACATTTGAGTCTTTATGGCAGTTTTAGAAATGGCTTTCAAATGAATTTAGTAATAAACACATTGAGTTTGCAAGACAAGCAAACTAATCACGAAGAAAATAACGAAAAAGATGCATTGGTATAGAAGATACGGCATTTCATAAATCTCTATATGTTTAATTCAAAGGGAGGCAATCTGAAAGTTTTGAAACTTTAAACGTTATTTTCAGGTTGTGGTTACAATTACCATAAGCGTTTAAAGTGTTTTCTATGCATACTGGAACTACTGTTTATTGCGAACAAAATAACTTTCTTCTGCGCATGCGCAAATTAAAGTTCTTTTCTGAATTAATAAAATAGGAATAAGTTAGATAACTCCAGACAGGACAAACATTTACCAATAATTTTTCATGATTTAAGTAATCAGATGTCTGTCCAACTCGAAAACATCCATATATACATTACAAATTTGCTAGGTTGGCCTGAATTGAGAAATAAAAACCGTCAAGTTTTTATTTTTGTTCAGTATATGTTTAGTAACGGCGGTTAACTTGGCTGGTCTTTTTGACAGAAACTACTTCAGGCTAATGTCTTTATTACATTGCATCCTTACAGTGTGTGTGCCATCTCCATGCTTTCCAATCATTCGTTAACAGAGAGATACCTTTTGAGACTTCCTTTTTGCTTCTCTTGAAATCAAACCCTTCCAAAATAGACTGAGCCCTTATAGGATAGGGTTATCATACGGAGCAAATTCTTTCCTTTCAATATTTGTATATAGGGGAGCAAGTTATTTCCTCTCAGAGTTTATCCCATGTGAGAGGGGAGGCAAATAAAAATGGTAGAGTTGCTTACCCTGAAAGTGTATATATACATGTACATCTAAAAAAATACACACTAAAGCGCGTCATGTCAATCACATCGATACATGTACAGCAGTTTTGTGACTGATTTGCTTTTTATGCAAATGGTGTTTTATATTTAAAATCAGCAACGACATGACAAAACCAACAAAGTGGTAAAAGCGCCCTGTGAAGACTCAGATCAGCCTGGGCTTCCGCCCAGCCTGATCAAAATCTTCGCTGTGCGCTTAAAGGGTAGGTAAGAGTCTAAACTAGCTTCACGAGGACAGCAAAGACGCTGATCAGACTGGACGGCTGACCAGCGTATCTGAGTCTTCGCAGGGCGCACATGCCGCTTTCTTGGTTTTGTTGTGTCGCTTCTCAAATGGTGTCAATTAATCCACCTCAGAAGGCATAAACCCTTGAATCATCGTCGTTTTAATATTGCGTCAACGCCATGACGTTTATCAACATTGATACAACCTTTTCTCAAGGCTGTTGCATGGTGAAAACCATTTTTTTGGTCTGCAATTTTTTCTTTATTTTGGTGTTATTTTCAGATTTATGTTCTTCTTTTTCTAATTGCAGGGATCTTTTAATGTTGCACTTTCACCTCATCCTCGACTAGTGTCTACAGAGGGAGAGAAGCAAGCGGATATTGAGCAATTTGGCTATATTCTGGATGATCTTCTTAAAAAATCTTGTCGATAGAGCACTCAAGTGTTCCTGAAATATTGAGCACTTCAAACTAGTCCCATCTGGGTGGTTTTAGAAATGAGGAGTCTTTTTCATTTTCTTCAGGAATCTGATGGGGACAAAGCTTCTTGTACACTTTATTTATTGTCGGAGTATGCATGGCAATGATCTTAAAAGTGATGCAAGGTTTTACTTTCATTACATAAATACCTAAAAATTGATGGCTTAAAACAGGGGTAATTTTGACCCGAGTATAACGGAAAAAATGTGACAATTTACTAAAATTGTATCTTTACCTCTTTGTGTGATTAAAATGACTGTATTTGCGTATATGGTTTATTATTGTATTAACATTATTGAGCCTTCAGATCACATACTATTTTGTCTTTATTTTTTTATTGTATGCATGACATGCGCTTGATTAAGGTTTGGTGCAAAAATGTTCCGAGTGCAACAAATTGGCCTAACATTGTCAAATGTCTACAACAAATAGAAGTCAGAAAAAAGTTCACTATAATGTTTTACCCCACTTATTGATGAAATCCTTTGATTACCAAAATCAGTTATTTCCTTTCAAAGACCTAGGAATAATATGCAGAAGTTGTGTTACACTCGGCACAACTAAAATGTGTGTTTTCCACACATTCTGGGTCATAACTCTTGAACTACTAAGCCGAAATATGTTAAAATATTAAATCTTCTTGTGCAGAAATCGTCTGGCTATTATGAATGCTAGTTCGGTAGTTTTGTATCTTTCTACATTATGAAATATCAGAGAGAGTGAACAGACCCCTAATGTCACACTTTTGTTTCATTTTTAAACCACACATCGCCGACCATTTGTAAGGTTTTAGTTCCCTTGTACGTGTACCATGAAAGTTCTTAGTATTGGGACAGAGGGTACTGAACAAACAGTGCAGACCAAGATCAAAATGCTCCCAAAGGAGAATTCTGATCAGGACCTACACTGTTCCTTTCAGTCGGCTTCTTTTGGACGCATTACTCAATTGAGAAACCGCCGGGCCCCGTAGCGCAATCGGTAGGGCACCTGACTCATAAATCAGAGGGCCTGGGTTCGAAACCCGGTCTGGCCACATACTTTCGTTTCTCCTTCCGCTGATTCAAGAAGGGCAGTTGTCAGTTACCGGCGAAAGTATGTGCACTTAGTACTGGTTAACCGCTTAAGAGGTCTAAGCCTGCCCAGGAATAGTGTGGTTAGGTTAACTGACCGTCCCGACATGACCATAGCTGTTTACCGTGGACGTTACACATCAAATCAATCAAAATCAATTGAGAAACCAAACTGTTCCATTTAGAACATTTACGATAATAATGAATTTGAGCAGACAAGAGTAAAACCAACAACGAGGTTGTGCGGGCAGTGCATACTCAGATCAGCCTGAGCATCCGCCTAGTCTGATCAGATACTTTGCTAAACGCTTAAAGGGTAGCTAAGGGTCTAAGCTACCTCCATGCGGACAGCACAGACTCCGCCCAGATGTCCCGGCTGATATGACTCTGTTTTTGACGCACAATGAGTTTGTTGGTTTTCATAATATAACAGTACTAGATGTATTTGAAATGTAGTCCTTATGGACAGTACGAACAGCGTTGAACAACATGGTATCAACGAAACGGCAGTGTTTTGAATGTTCTTTGAATGTGAAATAGAGGATATTTGAGTTTTTCAGTGTAAGATAGATTTTTATTTCACCGAATGAACGCCAAAAGCAGTATTTTTACGAGTGGCGAAGCCACGGGTGAAAATACCACTTTTGGTGTTCATGAGTCAGGCCGGATGAGGCTTAGTCAATTAATCAACAAATACGAGGGGCGTTCGAAAAGTTTTGCAAATTCCTTCATGACTTTGTTTAGGGGCATGCTAGGTACAGCTGCCATACATGTACTAAAGGCACTTCATTTTGTCTTTACAATGATACTAAACACTACACAAAGACACTTTTCCTTATTGAGTTATAACGCATTTTAATAGGTCCCAGTCATACCACTGGGCTAATTTTATATGTAAAATCTTTTCAGTGTTAGGCATTCGTCAAATACCCTTGTAAATACAAAATTAATCATTGTCATTTGCTTGTCCATCGTTGCCAAAAATATCAAGACAAAAGTTACATGTAGAAGAGTGGCAACTGTTATCGATTTATTCTTTGCAAAACAACGCGCAGTTCTTATGGCGTTATTGAAATTTACGTTAACGTCATTTTTGAAGGCTTGTAGAGGCTTGAAGTGTAGTTACTCTTTAAATTCATTTTTGGCATAAATTCGAATTTATTGACAGGTTTTCGTTAACCCATGTAAATGCTCTTGCTGACAAAAATTTTATTCAAGTACACTTTTTTCATCACAAAATCATAAAATTTTAGTAGAAATGGAGAAATTGTTGCCACATAAAATACGGATAATCCATATTCTGGGGCCAGTATGGAACCAAGATTAAAACAATTTTCGCGATATTTACAGGACAACATTGTCTGGGCATTGTCTTTAATTAACAAAGATAAAACAAATCAGACTGCGGATATGTATGACGGCCTACTAAAATAAAATTCTGCAGTGTCTTTAGGGTATACCTCTTTCAAAGAAGTAAAAAAAATGCGTCCTTTTTTTAAAAAATGCACCGAGTTTGCAGACTTCTATACGCATTTTATAGCTTTATGCGTTTTTGCAATCAGAAGTTCTGTCTGTATGGTGGTTACCGAGAAATTAAGTCATTTGCAAATCTTTTCGAACGCCCCTCGTACATAATACTATTTCATAAAAATCCAATTTTTGAAAACAGTGAAATCGAGTGATAATTTCACTGTTTGAAACAGTGAGACTTTCAGTTTCGATTTCATCGAGAAATCTCTATAATTAATTGAAAAGTATAAACGAAAGGACACACTTCCAACAAAGAAACTCTGCAATTTGTATGCCTGTCTTCTCGATGAGGGTCAGTTCTTACAAAAATATTCTTTTTAGAAATAAATTCTTTGTAGGCGCTTTATTTAATACTTAAAAAGAATAATAATAAAAAGTTTCATCGCCCTCGCCGGAAGAAAGCATACTGACGCAGAGGGTGGTTCCTTTCATAATAATGGCGACAATACATGAAGGTGGACATATACATCTTAAAGTTCTGCGTCCACATGTGTGTGGGTAAATGGGGTATTTTTACACTTTTCACTTCATCCGTGAAAATGTACATAATTTCATCAGTTCACATAAGACTTGGCTCTAAGTCAGATAGAATAAACTTTTCTTGCTTGTTTCGTTAAAAGTGTTTGTTTTATTTTTTATTTATTCATTTTATGTCCCAAGAAGGGACTTTGGGGGGCAAATTAAATTCGCACCGTCCGTTAGCCCGTCCGCCCGTCCGGAAGAAATCATGCCTCAGCGATAACTTATTATAAAAACGTCTGAAGCAATTTAATGAAACTTCACAGAAAGATAAAGCAACATGAGAAGGTGTGTCGCGCATAAGATTTAGGTTTCTATGCAGAAGGTCAAGGCCACACTAGAATCAAAGTTCAAATCACGACTTAATTCGTCTCAGTCATAACTTATAAACTACGAAAGCAAATCTGACAAAACTTCACGGCACGATAAAGCATAATAAGTAGGAGTGTCGCATAAAAGATTTAGGTTCCTATCCCCAAGGTCAAGGTCGCTGTCAGGGTTTAGATGTCAAATCATGTTTCTCCGAATGGCACTTTGATGGAATCACAAAAACTCACACCTTGATCAAGGACGCTGTCACAAATATCAGTCAGGAAATCTTCAAACAAATGGCGCCATAATCTGCACCAACTTCAATTGAGTCGCGACGCGAGAAAACCAACAATGTGGTTGTGCGCCCAGCGCAGACTCAGATCAGCCTGGGCATCCGCCCAGTCTGATCAGAGTCTTCGTTGTCCGCATGAAGGTAGCTTTGACTCTTAGCTACCCTTTAAGCGCTTCGCAAAGAGTCTGATCAGACTGAGCGGCTACCCAGGCTGATCTGAGTCTGCGCTGGGCGCACAACCACATTGTTGGTTTTCTCGCGTCGCGGCTCAATTGAAATTTTGTGATGTAGTCCTTGCTCAAAGTACAAATCCTTGGGGCTCCATCAAAATATCGATGGAATCAGAAAGATGTGAAATGGAAAGCGGTGCATAGCTCCACAAGTGTAAAATATCTGAAAAAGAAAATAACATTTACATAAAACAAGATTCACTTACCGCATCACCATTCTTTCCGACAGCCTGTCAAAACAGAAATCACGTGTTCCCCCCCCTCCCCCCTCCCCTCCCCTCCCCTCCCCCCCACCCTTCTTTAAAATAAAAATGTACATACCCAGTTAACTCATATTTGTTCCATGCTGTACGGAATTCCAGGAAATGGTTGCATATATAAAACTAGGCAAGCATGCAAAAAAAACAAACAAAAAAACTAGACATGGGTCCAAAGTACACCGATGCCCCCGCCCTATGAACTTTGCCCGTAAGGTTGTTTCAAATCGCCACACACCCTAGCTGCACCTTCTCCACACAAGAGACCGACCCTTATGATTAAGAAGTCTACTAAACAATTCTGTGAAATTTCAACTTTACACCACCAACTGAATTGTAATTCTGAGTTTGCACAACAAAACACTGGCATGTATATTGAACATGTTTCTTTTGGCCCTACCCAACAGCCCCACTCCTTGTCAACCCAGTGGCTAGACCGCTCCACATAAGGAACTGACCCTTTAGTCATGAAATATATACCTTTATAAAACTCACAAATAATTTCGTCATCTCTGGCACTATATACTTAGTGACCTTTTTACTAGTGTTTGGAGTCCCACAGGAAGGCCTCTTATTGTCACTTATGTAAATAACATATACATGAAATTAGTAAAGAGCTATAGATCGCCGACAGTATTTTGAACGCTCGGCAAACAATAACATAAACACACAAAGGGGAAACAGGTATATGGACTCGTCTAAAGGTAGAACTTTATTAACTTATAATAAAAATACAGATGATTGCCATTGTGATTCGATTGCCATTGTGATTCCAATGGCAGAGTAGATAGCACAGCATTTTAAAATAGTTGATAGTATCGTGATGGGTTCGAATCCCACCAATCATTCATAAAAAAATTGTTTTCATTTTTTTACTACGATTTAAGCGTTTCAGATATTGCTATCCAAAACTGAGGCTTATTTAACCTTTAACATATAGAGGATATTTGACTTTTTCAGTGTAAGATCGATTTTTATTTCACCGAATGAACACCAAAAGCAGTTTTTTTTTCACGAGTGGCAAAGCCACGAGTGAAAATACCATTTTTGGTGTTCATGAGTGAAATAAAAATTCATCTTACCTTGAAAAAATCAATTTTTCTATTTCTTTTATGCTTGAAAATCGCAATAATTCTGTTTATTCAAGAGCGTCAGCCATCACGACAGAAACACATCTTTTTTTCTAGCCGTTTTGCGTCAAATTCGAGGCTTCCAACGTGTTTATTGGGTATGTTATTGGTTGTAAACAAGTTTGCAACTGAAAGATAGCTTCAAATATCATTTTGATAAACAAATCTCCAAAAATATGCCAAGAAAGAATGCATACAGGAGACTTAGGCGGCCTGACGTCGCGTGCAATAACAATGTTACGTTGGCGCTTTAAGTGACGTCATTAACGTTTTAATGACGTGCAAACATGCGTGACGTAATTTTTGTCAAGCCAGATAAGATTTAGCCAATAAATCAACAAAAAACTTGAGGCTATTTCACAAAAATCCTGTTTCTGAAACAGTGAAATCGAAAGTGATAATCTAACTGTTTGAAACAGTGAGATTATCAGTTTCGATTTCACCGAGAAATCTCTATAATTCATTGAAAAGTATAAAAGAGAAAGCTAAATCCCTATCGTTTTTAGTGGCGCAGCAGATATGTCTGTTGATATATAATCATTTTGTATTATAAGCGCACATGTTCGTTTTATCGTTGTTGTTTTTAGCTCGCCTGAACGAAAGTTCAGGAAGAGCTATTGTTGTCACCCTGGCGTCGGCGTCCGCGTCCGCGTCCGCGTCGGCGTCGGCGTCCGGATTGGATGTTTTGGTTAAAGTTTTTAAAAGACCTATATCTCCTTAACCCATGGATGGATTCATTTGATACTTGCACTGTAGTTAGATATTGGTCCAAGGTTTAACAGGGTACCACCCCCACCCCACTCCGTGACCTTAATGTCAAGGTCATGGACTTAGAAAATTGGAAGTGTTTTTGTATTGGATGTTTTGGTTAAAGTTTTATAAAGCCCAATATCTCCTTAACCCATAGATGGATTCATTTGATACTTGCATTGTAGTTAGATATTGGTCCAAAGTTTTCCAAGGTACTACCCCCACCCCCCTCAGTGACCTTGATGTCAAGGTCATGGACTTAGAAAATTTATTGCTTGGATGTTTTGGTTAAAGTTTTTTAAAGACACATATCTCCTGAACCCATAGATGAATTCTTTTTAGCTCGCCTGAACGAAAGTTCAGGAAGAGCTATTGTTGTCACCCTGGCGTCGGCGTCCGCGTCCGCGTCCGCGTCGGCGTCCGGATTGGATGTTTTGGTTAAAGTTTTTTAAAGACCTATATCTCCTTAACCCATGGATGGATTCTTTTGATACTTGCACTGTAGTTAGATATTGGTCCAAGGTTTAACAGGGTACCACCCCCACACCACTCCGTGACCTTGCTGTCAAGGTCATGGACTTAGAAAATTGGGAGTGTTTTGTACTGGATGTTTTGGTTAAAGTTTTATAAAGCCCAATATCTCCTTAACCCATTGATGAATTCCTTTGATACTTGCATTGTAGTTAGATATTGGTCCAAAGTTTTCCAAGGTACTACCCCCACCCCCCTCAGTGACCTTGATGTCAAGGTCATGGACTTAGAGAATTGTCTTTTTATTAGTTTAAACATATTTATTGTATCATAAACTGTACATGATCACAATATAAACATGATACAAACAATTGGATCAGAACGAAAGCATAAATGCTTATTTAGTTCTTCTCCTGTCCTGTACCTAGATATTAGTCCAAAGTTTTACAGAGTACTACCCCAACCCTGCTCAGTGACCTTGATGTCAAGGTCAGGGACTTAGGAAATTTGGTCTTTATTAATGTTTTCTAATTGCATACCGATTCATAATGCCTGGCAGAGATTTAGTTTACACTTGAACTGATGTTAGACACTTTTTTGAGCTTTTACAAAACACTATATACTTACCCCACTGGATGAACTTGAAGTCAAGGTCATTGACTTTTAATTTTGTCTTAAAGATTTTGGTTAAAGTTTTATATTTATGAAGACATAATTTCACAGTGCCCCGATGGACTCAGTTGATACTAATATTTGGACTGATGTTAGATAATGGTTCAAAGTTTTGATACATCATAGCCCCCCCCCCCCCACTACTTTTTTGGACCCCCCCCCCCCCCCCCCCCCCCCCCACTACTTCTTTGAGCTCTAGCTTTTGGACTTTGAAGTTTTGTGTGGATTTTTTTATTATTTTAATTTCATTTTAAAACTCATTTCTGAGATAGCTTTTGTTTATAAATGTGTCCTCCCCCCTTACTTCTTTGAGCTCTAGCTTTTGGACTTTGAAGTTTCATGTGGATTTTTTTATTTTAATTTCATTTCAAAACTCATTTCTGAGATAGCTTTTGTTTATAAATGTGTTGTCATTATGGACATGCTTGCCTGAAGTTTTATGCATAGCAGTCCACACCACCATAACGACTGTGTGATGGGCAAGCACCTATTCAGGCGAGCTATGCTGTCAGGTGACAGCTCTTGTTTTTTTTGTTTTTTTGTTTTTCATTTTTTTATATAGCTTTATATTTTTTCTTGGCAATGTGCGAAATCAGACTGAATAACTGCATATGCTGATCTAATGCTTCACGGCTCACTGTATAGATTATTTAGCGAGAAAGAAGGTAGCTGTGCATGTTGATCTGAATGTTTTCTGGTCGTGAGGTACCTTTTACGCGATGCCGCTCATTTACAAAAAAATACTTTTAAGCGACGCTGCTCAATTACAAGAAAAAAAAATAAAATAAAAAGAATGAAATAGAAAATAAAAAAATTAAGATAAAATAAAAGAAAACATTAATTAAATGACTGGTGGGGCTCGAACCCATCACGATGGTGCCAACTATTTTAAATGCTATTAATATACTATATCCACTCAGCCACTGGAATCACAGTGGAATCTTGTGTATTTTTATTATAAGTGGATAAAGTTTCACCTTCAGACGAGTCCATATACCTGTTTCCCCTATGTGTGTTTATGTTATTGTTTGTCGAGCGTCCAAAATACCATCGGCGATCTATAGTCTGTGCTTTTACAAAACCAAATGCTACTGGCCATCTTCCTTTGTTATTTGCTTTTTCCGAGTACTTTTGGATCGCACATGGAGAAGTTTTATTTTCATTTCTGTAAAAAAATGACATTTAATAGGTATTTGACTTCAAATGGAGCACAAAAAAAAAAAAAAAAAAAAAAAACTTGTAGCTAGTGCACGAATGAAGTTTGCATCAGAAGCTATACTATTTGGTCAGTTGTTCCCTTTGGCCATACAGGACCGACTCGTATGCTATAATCTGGACAATTTGTGGACATTGAGGGTCGGGTCCAAGTGCTCCATAGGGAGAGATACCAACTCAGTCTAACTTGGTGACAAAGGGTGGTTCCTAGTACTGATTTTCACAGTACTAAATCGGTCTGACGACACCTCCATACCCTTTGCTGCAATATCAAAACAGACTAGATGTATCTAAAAATAGCAACTGTGACACTGACAAGTCTGATCAACAAACATTGAATATGAGCCGCGACATGAGAAAACCAACAAAGTGGTTGTGCGCCCAGCGTAGACTTTGATCAGCCTGGACATCAGCCTAGTTTGGGTAGTCTTCCCTGAGCGCTTAAAGGGTAGCTAAGGGTCTAAGCTACCTTCATGCGGACAGCTTAGGCTCTGATCAGACGGCCATGGCAATGATCTTAAAAGTGATAGTTTCAGAGTTATGAAGCGGACACGATTTCTGTACTCAAAATTACAAAGGGGCATAATTCAGTAAAAAATGTAGAAAGAGTTATGGTTCTTGTTCTCTGCATATCGTCTAATGATGCTTTACATTTGTACCAATTCTCGTGAAAATATCTCAGACGGTTTCAGAGTTATTGAGCAGACACGAAATGATGACGGACAGACGGACAGACAGACAGACGGACGGACAAGGTGATTACTACAGGGCCTCCGCAGACTTCGTCTGGCGGGGCCCTAACAAAACTTATTTTATAAATCTTAGTAAAATATAGTGAAACTTAATTTATCTCTATGATAATACTTTCAACTTCCCAGCATCAACACTTACCCGACTTACGATCAACAAAACTTTCAAACATATTTCCTTTGGTCCCGCCATACCCCTATCCTGATGCAGCTGCCATACCCTGGTCTCCTTATAAAAATCTAATCTGTGATCATTATGCCCAATTTCTAACTCTCCAGGGCAAGTAATGGTACCAGACTTATGATTTTATTCCAATTTTACATGTAATCAATATGACCTGCTAAACAATGTGACCCCTGGCCCCACCTAGGGATGAGCCCGAGGAGCAACTTAACCATGAAGGCAAAGATATTAGTCTGGGTAAGTATCATACCAAACTTAGACTTTATAGTATAAAAGGTATAAAAGACATGAGCTCCAAGAGAAACATGAATATGTTCCATATGACCTGTTATACATTGTGTATAACCCTGGCCCCACCTTAGAGATTGTGACCCCTAGCCCCAGAGGTAGCTCTACCATGAAGGTGTTGGTCTGGGTAAGTACCATGCCAAATCTAAACTTTGTAGCATTAAAGGTATAAGTTATGAGCTACAATATATAGAAACGCGGACGTAAAGATGGAAATAAAAATTGAATCTAAATTGTAACATTTGTTAGACTCTGGTTTGGCAAAACACAGTATGCCCCACTCTTGGCTTTGGCGGGCGGGAGCATAAAAACATTTTGGCATGGCTGGTAGTGAAGCTTGGCAATAAAGTTATCCCGGAGAAACACAATCAAAAGCAATAGCCATTCCGACCATTGCTAGAGGGATTAGCTTCCCAGAATGTTGCCCTAATTCATGCGCAGTTACAAAAAATGCGAGTTTATTGTAGAAGATACTCAGGAAAGTTTTATTGTGTTCGGCTTGGACGATGGCCCCTAGAAACTTTCATGACTTTTTATGTATTAAACGACTTGCAAAAAGCACTGTAGTACATGTAGCGTATACGCAAAGAAAAAGTATTAATAGACGAAACAACGTCAGATATTTCCTAAGAGATATAAAGCTATTAAATGCAACAATGAGCATTCTGGTGGAACAGCATGCTTCTTTCTTGATGATTTCAAGCCAGCCGAAGTCACAGTCAAAATCAGTTTAAAGACACATACTAAAATATTGATACATGTCATCAATCTCAGCCTATTCCCGATCTGTCATCCCGGCTATCCACCTAAAAGTGCATCTGTTGACAAAGGCAACCATTTTGTCACCACCCACCCTCTTTGGAAGCGTGTATTTTCATTATAAAACCAATTTGTGCATCAAAAACTTGCAGAAATATTGCTAACTAATTGAGGTTTGATTACAAGCAAGCAAACAGATTAGGCATTATCTCAGATTCGTTACATGCAAATGCGAGCCGAAATGCAGACTTTATGCTTTTGTCTGAAAATGTTGCTCATTCAAGACCTGCCATAGCCTTATCTGTGTAAGAAAGCCACCCACACTGAAACTGTAGAATCCACAGACAATGGCCGACTTTCATTGAAGGCTAAACTTATCCAGGATATTATCGTCTATTTTTACCAGCATCTTTATCTCACCTGCTCAAAATCTACTTTCAGTTTAGTGCATCTGCTATCTCTGTAGACATCTGTCTTCATTTCAGCCGGTTGTACGGTGTGAAGAACATTTATGCGGGGTAACTGCGTTGTACGACATAAAGCTCAAACATTTAAGACATAAGATAAAACTGATTTTCTTATTTTGCTCGAGAACATTTTCTATTGAAACACAACCTATCTACCGTTATAATACCTTGTCTACACGCTGGAATCACATGTGGTTATCAAATGAGTCGCGAGACGACAAAACCAACAATGTGTCTGTGTGCCCAGCGCAGACTCAGATCAGCCTGGGCATCCGCCCAGTCTAATTAGAGTCTTCGCTGCCCGCGTGGAGGTAGCTTAGACCCTTAGCTACCCTTTAAGCTCTTAGCAAAGAGTCTGATCAGACTTGTCGGATCCCCAGGCTGATCTGAGTCTTCTCTGGGCGAACGACCACTTTGTTGGTTTTCTCGTGTCGCGGCTCATTTTCTTTTTATAATATCTCGTCTACAAAATGGAGTCACACGTGGTAATCAAATAGCATCACGCAATAATTCCTAGTCTACTGAAAGCTGCTTCACGCCTCAACAAGCATGGCATAAGGGGTCCAATTTAATAAAAGCTTGTGTCCGGCATGAGCTGAGAATGACGACGGACGACAAAGTCTGCATATCAAATACTGAGCTTCTCCGGGTCTGAGGTGCTCAACTAAATTCACCAATTGTTATAACAAAGGAGGCACCTTAGAATCTTTTCTTAAACTAGCCCCCTAATGCATTGTTTACTACGTCAAATACATGAAACTCTTGCTAGGTAATGTTGTTTCTTTACTTTTATTTCCATATGTTTATATAAAATAAAGAGACAATCAAACAGATACTAAAAAAATCACAATAAAAACAAATATCAATCTCATATGAAAGACAAAAGAGCAGTTTGATCCATTGTGAATTGTTTGCAACACTTTTTTCACTGCCTGATAATTAAATCTTTAACTGTTTACAGCAAAATAATCCGCGACACGAGTGAACCAACAAAGTGGCATGTGCGCCCAGCGAAGACTCAGATCAGCCCAGGCATCCGCCCAGTCTAAACAGATTCTTCGTTGACTGTAGGGAACTAGCTTAGACCCTTAGTTACCCTTAAAGCGCAACGCAAATACTCTGATCAGACTTGGCGGGTGCCCAGGCTGATGATCTGAGCCTTTGATGCACTTACATGCCTTTTTGTTTGATTTGGCATGTCGCGGCTCATATTGTTCTTATGCTGGCCGCTGGCCTCATATATATGACACACGGTATGCATATTTAAGGTAAACAGATTCGTTTTCATTGCAATCAACTTTGCCATTTTCATTTTCACCTTCATGAGTACATTTTATTTTGGATTGGAAAAGCGTCGTCGGTTAAGGACGCAAACAGGTGTTCACAAGAGATCTTCATATGAATAAAACAAGAGGGCCATGAGGCCCTGAATCGCTCACCTGAGCAATTGGCCCAGTGGTCTTTGAAAAGATGTTTGAACTTGTCACATTATGAGATTCCTGGGTCAAAGAATGACCTTGACCTCTTGTTGTCATAAATCTTCATGCACTTAGTAACACGACAGTCTCTTCAGAAGATGTTTGAAATTATCAAAATTTGATAGTCCTGGTTCAAAGGCCAATAAATGACCTTGACCTCTTGTACGCACAAATCTTCATGCACTCATTAAGATGATTGTATATATATCAGCTTTTAGGCCAAAACCTTCAAAATTTTCAATGAAATCTTATGCAATAGCACTTTTCTATATTTGACCACGCCTTAAAAAGTCGCGGTCAACCCAAGGTCTTCATTTGAACGATCTTGGTAGTTCTCGAGTACTTAATGCAACATACCAAGTTTCGTGGCCGTTGATAAATTGGTTCTGGAGAAGAAGATTTCAAAAGTTTTTACCATATATGGGTTATGTTGGTCATGTGACCGAGACCATTTCAACAAATTTTCATTCACTCAGTCCCTGGAGACTCTATATTAAATTTGGTTAGAATTGGCCAAGTGACTTTTGCGGAGATGGTTAAAACTGTCTCATTAAGATGACTGTATATACCAATTTTAGGCCAAAATCTTCAACAGTTTCCAAGAAATCTTATCTCCTTTTCCCATATTAAAGTACCAGACGGCACATTTGACCTAACCGTAAAAAAGGTCAAGGTTAACCCAAGTTCATAATGTGAATACTCTTGGTAGTACATGTACATGTGTACTCGATGCTACATACAAAGTGTCAAGGCAATCCGCTTATTGGTTCTGGAGAAGAAGATTTTCAAATGTTTTTGCCATATACGGGCGTGTCGGCCAGGTTGGTCACGTGACCGGGAACTTTTGAACCTTACTTCGTTCCACAGCCCCCTAGAGGCTCTACATGAAATGAATTACAATTTGCCCAGTGGTTTCAGAGGAGAAATCGTTTGGGATTGTTGACGGACGACGACGGACAACGGACCCCTTTCTTTCCCGTAAGCTCCCCCGCAGCCGCTGACTCAGGTGAGCTAAAAATGATGGAAATCATCCAAGAGGCACACAACATTGAACCTGCGCTGAGTCAACCTTGTTCAACGTAATGTGTCCACTGTAATGCAGGTACCGGTGCGTCCAGGCACCAGGATTAAACCACTTTAGATGGAGAGACCGTTTTGTGGACACATGCAAACAGTGCAGACTCAACATTATGCGGCGTAACTGTTTGCGTAAAGGAATTTCTATGTAAAATGCAATAAAAGTGAAACAAAATCACCAAAACTCCTTAAACTAGAAATGAGCCGCGACGCGAGAAAACCAACAATGTGGTCGTGCGCCCAGCGCAGACTCAGATCAGCCTAGGCATTCGGCCAGTCTCATCAGAGTTTTTGCTAAGCCCTTAAAAGGTAGCCAAGGGACTAAGCTAACTTCATACGGACAGCGAAGGCTCTGATCAGACTGGGCGGATGCCCAGGCTGATCTGGGTCTGCGCTGGACGCACGACCACATTGTTGGTTTTGTCACGTCGCGGCTCAAATGTAATCACCCAAATGAAAGGGTAGACATTTCACTGGTCGAAAAAAAGGCTGAAAACTCTCAAAGAGCTTTTTTGTATTATTAATGATACCTTTACAATTCTCGTATGATATCATTGCAAGCTTTTCATTGTAAATGGCTGCTATGTGCAGGCAATTTTTATCCTGTAAAGCCTGTTGGAAACTACTTGCGCGCTACTTTCGATATTATAAATTTGGATGTCCCCCCAGTTCTACCAGTGGTGAAAACGTCCAAACACAAATCAATATGAAAAGCGTTCCAGGTTACGTGATAAAACGTGGGTTGATGTGCCCAGATCGAGTCCTATAACTGGCCAAAAGTACATGTATGAGTGGCATGTTTTTGAAACATTTCAAACCTCTCCACAAAACCTTTTCTAGTTCCCCGATAAAATATTGTATGCTGATAGAGGGGGCCTTTACACGTTACACGTAATACTTGTATACATGTATATAAAACTATCATGCTGTTGAATAAACAATTATGATTCTGCTTCTCAGTTATGTGATACAATTTTACGCTTATCACACTACTGTAGAAGATAGCCATTAAAATCCCATTAAAATCCCATGAAAATCCCATGTATTCGCTCAAAACCATTAAATCAAGGCATTGTTTACAATAAAAGGCCATCGGCCAAGTGTCACCCGACGTTTGCAATGTGTCACAAACTTCAGCCCTTTATTCTGTTTCAGAGTAAATGTATGGCCAAAAACAGGAAATATATATATTACAGAACCTGGTAAGCAAATGATAACTGAACATAAGCAAAGACATATACCCAATTACTGGGCCTCTTTATAAGATACTTAAGTTCAGAACGGGGCATATATGTGTAAAATCAGGTTACTGAAACTATAGGCCCTTACAAAATGACCAAAACATCAAGACTGTATACCCAGTAACAAAATAACAAGAGCCATAATCCTGCTAATATGAATCTGATGAAAAATGAACAATGCATTTATGAAAATTCAGCCCATTAATATGAATAGTTCTGGAGATATCCTGTTACCTTTAAGTGAACGTCTATAACTATGAAAGGGAAATAACTCTGTCACTTATAATTTAGCACATCCACTAATAATCAGAATAATCAATTTACCAAATCTTATAGCATACCAAATTTCAGCTCTCTCCATCAAATGGTTCAAAAGTTGGAAAAATGCAAAAAAACGACAAAGGGCCATAACTTTGTAAAAAATAGAACAATTGAAATTTCAAAATCACATGCACATCTTCAGATCATGATGAAACATTCTGCACAATTTCAAGTCAATCTGATACAAGATGTTGCAAGAGTTGCGGGGACAAGGTCTAAGTTAGCAAAAGCCGTAACTCCATTAAAAATGGCCGAAACAAAAATAAAAAAAACACATGCACATCTTCATGTCGTAAGAATACAATCTGTAAAATTTCAAATCAATCCGATGAAAGATGTAGGAGCAGTTGAGGGGACAAGATTTCGGAAGGTGTGAGTCAGCAAGGGCTGTAACTCCATCAAAAATGGCCGAAACAAAAATCGAAAACCACATGCACATCTTCATATCATAAGAATATAATCTGTAAAATTTCAAATCAATCCGATGAAAGACGTAGGAGGAGTTGCAGGGACAAGATTTCGGACGGACGGACGGACGGAAGGACGGACGGAAGGAAGGACGGACGGACACACACACGGACGGACGAGGGTCATTTCCATAGTCCCCCTCTGCCTACGTCGGTTGACACAAATTATTGATATGCATGCGAACCGATTAAAAACAATTAAAAACCATGATCATGGCCATTTACTTGAAAACCATCCAATGAAAAAAGCATGAAATGGCTCTTAATTATATACCATGTCATGAACTGAAAAGTAATGGGGCCATTAATCCTTGTTTATTCTTTTTCCATGGCCATTACAATGGCAAAAAAACCCGTAAGTAATGCCCATTACTTACTGAGCCAAAGGGTAACTAATGGCCACAAAATAAAAGGGAAATCAATTCATGGGCATTGATTAATTTCATACCCATTATGATATAAACAGGGACATTAAATTGTGTGCTATCTTATTTCATGGCCATTATAAAGACAGAATCTGTGAAACTAATGCCTATTATATGCTGACCTAAAAGGTGACTAATGGCCTCATAGACAAAGGACATTTAACTAATGGGTATCAATTATTTTCATGCCCATCAAAATATTTTGTTTTGAAAATAGAACCATTAACATAAACTCATTGCCATCAATGTTTCATATTAATGGGCATTATATAGAAGGATACATTTTAATACCCATAAATCTGGGAAATAATGGCTACTAATTATTTTAATGCCCTTTAAAAAAGAAATCTGACTATTAAAAACTTAAATCTGAAATCATTGCCATTAAATATCTATGAAATGGGCATTACAAACAGAAAGGTAAATTTTAATGCAAGAATGACACTAAATTCATGCCCATAATAATTTCATTAATAGTGATTATAAAATACTGGCCACGCTTTGGCACCATTAAAATGAAAGTAAAGAAAAATCATTGACATCAATATCAACTTTCATGGGCATTAGAAAACAAAAAATGAAATAGATTTTATTTAATACCAGTGTGGAGGACCTGGATTTTTTCCCTTTGAAATATATGTTTTTTCTATATTACATAATGATAAGTGCATCGAAGTCATGTTTTGTGGTAGTTTAGTGAAGAAAAATAAATAACGTGACTTTGCTGTGAGTTTCGAGACTGTCAAGCTTGCATAATATGGAATTGAGGTATATCACACTTATAGTTATATGATTTAATGAACGATTGGTTATTTATGATTATTTAGAAAAGTTTGATTCTGATTTGATAGAAAAGATAATTTTGCCAATGAGATTGATCTTCCTCAAACCTGGCTAAGACCTAGACGTACAACACAGCACATTGCGGCTTCTCTGAGGCACATAGTGGCTTCTCTGAAGTGCTTGCTAGTTCCAACACCATGGAACACGTGGACAATATTGCACTAGTCATACATCTGGCAACATTTTTATTAATACTATATTTAGTTTACTTCTGTTTTAACTAAGCTCCCTTGTTTTTTTACCTTTAAATCTATTTAGTTGTAACATTATTTTGCCTTCTTCTTGTCGCTAACCATGCAATGGTATTTAGTTTTATCTTCTCCATTAGTCTTGTCATAATGACACCCTTATTTTATTTTTTCTGATCATTACGCTGAGATAGTGGTAATGATATTTAAGTTTCAGATATTTTTTTCTTTATGAACTTATCAAAAAAATAATGGCCATTGAAAAATGTTCCCCTAGTAATTGCCATTAAAACATATTTGGTAAACTCATGGCCATTACCATAAATATTTCTGTAAAAACGTAATGGCCATTAAAGTATTTAATTTAAAAACCATGGGTTTGAAATTAAATGATGGCCATTGAAAAATGTCCCCGTAGTAATGGCCATGAAAACACCATTCAAAAAAGTCATGACCATTGAAAAAAGATTTTGATCTTTTAATGTCTATGAGAAATTAAGTTATTTATGGACATTATATATAGAAAAATAACTGGCATGATTTTAAAGAAATGGACATTAATTTGTTTCTGAAATTAATGGCCATCATTACAGGCAGTAGAAACATATGTCCATGATTTTTCCCTTAATATCAAGAGAGAAAATTTAATGCCCCTGAATATTGTTTCCTTTAATTGGCATTAGTTTTTTTTCATAACCATTAGTTCTGGCCCATTAACCAAAACAATGACTCTTATTTTCCCATTAGAAGAAACATAAAAATTAATGGCCCATTTATAATGTCGCCTTTAATGGCCATTTAATGGCCAGTATTCTGGAGTAATGGGCATTATCATTTTTTTCTTTATTTACTAATGCCTGGTAATGTTCAATTAAAAAAATCAAAATGTCGTGCCCATAAATTTATGGTATAATTAATGCACATTAAAAAATGATGGGCATTAATTGATTTCTATGAAATTAATGGTTAAGTTAATGGTATAATTAATGCCTTGCTGATAAATTAATGCCCATTAATAATGTCGCCTTTAATGGCCATTAATATTTATTTCTATTAATGGCATTTTCATGGCTCATTCATGGCTGTTCCTGCAGTAGTGTCAACTGGTATACTTAATGAAATGAGGCATATTCGCTGTTTACATCGAAACATATGAGCCGTGGCTCGAGAAAAGCAACACAATTTTTAAGCGCAAAGCGCAGACTCAGATCAGCCTGGGCATCCACCCAGTGCGATCAGACCCTTCCCTCAGCACTTAAGGGGTAGCTAAGGGTCTAAGCGACTTCTATGCGGACAGCGAAGACTCTAATCAGACTGGGCGGATGACCAGGCTGATCTGAGTCTGCGCTGGGCGCACAACCACTTTGTTGGGTTTGACGTGTCGCGGCTCAAATTATTATTTAGACCCTTACACCACTAAGCGAATTATAGTGATTACTTAAAGATAATTATATAAAATCATATAGCACGTCAATTAAGGAAATATCACCATTCATGGGCAAATATCTGATGTTAGTTTAAAATTTGTATATTTTAGTTTTCGAATTATTACAGTTTATATTTACTTTATTCTGTTCTGTTTCTGTTCTTGCAACGACGTTCCCAAAGTGGTTCAGCGATACGTAAGCAACTTGGGGAACGTCTTTACGAGAATGTTAGTTTCTGTTGTTTTTTTTTTTTGTTAATTTTCGAATTATTGCAAGTTATTTTAATTACACCTTGTGATCATAGATTGATCATTCAAAAACTTTAATATACCAGTCCAGTTAAAACCATCACAAAAAAGCAACGCGCTACATGTAGTTCTGGCCGGATATACGATGTACACAGTTCTATCTTAAGTTCCACCCGAATTAGCGACATGTGTAAGTGATACCATGCTGCGCACGTGCATTCCCTTGAGCATGCGCAGTTTGTCTGGGTATACTCAATTCGTGTATACTCTAAGTTACTTAAATGGCAACAAATTAATGGCACGACGTCTAGATTGATCAGATCATATGATTAACAGCATTCCGTTTTAAAGCAATCGTCTATATTGCCTTACAAATCCAATTCTCAGACTTGCCAAGAAAAACGAAAATGAGCCGCGACACGAGAAAACCAACAAAGTGATTGTGCGCCCAGCGCAGTCTCAGATCAGCCTGGGCATCCGCCTAGTCTGATCAGAGCCTTCGCTGTCTGCATGGAGGTAGCTTAGACCCTTAGCTACCCTTTAAGCGCTTAGCGAAAAGTCTGATCAGACTGGGCGGATACCGCACAACCACTTGGTGGTTTTCTCCTGTCGCGGCTAACTGTAAATGCTAAAATGGTAAACTGCTTTCCCTCAAAGTCTAAAATTATTTTAAAATGAATGGGTAGACTTTGACGGGAGCAACTTACCATTTCCATGTGTTGCCTTCCAAATTAATGGTACACTGTTTAAAGAAAAGAGTTTGCACCCCTATGAGCAACTTCTTTCCTTCAAGAGTTTACCCCATTCTGAAGGGCTACGTCACCCACGAAAGCAAACAGGAAGTCACAAAAATGTTCCCCTTTCTTATAAGTGGCAAAAAAATCATAATGGTCAACACATACATCTTGAAATAAAACAGCATGAATAGTATCGTAATTGAGCCGTGACACGACAAAACCAACAATATGGAATGTGCGCCCAGCAAAGACTCAGATTAACCTTGCTATTTGCTCAGTCCGATCAGAGCCTTCGTTGTCCGCATGGAGCTAGCTTAGACCTAAGCTAGCGTTTAAGCGCACAGCGAAGACTCTTATCAGAGTCGGCGGATGCCCAGACTGATCTCAGGCTTTGCTGGCCGCACATGCCATTTTGTTGGTTTTGTCGTGTCGCGGCTCCATTATAAATGAATGATGCTGAAAGGATCCAGATCATTTGACTGTAGTATAGGACGGTCCTGCTAATACTTATTTTGATTGTCAATGCTACTGTACGGTGGCGGTGGAACCGCTGGATTTGGAAATGAGGTTGTTGGGGGATACGCGGCGTCCGTCGAAAATCCATAATTAGTGGGAGGTGGCGGCGGGTACGATCCACCATACTGTTGTTGTTGCTGCTGCTGCTGCTGACTGAGCTGCTGTTGGAGCTGTAATTGTTGTTGTAAGAGTGCATTTTCCCGTTGTAGTTGCTGTGCCCTGGCATCGTTCATGGCACTGCCTAAGTTTATGTGAGTTGTCCCCGATGTCATAGTGTTATTAGTATACCCGGGGTCAATGCTCATTACCATACGCCCTCTCCGACCCCTCCTCATCACAACTCCAAAATAAGTACCATAGACACAGACAATGTAAAGAGAAAATATGCTTGTCAGTATTGCTAATACACATCCTGCAATGATAGCATATCTGATTTTGTCTTTCTCCGAACTACAGTCTTCATCATCACCATATGAGTATGTGTCGCAGCCCGCAATGCCAGCAAAAACCAACCCCATAAAACAGGTCATGAATGTAAACATGGATAGAATATATTGGCCCATCATCTGAAATAAAATATAACACCATATTTATTCTAATATTTACATTTTCAGTGCAAAGCGCTGATATTTGAAAGATCATAAATTACCGACGTACTTTTCGACGTTTAAATGTCTACAGTGCTTAGTTTAGTGATGTGGATAAAAAATGATCTGTTAAACAGCATATTCCCTCCTATGTAGGGCAACCTCCACTGTCGGGATGTACTTGGTGTCTAGTGTGCATGACAGGCTCTCAAAGTGACCTATCCCTCCAAACGGACAATTGCCACGATCAGCAAATGAAGGATTAAAACAATTTATAACGCATAACAAAAGTGATCAACTTGCTGTTACTTTATATAATAACCAACGCAAAAATCTGAACGAGCTAGCTTGAGACAGTGTTGTCTTGATTAAGTCATATGTTTTTGAAACGCATTCGAAAATCAATCTTATTCTGTGACTTAGACCCCTTGGTCATAGCACCTGACATGAATTATTGCAATGCAAGTAAAAATTGTATGACAAGAAATTATTAAACAACCAGGATTAACAACTTGTGGAAAACGCAAATTTTAATATTGAATATACTTTATTCCCAGTTAGTTATGGCTAGATGTAATTGCTACAGATTCTTCAATGACCCTATCATGCATCCTACTTTAAGATTAATTTAGTTCGAAATAGTGTATGATTGCCATAAAATTCTACTTTTGGAACAGTACGGTCTGAGCACACAATGAAAACCTATATGAGATTGCTCCTAAAAGAGCAGTCTGGTCAGGGTATTCTAAATAAGTTTTGGTCCCCGAGTTTATGGAACTCTTACTTGAATTTAATTTTCATCTCGGTACATTACATGTATCAGGAATGGCAAAACATGGGATGCTTATCGTGCCGCCCTAGTGGGATTGAACTTTCCTCAATTTTTCTTGTCGCCACCTGTAAGTCAATATATGCATTGACCAGTCAAATTAGATTCCAACATATGACAAACGGATGCATGTGTGTTTTTTGTGACAATAGTTTCTACTCGGAAAAATTCGAAGGGCGGGGCGATATGTACTTTTGCGGAGCGATAAGTACATTCGCGTTAGGTCAGTTGACCTTATCGCTCCGCCCTTCGAATGAACCTTACGCAAATGTACTTATCGTTTTACTCTTCGAATTTGTCCGGGTATATTCTATAAAAGGCACTATCTTCACAAAACACAGTTGCATTTGAGCCGCGACACGAGAAAACCAACAATGTGGTTGTACGCCCAGCACAGCCTCAGATCAGCCTGGGCATCTGCCCTGTCTGGTTAGACTCTTTGCTAAGTGCTTAAAGGGTACCTTAGGGTCTAAGCTACCTTCATGCGGACAACGAAGACTCTGATTAGACCGGGCGGACGCATAGGGTGATCTGAGTCTGCGCTGGGCGCACAACAAATTTGTTGGTTTTGTCGTGTCGCGGCTCATTTGTTTGTTCTAGGCTTTAATCTTATTTGACGGGCAAATGCACATATTGTCTGATGGGATTGTATACAGGCTAAGTTCTAATGTTATAAAGATAAAGTTTTAACAAAGAACATCCACTTTCTGTTTCTTTGCAAAATAAGTATGATTTTATTTGTTCAGACTAAATGTAAACAATTGGACAACATTATGTAGTCCTCTCGCTCTCATTGATTTATATATATAAAGTCAGTTAGATGTTTTTCAAGTTTCGTATGCAACAAACAGATATTAAAAAAGTGCATATTTGTATCACAGTATTAAGGTAATGTGTATACTTCCACGGGAAAGAACTCTACCATTTGTGTTTGCCTCCCTTCACAATGAATTCAACTAGTAAGGAAAGCAAAACGGAACCACTTACAGCGCAGGCAACTTCTTGCTTCTTGACCCCATTTTCACCATCTATTCCTGCACCTTTGATAGCAACACACGAACTGAGCAACGCACTTATTACCATCTACAAAATATGAAATACAGTCAGAACCAATCGATATCTATAAGTCGAAGTGTTTTTTACACTACTGATATCTCTAATAAATTTTCTGGTCTTGGAAAATTTTCTTTGAGATATCAATAGCTTGAAGTAACAGGAGGTGAAATGTAATGAAAAAAAACAAGGAAATGTATCTAAGCTTTATTATCTTGTATACGCGTACATGTAAAAGTATACTTTGAAATACCAGTGTCTGATATAACGAGGATCAAATGCAAAGGGTATGTGATAAACTTTCAGGGTAAGATCACTATACATGTATCTGAAAATGCGAGAAAACAAACAAATTGGCATGTGCGCCCAGTGCAGACTCAGATCGGGTCTGGGCATCCGCCTAGTCTGATCAGAGTCTTCGCATATAGCTAGCGTAGAGCTACCTTTCAAAGCAAAGACTCTAATCAGAGTTGGCGGATGCCCAGGTTGAACTATCTGCATTGGGCGCACATGCCACATTGTTGGTTTTCTCGTATCGCAGCTCATTTGTCTTCCAATTGTCATGTAAAAAATCTTGGCTCTCAGACTGGTAAAAGTATTTCCTAGAAAAGCAGCCCCTGTTAAAGAAGGAATGTAGGTCTCTTAAACTATGCGTCGAAAACAGTGCTTACACTATTTGTTTACTTTTGGAAATTCTAATTACTTTATTTTTGTTTAACAGCGAGTATCCATTACATGTATGTATGGCCTAATTACGATCATAATATTCTAATTCAAGATCAAACAGTCATCATATAATGTTCATTTTTCAGGTAAGAATATTAAAGGGTCGAACGTCTGTGTCCCTTCTCAAGGAAATTAACTGAAGTGATGCAAGATTTAATCCTTTTCAGGATCTCTGTAGAATTGTGGAAGACAAAACATATGAGCCGCGACACGACAAAACCAACAATGTAGTTGTGCGCCCAGCGCAGACTCAGATCAGCCTGGGCATCCGCCCAGTCTGATCAGAGTCTTCGCTGTCCGCATGAAGGTAGCATATACCTTTAGCTACCCTGTAAGCGTGATCAGACTGTGCGGATGCCCGGGTTGAGCAGAGTCTGCGCTGGGCGCAAGACCACATTTTTTTTTGTCATGTCGCGACTCAATTATGCAATCATACAATAGGTTATATCCCGATTTCTTGTCTGAGAAATACATCATAAATGACTGTAAGAGCATTCATGTACATACCATAGACCCAACCAGAAAACCTCCTAGAAAGTAGGGTGGTCCAAAGCTATCACCATCGTTGTACTGTGTTCCTAAACCACCACAGGCCAACAAACCTACTCCTAGACAGAACTGAACGAGAGCCAGGATCCGGTAAAGATTGATAGCTTTGGTACGCGCTTCATCTGTAGGAAAAAAAAAAAGAAACAATGCGTTGTATGGGTACTCATCCACGCTTCTCCGCCATTTTACTAAGATGACCAACTTCATTCGCTTCCTATTTGCTTTAGTAGCCCTTCTAAATTAGGGTTTTCTTTAAAGAACAGAATATTTCCCTTTAAATGTTGCCCCCCCCCCCCCCCCCTCCCAGCCATCCCTCCTATAAGGGAGAAAAGAAAGAAATGGATAGAGCTGCTTCTCATAAAAATGTACCCGTTCACTTTTAATAATATACGTGTATCCATGCAATCAAAGCCACAATGCCAAAGTATAGCAATTGGATTCCCATGTTTAGACGTTTCTTTTTACAGGTTAAAGTAACAATATACATGTAGCTGTCAAAACACAGAAACTGGAACGAAGCACTAAAAATCTTGCTACCATTATAACTTGATACCTACCAATATACATGTAACTCGATACCATTATAGAATGGATAATTGCACGAACACCAGGAGCACATCCCATCCCAGTAGCAGCTATGCTTTAACCAGCGGAATCCCATTTACATATGTAAATTCCCGTGCTGTAATAAGCTGGCTTTAAGGCCATACTTATACTCATTCCCAGACGGCAGTAAAAAGTGATATCAGCAACTAAAACGATTTTTTATCCTTTTTTTTTTTTTTTTTTTTTCTTGAAGCTGAATTTTAGCGCACATTTTTACCGTTGTAGTTTCCTCCCTTGTTTTACGATTCTTCTCCTAACCTTTCAGTAACAAAGAAACATATGTTGTTTCCAAGTTTTATGCATTGAAATATGCTCGGCGGATGCCCATGCTGATCGTAGTCTTCGCGTGGCGCACCTGCCACTTTGTCGGTTTTGTCATGTCGTGGCTCTTATCATTTATTGGCATCGGGTGGAACGAGGCCCTTGGGCATGCTTGTAAAGTATCTACTCACATCAGCAAAAACGGCTGAGACTTTACCTTTTTGATTGGCCAGAAATACTCTCATGAGCAATTTGGACATGATATAAAGCCTTATGTTGTTAGGCAATTATTCAGTCTGAAAATACTGAAATTTGCCTGGTGACCATATCCCAAGACCGATGCACAAGTTAAGCTTGGTAGAAAGTACGTTAATAAATACTCCATATGAGCCGCGACACGAGAAAACCAACAATGTGGTTGTGCGCCCAGCGCAGACTCAGATCAGCCTGGGCATCCGCCCAGTCTGATCAGAGTCATCGCTGTCCGCATGGAGGTAGCTTAGACCCTTAGTTACGCTTTGAGCACTTAACGAAGAGTCTGGCCAAACTGGGCAGATGCCCAGGCTGATCTGAGTCTGCACTGGGCGCATAACCACATTGTTGGTTTTCTCGTGTCGCGGCTCATATATCGAATGAAATGAAGTGCTCACAAACGGACGACAGGACGGACACAGGAACAACATAATACAGGCGGGAAAACATAATAATACCCGACCACTGACCTGTGGCGGGGTATAATACTGTGAAAAGTTGTCTCGTGCTAAAACTAAAGTATTTATTACCTTCGGCTGACCCCATTTCAGTACAGCCTCTTCAGAGAATCGCTGTTACCTGCAATTGATGATAATATATTTAGAAATATACATTTCGGCCTTTATTATTACATGTATATCTTTAGCGCCGAATTTATGCAAAAATTCCAAGATTGAGTGAACCAGTATTTGTCATGAATTATCGTATATCTTTCATTAAAAAGACGCAGTTCTCCTTTCAAAAACAATCCCTAAAATCTAGATCCGTCTTATAAGGTGGACCTAGAATTTTTGGGACTGTTTTGGAAGGGAAATCCATCTCATAGCAGAATTTCAGAAGACTGGGTTCGAGGATATAAAACGTGAGAATAATCTCAAAATCAAAATAAAGCACACTGATTGGCTGCTTCCGAGTAGGTGCTCGGAAGCAGCCAATCAGTGTGCTTTATTTTGAGTTTGAAAATGTACTCAAGTTTTATAACCTCTGGGCCTGGGTTGCTTTTGGTCATTCTAAAAAGAGGGAAATCCCTTTTTATTTAAGAAATAAATCAGCTCTAGCAGTGAATTGTTGAGTAATAAGTCACTGTTTGGAGATCAGTTGTAAAGTAGATCATATCACGAGCGCGAGTGATATATCTACTTTCAACTGACCGACAAACAATGAATTACTACATGTACTCAACAATTCAATGCTAGAGCTGAGCTATTTCTTTTTTACACTCAGAAACGCTGAAAAACTATTCTTTTCATTCAAATTCTCCCAACGTTCCTGCAAGCACATTCATTCTCCCGCTAATATTCTTAACTGTATCTAATATAAGTAAATGTATAATTTTACGGCGATTTTAGACTGAAAAAGAGACGTTACACTGTCTAACGTCTCAAAACGTCACAAAATTACGTAAGTATTGCCAGTGACGTCAGCAATTAGACTCACGCGCTCCGAAACAATGAATTGTTGCAGAATAAAACACGGAAACTTTCCATTGCTTCTATAGATGCACTGTGTTAGAATGCCGAATAAACTATTTTAAGAGGGTATGAAAAGAAAACAGGCGTAATATTTCAGCAGAGCTTCTTGGAGACCAACGTTACGAGAACTGAAGCTACTACATGTAAAGTGTTTTCTGAAGACCTAAGTCCACGTTAACAAACATTTAGAAGCAAAACTATTATTAAAATCACAGACATGGCGTACTTACAGTGTTGACGCGAAAACGTCTGCTTTGTTTAACTGGATAATTTTATATTGTTATTTATGAGAGTAAGTTGTGTAGACTTCATATTAAATGCCCTATCCTCCCCAGACGTATCGATGGAGCAAGTTTGAAGTCTCTAACCTTGGTTGTTACTTAGAAACTGAGCTAAACACAACAGCTGAATATTTTTATTTTTTCTATGCTCAATCAATCGTGATATATAGGTCATGGCCCAAAATGCATTAATGTTTTCAGTAAACCTTTCGCAGACGTATCTACGGAGCAGGTTTGAAGACTCAAGCCATTGCAGTTACTTAGAAACTGAGCTAAACGCAACAGTGAATATTTTTCTATGTTCAATCAACGTGAAATATAGGTCTTGGCCTGATATGCGTCGCTGCTGTCAGTAGATCTTTACCAGATGTATCTGCAGAGCAAGTTTGAAGACCCTAGCCCCTAGTGGTTACTGAAAAATGAGTTAAACGCAACAGATGAATATTTTTTCTATAGTCAATCAACCATGAAATTTAGCCCATGGCCCAATATGCATCACTGCTTTCAGTAGATCATCCCCAGACGTATCTATGGAGCAAGTTTGAAGACTCTATTCCTTGTGGTTACTTAGATAATGAGCAACCCAACAGGTGTTTACTTTACGAAGGCGCACGCACACGCGCACGTGTACGCACACGCGCACGTGCACGCACACGAATGGTATTGCATAAGCACATCTTTGTTTCGCAAAGTCGCGCTTAAAGGCTTATCTGCATATTGATCATGATAACCCCACTGTGTGTCATTCTTTAAATAAGCAAAATAAACTCAAGGGAAAACTGTAATGCTAAACCCGGATTCACTCACGTCAATGATGGACAAACCGATTTATGGACAGACGAACAGATGTAGAGATGAACACGTCATAATCATATACTGGGTATAACGATAGAAGCTGTCTTTCTAGCAAGTCATATTTCATGCCGTAGAAACAAAATATTGGGACAGTTAGATCCGAGCAAACATTGCAGACTCTGGAGAGACTGCTCCTGAAGGTTCGGCACTGTTTGTTGTTCCTTCGGCGTCTCTTCGGCGAATTTCTGCATAGTGAAACCAAACTTTTCCATTTGCAGGACAATTAATGGCCCCATTGCTCTATCAGCATATTTTTTATCATGCGTTATCGCTGCAAGCTTCTCACTATATAGTTTCGTAATTGTAAATGACCGTGGTTTGCCAGGTTTTGAAAAAAATAATAAAACATTCTCGAATTTCACATAAAAAGGGTTAGAAAACTTATGGGGGTCATTTAAGTTGGCAACTAAAATGACCTACTTTCGATTTCATAAAATGGTAAAATACAATGTACCGGCGTGGAGTCCCAATCACTATCCTACGGAACCCCTGAAGGCACATTTTCTTTCCGATATTTATCAGAATAGAAACAAAAAAGTTAGAACGGAAATCAAAACAACAAATATGTCGTTTAAACGACTAATTATATTCATTTTAAACGACTTATTATCTTCTTTTCTTTCCGATATTTAGAAGAATAGAAATTGAAAGAAAATTACAACGGAAATAAAAACAAAGATACCTCGTTTAAACGACATATGAAATTAGAACGGAAATAAAAACAACAAATATCTCGTTTGAACGACTTATTATATCGTTTAAACGACATATTGAGATGTTTAAACGATATATTAAGTCGTTTAAACGAGATACTTGTTGTCTTGATTTCCGTTCTAATATTCTTGAATCGATTTCTTTTCTCATATTTATCAAAATGGAAAGCAGATAATAAGTCGTTTACACGACATATTTTTGTTTCAATTTCTTTTCTTTTCTCTTTAGTTAATTTCATTTCTGGTTTACTTGTTTCAATTTCCATTCGATTTTATATCGTTCAAACGACATATTATGTCGTTTAAACGATATAACAAGTCGTTTAAACGAGATATTTTTGTTTTGATTTCCGTTCTAGTTCTCTTGTTACAATTTCTTTTCTGATAAATACCGGAAAGGAAATGTCCCTTTCGAAGTTCCGTTCTATCCCGCCTATAAACCCGGCCCAGGAAATTGTATTTTGTGGAGCAATTCGGTATTTTGCAAAACGTGTTTTGTCTAATTTTTGCAGGTTATATGACCCAATATATGCATACCAACCCACATTTTTTACCTAACGTGAAGGGTGAACTGCTTTAGGCGTTTTTACCACTGATAGGACTATGGAGACTTTATGGCAATTATTTTAGGTGCTCCAAGTCACAGTGATTGATTGATTGATTGTTTTGGGTTTAACGGCCCTTTGAGACAGTATTTTACGTCTATATCGGGCCGTCTTCCAGACAGGGAGAAAGAGGTGAAATGATAGACGAGAGAAAAAATGTCCAAATAACCCCACCCGCATCTACTGCAAGCACAGTAGGCCCTTGCCCTACAATGTTCCAAATCAGTAGGACGCCCCGGCACTGGAAGTTACACACAGCAACATCGCACCACCCGACCTACCCAACCCCCCCCCCCCCCCTCCCATCGCACCATCCGACCTATCCCCCCACCCCCACCCGCATCTACTGCAAGCACAGTAGGCCCTTGCCCTACAATGTTCCAAATCAGTAGGACGCCCCGGCACTGGAAGTTACACACAGCACCATCGCACCACCCGACCTACCCCCCCCCCCCATCGCACCATCCGACCTACCCCCCTCCCCCCCCCCCCCCCCGAAAGTCACAGTGTTTAGAATTTTACGGTATTTTTATACCTAGGGTCAGGTCAAGTAAATTCGGACAGCAGGCAAATTCTGACAGTGATTTCGTTTCCTTTATAGATCTATGGCAGTTGTTTTGAATTAAAACAAAAGTTACTGGCAAACCAGGAAAATCCTGATGAGCCGTCTCATCTGGATTCTCAGCGTTTGCAACGGGTGTGTCCGAATTTACCCGCTGTCGAAGTTACCCGACTCTACCCTACCTCATAATGAAACGGCCCGGCCATGGTACCGTTTTCCATTCAATTCTTGTTCAAATTTTGGAAGAATAATACATACCCTGAGACACAATAATAAAATAGTTATAAATACATGTATCCGTTTCTATAAGCTGTGCATATGCATTGAAAATCATGTATAAATTATAAACAGTATCCTGTCTGAAAACTTTCGAAATAACCGATCGATTGTTTACATACTCGTACAAGGGCCATCCAATAAAAATACCAATAAGATTATTTACCCCAGGATACAATCCGAATTTTATCATATATAGTATATAGTGTACACCTGTTGCATACTACGATGGCCCAATTGGTTCACTTTTCATTTCCATACTATTTCACAATTTCGAATTCTGAATTCCGACTGAATTCCGAATTCGGAATTGTGAAATAGTATGGAAATGAAAAGTGAGCCAATTGGGCCATCGTAGCATACACATGTGTTTAAGTGGATCGGTCTCAGATCTTCCATTTTCAGAGGCATTTGTGAAAACAAAGAGTTTCTGCCGTTCCCTTGAGAGGCAAAAACAAGCTAATTCTCACAACTCGGAGTTATTGGAACTGTTCACTATTGAATGAAGACTGCAAATTCAGCTGCAGAGTAGTTCAAATGATTTGAGCCGCGACGCGAGAAAACCAACAAAGTGGTTGTGCGCCCAGCGCAGACTCAGATCAGCCTGGGCATCCGCCCAGTCTGATCAGAGTCTTCGCTGTCCGCATGGCGGTAGCTTAGACCCTTAGCTACCCTTTAAGCCCTTAGCGAAGAGTCCGATCGGACAGGGCGGATGCCCAGGCTGATCTGAAGCTGCACTGGGCGCACAACCACTTTGTTGGTTTTCTCGTGTCGCGGCTCATTTTACTGCAGCTGCGTGTAGTATTTTGGTTCGAAAAGAGTCGACTGGTGACTACAACAGTAAGGCTTTTAAATACCGCACCTTCACTTTCACTGATTCATTCCACAGATACATGGATAAGGCAAGTGTAGGCGATGCTTACTACATGTACCCGCGAGCACCTGACCACACAATAGGAGCGGCTGTAGTGTAGTGGAAAACACTCCGGACTACCAATCAAGGAATCGCGAGATCGAACCCCCGCTTCTCCGGTCTTTCGGATGAGACTTTAAACCGTGGTCCCGTCTCCATATGACCTCGTTGTTGGTGGGACGTTAAACCCGAGTTCACTCACTCACCTGACCACACCTCTGTTTTGGGGCTCCATGTCTGTATAGGCCATGAGCCAAATATGGTTTACCTCCCCCCCCCCCCGGGGGAATTTTGTAGACCATAATTTTCTTAAAGTCCAGCATCTTAGAGGTATTTTGCAGCATGTTAGCCCTCTGGCAGGTGGGGCGTTAAGCTGTAACAGCCTGTTAAATACGTTACCCATTAAAATAATAAACATAAAATAAAATTATCAAAAAATAAAAAAAAATAGAAATCACTTTCCTATGTTTAAAATTATAATGGAGTCTAATAGGACAATGCAATAGCTAAAAGTTATGATGTTTGAAAGGTTACTTTAGCCTACATGGTGTAATATACGTGACGTTTTTCTTTACATCCTATTAAAATTGCTATTTCCATCCAAAATACTTTCTGTTTTTAAGTTATTCCTTTACTATTAGACAAAATGTTTGGTACTGTTTTAAAGAAGATTTATAGATCTTTTCAGATCTGCAAAAATTATTATCCTATCTTGTATGCTTTGTGAGCAATAGGATATTGAACACAGTACCCCCTTATAAATGTTCCCAATTACAATTATCACTTTCCGTATAATTCAAGTGCTTGAACTACACTGTTGGAATTGAAAACAACAGTAAAAGGTAAAATTGAATATGCCAGTCTATTTAAACAGCAAAGAAAAGTTCCACAATATTTTGAATGCATTTTAATTGGCCACAATGATCGATTATATACGTTACCTTGGGCTATTTTTGTTTAAATCATATAATTTGAAGATAGAATCATTTAATTTTCTTTGGTAGCAGTTTGTTCATAAAAGAATCTTTTATTAAAAGAGAAAAAATGCATTCTGGTTTATTTTTTATGATAAGCTATTACTAGTTGTAACGTAAATAACATTGATATTTTAAATATTTCATTTTAATACCTTAAATCAGTTTTTTCCACTGTCAATAAAAAAATAACACATATAAGTCTGGGTGTTCTTATGATATATTGTGTACTTGGACCTATCAACACGTCTCTCAGTTATTACTTTTAGGGATTCATGAGGTGTGTTTTATACGTGATTAAACACAGTATACTTCAAATTGTAATGTTAAGGGCATTGACATATTCTGCACTTGTATAATGCATTTTTCTCTTTACTTTGTTACTATATCAAAAGTAAAAATATTTCATAATGGCATTGCCCAGTTTGTTTCTATTACAATTTGTACATTTGAGTTCTAAAGACAGTAACATACGTGAAATTTTGTTATATACAGCTGGAAAATAAAAAAAATATAAAAAAAAGAATAAAAGAAAAATACAACCTCAGAACAGATAAAGCTGCAGCTATTAAAAGCCAGCATTGATTTTGCATATACTGCTCCAATAAACTGATATACAGTCAGTTTGATACCATTAAAAGCTAAGCGGTTTCGATGTGTTTAGTTTAAAACTATAAAATAATCAATAATCAACAATGCAAAATAGAGTACCACCTTGTTTATTGACATGATTTGGTATAGTTTTTACGTGCACACTGAAAAACTATAAAGCAGAACAGTAAACCTGAAGTTTGAAGACTTAAGCCAAATACAGTACCGCATCAAAGCTTTGTAGATATTTGCTGGCAGCGTATACTTACTTTGGTAAGACTATCGTATATTTTACGTTACCGAAGGAAACAACATTGCTGAGTTACAGTTAAGAAAACAAACAAACATTTGAAAATAATTAATGGTAGTGTCGTTTCAATACATTGCTTTATTTAGTTCATTTATGTAACTAACACTAATGTGTCAACCAGAAGATTGGGAGAATAGTATCAGAAACATTTAATACAAAAAAGAGACACTGGCAGTTTACTAGTATACTGTAGCAATCTATAAATGCTATGTTTTAGATGATCCATATTTCTGTAATTTTGTTTCTTGCTCTTTAAAGTCTAACTACATTCAATCATCTGTTAAAGAATCTAACTATATTCAACCATCTCTTAAAGAATCTATTCACCAAAGAACATAAAGATACGTTTAGTTGGACAAAAATTTTTTTTTCCAGGGACAGTGTTCTGCACACATAATAAAATGGCAAATGAAAATGACAGAATATATTGATGTTGGTCGTTGCTGTTCAGATATTTATGCGCAGATTTTAGTTCTTCTCCCTCAGAATGTATTTGCCTACACTGTAATTATGCCTTGCAGCATAATATTGAGAGAAAAAAAGGAAAAGAAAGACCAAACAAGTAACGTTTACAACGTATTTATTGAGACTTTATGAATTCTTCATTTCCGATATCCTTAACTAGTAATACAGTATTTCTGAAGAGCAAATAATCAAACAATAGAAATAGTGCATACCTGTACATGCCAAGGAAGGGCTAACCTAAATAACATACTGCATTTGATCTCCGTGACCTTGTATTACCACATTGTTTACATTTTAGCAATAAATATGGTTGTAAACTGCTTATTAATGATATCTTACTGCTTATCAAATCATCCTTGTCCAAATATGTTAAATACTGCTAGAGAATACAGCATTTTGGCAATATCCAAACAACAATTTTAGTTGCTTACATATTGAAAATTGTCTGACTGAAATTTGTATTTCGTAACACCTTTAGTCCTTGCTAGTAGCAACAAGTGGGAATAAAACCATAGGGTTTGCAAAATTATCTGACCAGTTAAATATTTGTAACAACATAATTAAAAATAGAACTCCTGAACAGGCTGATGACAGAATGTTGTATGCGTTATAAAGTATGTCACTTTCTAGAATCCTTAAATTTCACATTGTTAATATTTTGTAATGTATTTGATGGCCGGGAGCTGCATAAACAGATCATGTAGATCACAAATTAACATGTAAGTTACGATCACGGGACCCACACATATTTGCTAACCTATGTAAAGCAGTTACTCGGCAAAGAGGCTCGTGGCTGACGATTCCACTGACAGCATAGCAAAAATGGTGTTAATGCCGACAGCAGACTTTGTACTGCTCTTGATTGCCTCGGCTGGTAGTCACAGTTGCATATTTGTATGTAGGGTAATTGAACGGCTCAGTCAACAGCACAGGTAGCGTAATTGGTTTTATCCCCATCATGATGAGAACCTAAATATTAATCAGTTGCAGCACATATCAATTTATACTTATTTCATTCTATGCATAAAATTAAAAAAATCATTTTTATGAAGTCATTTTGAAGTGAGACTGAACTGAAGGCAAGGTCGAACTGCTTCAGCTCTAACAATCTATGATGTGTGTCTTGCTGAGTTCTTGTGTATCAAAGTGCTAAATTTGCCATCTGACGACCAGTGGACTAGTACAACTAAGGCGACTAAGACTAAAGACTAAACGCTATGCCAAAAACTAACGATGGCGGATTGTCTGACAAGTTTGCGAAAACGAAATTCCCGACTTCAGAAACCTTTGGTGGCATATATAAGGTCTCTAAGTTCGTGAACGAAGTTTTCCAGTTTCTTTCTTGAATAGAAATCAAATAATAAATCATAATCCCTTCTTTTCAAATAAAGCAAAAAAGGAAAACGAGCTAGATCCGCCACGCTTTGTTATTTATTTAACCGTGTCCAGTCACGTGTATTTCACCGTTGCGCATAGTTGTACATCTTTACTAAAATGAGTTGTTGTTATTCATTTGTGTGATTGACATTTGGGTTGAAAATGGCTGAACAAGCCAGTGGAACAAGCATGAGTAGGATGAAAATTCGAGTGGAAAAGTCCTCCGAGGGCGAGAAAGCCTTGGAGTGTTTTCTACCTCTAGTGGGTTGACTGGGCAGTCGGGTCGGGCGATGGTGATGGGTAGCTTTCAGTACTGGTGCGTCCTACTTATTTGGATTATTTTGGGGCAAGGACCGGCAGTGCTTGCTATTTTGCAGTAGATACGGGAAGGGTTGTTTGGACGGTTTTTTTTTCTCATCTGTCCTTTCTCCTTTCTCGCCTACTCTCTGGGAGACGGCTCGATATAGACTGAAATACTATCTCAAAGGGCCGTGAAAACCTAAACGACCAAACAACTAATTACCTCCCGCTGTCATTGTCGTAAACAAAGAAATATTTTTTTTTTTTTTAAAAATCCTACAACTACATATAGTACCCTGGTGCAATGGTATGAGAGTCGGACCTGTATATGGGCTCCGGCTGAAAGCAAATATTTTTAAACATTTTAACGCGTTACAGCTCTTTATTTTCCTTCTCTCTCCTCCCCCCCCCCCCCCCCCCCACACAAAAAAAGGAAAACGAAATTATCAATGGAATGGTTTCATTAGTTTTCATCACCTCCAGAGCCTTCAATTTTTCTCATTGTTTTGCAAAATTTCGTAGCATGCGGGGCAAATCGGATATTTTGCCAATTCTAGTAAGCTCCTAACAGTGTAGAGCCTATATAAATATACTGCGATAGTGACCTAGCATACACATTTTCCCCCAATGCCTCCAACAACGGGTCCTTCCCAGCGGCTCCGCGGAACGAATCCATAATAGAACGTCTGGGTGCCCGAGTCCGTCTGTCATCTGTGTCAAATTCAAAGATAGTGTGCACGTTGTTCCTGGGATCGGTTTCCGACCTAGCCGCCCCAAAACGTGCCTGAGTACGATCGATTGATTGGGGCCTCGGTTTAAATTATTATCTGGAATAGAAGAAGAGCGAAACGTCGAAATTTATGACAAGAACGCTCATACGAACGGCTAAGCAATGCTTTGTGTAAAGCGCTCAATAGACTTACAAGACCAGCACCACTATCCGAGGTATAGGTCCAAATGCAACATAATTGCATGTAAAACACTTCGAAGAAAGCTCCAGAATAGAATAGAATGACGACATTAGGAGAATAAGTTGCAGAGTTCTAGATGCGAGTGGGCAATGGATGACAATTTTTGTCAGATCTGCTAATAAACCCCTCATCCGAATCGCCTCAACGAGGCTGGATGAGGGACCACAAGCCTGTCAGTTCATCTGCCGTCACACTGTGTCTGGGCAGGCTTAGACATACTAAGCGGTTAACCTGGTTACCAATACTGAGTGCACATACTTCCGCCAGTAACAGACAACTACCCTTGCTGGCAGCCCGCTAGCGCAGTCGGCAGCGCGTCAGACTGCAGGTCAAGGGGTCCTGAGATCGATTCCCAGACAGGCCACATAACGCTCGTGGAGACTGATCATGAAATATTTTCTACGGTCATTCATTCCCTTCTGCTGATTCAAGAAGGGCGGTTGTCATTTACTGGCGAAAGTATGTGAACTAAGTACTGGTTAAACGTTTAGGAGATCTAATTAAAATCTTAAAGAGCTTCTTCGAGAGCAGAGAACACATTCGAAAGAAGGAACATGGGCCATACCATGGAACAGTGTCATGGAATAGTTTGAGTAGGTTAACTGACCGCCTAGACATGACCTTAGCTGTTTACTTGGCCGTAAATGCTCAACAAAACAAACAAACTCACAACTGCCCTTAAGTCAGCGGAAGGGAGAGATTGAGCGTAGAAAATATTTCATGGCCAATCTTCACGACTGTTCAGGGGCCGGGCTTTGGAATCGAACTCGCGACCGCTTGATCTGCAGACCGACGTGCTGCCGACTGCGCTAGACGGCTCGGTAGGACACATGTCAAATTCTGAGGGTACCAAACTCTCTGCATAGGGTAAAGGTGATTTCTAGAATCTCCACATGTAACGCCTTTCGTGCCTTAACTGGTCCTCCATGTGTGAACGAGACCTTGGCATGTAAATGGGCGGTTCATCAATGAAAACAACGAAAACAACAAAAAAATAAAACAGGTAATGTGAATTGAATCTCCTCCAGTGACCGGGTCCTCCATGGTCGGAAAGGATTCACCACGACTGAACGAAACCGTTATAGGTGAACCAAACAAGAAGATGTAAACTTGATCTGCACGTGTGAACATGTATTCTACGTCTGACAGGGCCTCCATGTATGAACATTTCTCCTTGTTAGAATGGCTTCTCCAGGTGTGGACGAGATACCCACATATAAACGGGACGGGTTGTGTGAACGAGATAGGTACATATGTATGTATGAACGGGACACCCACCTGTGAAAAGGTGCTGCACGCTAGATGGAGACCTTCGCGGGTCCTGTATTTTTCAAAGATCCAGCACGTAAAACGGGACATGCAGTCTGATTATCCAAGTATGCAAGGGATCGCCACAGGCGAACGGACAATCCATGGTTGAACGGGCTCTGCGCCTGTAAAGTGTAAACGGGACCTCCACGTGTTAACGGGATCCGCATGTGAGAAAGGAACCTTCATTTGTGAACGGGTCGTCCATATGTGAGCAGGAACTGCATTTGCGAACAGGACCGCCACCTGTAAATGGATCTTCCACAAGTGAACGGACCTCCACATGTGTATTGGACCGCTACATGTGAACGGGGCCTGCACAAGTGAACGACATCTGCAAGGCTGTACCTGCGAAAGGGAACTACATATGCGAACGGGATGTCCATATAGGAACGGGGCTTGCATTTTTCAACGGATCCTCTACGTGTTAATGGGACTGTCCATGTGTGAACGAAACGTGAATGTATGAACAGGACCTCATTCCGATGTAACATTTAGGCTCAGATGCGCAATACGTGAATATTATACAAGTTTCTATCACAAATATGTTTGGACTGTATTGACAAGTTTCAAGGAAACATAGCGAGTTGCGACTCTAGACTGACGCTAGATGAATCCCCCTCCCAAGGAAAAAATGCTATACAAGATTCTATCACAAATATGTTTGGACTGTATTGACAGGTTTCAAGGAAACAAAGCGAGTTGCGACTCTAGACCAACCCTAGATAAATAAAATAAAATTCACGTGTCTTGTCTAAGTAATGCAGAAGACAACTTTTAAATGAAGGGACCATTTGCCTTTTAAAATTGTCCAGGGGTAGGAAGTTTTTCATTTTAAAATGGTTCCTAACTGGCTAAGTAATGACTTTCATCAGACTGCCACTGTTTGGTGTGATGGACTTTCGAATAGGGACAAACTACATCTTCAAGACTAAAGTGCTTGCAACAGATCGGCGCGGAGAGTTGGGGAGGGCGGAGGGGTTGGGTGTCCTGTGGGATTATAATTTTCTCTGCCTCGTCTTTGTCTCAACCCTATCTTTCCTTTCTACTATCGCGTTGTGAGACGGCTCGACGTAACTCGAATATTATTACTCAGTAAAACAAACAACAAACCATCAAACCAAATGCCGATTCAAGTATTGGCATCAAGCCAGTTACATTTTAGGTTTTCATTATTTACTGTCACTCAATGTTCAGGACCGCCGTGCAATGCAAAGTTAATGTTGACGTCGAAAGCACTCGTACATCGCATAATCTATCTATCACATTTTGAAGTCATCCAGGCAACAGCTCTAGCAAAAGAGAGAGCAGTTATCGCTTTGGGCTCGGCCATGTCGTGACGTTACACTTGAACGTTTTGAAGTTGGAGTGATAGAAGTTACGTTTACAAATAAGAGTCAATGTTTTACCCTAAGGTGAATGGGTATACTTTCAAAGGAAATAACTCTGCCATTTTCATTTTTTGCCTCCCTTTTCAACGAGAGTCAAGTGTTAAACAGAATAACTTGCCCCCCCCCCCCCCCCCCCCCCCCCTCCACGTGTAGAAAAGTTCTTTCCTTTAAGCGCAGACGCCATTTTAATGGAATTTATCTTCCAGGAAAGCAAATAGGAAGTCACTAACATTGTTGTTGTTCCCCTTTCCAAAAATGGCGGAAAAACATCAACGTGTACTCTTTTACCTACATATTTTTTTCAGGTGACCTTTAGCCTTTCTTACTTATTGTTGAGGATTGGGGAAATGTTGAGTACAAGTTCTAACATAATTCACACTGAGGTTCAAACTTTCCACGCGTCTCGTATTGTTACAAAAAGTCCAGGCTTCCACTCGTCTCTGTAGGCCTCGTTTTAATTTAGCCATATACCTAAATCTTGGGCCACTGCTCACACCGGGTAGGCGGCAATCGAAAACGCTCTTAACAATCGATTAACGCGGGTCAAAAACCGTTAGAAACAGCGTTTTCGATTGCAAATTGGGGACAATTTGCAATCGAAAACGCTGTTTCTAATGGTTTTTGACCCGCGTTTGTCGACTGCATGAGCGTTTTCGATTGCCTCCTACCCGGTGTGCTGCTGGTGTAATATTAAAATTTGAACCTGTTGAAAATATGACCCAACTGGCCACTTTTCAATGTTGAATATCGACCTATAGAGCATTTTTCAGTGTTGAAAATTGACCTGGGTCAAGTTTCAACATTGAGAATTGACGCGTGGGGTCATGTTTTCACGGGGTCAAAATTTAATGTTATCCGGCTCAAGAACCTCGGGGCGAATACCCCATCATTTAAAGTTTACATTGTAGTATACAAATCAGTTTTCCCGATTCAATATGATTTATATTTGATGTGACGCAAAGGATGTAAATTTTTATCAGGTTTGGCAACGTCGAAATCTACAGTCACATTGGACGCTTCAATGGATATATATATATAGCCGTTCACTATTCTAAACAGTGAGTTTAGTCTTTAGTCAATAGCCGATAGCAGCATTAGTTGTACTAGTCCAGTGGTAAGCTAATACTACAACAATGAATAATTCATGCCGCCCGGGAACTAAAATTTTGATAACAGATGACTCACAAATCTTATCCTCGACATATTACAATTATGTAACGTAACGTTACTGTTAGATTGCTTTTCAAATATACACTATCCGATTGTTTTTTTTTTATAGTTTCAGGACACACAACATTGGTGTTTCTTCATATTTACATATACAACAGTGTCTACTTAAGACAAATTACAGATAACATTGAAAAATATAATGCAGCTGATGTTAGCTTTCTTAGCTTTTGTAGTCATTTTGTAGGTTAAATTATTCAAAAATAAGATAGTTTCTGTCCCCATTTAATATATCCACTGCTAACTGCTGCCCAGCTTATCTAAGTTGGGCATGAATCAAAGAAGATTGATGGAGCACGTATAAACTTCAGTCCACCAATTCAGCGATTTAGTCTGATTCTGGTTGTTTTTATCGTATTTTTGTTGTGGTTATATACGTTACATATTAATTGTGACTGCTGACGAGTTTTGTAAGACTTCAGTTTGTTTGTTTTTTATACTAGAATATTGAAACAGTCATATTTATGACATTAACATTTCTCTACACTTCAATACTTACAATTTGTTCCTTATATTACATGAATTTAGAAACTGAAGGGGGAAAAACGTCAAATACAATGTAAACTACGTTATACGGGTTAGTAAACTTATCCTTGACAATGTCAAATACCTTGAAACAGCGATTTATGTACTAGCAGACAAAACCTAACATTATTTAGGGCGAATACTAGCATGTGTATAATAATTCGTATTTTCTATTATAACGTGAATATGTAAATTTGGGTAGTATAATTGACGTTGACGTTATACGTTAACGCCCAACGTACAGAGGGCTAACATGTGTCATTTTGTTTCTTATATAATGTAGTTTCAGAAAATTATAGGGTACAAAATTCCCCCTGGGGGGGGGGGGGGGGGGGAGGGGGGTCTATGGTCAGCTCAAGGTCTAGTATATCTAAATATTTAGGAATTATCAATGTTTAAAGATGTACGAGTCGGGCTTATGATTTGGGTACTTTGACCACTTCATCTTTCTCCACTGGCTGCTTGGCTAATTGAAAATAATTTGTTTTTGTTACATGTTATGACCGAACTACCAACTAAATGTGTGCACCGCAGCGGAGGGTGAGGGTGAAGGTTTGGGCCCAGTAAAACCGGTTTAAACCCCTCAGTAGTTATTACTGACCGCCCCAAGGCGGTACTTTTGTTGCGGTTGCATTTGTTTTATGTTCGGTGCTGTTTAATTTATTGTGTTCTCTGTTTAATCCTTCTATCATAAAAATAGAAAATAGGTAAAAATAATTGTTAAATGTTTTTTATATAATTTGCTTAGTCCGTTGTAACCCGTCTGTTGGTCTAAATTATTTAGTTCAATAAAGATAGCTGAGTTGCCATCTATTTGGGAAAGAGCTGCTGACTCGGCTTATCACTTGTAATTTATTGTTTGTTGGGATGTCTTCGTCAATCTTTCCCTTTGATGTTGGGGATAGGGTTTGGGATCTGATTCAGTCAGTTCCTGAAGTGTAGTTACTCTTTAAATTTATAATCAATACACACATTGCATGAATTATGTTAAACTTTATTTGAGAAATAACTGCCATGGCGTGGCATCAACGGCTGCGAGAATCGGTGAAAGGTATATGTTTCTTATCGCATGTCTGTTGTGAACGGCTACATGTAAAGGCAATTGAAGCAATGCTACATGTAGCTGATATATAACATTTACTATGGAATCGCAATAACTATCAAATTAAAACTCAAACGACATTATTGTTGCCTTAGCGAAAGTGTGAAGTCATTCTTACATTATATCTAATTTTGGCGGAGCGTTGTGTCTCAGAAAAAAGGAGAAAGACTAAATCGTGTGCTTCGGCAGACTAAACTGGGGAGTTTATATATATTAATGAAAGCAATCAGGATTTTTTCAGAGTTTTATTTATTTATTTATTTATTTATTTTTCTAACAATTTAGAAAATTTAATTAAATGAAATGTTCCGTATTTCTTTTATTTCAAAACAGTTTTAAACATTGTACTATTACGTCATTTTATATGCAATTCTTATCATTTGCAGTACTTATTGAGTGACCCTCGTGTATGTTATTCAGGTATAGAATTAATGCATGGTTTAATTATTAGTGATTATGGGACAAAAGCTATATCGTAAATAGTAAATATTGATCTCTATGGTTGTTCGCGCCTGAAGAAAAGCAACAGAATGTCATATGCTTACAATTTAAGTTTATGTATCTTTGCAAACCTTTGGGTTATATTGCCCACTTTCTAGATTATTAAGTCCAATTTGTTGTTTATGCATGACTATTAAAACGCACAGGTATAAACAGGCTTATCTGGGTCTTCGTTCTCGCAAAAGCCATATAGTACCTTTTTCCCAGCAGGCACATAACGTTAAAATGACATCGTACTGACGTTGATGCGACGTAATGACGTCGCATCAACGTAAGTTCGACGTCATTTAGACGTCATGTGCCTGCTGGGTTACATGACTCCAGAAAAGAGATGTCTCTGCCAAAAATAAAATTAAAGGTCAATGATGCTGATCACTATGATACGGCATACTGTTAAACACAAAGGCCCAATTTCACGTCGCCCATGAGGCCATTGGATAATTATTTTCATAGATAATCTCTGGAATAATTTCAAGTGCAAAAATTTGTTTTAATCGTGAATAAAAATGAAAGATTATTTTGAGCGTCGTTAAAAACAGAATATTGTGGACTTGAAAAGCATTGATTTAGGCACGATTTTATTCGCTCTAAAGCCGAGATTCTAGGTCACCGAACGTTTCTCTGCAGGTACATGACGTCGTTATGACGTCCTTATGACTGCTCCTTGGCAGTACAACGTCATTACGACGTCATTTGCTTCTGGGTTATCTTCGAAGTTAAACTACGATATGAATTTTACGTCCAAAATTGAGCTTTAAGTGGCTGAAAAGGGAGGGTGTCAGTGGGGATGTTGGTGCGGGGGTTCGAGGGGTGTGTGTGTGGGGGGGGGGGGGGTCGAGGGAACGCGGGGAGTGGTTAACGTCTTTCAAATCTTAACTAAGTGCAGAATGTTCTATAGAGTACAGGGCTGGATCTTGGTACAGAGATTTCGATTTACACAGGCAGGGGTAGGAAACTACATAATCAGATCCATCGGCTCTGGCAAATAAATATCAGAGCGAAGATCGACATAATATTTGAAAAAAAACAAGGTCATGCAGTGGCTCCGATTAGATTTTAATGTTTCTCACCCGTAAAATGGGGAATGCGGATGCTAGGCCGGGCCGCGCGCAATCGGTAGGGCACCTGACTCATAAGTCAGAGGTCCTGGGTTCGATACCCGGCCTGGCCATATACTTTCGTTTCTCCTTCCGCTGATTCAAGAAGGGCAGTTGTCAGTTACTGGCAAAAGTATTGCACTTAGTACTGGTTAGCCGCTTAGGAGGTCTAAGCCTGCCCAGGAATAGTGTGGTTTGGTTAACTGACCGTACCGACATGACCATAGCTGTTTACCGTGGACGTTAAGCAACAAGTCAAAACCACAATTTTTTCCGTCTTTCTGGTCCGTTTAGTCACCACGTTGAAATTAAGACTAAGTGCTTTCTAGGCACTTTACTCTTTTTAGTTGTTCTTTTGTCTGTCTGTTTGTTATATGCTCTCTGCTACATGTACTTTTTCTCTATTTTAGAGAAATGTATTATTTTGCCATTGTCGGTCGTATAAGCAAAAAAACTCAGTGTTTTCAGCGTTTATATATACTCTTATGTACATATTAACTAAATTAGAAACTGTGCATTTGTTTAATCTTGGAGATTTAGTGAACATGAAATTGGTTTAAACTCTGGTTTAAAAGTAAAATTAGCGTGGTCGCCATCGCACTTAAGCTAACCTATAAATAACTCGTGGTGAAATTGGGCCTAGGTCATTTGATACCGTTAACCTTATGTAACCGAGGTGGGGTCGTAACTGTTAGAGAGTGGTTTTCCCCCTTTCCCCCCGGAAAAATGTCTATAGGAAGGACGGCTATATAGTGGATTGTCCGGACCTCATAGAGCCACTTTTCCCCCATAGTCCTTTTTCCCCCACCCGGAAATTGGCTATTGGTGAATTTGGCATGGCTATTTGTATTTTGCGGAACAGAACGAAACGGAACGGAATGGAACAGAGACAGTTTACGGAATTAATCGCACACGAAATGTATCAGTAATTCCAGGGAGGTAATAAACGTGATCAATTCATGCAAATTTAGCAACCATATTTTTATAATAATCAATTATTACTAATTTAAGGAACGAGCAGAGTATGATTACTTCCCATGTACGCCGAACAGCTTACAGGAAGATGTACGAACAGGTGCTTCGTCCAGTCATGTTTGATTTAGTAGGGAGTTTATAACATTGAAAATTATAATCGGACGTGTGCCCAACGGGAGTCGACCCCACAACTCTTCCATGAAAGGCGAACACTAGTCCAGGCACTCCGCTGCGCGCACGCACAGATTAACGCTTGTATAAACACAAAATTATACAAGTTTATGCACACAACCACGTACACTTATATCCGTTTGTGGGCTAGCATGGAAAAGCAAAATGCCTGGCTGTTTTTCCCCAAAACAAAAATATGACAGACTGATGGACACATGCATGCGGTTCTAGCATCTGTTACATGTATCCATCGATATTTTACGGACAGCCACTCATATTTCAGTTTCAGTTATGAACCTCACTATTATTATTAGAGAAGGACCAAATTCCACTATGTAGCGTGTTTTCCTGCAATCATATTACCAGGGGGAAAATCCACTATAGAGGGGAAAAACGGCTATGCGAAAACACGTATAGCAGATTTTCCCCGGGGAAAATTGGCTATATAGTCATATTTCCGGAGGGGAAATTCTACTATATAGCCATTTTTCCGGTGGGAAATTCTACTATGGAAAATTATAGTCATTTTTCCGGGGGGGGGGGGGGGGGGGGGCTACTAGGGGGGAAAAGCTACTCTCTGAGAGTAACCACCAATGTATAGCCTTTTCCTAGGCAAGACATGGGTTTGGATGATCTGTCTGTTTTGAAGATATATGAGAACTTTACCCAGCGGGTACATGACGTCAAAATGACTTCATTACGTCGGATCGACGCCAATATGACGTCATTTTAACGTATCTCAACCTATATGTCAACCAACAATTTTAAGTTGGAAGTAAATATTTGATATAAGTAACTACAGCTTACCTAGACCAGTTCCTTGTATAACTTCCGTTTCGTATGACTCACTACAATAGGTCTATTTTGTCGCCTGGAAACGAGGCAACAGCCTATCAAAATGTTGCCTGCATTTGATTGCTTATATACATGACTTGTACAAAAGTGTGAATATCCAACACTGCATATCAAATCCGAGAAATAATGATACCTGAGAGTTCCCATTGATTTTTCTTTTTCTTCTGAGTGCCAACGTTACGAAAAACACTACATTCTTTACAAACCAGGTATTTGGTTTTAAATATTTATCTACTTTTTTTCGTGTGTGTGTGTGTGTGTGTGTGTGTGTGTGTGTGTGTATTTTATATGTGAGGCACTTTTGTGCGTGCGTGTGTCCCCGGTTGAAGGTGTGTCCTCAGCTGAAAGAGTGTGTGGTATCCTCATTAGGAGGCATTTATTGAAGTTGTTAGTTATTATGTTGACCAAGAAGTCAATTACAGAAACATACATGGGAATTTATTTCCTTCATCTTCGAATGTTAAATTTTTACAAACAAATACCTGGAAAGCAGTGTCCTCATTTGGAGGTCAAAAGTAGCATGTCCTTAGTTGAAGGTCCTTAAAACCCCTCTCTCTCTCTCTATCTCTCTCTCTCTCTCTCTCTCTCTCTCTCTCTCTGTGTGTGTTTACGATAAATTTTACTAAGTTTTATTAATAGTAACAGCACTCATTTAGGTGACGCAGGAGTATGCTAGTAACCACCATAAAGATAGAAGTTCTGATAGCAGAAACACATAAAGGTATGATATGCCTAGAAAGTCTGCAATCACGGTGTCTTTTTTTTTAAAAAGGACGCATTTTTCATTTCGTTGATAAACGTATACCCTTAATGCACTGAAGAATTTTACTTTGGTAGGCCTTAATTCACATATGAGCAGTGCTTTTGCTACTTAAAGACAATGCCAAGGCAATGTTACCCATTAAATACCGCGGAAACTGAATTTAATCTAGTTTCCATATTGATCCTTGAATACGAACTATCCGTATTCAATGTAGTAGCAAAGTCTCCCTTTCCATTAAAGTTATGATTTTGTAATGAAAACAAGTTTATTATCATTTAAACTCTTGAGAGCAAGCGCATTTACATGGGTCAACAAAAACCTGTCAATAAATTCAAATTAGTTCTATGGATATTGTAGGCAACGATGAACAACCCGTTGACAAAGATTAATTTTGCATTTACAACGGTATTTGACTTGAATGCATAACCCTTAAAAGATTTTACATAATGAATTTATCCCAGTGGTATGACTGGAGCAGCTATCCGTCGGCGTCCGTCCACGAAATGATACTATATTTTTACAGTCAGGATAGCATTTTTGTCAACAGTACGCGTCTTGTTCGTTTTAGAAACTCTCTGACACGCGTTTATCGCGTTTTCCAAGCAGCAAATCAAATCGCTTCCTAGGAAACCCATTTAAAACGCTTTAAATTCGCAATTTTTGCGAAGACAGCGTTAACCATCCAGAACCACACGTCATATAACTTATGCCTATGTCGTAGAACCTCAGATAATATCAAAAGATAGGTCGCAAGCAAATTGCGTCAGTGCAACAAGTAATCGAAATAAATGAAAGTCGTGTTTGTTTAATGTTTTCTTTAACCCTTTTATAAACTACAGATAAATGTAGAAATATTTCAATAAACCATGAACAAAATAAAACACCAGTTTAATCATTATGAAAGAGCGACATGTTAATGCTTGGCAATAAATAAATTAAGATTTTTATTCATAAATTAATGTCATGCATTCGCCCTTTACATTGATCAGATCAACAGCATTTTGGATACGATTCATAGCAATTCATCTTTTAAATAAACAAAAATCAACAATACGACCCTTACAAGTTTGATCCTTGGATTGGCATGGATCAAATAGATGATTCAGTTCAGTTCAGTTCAATTCTCTTATCGACGTTACCCAAGTGGCTCAACGGTACGTAACCATAGTTGCACACACTTGGCGCCGTCCGTCCAATAATAATAATAATAATAAAAAAATAGATGATCATTTTTTAGCTGAATGTGTACCCTTTCAGGGGAAGCAACTTTACCGTTTTCTTTTTTGCCTCCCTTATGAAAGGGACTCATTTTTTTAAAAAAAGGAGTCTGCACCACAAGAGCAATTTTGTTTCTTTAAGAGTGAATCCCATTCTTGAAGAGCTTTGTCACCCAGGCTACATGTACGAGGTTGTAAAACTTGAGAATAATCTCAAATACCAAATGAAGCACACTGATTGGCTGCTTCCGAGCATGTGCTCGGAAGCAGCCAATCAGTGTGCTTTATTTTCGGGCCAGGTAAGCAAACAGGAAATAACACAAGTGTTTCCCTTGTAAAAGTGGCAGAAAAAATTGAAGTGTGCATCTTAAAATGGACGCATATTAACGAGTGTTTCTGAAAGAATCTTGTTAACTCGAATGTTTGAGGCGGTCTTGCTAATACTTGTTTTGATTGTTAAGGCTACCGTATGGTGGCGGTGGAACCGCTGGATTTGGAAAGGACGCTGATGAGGGATATGCAGGGTCTGTCGAAACTCCATAATCAGTGGGAGGTGGCGGCGGGTAGGGTCCACCATACTGTTGTTGTTGCTGCTGCTGCTGATTGAGCTGCTGTTGGAGCTGTAGTTGTTGTTGTAAGAGCGCATTTTCCTGCTGCAGTTGCTGCGTCCTGGCATTGTTTGTTGCACCGGCAATGGCTATGTTATTTGTTCCCGTTGTCAGAGTGTTATTAGTATTACCGGCGTCAATGGTCATTACCATATGCCCCCTTCGATATCTCCTTAATTCCAAAATAAGTACCATAGGTACAGATAAGGTACAGAGTGAATATGCTTGTCAATATCGCCAGTACACATCCTGCAATGATAGCGTATCGGATACTGTCTTTCTCCGAGCTACAGTCATTATCCTCATATGGGTATGTTGTGTCGCAGCTCGAAATGCCAGCAAAAATCAACCCCATAAAACAGATCATGAATGTAAACATGGTAAGAATATTCTGGCCCATCATCTGAAATAAATAAAATAAAGTCAACACGCTATACCTCAAAGTCAACATTCATCTAAAACCGCTGATGTTTCAAAGAGGACCAGAAAATTTACTTTGAGATACCAGTAGTGTGAGATAACAAGGGTTGAAATGTAAAGAGAAATAGGATTAATGTGTCCAAAATATGTTCTTTGATATAAGAGGTTACTTCGAGATATCAGTGCTTGGGATAACGATAGACAGCTGTGCATTGGCTCTTCACACGCCCCACAAACACACTACGCAAGCCGTTTATAAGAATTCAACACTGTGGCGAACACGGAAAGAGCTTCTTCAAGAAAGGTGAGCTCATTTTGCTCTTTAATTTGACAGGTTTTGGCAAGAATCCAACAATGTTATTTGGCAGAATAGTATTATTCTCAGCAGGCACATGACGTCTAAATGACGTTGTGTGGACGTCGATGCGACGTCATTTTAACGTCATGTGCCTGCTGGGTTTGTTGTTACTGCCGGTAGCCACTCAAACAAAAACAAATCTCTGTGGTGCTCCGTTCTATCTGAAACTGTCGGCATATTACAGTACGACCGGAAATTATTAAATGAGCCGCGACATGAGAAAACTAATAAAGTGGCTGTGCGCCTAACGTAGACTCAGATCAGTCTGGAGCATCCGCCCAGTCTAATCAGACTCTTTCCTAAGCACTTAAAGGGTATCTTAAGGCTACGCTACCTCCATGCGGACAACGAAGACTTTGATCAGACTGGGCGGATGCCCAGGCTGATCTGAGTCTGCGCTGGGTGCGCAGCCACTTTGTTTGTTTTCTCGTGTCGCGGCTCATTTATATATTTTTACAAAATTTCAACTGGCATTTTTAACTTCATATGACTAAAACTATCATTTACAGTTGTCATAAAATTTTAATTTTCGTACAGTGAATCCTTTTTATTTTGGCTAAATTGATAAGGCCATATGCAGTGTTAGACTGTCCTACTAAACAGTGTTCAAAATGTATAGCAAAATCACTCAAACATGAAATGTTGGTAACATTGACCTCAAATACTACGAGGACATTCACTGACTCCGCAAAGCCCAGTGGAGATATCATATAAAACCAATGAGCCATAAAATGAAGATCACAATGACCTAGAAATGAGATGAGGTCGTTTGTTGTGTCGGACTGGACCATTATCCTAGATATAATGGACATCAGCTAAATAGTGCTCATAGTCAGGTGGCGGATTCGAGAAAAGAGCTCTAGAAAATGAGTTTGCGGGCACTTTCGCGGCATGATTGGCAACCATGCTAAAAATACTTGCCGATATGTCCTCGTTTAATTTTTGCCGGTTGCCAAACCGGATTGCCCATTGTGTACCGTATAAACGAGGTCAAAGGTCATTAAGTGCAAAATCACTATAATCTGTTTAGAAAATGGTTATTGTACATTTGGGATATAAATATCACCGCAGTTAAATGCTGAACATATCAAGAACCTCGTGCGAGAATTGTAAAGCATACTTGAACAATTTCTGTTCAATTAAAACTGTGTTTGTGTCCGTCTGTACACTTATTTTCGTAAAATACATGCATTCATAGAACTAACTTTAATATTTTATAAATCAAAGACTACACTGCATAAGTATATGAACAACGCTTTTAGACTTGGTAAATTTAATCTTTATAAGCAAGCTATCATATATTTCTAGCTCAACATTTACATAAAAAAACGCTGGCTTCATTAGCATGTGTTGTTTACGTTACATAAATTGTTTACAGTTGCAATCTGAAATCTAATGCAACTTAATAGCCATATTTTTTTTCTCATAAACATGCAGGAATTTTAAGACTGAGCTGTGAAGCATATAAAATACAACGCAGATAAATCAATTTCATGTACTTTACGTTACCAAACTGGTAAATTAGTCATATAAATCAATATTAAGAGCTTCAGTGATATAAAAATATGTGGTATTATTCATGTTTTGTGTTTATAGATGTTTTTTAGTTAATAAAGTTTACAAAACGGACAATGATCCATTTCAAACTATTTTTAGACATAAAATACACATCAACATGTCTAGAATAAGTTTTCAGATATACAGGAGTATTTTATATGTTCAATCAAGAATATCAAAATTGTCGACAGAAATTTTGAAACTCATCGACTCGTGCTTTTGATTCTAATGGGAGTTTATATTATACTTGCAAAATTGTTCAAAACTGTAACATAAATGATTTGTATCAGTCTTACAGCATCGCGTGTAATTTACGTAATTTACACAGACAAGTTTATAGGTTCATAGGAAGTTTATGGGAAGCATATATGATAAATCGAATCTAAATATTGCTATTGGCCATACGACATTATGTTGGTCCTCATCTGAATCGCCTCTCCTAGAGATTCATAATGAATTTAATTGACTAAAAGTCATTAGCCTTTGTAGTTTACGTTATAGGAAGTGTTTTAATTTCGTACCTGAAAACTGTTGACTTTTTTGAGAGGTCTTAAAATAAACTTGAAACTTTGTCTACGTATGAATAGGCATACGGTACAAGTAAAATATTGAAGAAAAAAACATGCTGCTTACTATATAAATACAAAGGAAACAAGATGTGGGGAAGGGAGCGGGGTGAAAATTGTAACAATTGTCCAAGCTATCCCCAATTCCAAGGTTTATACCCTATTTCCCCAGGAATCTTAATACTACGTTTGTCGTTTAACAGTTATGACATCATAAATGAATAAAGCCAGCTATAATTCAAGGTGTTAATATATATAGACTTTATGTATGTATGGAAGGGCAAGGGTGAAAATATAGCTACACTACAAATCACCAAGGGGACTTAATCATCAATACAATCTACTATGAAACATTCCTGAGATCGTTGTTCAAGCTCTTACAACTGCAAGACAATTACTGTAATGCAAGCTTCAGGCATCAAATCACCTGCTGTTAAACCTGTTCTGGTATCTCAGCTCATCTGAATAGGTTGGGATAGTGAAAGCATTTTGAGAAAACAGCAAAGGCGATTGTTATCCGAGGTTAAGCTATACATGGTCAGGTTTCCCACTGCTGTGCCGGCTAAGAAAATTACAAGACATCTGTGTTTTACCATTTTATTCTTCTACAAGTCATGTTGTGTAAGTATTATACCAGTTCTGGCCACCAAATGTCCTCAATGTCAGTATGCTAAAATACCAATGTAGTGGCAGACACAAACTCATACTCAATAATGCTAATATCCATGTTTGCTCATGCATACTGCGTAACGTACTTAAAACACTTCAGATAAGGCTTTACAAAGAGGTCTATAGATAAAATGGCAGCATTTTAATCTACCAGAAGACGCATGTAAACGCTGTAGTGTCGGGTCATGCTATTGAAAGACATCAACAGACATCATGGTACCTATCTATGCCACTGCAAAACCTGAGCATCGATTATGGCATCTGCTCAATGTACGAAATGCCTCTGGAGATATTGTAAACTTAAGGCATTTCATTCTTTTATATCGACACGGGCAGAATCCAGATCAGTCTATTTCCAGACATCTACAAAAGACTGTTGTACCAGCACAGGGCATGTAAAGAGGATGCATTGACATGGTTTTAGAAATTCGGGTCACTACAGAGCCTCTTGAGAGTCATTGCTCGCCGTTCGGTGATTCCTTATTTTATTCTGTCTGCATCCTTATCTTATTCGACTTCATGAAAACCACTAATACAAAGACAATTATATCGGTGCTTCAGCCGAATTTGCTCTATCAACACTGTAGTACAAGTTCAAATTCTGTCGATAAATTGTTACTTTCAATTTTGTAGTGCCAGCTGCTTGACTAAAATACTTCACATTGATATTATAGACAGCATCTTATGAGCCGGTACTACAATGACCTACCGTTATCTTTAACAGATGAGGTGATGCAATATTCTGAATGAAGATATTCGGTAAATAGAGCTTGAACAATGGTCTGCTATGCAATATCATATAGATGCCTGGGACAAAACAATTGCTTTTTCTCCATGTTTCTGGGTTATGATTTCTGATAACATACGCCCGGTAACGTATGTAACGCTGCAAGTTTCTGCATGGTTTGATACACCCATAATTTTTCTTTTTAATTGCATTAATGTAAAAGGACGGTAAATATGTGCTGGTTTCAGTAAAATGGTAACTCTATCCAAAATAAAATAATTTGTCCATTATGCTGGGAAAAACTCGGTATCGTAGGTTACAGTTATGCTCTACAAGAGATAACTGTTATAACTGTACAGAAAAGCAACGCAAATTTTTAAACAGCAAGATTTAAATCCGTTTTAATATTTATTTGATTGAGAAGTATAGGAACAGACGAATTCAGCAGATTTATATGGTAACGTATTTAAATTGGCGATGACTGTCAAACGCACCGACAGTCAGACAGCAGAGAATTGTATCTTGTAATGTTTTAATATACTTGTGGAAAAACAAACAGTGTAGAAAGTCTCTCCTTCAGATGGATGGTGGCAGGCTTATGGGCTATTGGTAACTAAAAGACTGTTTTAGAATTAATGGTATGATAAACCACTATACAAAAGTGTACTTACTGACCTTTGACCTAGTTATGATTAAATACGACGTCGGCAAAATGGCAAAAGCTTTTATGGTATGTTTACTTACTTCATTTGACATAGTTGCCTCTTATTCCGCGAAAGTGCCTATAAATTGAATAATTCACTCACAAACTGGTATATAAAAATGCACTAAATGACCTTTGACCTCATTTTGACCTTATATGATGTCTGTTGAGCTGGCAACCGGGCAAAATGGTTTTAGGTATGTTTACTGACTTCAATGAGCCCGGTTGCCCGTCATGCCGCGAAAGTGCCCACAAATCCAAAATTTCACTCATAAACCACCGGACTATCAAGATATTAGTCAAAATCTATGAGCATTAAATGTATATTGTTTCACGTAAAAGAGCCACTTACAGCGCAGGCAACTTCTTGCTTCTTGGGCCCACTTTCATCACCAACTCCAGGACCTTTGAAAGCAACACACGAACTTAGAAAAGCGCTTATCAGCATCTACAAAAAATAAGATACAGGATTATGGGTATACTTCAAGGGAGATAACTCTAATATGAAAATTTTTGACCCCCTACTTGAAAGGGACATTTCTTATGTGAAAGAATATGCTCTCATTGAGAAAAATTCTCAGAGCATATAAGTTCCTCTAAGAGTAGCCTCCAACGTTGGAGGCTACTCTTAAAGGAAAGAATTTGCTCTCCAACGTTGGAGGCTACTCTTAAAGGAAAGAATTTGTTCTCCAACGTTGGAGGCTACTCTTAAAGGAAAGAATTCGTTCTCCAACGTTGGAGGCTACTCTTAAAGGAAAGAATTTGCTCTCCAACGTTGGAGGCTACTCTTAAAGGAAAGAATTTCCTCTCCAATGTTGGAGGCTACTCTTAAAGGAAAGAATTTGTTCTCCAACGTTGGAGGCTACTCTTAAAGGAAAGAATTTGTTCTCCAACGTTGGAGGCTACTCTTAAAGGAAAGAATTTGCTCTCCAACGTTGGAGGCTACTCTTAAAGGAAAGAATTTGTTCTCCAACGTTGGAGGCTACTCTTAAAGGAAAGAATTTGCTCTCCAACGTTGGAGGCTACTCTTAAAGGAAGGAATTTGTTCTCCAACGTTGGAGGCTACTCTTAAAGGAAAGAATTTGCTCTCCAACGTTGGAGGCTACTCTTACAGGAAAGAATTTGCTCTCCAACGTTGGAGGCTACTCTTAAAGGAAAGAATTTGCTCTCCAACGTTGGAGGCTACTCTTAAAGGAAAGAATTTGCTCTAAGTAGGGTAGCCCCTGAGTCGAACACCTTTTGTGTTGTCTTGCGCTTACAGACCCTGGCTATTGACCCATATCGTGTTTGGGTCATGCAACGGCTAGCGCAGCTTTCCAAGCGCCAAAAAGCTGCAACCGTTTAGCCATACTTTGTGAAATAAGGGAATAACAAGGGGTTTTATCCACCTACCTAAATTAGCCCTTAATTCGAACAGACTTGCCCCATACTCGAACAGTTATATACTGATCCAGCCATTATAGGACAACCTCATGTAGGGTCTGTGATATCCAGAAAATCTGCATTTTTAAATTACATATTTTTAAATTATTTTTGTTTGATGTCAAATTAAAACACTCTTTTTGGAGATAATGAGACACTCAGCAATGTATGTAAATGCAGATGAATCCACCCTGTGACTCCTGGTGCATGTACAAAAATATTCGTTTAAGGGGCTCAGTTACCATGTGTGCTATTTCATTTATGATAAACGTCTACCCTTATTGCATGCATAATAGAAAAGAGGAAGATGTGTTTGTGCAGTTAGTCAGTGACTAAATGTACTTGCTAGTGATACAGTGAGTTAACCATCTCAAACTATATGCCCGTGTTCGACTCCAGGGCGAATTGGTGTTCGACTCAATGACAAAGCATAGGTTTGTGTTAATTGTTAAAACTTTTGTTGATTTTACTTATTTTGACCAATAAATAGTTATCTTTTAGAGCATTGAGAAGCCATGAAGTCATGAATAAGTTTAACAAAAATGTTAAATTTCGTAAACTAGGACCCTCTTTGCTACATAATATTAAGTATTTTACAAAATTTATAATAATCAAAATTATGAAATTTAGAAACAGCTCGAGAGGGATGCGTAGCGACGCCAGCTACATGTAGTCGTGTAATAATGCATGTTTTATATTTTAGAAATAGATCAGCTCCAGCAGTGAATTGTTGAGTAATAATTCACTGTTTGGAGGTCAGTTGTAAAGTAGATCATATCACGAGCGCGGAGCGCGAGTGATATATCTACTTACAACTGACCGACAAACAGTGAATTGTTACTCAACAATTCAATGCTAGAGCTGAACTATTTCGATTCTAACGCTCAAAAACGCTGAAAAAGTAATCTTTTCATTCAAACTCTCCCAACCTTCATGCCAGCGCGTTCATGCTCCCGCCAATATCCTTAACTGTATCTAACGTAAATGTACGTTATTATGTCAATTTTAAAAAGAAAAAGAGACGTTACACCGTCTAACGTGTCGAAACGTCACAAAATTACGTCAGTAATGCAAGTGACGTCAGCAATTAGATTCACGCGCCTCGGGACAGTGAATTGTTGCAAAATAAAACACGGTAACTTTCCATTGCTTCTATAGGCGCACTGTGTTAGAATTGGGAGTCTTTTATGCATATTGTTCATAGATTAAGGTAACGTCTGGTATCTTAACAGGTAATGACCCACCAAGCTGAAATATTAATTCACTGATTCAGATTCACTTTATTCAGAAAGCCATACAATTACATTATAGCGTATTCCAATATAACAGACAAAATACAAGCAAAACGAAGATTACATAAAACAATCGAAACAAAATTAAGTTTGAATCAGTATTCAACAAATTCAACAACAAGAATTAAATGTTGTTCTTTCTAATAGTAAGAGAGTTATCAATATAATTTGATACATCTCTTGCTAAAGAAAAAATTTCTGGGTTAAGCAAATTTATTATAGTGGCCAGGTCATTCTGGGAAGGATGCTTGCTTCTCATTAAATTTACATGTTTATTAATATAAGATTCTCTTATATTAGCATATTTATCACAGTGAAGTAAAAAGTGTGTTTCTGATTCGACAAAGCCCAAACAAAATTGACAAAATCTTTCATTTCTTGGAGTTTTGGGTCTTTTGTATCTGCCAGTTTCTATCATTAAATTGTGGGAACTGAAACGAAATTTGGTGAACAAAGATCTTTTGTACTTAGGAATGTTAAATACTGTGTATTTAGTCTGACAGAAATTATTAAATCCCGCACAGAATATTTGCAGTTTACTGTCTGTGTTATCTTTTTGCTTTCTTATTAACTCAGAGATTTTTTCTCTGTAAATACAGTCTACCTTATTTACAAAGCTGTGTTTGCTAAACGAGTCTAGATCGTCTAATTTTTCTTGTTTTGCAAAACCAGCTAGGCATCCAACCCAGGATTTACTTCCACTAGTATATAATTCTTGATCAGTAAGAAAAATTGATTTTAGGAATCTACCTGCTGGAAGTTTTTGTAATCTTATATAATAATGTTATCAGTTTAATTTGTTCGACTTAAGGGCAAGTTCGACTTACGGGCGAGTTACCCTATCATGGAAGCTAAAACAATAATATTCTATTAAGTTAGCCCCTTGTAATAGGAGGAACGTATCCTGCATCCTAAATATTTTCTACTTTTCTTTTTCTTTTTTTTTTTTTTTTTGGCCTTTAGGAAAAAATATACAGTCAACGATATATTGCTTACAGAATGCAACAATGTGTCTCTGCAAATATTACCACCTTATGCATGCTGTTCCCCTCCCAGGGCTTTACTGGCTAGACGTATCTCATCTCGATATCGAGTTATGTCATGATACTCGATAGCAATACGCTTTACCTTCTTGCTTATTTCTGTACGTTCAAACATAGCTAAAAATGCACCATGATAGTTCATGCTTATCATGCTCTACCTGACACAGGAGCCTCAGCACAGGGTATAACCAGTCCGCCAATTTTCGCTTCTTGCAGAGACTGTACATCATATTTAGCTTCCGTCGAGACTGTCCGCGAACTCTTTCTTCCTGCTGAGACTCCTGTACGTGATAAATGGCTTCCTGCAGAGACCATCCGCGTGATTCTGCTTCCTGCCGAGGCTCTCGGCAGGAAGCAGAGTCACGTGGACAGTCTCAGCAGGAAGCCATTTTTCGAGGACAGTAGTCCTGCAGGAAGCAAGAGTACGCGGACAGTCTCGGCGGAAGCCAAATATGATGCACAGTCTCTGCAGGAAGCGAAAATTGGCGGACTGGTTTATACCCTGTGCTCAGTTGCTCAGTGAGTTAAGCACTGGCCTGCTGATCTAGCGCTGGAGTTCCAGTGCACACAACCTTTCATTATTACTCTCCCATCGTCCTGATTTGAGTGAAATACTGCTGAAAGGGATGTAAAACATCCACATGTCTACCCGGAAACGCGGTATGGTTACATTTTTTTTTCTGAATTCTCCAGATTAATATGATATTAAAAAGAAGTAACATGGTATTCCCTATTCGATGTCCCTTTGATAAAATGATCTGAAAAGTTTGCCAAATCGTAACAGATACGAGACTCATTCAAATTACAAAACGACTGCGACGTCATATGAGTCGATGAAGGGTTATTCTTGGGAACATCCCACGTCAAGTAACTGTACTTTAGGTATATCTCTTCAGCAGTGAAGTGCAAAAGCTACTTCTGGATTTAACCCTTTAGACGCCAAAAAAGCAGACGATAACATTATTAGAAAAAAAGGTTTTGTCCACGCCATATTGATCAAGAAGAGGGGGCTTATTGCGAGCCTATAATCTTGATCTACGCTGTTTGCAAATTCAGCTGTTTTTGCTCTTAGCGCTATAAGTGTTAAAGTGAATGGACATAGCCACCTATTTTCCGCCACTTTTGCAAAGAAAAACAACTTCCTGTCTGCTTACCGGAACATTCCCCTTCACGGGGGCATTTTAAAGGGACATTTTTCATGTTCATGTATGCTGCGTCAACACTCAATTTATGCTCATTCTGGGTTTTGGCTAAATGTTGATCTGCATAATGTGAAAACAGGGCTTCAGCAATAGGCTCACCTTTGAGAAGAATGTATTTAAATAAAGTCACAATGTTTTTTTGTTTTAAGTTTTCTTTTTTTTCAGCAACAATGCATAAAATGGTGACAGAATAAGACAATGCAGAGCCGAATATTCTAATTAAGGTCTGAGCCGTAATGAACAAACTGTTAGCAGTTTAACAAAGTCCATAAATGTTGATGTACAAAGTAAAACGGAATCGAACTATTGTGTTTCTTTCAGGGAAATTAACAAAAAAAAAAGGAAAAAAAGATACAGAGAATTAAATTATTTTAGAATGAATTATCGGTTTCAGAAAATCACATTTTTCTATTGTATGAATTTCAGGTGGCATCTCGCTTATAATTCGAGAGGAGCATGGCAAACAATGTATGCCATGCTCCTCTCGAATTATAGGTGAGATGACGTCATAGGTATGTTACCATAGCAACTATGGAACTACCAACTCGGTATTGGTCAGTATCTTAGCAGAATAACATCTCGATGACGTCACTTAGACATCACAATGAACTCGTGTTGCTATGGCACCAGATATATGACGTCTTTGGTTCCGGAGCATGGCAAACAATGTATGCCATGCTCCGCCAATTTTTTCAATGACATTACTAACTTCAATTCTTTCAATAGAAACTTCAGATTTTCTCAAACAAATAATTGTTCTCAAGTAATTTAATTTCGAGTTTGAAGCGACAACATTTTGTTCCCATACAAGGTCTTTCTAGAATTATTACAGAAAAACGTGTGAAATGTGTTATATCCCAATCTCTAGTGTAGTATCACCAAAACATCAAAAAAAAAATATATATATATATATATATATATATATATATATACACACATACCGCACAGCCAACAAGAAAACCTCCCAGATAGTAGGGTAGACCAAATTCACCACCGTCGGTGTACTGTGTTCCTACACCGCCGCAGACCAACAACCCAACACCGAGCAAGATCTGAACGATAGTCAGGATCCTGAACATGTTGATTGCTTTGGCACGTGCTTCATCTGTAGAAAGGACATATATATTATGAAAGCGTATGAGTACAAACTTTTGTGAGTTCGTGTTTGCTTTAGTAGCTGGTCTTCTCTTAAAAGAAAGAAATTGCTCCTACATGTAGGGTCAAATCGGGTAAATTCGGGCAGCAGGTTAATTCGGACAGTGCCATTGTTTTATTTATATGTCAGTTGTTTGGAATTAAAACAAAAATAACTTGGCAAACAGTGAAAATCCTGATGAGATGGCTCATTATGAGCCGTCTCATCTGGATTTTCACTGTTTGCAATGGTATGTCCGAATTGCCCGCTGTCCGATGTAACCCGACGCGATTTTTTTTCTTCTTTAATTGCTGACCCCTTTAGAGAAGGGATGCACAAAAGAATACGTCTTAATTGCTTCCCCTGAAGCGTCGTCTGAGCCACGTCAGGGGCCGACCGCACAAAAGCAAACGTAAGCCTACGCCCGACGTAGGTCCGTCGTAAAAACGTCGCAGAATTTTAATCCGTGTGCACAACCGAGGCATGTCGTAAACTAGGTTGTAAAATAGCTTCAACTCTCACAAATCGCTTTGTGCACTTGGATTAAAATACAGTCGTAGTACAGAATTAGTTGCGCCGACGTTCGTAAGTTACGCAAGCGTAGTTTACGCCTCCTTTGTGCACTCGGCCCCAGGTGACTTCCAACAATGTGGCAATTTCGTCATGTGATATTCTGATCATCCTTATCCACAGTATCCGAACTACATGTACAATCTCTTCCGGTTTTCATAGCGTTGAATCGAGAGTACAAACGTTCGCTTATAACCAGTAGTCGGAAATCATTATGTTTTGAGATTTTATCCGGAATCTGCTGCGTCATTTATAGCTATTCAGCTTCGAAAATGTAAAGAGGTAAGTTTAATATAATTTGCTCTTCGGTCTTTTACTTTATTACCCTGTACAATGTCGTGTATGGGTGGGTAGTAATTAGTACAGTTTTCAAATCGCCCTTGGCATGATTCTTAAACCATTTTGAGCATTTTCTTACATGTTTTATAAAAAATCTTTAGAATAAACGGAAGGCGTTATCAATCTACAGTTTATTAGTTTTGATAAAAGAATGATAGCTAAGTTTTGCACGACACAATCTCGTGTTAAATTAAGCTGTTCTGAAAAAAAATCTGCGACGGCAAGGAGTTTTTCATTGTACAGGGCAATAAAGTAAAAGACCGAAGAGAAAATTATATTAAACTTACCCCCTTTACATTTTCGAAGCTGAATAACTATAAATGACGCAGTAGATTCCGGATAAAAACTCAAAATATAATGATTTCCGGCTACTGGTTATAAGCGAATTCTGTACTCTCGATTCAACACTATGAAAACCGGAGGAGATGGTACAGTGCGTTCGGATACTGTGTTATCATTTATACAGGGTAATCATACACATTAATGTTGAATCTATTGCTTGGATCACTTCAACAGATGGCTTATGTGACAAGCGACGGCTCTGATCAGACTGCATTTATATGCAGTCTGTTCAAAGCCTTTGCTTGTCACTAATGCCACATTGTTGGAAATCACATGATGTGGCTCAATTAGGCCCTATCTCTCGTTAGCCTCTGCGCTTATTGTGAATGTCCAAACAAACTGACAACAGCAATTTTGCCAGTGACTTGTCGAGCTTTGGCAGTAAACAATTGTGACCGGTCCGGTCCGGGCTCAATCCAGCTTGAAGCGGAATTTCTTCGATTGTAAACTAGTTGCCATTGTTCAGGGCCTTTCAGTATGACCCTGATCTCATCTCAATACGACTAAAATGCTATTTGTACGGCCGTAAAATTGTATCGTCCATCTGTCGACGTGATAGTGCTCTGCCGTGGCTCCTTGGTAGATATTCAACGCTGATGATGTCATAAAGAGGATACAATTTTTTACACTAACTTTCGGAAAATATATTGGCATTAGGCCGCGTTTACACGACCAAAGTTTCTATAACAAAGTAGCTTTGCCACAGAAAAATTTGCTCGTGTAAATGCCAAAATATGACAATGTTTCTTTGACAAATATATATGGTAAAGGTACTTCGATAAATTAAATTTGCCCGTGTAAACCGAGAACTTTGCAAAAGATTATGTAACAGAGAACTTATAGTTTACACCCTCAATATTTCTATTAATTTTAAAATTTCTCACAAAACATTATATCCTAGGCATGATAATGATTGCTATTAAAAGTACATTTATCTGCCAAATTTACGATTTGTGATGGTCATTGAAAATAGGAGAATTTAAGAAAATAAACAAAAAGAGCGGCAATAGCGGGTCGCCATTCCCTCCAAAAACGAAGACTGAATACGCCCAGCAATCATAGTTAATCAGGTTAAAGTTGTATCATGAATAATCTTAAGCCCTTTCTTTAATCGTCTTCATACAGTTATTGGCTGAAAAGAACTGACGTGCACAGATTAGAGTTAATGCTATTGTAAAGTTATTTACTCAACCAATCATAAAATTCAAAACATGCTTGCAGAAACGCCTGTGGGAGTCAATCAATTTATGACGAAAAAATATTCGTGAATATTCAAGAAGGGTATGCATTGATATATCGTCTCTGCCTCCGTAACAAAGAGGTTTTCGCTGAAGATTTTTTGAACAAATCTTAATTATTTTGCATACAACTAACCAGTTTCTTAATTTTGTGATTACTTCGTAATGAAACACGAGGGAGTATACCTTTAAGCGTGGAAAATGTGACAAGGATTTTGTTTAATCGCTGCAGGTAACTTTGACGAATAATACTTGGTCGTGTGAACACTGCAGCAAATATTTCATTGCCAAAGTTTATGTGACAAAGATTCTATGGCACATTTCTTTAACAAATAATTTGCTCCGTGTAAACGCAAAATGTTTGTCATACTTTCTTTGTTAAACTTTCTGTGACATAGAAACTTTGCTCGTGTAAACGCGCCCTTAAGCGCAAAAGTTAATACTTATGTCATGCATTTTAGTTACAATTTGCCACTGTTCGGTATACGACTGAACTTGTAAATTAAGGTCTGATTTTTTATTAGAGGACTCAAACATGATTTTCCATGCATAAGCATCTGCTAGGCAACATAAAAGGTTTTGAGACCAGAGCCTGCAAAGCGAGAGTTTCAACTCATTTTGAGGTGTCCAGCATAAGTTAATGCATGGATTCAGCATGTTTGAATCTAATCGCTACTATTGCATAAAAAAAATAAATCTTTTTAAGAAACGTCAGCTGCAAATTTGAAAAAAAAAGCTATTTCCAGAGCGAAAGACTCAGTTATTTCATACGTCAGTTGCCACGACGTTCTATTAGTGTTTCATTTGTTGTCATTTTGCAACAATCCCGGAATGTATATCAGCACGTGAATCCCCCTTGTTAAAACATGGGTATTATAGTTGTCGATAATGTAAGGTGCTGGTTTTCTTGCCAAAATCAATCATAACATTCCACGCCATTATAGAATTACATGTAATTATTGCATGAAAACCAGTACCGCATGCTATTAACAGCTGTTCTTAAGCCTGCAAAAACAAGTAATGGAATGGACTTGCTGTAACAAAAATTTGGCTTTGATGCTTAGTTAGGGCGCGTTTACACGAGCAAAGTTTCTATGTCACAGAAACTTTAACAAAGAAAGTATGACAAACATTTTGCGTTTACACGGAGCAAATTATTTGTTAAAGAAAATGTGCCATAGAATCTTTGTCACATAAACTTTGGCAATGAAATATTTGCTGCAGTGTCCACACGACCAAATATTATTCGTCAAAGTTACCTGCAGCGATGAAACAAAATCTATGTCACATTTTCCACGCTTGTAGCAATGTTCTTTGTTACATAATCTTTAGCAAAGTTCTCCGTTTACACGGACAAATTTAATTCATCGAAGTAACTTTACCATATATATTTGTCAAAGAAACATTGTCATATTTTGGCATTTACACGAGCAATTTTTTCTGTGACAAACCTACTTTGTCATAGAAACTTTGGTCGTGTAAACGCGCCCTTATGCTCATTCAGGGGTTGTCGCTAAATGTGGCGTAGACAACTAAATCGAGGATAGAGTAATTTAGAAGCTGGTGTCAGGTATAAGGCTTCCTCTCGGTCTGGAAATTGCGTTTTCAAAATTTTGCAGCTGAAGTGCATTTTTTTTCGCGAACTTTTCGGTCTCTCAAAAAAGAACTACTTTATAGTTTCTTCGCTCGATTTACGATTTTCCTAGTAGTTTTTTTATGCAATAATAGTTATGATTTAACATCTGTGGGCAACTTGAAAGAAGTTGAACCCTCGCCTTTCAGGCTTATGTCTCAACACTCTCGTCGATGCTTAGTAGAAACTCATGGTTGAATCATTTACTGGCGTTGTGTTAAATGAGCCGCGACGCGAGAAAACCAACAATGCGGTTGTGCGCCCAGCGCAGACTCAGATCAGCCTGGGCATCCACCCAGTCTGATCAGAATCTTCGCTAAGCGCTTAAAGGGTAGCTAAGGGACTAAGCTACCTTCATGCGGACAGTGAAGATTCTGATCAGACTGGGCGGATGCCCAGGCTGATCTGAGTCTGCACTGGGCGCACAACCACATTGTTGTTTTTCTCGTGTCGCGGCTCAAATGAGACTTTACGCCATGTACTTAGAGTAATGATCATATCAGCGCGCGCATCTGCTAAAGAAATAAAAACGGCTGAAAGTCTTACTTTTCTTTCTTTTTTCTTCAGTTGACCAGGAAGTACTCTTTTCAAACTGTTTGCATATGCCATAAGATATTCTCCCATTACGCCAATCAGTCAGGCATTGCTTTAAGCACGGCTCGACATACCTTGACAGATTGACTGAAAATGCTGCTAAAACTCAAGTCAATTAGTTAGGTAGGTGTCCGTTATTGCAGAAAAACAAGTACCAAAAATAAGGATTTTCTAGTGCTCAAACTCAAGTATTATTACCTTCGGCAGTTCCCATTTCAGCACAGCCTCTTCACTGAATCGCTGTTTCCTGCAATCGATAAATGATTTATTTAAAATATTCATTTTTAGTGTCTATTACATGTATCGTTTCTTGTCGCTTTAAATTCATGAAATTCGCAGAAAAAAACTTCGTAATGCTACATTGCACATGTATATCCATGCATCACACTCGGTAAGGCACCTGACTCATAAGTCAGAGGTCCTGGGTTCGAAACTCGGTCTGGCCACATACTTTCGTTTCTCCTTCCGCTGATTCAAGAAGGGCAGTTGTCAGTTACTGGCGAAAGTATGTGCACTTAGTACTGGTTAACCGTTTAGGAGGTCTAAGCCTGCCCAGGAATAGTGTGGTTAGGTTAACTGACCGTCCCGACATGACCTTAGCTGTTTACTGTGGACATTAAGCATCAAATCAACCAACCATGCATCACACCGGATAAGCGGCAATCGAAAACGCTCGTGCAATCGACAAACGCGGATCAAAAACCGTCAAAAACAGCGTTTTCGATTGCAAATTGATTACAATTTGCAATCGAAAGCAATCAATTTGCATTCGAAAACGCTGTTTCTAACGGTTGTTGATCCGCGTTAATTGATTGTTAAGAGCGTTTTCGATTGCCGCCTACCCGGTGTGATGTACGTTTGGTTAAAATCTATCCACTGGCTCAAAACGATATCCTGCAAGTCCGTGGTTCCGCAAACGCTGACGCCAACTCCAATTTGATCCTCACCGAAATCAGTACCCTCCTCCACAACCCCCACCCCTTGTCGCCTTTTTGGGTGGGGATGGGGGCGGGGAAGGCGATAAGAATCCACCAAAATATTCCACTTTCAGCATATTGACCTCATCAGGACCTCTAGGGGAGGAATAACAGCACTACATAAGGATTGTGGAGATTGATAATAATTGTTATTCCAAGATATATACGGTCTTAACATACGAGGAGTGTCCCAAAATATCGTAGACAAGCCCAATCATTCAAGACCAAAGCGTCAAAATTGTACTAAAAGTTTACAAAGGACAGTCACAGTACAGAAATCATGCACGAGCTATATAGTGGGCAGAAATTTAAATTCACTAAAAAAGTGACAATATAGCTAATCATTCTAGTGGAGGTTAGCATAGGCGTCGTTCATCAAATATTATAATTTGTGGTTTCACTGTTTAATACAAAACATGTATTTAAGAACTTTCCGCTTTGGATTTTGCAATTAAGCATGTACATGTATGACTACATTATGCGTAAAAAAAAAAACAGCAAAAAACAACATGCATGAATTTTGAAAGCTAAAAATTAATAGAAACAGAAAACTGAATTTGCAGAAGATCTTTCCTTTTACGATTGTTTGCAATTGGTGGCGCATTTTCACTTCAACAAACACCAATCTTCAGTTAGGGGAGAGTCGGGTAACTTCGGACAGCGGGTAAATTCGGACAGTGACATTTTGTTCCTTTATATGTCAGTTGTCTGGAACTAAAACAGAACAATAACTGGCCAAACAGTTAAAATCCTGATGAGACAGCTCATTATGAGCCGTCACATCTGGATTTTTACTGTTTGCAATGGTATGTCCGAATTTACCAGCCCGTCCGAAGTTACCCGACTCTCCCCTATTTTGCAGGAGATTCGAATATGATTAACAGTGATTATGTTATTTCTTGATGGAGTAAACGTTACCTTTTTATCCCCCGACCGAAAGGTTCGGGGGATATAGCGATGAGCCTGGCGTCCGTCCGTCCGTCCGTCTGTCCGTCTGTCCGTCCGTCCGCCGTCCGTCCGTCCGTCCGTAAACATTTTCTTGTCCGCTCTATATCTTGAATACCCTTTGAAATATTTTCATGATACTTCACAGATATGTAGAACAGGTCATGACGATGTGTCGCGTACAAGAATGGTAACTTTTGCGATTGTACTTTTTGAATTATCTCCCCTTTGGTGATTTTTTTGGCAGATTCGTGTCCGCTCTGTAACTTGAATACCCTTTGGAATATTTTCATGATACTTCACAGAAATGTAGAACAGGTCATGACGATGTGTCGCGTACAAGAATGGTAACTGTTGTGATTGTACTTTTTGAATTATCTCCCCTTTGGTGATTTTTTTGGCAGATTCGTGTCCGCTCTGTAACTTGAATACCCTTTGGAATATTTTCATGATACTTCACAGAAATGTAGAACAGGTCATGACGATGTGTCGCGAACAAGAATTACAACTCTTGCTCTCTTACTTTTGGAGTTATTTCCCCTTGATAGTTTTAGGTGTGATTTTTTTGGCAGATTCGTGTCCGCTCTATAACTTGAATACCCTTTGGAATATTCTCATGATACTTCACAGATATGTAGAACAGGTCAAAACGGTGTGTCCCGAACAAGAATGACAACTCTTGCTTTCATACTTTTTGAGTTATTTCCCCTTGATCACTTTAGGTATGATTTGTGTCCGCTCTATAACTTGAATACCTTTTGGAATATTTTCATGATACTTCACAGATATGTAGAACAGGTTATGACGATGTGTCTTGAACAAGAATGACAACTCTTGCTTTCTTACTTTTTGAGTTATTTCCCCTTGATGGTTTTAGCTGTGATTTTGTGTTCGCTCTATAACTTGATTACCCTTTGGAATATTTTCATGATACTTCACAGATATGTAGAACAGTTCATGATGACGTGTCGCGAGCAAGAATGACAACTCTTGCTTGTTTACTTTTGGAGTTATTTCCCTTTGATGATTTAGTTGTCCGCTCCATAGCTTGAATACCTTTTGAAATATTTTCATGATACTTCACAGATATGCAGAACGGGTCATGACAGCTTGTCTCATACATGAATGATAACTCTTGCTTTTATACTTTGTGAGTTATTTCCCTTTGGTAGTTTGAGCTGCTGTTTGAGTCTCTGATCCATAACTGTATAACCCTGGCAGCTCCAGAATTTGAATAACCGTGTACGTGTACCTTTTAGAATATTGATGATCATGCTGTGATATCTTATCAGTGTTCCTAACTCTCTCTGACCCTTCCACATTCCCGTGCCCCCTCCCGCTACCCCCCAACCCCCCCCCCCCCCCAAAAAAAAAAAAATTTTTTTTTCCAGATTTGGATTCTTTGTCCAAATTCACTTACTAGAGAGCTCAAAATTAGCTTTGTAGGGCTTGTACTTTGGAAGTTATTTACACATTTTGAAAGTTGAATGTGTCGTATGCTATACATTTGTGTTTATGGTGGCTGTTTGAGATATTACCTCTTATCAGCAGTCAAGCATACTGTTTTAGTCTGAGTGTTAGATAATCATGCATCTGTTAACAGTTAATGTCAATCAGAAGCATAAAAGAAGACAATATATTACTAACATGTGTTTTGAAGTGCACCCTTTTTACCAAGGCCCATTGGGGTCTTCGGTCGGGGGATTTGCCATCTCCTCTGATGGCTATTTTTAACTATAGCGACTACAGCTAAAAAGCGTAATACGCACTACTAGAAGAAAAGAAGAACATATAAGAAAAATTATAATTGAGGGTACCTGACTACGATTCTTACGGTGGCGTTTATAAACTTCAACCCTCGCACCAGTCACGATGATACGTGACACGAGAAAACCCAAAAAGTGGTTGTGCGCCCAGCGCAGACTCAGATCATCTTGGGCATCCCCCAAGTCTGGTCAGAGTCTTTGCTCTCCGCATGGAGGTAGCTAAGACCCTTAGCTACACTTAAAGCGCAAAGCGAAGACTCTGATCAGACTGGGCGGATGCCCAGGCTGATCTGAGTCTGCGCTTTGCGGACGCCCAGGCTGATCTGAGTCTGCGCTTTGCGCACAACCACTTTGTTGGTTTCCTCGTGTCGCGGCTCAAATGTATTTGTCATATGTATGCAATTTTGTTATATAAGAAAAAATTATTGAAGTTTATACATTTATTCACAATACTGTACACGTACAACAAATAGATATACATTATATAACACACAGTACAATGAATGGGATACAGGGGAACGTCAGTGAAAACTTTAATGCTAATACATATATCACCGAAGAACCGAGCCGAGGTACGGAAAGACGAACAGACGTTGAGGCCAAATTTACATGTATATTTCACTTGTCATGCTCTTATACTGAGTTTACCGGTTCTTCAACACAAGGTGTAATCTATTCCGCTAATTTTCGCTTCCAGCAGAGACTGTACATAATATTTGGCTTCCGCCAAGAATGTCCGCGATCTTTCGCTTCCTGCCGAGACTTCTGTACATGTTAAATGGCTTCCTGCAGAGACTGTCTGCGGGATTCTGCTTCCTGCCGAGGCTCTCGGCAGGAAGCACAGTCACGCGGACAGTCTCTGCCGAGACTTCTGTACATGTTAAATGGCTTCCTGCAGAGACTGTCTGCGGGATTCTGCTTCCTGCCGAGGCTCTCGGCAGGAAGCACAGTCACGCGGACAGTCTCGGCAGGAAGCCATTTTTCGAGGACAGTAGTCCCTGCAGGAAGCAAGAGTTCGCGGACAGTCTCGGTGGAAGCCAAATATGATGTACAGTCTCTGCAGGAAGCAAAAATTACCGGAATCGATTATACCCTGTGTTCAAGTCAATCAGAATTCATATTTTGGAAGAAACAATAATAATACATCTTACCGTGTTCATTCAATAATGGTTCTAATTTTGGAAGTAGCAATACATAGTTTGATCCATTTTACATATATAAGGTGAAAAGTTTTATTAACAATAAGATTTAATCCGATCTAATACTTTCGAAATAGCCGATCAATTGTTAACATACTCGTATAAGGGTCATCCAATAAATTGGCATCAGGGTAACCAAATTTTACTTGTTCCGACCTATCTGCCCGAAATATTGAAATAATATTGAGTTAACTTATTCACGTACACAATATATTAATTTCTTTTTTCTGTTGACAACATTCCGTTTCGGTGAGAATACGAGAGAAAACTATTTTCTTCGCTGATTGCATCTGTTGTGTTCCTGGATGAAATGTAAAAGGGAAACAGGAACAAAACCCCTGGTTTCCGCATCATACTCATAGTATATAGAGGATCTTACATGAGTGCTCATGTATTATTGAATTTATTAAACGAGTTGGGGAAAAAGATAAGATGCGAGGCTTTGCCGAGCATCTTATCATTTTCACCAACGAGTTTAATAAATTCAATAATACAGGAGCACGAATGCAAGATTCTATTTATCTTATGACACTAAAATCGCATTTTATAAGCAAAATTTGCACTAAAACGTCACGATTTCGCCATTAGAAAACGCGACGTTTTAATGGACGTTAACGTATAACGTTACGACGTAATTTGCATATTTAATCCACTAGTGGATTATCCTTTTTTAATGAATGGCTTTATTTCACTCTCAGATGCGACGTCATATGATAAATGTATGTACTAAAATTTTTCTGCCTTGTTAAAGGAGTAGGTTCACGAAGGGTCAAAATCGGACCTGTCTCAAAAATTGATGAAAATTGTATATATTATATATTTATGTTTCCCGTGACTGAAAATGGATTTTTTTTCAAAAATGTGACGTCTTATATATACATTTGTGACGTCATAAACTACCCTATCCCATGTGACGTATTTAATGATTTTAATGACCGGTGCAGCAAAAGGATTTCTTGCTGGCTGTTTTGGTTTTCGTACCAACAAGGGTTGCGAGAACGCAGTGCACAGTGAACGTTTCTTATCACATGTCAAGTCGCTCGAAGATGGTAATGAAACATGTAAATGTAGCTAGCTGTACTGATGCAATAACAATAATTATCCAATTAAAATTTTTTACGACAAGTTTTTCCTTGGTAATAATGTGAAGTCATTCTTCTTGTTGTTTTATTGCTTTACCGTCCACGGTAAACAGCTATGGTAATGTCGGGACGGACAGTAACCATAACCACAATCTACTCCTGGGCTGACTTACACCTTCTAGGAGGATAACCAGCGGAAGGAGAAACAAAAATATGTGACCGGACCGGGTATCGAACCCGGGACCTCTGGCTCTTGAGTCAGACGCGCTACCGACTGGGCTACATGGCCCGGCGTGAAGTTATTTTTACGTCAGATAGAAAATGGCAGAGCGTTGTCCCAGCGGGTGCAAGACGTCGAAATGACGTCTTCATGACTTCGATGCGACGTCATTACATCGCAGCGACGTCAGTACGACGTCATTTTAACTTCATGTGCCTGCTGGGGTGTGCCAGAGCGAGGAAAATGGCTAGACCAAAACCGAATGCTTCGAAAAATATTGGCGCAAATATTGTATATATTAAACTTTTTTATACCTGTCAATAGCGTTAGTGTTGCTTACATTACCAAGTTTGGAATCATTAAACATAATGTGCACAATACTTTATTTTGATCAAAGTGAGCGTTTCACCATAAAAAACGGAGCAATGTAACTTTACAGTCGTATCAATCTGTGTAAAATATTGCATTGTTACATATGTTACCGAATATTTGTCACCAGAAAATGAGATAACATACGGATATCTGCACACGGTCCGAGTTGCGGGCGAGCATGCGGCAACTGGAGAGGTATTTGCAGCCTCTGGCGGGACCATATTCGAAATGGACAGTCACTGGCTTTAAATAGCTAGTACATGTATCACAGTCTGTTAAGAGGGTTTGAAGCTCAGATGCATTGTTGTTGTCTCCACTGTGGTGTTTCTATAGCCTCGGCTGGCACCACAATGTTGAAAGAGATACTGTAGTAGGCAAAACTGGTAAAAAGCCTCCACAGAAGGTTTACATGATTGAGCCGCGACAAGATAAAACCAACAAAGTGGTTGTGCGCCCAGCGCAGACTCAGATCAGCCTGGGCATCCGCCCAGACTGATCAGTGCCTTCGCTGTCCGCATGGAGGTAGCTTAGACACTTAGCTACCCTTTAAGTGCTTAGCCAAGAATCTGATTGGACTTGGCGGATGCCCAGCCTGATCGGAGTCTAAGTTTGGAGCACAGCCACTTTGTTGGTTTTCTCGTGTCGCGGCTCATACAGTTGCATGAGCTTTGGAAAAGCAAGATAAGAGCTGATGCCGATGAGAAGACCAAAATTTGAAAAAGACAGGACTGGGACATTGCGACACCCTACGGGATTAGGAAAACAGAGCAAGGCGAAGAGAAATTGTTGCCGAATTAACAAAATTGACGGTTGATAACGCTTGCATATCTACATGTAATGTATGGCAAAGAATGAAAAGTAATACTGTCATTGACTATGTAAAGGAAATGGATGAAAACAAAAAGTTCGATCATTTTGTACACCATTTTGTCTAATAGTAAACTTAACCTGCATTACAGTCTCCTAGACAGCTTACTGAAGCCTTAGCTGAAGTCATGATCAATTCATGTGCAGTAATGTAATGTAGGAACACTGCCCTTGCACCATCTTCTTTAACTCTTTCGGCGCCAAATTTTTCAGACGACAAATTTTCGTCTGCTCAAATCATCAGACGACAGATTTGTAATTGGAAATTTTAACAATCTAAAGACATTTTTCATAAAATCAGGCTTTTTAAGTTCATATTTGAATGGCAAACAGTGTAGATCCTGATCAGACGGCTCTTTTAAGAGCCGGCTGATCTGGATATACGCTGTTTGCAAAGTCGCATTTTTGCGACTTTGGCGCCGAAAGAGTTAAGCTATCTAAAATGAGCCAACTAACCCGAAGGAACCAGAAATAAAATAATCTGCATCATGAAGGTGGGAAGAATTTTTACGTCCCCCCCCCCCCCCACGCACACACACATGATAATAAATACAGGGTTTAAACTAGTCCGCTTGTCTTCGCTTCTTGCTGAGACTGTCTGCCGTTATGTTGCTTCCACCGAGACTGTACGCTTTATGTTGCTTCCTGCAGAGAATAGCGGTTTCCGCCGGGACAATTATGAAGGGGTAGTGAGAAGAATTTATCTAGAACATTCAGTAACAATCAGAATCTGAGCCGCGACGCAACAAAACCAACAAAGTGGCATGTTTGCCCAGCAAAGACTCAGATCAAGCTGGACATCCCGAGTCTAATCAGAGTCCCTCCTCTGTGCTTAAGGGGTAGCTAAGAGATTAAGCTATTTTTATGCGGACAGCGAAGACTCAAATCATACTGGGTGGATGCCCAGGCTGATCTGAGTCTGCGCTTGGCGCACAACCACTTTGTTTGTTTTCTCGTGTCGCGGCTCATCTATCACTGTCACAAGTTTAAGGTGGCATGGCAGTTTATAATTGAAGTTTGGAAATTATTGTTTTCTATGTTGTGCTCTTCATCGTTTATTAGCTCACCTGAGCCTTTAGGCTCATAGGTGAGCTTTTAGTATGCCAATGCCTCCGTCGTCCGTCCGCCTGTCCGCCCGTACATCATTTTCAAAGGTCTTCATCTCGAAAACAGCTGGGCCAATCGAAGCCAAATTTCATGTGGAGCCTACATTGGTAGGGGGGACTAAAATTTGTTTTGTCTGTAATTCTAACATAGTGCGCCTACTAGTAAAGGCAATGGAAAGTTACCGTGTTTTATTCTGCAACAATTCATTGTTTCGATGCGCGTGAGTCTAACTGCTGACGTCACAACAATAATTGACGTAATTTTGTGACGTTTTGAAACGTTAGACTGTGTAACGTCTCTTTTTCTTTCTAAAATCGCCATAAAAACGTGCATTTGTCTTAGATACAGTTAAGAATATTGGCGGGAGCATGAACTCGCTGGCAGGAAGGTTGGGAGAGTTTGAATGAAAGGAATAGTTTTTCGGCATTTTTGAGTGTTAGATTCGAAATAGTTCAGCTCTAGCAGTGAATTGTTGAGTAATAATTCACTGTTTGTCGTCAGTTGTAAGTAGACATATCACTCGCGCTCCGCGCTCGTGATATGATCTACTTTACAACTGGCCTCCAAACAGTGAATTATTACTCAACAATTCACTGCTAGAGCTGATCTATTTCATAAATAGTATTCAGTCATTCATTGCATAAATTTTACAAAAGGTCGAACAATTGTTGATTCCGTCGTTAGCCCTACGCCATCTTGGCGGCACATAAAACTTACACCTTAGTATAGAGTTTTCTGTGTAACAAAGTATGCGATTTTCTTTTCTGTCTCCTTTCTCAATGGGGGTTGACCTTTAAGGGAAAGACTTTGCTCCTCTAGGGGCAGGCCCTTTCCGTAATAGAGAGTATACCGCCTCTTGGTTTAAACATATTTATTCTCTCTCAATTACAAGTAACATACAATCAAATATAAATAGTACAGGCTTAGGGATTGGAACGAAAGCAAAATGCTTATCGAGTTCCTCTCCCTGACATGAAAAAATTGTACACAATGTGGCGGAAACTGTACATAATAGAAGGTATATAACATTTTAAACCAAATTTTGTACTATGTGAGATAACTAAGCAGAACTGCAACTAATCATTACACAAAAATAATCAATGGAAGAATAGCACTTATAACCTTACAGAACGATTTCGCAGAAGAGCAGAGAAAAAATTTTTTTTTGATCTGTATGTGTGTCTAAATATTTCAATCACAAAATGGTAAGGGGAGGAGAGATAAAAAAAAAAAAAAAAAAAAGGAACATGCTAAGGACACAAGAAACCAAAATAAGTCATCAAAGGAGGAAAAAAGTACCAAACGATATGACGCACAGGATTGAGAGAGAGGAGGCGGGTACCAGAATATCAGATTATGTCTATTAATCTTCATATACATAAGGTGCATGCGTAGTATTAGTACTTAATACTTAAAAGCGTTTTGTTTCGATTATAAATTTGTAAACTTTCTCAAATATTAATTTGTTGATTTCTTGCGACAGAGACAGATCACCATACAAAAATAATTTTAAGGAAGGATGTTTATATGGCGTAATTGCAGTTATTAATTCATTACGTTGAACTTGATAGAATGAACAATGAAAGAAAAAGTGTTGAGCGTTCTCTATACTACCACAATGACATAAAGGAGAGTCTGATATATTTTTTACAAAGAGGTCGAAATTAAGCGAGCTGCAATTTGTCCGCAGGCGAGCTAACAGTATTTGACCTTTTCTACACCCTGTGTAATAGTGCTTTGGAACTGTTGTTTTATCTTTCTGTAAGAAGCATTTGAAAGAGTTTACAGATTCATGCTGCCTTTCTTCGGGAGATAAATTATTCCATGCTCTAACACTAGATGGTAAGAATGAACTGAAATACTGGTTAGATCTAGTATTAATGGTTTGTAGGTCATTTGAGTTTCGAAGATTGTAGCGAGATATATTACTGACGGATTGTGGGACAAGAGAAGATAGATATAATGGTGTAATATTATTCAACATTTTGTAGAATAAAGTTAGTTTGTGGTTGTACCGTCTTTGCTCGAGTGTTTCCCAACATATTTCTTTGTAGAGTGCGGTTAATGAGACTAGTTTTGTTGTTCCTGTGGCGATTCTAGCTGCTTCGGTTTGGATTTTATCTAACTCTTGTTTTTCGTATTGGGTACAATTATCCCAAATGACATCTCCATACTCAAGAATAGGCCTAATAAAAGTTGTGTAAATTATCTCAAGAGATTTCCTATCCAATTTAAACTTCAGTTTCCTCATGATGTTTATTCTAAACCAAGCCTTATCTTTAATATACTTTATATGTTCATGCCAGGTACAATCATTAGTGAAATATAGTCCGAGATGCTTGTGAGATTCTACTTCCGATATCTGATGATTTTGCATAAGAAGAGGAGGGTGTTGCGGTTTATTTAATTTACGAGAAAATAATAAAGCTTCAGTTTTAGAGGGGTTAAATGTAACTAGCCAGGTTGCAGCCCATCGTGAAAGTTTGTTAAGATCTGCATTTAGACAGTCAGCTGCTGTAACAGGATTATCAACGATAATGAAAAGACTAGTGTCATCTGCAAATAGTCGAATATTTGAACCAATATCAGTAACAATGTCATTAATGTATAACAGAAAAAGTAAAGGTCCTAAAATGGAGCCCTGTGGGACACCAGCTCTTATGAAGGTCCAGTCGGAGGTAGCACTTGGAAGAATAACACGTTGTTTTAACACGTTCTTGGAAGGGAGTCGTCTTAAACAGTAACAAGCATGAAGTCAGGAATTACGTTCTTTGTTTATAAGGCTGAAAAACAAAGAGGTGTACCCGTTTGCCTTGCATAACATTACCCGCAACAGCAAATAAAAAAAAAAAAAATGGCATGTGCGCCCAGCGAAGACTCAGATCAGCCTAGGCATCCGCCCAGTTTGATCAGAATCTTCGCTGTCCGCATTGAGCTAGCTTAGACCCTAAGCTACTCTTAAGCGCAAAGTGAAGACTCTGATCAGACTGAGCGGATGCCCAGGCTGATCTGAATCTGCTCTGGGCGCATATGCCGCTTTGTTGGTTTTTCTCGTGTCAGGGCTCTCTCATTATAAACAATTTATTAGTGATACAGACAACATATTTCAGGTCAGAAAGATATGAATCATCTTTTTTTTTTTCAAAGTTTTAATACAAAAAGCTCAAACTTAACAATTCAGTCTACGTTCAAAATCCATATGTAACTTATAGAACAATAACATGTAACAGCAATGACAAATATACAGTTCAGAAGCAGATCAAGCTAACGATTTGGAACGTCCATACACACCATATTGACCCCTGGTTAACTATGTGTACAAGGGCTGTTACCAGACAAAATGAGCTGTTACGAAATATTTGTTTAGCCACGATGACCAAGTAGTTGTGGAACTATGACTCTTTTTCATTTCGTAACAACCTTGAAAACATAGTTAACCATGAGCCTTCCGAGCAACTCATGCACCTGATCCAACAAAGCACCGACTGGCTTATACTGTATAGGATATAATTTCAGGGAAAGCAAATCTGTCTCTTTCATTTATTCATCTTTTTTCAATAAAAGTATACTGTTACAGAAAAGAATTTGCTTCTGTACAAGTATTTTTATTTCCTTTAAATGTAGGCCACCTTTGTAAGGGATTTGCCAGTCATCCACGGAAGTTACGAAACTAATTCGAAAATCCCCTTTGTGAAAATGGCGAAAAACTTGGAGGTGTTACGATTTCAGTCAACTCTCGTTATCTCGAACACTGATATCTCAAAGTATGCTCTTATATCAAAGATATAGTTAGGACATAATTCTTTTTTCTTCTTTACTTTTCAACTCTTCTTATCTCAAACTGCAGATGTCACAAAGTAAATTTTCTGGGACCAGAAAATTTACTTTGAGATATCAGTAGTTTGGAATAAAATTTGACTTTGATATATCGAGAGTTGGCTGTATCTTATTTTAACTTCATGTAGCAGTGACTGACGAAAAAGTAAAACTGCCAAAATTAAAGTAACATATTTTAGAATTTTACGGTACCGTACTAGCATGAATCAGAAAAAAAATACATATGAGCCTCGACACAAGAAAACCAACAATGTGGTTGAGCGCCCAGCGCAAACTCAGATCAGCCTGGGCATCCGCCCAGTCTGATCAGAGTCTTCGCTGTCCGCATGATGGTAGCTTAGACCCTTTGCTACCCTCTAAGCGCTTCACGAAGAGTCTGATGAGACTGGACGAATGCCAAGGCTGATCTGAGTCTGCGCTGAGCGCACAGCCACATTGTTGATTTTCTCGTGTAGCGGCTCAATTATGTGGATGAAATATAAAGACAAACAGACATTTGAAAAGGCCATCATGACATGATTTATTTGCCTTTTACATGTTTAATCTCAAGGGTATCTGGTAATTCCTATTACCAGTACCTAAAACGGAAAAGATTTTTTTGCTGCACTTTTATAATTGGTTTTGGGAAAGTAATCTGTTGACAAACGAAGCTTTGATAAGTACTTAAATGCACAGACTGATTTGAGAACTTAATGTAGTAAGCACATAGCGGGGATCAAGTTTCAATAATACTTAGGGTCAAGGCGGGTAAATGCGGACTGCAGATAAATTCGGACAGTGACATTGTTTCTTTTATATGTCAGTTGTTTGGAATTAAAACAAAAATAACTGGGCAAACAGTGAAAGTCCTGATGAGACGGCTCCTGATGAGCCGTCTCATCTGGATTTTTACCGTTTGTAATTTAGTGTCCGAATAAACCTGCTGTCCGAAGTTGCCCGACCCTAGAGTTCACTTTCTGGTTCTACATCACTTTCTGCACTTTTTCACTGTACAAGAGTTTGCCCAAAGCAGCATGCTTTGAGCGAAATAGAAGTTTTATTCAGCTGTGTCAATTTTAACGACTTTTCTCCAGTCTTTGGTGACCTTTAATCCAACTCCGAAGTATTTACCGTATGCACGAGTAAGGTAAATACAGAATACGCCCGATAATGTTGCCAGCATGCATCCTGCAAGGAGGGCGTATCTAAGGTCAGCTTTCCGTGGGTTACAGACTTCACCAGTGGATGGGTTGCACTCCGCAACGGCCGCCAAGATCAAGCCAATAAGACAGAATACGAATGTTGGCAGGGTCAAAACTAAGTTTGCCAAAATCTGAAAAGAATGAAAACATTGAGGTTCAGTGCATACCCGCTTACGCTCAACCTATGCATCCTTTACACACAGTCAGACTCTAACTATCACTTGCATCCTCCAAATTCACGCATACGCTCTAAGTCACTCACATGCCCTAAACCTTCAAAAGCTAAGGTTTCCTTTATGTTTTGGGACTGCTGTCTTTATATATTGACATGCTGTATATTCATTGCTGTATGTGGTTGGTTGTTTGGGGTTTAACGGCCCTTTGAGACAGTATTAAAGTCTACTTTATCGGGCTATCTCCAAGAGGGAGGGAGAAAGAAAAGACAACTGATAGACGAGAGAAAAAAATCGAAATAACCCCCCCACCCGCACCTACTGCAAGCCCAATAGGCCCTTGCCCTACTTTTATCCAAATAAGTAGGACGCCCCGGCATGCTATCTTCGATTAATGGCTCACGTATAACAATCCAGAAACATTGTATAAGTAAATGGAGTCCAGTTATTGATAGGTAAAGTCGTATTATTTGAAGTAAGGACTTGAAAACTAATTCCAGTTTCCCACAACATTCAAATCATCAGAGTCCATGAACCAACAGAGCATACCGGAACGACAACTGCCTTCAACAGTTTTCACAGCATACCCAATACTAGACGTGTCGTGAAAAAAAGTTTAAAACTATGCAAACTACTGCACATGCCAATATTAGGATACCGGACTTACTTATGTTCATTTAGGCCGGTGCTGTGCCGTATGGCGGTCGCAAAACGTCTCGTCGTAAAGGTGAGCGTATATATTTTCATTGGAATCGTACATTTGAATGCCTGAGTTCATTTAGTGTCATTATGCTAAAGCCGGTGTTATGGGGACGTTTCATTACTGAACATGATCAGATACAGCTTAGCCGAGTCTGCTATTTTCGTTTCGACTCAAAAGATTCTAACTCTCCAGGACTTTTCCATACCTATGCGTAGTAATCAAAATTATTTAGATTACCCACAAAGCAATGTACATGCACATATGAGCCACAATACGACAAACCCAACAATGTGGCATGTGCGGCCAGTCTGATCAGAGACTTCGCTGTGCGCTTAAAGGGTAGCTAAGAGTTTAAGCTACCTTTATGCGGACAGCGAATACTCTGATCAGACTGGGCGGCCGTAGAGGTTGATCTAAGCCTTCGCTGGGTGCACATGCCAGTTTGTTGGTTTTATCGTGTCGCCGCTCATATCTGCAGGAAGGGCTGTAAATACTGGTACGCAGTAATCAATCCCAGCGGGCACACAACGTTATTTGAGCCGCGACACGAGAAAACCAACAATGTGGTTGTGCGCCCAGCGCAAACCTGGGCATCTGCCCAGTCAGATCAGACTCTTTCCTAAGCACGTAAGGGGCAGCTAAGTCTAAGCTACTTCCATGCGGACAGCGAAGACTCTGATCAGACTGGGCGGATGCCCAGGCTCATCTGAGTCTGCACTGGACGCACAACCACATTGTTGGTTTTCTCGCGTCGCGGCTCATTTCAGATGAATGGATTCACATTCAGGAAAGCAACTCTGCTAATTTCATTTTTACCGCCCTGCTCAACTGGTCACATCTTAAAGGAAAGAATTTGCTCCACTAGGAGCAAATTTTTCGCTTTATGAGTAGGCCCCATTTCGGAGAAGCTACGATGTTCACAACAGGGAAGGCATCAGGATGTAAAAAAGGTTTTGTTTTTTTTTTCACTTTGTGAAATGGCGAAAAAAGAGGCAACGTACACATTTACTACAGAAGATGCAAAAGTGAGCCAACTATTCTAAAATCCAATTGTTTTACAAGTGTTGGCCAGGTTGCAAGAATAGCAACTACGATGCTTCTGCTTAGCCGAGATCGCAATAAAATATATAGTATTATTCTTAGAAAGGAACACGGACAAGGCAACACACAAAAATTACTCATTAGCGTAGAGTCGTTATGTTTTGAGAGAACAGACAAAGCAACGCCTGAAATTTAGAAACAAAGGTTGTCCATTAATGACTAAAAGCAGGACCAACCACATTTAAAATGCTGCCGCGTGACTTCAAAATTTGTCTAGATAAAAAATTACAAAAAAACATCTTCATTGCCATACTCTTAAAACTGTCTAAATGTAACGGTATAACTATTTTTTTTTCTAATTCAATCGCCAAAGCAGACAAAATGTAGTAAATTTTCTTGCATGACCATAAATGGGCTTTTAAAAAATGCTGACTCACTTTTGTAATGACGTTGAAAGAGAAGCTGACATTACGCTATATGCCTATCAAGACTCTTTTGACAACTACTTACAGCTCGAGAAACCCATTTATCTTTATCCCCGCTTTCCATTTTGGAACCTTTGAATGCGACAAAACCACATAGCCCAGCACTACCCAGCAACTAAAACAGAAAAAAGAGGGTCAAAGTGGCTTATACCTACCTAAATGAGTACTAAAATGTCATATTTTTAGGCGAATGGGTATACATTCGGGAGTTGCAACTCCGTTATCATTTCTGGTCCCGAGGTTATAAAACTTTTTTCATGCTCAGCTCAGATGAAATTTTTTCTGCTCATAAATTTCAAAATGCCAACAATTGTTGGCATTTTAATATTTATGAGCAGAAAAGTAGACTTCTTGACTTATCTGAGCCTGAAAAATGCTGAATTTCTTGGTATTTTTTATTTTATTGGCATTTTAAATTTCATGCTCAGCTGAGTTGAGCATGAAAAAAGTTATATAACCTTGGGCCCCGACTGCCTTCACAATAAGCGTCGACGCTTACGGAGCAAACATATATATTGTCCTTTATGAGCCAACTCTTTCTTTTAAGTATAGATTCCATTTTCGAAGGCTTTATTGTTAAGGAAAACAAACAATAAGTCCTAAATGCTGTTCGTAAAAATGAGCCGTGACACGAGAAAACAAACAAAGTGGCTGCGCGTCTAGCGCAGATTCAGATCAGTCTGGGCATCCGCCCAGTCTGATCAGAGTCTCCGCTGTCCGCATGAAGGTAGCTTAGACCCTTAGCTACCATTTATGTGCACAGCGAAAACTCTCGTAAGACTGGGCGGATGCCCAGGCTGATCTGAGTCTTCACGGGGTGGACAACCACTGTGTTGGTTTTCTCGTGTCGGGGCTCAAATTGTGGTGAGTGTACCCGCACACCGTAAATAAGGTGCATGAAAAATTCTTACTATAGACCAATCGGAGCACGCGCAGCCAATTCGGTGAATCAGACCTCGGGCGTATGTAAGGCGGAGCAATATGCAGCAAAATCCAACATTTGTTATTCGGCCGAAAGTATACGCCGAAGCCGTAGATCTCTAGGTCTACGAATGATAAAATTCACGACCTGCGACCTTTTTCAGCTGTTGCACGGACATTCATTTAATGCTTTGCTGTTGCTAAAACAAAATAGTCAATTATTAATGACGAGACAGAAAATACATTTGCTTCTTCTCATTTTATTATATACCCGGTGCGACAGTGCGGCCATCTTTGTTTATATCGTTGTTCCTAACAACAGTCGTGTGACGTAAGTAGTCCCACGTCATACATCCGAGGTTGATTCACGGAATTGGCCGAGCGGTGTTCCGATTGACTATAGACATGAAAATGTTTGAACGAAAAAAAAATAATTATTTTATAAAGTAGGAAATATTCACAAGCCCTAAGAGCCTGCCTTTTTATTGTGATGTTAATTGCCAAAAATTCTATTCCTGCTATTTTTTCTCATCGGCAAGTTATTGATTAACCAGAGTTGTCGTTCTTTCCACCGGGAAACGCAGTTTAAGGGACTCTGTTCGAATTCCCGATATTTGTTTTACAATTTCTCATTTAAGCAGTAAAGGCAGTTTATAAAGATATTAATTTTGCAGGCAAAACACATTTAAGTTATTGATTGTGTAAATATCGTGAGGTCGGTGGTTTCCGAGCAACTAGTCAGAGCACGTGTATACAGCCTCAGCTAGTCGGACAGTCAACAGAATGACAGAGCCAAATAAATGTTTGTATTGTTATATTGGTAAAAGTGATGAATAAACCAGGGCCCAGTTGTTCAAAGCATCGTTAGCCTAACGAGCTCGTTAAGAGGTCAACTCGTTAAGTGTTTTATGACTTTATAACAAAATACACTGATATTTTTTGTTGCAAAAATGTGAGAAGCTTTTGCAATGCAAAAGCTTCTCACGTTTTTTCAACAAAAAACGTTGGCATATTCGAGACATAAATGTTTGAAATTTTAACGTCTCGTTAACTAACGATGTCGTTAGTTTTGAACAACCGGGCCCAGGTATTCAAAATTTATAGGAATATCTGCCTTTATATTTGTCTTGGTCGACAGCCACTTTTGTATATATGGTAACTGACTGGCTCGATCGACAGCACAGGTAGGGATATTGGTATTGCCAGCATGTATAATGTACGTATTAGGCACTCAACCAGGCCATGCCCAACAGGACTGATAATTTTATTTGTTATGTGTTTAAGGCCCATTTAAAAATATCAGAATACACGTATTTCACTTGTTTCGAGTCAATCGTTAAGTGTGTTAAACCGGAGCTCCCGTGAAAATAACCCCTGTCATTCCAAACAGAGGACAGGCCTTTTTAGCAGAAGCCTAAGCACCTAAATATAGGACATAGTTCCAGGAAAACTTACCAGAAACCCAACAATAAATCCTGTAACTTCGTAGCGCACGCCGTAGTCGGTGTAACCGTGATCTCCGTTGCTGTTATCCGTCGCAAGACCAGCGGTAACCAGCATGAGAATGCCCAGAACACCTTGAAAGACCGCCAGCCCTATGAACAGTTTGACGCCCTTGGAACGCTTTTTATCTAATAAGAAAATAAACATGAGAAAATGTTATTGCAAACATTCTAGATATTTTGGATAAACAGTGCATACCAACATCAGACTGCTCCTTAAGGGGCAGTCTGATGTTGGTCTGCACTGTTTGCTTAGAAAGAGCAGTCTTATGTTAGTTTGCATTGTTTGCTAGAAAGAGCATTATGATCGTGGTCTGCACTGTTTGTTTAGAAAAATCTTTCTGATCTTGGTCTGCAATGTTTGCTCAGAAATAGCAGTCTGTTCTTGGTCTGCGCAGTTTGCTCAGAAAGAGCAGTCTAATCTTTGTCACCACTGTTTGCTCAGAAAGAGCAGTCTAATCTTTGTCACCACTGTTTGCTCAGAAAGAGCAGTCTGTTCTTTGTCTGCACTGTTTGCTCAGAAAGAGCAGTCTGATCTTTGTCACCACTGTTTGCTCAGAAAGAGCAGTCTGATCTTTGTCACCACTGTTTGCTCAGAAAGAGCAATCTGATCTTTGTCTGCACTGTTTGCTCAGAAAGAGCAATCTGATCTTTGTATGCACTGTTTGCTCAGAAAGAGCAATTTGATCTTTGTCTGCACTGTTTGCTCAGAAAGAGCAATCTGATCTTTGTATGCACTGTTTGCTCAGAAAGAGCAATCTGATCTTTGTCTGCACTGTTTGCTCAGAAAGAGCAATTTGATCTTTGTATGCACTGTTTGCTCAGAAAGAGCAATCTGATCTTTGTCTGCACTGTTTGCTCAGAAAGAGCAATCTGATCTTTGTATGCACTGTTTGCTCAGAAAGAGCAGTCTGATCTTGGTCTGCACTGTTTGCTCAGAAAGAGCAGTCTCATCTTGGTCACCACCGTTTGCTCAGAACTATCTGTCACACTACTTTGAATTTCCTCGGTACCTCACCGGGCTCATCAGGATCTATACGGTGTACCATTTCATCTGCCTGGTTTGGACGCATTAGACAAACGATTCCATTTTAAGGCTAAATTGTTTCCTAAAAATTCTAGGTATTAGGACAAATAGGCCTTAGCAAACAGTGCAGACCCAGATCAGACTGCTCCTCAGGAAAAGGGTTCAGACTTTAGCTATTTTATTTGCTTTTTTTACGCAAAACTGCATTGTAAAAGTTAACTGTTCTAATTTTTGACCAATAACGGTACTTATTTTAGGTGATCTTATTTTAGGGCGACTTTTCGAAGCAAAGACTGAATAGTGCAATACCCTGTGTGTGTGTTCGCCTGGTCCTTCATGCGTGTTAGCGAAATATTCACCTGTTGCGTTTAGCTAGTAACCACAAGGTAAAAAGAGTCTTCAAACTTACTCCAAATATACAATTTGGGAAGATCTAATGAAAGCAGCGATGCATATTGTGCCATGACCAATATTTCATGGTGGATTGTACATAGAAACTTATTCACCTGATGCGTTAAGCTAGGTTTCTAAGTAACAAAGAGGGATAGAGTCTTAAACCTTGCCCGAAAGATACGCCTGGGAAAGATCTACTAAAGGTATCAATGCATATGGGACAATGTTCCATATTTCACGGTTGACTGAACATAGAAATAATATTCAACTTTAGCTCAGTTTTTAAGAAATTGAAAGGGATAGAGTCCTCAAACTTGCTACACTTGAACATCTGGGGTAGATCTACGACCCGATGTTTGACTTCAAACTATGAGGCCACAAAGACCTATATTTCATTCCTAACATCAAGAAGACTAAATGTACATGATAGCTCTGGATATTAAGTCAGTACTACCAAATATTTGAACTCAAACTAAAAGTAATGCGCAGTGACCAATATTTCATGCACATGCGATTTTGCCTTATAAATTTATCTTGAGATCTATTTGATGTATAAACATAATTTCTTGGGATAATGGCTCACTATGACACAATATTTGCTCTCAAAATAATGCGCAGTGACCAATATTTCATGATCCTGCGATTTTGCCTTATATCTAGAAGGCTTTTAGATGTATAAACATGATTGCTTCGATCATGACTCACTACGACCCAATGTTTAAATTCAAACTTACAATAAGTCACAGTGACCTATATTTCATGGTCCGGTGGTTTTGCCATATATCTTGAAGACTATTTGATGCATGAACCTTTATTGGGATACGACTCAATTTGACCTAATGTTTGACCTCAGCACAAAAGTAAGTCACGGTGACCTATATGTCATGGTCCAGTGATTTTTGCCTCATATTTCTAACACTGTTTCATGGATTTACCTTATAATGGTGTTAATGGTTTGGGTTAACACTGTGATTGATCTCATACTAATTGTTGGTCAGTGTCCAGTGATTTGGGTTCATAATCCTATTACTTTTTTATTGATTTTCATCGCACTTGGGTTAATAGTTTTGGTTGACACAATTATTGACCTCATATTAGTTGAAACTCAGTGTGACCTGTTTTTATGCCACAGTGATTTCACCTCTTATTTCAAAAACTGTTTTAGAGATTTGAATTATACTTAGGTTAAGTGTTTAGGCCGACACTATGAGTGACCTCATACTAACTGTAGATCAATGTGACAATTGAGGAAATGAACTCTATAAGCAATATGCTTCCGTTCAGATCGTCAATGAATATTACATGTATATGTCTTGTCAGTATATTTTGTATGAATAAAATGTTGTTTAAACCAATATGACATATATATTTTAGTCCAGTGATTTTGCATCCTATTTCTAACACTGTTACATGGATTTGCATCATACTTGGGTTAATGGTTTGGACTATGAGTGACCTCATACTAATTGAAGGTCAGTGTGGCCTACATTCCATGGTCCAATGATTTTAGCCTACATATCAAACACTTGTTCGTGAATTAGCTTTATAAGTGGGTTAATATTTTGGGCTGACACTGTGAGTGACCTCATACTAATTGTAGGCCAGTATGACATATGTTTCATGGTCCAGTGGTTTCAGTCTATATCTCTAACACTATTTTATGTATTTGCATCAAACTATGGTTAATGTTTTGGGCTGACCCTATGAGTGGTCTCATACTAATTGTAGGTCAGTTTGACCTATAATTTTATGGTCCAGTGATTTTAGCCACTATATCTAAAATTGTTTCACTGATTTATACTTTAATGACATTACATGTATACCAAGCAGCATCAACACATGTACCTACCCGTAAAAAATACCGTATTAATCCTAATACACGCCTCTGCTCTGATAAACATATCCTCCCCCTGCCTCTTTCCGAAAATAATGTTATATCATGGTGCATGAATTCCTGTTTGCTTCGCTGGATAAGGTAGCTCTTTGAAATTGGACCCACTCTTAATGGATAGAATTTGCTCCTGTGGTAAGAGTTTACCCTACTAAAAAGGGAAACAAAAATAGTAGAATTGCTTCCTTTGAAGTTACATCACTTTTATATTGCTTATTTGAGGTATTTTTGCAGTAACTGATTTACTACACTTTAGGCCCTAAATAATGATTGATTGTTGCTTTACGTCCACGGTAAACAGCTGTGGTCATTTCGGAACAGTCAGTTAACCTAACCACACTATTCCTGGGCAGACCGGTTAACCAGTACTAAGTGCACATAATTTCGCAAGCGATTCTTTAAATAATGCCAAAAGGGCGTTTGATAGGATTAATACTGTAATCTGTTGAAGACGCAAGGCAACAAGCTAGATCACGAGCACGCCGGGCATATTGCATAAACTCCCCGTAGATTGTGCATAATCGTTCTTAGACTATTTTGCACTATGCTTTATAAACGCACAAAGTAAATATTATATGAAGATGCATCCAAACTTTAGCCACTATGTTAGGTTTAATGCTGTTACCTTCTTTATGTCCCATTTTAGCGGATTGTGTTCAGGCGTCGATCGGGTCCTGCAACAGGAAAATAAATGAATAAATATAAAGTGAAAAAATATCATAGGAGGGTAAATCCCTTTCTCATTTAATCGTGCTTTTTAAGCATTTAGTATCAGCTATTTCTGAATGTCAAAAACAATTTAATGTGTTTCTAAATTATTTTCTTGTAATCTTTATAAGGTACTTATTCTTAGCCAGCGTTAAACGAGTATATTTGAAAGTCCGGCCTTATTAAATTAAGCTTTTGGTACTTCGTTGTCAAGACTCATTAGTGCCTGTCCGCGTTCCATCAATAGAGCATAGACAAGCAGTGCAGACCCGTTTTGTGGCATCTGAGCAGGGTTTACACTACTTGCATAAGGCATGTCTCCTTTAAATAAAATCAAAATGACATAGAGGATCATGAGTGCTCATGTATTATTGAATTTATTAAACGAGTTGGGGAAAAAGATAAGATGCGAGGCTATGCCGAGCATCTTATTGGTTTTCCTCAACGAGTTTAATAAATTCAATGATACAGGAGCACGAATGCAAGATACTATGACACTAAAATTGCATTTTATTAGCAAATTTTGCTCTAAAACGTCACAATTTCGCCATTAGAAAACGCGACGCTTTTATGGACATGAACGTATAACGTTACGACGTAATTTGCATATTTAATCCACTCGTGGATTATCGTTTTTAATGCATGGCTTTATTACACTCTCAGATACGACGTCATATGATAAAGAAATAAATTAAAAAACAGACATCACTCACTTCACAGACGCACCCTGCCATTTGATAAGAATAGAACTTGGCATAAGTCGGAATGATTAGATAACTCAAAAGTAGTGACTACTGACAGTTCACAGACGGATGTTCCTCTTGAACAACAAACATCTGAGCAGCGACATGACAAAACCAACAATGTGGGTGTGCGCCCAGCGCAGATTCAGATCAACCAGGACATCCACCCAGTTTGATCAGACTCCTCGTTAAATGCTCAAAGGGTGGCTAAGGGACTAAGCTACAGCCATGCGGACAGCGAAGACTCTGATCAGTCTGGGCGGATGCCCAGGCTGATCTGAATCTGCGCTGGGCGCACCACCACTTTGTTGCTTTTCTCGTGTCGCGGCTCAATTTTGGTAACTTAAACCTATATTCAAAAAGTCCTATATATCACAAAATCGCTAGGTACAAAAAAGTGACAATTCTAGATCGGCAGGTAAGAACGTAGGTCATTGAGGCTGGGTAAAAAAGCAAGGGCCTTGATTTAAACGATACTTTAGGCTATTCTTTATAAAAAAAATCTTCACAGCACTTATACTGCGGCGGCTATATGACGCGATTCTACGTCCTTTATGACAGTATTTCAGTCAAATCAGGAATATTGGAGGATTATATAATAAATGACTATGTCACAGAATCCCATTTTCGGTTGAAAAGATTTCCACCTCTAGCAGAAATCAAACCCGGGATCGACAGTGCTGCCATTGAGCCTATTCACCGTCGCGCATGTTGGCCTGCGTTTCAATGCGCAAAACCAATATTGGATTCAGGAATGCATTTCAGAACAAGCTACATTGGTCTGATTTATGCAAGGATCAACTAATACTTTTATCATGATAGCATATTTTTTAAATCAAATACCAACCTTTATATTCTTTTTTTAAAAAATCCAGTTTTCTGCTTCTGAAATAAATTTTGAGATATTTGTATAACCCACTTTCCGAACGCGCTGAAAATAATTGGGCCGCTACCAAAATGCAAACCGTTTTGGATATGAATTGTGGTAGTAAAAACCCATATTAAGGCTTACTCAAAACGCACATGCTCAAATTAGGCTGCATATTTTTGCAGCTTTTCGCGGCATGGAACTGTCTTTAAAAAAGGCAGTATCCAATTAACGACGATAACTGCACATGCTTCAATCAAGCTGCGCTTATGTACCTGTTCGTCTAATATTACCACATGGTGGATGTTTCAGAGAGAATTTCCCATGTCGCTGTCTACATGTCGTTTATTCATTAATCCATAATGCTTCTTGGTCGCTGATTAATCTCATAAGCCCATTCCCAGGTAACGTTCAGGTCAGCTTGATAGGAAACAACCGAAATGCTGGTACAGAGGTTGTAGAATAAAAAAAATCTCGATTTTATTATGGCAAAAATATACAGATGTCCATTGAATTACTCATGGGGGCACAAAATGGAATATCTCAAGAGCCACGTTATGTGATTTCCAACAATTTGGCAATGCTGACAAGCAGAGGCTCTGATCAGAGTGCACATAAGTGGAGTCTGATTTGAGCCTTCGCTTGTCACATCAGCCATCTATGGAAGTGGCCCAAGCCAACAGTGAGGTCTCTAGCTACCCCGTGTGATTGAGAAGGATGATCTGAGTATCACATATGCTAAAAATTGCCATATTGTTGGAAAACACATGATGTGGCTAGTTTATATTTGTTAAATGATCATCAGACCATATTGATACAACGATGAATTCTGACAGCACTGCAACTAATAGAAACCAAACATGCAAAATGCAGTGAATTTAAGGAATTTAAAGTTTAACTGTAGTTCATCGTGAACAAAGTCGATCTAGTATTATGACATATACATGTACGTAAAGGCCACAGCAGAGCATATGACCTGTTTTCATGCCATCATATTGTCAGGGACCAGATAAAAGCACAGTGTACATGCAAAGGTAAAGTTTTGTGGCTACATGCCCTAAGTATATCGAGAAATGATGTATTGCTCATATTTATAGTCGCAAATAGATTAAGATTCCGGGTTTTTTTTCTAATTTTTCATATCTAAGATACAATGTCTTTGCAATGTTGTATACCAGAAGTGAGTCAATAATAACGAGCGGTGATTTTTTTACTTGCTATTGATAGTAAAATGTGTCCATCTTGGACGGTCGACTTGGAGATACGCCTTGACCCTGATCACACTACATATAACAGTTACATGTAGGACCCACGGGTATAGTCGTTCCGGAGAAAAACTGTTTGTTTAAAAAGTGTTTATGGACGTATGACGGACATCAAGCCCGGACTGTTTAGGGTAGAACAACCTCCATGTCAAAATCATTAACTTGTAGAGCCGCAGTATGCGGTATAATCTAACGTGTTTACCAAGGGAGTAACTTTGATGTGAGCCGCGACATGAGAAAACCAACAATGTGGTCATGCGTTCAGCGCAGACTCAGATCAGTATGGGCATCCGCCCAGTCTGATCAGAGTCTTCGCTGTCCGCAGGAAGGTAGCTTAGTACCTTGGCTACCCTTTAAGCGCTAAGCAAAGAGTCTGATCAGACTGATCAGACTCTGCGCTGGGTGCATGACCACATATGTTGTTTTCTCGTGTCGCGGAACATGTTTGCTTTCCTGAAAGACGCAGCCTTCCTTAAAGTCTCCATAGTCCTATCAGTGGTAAAAATCGTCGAAGCACAAATCCTTATAAAATTGGTACAGCCTTCAGAATTGATGATGATATGTCGGTTGTTGTGGTTTTTGTGTCGTATAACTGGCAAAAAAGACAGGATAAGGTATTTTGAAAATAAAATGATCATACTCTCCGTAAAATACGCTTTTCGTTTCTGGTTCCCCGTTGGCAATAAACTCACACATCAGCGAGTCAAAAAATGAGATCTTTGCCGTACATTGTATTTTTATCAACTATTCTAACACAGTGCGCCTATAGAAGCAATGGAAAGTTACCGTGTTTTATTCTGCAACAATTCACTGTTTCGGTGCGCGTGAGTCTAATTGCCGACCTCACTGCAACTAGTGACGTAATTTTGCAACGTTAGACGGCGTAACGTCTCTTTTTCTTTCTAAAATCACCACAAAAACGTACTTTGTCTTAGATATAGTTAAGAATATTGGCGGGAGCACGAACGTGCTGGCAGGAAGGTTGGGAGAGTTTGAATGAAAAGAATAGTTTTTCGGCGTTTTTGAGTGTTAGAATCGAAATAGTTCAGCTCTAGCATTGAATTGTTGAGTAATAATTTAATGTTTGTCGGTCAGTTGTAAGTAGATATGTCACTCGCGCTCCGCGCTGGTGATATGATCTACTTTACAACTGACCTCCAAACAGTAAATTATTACTCAACAATTCACTGCTACAGCGGATCTATTTCTTAAGTAAACGACTGTACATTGTATTTTTTATCCCCTGTACCTTGTATTGTTACCTCTTGTACCTTGTATTTTTACCATGTAGTGAAACTTTTGAAATCGAAAGCAGATCATTTTAGAGTTGCCAACTAAAATGACCTAGATATTTTTTAAATCGTTTTTATGAGAAACTCAATGACGTTTAATTTTCAAAGCCGGCAAATCACGATCATATACAATGAATAACTGTAGAGAGAAGCTTGCAGCGATACATCACGATAAAATATTTCATGCTGATAGAGCAATGGGGCCTTTAAATGGGACCTATTCTTTGAGGGGAATACTTGCTCCTATAGGAGCAAATCATTTCCTTTCGGAGCAGATCTCTATTGAAAACGACACGATGGTTGGCCTTTATTCTCTTCTGCGATAGAAGAATCACGGATCACGATGACTATGTCGATAAAGGGTTAACTTCTCTTGAAACGTGGCTGAAAAGGTGGGTTAAAACGTGTCTTGCAACATGTGTCACCGTGTAAACATCTAAAAACATACGTTGGCTGACACAAATCTGTTGCATGCATCATTTCTCATCATGCAAACAAAGCCTATAAATATCTAAACAAAAACAAATGGTTGCATGACACGTTCAAGTGTCCCAGGTTTTAGATTTATATCACGGAAATGACACTGAAATATAATATTCTAACACTGGTCGCCTATACAGCTAATGCTAAAATCTAGTGATATATTGCGTGACAAATCACTGGGCGGATTGCCGTGGCGTTATTTAGCGCCGTTCGGACGTCATTTTATTCGTTTGGTGACGTCAGTTTATGAGGATAGACGGTGTAATGTCGTTTTCTCACATCAAAAACTTAAGAAATACATGTGAACGCCTCTGTTATTGTCAGAGTTGTTGGCGAGTTTCTTCATATAATCATGGCGGAAAACTAGAAAAATCTGAAGGAAACAATTGCGGTTTTATCGTTTCTGGCGTGTTAGAATCGAAATAGATTCTTGCTAACAAGTGATTTATGCTCAATACATCACTGGTGTCAGTCAGTCGTCAGTGACTATATCACTCGCGCTTCGCACTCGTGATATATAAATTTTAACGACTGACCTCCAACCTGTGATATATTGGGGAACAAATCACTGTAAGCAAGACTCTATTTCTTAATTAAAGCTCCTTTAACCACCTTTTTCTGGTACCAATGACCTCGATATTTGAATTCTAGGTCTCTATTGTTTTCGAATTAAAATTGTATATGCAGAGATTTAAATACCTAATCTATTAATCTCTTTATAACAAATTGTGATTATAGCAATTTCGTAAATCGCTGTAATCCGTATATACAATGAATAATATTTAAATTTAGCTTGTGTTTGTGCCGTTACGGTGGGTTTTCACGGCGACACATGCAGAATGTAGCATATGTTACTTATATCATATTACATGGGTTGCTGTAAACACCCTAAAATTTGTTGGTGATGACAAAAATCTGTGGTATGCAATATTTTAAATCGTCTATACAGAACCCACTTGGCACAAATAAATGTCGCATGCCACATATAGCTAGCAGCATGTGTAGCCTTATGAGCCCACCTTAACTTTTCCGACATCTCAAGCAACAAATGCTTTCGAGATGGTTGTAAGACGAGGGCTGAGGTTCACAATCATTTTTAAAGTTGAGGACCATCTAATGTTAAGTCGAAAAGAATCGCCCTTAGAAAATTCATATCTAAATCATATTGAAAACCGCAGTTTTTGCGTGTTCATACTGGCGATTGGCATGACAATGTAATACGAAAGAAAAAATCAAATACATTTGGTTTTTGAAACCTTTTATTTAAACATGAAATTTGGACTTTTACTTTAAGGAATGATTGTGAACTTGAGTCTATGTTTTATTACGAAAGAAAACAAAACATTTTGCCTACTGTTTTATAAAAAGGGAAATAGTCAAACAGTGCATACACAGGTCAGACACTACAAAAACGCGGCGTCAAATCTAGGTCTTAATTGTTTGAACAGAAAACGTGACCCTTCTCTTTCTTTAAACACTCAATATAACAATAATAAACGATACCAGACTTTGCTTAATTACCAAGCGGGGAGCTTGTTGGCGTGCTTAAACTGATATAAAGTCGCAACCCTCAAAATAAACCGTAGTTGAAAAAAATTAAGAGTGTGATACAAAAACTATCAGAAGGCAATGAAGCTCGCCTAATGGTAGCTTGATTTTAACAAGAACATGTTTAATGTGGACAATACAGGCCAAGTTAAATGAGATTAACTGTAGTGTCAGAATAAACAGTAAATTATAGACTTATTCAAACTCTCAAAATATTGCCAGAGATGTGCCAACAAATGTGAAATATACGTCAAAGTGACCTATAAGTGACATGAGGTCAGCCACTGTATCCGAATGTACCATTACACCAACTACAATACAAGTCAAAGAGACAGTGTTGGAGATATTGACTAATATCACTGGACCATGAAATATAGGTCTGAGTGACCTACACTTAGTATGAGGTGACTCACAGTCAACTCAATCATTATCTAAAAAAATAATGCAAATCCATTAAGGTGAGGTGGGAGTAATTGACAAAACACGGGATTTTATTCATACTTCCTTATATTGTACATTTTCAGTCCCTCTTTCAGAAAATGTAATAAAAAAGGGGTGTCGCCGATGTCGTTTTTCAGGTATCTGACCTCGAAAACGTCATTTTTTCCACTTTTTCGACCCGACGTTATAATGGCGTTCTATGGAAAATGCACTTTTTTGCTCGTACCTCTTGGATAAAAACCTTCATTCTGAGAAAACTAACTGAGAAAACTAAACACATTTTTTTCTTTAAAAACTAACACAGTATGACCCAATGATAGAAGTTCCACATTAAAGCAATAAAAATAGTAGGTCGCCGACTTAACTTTCGAGTTAAAGTGCATTAAATGCCCGGCCTGCCGTCTCTTTAGACTGAAATGTTGACGTTGCGCATGGTGACGTTAACGTTACTTAACTTTTCGCGCCACATATCAACTATCGTTTTTTGTAGGCTACCGGCAAAATTTGTCTGGAACTTTCATCACTCATGATTGTCATTGTCTGGAAAGTGCAGGATGAAGGCAGACGTAATACGTTTCTTTAAATCTCTGCATAATCCGTCTTAACTAAGTAGTTTTAATTTAAAAAATCGAAAGCATTGCAATTATGCCCTCCCATACAGTTGACGGGCACCCGAGACAGTTGACGGGCACCCGAGTTGGTGCGGGCTTCCACGTGTTATGACATTTGAACAATTCCCTTGTCCACTTGGCTTTTGTACCGTGTAAGCGAGTCAAGTTTTCCAGTTCCTGACCCGACCCAAGAAAGGGCCTATAATATTCTGCACGGTAACCTAGCGGTCCAATGACTGGACTTCGTCGACTCTCTCTCTCTCTCTCTCTCTCTCTCTCTCTCTTTCTGTAAATATGATAGGCAGCTTTGACTCACTTTAGCGTCCAGGAGATACTTTGATATACACTTGAAACAGAAATAAGAAATGAAAAACAGAAAAGTGAAAGAAAGGCAAGGAAAAAGAAACGCCACATTGTTTTTAGCTTATTGACAGAACAGATGTTGAATTATCGTATCAACGTCGATAAAAGATTCTTACGACATTGCGTCAATGTAGATAAGGCTGCCTGGCGGTGTTCAAATGCTAGTGACAGTCTAAGAATTTTTGATATAACTGAAATTTGGCATAGCTTTTGCTGATTAGTATTTAAAGTGTGGGTGGTATGATAACGACTGTCTATGGCTGCTACCATGTTAACTGCTAAGTACGTGGTGGAAGTGTAGACAGTGATCTGACTATTCATTGTACGATTCTCGATTCAATTTCACGAGGCTTTGTTATTGCAACTCAACAGCTGCGAACCCCATCTAACAAACTAATGAGGAACTGTCAGAGAACAGCTTTCTCCCCACGGAAAACTAGCTATATTTTTCAGTTTCTTCTCTACGACACTTTCTAACTCAAAAGCTGCGAACCCCGTCTCATAAACTGTTAAGAAACTGTCAAATATCCCACAAGTAGTCTTCCGCACGGAAAACTAACTATCTTTTCCAGTTTCTCCTCTACGGCACTTTCTATTTCCTTCAAATTTCGCCCAGCGCTCAGCCTCCTTGCATTTTGTGAGCAGACCATGAAGTGATCATAGAAGCGGCTAACGTTGACGCCATCTTGTTTTTATCAAATGGAACGTTCGACGTCATTACGTAACGTAGTGAAGGAAACTGCCGCACGGCGGCGCTGAATTACTCCCACCTCACCTTAAATAGTATTAGAAATATAAGGCAAAATCACAGGTCAACACCATATAGAGTTCACTGCATTCTGTTGGTCCTTCTTCTCAGATGTAAGTGTATTCTAGATATTATGGCGCTACCTAGCCCTTGTAATTACTAATAAACTGACTTAAACATAGTTGGTGAAGCTGTTTTCTGAGTGCAGTAACCATGAAATATTGGCCAACATCAGATACGGTTAACTGCATTTGGTTGTCTTTCTCCAGATGTCCAAATATTACAACTTAGTCTCACAAGTTACCGAGAAACTATCTTGAACACAGTTAGTGAAGATTTTTTTTCCAAGTGAAGTGATCCATGAAATAAATGTCAACATTAGACATGGTTCACTGCATTTAACTTTCCTTCCCAATATGTCACTGTATACCAAGAACGACGATTGTAGCTTATTTGGTTACTTAAAATTGAGCTAAACACAACAGCATTTTCTGAAACTGAGCTAATTGCAACTTGCGAACTACAATTGTCTATGTTCAATAATTCATGAACTATAGGTCGTGGCCCAATAAGGATCATTGCGTTCAGTAGATTTTCCCCGATATTAATGTGCAGCAAGTTTGAAGACTCTAACCTTCTCGATTACTTACAAACTGAGCTAAACGCAACTGGTTGCGCCTAAATTTTTTATCCGCAATGATACTTATATGTTTCATTGCATTTGAAGGTTTTCCCTTAGATGTTCGTGTTTGGTTACCTAGAAACTGAGCTTAACGCAAAAGGTGAACCAAGATTTTCTACGTCCAATGATCCATCAATATTTTAATGTAGATGGTGGCCCAAAATGGATCCCTGGATTCAGTTGAGCTTCTTCAGATGTTTCTGTGTGGCAAGTATGAAGGATCTATTCCCTTTGTTAACATAGAAACCGACATGAACTCTAGTAAAGTACCAAACGTTTCTACGTTTAATGATCCATTAAGTATAGGTCATGGCCAAATATGTATCACTGCATTTAGTAGACCTTTCCCAGGTGTTTCTGTGTAGCAAGTTTGAAGGCTCTATCCATTTTGGTCACTTAGAAACTGACCTGAACCAAAACGTGAATCATTTTGTTAACACGCACAAATGCACACGGACTTGCGGAGACACACGAAGAACATTGCATAAGCATCCGTTGCTTAAATATCAGAAGGAACTCTAGCTTTATAAATTATTGTACCTTATACCAGTACCTGAATCATAGATAGTACTATCAACTTCGACATCGTTGTCATTTTTAATGACAGATTCTATCTGTCATTTCTAGCTGTCGTAGGCCAATTATTGGAACTGGCTTTCACCGCCAAGTATACATGTAAATACGAAATGAAATACAGTACGGCAGGAATTTGTGTATATCACTACGCCAGTTACTGATAACACTGACTACCATATATAATACCCTGTGTTCAATATACGTCAAAGACAATTTCAATAGAGGAAAAACTGTAATAATTTCATTTCATAGCCTTCTAGAGTTTACAGTTCATGAAACCTGATCTGGATCCCCACTGTCTATCATACTGATCTTTCAGTCAGGATCTACTTTGATATATGGCCAAAGCACACTCCACTTGGATCTGGGTCTATTGCGGCTGTTCCAGCATTTTTGTCGTTACGGTAACATAACTTGTGCGAAGTAGGCTAAAAACACCCTGCTTTAATCTGGGTCTTCGCCGGCTATTCCAGCATTTCGGGTCATTGCGGTAATTGAACTTGTGCACAGTAGGCTAAAAGCACCCTGCTCAGATCTGGGACTACACCGGGTGTTCCAGCATTTCGGGTCATTACGGTAACTGAACTTTAAGTAGGCTAAAAGCACCCTTAAAATTTACGCATATCGTCAAATAGAAGCAGTCTTAAGGAATATGTGTGTACCAAGATTAAACGCCACATAAAACAGCGTCTAGTCAGGGAATACTGTTGGCCTTAAATTACAGGAGTTTCTGAAGTAAATTAAGAAATCAAAGTAAACACCCCTTATATTGGAAATCGAAACTAGAAGAATCGATTTTGCAATTATTCGTTAATCTTAATTATTCTCACTAAAACCCCGAATTTACAAAGTTCTATAGACTGGCTGCAGTCCTTGTGTTTTAATTGCATATCAGTAAAAATCTATGTACAAGGAATAACTTTTCTATCAAGAAATTGCAGAGTTACCCTAGAAACACTAAATGGTTGGCCATCAGGATAAAAAAGAGCCACATTAACACTTGTACCATTTGAATACATATAACCATTTAGCCTGGAAGCCGGGCTAAAAGTTCTACACCTGTACAGTTTCTGAATCAGAATGGCACCATTATCTGACCTTTGGTCGAATAAGTTACTCAATCGGCATTTGATAGGGTCAAACATCGCAGAATGGCAAAACCATTACATAATCCCACAATGTTGTCTGCTTCCTTTCTTAATCGATAAGAGAGAAATCCCCATTCTAATCTTAATGAGGGGCTACCCAAAATCAAGCTTTGTAAATGCAGAGGATACAGGTATGGAACAGAAACTGGTGAGGTATAGGCTTCATGATGCATAGTCTGCAGATAAGAAATAAAACAGTCCTTCATGCTGGTCGATGAGCTACTTTAGCATTTCATCTTTCTGATAGAATCTGTCATTTCAGGGCTTCAGAGCCCTTTGATTATAATCATTACCATTAATAACCTATCAATGATACGCCCTTTGAACTGCCTGTTTTCGGGCCATCTGAAACAGAAAGCCGTATGAACTGACGTTTTCTGAAACCGTATCACCATCCCTTAAAACGAGGCTATGTCTAGGTTCAAGCTTCGGGTGCATCATTTGTGAACGTGCAAATGGTAAAAACGAGACTGACCAGAGAAACGGAACTAGTGACGTAACGTCAACAAACGCGTCATAGGCGCGCCTCGATAGTTCAGTCGGTAGCGTTTGTCTCACGACTAGCTACATACCTGTGCCACGCAGGTTCAAATACGGGTTCGAATCCGGCTCGTGAGTGAGCTTATGCCATCGGATCACACTCAACGCAAGAGTCTCGGTTGATCTGATGCTATGAGCTCATTCACTGGACGTGACACATTAAGCATCCGCCCATTTTGATAAGACTCTTCGGTAAGCGTTTAAAAGGTATAGCTAGGGCTCTAGGCTACCTCCATGCGGACAGCGAAGACTATCCGCCCAGTCTGATCTGAGTCTGTGCTGGGCGCAACACTACTTTGTTGGTTTTGTCGTGTCGCGGCTCTATTTATCATCATCATCTTCGTCATCATCATAATCATCGCTGTCATAATCAGCATATTACCACAGCAACAGCAACAACATAATCATCACCTTACTTATTTGATTAATTCTAGTAAAGGTGAAAACGTTTCATGTAGCTAAATAGCCTTAGGGGCAGTGGGGGTTAGAGGCCCTCTGTATCTTGGGCACAGCTGATGAAAGACGGAGCCCTTCCCTTTCCTTTCGATGCCTTATCCTTCAAGTATAGAATATTTATATCAATATGCCGAAATAACTCTATGACACGTCAACCATCACATAAGATTATTCCTGTTCCTGTTAAAAAAGAGAAAAGAAAATGATATAAGATGATGATATAAGTATACCACCATGTTTTCTTTATAATTGTTTTGTTTCGTTTTTTCAAGACTTTTTTTAAGCCTTTCAACGAAGCAGAACACTGGCAACGTGACTTTCTGCTTGCTTCCCCTTTCAAACGGGGTCAAGTCGTATCGGAAAAGCAGTTGCTACTATGGGATCAATTTCTTTTTCGTAAAAGTGTTGACCCTTCTGATAAGACAGATGCACATGAAAATGGTAGCGTTGCTTTCCCGGAAAGTTTACTCATTTGAGCCGCGACACGAGAAAACCAACAATGTGGTTATGCGCCCAGGGCAGACTCAGATCAGCCTGGGCATCCGCCCAGTCTGATCAGAGTCTTCGCTGTCCACCTAAAGATAGCTTAGACCCTTAGCTACCCTTTAAGCGCTTAGGCAAGACTGACTAGACTGACTGATCTGAGTCTGCGCTGGGCGCACAACCACATTGTTGGTTTTCTTGCGCCGCGGCTCATTTGCCCAATTTCTCCATGTGGGGAAATTTCGTTGAATGGCAAAATGGTACATAGCCAGGGTTCGAGGTTATTAAACTTGAGAATAATCTCAAACTCAAAATAAAGCACACTGGTTGGCTGCTTCCGAGCATATGCTCGGAAGCAGCCAATCAGTGTGCTTTATTAGCATGTGCTCGGAAGCAGCCAATCAGTGTGCTTTATTTTGAGTTTGAGAATGTACTAAAGTTTTATAATCTCGGGGCCTGATCAGTTTTTTTTTTTTTTTTTGTCTATGAACAGATGATCTGGGTTAACATTATTTATTCTTGTATGTGTGTGCGAAATACTTAGGATTCATTTTGGCAAATGGGTCGGGATTAAGAAAACAATTGTTAATCAATAAGAATTATGGTTTTTGATCCTGAACTCCTGAACGGAAGAAACTCTATCTTAAGCAGAAAGGAATTACCCATGCTCAAAACCACAGATTGCGCACATGCGCAGTCTGTTTAGAGTATTTACAATTTGTCTACTAGGCAGTAACAAGTTGGCTTCTGTAAAAATATTCCAAAGGAAAGGTCTTCTGTGCCATGTAACGCATAGGTGATGCCACAGCATGTGTACTGACTTGTCATTATAATTTGATGTAATTAACAATAGTCAAAGAAAGCCAGGGATTTTTAAGCAACCGAACATAGTTGATGCCTATATAAAATCCATAATAGCCACAAAATCTAGAACAAAACTTTTGTTTATATCTCAAAATAGACACGAAAATCTCAGGTGGTAAGCTCCAGGCGCGGGTGCGGGTAGTGGCGACCAACCTATGCTTATAAGAGTATTGAATCCTTGACAGATTGACTACATTGAGCAGACTGCAGTCATTAGACTAAAGTTTATTCTGATTTTAAATGTCACCATAATATAACATTAAATTGACAGCAGTCAGTCAGAACAACTATTTTCTTCGAACTGGCAAGGACAAGGACAGACTCGGTGTAAGGAGCGGAGAGTTATGG